>OX422144.1:101425697-103859586 GCA_949129095.1 Volucella bombylans | reverse complement strand
TTTCACCTATAATCCAACTTATAATATACAGTATACTCAAAAATATAATTCTCTGTGGAGTTATGAGTGTTCTGTTTTCAAACCGTTTCATTCCATAGATTTTTCTCATTTTTTTGCTGATTGTCGGGGGTGAACAGTGTGCGGAAGTCGAAAAGTAGAATGCGAGGCAGAATCCATGTCAACGTGCTACTTCAACAATATTTTATGTTTTAGATTTCAGCGTTCCCAATCTGTCAACATTTTGTACTTAAACCCCTATACCAATTTCTGCCAGATCTTTGGCGGGAACAGATTCGTATGAGAATTGAAAAATCGGTACGGAATAAGTTTAATAAATTTTTGTTTTCAAGTACGTGTTTAGTTGAAATGTAGAGAAAAGATACATAAATATCGAAATAAGTGCTTTTGAAGTGTTTGTTATTGGCCCGGGTCTACCCCGGACAACTTTATTAAGCTTATTAACAAGCCAAACTTAAAACTAGACTTAAAAACTAACAAAGATAGACTTAACCTAATGGGGTGAGGAGAAATGGTGGACGGGGGAGATGTTAAGGGAGTGGCATATTGAGCAGCGCTGTTTTTATTTCTTGTTTGCTGCTTTTTAGGTCAAAGACTTAAGCGTAGTTGTTCGTTATACGCAACATTCTGGATATGGGTTCAAAGTGACCGTAGTTGGTGCGGTGAGTTCGGATCAGGAAGAGTGGGACAGATCTTAGATTACGGGGATTGGGAGTGAATGCAATATTTTGCGTTATTGTCGAGCAGTCGATATTTCCAGTCAGTAACTGGTGGATAAAACGTACATCAGCGACTTCACGACGTTTTTTTAGGGTATGCATGCTAATTAGTTTTAGCCTATTTTCATAGGGGGGTAATCCATATGGATCGGCCCAAGGTAGACCACGAAGTGCAAAACGGATAAACCTGCGTTGGACTGCTTCTATTCTTTGAATGTGGGTTAGTTTATAGGGTGACCAAACTTGGCTGCAATATTCGAGAAGAGGCCTTACAAAAGTAATGTACAGGGACTTTGTAACGTAAGTGTTGGAAAATTCTTTTGACCAGCGTTTGATAAAGCCGAGTGAAGAGTTAGCTTTATTTATAATGCTGTCAATATGTGAGTCGAAATTCAATTCTCTGTCACAAATTATACCTAGATCCCGTACTTGGGTAGTGGAAGGAATAGGCTCATCGCAGATGAAGTAGTTTCTTGGAGGGGGAGGTAGACGTTTACGGGAATAGGTTATCGCTTGGCATTTGCTGACATTAAGCTCCAAAAAGTTTTGCTTGCACCATACCGAAAACTTATTCAAGTCATCTTGCAGGCAATGGGAGTCAGAAGGCAATGAGATGACTTTGGAAATTCTCATGTCATCAGCGAAAATAGAAAGATTAGAGTTAGTTAAAATTAAATTTATATCATTAATTATGAGGATAAAGATGATTGGACCAAGGTAACTACCCTGAGGGACACCAGATGTTGCTTTAATGGGTTCGGATATTGAAGATCTGAAGATGACCCTGTATTCTCGGTCTTCTAAATAGGATTTGGTCCATGCCACAAAATGAGGGGAAAAGCCAAGTTTTTTTAGTTTAAAGATGATAAGTTGGTGAGAAATTTTATCGAATGCCTTGCTGAAATCTGTGGAAATTGAATCGACTTCATCACCGTCTTCTAAAGCATGAAGAGTCCTAGAGACGAACTCTGTTAGGTTAGTGGTCGTTGATTTACCTTTCAAGAAGCCGTGCTGATTTGTGCAGATAGTTGGCCTACAGTACGGAAGCAGTTGTTGATAGAGTATGCTTTCAAAAAGTTTGGGTATGCAAGAGAGTTTCGCTATGGGCCTATAATTATCGACTTCGGCTTTACTTCCTTTTTTATGAATAGGGATAATGTAAGATTCCTTCCATAGGAAAGGGAAAGTACCTGTTGAGACAGACAAGTTAAATAGAGCAGCAAGAGGAGGACCGAGATGGGTAACACACTCTTTTATTACAATAGCCGGAATTCCATCGGGCCGGACGAGAAATCATCTTTAAGTTTATTAATGTTTTCAGATACCAAAGTTGTTGTTATATTTAGTGAAATGGCTGACGTCTCAGGATAGTTTCTCATATAGCTAAAGTAGCTAGGATCGAGTTCAGCTGTTTTCTTAGAAAAGGATTTGTTAAAAAGAGAAGCAAAGAAATTTGCAATGGTTTTTGGGTCGGCAGAAGATTCACTAAGAAATTTAAGATTAGATGGGTAGCCGTCTGACTTTCTTTTGGTATTAATAAACTGGTAGAAGCGTTTAGGGTCCGAGACTAAGCTAAATTGCATGCGGTAGAGGTACTCAAGGTAAAGAGACTCACAAAGTTCAGAAAAACGATTATATACCGATCGATAATTACTGTAGTCGGAATCAGATCGAGTTCTTAAGAATTTGTGCCACAACTTGTTTCTGTTATTACGGAGAGAGCGCAACTCATTGTTGTACCAGGGAGGAGCAGATATGCAGTCCTTTCGGAAGGTATACGGAACCGATTGGGCAAAGCAGGAGAAAATTAACGAATAGAACGTTGATAGGGCAAGATCAATGTTAGTTGTCTCACCAATAAATTCAAAGTTAATGTTGCTGATGAGGTTTTTAAGTTTGTTAAAGTCGGTTCTACGGAAGTCAAATGAGAATGAATTTTCCGAATCGACACATGTGTTGCCATTTTCATATGAATTGAAGGGGGGATGAAGGCGGTCTAGTTTAGAAAGAAGATGATCACTCCTATAAACGACACAGTTATCTGAATCGGATGTGAAGACAAGGTCGAGTTGTCTGTTCATTGTGTTAGGTATTCCACTAATCTGAAGCAGACTTGAGTTGGTTAGGCAGTCCACCATCAATATTTCTATTTCAGATGTCGAATTACGAGAGACAAAATGAGACGAATCATCGGAAGGCTAACATATAAGGTGAGGGAGGTTGAAATCTCCTACTAGAACAATGCAATCTTCAGGTTGTGCATCCTCAGTCAAAAAATCAACTGCGTGAACTACAGGTTGATAAGACTCAATGGGTTGAGATGGGTGAATGTAGCAACAAAGTACGTAAAGACATCGTTTGGGGAGCGTAATGTTGGCGCATACTAACTCAAAGTTTTCAGTGTGGGGAATATCGACAGGAGTTGAGTGAAAGCAGTTCCGGATTGCTAGTAAAACACCGCGGCCATAAGGATTATCAGCTCTTTCAAATCCATCTTTTCGAAAAACGTTGAAATTTGGAGGAAACAGCTCATGGTTTTTTATGTCTGGAATTAGATTTTTTTCAGTAAGAGCAATTAGGTCATAGGGAAACTTTTGAGAATTGAGATATACCGAGGAGATTTTAGAGCGCAAACCTCTTACATTTTGGTAGTAAATGGACAGGCATTGTGGACTGGAGGATACAGATTTCAGTTTGTTAGGAGCTGTAATAGTTTTTAAAATTTGAACGAGTTCTTTGCAAATGGGAAAGACGTTTGGAGCTGACATGCGAAGACAACGTAGAAAGATCATTATGAACTTCGTCCGAAGAGATGTCGAAACTCTCATGGTAGCGAACGAAAATTTGCATTAATTCCGCTGGCTTAATAGGAAGACCTTCTCGTTGAATCGAAACCATTATGTTGGTTTTGGTTATGCCATCAATGCAAACGGAGTTGGGTTTGTCGTGTAAGTAGGCAAGGTAGAGCCGAACATTTTCATAAATGCGGCGGTCTCTCAAACGAGATACTACATAACGACTGTCATCAATCATATCAGAAAATTTTTTAGTGAGTTTGACAGTTGGTGGAAGGAGTGGGTCAAGGTATTTTGGGTGAGAATCGGAGGCACGAGCGGATGATGAAGGGACAGGATGGTCAAGCACTCCGGAACTAGAATCTTGACTAGTGAGGGGGGTTGGATCAGGTGGATTGATAGATGAAGATGAGGAATGGGTGGTTGGGTTTAGTATATGGGAACTAATAAAATTAGGATATTTGTCGGATGGGGCATTGTTAGTTGGAACTTGGGTAGAAGGCGCAGGAGCAAGGTTGAATGAAACTCTGTTTTGAAGCGGCTTTAAAGATTTGGTGAGGGGAGGGAGAGAATTTGGTGTGCTTTTTAAATGGTGCAAAGGGGGGAAGGAGTGAGAAGAATCTTGGAAAGATATTGGTCTTAAATGACCAGTTTGAGTCGGGATGTTGATGGGATGGGGCAGAATTGTTCGGGCTATGTTTTCTTTTAATAGTAAACTTATTATCTACCATATCCTTCCGTTGGGTGATGACCATCTTTTCCGTTATTGGTATGCCGTCCGATGATTTGAACATCCAATCGTATTTGGTGGGTATACGTATTTCAAAACACTGGCCGTTTTTGCTCTTGACTTTGCCAACTTGTTTACATTTGACGTCTTGTATACCGAATTTACTCCTAAAAAGGGCTTTGATCCAGGACGGGCTTGCGTGACGTGGGGCAGCTTGGAGGAAGAAAGTAGACAGTTCCGGTTTTTTGATAGCTTCAAAATTCATTTTATTTAATTTTTGAATTCTGTTGGTCCATTCGGGGAGAGTCCAGGATGTCCCAAAAGCCCTAATTATTGGCAATGGTCTTGGGTCGGGATTGGTGATCGAAGTTGCATTTATCGTAGAGGGTTGAACGGGAGCTTCGGTGGTAGCAGCTATTGAATGAGTTGGGGCTGAAGTAGTTGAAGGTGATGTATATAGCTCGTCGTGCAAGGATTTGTTACTCGGGCTTACTGCAGATGGAGGCGCATCCGGCTTACTAGAGATGTGCTTTAATTCCTCCAATATCTGCATCGTGGTTGATCTAGTGGATGCAGCTTCCTCACTAAGAAAATTGAGGTCATGTTGGATGGATCCGATGTTTTCGGTATGTTCAGCATGTTTGAGATGTAGAATAGTTGATTGGTCAGCCAATGTTGACATAATTTTTCCCAACTGAGTTGAAGTTGACTGAATCGCTGGTAATGTGTTTGAGCAGAGAGACTTATCGGAATCTGCTAATTTAATGATCTTAGAGTGCAGGGATTGAACAGCTGATTTTATGGCGGTTATGGTGTTATCGATCGAACAGTTTAGATTGTCATGGCTCTCTGAAATGAGTTTAGTTAAATTGTTACTGCTGAATTGAATTTCTCATTTCAGCTCTGCAATCGAGTCTGCAAGCCCAATTAGTTGCTGGTTATTACATTTTATAGCCAGCATTATATGTGCCAGGGAGATGGTCCGGCACTCTACACAAAAAAAGCTGAATATGCGCTTATACTCTTCGAGATGAGTTTTAGCGTTTCTACTCAAACCAATGCATATGGGATGGAATTTCTTTCCACATATCCCATTACATGTAACCATTTCCACTGTGTTAGTAGGTAAAGCGCAGTCAGCAAATCCACAGGAAGACATAGTTAAATTATTAGCAAGTAGGTTATTAAGTATTATTTTAAATTTTTTTTGTTTTTGTTTTTTTTTTTAAGACACTGTGTTTTGATGACACTGAGAACGAAGTCACTGTGTTTTGATGACACTGAGAAGTTATGGTGTAAGTGAATGGGAACAGGTAATGTGGTTCGATTGGGGTCAAACACGAAACCAAAAAAGATAAAGTCAAACAGAAAACAATTATTCACAAATTATCGCGGAGTGAAATTAAAACACGTCCGAACTTGACGGTGGGTAAGAAGACTATGTTTGGGTAGCTTAGTTTACATACAATCGTGCTTTAAAAAATGTAAACAAAGCATTTGTTAAACGCGAAGAAATTGTTTTTCTTTATTCAATATTAAGTCCGAAGTGAATAATATAAAGTGTTCATTTAATATATTGTTAAACAAGCCAATAAAGACAGTGAAATGCGACCCAAAATTTTCATAGATGGAATCGAATTAATATTATAGCAATATTATTTCAAGGGGAAGATTTCCGTTGCTTCTTAAGTTCTTAAGTTATAATTGAAACAGGATCTCTATATGTATCATATTCCGTAAGTACGCTGTAGGAAGGCTGTGATCCGAATTGGCAATGACACATTAGATGCATACTACGTAAGAGTGTTCTTTTTCATTCAAATCGCGTACGAACTGGTTGTGTGTTAATTAAATAGGTGATAGCTTGGTGAATGTGTATTTAGCGATGTTGGAATTTGAAGAAGTTGATCACCCTCATTTCGTTTCGGAGGATTAGCTCTAAACACACCCCGCACGATTTTAATATTATGGCGGGATAATTTTTCGTAAGTGTGTTCATTAAGAGTGTCAACAGCATCCCAGGCCATGTCGTTTTTCTCAATTTTCGAAGCGTGTGCCCACGAGAATTTTAAAGTACTTGAAATGAATGATGGAGTTCACATCAGCGATTTTTTTTTCAAAGTTTTGTTAAGAATATTTAAAAAAGCGTTGAAAAGAACTGTTTTTATTTAGTTTAAAAAAAAGGGTTCCGGAAAGACTTTGACAGCAAAAGAAAGAGGAAAAATAGATGCTCTCAATGAGTTAAGACTCTCAGACCGAGAGGCTTAATAGAAGTAAGACTGTTATAAACAGTTATCTTGCGGATCCACAACACTATGGGAAAAATCAGAAAGGACGCACGGCAGAAGCAACAACATTGCGAGAAAAGCGGTTAATTCTACAGCGTGCCTCAAATTCTACTTTACCAGCGTTCTGTTTTGAGGCAAGTACACAAGGAGTATCGAATGAATTTTGCAGGAGAACATGTCGCTTTGAGCAGTGAATGGAAACGCGTTGTCTTTTCGGATGAAAAAAAGTTTAACCTTGACGGCCCCAATGGTTACAAATTTTATTTCCATGATATAAGAAAGGAGGAGCTTATTTTGGCAATACATCACAGCCGTACATCAGCTGTAATGGTGTGGAAGCTATTACCTACCATGGCACAATCGAGTTGGGGTTTTTGACCACAACAATGAACGGAAACAACTACAAATGTTTGCTGGAACATGATTCTATTCCAAACCGTCTTATAGAGGTGATATCGAAAAATGGCGGGCATACTCATTATTAATGTAGAAAAACGTAATACATAAATGTTTTAAAATCATAAAATGTAAACATTTTATTAATTTTTTCCTTTCTATCGAAGATTTTGCATGTGGCCTCATCCTAGTGGCGCATCTTTTTATACGCTTTTCAAGTAGTTCATTGTTTGATCTTGGGAAATTCCAACGGTCGTTTCTTATTTACCCTTTAATTTTATGATTTCCTGTGCACAGGTAGTAAAAGTTTCCGGGTACATAATTTCCAACAGGTATAAAGAGTGAAAATCGATTGCAAAATGTATGGCCTCATCGTAGTGATTGCCAGTGTACATACACATGTGTAGTATTCCTACTATGCGAATTTTCAGCCACATTTCACTATATTTATTGATTTGTTTAACCATATATTTAACAAAAAGACACTATATTACACAGTATTCACTAAATATTTAATGGAAAAATAACAACACAACAATTTATTCGTGTTTCACATTTTTAAAAGCCGTGGTGTAGTGGTAGTAGCAAACGCTTCTTACTCGGAGGATCCAGGTTCGAATCCTGCCCATGGCAAAATCAGTTTTTCATTGTATAATTGGAACTCAGACAAAAAAATTCTACGTGTGAATGCATAACACTGACACGTAGATTTGGCTGTTATAAGAGTTTCAAGCAATGAAAAAAATACTGGGAATTATATCTCGAATCACTCTGAGTGATGAAAAAAACTCTCCGTCCTATTCGGACTCCTTCCCCCCCCCCCCCCCCCCACGAGAGCGAATATCGAAACCAAACACACCTGAGTTTCAAACCACTACAAAAACAATTTTCCTTTCTCTTCTTTCTACCTTTCCGCCCGCGCCCTGGCAACAGTAAGAGAATCTGCACTATTGACCGCAACTAATGGCGCTTTCAATTTGTACCTCTAAGTTGGCGATTTTGATTCAAATGGAACACTAAAAACTTCTTTGAAATTTGCTGTCAAAATTGTTACATGTATTTTTTAAATATACATATTTGCTTGCGAATCAATTTGAACTTCTGAGTGTAATAAATTGGCTAAACACTTAACACAGCCGATTGCACGAAAACAGAAATCTAGTTTCACTCTCACTACTATTTGATGTTTATACATATGTACGAGTATTTATAAGTGTTAGTACATTGTGACATAAGGTCCGGGAGAGAAATTTCTTTCTGAAATAAAAACCACAAAGAAAATTTTGATTTTGAAATAATTAGGGGAAAAATTTTATGTCACGTTTTTGCTCCGGAGTACAAAAAGAAGGCTTCTGTCCACCCAATCGAAAGCGCCATAATGCAATTCTTGATTAGTATGACGTTTTTGAAAACACCTACTCGTATCTTTGGGAACCAATGCATCGTTTTTAAACATCCTTACAAATCTTCTACTATCAGCACCCATGCGGTTTATTTTGGTCTCATCACTCCAAACAATGGATTTGCATTGACATGAAAACCAAATCGCATGAGAGCGATCAAATGAGAGCAGCGCCTTACCCTGCCTTAATGTCACCAGCGGCTTCTTCCTTTTAATTTGGCCATGAAGTCAAACTTCAATCAATCGATTTCTAATCACCTCCATGTTACGAGGGCGGGTCAATAAGTCCGTGACTTTTGGAATAAAACACAGATTTTTTGATAAAAAAATAATTTTATTTTTCAACGTAGTCTCCCCTGAGCTCTATGCACTTTGTCCAACGCTTCTCCAATTTTTTTATCCCTTCCAAAAAAAAAATGATTTGTCGAGGTCCTCAAAATAGGCCTTTGTTTGCGAGATGACTTCATCATTGGAGTCAAATCTTTTTCCACCAAGCCATTTCTTCAGGTTTGGGAACAAGAAGTAGTCGCTCGGAGCCAAATCTGGAGAATAGGGTGGATGAGGGAGTAATTCATAGCCCAATTCATGGATTTTTGCCATGGCAACTGCACATGTGTGCACCCTCTCATTGTCTTTTTTCTCCTCAAATTTTCTCCACAAATTAGTGAGTAGTCTGATAAAAATAGCTGTCAAACACAAACTAACTGACGCAGCAAGTTTAAATTTTGACAGGAGTCAACTGACAGATGCCTGTTGACAGGAGCAGTGTTGCTGTTTCAGTAAAGAGGTCAGAAATTCAAAAAGTCACAGACTTATTGACCCGCCCTCGTATTTGGACATCAAATTCTTCGAACTCTTTTAGAAAAAAGCGATTAGGATAGGACTACCACATACGATGTTGTTTTCTAGGCACAAAAATACTTATTGCGATAACAACCTTCATTTTCGACCCGTTAAGGGGTTAGGCCACTCTTGGATTTTCAAAAAATCTATGTTTTTTCTTATTGTTTTCAATAGTCCCTTAGGACCTCAAAAATGATATACCAACCGTTTATGGCCGGGAAATGTCTCGGAGTATTTCGTGGTACCACATGAAATGTCCGATGTTCGCTCAGTCGGAAACAAGAAGTTCTCGAGTGAACATCTGCGCCAGAATGTTAAATTTTATTTTTTTATAAAATAAAGTGGTACGTATGAGTTTTTTTGGGGTTCGTTACAAGTACCGTTATTTTTTTCTAAGAATTATTTACCATGCTGTCGGCAGCTCAAATTTGAACCCTCTGCCTTTACGAATTTAAAATGGGACATACAAACATTAATGTTTTTCATTGCTTGCGTCATTGGCATTCGTATTTGAGGATGTAGCGGTAAACAAACGCACTATACGACGTTGGTTTGGAAAGTTCCGTTCGGGAGATTTAAGCCTCGAAAATGTACCACGTTGGAAGCCGGAAACGTTAGTTGACGACGATGTTTTAAGAGCAACGGTGTATGCGGACCCAACGAAATTGGTGCGGGAGATTGCACAAAGCATGAGTGTCCTCAATTACAATAAGTCGATACCTTTCTCTAAAAATTTACGGAAAAATAATATTGGCTTTTAAATGTTTACTATAAAATCGGACATTTCATGTGTTACAACCTAATACTTGTTTTTCAAAGTATAATAAAAAGCCGCCAGGTACGCAGCGAGCCTACTTAAAATTTTAAACGCGTTTATCTCAAAACTGCATTTTTCAAGTTGGCCGCACCCATAATTTGAACAACTCCTGGCGATTTTTTTGCAAGTTTGACTTTGGAAGTGCGCAATTTGGTCAAAAATCAAAAAAAATCCTACGTACTTCTTTAGCTGTCGTTATGTATGATTATGTATGTACGATTATGTATGATTGCCAAATTAAAAATAAACGTGCCTGTTAAGATTTTACAAATTAAAAGAAATGGATAATAAATCTCTTATAATATGGGCGATCTTGGTTTTTCGCGAATTTCTTCTGTTCAACAAGGCTGAGACTCCGATTTTACATTTGATATACTCGTACCTCTATGATCTGACAAGGGAGCCTCCGATAGTACTTTCAATCCAGTAATCTGATTAGCTGTTGCATGGCATTGAAACGATATCTTCCTGTCTTACCTTCGTCACAAATGTTGGCCGAGAGTCAACTGTTCTTAACTAAATATATTTCACTGTAAAATTGTTCGTTTATTTCCAAACTTGTGAGCAAAGAGTTTGCGAAAGAGTTCCTCATACGTTTGTAACAAAAAAAAAATTATTTCTCAAAAACTGAATACCCAAATAATTTTAATATTTAATCATTTATTTATCTTCAAGTTGTTTTGTTTTTCGTTTATTTTCTAGAATAATAATTCAACATTTTTATTTATCATTTAATAATATAATATTGTATGTATGTATATATATGTATATATATATATAGACTAAATATGAATTTATGGATTTAAATTGTTGACCATATTGTGATTTTCTTATTTATTTTTAAATTTAGTTTTTTTTTTTTTTTAAATAAAGAGAGGAGGAAGTATGTATTGTAATTCACCCATTTATAATGCTTTTATTGTTTTTGTTTTCTTATTTATTTATTGATAAAATTCTGTGATATTGTAGAGTTTTTCTTTCAATTTATATAATTATTGGGATTCCTAAAGAAAACGCTAATCAAAATCATAACAAGAAAAAAACTAATATAAAAATAAAAGAAAAAGAAACATGGAGAAAACAACAAACAAATTCAAAGTATAAGTGAAAAGTAAAAAGATTAAGTAGTTTGTTTTAATTTATGTAATATTAACACTATGAAAGGTATATTTTTCATTGTAGTTTATTTGTTTTTTTTTTTAAATACAACACCACATACAATTTTTACTCGTCTTCTTCTGATTTTTTGTTGTTGTGATTTTTGCTGTCTTACAATTAAGTTTCAAATCAATTCAATTATGCGTACCTAGTGTACCAAGTTTTTAGTTGATAAAATTATTAAAAAAGATATTTATTTTTGTTTTATTTTAGCATCTGTAGTGTACATATACATATATATTTAGAGGTGTTGTATGTAATTATTGTGTAACGGCTTTTTAAATTGTAAACAGGCGATACTAAACAAATCACCTAAAGTTGTTCCATTTATTTTTGTTATCTTTGTTTTTACTAAACTAGGTACATACATATAGAAATTTGTATATATCTTCAAGTTTTACTCTCACCTTTTGTTCATAAGTTTGTTGTTGTTGTTTTGTTTTATTTTTGTTATATATATTATTAAAATTGCTTAGACTTAATTATCAAATATATTTATATTTCAATAAATTAAAAACTATTTACACAAAAGTTGTATGATTTTTTTTATGTTAGAAAAAAAGAGGAACACAATGTGCACACGTAGTTTGTTTTTCGCGATTTTGTTCCTCCCCTCATGTTTGAATGAATGTGTAAAAGCCATTGCGTGCGTGTGAAGTAGTTTTTGAGAATGCAATAGATTAGGAGAGGAGGATAGTCGCAGTGAATTTTAAGTACGTGTCACATTATGATATTTGTTAAACGAAGGCGCACACGTTTTTTTCTTTCTTTTTTTTTATTGTTAATTATTATAATTATTTATTAATTTTGGTAACAAGTGTTTTTTTTTTTAATTAGAAGAGGCCGAATTATCTGGGTTTTAAACAGTTCCAGCACTTGTAGGTTTGTGTACAAATTAAAACAAAAAAGAAAAAAAAAACAAACTTCCTTGCGTGACTTAATTCAAATGGAATCCTTTTTCTTTCGTTGCAGTTAATAGACGGTCTTTCATAACCTCTTCGGTCGGATAGTCGGGCAGTTTTAAGTAGTGTACGCATGTATTAACAGATGGATAGCTACCCTCTCCAGCGTCTACTTTTCGTACGACTGTTAGCCGTGGATGAAGATTTGCCAGTCCGCCTGGGGGTAAACTACTACAGCCGGTAGTAAATTGTAAAAATGCTTTTCTTTCGGGGCCAGTCATACTTAGGAGTACATTTACGAAGCGTAGAAAACCAGGGCTAGAAAGAGAAAAACATGTTG
The DNA here is from genome assembly GCA_949129095.1 of Volucella bombylans. NCBI lineage: Eukaryota > Metazoa > Arthropoda > Insecta > Diptera > Syrphidae > Volucella > Volucella bombylans. The sequence goes on along the minus strand of OX422144.1, from coordinate 103,847,178 downwards.
TTAATGCTAAAGCTTTGTTTTTAGGTACAATAATTGTATTTCCTGGATCTAATAATTTAGTGACCAATAGATGAGCGAAGGAAATCAGCGGATTTTTTTTATAAGCGCGCTCAAAGCATTTTGTGTACCCTTAAAATGTTTGCACACATCGCGGGTGAAGGAAGATATAAAAGGAAAGGTCGATAGATAATGATGCACGTTGGTTTTGAATGTTTGCAGGTTATAATGGCTAGGAGGAAATAAGAAGCTCGGCAGGGCATTCCATTAGAGAGTTGTACGGCTTGGGTGGGCTTGAGAGTAAACTGATGAGCATTCATAGCGAGACGGCTGAAGGTTTGAAGTGCTGGAATACCACTTACAATTTCTTTGAAGCATTGGCTGCCGACTAAAATAGCCAGAGAACAAGGTATGGCAATAAACATTATTTTGGTGTGAGAAATGGGCAATTGGACGTTTTGAAAGGTAATTTTTAGTCCATCCAAGAAGAGATTCATCAATTCGTCAAAGGGGCTTGGCATATACCTTGGAAATATCAAATCCAACTATTTGCTTCCGCCAGATTGGTGTGGACTTTGATTCCATTTTTTCAATGACACATGCCATTAGATCACCAGTGGACATGTTACAACGAAGGGTCTGTAGGAGGAGAGAAAATAAGATTCGCCTTTTGTAGGGACGAGCTGGACAAATTCAGTTTACTGAACACTTGGAAAGAGTTTTTAAAAAAAAAGAGTGCGTAGTTACCAATACGAACAACTAAGCTTCCTCAACTATTTCGTAAAGCCAATAGTTGAACCTAATTACCGTTAGTGTGGAAAAAATTCCTCACATATCAATTCGATTGAGCTTATCCATTACAGTAATAGAGGTGAACGTTTTCAAGACATTGAGCATGTGTTATCCCAAGCCAAGATTTTTTTTTAAGAACTTAACAGTCAAAGACGGTGTGAATATTTTCAAAATTAATTGTTCCTAGTGCTGGACACTAGCCAACTACTTGTAAAAACAATTTGATAAACTTAAGTTTACTATGGTTTGGCCCAAGGGCGTCTACCAGATTGACAATTCGTTAAATAAAATTTAATACATATGTTTATTTAGAAGTCTCCTTCAATAATACGTGTTCTGTAATCAAGTGCGATTGAAGTGTATTTATACAAAGCTTCCCAACCAAGTTCACCGTTTAAAATGTTCAGAATATCATTTATATCCATTTTGTTTACACCAAAGTATCTCACACGAAATTCGCTTAAGATAGGACATCGGGCAATAAAATGGTATACATCCTCCCTATCTTGTAGGTTACACTGGTCACATAGAATTGGCAGGTCAGGACGATGTGGCATGTAATTTAAATTGATTATTTCATCTTCATTAATCATCTTGAGCGGAAAGCGATTGAGAAAGTACGTGTGCTCTTGAAGATTATAATTCAGTTGACTGTAAAGTATTCTATGTTATGAAGTTACTGCTTCCGTTTTATATTTATCGTACAAAATGGAGTTTGCTCTCTTTAATAGTTTTGCAAAAATCTTCCTTAAATCAGCAGTACTAATGTCTGTGGCAATGCGCATATTTTCACCGATGTTATCCCCCAACTCCTCCCTCCCCTTGTCGAAATAGCACTCCTCAGCACTAGCCTAGGAAGCCGTTCTTCTTTCATCTCCAGTACTTTTATAACATATTCAAAGTGCAGTTTAAGAGTATCTAAAAATAGGGGTGACACTGTTGTTTCCAAATGAAGCATGTAATTTGGAGTGGACTTTGGTAACCGGAAAATTCGTTTCAGAAAATATCTCAGGAATATTTCAACCTCTTCAAACTGGCAGTAACCCCAAACTTGAGCACCATATAGTAATATAGAGGCAGCAGAACAAAGTATGTTCCTGTGTATATGGCCGGGGTCGATTCCAGAACAACCAGCCTCAATTTTTAATTGATTTCACTGTTAACGACCCTGGCCAACTAAAAAAAAAAGACAGCGGATCTTCAAGTGGAATTTTGGAATACTTAGAATAGAAAAATATATGGGTGTCGTCGACAGTAATAAAACAAAGCTCACTGCTATTTAGGAAATGCGGAGGGGTGAGTCGTCAAAAAACAAAAACAAGAAAAATGTGACTACTATTCCTACTATAGTGATTGTTACAGAGAACGCACGTTGGGATGACAAAGGCGAGTTTAGGCAGGATATGTTAAGCTTTCGATTGATGAAGACTCGCATCAAAGCTAAATTCATTAACATTGATCTCAAAGACATTAACGAATGCTCCTGCAAAGTAAAAGCAAAACGTTTTCAAGAATTAACAACCTACTTGGGATGACCTATGGGAAATATATTTAAAACGATATTGAATTTATTTTTTCGGCAATCTTAATGCATGACAACACTTCTGAAGCCCGACTTCCGCGTATCAATTTGCTCCAGGTAAACAACTATACACTATCATACCTAGCGCGCAGTTTCAGCACCTCAATATTCACAAATGAATATGGCGATCTCTAGATCATCCAGTTGACACCAGACAAGTGTCTGGTATGTGAACGTCTGAACCTTTCGAATGTGCGAATTATCTCATATCACAACATATTTGGAATCAGACACCACAATAATGAGCTGATAAGAAGGGAAATACACCAGTTTCGTTTAAGAAAAACAAATCGCACGGTTGATTGGTGGTATAACAATTGGTACAGAGAGAATACGTAAAAAAACATAAGATCGGGGATATTGGTAGTTGCTATACAAGAAAAGTAAAAAGTAATTGCTATACAATGAAACCTAGTAATAGGTTTTCGAATGAACAATGCTTAAGGAAAACTGTAAAGACGACGAAAACCTCGTTATTAGGAAGAATGGTCCACCCAACACAGATGAAGACAGCCAACATTACTTTTACCATTTAGTGCATTTCACTTACTCGTCCAAAGTTCTACGAACCTCAGCCTCAATGATAAGATCATAATTATTAGAAGATATTTTTTGTTTGCTTTAATAAAATATTAACTTACCTATCCTTAGAATAACCCAATTTCGGTTCAGTGTAATTGATGAGATCTTCCCTTGTCCATTGTGGATGCTGTTCACCACAAATCATCATACGCGCCTCTTCGGGACTAAATGCAGCTAACTTCTTCAGAGGGAATACTTGACAGAAGCCACGGTGAAATGCTTCCAATTGCTTAGCAATACCATCTTGTAGAGAGAAATTTATTAGCAGCTCACAGTATTCCTCTAGATTATGTATTGTTACATCAATAGCAGCACCATTTGGTACCAGTTCTGCATATGAGTAATCATATACGCGTGAGCTAGGCAGATATGTGAACGTCAGTGCCAAATCTTCTATATTTACTTCACCATTCTTTGTGACCAATTTAAGATTATCAATGGCATGATTACGTTGATCCGGTGATAATTGTGGATCCATTTCGATTGCTTGCTTACGAGTTACCATTTCTTGCAATTCTTTAAGGAACTCTGCGCGGATGGGATCGATTTCGGTGAGGTTTTCTTGTGTCAATACACCATCATACCAACATGACTCGGGGAACTCGTTGCCTAAAAGTTTCGAGCATGTATCAGCAAGTTCCGAATCTTCTGACATTATAGAAGACATCATCAAATCATCGCATCCTTTTACTGCTTGAATAGCACTTGATTTGGATAAAACTTTGTTGTGGCAGAGCAATTGCAGGAATGAATTTGAAAGTGGCAAATCAACTAGACGCATATCTTGCAATACCTTGGCTATAAACACACCCAGGAACCAGTAGTATTTTGAGACTTTTTCGCAAATTCCCGAATCTTGTGGAAGCGGTGCCGGGAACAAACCACAATCCTTACGACTTACATAATAGCCAACTGGTTTGCTGCCTTGACCGAGATGAATGTATTGATCTTCAGTGGCTAAACTTTGTTCCTCATCTTCACACAGCCACATTCCCAAATCAGCACGTTGCAATTCAGCTGCGACGAGTGCATAAAATTCAAGTGTTGGTCCCAAGCCGGTTCCTTCCTCTCCAACAAATTCCACTTCAAGAACTGACTTTCTATTGCAATGGACTTTCATCACTTGCATTGCCCAATCAAGAAGATTATCGATGCGTGGAACCTTCACACGTTCATGCTTTAGACGACCCACTCGGAACTCATGTTGATCGTCACGACGTGGACTTAATCCTGGCATTCGTTGGCGTTCCAATGTAACATCACGTTGTGATTGTAAGCATACAATCGAACGAGAAGCCCCAAAGGCGGTACAATTAAAGTACAACTGACGAGTCTCAAAGGGAAATAGGAACGGACACGATTGATTCAAATCCTCACACCACGTGGGCAAACTATTGCTGGACAGAACCAACGGATCTTGTATTTGTTGCTGCAGTTTATTAGTTATCTTTTTGCTCATAAACATATCTGGTGGTAAAACACAATTCAAATTGTCGTCTTCTTCGTTGCAATCACCTTTGTCAGAGGATTTCTCTCTTTCTTTATGATTGATGGCATTTAGTTGACTCAATAATTGCAACACATCATCGACACTGCAGTTTATATTCTCCGATGTAGTAAAACCACTACGCATCGGTGAGTTAGGTGATAAAGTCGATGCTCCACTTTTAACTGAAATTATAGGGGTATTGGGTCCATCATCATCCCCGGCACTGCTACTATCATTTGGCAGTGCTTCCTTATACACAATTGTGTAGGTGGGTTCCCATGCTTTACGGAATTTATCGGTTTTTGTTAGTTGCGTAGCTTGAAGAAGCTCCTGAACTGCACGGAATATTGACCATTCTGTGTTGCGTAACTCGACTTCGACATCTGGTACTCCCCCAATGCCGGGACCTTTCAAAGTTAAAGACAATGCTGGTTGCTGAATAGCGACATATTCGCTAGTTTTAGCTGCCTCCGAACTGGATCCAGGTGGAGAAATTTCCAAATCAGACGTTTGATTGACATTAGTACGGCCTGGTCGTGGATCAAAAGCCGGTATTAAAGCTGAGAATTGACGCTTCAAAACGAATTCATCATCCCAGGACTTTCGTTTGCCTACGCTGGCAAGACGATTCTCGAGTGTTTCATCATCCATAAAGGTAAGAAGATTCCGGGACACCATTACCTGCAGAAGGGTACTCTGTAAGAGGAAAGAATGAGACACTCCGTTAGTTTTCCAATTGTCTATAGAAGGGAACAAGATTGAGAAAGGACGAACAAAAGTTTTAACGGAAAGTAAGGTCTACCAAAGTGAGAATTTCCTAATTTACTGTGAACATATTTCGATTGAGGAGGCGACATATCACAAGCATGTCATGATAAAAAGAAGAGTAATGAACCAGACATATATATGAGTATATATTTAAAGACACTTACTCCAACTTCTTCATATTCATCTTCGTTCTCCTCGTCGTCGTTGTCTTCATCCATATCATCGTCATCTTCCATATCACCAAGTAGAGCAGGTGCTCGGCAACTTTCAAGAAAATCTTCCAAAGATACTTGCTCACTATCACTAGACGTCGATGTAAGGCTCATTGTCAACGCTGGATTTATCGACGAAGACACTTGATTACCAGATGATGGATTTGCTCCACTTCCAACATTTGATCCAGAGTTGTTAGCTACGACATTGAACAAAAAACTATCAATACCATTCCTGAGAGCTAAGCAATCTGTATATTACTTACCAGCATTATTTGATGATAAACTTGGGTAGCTCTGAGCAGTGCTCAGCAATCCTGAGTGAAAATTACTGGACAAAGCCAACTTAACTAAACTTGTCACTGATGTAGGCCCACGTGGGAAGAAACCTGTTCCTGAATTTTGATTGTTGCGCTCGTTTGAATTCGAGTTATTGATCTTCTGATCGTTTTGTATGTTATTACCCTGCGATGCACGACGACGAGCCATTGCAGCAAATGTCTCCAAGAGTCTTGTGGGTGTTGCTGTATCTGGCTGTGCTGGTGCTTCTGATACTGAAGTAGTCGTCAGATTGGGTACACTTACACTCATTTGACTTGAAACAGCATTTGTGGCATTTGTACCTGCAGCCGGTGTATTCTCTGACAGTGGTGTTGTGGTCTTTGTGTTGATCGTAGGGGTGTCTTTGTTGCCAGCTGAACACTCTCCCAAGTGCTTTTCGACAAGTTGCTTCTTAAAGTGCATTACCTCATCAGGTTTCTGAATTGTAGTGCTTCCAGTGTTCGATGCGGTAGGAGCAGCCGATGTAATAGTTCCACTACTTGCAGTCGGATCATGTGATTTGGGTAGAGGAATTTTGACACCTGGTGCTAGGAGATTTGATGATGGAATTGATAGAATATCTGATGAAAGGATGTTGTTTGTATTATTACGAATCATATCTACTCCGCCGCGCATTTTATCAATCACTTCCATTGCATCAGTGGAGAATTGAGATACTCGCTGGCCAGAATTTGCTCTTAAATTAACCAATAGACTTTTGCTGATGCTGTTCACAGAATTGCTTGCATTCATCTTGTTGTTTGCCTCGATGTTTGATGACTTGTTATTATCCTCGCTGTAACTTTGCTGACGAATTAGAGTTGCACCACCAGTGCTGCTGGATCCACCTGCCAATAGTCCAGCCAAAGTATTCTTGGCAGAGTTATTACCACCGCTACTACCACCAACAACATTATCTGTTAGTGCCAGGTTTTCAGTGATTGTAGCCAAATCAGATACGATATTTGCGTTAATCCCTTGCATTGAATTATTGATAGCTGACAAGTCTGTGATGTTCTCTCTCTCCCTCAGAGAATTGTGAACGACAACTGAAGATACACAAGAATCCTTTCCATCTGGGTTTGCTGTCACAATATCCGATTTTGCAGATGAGAATACATTCTCAGTGATTGCTTCGACAGCCTGTTTCCAGGCGAGATTGTCAGCTGAAGCCGCTTGCTCTGAGGCCGCTACTGAATTTCTATTCAACTCAGTCGCCTCTGGCAGTGAGGGTGTTGAACTGGACTTGCGACTAGTTAGAACATTACTCTTATTTTCCATTTTTTTAGTCAGATTAGATAGCGGTGCGACTGAGTTTCCGCCCTCCAAAACTGACAAATTATCACAATTGGCCAATTTAAGGTCGTATTTACCTTCGGCGCCCATTCGATATGAATTTCGAACGCCATGATCCCATTTCACATCGATCCACCCATTATGAATTTCACCAGTTACAATTCCTTCAGCACAGCCATCTTGATCGTCCCAACGCCAGTCGACACCTCGTACTACACGGGCTCCCTTTGTAATGTGCTTTAATTGAGCACGAATTTGTCGTCGTTCTCGTCGAATTTTTGCCTCAGCCTCTTTAGCACCTTTGCCTATATCCTCGCACACAGACGATACTCGACCGTATATCTCAAAACCGCTTAAACTAAGATAATGTGTCTGGCCCGAAGCATTTCGTCCATTTTGCTGGACGCGGATATGTCGGAATCCTTGGTTTTCATCGGGGGCACAAACAATTGGCCAAGTGCTTGTACTGCCAGGCTCTACAAGACTTTTATCATCTGAATGTGTGACCAATGTTACCCAGTTCATTCCATCTTTTGAACCTTGTAGCATCCAATTGCGTAGAGCACTACGACCATAACCACGAGCATGTCTTAAAGTGTATGCATTCGGGACTAAATATAAGCCCAAATCAATAGCAAACCAAGCTTTCTTATTGTCTTTGGTGTGACAGTTAACACTAATGCTGTCACGTGATAAAATATCCTCTAGTTTCCCATACGGTAGAGTCTTACCCTCAGAGCTGGTGACTTGAACAAGCCCATACTGTGCCGGATTAACCCATTCAGTTGTTTTGCCATTCGACCCAATAAAGTATATCAACCCTTCCTCATCAAAGTCATATTCATGCTTAAATACCATACCAGCTTTGTAGTCTTTTAGTTTTTTCAAATACACAAATGTACTCCTATCCATGTCGTACCACTGCTTTGCTACCATCTTTAACAAGTACTTTGCCAATTGACCAACAGTGGCCAAAGGTTCCATCTTTAAAGTCCTTCCGGTGCGGTCGAATAGAGTAGTCTCACAGGCTGCGCGTTCCAACCGGAACCTTAGACGCTTCGTTAAAATCTGCAAACCATATCCAGTACCTGGAGCGTCGTACATGTACACTGGCAATTTTTCAGTGCTTTCCAACACCGAAACCAATTTCTGTACAAGAATGCCAGCTGTATTCTTCTTATCACTCTTGCTGTTGAGAATGCAATTCTTGAAAATAGCAATTCTCTGTTTTTGTAATTTATTCATTCTGTTCCTAGACAACCCATTATCCCAGTAGTTCTTCGAGAGAACAGCAACTAACGCTTGTACAAGCCCAGAACTGTGCATTTCATAGGCGCTGACAACTCCGTCCTCATGAAGTAATTTTGTAAGTTCATTCAGAGCACTGTATAATTTATCTTGCCAATTTGAGTTCGGTGAGATACGTTGTTCCTCCAAAGCCACTTCGATCAGTTTAACAATTCCAGTAAGCTTAGCTACAGCTCCTCTTGGGACAGCTTGTGCTGCCTTAAAGTACTTATTGTAGAGTTCTCGAGCAAGATTCTTTACTTGATTCTTTTGCACTTCGGTTTTGGTTTTGATTTTCTTCTTCTTTGTAGTAGACCATCCAGAAGCAAAGTCCGGACCGAGGCTAGTTTCCGCTGTGAATGTGTGTTTTGTGCCACGATTACTCTCGAATATAAAGCCGGGTAGATCATCCTGCAGAATTGTCACTTGATGACCCTCGGAATTATGGATATGGAGTTGATTTTGTTTTTGACTTTGAAGTACCCAGTTTCCGACTACTAAACGTAGGACTGACACTGTTGGTAGGATTGGCTGTGACGGTGTGCCCGGTCGGACTGCTGAGCGTGCCCTCAAGAGTTTCTCCAAGAACTCGCCTCTATTTTCTACAAACAAAAAAAAAAAAAAAACCAAACAAAGAAAATTGATCATATATGTTGTTAAAGGAATATTTCTAAGGCTATGATGACACATTTAGTGAGATATTTGTTTTGTTATATGAGCACAGCACAGTACACGCACAATAGGGTGGAGAACAAGATATATGTTTGATAACTGGTGACACTAGTGGGATATCCCTGAACGTGCATTATTAAGCAGACATTAACGTTCATCTACAGCAATCGTAGGTAAAGTTAGGTAGAATATTGGATTGTTCAAAAAGCTATTGCGTTGTTTTTTTTTTGCAATAGATGGCTTTATTTGTTTATTTGTTTCTGCGCGTGACAATTGTGGTTCAAACATGGAGTATTTTGAATAGCATATTCGCCATATTTTGATTGATTACTTCAAACAAGGGAAGAAAGGAATGTAGGCCAGGGAAAAGTTGTGTAAGGTTTACGGCAGAAACGTCATCGAAAAACGCCAGTCTCAGGTCAGAACTGGTTCGCCGGATTCCGTGGTGGCGATTTTTCAGTTGAAGGCGCTCATCGCTCCGGTAGGTCTTCCGAGATTGACGACGATAAAATCAAAGTAATAGTGCAAGCAAGTAAGCATTCAACCCTTCGGGAACTTGCTATGGTGTACGGAGTGCCAGTACGCCACGGAGGCATTCATGATGCAGAAGGGCAGTTGCACGCACGCTATTACTCGGCTCTAGCTCGTCGGATTGGGTTGATTCTTGCCACTACCCCGTACAATTATCAAAAAAAGAAAGAAAGAAAGCAAGGATAGATAAGAAGAAAGCTACGTTACGAACGAACTTCAAAGCCAGGAAGAGAGAAAGGTAATAGAAAAAGAAGGAAATGAAAAGGAAAGATCACATTTCGGGACGAACGGGGTTGAAATGTACGGAGTAGCGGCAAGAACCAACCCACTCCGACGAACTTGAGCCGAGCAACCGCGAGTGTGCGACTGCCGCCTACTCCTGCATCATGGATACCTCCGTGACTGACTACACTCCTTACAATCGCTCTAAAAGTATTATTTGGAAGCGTTCATGGTCATTTGGAATCGCTTGGCTTCGTGAAGAAGGTCGATATTTGGGTACCACGTGACTTGAAATTCATCTGATGAACTGCATAGACGTCTTGAAGCATATGATCCCGGGCGCCACAAAAAATTGACTATCTACAACAATGTAAGCCGAAAAAAAAGTTGGAGTAGGCGAGTTGAAGTATTGGAAAGGCAAGCAAAGGCGTACATCCACCAAAAGGTGATGCAGTTGGTCTTTCGGGATTGGAAGGGACGAATCCTCTATGAGCTGGTGGGATTGGAAGGGACGAATCCTCCATCAGCTGGTCAAAAAAAAAAAAAACAATTAAATCCGATGTCTACTGTGAGCAGCTACTGAAATTAAGTGATGCCATTGCACAGAAACGTCTCGAGATGATCAATCATATATGTGTGGTGTTTCAACACGACCATTGGAAGACCACACACAATTTTGGCACACACACAAGAACACCGACGTAATGTGTACTGTCTCACTTTGTTTTATAGCTATTTCCACCACCAGTACTCCAATGAAATCGCAAGTAGCATTCCGCCCCTTCAAGCCTTCAAACCTTCAACCGTAACACCCGTCTCGCTATGAATGCTCATCAGCACACTTTCGGACGTACTCTAAAATATCGTGATTCGTTCCTAAGCGGTACAACTCGCTTTTGGAATGCCCTGTCGAGGTTTCTATTTCCTAGTCGTTATAATTTGCAAACATTTAAGACCAATGTACATTGGTACCTCTCTTTTCTTCCTTCCTAAGTTTACTTTCACCCGCGCTAATCATAAAAAAAATGTTGCAGCTTGGTTGGGATGTGTTACCACGTCTACCCTATATCACAGATCTTGCACCATTAAACTTCCACTTATTTCGGTCCTTGCAAAACTCTTTGATGGTAGAACGATTGCTTCTGAAGATCTCATCGATCTCAAGAAGAAGCGAGATGGCAGAAAAGAACAAAACGGCCTATACATCATTGATTAATGCTCATTATGTATGTATATTAAACATACGCACCTGAAAGTCAAATTAAAAATAAAGGTGACTTTTGAACAATCCAATAGACTCTACTAAACTCAATAAAGTTTGGGTTATGAGCAACTTACTACTAGTTATCCGAAAAGATATAAAATATTCGCCCCCACCTCGAGTCAAAAATTAACATGGGCAAGAAAAATGGAACAGGCTTAGAAATTGGACATCTGAAGACTCAAACAAGATATGAACTTTATTTAAGCGCAGTTAGAAAGGCTAATATTTCTTCTAAAAATAAACTTCTAGACGAAGTTTCCACCATTAGTATTAACAGAACAATTTATGTTAACATGGGTCAGGGTACACAAATGTAATGTACACACTTACTGTAGAACGAATTCTTTTCTTAGAATAAACCCAAAAACCATTTCCCAAATTATCCTTGACGAATTATGGGACATCCTGTATTTATTGAACATTAGGTGTAACAAAACGTAATGTATTGTAATAAGAAGTAGATGCATTTGCGATCTCCATATTAAGAAACCCATAGAGGCTTCAGTTCCAGCCGAGGTTCGAAGAGACCGAAGCCTCAGCAACAAGGAGATATAAAATAGAGAACTCCGCAAGTGGTGTAGAAGTACAGCAGATGAGTGAGAGAAATATGTAGCACTAGAGGAAAGTATATGCATTACATACGAGTATTTCTACGGAGAATAAAAGAAAAACGATTAAAAACAGTACCTGCAGCAGATTATGTTTTAATATATGACCTGAATCCAGAGAAAGTTGTTAAAAAAACCATACACAAAAACATTGGTCAGCTCAAACGGAATAAATCTCATAATACAATAGATCGTGATACAAGAAGAACTATGTTACACCATAATAGCATATCAAAAGCATACAGAGGATGTTCAAAATATTAGGAACACTGCAAATATTTCATTAAAAGCGCATATAATTAAAGGTAAAACACTTAATCTATAAATATCTTCTAAAACTCTTTTGAACCCTGGTTTTGTTACTCCCATTTTTATTGATGCATTTATCGGCTTGGTATCTCCCGAGTCTTCTACTTCTAATTAGTGGAATAAGCTTTACAAGTATTTGAACACTTTTGAAACATAATTTTACACTTAATTTTTAACTATTTAAAAAAAATTCGGTAAGTCAAAGTAAAAGTTAAATGAGGAAATAAAAAAAAAAACAATTAAGTTTTTTTTTTTTTTTTTGAAAGAGTGCAATGGGACGGAAATCAGATGTCTCTGAGCACATAAAAAGTTGAAATAACAACTTTGATAAAATTTAAAAATGTTTTCTTACCGTGAAATTGGAAGAAAAGTAGGTATATCCTACTAAACGGTGTCCAGAATGGCCCAAAAACTCGAAAGTGGACAATCGCCAAAATCGAATAATCGAAGTAACTCTGGCAGAAACAGTGCGTAAGGATCGAAAAATAGTTACAAATACATTGGCAAATCGGAAAGCAACTCTGCGGGTCCTCAGTAACATCCTAAAGGAAGATGGAATCAATATTTCAGCAATGACGCATCGCAGACGATTGTATGAAAATGGAATCAGAAGCCAAAGACCCACAAGGAGGCCATTTTTAAACGCGTCCATGAAGAAACAAAGAAAAATTTGGACTCATCTGTTGCTTTTTCTGCAAAGGCAGAAGGTAATTTGAAAATAATTTATATTTTAATGTTTTTGTATAATGTGAAAATTAAGATAATAATTTTTTTTTTTTTTAATTTTCTAAAGGTAATCTTTAGTGATAAGTGTCGATTAGAAATAATGACAGAATTCACACGACCTTCAGAGAAGTACAATGAAGGCTGTGTAGTCAGCCGGGTAAAACATCCAGCCTCTGTAATGGTATGGGGCTGTATTACGGCAGAGGGACCAGGGCCGCTATACTTTGTCGAGGGAACTCTGCGTCAATATCAATATCACAAGATGCTCACCGATATTTTTTTGCCATTTCTAAATTCTTTGGACCGTAAAAGAAAAAACTACACATTCATGCAAGACGGTGCGCTCCTTCCAACACAGCCAAAAAAAATCAAAGATTTCTTCGACAAAGAAAACATTGCAGTACTCTCTTGGCCTGGGAATTCGCCTGATATGAATCCCATTGAAAATTGTTGGAGCCGTTTAAAAACAAAGTATACGCGATATCTGGCAAAATAGCTCAGAATTAAGGGAAGTAATAGTTAAAAATATGAAAACAATGCCAGAACGAATTCGTGCATTAAAAACAGTTAAGGGAGGTGTGACAAAATATTAAATGAAAAAAAATTGTTGCCTCTATAAATAATAAATAAATATGATAAATTTTAAAATAATAAAAATGCAGTATTCCTAATATTTTGAACACCCTCTGTATCTCCGAAGTAGAATAAATGAAAACGCACATAAAAAGTCACAAACTTTCGAAACGAATGGTGGCGATATGTCAGCAATTTAATTTCATAACCTTGAAATGTGAGATTCATCAATATCAAAGATTAAGAGAAATTGTTTTCAATTAGTATAATTTGCGTCAGGTTTCCTTGCTGAAGCGCCATTGACATCTGAAAGAGTAAAAATAGCTATCAGCCAAGGATCTTTATAATTTGACTACGTGTAACTATAACCTGTGTGAATATTGCTATCTATCTACATATTTATCTTTTTACGATGTTTAAACTCAGCTAGACCCACATTTTAAAACTAGTATTAGTCAGCTAAAAACAAAATTGCCCCTTTTATGATTATTAAACCCTAAAAGACTTTTGTTAAATGTTAAATTGAGAGAAAATTATAAAAATATTTACATACGAATATAAATAAATCAGCTATCAATGTACAATACATACATACATATCCAGTAAATAGAAAAAAAAGTACATGCAGTAAGAAACCAACACTGCGTACCTGGTCGGTCATTTATAGGCAGATCCATTACATCATAACAAATGAAAACATTTCAGACACATATTTATATCTTCAATATTTGCTTACTTAAAAAAAAAAAAACTTATCTAAGACATTGACGTGTCCAGCAAGCAGTTTAAACCCAATATATACAGACACTTAGACTTGGTATACACAAACTGTGTTAATCGATAAAATTTCGAAAGAAAAGGCGCAAGTTAACGGACAAACACAACGTAAAGATATTAAATAAAAAGTTTTTTTTATTTTAATAAAAAAATAAAAAAAATAAAAAAAATAATTAAACTTAAAACAAACAAAAAAAGAAACGTATCTCTCACCTTCGCTAGGAATGGAGTCCATGCCTCGTCCCTTTCCTACAGGACAGAAAATTATACGATAAAAAAGGAAACAAAAAGAAAAAAAATACACACGAGAATGTGTTGTTGTTGTTTTATATGAAAGAGGATTAATAAATAACAAAAGGATTATTCAAAGAAGGATTTAAAGAGAGGTGTATGATATGATATTCAGGGGTGTGAACTGTGAGTTGGATTGATAAGTGCAACAAGGTGATAAGCGACGTTGTGTTCTTATTTCGTGACAACAAATGTTATTAGTCTTTGTCGAAATCTGTGATTTTATTTATTTTCATGAATGCAACGCTCACACCTTGTTAATCACAAAAAAAAAATACAGTAAAACAATGTTTAGATAGCAAAATAAAAATTAATACAACCCCTTTTTTTACAGTGAATATACTGGCAATTAAACGTACATATGTTATATGTGCATCGGTTAATGGTGTCTACATGTCTATATTCATACGTACATATGTATATACAAATAAACTTAGTTTATAATTTTTTAATTTTTAAAATTAAGCTTACTCCAGAAAATTGTTCGCAGTCATGCGGAGTCAAATGGATATCTAAAGATTTAGAAGATACATTTCTTATGCGGGTAACTGAGTAACATTATTTGCTTCTATTATGAAGTTACACTATTTCAACAATAAAGTAGTGCTTCATACATTGGACGTCTAATTAGGTTTGGGGAGATTTCAAAAATAACACTCTTCAAATCACGTTGTGGATTTAGGGTCAGGGATATTTTTACTTCAATAGTAAATGCGTTAACACCACCTGCTATGACAATTGCGTTATCTTTGAACGATTAGAACGATTAGCCTTTTGGAAAATACTGGTAGGTCAACCAAAAGTCAGTTCATGTTTTTAGAACAACATCCATCTGTAGCAACCATTCAGAAGTCAAGAGACTTGAAGGCTATCACTAAAAGGCTATTCGGTAATCCAGAAAGCTAAAGAATATGACTATCGATATACTACTCACTGCATATATGACAAATAAAGTTCGGAGTTTTAACAGTTTTTTGAGATACATATTCAGTTTTGTTTGAGAAATCATCATAAACAGAACTTACACCAGATGGACGCTTCCGTATCATTCAAACTTATTTTGAAAATCGCTCTCCAATTCGAGAAATATGTAGATTTTATTGGTTCTTATAATTTCATATCAAACACATTCTACATGAAGGAAAGCCAGCGACATGCCAACACAATCTACGTACAGAAGAAACTGTAGCCTCTATTAATATGAAACTGTATGTTGATTTGGCATCGATTGCAACAGTTTGACCTTTCTTCATCCACTATGAAAACAATTTTGCGAAAAAATCTTGCTTTACACCCGTATAAGATCCATCCACGAGGCCATGTCTTGGGCCAGGAGTTCGCGGATTTGTGTCTAGAGCAGCTAGAAATTGATCCTTAATTCCGTCGAAAAATCATGTTTATTCAAGAGGCTCACTTAATGCAAAATTGCCGTTACTTGAGTGAGACAAATCCAGAAGATACAATTACGCCCATATGATTGGTTTGGTCTTCCTGCTGGTCCTTATTTATGCAAAAATGGATGGGGCGCTCGCGTTGCAATTGGAAGGAGATTAGATTTTCAACGAAAAATCACCCTGAGAGACGAGGCACACTTTTGTTTAAATGACTTTAAGCAAAATTAGCTGATTGATCTAGCAAACACCCGGAGGTGTTCCAACAGCTGCTTTTGTATGCGAAAAAATTAAGTTTTTCAGGCCAGATGTGTCATGGAGCCGTACTTCTTACGAGATATTGCCGACGAGCCGGTTACAGGGAATTTAGACCGTTGGTTCTCCATGCTAACCATTTTTGTTTTTGGGATAACTTAGAACTAGAAGACTTGGAGGATATGTGACACACACTGTCACACAAAATCGACTTACTGTAGACGAAATTGGGTGATTGTTTTATCGCCAGCAATGGCCCAGTCAAGTGGTTGTTTCACTCGTGTGATTTTATAACATTAAACTTTTTTCTTTTTAAGGTACTCTGGTTATTCGATGTGACATTGCTGGAATATGGGGGAATAACAAAAAAAGACATGGAATTCCAACTCTTTCACTCACACAAATGCTGCCGTAGAGGACATTTGAATGATTTTATATTTCATTACTAGTGACATCGACTCTATTTCAATGAAATAAAAATTCTATTGATACCTTAAACATGCATCTTTTCATTTAGAAAACAAATTGGGGCGCATCTAATGACAAACCCTGTAGTATGAAGGCGTTTATTACACAAAATAAAACTCTTCTAAAAGCGAAATAGTACATATAAAGCAAAAAAAAGAAAAAAGGCACGTCCTTTAATTCTGAAAAAACGTTATAAATTGAGTTAGTTTCAAATTCCCTTAAATATTATCCAAAAATACTACAATTCTACGACTACTTTTACGGGAAATGTATAAAACATGGATCATGACTGATTAATTTAAATGGTTTTATCTATTGTACATATCTCAAAAACAAGGTGTGATGTTGTGATGAATTTGTCACAAATAATTTTTCATGAATCCAACGATTGTTACAAAAATCATACTTGATGAATAAATTCAAGAATTAAATCAATTGAACGAAAGTAATCTACTTAGCTTCTCAATTTCAATTACATTCGAGGCATTGAAATACTAAAATATTCTACATTAAATGGAAGAGAGAAGATATTAAAAAAAAAAAACAAGAATTTCTATTCTATCTAACCAAAACTTTAACTTTTTAAAATCCATTATTTACAAAAAGTAAAAGCGTAAATCTGAACCATTCTGGAGAGTTTTTGTTTCCCTTTTCTTTTGCTGAAAATCTTACCAGAGCTATCGTTTCCATTTTCTGGACTTCCACTTGAATACATCGTTGCTAATTTGCCGTCAAGTATAAAACGGAACCAACCATTCGAACCGTTGGATAGTTCTAAAGCTGCAGAATCTGACCAAACATATAAACAATCACGACCGCGACAAACACTCCATTCACGCCAATGGTAGGCTTTTCCCGGTAGAATTTCTTTGGCATCTTCCATAGGATCTTCTAGAAACAATTGTCGAATTCTTTACTGATTTCAAAAGATAATATAATAATCATTTACGCTTACCTGTTGTGACAGTTGCAACAGCTGACGATGGTCCAGGTTCATCTGTAATAGCTGGCACAGATGTTACCACTTTTTCGCTGTGAAACTCATTTTCTGGACCCATTAAAGCTTGAACCTTTGAGAACACTCCCAATCTAGCAAAATGATCAAGGAATTCTTCTTGAGTCTTTGACATAAGTTCTTCAATTATTGTCAATACAACTAGATGACCATCTTCATCGTCCTAGAAGGGGAATACATTTAAAAAATATCATTAGAATCGATATGGTTTTGTCTACACATCTCAACATTGTTATAATTATTTCAAAAAATCATCATGCTTTCATTTTTGGTGGTTAGTTTTAAAAAATAAAAAAAAATGAAAATAAATTAACCAAAAACGAAAAAAGAAAAAGAAAATCAACTAAACCAGATAAAAATATCGACAAGTATTTACGAGGAATATTTATTTACGTATTTGTTGCAAATGAATTTGTTTCTGTTACTGTTGGTTGCTGTTGTTATTGATTTTTTTTTCTACGACATTTTGAACAACCTGAATTATTGCATGATCAACACAACAAATATTATGTTCTATGCGAAAAGGAGTTTTATCAAAAGAGATAGACAGCATGTTGTTTATTTTTTTAATCAAGAAACTTGAAGCAAAACTACCAAATATATGAGGGCGTGCCAAGCAATAAAGTGATGGGGCGACGTATGGGCTTTTGTGTTTAAAAGTTTTAGATATGTGCGTGTAGAGAAAAATTAAATAATTAAATAGAAAAAAATGTAAAATAAGAAATGTGACACAAAAGTTATTATTAAACATAAAAACGGAAACAAAGAACACAATAATCTAGCTATACTTCTAGCAAATTACCTAGTTTACTAATTCCAACTAATTCATTAACAGCTTCTAATTTTTTTTTAAATCTCTGTTATGAACTAGGGCTAAAAACTGGTGAAAGAAAACATTCTACCTAGGCTTACCTTTTGATTACTAATAAGGCAAAAGTGACATAGTCAGAGTTAATAATGAAGTGGTTAGATGACAGCTGTCTTTAATAAAAGGCCAACGATCTACAAACGACGGAAAAAATATATCCATTTAATATAATCCCTCTGAACAACCATTCCAGATCGAATGGAAGTTTTTCGTAATAAATATCCTACTTGCTATAAGTATATAAATACATAGAATGACCATAAGACTAATTATAGAAACTGCAGTGCTAAGCAAAAAGGGCGAAATGCGCCAAAAATTGAAATTTGAGTTAGAGGCTTTGTATTGGGTCTGGTAAAAGGTTCACAGTATGATTGATCCAATGGGATTTTCTTTTAGAGTGCACAAATTAATTTATCTTTACTACACGTGTATGCGCCATTATTATTGATAATGTTTCGCCATCGGTGAAGAAGCCATCTGTGGTTTTGACTGCAAAACTGAATTAACAAGTTTTGACAGGCTTGTCTTGAAACCTGCCTTATCCCAATGAGAGAGTTCTACAGAAGCCAGAACAAGTGTATGTACCTATACATCATAACTGACCTGACGAGGGGCGTTCAACATATTCTCGGTATCGGGGTGAAGCTGTGGTTGTATATATAAATTGACTTATTTATCAAGTAATACTATTATTTTAGTGCATTCATGTAAAATTTCATATAAATGTGATTATTAATTCGCGTTTTATCTCTAGTTAAACAGAATCATAATGGCAACTGAGACGATGATGGTGAAAATTGAGCATCGCGCTGTAATTAAATTTCTCACTAAGCAAGGGAAAAGTCAAAAAACTATTCATGAAGAGATGGTGGCTGTTTACCAGGGTTCCGCACCTTCATTATCAACTGTGCAAAAGTGGTCAAGTGAGTTCAAGAGAGGCAGAGAGAGCATTGAAGACGACCCCCGCTCCGGCGCCCCGGCTACTGCTTGTACGGGAGAAAGCATCAAAGAAGTCGAAAAACTTATTCTTGAGGATGCCCGAATAAAGGTGAAAATGATGACAGAGATCACCAAGCTTTCAATTGGTACCATTCACACCATTCTTCATGACCATCTTAACCTTTCAAAGGTCAGTGCAAGGTGGGTGCCACGAATGCTCACAGCGCCTCAGAAAAAAGTGAGAATCGCATGCTGTAGAGAGCTTTTGGAGATGTGTAGTGAGAACGCGGACGGTGTTATGGATCGAATTGTTACTGGGGACGAAACATGGGTCCACCACTATGACCCTGAAAGCAAACAAGGGTCCATGCAGTGGCATAAAAAAGGAACAGACCCCCCGAAGTAGTTCAAAGTCACTCCGTCTGCCGGGAAGCTCATGGCCACAGTTTTTTGGGACTCAAAGGGAATCTTGCTCATTGAGTATAAAAAAATAAGGTGAAACCATCAACGCCACATCCTACGCTTCCACTTTGCATAATTTGCGGGAGGAAATTAAAAAGAAAAGACGGGGTAAACTCGCAGCGGGTGTGTTGCTTTTTCATGACAACGCTCCTGTTCACACGGCGCGAGTTTCCAAGGCTGCTGCGCGAGATTGTGGTTTCGAAGAAATCCAACACCCACCCTATAGTCCAGACCTTGCCCCTAGTGATTATTTCCTGTTTCCGGATTTGAGAAAATGTCTTCGTGGAAAAAGATTTTCGGATGATGAAGAACTCAAGTCGGCAATAAATGGGTATTTTGCAGAGAAAGAGGAAATTTATTTTTTTGAGGGTTTAAAAAAGCTTATCTCAAGATGTAACAAATGCATTGACGTTAGGGGAGATTATATTGAAAAATAAAAACAATTTAAATTGAATTCACATTTTCCGTCATATCGATACCGAGAATATATTGAACGCGCCTCGTATATGGTCGGGCACTGTGGTGATGATAGACAATACATTTCCTATTGGTTAACCCAGGCAATTGCTTGAAGTAATCTCTTGCGTTGGTCACAACAAAACTAACCGCTCAACCATTTGAAAGTATTGGGTTAGCAAGCAAGTATTATAATTTCGGTTTTTACAAATAGACTGCGTTATGTTTGTTGGTTCTCGCTTTTAAGCTTACTTTAGAAGCAAATCGAGCTTAATTTTGTTAAGATACATGAAGTTTCTATTATTTGTTTAAGAAATCCCGTTCTGGCGATTTTTCATTCAAAGATGACCAACGTTCTGGTAGACCAACTGAAGTTGATGGTCATCATTATAGCCATAATATAATCAGTTCGTCATATGGCTGTCCGCGCACGCACACAACAATAAAAAAACCACTTAAAACATCTTGGACTCGATATTTGGGCTCCACGTGAATTGAAAGAGACTCACTTAACACAACGCTCAATATTTGCGGTATGTCCATAACAATATGAATCGAAAACAATCATAGCTAAGCGTAATCACAACCAGTGCAAACCACCTCAAAAGTCGAATTGCAACAAAAGAAGGTAAATTTGTCAATTTGATGGGATTATAAAGGTGACGTGTATTTTGCTTCCAAGGAACCAAACAACCAATTCAGATTTTTAATTTCGATGACTAAATAAACTGGGTGAAGCAAATCGTAAGGGAATCGTGGTCCACCACGACAACGCTAGACCACCCATGTGGGTGGTCATGTTTGGCAACTCGTCAAAAATTATTGAACCTTGTTTGGTAAGTAACGTCACATCCACCATACAGCCCACAGCCATATCCTTGCTCCATCAGATTTTCATTTATTTCAAAGTTTTCAAAGCTCTTTGAATGGTAAAACTTTCACCAATGATGATAACCTGAAACTTGGTCCAGTTTAGGGGTAATAGGTGCCAGAAGTTTTATAAGGACGGAATCATGAAGTTGTCCAGAAAGATGGCAGGAGATTGTGGAACAAAATGGAAAATATATATTTGATTAAAGTTTATTAAAAAATCTAAAAAAAAAAACTAACAAACCGAAAATCCTTTCCTGCCAAACCAATATAACAAAATTGCATACTTTAATTCCACAGAACAGAGACACACTTGACTTCTCGTTCAAGTTAGACAACTATGCTCAATGGCAAAGGCTGCATACACATCGCAAGTAAAAGACATGGTGTACAGTATGTTTTGCAAAAACAAAAGAAATTTGTCATATAAAAAAATTCTCAGGAAATTAGCTAGTTTTGGTGCTTGCGCCTGTGTCCTAGATTACAAGTTTCCATTGACGATCACTGATCAAATGAATGATTTCGAGCATGTCTAAAAACTCAGCCGAGTTGGACCTCAGCAGGAAAGACTATATTATACTACACTGCCTAATGCTTACTGGCGTCATAGTGAAGTGCTTCGCTTTTGCATAGGACCTAAGCGCGCAAGATATAATATATATATATATTACATAACCTTCAGCGATGCTTTCTTTTACGCTCACGTTAGACTACAAGTGTTAGACGCTGATGTTGTGGGTGCTGTTTGCAGTACATTAACAGGGATTTACAGGAGTAGTTCTTGGTCTTAGTGCTATGTTCTGACAAGATTTACTGAATTATTCAAAACTACCAAACTCAAAACTACGAAAATAGAGTTTGCTTAGCACGACAGTACGCGCTAAAACTACCGAAAGTAAAATACAATGCGCATTCCACCACATCCGCAATTCACGTACTTATCTGATACTCACAACTAAACTTTTCAACAATAAAAGAAAGGACAAAACGTTGATTGCCTTAAGTCTTACAAGCGAACACCGATAGATACACTTTTTATGAACAATTTTTAAGCTGCAGGGTTATAGCATAAACAAAAAAAAATTTATATCCACAGTTTACGAGTACATATAGAGGGCCGCCCAAATAAGTTTCCACACGTTTCGAATAATAAAAATGAATTGTCTTCTCAAACACATTGATATTTTCCCTGCTGCAGCATAATATGTTAATAAATTGTTAAGTAGCGTTATTTGTTTTCTTAACCCTATTAAACCCTACATAGAAGAGCTATGGCAGTTATTTTAAGTTTAGTTATCAGTTGAAGTAGCGCGAAAATAAATTTCCACAAATTGTTGTGCCATAGCTTTTTTCTCTGTAATTTCGTAATTCTTTGCAGTACATATATTTTGTTTTAAACCACTTTGTGGTAAAAATATTTTATAATTTTGATTTTCAGCTGCCTAATAAATGTAAGAATTCTTTGTTATCTTGTTATTTGTTATATATGTACTAAACTTTAATGATATACTCGTAAAGTGTTAAAAATGGATGAATATAAGCAGTTTACAACTCTTATTAGAAAGAAAAAAGAAAATTAAAAAGTCTACCAAAGCACCACCGGTGGACACGATTCGTAAGTGTTCACATGAAAATGGAAAACTCCGCTGTGCCACTCGTAAATTACCGTACGTAAGAAGATTAGAGTTCAATGTCAATGAATAGTTTTGCATATTGCGGCTATTAACATTTCTGGAAACATATTTTTGCTGCACTAACTTTGCAATTTTAAAAGAAATATAATTTTTCTTTATTCATATTTACTTTTCTGAACTCTCAGTTTTTTTTTTTTTTTTTTGTTTAAATAGAAAATAAAGTTGAATATGGAATAATCAATAAATTTTCTTGCACGTGTGGGCACCTAACGTGTAAATTACTTGGATATAGACTTTGACGGAGAGACATCATGCAACGATTAATTGCTTTTAAAATAATTATACACTTTCAGGAATATGACAAATCACAATATTGATGGGCTCTGGTGAATATAGACCGCATGACTTTGATTGTCTATTCAGACTATACTCGTATATTCCTAATACGGTTTAACTGTGTGGATTAAGCAAAGGTACATACAATATCCATCACAAGATTAGGTCACTTTATATTTGATTAAGGGGACATATACCCAGTTTATCCGGCAGCTCAATGTGCGTTGAAGCAATCCGCATTGGTTCAATACCCGCAAAAATGCTGGTGTTTATATGAAATTTTTCAAAATGAGCGAGGGAAAAGTGAGAGAAGTTTAACAAACAGCTGATTGAACTGACACTTGACACTAACATATGTACATTGATACATTGTTCTTATTTCTTTCTTTTTCCAAATATTTTGTTTGCAATCCCACATTTTAAATATACAACTGATTACCTGCCCGATAATAGAAGAATGATGAGAGCGCGAGTGAATAAAATGCTTCAATGCGATTTGAAAATGTTTATATGATATTTCAAAGCGATTATAAAGTTTCAATGCGTTTTATAAGCAGGAATGAACGTATGCGTGTTGAATATTTCAATGCGGTTTGAAGTGGTGTTTATATGAGTGTATTGAACCAATGCGGATTGCTTATACGCACATTGAGCTGTCGGATAAACTGGGTAATAGACGATATATGATAGTATCGTTTCGAATTTTGAGTTCAGCTCGTTAGCATTACGTGAAATTTATATTCGGGCTATAAATTGTCGTACGAAAGGGTCAATTCGACTAATTATCAAGAAATAAAATAATTTTTGTACATCATCGCTAATTTTTATTGATAAAAGCATACACGAACCAGAAATTCCCTCGGACTTGCATAATCAAGAATTTTTCATTCGTAAGAAATTCAATTGGTCCAAGAACTAAAGCCTCTTGACCATTCCACACACGCAGAACGCATGCTGTATAAGATTTGCAAAAATGTTCCGAATTTTGGAGAAAAAAAATATCTTCAGCCGTTAAGCGAGCTGAATGTGACTTTGTAAAACAGTAAAATATACAAATTCATGATTAGCTTTGGAAATGGGAATCATCCCATATAACCTAATACAAGAAATGAAAAGAAATGCTGTTATCGTCGCTATAATTTTCTCAATTGAGCCCGATCATTCGTACATAAGGTTTGCCGTGAATTCAAAGCATCAGGTGGGGATACAGAATCCGTTGCTAAACGCAAAAAGCATGAGGAACGTTAGGACATTGTTAGAACCGCACAATTTGTCCAACAAGTGCAAGCGATCATTGACGAAAACCTTTTAAAGTCAATGAGAGCGCTTGTAAAGGAACCTAATGTTTCTGAGGACCTGATCCGTCGAGTTTCCATGAAGACCTTCGCTACAAATCTTATGTTATGCGCAGAGGACAGTTTATGTCAGAAAAAAACATGGGAACAGAGAACTATCTGATCTAAACGAACTTTTGAATAAGCTTAAACACCCTGAGACGCCTAAGATGTTATAGTTTTTTTCCGCCGAAAAAAATTTTGACCAAGATCAGAAGATCAATCGTAGGAATGACCGCCTAGCTCTCCAGACCTTAATACCCTGGATTATTACATATGGGGCGTACTTGAGAGTGAGACTAATAAACATCCTCATAACACCATTTCTTCGTTGAAGGTTACTATAAATATCGTTATGGTCAATATGAATAAAGAACATTTGATTCGTGAATGCAATCGTTTCCGGCACCGGAAAGAGGAAGTTATTGCTGCTAATGTAGATTTTATTGAATAAATTTATCGTTATATAATAAGTAAAATATGTGTAAAAATTTCATTGAATTCTAATAAATTTTGTAAAAAATACAAGCAAACTAATTGAGTAAAACTCTCACTTTGTCCTCGAATTACGAGTATGTTTACTAAAAAATGCATTTTAAGGTAAAGACTCATTTAAAGTCATCAATCAACATCTAATAGACCTTCCAACATCCTGTCTAATAAGATAATTTTTTGGTAAGCATTTGCGACCACTCATATTGTAGTTAATCTCAAAAGTAAAGAAAAAAAGATGGTTGGCCTTCATCACATTTCTCTGCCTCTATTTCTACCTATGTTAACTTTTGTTGATCTTCTGTGTGTAAAATAAATGGTTCATACTTCACATAGCAACTAAGATTATGAAATTTCTCAGGCTTGGATACAATACATCAACGAACAACAAAAAAAAAATTTAACAAAATAAAATAGAACATAAAACTATACATAAAAATTAAAAACAAAAAGAAAGAAAAAACTATATAGAACAAGAAAAAATACAACAAAATAAAAGAAACAATTAATAAAACTCATAAGAAACAATAAAAAAAGAATTATTGCATTTACCCCCACCACTTTAGGCTTTGGAGGTGACACAATGTAAAGCTGTGCAATTTCAATTCGTTGCTGCTTAATTGATTGCGCAAGTGATCCACTCTTGGCGGCCACCAATTGTCTATATGTAGCCACATTGCTACTTAACGGGCTAATTATTGACGATGAGCTAGAACAGCTCGTCATCGTTCCGCCACTAACGACGTCTGAAGATGGCCAACTGTAGCTAATCTAAAGTTTCCGCATTTAAAGTGCGCATAGAGTAGAAGGAAAAGAAGGTCGAAAGTTTCATGTGAGAACAACGGTATAAAAAATAGTAACGAAAAAAAAACATTACCAAAAAAAAAAAAAAAAAAATAAACTAAATAGTATCTTTATCTAATTGTTTTCTTTTTTCTTTTTCGTTTTTGAGGATTTTCTTAGAGCCAATTTAATGAGAGTACCAATGGGATAAACAGCAAAAACTTACCTCATTATCGAGAACACTAGCAACCACTTCGACCAGTAGAGTTCCTAGATTTTGCACGGCTGAAGTATTACCAGTTAGGGGAGTGGATTGTGTATCGCACAGATCTCGCAGAACATTTGAATGAGCATATTGAACCATTTTTTTTATAAGCCCAAGACTAGCACGACGAACGCTGCTTAACATGGTGCCCTGGAAAGTGCGACAAAAGCATGGCAAGAAAAACTTCAAATAGACTGGTGCCATTTCTGTATCACCACGTGGCTCAGCTGCACCATCTTCTGTTTCTGATTTAAGATGATTGCGCCCGGCTGACATCCATTCTCCAGGAGATTGTAGAATTGCTGCCACCTCACGATGACCATCGTCGACACGTTCACGAGCTTTGTCTAATGGTGTTTTTCCATCCTCATCACGTAAATCTGGGTATGCTCCAAACTTTAAAAGTACTTTAGCAATTCCTGGACGTCCGAAGCATGCGGCATAATGTAGAGATGAACTACGTTGTCCTTTATTAACATCGGCTCCTTTCTCACACAAATATTCGACCATTTCTAAGGTTCCAAAGGCAGAAGCCCAGTTTAAGAGTGTCTGTCCGACATCATCCATACAATTTACATCGATACCGCCCGACTCAATGGCCTCTTGTAGAGCATCTGTATCTTTGCTACGAATACAATCAATCAATTGACGATGTGTACGCTCAGCACTAGAGTCATTTCGACGTACTCGAGGAGCTAGTTGACCCTGTGAACCAGCTCCAACTCGGCTTAGAGCCTGTCTTCCCTCGAAGAGCAAAAGAAGCAACAAATCTGCTAATCGCATACAATCAAGAATGCATCTCTCGTCTCCTTTCAAAGCTCTTTCCATTGCGTCCGGCAAATTTGACCTTAACAAGTCATGTGTAATGGTTGGAGAACCACGGCACAAAGTCGACAACAGAGAGATTGTTGTCGAAATCGATTGTGATGATCTCGTTGCATCTGTGCTTTGTGTTTTATTCGTTGTTGTGACGGCATTCAAGCTATCATTATGACCACCAGATGTGGAGCTAGATCCTTGTTGTGCGTTACCTGCTGCATTGCCTAACCTCTTCAATAACTCATTCACCAAACCATATTCAGCCAAAGGAGCTGGATCAACCCATTTGCGGGTAAAACGATCTGCAACTGATGCAAAGCATTTGAGTGCTCCATCAGCGACCATGGGATCTTCATGTTGTAACAATGTACTCAAACTTTCTACACAATCTTGAATACATGGACTATTCGGTTCTACTTTAGTACACAATCTTGACACCACTGCCATTGCTGAGTGTAAAGTATCCTTGTGTACTTGTGAGCCACAATCCCTAATGAATGACAATACACAATGTAAGCCACCACCATCGAATACTGCACCTGCTTCACGGGTACAAATCAATTCCAAAACTTTAATGCACTGCTCGGCCAGGTCACGGCTAGTACGGCTAGATAGATCGGCTACTACGAGACGATTGCATATTGCTTTGATAGCGCCATCAATGGCAACAATACGCCTGGTGCATTCGGCTGATACGTCTAGATAATAAGTGATGGCACGTGCAGTAACCTCGAGCACGTTCTCCGGGGCAAGCTCATCGAGAAAAATCTTGCAAAGGGCAGGAAGAAATGTACGTGGCGGGCAGCTTAAAAAAAAAATCAAACAATCATTTTATAAACGTAATTTCGAAGATTTCATATAATTAAATTGAACTTACCTTTCGAAGCATCTGTCCACGTTGTCAGACATAAGTAGGAGCATACATAGTTGCTCAAGTGCTATTAGCTGCATATCACGCTCATCCCCCTGACCCATTGACAGCCATTCCAGAAGAGTTTCTGGATCGACGTCACCCATCTGAAAAAAGGAACAAGAATAAAGTCAAAATTAGAATCAACGTCACAATTTTTTGATTTTTATTTTCTAGCTAACTGTGAACTTGATACTTATTAGGCCTCGAAAACAAATTGTACGTTCTGAGGAACTAATTGTCTGGTCTCGTTATGATTTTTCAAAACAAAAACAAAACCATATCATCTAAACTTAACTGAAAATAATCTCATAACATTGTATGCAAGTCACTATAATGAGGAAACCACTCACAGGATGTTATCACCTCTTAGAGCAACGACTCAAGTGGCCTTTGTTAAATGTCACGCAGTAATTTTAGAAGGCAAATAATCCATTAGAATCCATCTGCGTCAATAACATATTTAAGTTCATTGAATGCATAAATTAACACAATTTATGTGAAATATGAATTAGAACTTCTGCTTAAGGTCACAAAAAAGTCCTTGCGTCCCAAGATTGTTTTATGGAATGGTATTAAATGGTTTTCCAATAAGATGTATCATTTAGATTTATCGAGAATAACAATATCAGCCAAATGGCCCCCTCCACAACCTCTGTTGCACATCTAGGCTCTTCAGATAAAACATTCGCCACAATTTCGCACATGTGCAGCTCTGTTTCATTGATAACGGCGTGGAGTGATCTATTTCAAAGAAAGAAATCGAACGGTATTAAATCGCTTGACCCAATTTGATAAATGACAATGAAAAAGCTACGGTTATGCCTATTGTATCTCACGTAGTTGAAAATACCCATCGCCCTTATCCATACCTTCAAGGTCTGGCCATAAATATTCAATGATCATAGTTCGATTCCAATGACGGTAACAGCCATATCCGTTTAATTTCCGAAGAAGTAAGTTTCAAACCATAAGATGGTGTGAATAGAGAGGCTTCATTCATCGATTTTCTAAAAGCTCGCAACTTACAGATGGCTCACCAACCAAAATCAATTGTGAGTTAAATTCTTGATCAATTTCGTGCATTTTTAACACAAATTGGCAAAGTTACATACGAGGCGGTGCTGATGGTTGATAGACTTAAGTTCTCGCATCAATTGAACCTTATAGGCCTTACGACCCAAGCCTTTATGCAAAATTAACTGTCTTGGATTGGAGTGTTGTTGCCCAGTCCCTAAGATCGTGGTGTAATCGACAAACTTGAGTTTTCGGTTACACTTCTCTCCAATTTCCGAACCAATTTAAAAGTTGTTTGACTGCAATTTTTAGCAATGCGTTGTTGAAGCGTGTACCGGGTCTATTTTTATTAATGGGCTATTCAAAATAAAAGTTTTTATTTGGAACGATGTACGGCATTAGATTCGCTTGGTTGATGGAAGAACTCGCAAACGGTACAAAATTATGGGATTTTATCCCAGAAGATAACAATTTTGCTTAATAATCATATTTTTTGATTCGCGTGTTTAGTTTACGGACATACTAGATTCAATTAAGTTCATATTATGGCCCAAATCGTCAATGTAAGTCATACATTGAAATAGCTGCATACCCTATGAATTTTACCTTCATATTTTTTTTTGGCACATTAAATACATAATTTCCTCTGATCTTAAAAATTGTACCTAATCAATTTTCAGTGCAGTTAGTATGCATGTCGCAGACGTTCTTGGATTTCTAAACTAAAAGATTTAGCGAGTTGTTAAGCGCAACCAGAAAATTTCCTTTGATTCGTTTAATTCAAAATACGACTAAGAAAAGACTGCCTTTTTTGCAATGTATGCGTAATAATTGGGAACGTGATTCTGGGATGTAAAGGGTCCGCCATCTAACGTTTTTTTTTCAACTAGTGCTTATTTCGTGAATGGTAACACTTAGCTCATGTCTGATTTAACAGATAATTCATTTTATCCTTTCGCTGAACGAATATGGTTGTGTATACGCTTGAACAATGCTGGGAAATATTGCGACATTACTTTGAAAATCATGATGCCGATTTTGCCAAAAAAATCATCTTTTCAAATGAAGCTCATTTTGATCTTGGCGGGTATGTAAACAAGCAAAATTGTCGCATTTGGGGCACAGAAAACCCGCACGCATACATTGAAAAGCCGATACACCCAAAACAAGTCACTGTTTGGTGCGGATTTTGGTCCAGAGGCATAATTGGGCCATATTTCTTCGAAAATGAGCAAGGAGTGGCCGTTACAGTCAATGGCGATCGTTATCGGGCCATGTTGAACGAATTTTTGTTCACAAAAATTGAAGAGGAGGATATTGGAAACATTTGGTTTCAACAGGACGGCGCTACGTGCCACACAGCCGAAGCTACACTGATGTTTTGCGCCCTATTTTTAAGATCGCATTATCAGCCGCAGAGCTGATGTCGTTTGGCCACCTCGGAGCTGCGATTCGACACCGTTGGACTATTATTTGTGGGGTGCTGTAAAAGATAAGTGTTACGCCGACAAGCCAGAGACAATTGACGCTTTAAAGGACAATATTCGTGAAGCCATTGGTGAAATACAGCTGCACACTATCGATAATGTGCTTAAAAATTGGATCGATCGTGTAGGCTATTGCATGGCCAGCCGAGGCAGCCATTTGAATGGAATTATTTTCCATTATTAACCGGAAGGATAAAACTAATTATCTGTCAAATCAGACATGAGCTAAGTGTTACCATTCACGAAATAAGCACTAGTTGAAAAAAAAAACGTTAGATGGCGGACCCTTTATATATAAGTATTTTTAGATTTAACATGCGAAGGAAAGCAGAACGGAAATCAGTCATCACGAGTTTCAATCTAAGAAACTGAAAGAGACCCACTGATTGGACTAACACTTGTCGCTTAGTTTGTCTAGCTACATGCTATTGAATCTGGTGGTATTTGTACTTGTTACTAAGTTTCAGACTTGTTTTTTTTTTTAATTTATCTATTAATTATTGTGTTGGTATTTTCCCCTCTTATAATTGCTACTAGATTACTTATACTAAGTACATACTGGAATGCACTGGTATCGACGGTGGCAGAATGTACGAGTAAGTTTATTTTTTATTTTTTTTTACGAATTATGAAAAGTGATTAGCATTGCATTTCTAAAAGAGTGTGATTGTACACGACACGAAGATATTGACTATGAAAAAAAAAAATGAATTAAAATCTAGCGTGTACGATGTGATTATATCGTATTCCAACGAGTAAAAGTAAACATTTGAGCGATTACATACATAAATCGTGACGCCGTACGTATGTATTATTGATTACTGAGTTTTGAGTATTGAAATGGACTCTCCATCTGTTTGGTGTTGTAAGCGCACTGTTCATCAGGATTGTAATCCTACAATAAAGAATGTTCTCTGCTAAAAAGATTTGAAGTTATGAAAAAATTGATCGCCAAAACTAACAGAGAAAATATCGAAAATGACCCAATCAAATGATCGTTTTTAAAAGGGAAAGTTTACACAATGAATGGACTATATAAAATAATAGATAAACATAAGTTAATGGAAACAACACTAGGGAACTCGGTACACCGCGTGGTGTTGACAAACGCCACATGGGCATAGTACCCCGGCGTAAAATCCTCCGAATTTTACAAATTTATTGGTATCGATCCTTTGAAAAATAAATAAATAATAAATAACATAAGTTAAATTGTTTATTGTTAAATTGTCTATTTGGCGGGCAAGATTGTATAAGTATGTTCTGAGTTTTACTAATATGAATCAATTTAAGACAAGAACGGAACTTGATTACATAATACAGCGGTGGACACCAAACCCAGATAGATTAGCATCTACGAGTCTGTTGAAATATTCCGAAACGGCGAGTTCTTTTTCTCAAAATTCCCCTCCGCTGCGGAGGTTGGAAGTCAATCGTTTTTATTGTGTTTATTTGTGGCACCTCTTATTATTTCCGTGGTGGAAAGGCTGAATCATTCCCGCACATTTGACATCCATGACAGCCTTTGTCCGCCGCTGCCGTTCTTCTCCCTTCTATATTTCCTTGCAAGATAAGTTGGAGAAGTTTGAACTTGGTGTTAGGTATAACGTGTGCTAGGTATTCGAGTTTTTTTAAATATATGTACTTAATATAAGTTCTCTGGTCCTCTTTATCCGTCGTAGTAGCTTATCGTTTGTTATTCTGTCCGTCCAAGAAATGCGTAGCACTCTTCACTATGTCCACATTTCGAATGCTTCTATTTTTCTTATCCTTGGGGATGTCCAGCGAAAACACATATCGGGAGGTGCAAATTACATAGGATAGAGCGTTAAGCATATATTCGAAATGAAAGCGACGCTGGATTACTATGATGACCCTAACTTTCGAACACAAATCAGCCATCACTTTAATAGAGACGGCGAGTCGAGGAAATGTATCAACTGCCTTCATTTATATTATTTTGCACCCGTACAAAATTCAACTGACCCAAGAGCTGAATTGGATGATATGGACACCAAAGACATGTGGTTTTAACAGGACGGTGATACGTGCCACACACCTCACGCTACATTGGAAATTCTGCACGAGCGATTCGAGGGCATGGTCATCTCACGTGGAGATGATGTGAACTGGCCACCGAGATCGTGCGATTAGACTTTTTCTAGCTCCAGACCACAGCGGCCCTCACAGCCAACATAACCCATGCCATCGGTCAAATTTAGCCTCATTTATGCGTCAGAGTCATGGAAAATTGGACATTTCGGATGCGCGCCACCCAGAGAAGCCGCGGCGGACACTTGAACGATGTTATATTCCATACATAATGACATCGATAGGCCTTTCAAACGAATAAGAAATTTCGATGATATCTCACACACATTTTATTTTATTTAAATTTAAGGATAGGAAGCGCTTAATGAAAGACAACCTGGCTTCGCAGGTTAACGAAATCAAATCTCCTACGCAAAACATTCATTCTGTCGTATGATCTACCGCATATGGCAGCATTATGTTACACCACATTTCCTCCAGATCAAAAACATCGATTTCATGCCAAAAATAATCGGCTAACATGCGCCTATGTGAGTTGTTGACGGTAACCGTTTAAACCTCATCACCCTAAGAGGTGAAAAACTACTGCCCCATCGCTGCCGAATTTGTTTGAAAAACCAAAATCAAATATCTCATATTCCAGCATCCAATCTGAATAGGTTGTGTGCTATCCATTGTCCAGGGTTGAGTTAAGGTGTTAGTTGTACCTAGTTTAGATGCAAATAAATACAAGTGCAGGTGTAAACTATGCCAATTTGCTGCAAACTTCATGGAATCGACAATGTTGACTAATGGACCACCCTTTCACTAACGGCAGCAATATTCTCCGCCGAACGCACTATACGATGATGCACAGGTCTTATTCCACCCAATTTTAGCCACTACAGTATGAATTGTTTGCTGCGTCGATCGATTATTTCAACTGCAATTAAAAAAGGCTCATTGTTGCCGTATTCTTTTATACAACTGACGAATTAGTTGCAGTTGAAAACATCACAATTTGCCAACAAATTTGTAACAGGAGAGTTAACCAATTAATAGAAAAAAACGGACTGGGCAGAAGTAATAAATCAAAATAATGCCGATGCCTTATATCAGACGTTAGTCCATAAAATAAAGACCACATATAAAATGTCAATTACAACAAAAAAAAGCCACAAGCAAAAGAAAACAAAACCCATGGATTACTCCTTATTTAATCAAAGAATGCAAAAGAAGGGACGAACTATAGATAGAAGTTATGAAGTTGAATATAAAAGCTTTCGAAACGTACTTAACAACCTAACTAACTTCTATAAAAAACAGTTTAATGAATTTAATCGTGATTTTTGCAAAACATGGGTCTTGATAAACCAATTTCTTGGAAGGAAAAAGACGAGCATAGACGAAACTTTGCTTAAAAACTTATCAAGTTTTAACTACACTATCTAACGAATGTGCAAAAGCATTCTCGACCCAAATCAAAGACGTAATTCATTTTTGCAATTCAAAAACCTCGAACCATACAAATTGTAATCTAAGTAGTTCAATCTTTGTTTATCCAATCAATGCTACCAAAATATGAAAAATTATTAGCACGTTAGGAGAAAATAAATCACCAGGAATCGACGACTTCCGCGTTATAGATATTAAAAAAACATTCTGACATCTTTGCCCCCATTATTTGCAAATTAGTAAACCTTAGTTTGACACAAACGGCAATTCCTGTAGAACTTAAGACCGCCGTTGGTCGACCTATTTATAAAGGAGGAGTTAAAAACCAACTCAACAACTACAGACTTTTATCTTATCTTACCCGTTATCGAAAAATGTATGGAAGGAGTAATCATGCAAATATTGCAAGGATTCATTCATCAACATAAATTGATTCACTCAAATCAATATGGTTTCCAAAATTGTAAACGTACACGGAAACTGTTTGGTGAATTTGCGAATTACGTCAATGAAGGCCTAAATAGGAGTCAGCATGTCCTCTTTCGATACCATAGATCACAACAAACTAATAGATTAACTGCAACATATTGAAATAAGAGGAATGATGGTGGAGTGGTTAAGGGAATATCTACATAACAGGCGATTTCAAGTAAAAATAAGCAACCTTTTTAGCGAAAAAACAAAAGTACAATACGGAGTAACATACTTTTTATATTATACTACTACTACTACTTTTTATATTATTCACCAACGAACTTCTCCAAATATTCAAAAACAGCATATCTTTTGCTTTTGCCAATGATATAGCCATTGTAGTACGCCACAGGCCTTTGGAAATGGCAACATCCATTTTCCAAGATGAGTTTGATTCTGCAGTAAAATGGTGTCACGATAACGGGCTGGTGATCAACGCGACAAAAACAAAAATCATGCATATCCGAAATCCTAACTTCAAACAACTGCAAAATTATATATTTTTAAGAAATAAAGGATGCATCAACTCTACAAACCAAGTCAATAAGATAGTGGACAAATTTAAATATCTTGGAGTTATCATTGACCAACACTTCCTATGGGATAAAAACATTGACAAGTTGCGCATGGACCTAAAGAAAGGTCTTTATGCACTGGCTCACCTTAAATACTATGCCACGTTTCCCGTTATGAAACAAGTATATTACGCTCTGGTTAAGTAAAAGTTAAGGTATGGTGTGCTTGCTTGGTAAATAGTACTTGTCGTAGATATGAAAGAGAACTTTGTGTCCTTACTGTTGAAAATATTTTCAAAATGACAATTACCTCCGAATAATATGACGACAACAGATTTATTCAACCAATAATTCACGACTTCAATACCAGACAACGCAGATGCCGTAACCAATAACAAATATGGTCAAAGACAACTTAAATCTATAGTTCCATCAATAATGAATGTACTCGTACTATTTCGACATTTAATACATATAACAAATTTTAAAAGTAGAAACAAAATAATTAAACAATTTTTCTTAACTTCCGCTTAAACTTAAAATTTTCTATGGTCAATGAAATTACTGTGAACCAAATTAAAAAAAAAAAAATAGATCACTATTTTGTAATTAGCTTCATGCAATAAGCATTGAATTATTATTTACACAATCTTCTGCAGAAAAGCTATGTCTACGCAGAAAATTATACAAATTTTTAAATGTATGAATTGTTAATAAAGCCTGTTTGACAGAAAAAAAAAATATCCGTAGTACAATTCTACAATTTTTACGTGTTGTGCGCCTAAAAAACAATTCATATGTACAAAACGTAAGTCGCAAGGTAACACCTTCACTCGCAAAGATTGAATTAGCTT
The DNA here is from genome assembly GCA_949129095.1 of Volucella bombylans. Lineage (NCBI taxonomy): Eukaryota > Metazoa > Arthropoda > Insecta > Diptera > Syrphidae > Volucella > Volucella bombylans. The sequence continues at coordinate 103,811,749 of OX422144.1, read as the reverse complement.
GACGATGCTGTGACTGTTTGTACTTTTTATCCGCGAAATCCTTCACTTCTAGTAAATTAGTTCGACCTTTTTGCAATCGATTTCGTCCAATTCAGTGAAAACTTAATAAGCAAAAAAATAATATTGGCTGACGGTTTCCGTTTCCAGGCAAATCAAAGCAGATATTTGCTTTGAAAATTATTTTATTGTAAAATGATAAAACGCATGTTTAGTATATAAATTTTACGGCGTAATTTCCGTTTATTAAAATAGAAACAAAAGCTTTTAAAGCATTCTTGGTTGAAAATTACTGTGACCACAGAAAATTGGTTTATTTCGTACAGATCTGGATATTTAGATGAACACTATCGCGTCACAAAATAAATCTTTGCGACAAGAAAAATTTGAAAAAACAACACAAATATTCTCGTTACACACACACGAAAAAAAAAACAATCAGTTTAACGATAGCAACGTATTTTACGCATAAAACAAATAAATAAATAAAACCTCCTCCGTCTGTCTAGTTTCGTTTGAATTTGTGTTCCTTTTCGCTGGCGCTTTTCTTTTTTTCCTTTGTGTGTTTTTGCTATTTTAATCAGAACAATAGCTACTTTGCTTTCATTATCAAATGTTAAAATCTAATTCGAAGATTGATTTAATACGCGAAATTCAAACGACTTCACAGTTTATTCTCACATTCACCTTTGACCTTAAAGTCTGACTTACGCGTAAGCTGTTCTATGAATGTTATGTTCCCGTATTCATATATCACTTCTCTAAACAAAACATGGTATGAGTGGTGTTGATTGTTTTAAAAAAAAAATTGAGAAAAACAAAAACGATTGTGTATTTTCTTATCTGAGGGCTAGCTGCCGAGTTTTAATTGATTCTTGTCATTGTTGTTGGGAAATCGTAATTGAAAACAATCGCTTTCAAGATGTGAAGACAGAAATGCCGGCACTAACTACAGTGCGGGAGAAGTGGAACAAAATCAAAGCAATTAGTTTCTATAAGATGGGAATGATGTTTATTTCATCGAGACTTTCATTAATTAAGAGTTATAACGTCTTAAAAAAATAAAAAATAAAAAAACTACAGATGAAAAGCTATGTCTATTTCTGTACGAACAGTTCGAGTGTTATTTTTGTAATCATGTAATGTATCCTTAAAAAGGTTTCATTACTAATTGATTTGTTATTATTTTCCAGTGCTCTAAAAAGAAAGGACAAATATATTTTTATATAGCACATTTAAAAATTAATGAGATTGAGAAAAAAAGAAGCAATTTGGCAGGCGATATCCATGCAAACAATTTCATTGATATCTTTAGGGGTTTCTGTTATGTGGAGTTTTTGTTGTACCAGCTCGTCTATTGTATTGGATTGTTACATATCATTTGTTCTTCGTCACGCGGCAACGGCTTATATGATAGTTAAAATATTGCCGCTGTTCGAACAGCTACTATTCGTAAAAGGCAACTACGTGATATGGGACTCTCTCACCAGGGCGAATAGAAACATTTGTGTCAGAGCTCGACGGTTTCCGGGGGGCGTACAATATGTTACTTTCAAAACATAAATTGGATATTTCAAGTTAGAACGTCGTCGACACAATGACGAAGTTTCGAACTAGAAAACGTGTTACACCAACGTTAAGCCGATATCAGAAATTAGCGACTGATTAATGGCAATACAACTGATAATAGAAGACGAAACTTGGTATATTATTAGGGCAAGTAGTCAGCGAACAATCAGAAAAATAAATATTTTTGTGCGAATCGAACTACGAACAATCGGAACAATCACACGGCGTTACCATACGAAAGTTTTGCTTATTTTACATTATTTATATTGCCCACAACGCAATGTTTGCAAGTTTTTAAAGCGGTTTCGGAGTCCATTCTGTTCTAGGCAGCAAAAGTATGATGTAAAAGAAATGAAACCGTTGAGAAACTAATGAGACATTACCTGAAAGTAATATTTTATCTCACTCGATCTCCACCACGTTTTCCGAAAACTCTGAAACTCAAAGTGGATAATGTCCTTAAGGTTCTTAAGATGACGGTTCTTTACATAGAACGATTTACAGCTGTTTGAACCGTAATTTGTTGCAGAAGCATTACTTTCGGGATGAATCGATGAAATATCAATGATCAGGCTCCGCGGGAATTCGTTAAACTTAATTATGTACCTCACAGAGATAATTTACCTCTGCTATATGGTTGGTGCAATTTTGGAGAGAGGGAACATACCCTCCATTTCTTTCGAAAATGTCCAGTTGTGCGCGAAATAACAAGATATATTGTTCTGAAGTGATGCCATCTTGAAGAATTAAGTTATAAAGCTCCTCCACTATATCAATGTTCCTATTTTATTTCGATATTGCAAAGTTGCACTACGATACTGCAAGAGATTTTTGACCAAGCAGACGGCAATGCCATGCAAACAGATTTGTATACAGTTTTTAAAGTAATAATAAAAATGATTTATCTAATCTAGTCTTATCTTAATCTATTAATAAGCAAGAGCAACATTGATTACGAGTACATATTGCAGCGGTGGACACCAAATTAAGTTATACTTCCATCCACTTCGAATTATTCGAAACGGTGAGTAAAAGTTCCTAAACTGATCTCTGGTGAACCATTACAAAGTCAACAACGAATTTTGCTGACAGAACTTTTCGTGAAGAAACCAGAGAATAACCAAACAAAACCAGCGCCAGTCAGAAAATAAATTGGCTCAATTTAAATAATGAGTCGCTAAAATCGATTAAAAAAGCCACAAACCAAGAGAAAGGACTTCGAAGCAAAACGTAAAAGTAGTTAGTGCAAAAACTTCCAAAAGCCTGGCTCCACATACGAGTATGTATACGATTAGACTAAAAAATGGGCGATAGGGAACAAAAGATAAGCTTTTCAAGCATGGAGACTAAATACAGTGGAAGTTGCGAAATCGAAATGAGCGGTTGCACTTGCGTAGAGGAAACTTATTTCGAAAATTTGCGTCATGTTCACGTACATATTCGTCCGTTTGAGAAAGCTATTCGTTGACTCATTGACAATTTAGCCACGAAAATGAATTCTGATCGAAAGTCTCAATTTATGCCCGGAGCACGCGTTACGGTCAATGGGAGATCGTTACCATACCACGCTCAACGAAAATTTCTTTGAAAATATGGGTGATACGAGTATTGATCCTGGCGAGATGTGGTTTTAACAGGATGAAGCTACGCAATGCTATGCAATCCATCGATTTATTGAAATCACAATTTAACGAGAAAGTGATTCTTTAAATGGCTTTTCAATTGGCCTCCTATATCATGCGATTTGAAATCTCTCGACTATTTCCTTTGAAGCCACTTGAAGGCATTGGCTAATGTAGACGTGTAAACCAGCATTTATTAAGGACTTAGAAGAAGATTATGACTGTTTTTTACGTTATGCATGTTAATTTATTTGAAATGGACTAATAGGACGTCGTAGTTTATATGGTCATATGGTTTCCTTGATTAAAAAAAAAAAACTTTTACTTGTCGTAGACCACTAGGGAAATTTGGATGACAGTGCCGTACATAGAGTTTAAATGGTATTTTTTGACAGGAAAATGCCGTTTGAACTTAAAGGTTTGATATAAAAGATAGTCGTTTGTTCAACTTTAATAAACGCATCTTAATGTTTGTACGAAACATAAAGGAAAAATGATAGCAACGAAAAGGAGAATGTTACCAATATCAGCGGGCTGAAACAAACCATCATCTCATTTTTACATTAATAAACCGATGGAGTGGAGTGGAAAAACTCCAGGGTGTGTAAAAATCCGGTCCAAAAAGCAATAGAGGGTCAAACTCCGGTCGAGGTTCGACCAGAATCCGAAAGATAAATCTTTGGATTTATTAAATGCAAAAACATCAGCAAACTCTTAGCCTCACTAGTGATGTTATCCAAAAAAATAGAATGGTCCTAAGGTTTGCAAATTTAGCCAACCTCACAGCCACCAAACCCGGGGAGATGCAGTAATCTCTTTTACTGTAGCCCAACCTTTTAGCATGACCCCTTAGAGACGCAAAGAAGGATGCGCTGTGCTAAGCAAGAACTTTAACACAGCCACTCTGCTGTGAAATATAGAGGCATGTACTTACTTAAGTATGAAAGTGCCTTAAGGAGTGTTCTAAGTCTGACGTACAACTTTGGTAGCTTAACCAACCAACTTACAAATGCAACTGGAGATAGTCGGCGAAGTCATTTGGATGGGAAAACTTGTTGATAGGACTCTGGTTCACCCCGAATAGTCCCAAAATTAAGCTACATTTGCTGTTCGGACTAAACTTACTTTTAATATCTGCTTATATTATTATGTATACAATTCTAACAACAAATATTAAAGATACATATACCATTTTGAATGTTCTCATTTTCACAATAAAAAAAAAATAAAAAAAAAAAAAAAAATAATAATAATAATAGATTTCAATCTGAGTACAAAAACTAATTGAAAACTTTTTTGGAGTTCTTTTCCCTCAGATTTCAATTGAAATACTTGTTTTACTGCGCACAGTTTGAGGTAATCGACAGAATACCGAAGCGCAAACTGCCGCAGGTACATAGACACAGGTCGTCGTCGCCAGATACATTTCTCTTGATACGAGTAAATCCATTGTTCGCGCTAAACCAAACAAAACCATATAATTCCTGCAAACTCTTTGTCCGATGGTCGGTTGTCTCTGTTTGGTTGTGTGCGAAAACACGTCAGAAAATCAGAAAGCCTGTAGACAGTTCAAAATTTGAGGTGAAAAGTGTAATTGTTATTGATGGTGGTATCTAGTACGGAGAACTCATACAGCGAATTCAAATCAACAAAGACGCAAATCAGACCTCTACCATTTGGGTCGGGTGTGGGTGTTCTACAATAAAATAAAAAAGAAAAAAAAAATCGTCCAGGAGAAAATAATTTTCAAGAGACAGAGATCATTGATCTACAACGAGTAATCTTATCATATCTTTTGAACTGTAACTACGTTTTTGAAATGATTTGAAGTGAATTAGGCTTCTTGCGTAGGCTTGCACATCGGGCCGACACAAATTATATGAATATTAATGATATGAGTATTTTTATTTTATTTTTTATATTGTCAATTCAACAGGGAGGCGACTCACTTGGTTTATTGTTTATACGTTCGTTGACTCATTTGCGATGCATAGATACGTACATTGGCAACAACTAGGAAGTCACAGAGAAACGGATAGAGAGTGTGCGGTTTAATTTGATTTAGTTGAGTGAAAAAATACATTTTAGCATATGTACACAGTTATAAAGCTGGTGGCAGAAAGCCAAGGCAGATGTGCGTGAATCACGAACTGAATCTATGTACCTATGTATCATACATGACGCAATGCTCTACAGAATTGTGTGATGTTTGGTTTTTTTGGTTTTGGTAAACTCAGTTACTTTCGACTCCGGTTACTTTCTAATATCAACATTGTTGCATGACGCTGATTGTTGTCGTACTCCAACAAAATTATCAATAATAACATCTTAGATTGTGGATACGTTAAATTAATGTTAATGGGTAAATAATTCACTGAGCAATTTGCTTTCAACATCACATCTCGTTTTCATTTTTCATAATCACTTGATTCTCTGTATTGACACAAGAAGTTGCGATAAAAAGCGAACAAATAGAGTATTTGGAAGGGCAACGTCTGAAAACAGATATGTATGCCCTTATGGAAGGCATGCAAAATGAGTGAATTGAAGGTTTTTACATGATTTGGCAAGATTTTGTTTGCAAGGTTATATAATATACTATGTATACATTCAAAATCAACGTTTGGAGGAGATACTGTGTGAAATGCAGTCTCTCTGGGCAAGCCGCCATCCTCGTTCTTTACAAGGTAGTTCTGTTTTCAACAAGAATGGTCTGGCGTTGTATAATAAAAACCAGATATATGTATATGTACATACCATAGCCAAAATAGAAACCCTTTAGGAAGACTTGGTACTAGTTTGCTTAAGGTCGAACTATGTCGAAAGCAGCCAAAACCCTAATTATTCAGTATTACTAGGCTTTGTTTAATAATTCCAGAGAACTCGCAATAATTCCGTACCAATTTAGAGAAATAGAACATTCGAATTGAGGCGACTAACTGCCGACATCATGATAACTGCATATCGTAGTATCTTCTTTGAAATGAAGATAGAATTAAATCTAATATCAGGTGGTACTGACTATGGTACTATTAAAACAGCCACTACAGAGGTCCTGGGTTCGATTTTCGGGCCATACACTGAAAAACAGATTTTTTTTTTATTGAGGACACCACCCGTTGCCAGACAATGATAAATCTCCAACGCTCAAAATCACTTTCTCGCCGTTCAGTATCGGCAATAACAAAACCAAACCATACACAGGTTCTTCTTTTTGTTAACAAAAATGACAAAATGAACAACATAGTGAGCGGTTTATCATTTCAAAGCGTATTCAATTACAAGCATACATACGAGTATGTAGGATCTTAGTATAAAAGAAAAGTTCCTTACCGACTTTATCACTTCTGCAGACGGCGAAAACAATTCCGCCGAGATTTCCGTCTACCCGACAAAAATAAAGTAAAGATAGCAATAACAAATCGTAAAGTAAGCCCAACAAGGATTACATGCTATTTAGGTCAGCGAAAGAAGACTTGGTTATGAGCATACTCCAATTGTTATCCCAGATTTAGTCGGTAGAGAAAATGACTGTTGAATGGACCACAGCATCGTCTACCGGATCCACAAAGTGAAACTGATTATAATGAAACGTGCCAACTATAGAGACAAGCTTTCCAAAGCCATGTTTAGTTTTGCCAATTTCGTCAGTTTGTGTGTAATACTCTAGCTTCGGAAAATTCTTGATGCTTCACAAATGTCAGAAGCAATTTCACCGAGATTTTTAGAATAAAAAAAGGGTTTAGGAGTAGACGAAGTGATGCTAGATTTGGCCCTTTTTGACATTGTACTTGAGAACATTTTGCAAAGCTCACAAGCAAACACGCGGGGCACAGTTTTCCCAAAAGTCTGAAGAACTACTTGCAATCGCTGATGATAGCTGGGATTAAGGGCAAAACCAAGTACATGCACTTGAACAAGAAGGGACGCACAACATCAATGAATTGGACAGAACGTCACAATAGACAGCTATAACTTTGAGGTGGTAAGGAACTTTGTCTACATGAACTCTGCTATTAATTCTGATGATGTCATCTCATCAGAAATCAAACAAAGGGATACACTTTCCAACAGGTGTTTCTTTGGCCTAAGGCAAGATGTTATCTAGAAACAACAAGTAACTTTCGGGCCCTTTTACATTTACAGACGGAGGAGATGTAACAGCAAACTCTACGAGCTATTTGGAAAACTGTGCAGTCAAATAATGACACTAACAATCTAGTCAGAAAAGTCTTCGATTTCAATCCGGAAGAACGACATAAGATGCAATAACAAAACAGACCTCGATGCCAGCTAGCACACACAAGTGAAATGGGACTTCAACATCTAAGCAAGGAAGCATGAAAACATACATCCTGTGGTATTCATAACCAGTAAAAAAATTCCTAGGATTTGTTTTTTGTTTTTTAATTAGTGCAAATTTAAGTATTGTCTACATGTCTACATTAGAAACAACTAAATGGTCCTCGTTTTTACTTAGAGCACACGTCCGTCACTTTTTATTGTACATAGCCTACGGTGACAAGAAATAACTCCATGGCTTTTGAGTATCGGTATAGCTTTTCCATAACAGTAAGTTAAACTGTTGGTGTTTGACCATCTTCTCGAGGTGTTCTTTTCTAGCTTGACAGTATTTTTGGAATTGAGAAACACTTTTATTGTCTGCCATATGACTATAACTACAATACATAACGCAATGATAAATAAATCGCCTTTTCCGCGCCAAACGTGTTTGACATCTTCATCTTCAAATTTAGTTCTTCTATTATTTACAAATGAAAAATTTAATAGTCAGATGATGGCGAGTACGCAACACTTAGCTCAACAACGATGATAGCTAATATTTTCCTCCAGTTAGAAATGGCAGAGTGTACCCTAACAAGATTCGAAATATAACTGTTTCTGCAAGAAGCAATAATCTATTGGGACAAGAAGTTAAGTGAAGAACCGAAATCGTGCAAGAAAAACTAACAATTTTGCTATGTAAATCGGAATATGGTCAAAAACCCAGTTTTCCTGATTACACGCCGATCTTATGATAGGATTTCAAATGACACATGAACTTAAGCCCGCCGACCATCGCAGCGTCGTAACTTTGCCAATTGGAAATGCTTTAAATTGATCAGAATTAAACGGAAAAATCATTTTGCGCGATGAGGCACATTTCAGTTGATCGCTATTCTTCGGTTGAGTTTGACGTGATTTTTCTGTCGTTTCTCAGTCATTTATAGAAAAAAAAGGATTAAGAAGGGTAAACCAGCTCTGTACTATGCAACCCTAAATCCTCCATCTAGAGCTGTGATGCTCACAGCAGCTGCCCTTGGATTTGAATTACGTCCAATCAACTTACTCAAATGTGAGCACTTGACACCAGAATTTGTGTAAATGAACTCTCAACACATCATTACAACTTTGGATGACTTGCCGTTGGTAAATACGGCAAGAATAACAGCCTCTATCCCAAGGATTTGGTTAAACGTGCCGCTCGTTTACACTTGGATTCGAGACATTTGTTTGGCTCCAAAGATTGTTCAGTGGATAAAATTGCATACATCCAAAAATGCTGGGTCATCCTGGAGAACTTCTTAAATGATCAACCATATATTTGTGGTGACATTGTTACTTGTGATACTGGCAACTATTACATCTGTGAATATATGCGGCTTCTATTGATGAAAGCAAATATCCAAAATTGTCGGCTTGGCGTAAACGAATGGCTGAGTTGCCATATTACAAGGATACCAACGAGAAAGGTTTTGACAAGTTGAAACAAATTTTTAAAGAAAAACTAGGAAATTTTTTAACCTTTTTTATTATTGCAAAGTTTTGTATTGTATTGTATTGCATTGTTTAAGTTTTGATATATGACAATACCGGTGTAGATACGTCTAATCTGACATTTGACGTTTTTGATGGTACACGTGTTCAGAACGTTTCGTCATACGAGAGCTATTTGCGTTTTTTACAGAGACTTGCAAAATTCATATCATCCAGAATTAAATCGTAAACATTTTCGCGCGATGATTTTTTATAATTTCCGAGGTGGAATAAGCCAAAAACAGTGTACCGATCAACACGCTTCGACTTTTCCGAATTCAGTTGTGGTCGTCTCGTTCGCTCCAGGACGAATTTCGTGCAAAATCGATTGTTGTGCCAGAAAACATCGATCCCATTTATTATTGATGTCACTTCGAATACAACAAATTTTTAGGAAAACTTTAAATTATTCTGCTGACACAACGTTGTAAAATTGTCCTCAATTTACGCGGTCGCAACGCATTTTCACCTTTCATAAATTTGCGTACGCACTCATATGTGAAGTTGTCTCTATACTCACATTTTACCTTCTATGCAATTCCTTTACAACTTCTCAAATCATATATCATTTAAAAAAAAAAAATAAAAAAAACCTTCACTTAATCAGTCTTGACTTTGAGCTTGAAAGGAAGGAGCAGATCCAAATACAAACTCTTATTCGTACATCTTCTTCGGTGTACTTTATGTGTCAAGATTAATTGCAAACCGCAATTACCAGTCCAATCTGTCCCTACACTGGACCAAAGAGTATCGGGGGGATTAATCGGTGTACCCACTTATTTAGCCCCGGATCCTTTCTCTTGAAATATGAGTACATACACAATAAATTCACGTTCAACCAAACTCAGATATACTCGTAAAGGGGGTGCCATTGGACAGTTCACGATTTTCAAATCATCGTAAGCCTTAAGTATTTCGCCGGCTACTTGTTATTGCGTTTCATATTATTTCCTTCCGCTGGTGCTGCAACTAATGGCGTGTAGTTGGGGCGCATTTAACATCTCAAACATTGATCCAACAAAGAGAAAGTGTTTGCTTGCATTTACGAGTGGTATCCGTATGTATGGAATACGATGACGAAGACGATGACCATAATGCGCACAATCAACGCCATTAAGCAGTCCGTTCGCGTTCCGGAGGAGGTACCACATACTATAAATACGTATGCACAACTATAAGAGGAAATGATTTCTGGTTTAATGCGGAACTTTTGCTCTGTCTTCATTGCACTGCTGTTTGGTTTTTCAGTTGTTTTAATGGTGGTGTAAGTTTGCTTTCCGCATTGAATACCGAACGTCTTCAATGAAGAAAAAAAAAATAAATAAAAAAGTTTCCGCTTTCTGGGGCAATCCCATTTCAGCTAATTTTGCTTCCCACTAGCATTCATTGTGTGCGGTTTGCTTTCGTGGTTCTTCTGTATCTGTAATGAATTCAATTCTCTCTGGATGTTGTTGCTCCTCTTTTGTTTGTGGTGCTCAAGCTGGTGATCATTATCATCGTTTCTCTTGACTTTTATACGAGAGTAATGTTCATTTTGTGTTAATTCCCACCTTTCGTTCTAGTCCCGTATGATGAGGCAAAGGCACGAAGATTATAAAAAATAAAATGGAAATACACAATCGTTAACCTTAGGTTTGCTGACCTTTGTCCGCAAAAAAAAAATCTGAAGAGGAAAATTAAATTTACAAAAATTTATTGAATAGTTCAGTGGACTGTAAACTGTTAAAAAACAGAAAGAAAAAACTGAACTTGGGCGAACAGTTCATTGTCAACACCCAACAGCGCCGCCGCTGATGTCTTTTCGTCATTTTCGCAAGCGTCGATAATGATACCGTCAACCGTTTATTTTTCTTTTATTTTTAGATCACCTTTCGTTTTTTTTTTTAAAGCTACACACGACGAAAGCGAACAGATGTGCATATTTTATTAAAAAAAAAAAAAAAACTTAAAAAAAATCCTCTCCAAAAGTATTTTTGGAAACAGCAATTGGAGGTTAGGTTTGACGCACACCGATTGGATGCATATTGGCAATAAATTAGCTTATATGCACACTTTATGTATCGCAATAATGATTCCGATTGACATACTTTTCTATCGATGTGACAGTTAATTCAACCGATTTTGACATGACAAGGATTTATAGGGTATCAGATAGTTATAGGAACGTTCATTATTTTCTCCATATTTTATTTTTGAGTTTACAGAATATTGCTAACCAATGCACTAGCCACCTTATATGAACTTCCACATATTCGAACCGCAGATTCTTAGAGCAAAATCCGCTTGGAAATCAGAAGTGTCCAGCCATCTCCTTGCCCCTAGAATGATTTGTTCAGACCGGAATATTCGGTTTCTCGTTAGAGTAGAGTAGTAGTAGAAGTACCTAATCGCAAATTTTCTATCCACGAAATAAACTTGTTATAAAACATCCAGAACCATTGGATTTGAACTATTCCAATGTTGATGACTTACGTAAACGAACTATAGATATGCGAACATTTAGCAGCGGCTCTAGACAGCTATGAAGCGGATACATCTGTTAAGGGGTTACATACTCGTAAAATCGATTTTTTTTTTTTGCATGAAATAATTCTATATTCTTTTGCAATTCAAATGCCGCAAGAATTTTTCAAAAATTCCAATAATTAATAAAGTTATGACCGTTAGACGTCGGACCGGACGGAGCGCACATTAGGGACATGAGCAGCTGCGTGCCTGCTCTGCCTTCCTACCTTCTCTAATGACGGGTCAGTGCCCTCGCAAATATTTATACCTGCTTAGCAATAGATTTAAACCTTGTATAAGAATATTAGAATTCAGAATATTCCAGAAGGCACCACTCGAGCACATTTTCAGTTTTGCTTTCGAAACCATGCAGGCAAGACACACTGCAGATTTTGCACTTCGTTTGCGTTTTTATCGAAACAGTGTTTTCCGAGCCGGTACCAGAAATATCTCTTGAACCACTCGACCGATTTGCATGCCATTTCGCACGGATATTCTTAATACCATTATCTAGTCTCCTACGTAGGGTTTTTTTGATATCTTAATTTTTAGATTTGTTATAAATACAAATGTGACTCGTTTTTTAGTCAAAAATAGCCTCGTACGTTCAAAAAGCTGCCATTTTGTTAAAAATGAAAATTTTTGAAAACGGCTATGATAGAGACTAATTTTATCCATCTACTTTAACAGTTTTTTTTTTGTTTCAAATGAAACCTACCAGAGATATTCGTGGTACCGCCCAGCGAAGACAGGTTTCCGGAGATGGGCGAAATGTATACTTTATGATTGTTTTTCTTCAATTGCCAATAAAGTTTTGTATTCATCAAGGAATACTTTACACAATGTATATTTTACTTTTTGTTATATTAAGTTAATATCGTAGCGAAAAAAAATCTTGACAAACGCTCCGTTTTTGACCGGAGAACGTATGTAACCCCTTAAGGCACCTTCAGTTTCAGTGATGTAAAAGAACACCTCCTGACAGTCGGTTTTAAATTCAAATTCGGCCAAGTTAGTCTGATATAAAGGAGCTCATTCCGGAACAGAGGTAAAAAAAAAAAAAAACAGTCTCTGGGTTATATCAAGATCATTGTCTTCATCTAGGTTTTACGCAATATTGCATAGTAGCCGTAATCCTTCAGTCAGCATGCTCTATTTCTTCTTTGACTTGAGCGGACTCTGTTAAAGTGTACGGGAAAATAACTGCCACCTCCGACTTTCGATGTTTATGCCAACATACGAGTACATACATATACTCGTACCTTATTCTTCATAGACGGATTCGGAAGAGAAATGGTCGGATCAAAAAATTATTAATATGTTTCCCATCCATCTATACGTATTACGTGTTTGCCGTGGTTCTCCATATCTTGGATAACATGTCAAGCGGAGACTTTGCTACGATCGACAATGCCTTTTTTAGTTTCGGCGTCAGTCAGACAGTACTTTCAGGATATTGAAAGCTCTCTGCTATCAGCACCTGGTGGATAGCAATTCATACTTGAGCTGATGAGGTAGGTATAGGTAGTTTGGAGGCTGATATTCTGTATTTTAGCCGCATTTATTTTCAACTCGAGATGACTATTTTCCTGTTCATATTTGAAGCCATTTCATTGAGGTCTATAATTCCTTACTCACCATTTGGAACAAAATTGGTGATAGTATGAAGCCTTGTCTCACCACACTTCGGATCGGGAATTCCTCCGACAGCTTTCCTCTATATGGTATGTGACATGCGGACAAGTTTATATATTGAGGACGAGTAGCATTTTAAGAAATCGATATTTCGAATGCCACTTGAATTCTTAAAAAATCCAACACCGCTGGCATTGTGCTTGATTTTATTCGACCACCACCAATAAACCTAGACCAATGAAGACTGTCGGCCAAGACAAGAAAAATAAGTTTGTGAATTTTATAAGCAGAAACAGCGGGGTCTCAGAAAAATCAATTCACGATCTTAAGAAATTGACAGATATAACATAAGTGCAGAAAAGTTATTCGACAAGAAAACTCTCAATCATCGAGTGACTCGATTATATTTATCAAATTGAATACTAATTAAGAAGATCTACTCAAACCACAATGGATGAGATGGGAGCCGTTTACAGAGATTAAGGATACGGAGGCAGCAGCATACAATCTTAGCATCGTTTGTACGATCCACGAGGAAGGAGATCCTTTTGACTGCGCCACGACAACTATCAAGGTCTGTAATGAATTAACCGGAAAAATGATAAGAAAGGTTATAGGCAGGCAAGTGAAGTTTTCTTACATCACCCTAGAAAGAATCGCGCAAAATTCACTGGGCAGCAAATTTGGTACGGCCTTTTTTAAGTTCGCATCGACAGTGATGTGATCAATGAAGTTTTCGTGAGTATTAAGGCGGTAGCGGACAAAATGGGTCTCACTGCAAATGAAGGTAAAACAAAGATACATGCTGTCATTAGAAATAGACGCACACGACCGAGTGCTTGGCCAGAACGAAGTTATAACTTCCATGTTAAGCACTTAAAAGCACCAATAACATCAGCGCAGACAATCGATGTAACCGTTGGGTCAGTGGCAAATGAGTAACAGAGCCTTCTCTCGTAAGACCAAACTGCTCTATGGCGAAGAAGTTTGGACTTTGTAGGAAGCGAATGATGGCCGTTTCATGTGAAAGATACTGCGCCTGATTTTTCTACACCTCGCACTAGAAACCGTTTGTGAGATACCGCGCTGGCTGGAGAGGCTTGTTATTCCAGCCCAGAACCGTAGCGTCACCTAAGTAAGTAAGTACTTAAAAACGGAGTTTGTTATTGGAAATAATTGTTACTACAACAAAACTTGGATTCATCAATTTAGGCCAAATAGGTCGATGCATTGTTACAAAGGGGCACACCTCGCTTATGGAAGTGATTACATGTCAATTAACTGACAAAATGTAAGGGTGTAAATAATTTATATCCATGGACTAAATATATATTACGTGGAAAGTTGGACTTCACATCCTTATATTAGACACAGATTTGGTCTCTGAGAATTTGGACAGAATGCTTTTTAAGCCAAGCAAGGATTACAGAAACTGACCTAGTGCAACTGACCAGCTGCCAAGCTATTTAAAGCGGAGATGACTGGCTGTGGAAGTTGTGAACTGATCTATCAAATATAGGCGAGTGAAAGCTTGTGCCCTTAATAGAAATTAGCTTTTAAATTATGAAAAAGGTAAATCATGTAAACTAAACCGACTGTAAAAGCATCACATACTTTTCATCAACAACCTGACTGCTCTTTATCAGTAGAGATTTGGAGGCAAGTTTTATGATTAGATATAAGTTAAACGTGACTAAAGCCATTAAGATTGTAGAGTCGTCTTGTTCAATGTTCAACATGTTTAATAGTCTCTGCTATCAAGACTATGTGAGTATTGAAACCACGTAGCTAAAGCTAGTAAATGGTCTTAACAGAGATACGAGTGCAACGCATACTTGTTATGCACATAACAAGGGATTCGATGAGATAGAATAGTTTCGATCAACTGACATGATACTAAGTAGACTTCTTAATATTTCATTTCCAGTAGAAATGTTAAATAAAACGTCCATTGGAGACGTGGAAGTTTTGCCCTATCGTAGCTCTTATACAGGAATATGGAAGTATTGAAGTATTCAGTTGACTATTGAAGATGTAAGCCCTTGGCCACCAGACAAGAGCTAATAAACTAGGGATCAGGCTTAGTCCATAAGTTCTACTTAAAATCCTACAATAAACTTTGTTGCTAGTGTTGTGCCAAGGCGAGTTATAAATCCAAAATGATGTGTGGATGCTTATCATTATAAGATTTGGACAACTTATGGCTTAAGAAAATAAGCCGCGTCATATGAAAAAAGATACCACAGGGATGCACAATGTTAACAACAAAAGTCATGCTAGTAATTTTTTTTGCTAATAATACTATCGAAATTGGTGTAAGTCGAACATATAACAGCCTGACTCTTCCTGCCACATAGGCCAGAGGAAAATATGGCTTATCATTTATTGACCTTGAACTCAAACATTTACGTTGTCAACACCAGATAAAGCAAATTTTGATGTCAACATTTGATCCCTTATTGAAATCGTTAATAATAAGAACAAAAATGAAGGGACCTAAATGGCTACCTTGTGGAACATCAGAAGTCTAGACGATCTTAAAGTATACTGTCACTGTCTAGTTAAAATTAAACTTATTACATAACATAAGTATAGGTGGAAACCCGAATTGAGAATTATGATATAATGGGGAGGGTTATTCAAATATTATAAACATAATGATCACAAGTCTTTTAACTTTTCACATTCAAAAGCACTTATTGTGCCGAGAATAAATATGGTGAGATTTGTGTTATAGACCTGCGTTTTTGGAGAGAGGATTAACTTACAACGGAAGTACGACGCTGAACAAATTAAGAAAGGACAGATTTTCAAAGCAATAGTGGGCAGTGCATCTAGTCCTTTTATATAGCTAAGAAATTGAGCTCAACAATGGATCTGCCACTTGGGAATGACAAAAGATTGGCTATTTTTATTGGATCTATTTATTTATTGGAAGAAAAGAGATTCATTTAAGGCTGAAAAATACTAGCATATATGTAAATTAGGGTAGATATTAGAAGATAAAGGTCTACCAAGAGCATCAGTTAAAGGGATCTGATGAAATTATGATAGACAATCCCGAAAGTGAGAGTGGCAGTCTCTAAGGGCTTGTCAATATTAATGAACTTGCTATGGAAAAAGTCACAACTCGTAGATAATACAAATCTCTTCTTAAATGGCTTTAAGATTTAGGAAATAGCACTGGCGGTTTTGACAATTTTTTAGTGAAGGTGAGACCGACATGTCGAGAACTTCCGGGGGATTTTGGTGTAAGTAGACAGGTCTTTCTAATCGCCTTGATAACCTTTGTAAACTGATAAATGGTTGCCACTGTAGTTGAGCAATTCTTGGGAAAATGGTTGACATGAAAAGGATTTTGCGCACCTTTTGCATAACATAAGCGAGCCATTCTTCGATGGAATTGTGACGTGCGAGAAAAAATTAGTTCTGTATGACAATCGACGCTGTTTGGCATAATGGTTGGATCGAGATGAAAGGCCAAAGCATCACACTAAGCCGAAGCCTAACGCAAAAGATATCATTGCAGCTGAAGTTATGTAGTTGTGAACGTCGCGGCTCAATTGAGATTGATCAATAAACCTCCTACCTGTCAATGTTCAAACACAAATTGCACAGCAGATGTTGCAAGGATTAAACCAACCAACTGCGCTATGCAATACTGCTGAACCCATCATAATCACCGAACTTTTCGAAAACGGATTAGCAGAAGGAAACCTCCAACAATCAAGTCGAAGATTCTGTACTTTTGTGTCTTATTGACAGAAATGCTATTATACAAATTCAGATCGGAAAGGGTCTTATTTGGATTAATAAACTTAACTATAAGCTGAGATGTGAGCATTTGAATTTGAAAATAAGTGTCGCAATAACTTTCAGGACAATGTAAAAATGTTTAAGAAGAAAGCAAAAAGTTTGACGATTTTGCATGCTTTTGTACTCGTTGTAGCTCATCTCTTCTCGGGGTCTTTTCCTCGGACAGAAAGCGATGATGTTCCCTGATTTTGCTCCTTATCATTCGAAGTTAAATATTCTTGAACATCTTGACGATCAAAGGGTGTTTTTTTTATCACATCCTTTAGCTTGTAATCATTTCTGGCGCCTGTCGACTTATTTAAGATGCCATCTACAAATCTATTTGCATCTACAGATGATCTTAGGTCGAGGTGCTTAACACGCTTAGCATCAGTCTCATGGACTTTAAAGCGAAGAATTGGTGGCGTAAGGTTCTGTACCTACAACACTTGATTAGTGTTTGTTTCCCTTTTTTGCCACTGTTGCATATTCGGTTCTATCGCTGCCGTTCGTTAAATCAATCATGGCTGTAAAATTCTCTATAAAAGTTTGTTCATATGACATATATGTGTCGTGATGATTCGATCGTGATACTCGTATTAGCATCAGTCATTCATTGATAGATCGAATCTTCAAATTTCTACTATACCTGTGTTGTTGAGCAACATTGAATTCATTTCATGCGTGAATGTGTTCCTTCAAAATACACTTACAATGCCAATGACATGTATCCTTCAAATAAAATCACGGGAACACGACTACAACAGCTTTTAAGCATAATTAACCAAAGTGTCTTGACTTAAGGCTCATTAATCCATCCATCAGTTTCATTTCACAGCAGATGAAACAAATTAAAAAAAAAATAAGTAAAAACAAAGACAAAGGGTAATTTAAGCTACTTGATCCATTATCTAAACTAACTTGGCATGTCAAAATCTCATTCGGCACAGAAAGCTGAACAAACAAAATAAAAACATCAAATCTATCGCAGACAGAGTGATAGTTATTTGCGTAAAAGTTTACGCGAACCAAAGACGAAACGTCAGCATTAAAAAAAACAAAAAAATAAATAAAATTAAATAAGAAAACATTATGTCTATGGACGGTGTTTTATTATGAAACCATATTTCTACACACACATGAACACATGAAACTACTGCAGATAGATTTTACGCCATCTCTACTTGAATCACCATAAGCGGTCTAGACTCCACTCTGATGGTGCGTCTTGAATTATTAATCGATTGGTTGCTTTTAACGTTCGCTCCTCGATCGACACTTAAGTTATTAATTTAAATTTCAAATGTATCCGTGAGTTGAATTGAATCATTAGAATGAATATCGACTCTTTGGAGAATTGTAAAACTGTGTTTTGATCGCGTCAATTCGATGGTTATAGTGGTTACTGGTAGTTTAAACGCGTAACCTGGTGTTGTAAAGCCGTGCTGGATTCAAGGCCATGCACAGACAATCGATATTGAGGGCATTGTTCGATTGTAAGCTTTCTGGAGCTCCAATATACATTTTCGTCACACCATGTGACGTTAAGTCTATGACTGTGGCGACTTATATTACTAGTCAGATACCGCAATGCGAGGTTATTACATTTTTTTTTAAAGTTATTTGTAACGGGGGCTTATCCATTAAATAGGCCTGATTTGGTAAGAGTATCTGCCAATGCCACTGAATATACTATCGCATAGATAGTAGAGAGAATGGAATAGAAAATAGAGAGAGAGGAGTAATTGTATTGCAACAGTTAAGTAGAAGTTACAAATGTTTTCACGATGTTATTTGGCGGCGGATTTGATGAAACATATTGTACTAGGCTAACACTGAGTACAAATTAATACTCGCAAGTTGTCACTCATTAATAAGTTGACTTTCACTTTGCATGAATCTCGGTATGGTTCGAAACTTACTCAAAAACATCCAGCAGACTTTGACAGGGGCTAATTATACGAGTGCCAGCATCAGGCCGAACTTAGGCTCCCAGGCTTATTCTTATGGTGAACGAAACTTCGAAAGACGTATCACAAGTAGTACAACAACCAAATTGATTATCAATTATTTGCTTTACCAGCTCAGGGTGGTTCCTGCTAAATATTGAATACTGCCAAAAACTGGAAGGACTGCCTAAATACTAGCGGGCTAGCATTCTGCGTTACCTTAATTATCGTGCTTTCGAAATCAATACCTTTGTCTCGAGAAATAGACAGAGCGACCAAGGTTCGATGGGTATGTGTTTCCACATACTGGTACTGGAGTAGAGCAGACAATCCGCTCATCTTCTAATTCTCTCGTTTCACTTCATGTTTCTCAATCTCTGCTCTGGTAGTAAATTTGAGATTACTGGGGAAAACTGTTGAACAATAAGGGGATGTGGTATACTGATGTGTGAAAGATGGTGGTATGTTTGACCCAAATCACAAAGATTCAAAGGCATTAGGGAGTCACACAAGTATCACTAGATGCCACTATATTCGCTAATAGTCAAGAAGCGATTGAACTCAAAAACTGGAGCAAACTGTTCCAATGCCGCTCAAAACAAGGCCAAGCGCAACAACACTCTGTGTGAAAAACCAGGGTTACATGTTAATAAAGAGCTCTATTGAAACCCATTTTTTGCGCTATTCCTAACTCTTATTCAGGAGCAATACTGCTCGAACAATATGGTATGCTATTGTATATATTTCCATTTATTGGGTCACTCAATGGCTACAAATTGTAGAACAACTTATTCGAAATGGTCCCAATTACCTTCCAGTACCGACGAAGTCGTTGAACAATTTTCTACTGTTCGGACAAGAGCGTTCTTCAAAGACTCAATATTGGGATGTCCAGTAGTGCAAGACATAGTCTCCAGTCTAATGGATTGAGGGCTGGGCTACCAGATGACCAATCTTGAAATGAAGTTTTGAACGTGGTTTTTTGTGCAATGTATGAGTCATTTTTGTCTTATGAGCTGGAGCGGAATCTTGTTGAAAGGGTCACGGCTTATTTGCGAATAGTGTTTGGTTGAAGGGCTCCACAACAATCTCCAAAACGCCCAATCGCATGCGACTCCCTACCAAACCATCACAGAAGTGGCGGTCATGTTGAACTCTCGGAACGAATTCGGACGCATGTCGTAATGACAGAGCATACACTCTATTATTCTGTTTTTTTTTTTGAACGATTTTTCAACGATGAAGATGAAGATGAAGGGGTGGCCGTGGTGTAGTGGTACTAGCAATCGCTTCTCATTCGGAGGGTCAAGGTTCAAAACCTACCCATTGACAAGTTTTTCAAGTTTCTCATTTGTGTAATTGGAACTCACACCGAAAAATTCTGCGTGTGAAGGCATAACACTGACACGTAGATTTGGCTGTTGTAGGCTGTGAATTATAACCTTCGAATCACTCTGAGTGAAGAAAAAAACTCTCCGTCCTATTCGGACTACCACCCCCTGGAAAGCGAATATCGAAACCAAACACACCTGAGTTTCAAACCACTACAAAAAACCAATTTTCCTTTCTCCTCTTTCTACCTTTCCGACCACGACAAGGCAACAGTAAAAGGGTATCAACCCCTTAGGCGCGCGTAAATTATAAAAAAAAATCTTTAAAACGAATTCTTCTGTGACCGTTCTTCGCGTACTGACGAAGTAAGGCTTTCAATTTTGACTTACGTTTTGGTTCCAATGCTTCTGTGAGTAAGTGGACCGCGTGTCTCTTGTAGCGCTGAGTCCCAAATCACGTTTTAACATGCGCGGCATGTTGTCCTTGCTGATAGCCATCTCCCGAGACATGAATTTCTGCTTGCACAGGGGATTTCGATGAATTCGATTATCCACGCTTTGATGACTTAAGGACGACCGGATTTTTCACGGCCGACTATTCCACCAGTATCCTTAATCCTCAATCATGGTACGATACACAGTTTCGTGTGATTTTTAGTGGCAGCAACATCGAAAAGGTTTCGCCTTTTTCGTAGCCGTAATTTTGCGGGCCAATTACGACAACAAGATTTTCGAGCGAGCCCAACTCCATGATTGCAAACGACTGACGTCAAAAACCTTTTGTCAAATAGCCGTCAAGTTGGATTGGATGCATTCATCAGTTCTTGAGAATGAATGGGTTCATTTCGTGTACCAAAACATTTGCTAGTTTTAGCTATGATATAAGGAGGCTTTCCAAATTTCTCTCTCGACACTGTGATCCGAAGTATCACTTATACAAACTAGAGCATGATGAAAGCACCACAGAACACACAAAGCGACTTTAACTACTAAGAGTGCTATGACCCAGAGGATACTGACCTCTTCAAATTCATACATAAAGTTTAGTTGGGTTCATAGACTCATTTTTGAAGCTAAATCCACGACTCTGGAAAACTTTTAGCAAAAAGATATTAACGGCCAGATTCTGTCAGTCTTTTGTTCTCGCACGAACTGAGCACCTGACAAAGGTAAGTAGAATTGCTACAAAAACAAATGGGGACAACATAGGAAGCAGCAACACATACGTTTCACCATCTAATACTATTGCAGTATGCGACCTGCCAGCTGGGTGTCTATTGATCGGTAGAGAACGTCAAATTGACCATATCGTCGAGTACAGATCTCAGATACACCTGTCGTTGATTGATTTCAAAAAAGCATAGACTCTGTAAAAAGGGAGTTCAATGAAGGCAGGATAGGCATTCGTAATAAATTAGTGACCGTACGAGTAATCAAAGAGATTTATAGGTTGGCTGTGTATGCGTTCGCCATGGATCAAGTCTTCTTTGTTGGGAATGATTGCTGATATATTGCAGAGCGATTTGTCACAACGATGAAGCCTTATGTATGAACTACATTCGGCAAAAAAGTCAAAAAGTGAAAAAGTGAAAGCTCACACACATACGCATCTGCCCCCTGGTAGTAAAAAACTGACCCAAAAAGCTATTTTTTTAAATTTGAAAGCTTTTAGAAATCATAAACAAAAAGAATTTTATTTGCTTTGATGTGACGTGCAATGACAACAAAACTTTGAAAATCTGACAAAAATTAGGGTCGTTTGTTTAAAATCTGCGTGAATCACAATCCTCTCAATATGAAATCAGGAACTAACACATTTTTTTTTTGTGAATGTATTAGTTCATTCTGAGCTTTCAAAAAGTAAAATACTTGAAAGTTAAGGGGTACTCCAACTTTCAAGTAAATTACTTTTTGAAAAGTTGAGACAAAACTACAGATTTGTAATTGTGAAAAAAGAGACAAAACATTTTCGTGCACACACTTTACTTTTTGCCGAATGTAGTTCAGCCTTTACAACTTATCTCAAACTTGCTCTGCTGATGAAGTTTTAAGACAAACAAATTCCGACTTCCAATGGCGAGAAGTTGACTGATTTGTTTATCGGTCTGGGATCTGGGAATCGAACCTATTGCTTCTGGCGTAATAGTTGACGATGTTAACCATCGCAATACCACAAAAAGTTCCCGGAATTTATTCAGAAAATTAAAAATACAAGTTTATTCATCTAAATCTATATTGTCCCCTTCAAAGTAATCCCCATCGATTGCAACACACTTGTGCCATCGAATCCTCCAATCCTCGAAACATTTTTTATATTTGGTTTTCGGTATGTCCTTCAGTGCTTCCTGTGATTTTTCCATTACTTCCTCTCGGCTGCTGAAACGCGTTCCCCGTAGTGGTTTTTTAACTCGATTGAAAAGAAAGAAGTCACAGGGAGCCAAATCGGTGGCTGTTGGATGGTATTTGTTACATTTTTCGTCAAAAAAATTACGAATAATGATGGCACTGTGCGACGGTGCGTTATTATGGTGCAAAATACACGAGTATTCTGCCCACCATTCTGATCTTTTTCGGCGAATTGTTTCACGCAAACTCATAACGCCCAAATAACACTCTTTGTTTACTATCTGGCCTTCTGGCAAAAATTCATGATGCACTACACCGTTGTAATCCATGAAAACCGTGAGCATTGCCTTCTTTTTTGACTGAAAACGACGTGGTTTTTTTGGTCTCGGCTCATTTGGTGAACGCCATTCATTTGCCTGATAGCACCAACTTTGCTGCTACACGACGGAAACCCAAATCATTAACCAAAATGTCTTGGACGGATCCATAGGCAATATTCAAGTCCTCCACTATCTCTCTGATGGTTAATTTGCAGTTATTGACCAACATTTCTTTTACTCCATCAATGTTTTCGTCGGTTTTCGATGTCGATGGTCTGCCACTGCGTTCATCATCTTCGATTGACTCACGACCACTTATGAACCCCTCGTGCCACTGGTAAACGACCGTTTTCTTTAGAGAATCGTTGCCGAAACACTTTTCCAACGTTCGCGCACCATTAAATCCGTTTTTTACGGATAATACAAGTTGGGTGTTGCAAATTTAAATCCATTTCTAAAATTGTAAAAAATCGCCAACACACACACACAGATAGATGTACTCTTGGCTACGTAACTTTTGCAAATGTCAAGCTATGGATGCTAAGATTTAGAGGGAATATCAACAACAGATTTACCAACTTAAAAAAAAAAAACAGAACTCAAATCGAAACAATGGGAGCGCCGGGAACTTTTTGATCAAGGTGGTATGTCACTACCTAGAGCCACAAAGTTTTTCAACCTCTTATATTAAAAAGACTGCTAAAGTGGAGTGAAAAAGAAATGATCACTTAGTCTATCAAAAAAGTGCGCATGGAAACTGATTGGGCGTTAATAGCTAAGTATTTGGCTAGCCGTAGTCAAGATAGAAGACTGAATACTATTGCGGAGATTACAATTTCTGCACTGCATCATACGGTAACAAAATAGGATGAATGCAAACCTCCGATTCAGTGAACTCTTTGAGCGTAAAAAAATGATGTTATTTGATGTTACATGGGTTGAAGTAAGTGTCATGACTTACATAATAGTAAGTTAGCGGCGAATTTCAAAGTGTAAGCCAGCGAAAGATACACGCACTATTACCAAGGCGGCGACAGAACGATAATTGCATCTTAATTTATACATCAGGAGTATGCTTGATGTCTGTTTACTTTGACATAGGAAAAGCAGTGCACTGTAAAAATTACACGGCTAACTGATTCACAGCAGGAAATGCGAATTGCTTAATTTTTAATTTAAGAAGGATAGTCTCGGCGGCCGGGATGGTACTACATTGGGGTATATAGCAGTATCAGGAAATAAAAGCTTTATTCATAATGGTATCATAATTTGGAATGAGCAGCGTTTACAATCATTAAAACGCGGCTGTGATATCTATGAAAAGATTCCTGTGTGCCTAAACATTAGCACACCACTGGCATCGCAACAGACTTCCACAAATAAAGTTTTATACCTTATTTTGGGAATTTTTTGACCTAATCGGATCTCTGGAGAACAGTTCTATGAGGGAATGCCTCAGGAGTTCATATGAATCGTAAAAATGGATATACCATTCAGAATATAGTCAGGCAGAAATCCGGCTCTTTCCCAAGGTGGAAGAATCTGTTGAAATATTCGGTACTGAGCTGGAGATAGCTTCAACTGAATGCGAAACTCCGAATAAGATGACATGTCGGCATTTTTGGTGATTTATACTCCTAATGTTGTGAAACACAACAATTCTGGCACCCCTGTTAGAAAATAAAATAAGAACTTGAGTTTGAATGTCAAATTCTTGGCTTTAATTCAAGTTGATCTAGTTAAGAATCGCCATCATGATGAAGGACATTCAAAACCCAAGTACATGGGTACCACACTTCCCCCTACTTCAACAGTTTTTTTATTTGCTTTGCCTAGAAGTATGCTGGTCAAATGTATAATTAAGATTATCCAAAAGCATTAATATGTGACCAGATCTGACCAAGAATAAACAATTCTGGTGTGTACCAGAAAAGATGGTAATGTGGTGTTATTTAAGTTTTGGCGTCACTGAATTTCAATTTAACATGGTCCATTACGCACATACAGATCTATGTATCTATTCGTAGTTGTACAAAGCTACAGTATATTTACATTTCCACAATTACCACAAATAGACCTTCTAACACAAAAATATCCCCAGACTAGTCATTAAATTAAAAAAAAAGACATTTTCCTTCTACCACAAATATTGTGCATAAAGTGTTTGATTAAAAAACAAATTGTACATAAACAATGTGATGTTGTTGCTGATTAATTTATTATACTTTTTTGGATGTCACAAACAAATGATAATTTACAACAAAAGATATACACAATAACAAATGGCTCACAACTGAAAGAAATTCATTTAATACGCACGCATTTGAAATGCGGTTTCTAGATAAAACGTGCCTTTTTGTTTTTGTTTAGTGGCAAAGACTACAACCTTATGTGTGACTTGAAATGAATTTAAAAAAAATATATAAATATATACGTATTTTTGTCTACACATTTTGAAAAATTAAAAAAACAAAAAAAATAGCAATTCAGCAGCAGCCTGGCGAGTGTTACTCGTACCACCGAATGCATTTGCCAAAGAAATGTTTGCTCACATCGTGGATATCTGCCAACAGATATGACGCATTCTAAACAAAAATGGACCACCGAACCTTAAGACACTAATCAATTGGCAAGCGATGAAATTATTACATTATTTTTCGGATTTTTTCTGATTGTGCTATTTTGTAGTTTCATTCGTAATTCTCTGTCAGATCCTAGTATCTTATCGTTTGTTTATGTTGAGGCGAAAAATAAATTTTAGAAAAATCCTTTTGCTCGTGATTTGCAGCCATTTTTAATTAAGATCAAGGGGAAAGGTTTTTTTTTTTTGTTTTTAAGCTGACAGAGATCACAAAAAGTGAATCTGCTGAATTGATTTAATTGAGAAGGTGATGAAGAGGTTATGTAAAGAAGCAAATGTGTTTGGCTCATAATAGCCATCGTCGCATTACGATCAAAGATTTCATGTTAACAAACAAATGTAGAGACATAATGTCTGAAAGGGTGTTAACAATCTCATGAGTCTGGCAACAATTAAGGCATGACCTTTGACATGTGAAAACGACAATTAGCCCATTAGCAGCTTACTACGACACTAAAACTCGTAAAAGAAAGTTGAGCGCAGATTAAAACATCTTTACAAGCCAGCTCTTTCAGAAAATGTTCACAACTCCACCTAAGTTCAGCACAAGACAGAAGCTAGAGGAAGCTATTTAGAACTTGAACAGTTAGCACGCAAAATATTTGGAATTGATTT
This sequence comes from Volucella bombylans, assembly GCA_949129095.1. Classification (NCBI taxonomy): domain Eukaryota; kingdom Metazoa; phylum Arthropoda; class Insecta; order Diptera; family Syrphidae; genus Volucella; species Volucella bombylans. Next base: position 103,785,607 of record OX422144.1, on the reverse strand, counting down.
GTTGTGGTAGGAAAAGTATGGAAACCAGAAAACTTACAAACAAGTCAGCTAACTCTAATTTGGAGGAGGATCGAATAATTTTAGGTAGAAGCAACAAGGAAAATCGAAGGTTAATTCTGATTTCGAAAATGTCACACCGGCTCACAACCAGCTCTTATCACTGGAACTGCAAGTGAGCTAAGTAATACAAGCCAGCCATCGGTTGTAAAGACGCGTCAGGTCATTAAATACGTTATTGCGCTTTTTGATGGCTTGAAGTTGTCTGGCACCATATGGCATATATCCAGTTAGGCTGCAAAAAAATAGATATTATATTAACTTTGAAGAGAATCTTCACTTTTACCAAGAGAGAAACCTATCACTTCCTTCGAGGGTGGTCGAGTTTCCTGTTCTCAAAATTGTTTAAGCATTCTCGGCCTTCAAAAACCGGTGGGGAAAATAAAAAGCCACTCCAGAAGAGGGATAGGATAATATTTTCATCGACATTGGGGACACCCGATAGTTCAACTTGACGGAATGTGCAATTTGGTCAGATATCTGAGCCAAGTAAAGTACATATTATGTATACGGATCGTCTCTAAAGGCTCTTAAACTGATTGGGTTTCTTGTGAGCATAACTTCAGATGGCAAGCCTCTCCAGAATCCCGACATTCCAACCGAATAAGTAGAGGAAGATTATCACTGAAGTGGACATTCTTTCTAAGCAATTTCTTCAGAAAGAAGAAGCTCCAATGGATTTGTACTTGATTTGCTGGCTTTTCCGACTGAAAAGTCTTCTTTCTGAAATTATCAGCATATCGAAACATAACACACGCATCACTTTTGAGGAATACCTGAAGATGAATCTACGATTAACTAGACCAATTTGGCTTACCAACATCGATGACAGGCGCAGATTGACTCTTGATGGAAAGATAGCTTTACCAAGGATCTCTACCGCAATTGAACCCTTCCAAAAATGGATATAAATGCTAATATCTTCGCTTGTTGAGTATAAAGTAAATCACAAGTGACCAGTTGATTTGAGAGTAACGTAATAGGGGGGTGCGGAAAATACTGCAGAAAGAATATATACGAAAGAGCTGCACTGAATATCCAAATCCAAGAATATTGCGTTATGGAAAAGGAGTTCCACCTTTCCTGTGAAAAATATAGTATATCACTCAATTCATAACAATCCAAGTAGTATATAGTTTAAGAAATTTGATAAACACTTTGAGTCGTTCTGCTTATTGAAAATTTTGCTAAGCTGAGTAATATAAGCTCCAAACTGATCTTAGATCGTATACCTTACAGAGTCACTGTTACACGTGAAAGTCAAAGAAAGAGAAAATACCAGATGAGTTGGAGGATTTATCAATACTAAAAACAGCTCAAAAGAAATCTAGCAGCTGTTCGCAATTTATCTCGTAATGAATCTATTAATACGGTCGTATCTTTATCGAGGAATCAGCTGAGTTCATGTAACCGATTCACCTCATGCTCGGAACTTTAAAACGGTCTTCTGGTGAGCTAACTGCGAAGGGCTCTGGAAATCTAGTTTCGTTGTGATAAAGGATTCCTATCATGTTAGGGGTGGCCGTGGTGGTAGTAGCAAACGCTTCTCACTCGGAGGGTCCAGGTTCGAATCCTGCCCATGGCAAAATCAGTTTTTCATTGTATAATTGGAACTCAGACAAAAAAATTCTGCGTGTGAAGGCATAACACTGACACGTAGATTTGGCTGTTATAAGAGTTTCAAGCAATGAAAAAAATACTGGGAATTATATCTCGAATCACTCTGAGTGAAGAAAAACTCTCCGTCCTATTCGGACTCCCACCCCTGGAGAGCAAACATAGAAACCAAACACACCTGAGTTTCAAACCACTACAAAAACAATTTTCCTTTCTCCTCCTTCCATCTTTCCGCCCGCGCCTTGGCAACAGTAAAAGGGTATCAACCCCTTAGGCGCGCGTAAATTATAAAAAAAATAAAATAAAAATGTTGTAAGATGTTCCGCTTTGCGTGTTGCAATTTTTTTTCGAACTGCAATGGGAAGTGAATAAGTATGTCAAAGATATCACTTTATCAACGGGACCGATGATGTTCTGATCACATGGAGAGACATGGTGCCCAATGAAGACCAATCAAAATTCCTTAGAATTAACGGGATATTGTGTCAGTCACTAGTAATTGAGGTCGAACATTTTATTGATTTGCATCCACTTATTACGGAAAGGTCTCTTCTGCAAGGGCGTCAATATCATGAAAACTGCAGTGCCCACATTAAGCAGAGCAGAGCACACCAATTGACTGCAATGAAAGGTAGTGTTTTGAAATGAAACCCCATGGTTGAGAAGTATTGCTAGAAGTACATTCCTAGTTCTAAACGTACATAGCTACAGAGTAAATGTTTAGCAGAAGAGATCTTAATTCCAACTAACAATATTGAACATCTGGAGATTTCTAACTTTCGCCATTCGGAGTCGCCAAAAAAGCCGTAAAACGAAATCAGTAGTAAGTTGAACGGTGGCCAAATGTAAACTGTTTGAACTATTGTAAAAATTGTACATATTATCTGTACTGAGAATGGGCCTGCGATGGACCGACTCACCGAAGAGGCAAGAAGTGGTCTTAACATAACATACCAAACGAGGTTGTGAAACTTTTTTTTTTATAATTTTCTGGCCTAATTGTACTCGTATCTTCAAAGATTAATTATTTTTTAAGAAATAGTGTAGAACTAATAGTAACAACCATTCAACGAAGTGACAGTCGAATGACTGCACATTCGAAAATGTGACGCTTCAATTGCAAACCATGTTATGTAAGCATTTCTTTGGATGAATATGCATTTGTTCTCCATACAGTTTGGGCTAATGAATGTCAGTAGTCATATACGCAAGCAGGGACCACGGAAGTGAACCAGAAATATCGGCCGTCACGGTTAAGTTGCTGAACAAATAAAAAAAAAAATAATAAAAACGACAGGAAATATGTAGTGGCTGAGGTGCATAAGGAATATACCAGATACTAGTCATTAGTCTGGATCAATAAATACAATTGATGTCTGAGTCATGCAACCACGCCATCAACACCATTTATCAGTACCTAAAAGAAACAACACCGCCATTTCTCATGATCAATGGCTTGATTGTGACATTTCTTCAAGGATTTACTCTGTGGAAACATTGCAACAAAGAAAGGAATGAAATATGGACAGACCAAACAACTTTTACCTAACTTAGCGTTCCAAGTATACCATTACGTTCTCCTTAGTACAAGTTATCCTCTTCTTTTTTTTTTAATTAATTGCGCTCTGTCAACAAATTATCAACGTCTTCCTACAGTTAACATCAACCTAATTGTCCTAATCAACTGTAAGTCATGTTATACTCTGTACGTAAACAGAAATATACAGCGCCACCTAGATGATAAGAAAAACCGTATGTTTTCCAAAGAAAAAGCAAAAAGTTTATACGTAATATTATAAAACGAAATAAATAAGATGATTCAAAACCAGTTGTGCTTTAGTCTGCACTTCCGTCAGATTGCAGGCAAGCACAATATAATGCGCACTTCTCTGTGTAATTTCTACCAAGATTGGCAAACCGCTTTATGATCGTTGGTTACCAAAAAAAAAAAAAAACTTTCAGAAGACTGTACAAAGTAGCGCGTGAAACTTGAGCTGATTGATAGAAGGTGTAATGTGTGGTTTAAGTCGCGCTTTGTGGCATCTTTGAAATTTTGTTGCAAAAATGTCCCATGGCATTTTCGGTAAACAGTGATAATTTGAGAGCAATGCCGCCATCCTCTTTACATATCATTATTGTAACCAAACCAGTATCGTGTCATGCTTATACTATAATCGTTTTCCAAACGACGACGTTTAACGTTGCATTAGAAAGTTTAACCTTTGAAGACGATTTCAAGTTGTTTTCATTGTTAGTATCTTCGTTTCGTATTGTATTTTGCGTTTTTCTTTGTTTCGCCATTGTCACGGTAGATATACGAAAGCAAAAGATTGCCGAGTTGCATAATTGAGTTCCACAATTGAGCGGGTTTTGCAGAAATTCGAGTGGAATGCTTGTAAAGGGTTTTTTTTTTCTTGCAGTGTCAGACTTTTCAATAAGGGTTAAATGCCAAATCAGCTGTCACATTGAGCTGTCACGCTGTATTTATTTTTTCATTATCGAAGCTCTATTCGCGAAAATTATAGAGCACTTTTTGAAATTTATGATAAACATCATCGGCCATATGAACGTTTTATATATCGAATTATTGAAATTCCACACCCAATTCACGATATTGGATACTCACACACCAACAACAACAAGAACAGTGCATTCGGAGGACTCCAATTTATCGAAGATCCACTTGTTGTAAGAACTAAAGCCGCGTGGCTTTAAATCAACTGAAGGTTGACCCAGTTTTATACCGTACAATTTTGTCCAGTGTAGAGGCTCATTTCGGGTTAAACGGATACGTAAACAAGCAGAATTGCAGTATTTGGAGCGAGACAAACCTCAAGAAGTTCACCGATTCAGAAAAATGTGTCTCATGGTGCGGGTTCACAAATGAGGCCAGAGCACAAATTACTGCCAATAGACTCCGACACAATGCGACGATTAACGATGAACATATTAGGTCCCAAATATGCGTGACACCAATGTGGAAGAACTGTGGTTCCAACAAGATGGTGGTCTACCTCATACTACCAACGAAAACATCGCTCTATGAACACACGATTTGGCATAGAGTCACTTCAAGAAATGAACCTATCAATTGGGCAACAACATCGTGCGATCTGAAGACATTGGATTATTTTCTCTGATCGAAAATTAGACCTCTAAAATGGGCTTTGTATGAGGCAGCTTTGTATGTATATTGCATGAAATAATCTTACGAACGAATGTAATAAACTGTCTGAACCGCTTACAAAACACCCTTTATATCTTTCAGAGTCAACATTTCTTAAAATTATACTCGTAAATGTGTAGTCAACGATATAAAATGTTAATTAACCCAAATACAAGAAAAGGGTCGTGAGAAGAAATAAGCAGAAATAGATCCACATCAGCTTACAGGGATAGGGAATCACACCTGCTTTGCCGAAGGAGCCACTGTAGCTAAGTTGGGCACGGTAGATGAGTGACCCGATCTCAATTAGCCACTGAGCGCTGAGATTCGTAAACTATAGAGAGGATAAGAGAGACCATCCAAATAAGAATATAAACCTAAGAATGTTCGCACAAGTCAATTTAGATCCACCGCGTGAAATGTCAGATAGGGCAGAAAAGCAAGATAACAGGTGACGGACAAGGTTCAATTCTTTATCGCGACTTCTGCAGTAAATGTTATGAGGAATCAGCAGTCGAGAAGCAGCAGTGTATCATCCTTTTTCCTTTTTGTGGAAGTCGACGTAGAAGGCTAGTTTTTTCTCATTGGTGGCCAATCTGATCGTTCCATTCAGTTCTGTCGGGAATTCTGATAGTGAATTCTTTGTCGAAATTGCGTTATCATTTTATTTTATCTGCAACGCATCTGAACAATATGGTGGTAAGCACAATCCCACTTCCCTCTAGTGGGATGACACCTAGCATGATTTCTATCGCGACTGTGGATATTGTTCTGAGTTAGGCTTAGATCCCGATAAACGAACGTCTTGGCACGGAGATGTTAATTATCATTGAATATCTTTCACCAGAATATAGGGTCTTACAACAAACATGTCCAGTCAGTGTACCACAGTTGATCAAATGTCGGACGTGTTACTGAAACTTTTTCTTCAAGTATAGAAGGCTTCACGCACAATCAAAAAATTATTCCTTCTAACCTAGTTTGGAACTTAAGATTATTCTAAGGTATCGTGTTGAACCCGAATGAGTTTATACTATCCTTGGTGATTTTAAAGTAGAAATTGCTCTTCAGCTAATGCAAAGAGGCAAATCAAAGAATAGTCGACTTTTTTTTATGACGCTTTGGAAATTACTCAGAAAGCCTTTGCATTGTGCGTTCAGAATGGGTAGAATATGTTTAACAAAGTTATCATTATAAGAAGACACATTTTCGACAAAATATTGGGATCTAAAGCTGCAATTTCTACTTAGGTTTGCTTGTTATCTTTGACAATATCAGTTCAGAAATCAACCGAAAAAAACATTTTTACCAATCGATAGTATGAGAAGACAATTGAGAAGTAAAGCTCTATGAAAAGCCATCAAGGCACATAGTATACGAATCTTTATCATCACAGTCCTAGTGGCGGCGAAGCGGAGCAATTAAGTTTATCAACCGACAAAAAATATTTTTCCCCGATACCACACGTTTGACAGACAATTAACAATGACAAATCTACTAAAAGAAAACGTATGGAAAAAATCCTGCATTCTTTGGGTCTTTGAGCACAAAACAACAATTATCAAGACACTGAAGTGGAGAGAATTGGCATTGGTACACACCAGACTTTTGCGGCATCAAAATTAAATTTTAGACCAACACTCTTAGATGAGAAGCTATCCATTGTGTCAAAGGTATGACACTACGGCACATGGGACCGGTATTCACTGTAAGACACCTTTGGAAAGTTTGCAGCTCATCATTAAGCAGCCGAAGAAATGGCTGAATTTGAATAACAATATCTGACGAAATGAAAGATCAATTACCGCGCGTTCAACGAGCCCAGACGAATAGCATATGTATTTATAGTCATGCCGCCAACATCCTGGAATTGTTTTCAACTTCTCACACTGGTAATTACACCGTTGAATGTGCTCTCCCGTCGAGACTTGTCGAACCACTTTGTCATATCAGCTTACTTCTCGTACACTGCCCTGTATGGTTAGCGAAAAAAAACAGTATACAACACTGACATGATCACAAACACTACTCTCTTTGGAATAAGATCGTTTATCCCTCACCAGATGAAGAGTACCAAACCAAAAGAAAAGTCGTGGTAAGCGTCGATCTGTTAAGAAGCTGTTAGGGTTACAGAACTGTTTTTGCAGTCTTAAAAGACCGACCCAACAGAGGAAAATTAAAAAAAAAAAAAAAAAAAAAAAAAAACTTAAACAAGCAAGGAATGACTGTAACCCCATTGTTAAGTCAGTGATATTCGAATGCGACCAGAAACTGGGACAAAGAATTGTACAACGATCTCCAACGATGGTGAAAAATAAAGTAAAACGCTGTCTCGTTTTCCATCGCAATTTACAATAACATTCCAATCTGCTTGCTGAGCACTTCGCAGCTCTACGCTTCCAGATTGTGTACGAGTATGGGATGAATCCAATTTCATGTAGTAACAAGAGTACTCAAGGATCTCAATATATAAACCATTTGCCTGTCCGCCTCTAAAAAAGGTCGAATCTTCCTCTCTCTCTCCTCATGAGAGAGAAATGATAAACCGACATTATACTAGGTGGGATGAAAAGTAACCTCCTGGGGAATGAAAAAAATTTTTTTTTTTTGTATTCAATATAGTCCCCTTTTAGTTTGATACACTTATTCCAGCGATTTTTCAACTTCTTGATTCCGTCCGAAAAGTAATTTTCCGGAAGGTCTGCAAAATACTCCTCCGTGGCGTTGATGATTTCCTCGCGTGAACTGAATTTTTTATTGATGAGCCATCTTTTGAGGTTTGGGAAGAGATAATAGTCCGAGGGAGCCAAATCGGTGGATGCGACAGCAATTGGAGCCGTAAGTCATTGATTTTAGCCGTGGTTGCGATGCTCTTGTGCGCCGGCGCATTGTCTTGCAAAAACAAAATTTTTTTTCGCTTCATGTGAGGCCGTTTTGCAGCGATTTCGGCCTTCAATCGCTCCAATAATGCACTGTAATACTCGCTGTTGATGGTTTTTCTTTTTCCGACCCATAGAGCCTCCCTCGACCGCTTCGGAGCACTCGTGCCGGTTTCAGTCCATTGCCGGGCACTCATTCTGTTCTCTGGTGTGTAATAGGGGATTCAAGTTTCATCAACAGTTACCATTCGACGCCAAAAGTCCACCCGATTCCGCATCAGCAAGTCCAAACAAACACTCTTTCGAAGTGCTCTCGCTTTCGTGTTTTTGGTCAGGAGTGAGCATGCGCGGCACCCAGCGGCAGGATAACTTTTTCATATGCAGAATATTGCCCAAAATATGGCGTGTGCACTCAGTACTAATCTTTGTGGTGTCTGCTAGCTCGCGCACCTTCGCTTTCCGGTCAGCCAACACCATTTAATGTATTTTTTTGACATTGTCCTCTGTAACACTCTCTGTAACGCTGCGGACTTGATCGGTAGTGGAGTTGCGGCCACCACGAAACTCTCGAAACCAATATTTGACGGTGTAATCTGACGGAGCATTAGCCCCATAATATTTATCCAACTTTTCTTTTGTTTCCTTCGCCGTTTTGCCTCTCAAAAAATAATGTTTTATGAGAGAACGAAAATCGTTTTTGTGATGCCAAACACGTCAACAACAATCAGCTGTCAAAACAAAACTAAAGACAGTATCGCACTGTCATGGCATGTCTGCCTAAATATAAACGGCCTTCAAGGCACCATAACCTTTTTTGCAGTAGCAGCGCATTCTGGCGGTCAAGGAGAGTACTTTTCACCCCACCTAGTATTATAGTTTTCGTACCAACAGGTCCATTGGTGAATTGATGGTATAATATATCTCAACAAAAAGTACAACCTAAGTGTACACCAATTTGCCGAAAGCAAAATAGTTCCACTTCATATATCAAAGGCATTTGACAGCAGGCTCTCTTGTCGAGAATGCGTACACTTAGTACCGAAAAAATTCTTGTAAACGGAATAAAAATTAGCTATTGGATCGCTCAATTCCAGTGTTTTCGGACAGTTTTAAGTCTGTCCACTTAAATGTCCAAAATAAATGCTGGGGTGCCCTAGGGCTCCGTTCTGTCTTCGACACTCTTCTTCATGAATGACACTTGCATCATCGAAACCAGAAAACTTTCCACTCTCGGTATGTTTGTCAACGACAAACCAAGTTGGAATCATGACATATTGCCTGCCTTCCCTAAGCGATTGAACAAATAATTTTTGAGGTAGAATGTCCACATCTGATTAGATGCTGTTAAGAGCTAGATAGGAGTCAAAATTAACAAAACCTTGTGATCAAACTCAAAAGTGATGCCAATATTAACAAGTCAATCGACACCCACAAACACCGATGTTATGTTACTTGTCTTAACCAGTGCTCCAACGAAATTTGTAGTAGCATTCCGTCCTTTTGAACTTTCAAGCGTCTCGTTATGACGCTCTAGAATTAGTTCAGTTTCGGGGGTATTCTGAAACATCAGGATTGTTTTAGAGCTTCTTATTTTCTAGCCCATTGTAACGTGTAAACATTCAAGACCAACTTACATCTGTATCGATATTTCTTTTCTCTCACCCGATCTGTAATACACTAAATCCCTTGAGCGCGCGCTAGTGCGTTCAAAGATAACGTGATTGTGATTCGGGTGGAATTCAGTGATCAAAGAAGATACAGCGGTGGGCCGTAAATCATCAATACGGGACAATATATGTAAACCTTGTCGTTAAAAGACGTTCGCAAATATCGTGTATAATCTCTAAAAAGAAATGGGACTCCATAGAACTTTATGTTAAGGAACTTGGTTCAAACGGTCAAATTTACTTGTATACATTATATTCCTCACAATTCCCCGTCTGACAGATTGTTTTGGCCTTGTGAAAATTTAAGGGAACCAATTGAAAGTACGTGTAGCGAATTACTGAAAATTTGTATAATTACCATCTGCTTTGATGACCTCTCGGTTTTCCAATTAGTTTGTCTATCAAATCCGAATTCCTTGTATGAAACATCGATGCAAAGCTACCAAATGAATCAAATCAAACACCAGAAGTGACAGAATTTCCCTTCCCTTAAAGCCTTAAGGACTTTAAGAACATCCATAAATTATTATAGATGTGTATGGAACGTAATAAAAGATGGTCACCAAGCGATTTCCAGTTCTCCAAAAATAATTCAAAGTAACAACCAATCAACGAACTCGATTACTTTCCATCTACACAAACTAAAAACCTTGTCGCCTAGCGATAGTCATGGCAATTCTATAGCGACAAATCAGGAAAATCAAAGTCAAACAGTAGGTACTCGTAGCTATCATATTAACCTTTGATTAAAAATAGAAAAAAAGGAAAAGGTAAAAAAAAAAAAACAACAGCAACAATATCGAAAGAAACGTTGAAACAGCAATTAATTGTAGCTGACACCACGCCACATCTAACCATCAATTAATTGCAAGCATCTAAGCTATTTCATAAAAGTCGGTCGGATACGGTCTTCGTCTCGACTGACTATCAATTCGAAATCATTACGTAACGGCTTTTTCCACTCACCTCATCCATTGCTATTTAGGTCGAAACTGGCCACAAGTGGCTAATGCCGCAATATCCACAAAATCGAAAGAAAAATAACGCAATTTCTGATACAGCAAATCCACTCAAGTGGTTTCCGAATTAAAATCGAAAACACTCGACATACGATTATGCTACGGAAATGTGGGAGTTCGTGCTCCAATGTTGAGGCGCATTCCTGGTGCCTTTTGCCGATGATAGACGCTAGAGGTTATACAGCCCAGGGGCACACGATTCACAATCACAAACAGGCTGTTCAACAATGCTCAACACTTGCGAAGTCACAGAACTTCTTATCTATCGTACAGCAGCACTACAATTTTTCAATTTGATTTCTTTCTTCTTCTTTTTTTTCCCCTAATTGATTTTGATATATTCGATGGAATATATTTCTTCAATTCTTATTCAAAGACACTAATGGTACGGATAGGTGGATGTTTCCTTTCCACTACGAAGCCGGATGCGTATTCCTTTTCATTTCACAATCTGTAGTTGGCCATATCAAACAGAGCGAATTCGATTGAACGACAGAGCCGACTCAGGGTGACAGTGCGGCGATGAGGATTTGATTTTAATTTAAATGGAACCCCATTTTGGGCACTACAAGCTCAGTCGATTAATTAATTTGTAGTCGTTCATGCTCCCCAGAGGATACATTGACGCGACCTAGGAACAAAGGAAACTACTTTGCGGGTAGTATGAGTGCTCGTATACTCGTAAATTGCTCATAGAGCACAGTTGACCAAAGCCAAAGAAAGGCACATTGCACATCGACTGTCACACTACACTATGGAAACCGATTAAACAATTTTTTTTTTTATTTGATTTTGTTTTTATAGGCTTGGTCTAGCCCCTCTATTGTTGAACAAACCGATCGACGACGTAAGTTTGTGTTACACGACCAGCATATTATACGAGACGACTATAACGCGATGCAAAAACAAACTGACAGCCTGTGTGGTATGGCAAGTCATGCAGAGCAATATACCCAGACCCAGGGTATGGCACATAGTGAGCGCCGCAGACAAAACACACCAGAGAGCTTGCTTTGCTTTAATAGATACGAGTACTCGTACTCGTACTCGTATACGTAGTTTGCTGGTGGTAGGTAGCCTTTCTTCTCTATGCCAATAGGAATAAGATTGAGAATAGATAGATAGATACGAGTATATCTGTAGTAGATAGATATTTTGTCTTTCTTTTTGTGTTTTACTTTTGATTGTTTGCTCTTACACCGTCATTTCCACTCCTCGCCGTCGTCGGTCGTCACAGTCGTGGTCGGATACTTCCTTTGAATCGGGCAAATTCGTGTTTTCCTAAATGCCTGAGAGCGTTATGTCCGCTAAATTGTTTCGTGTGCGATGGAAAGTTTTTTCGTTTTCGTGTATTTTTGTCTTTGTTTCGACGATGGAAACAATTCCTGCATGGCAAATCTATGTATTTATGTATGTAATACCACCCACATAATATTTTTGCACATTTTTCTCCAATAAAAATAACAACTAGTAGTGCCATCTAGGCGGTCGTCAATTGCTTATTTTGCGAACGGAGGATAGTGCTATTAAAATAATAAGGCACACCTTCAACATCGGAAAATATGCGTTTCGACTTGACATCCAAGTCAGTTGTCAACATGACACCGACAGCTATGTAGGAACTCGTAATAAGTACATATCTGATTTGACAGAGAGTACATGTGTGGTACGTATGTGAGAAAGTCTCCTGCATGAATGGCAATATTCGTTGCCGAAACAAAATTATATTTAAATCCAGCAAATTCGACACTGAAGTTTATTTCGCTTTTAATGCTGTCAATTTGACAGTGATGACAGAACGGAAACATTGCAAATATGTGTGTTGCTTCGAAAATTTGTTTGGTTTTAAATTTTAAAAAAAAAAACTCAAAGGAAAATTTTCAATAGAACTAGGAGGTGCGGCAAATGAGAGAGACTGAGTGGTACGCCTTGACCATTGGAATACCTTAGTTTTTCACGTCAAAACTTACGAGTACTTTCTGTTCACCGACTTATTTAAATTTTTCTTAAGCTCAGCAAGATAATGGTAGGATGTAGAGATCCCGAACAGATATTCCGCAGCTTGACCCCGTCTCATTTGCTCCCAAGGTGTCCTGATATACATAAGTTTCGGGGTAATTTAAGCACAAGCGGGTATCTACTACTGGTTATAAAAATTTGGGTTTATCGCAACACTCTCTATATTAACATAGCAACCGGAAGAAAAAGATCTTTTTCTGATATTCCCTGAAAATTATTTAAATTTTCAATTACCAACAAGAATTGATATTTATTTTAAAAACTGCATAACTTACGAGTATTTCGTTTGACTTCGAATTTACATTTACTGCCAGATTCTATTTACTTAATCTGTGGTCTGCCTCTGCAAAATAATTAACAATGCAACAGGCGCACAGGCACAGACTTAACCGTATCCGCAGTATTGTAAGTAAGCAAGTTATCTTTTCTTTGTGGTCGCTATGGATAATTGCTTTTGTAAATGATATTAAAGCATGTTGTCTGTCTGTGACTGATATTGACGTTGTCTTAGCCTCACACTCAGAGTCTCCGTTTCGATGACAGTGCAAACATTTACTCGAACTTATTCATTCTATAGCAATAAGTATGAGCAACACAATTTCCATAATTAACCGTCGAACAAAAGCATATATATAAATTAAATATGTATATATATAAAAAAAATACAAAAAAAAATATTTACTCGTTGCAGAGGTCATGTCCTAGAGTCGTCATTTTGATGTTGGATGTCTTTAACTTTGTCTTTCCCATATACCCAGCGTCAACGTAAGAAAACAAAAAAAGGGTTAACTGAGAGATGTTTAAGATTTCACTAATTTGAAAATCGGTTGTAGCTCCAATCTTTTACATAGCTCGTACCTAGTACCTGTAGACAGACATCTAATCAATTATGTTAATGGCCGCATTTAGGTTGTTTCACAGCGATTATCGTCATTCGGTACAACCACCGTGCTGTTGAATTTGAAAGTTAATTTCGCTGTTGTTAAAGTTTTCGTTTTGTTCTGTTTTTATTTATTTTTTTCTTTACATTTGATAGCGTACTCGTAATTTTTTGACTTAACAATCGAGAATTTTCGATGATAGTTAAGAAATTAACTGTCAGTCATTAACCGTATTGAAAAATAAAAGCTTAATTAGAAAACCGTGGTCAGTACAAAAACTAACCGCGGGATTGAGCTCGTAACAAATGGTTCGAAAAGTCCCGACACTGACACATAGATGGCGACTTCAATAACATATTCATACGATTTTTAGTTATACGACTTTAAACTTCAAACGATATGTGTCAAAATTTGACGACATTTCGACCATTATTCATCGAGATATTGAAGTTTTAGTGGCGCACCTTTTGATGTTTTCAAAACTATAGAGAAAAAAACGAGTTTCGTACTTTGATACGTAAAAAAAAAAACTCAAGAATGGCTTGAAAATCGTTATAATGAATCTGTTCCGTCGAAAGGAACCATTTGTCGCTGGCTTGCTGAATTGAAACGCGTTCGTACAGAGACACAATTGATGCTGAACGCTCTAGTGCTCAAATGAGGTTGTTACGCCGGACATCAACAAAATCCACAAATCGTTTTGTGTTCTAGAAAAACGCGCGTTAAATTACTTCGTTTACTTTACTCACTCCCACATGTTTCTAGCCAATTATTTTCTGCATTTAACTGCCGATCGCGCATTGTTGTCATTTCCTCAGTATAGTTCTGTACTTTGGCCTCATTACGAAATTAGTGCGGCCGAAAGGGCGGTGCATAAGTAGTAAGTCGGCAGTAAAATTTTTAAAAATATCAGACGCATTTGTGAGAAAGTGGATAAAGAGTTACTCGTATAAGGAATGCGGTAATGTCGATGACGGGTCAGGTAAAGGGACCAAAGAAGCAAGCACATCCAGTAAGGACAATAAAGTAATTTGTAAATTGTTTCGAAAAAAAAAAAACACAATAAGTCTGAGGGAATACAGAATACGACGCCGTTTGGCAGAATCTGGCAACAAAAATAGTAGTATCGAAACATATTGAAGAGGCTAACTTGGGCAACGCAGAATTTCAACCGGGATTGGAGGAAGATCATATTCACAGATGAGTCATCTTCTTTTGTTCACATTGGAGGAAAGCCTCGGAAAAAAAGATTAAAAGTTTCTGAAACGCATCGTAAAACATTCAACAAAAGCTCATGTTTATAGATGATTCTCGGCCAAAGGATTCGGAAAGCTAATAGTCACACAAAACCTTGATGCACTTATTTGAACAGAAGAGTATGCTAAGGTCTGCCGATCTCTGTATGGACCAAACAATTACGACTGGATATTGCAAGAGGATAACGGATCAAAACATCGGAGTCGCCTCTGTACGTGTTGGAAAGAGGAAAATGGTATCGAGACGTGAGATTGGCCATCCCAATGTCCTGATGCGAATCCAATGGAAAATGTGTGGTCTTTAATGAAGCAGAGGCATAAGGGAAAAGAAAGTAGCAACGATAAAACAACTTTCGCAGGTCTTAAAGAAAATTTGGAGAGGCCTAAGTTTAGGATATGTGTAAAACTCAAGTGAAAGTTAACTAGACGATTCCAAGCAAATATAAATAATAATGGTGACCGGACAATTCGTTTTCATATATACTTTTAGAAATAAATATCACTTAATAAAATTCCGGCATTTTCCATTGGTTCTTTAGACGCATGCTTTTGTTGGACACACTGTAGCTGACATCGAAGAGATATCAATAGACCGTGTAGTACATCATATTTCGCACGAGTCCTGTCATATTCTGTCCGTAGTGGGTACCGCGTTTGGACCAAAAACATGAACGTATTAATAATGTTTAATTGAATTTTTCATGCGGTATGTGACAATGGATGAAACATGGATCCTATTACCTGCTCGAAAACCTCGAAAAAATGCTCGCCGGAAAGAGATATGTCTGCAATGAAGAGGTGATCGCCGAAGCTGGAATGATTGTATCACTCTACCTAGTCCTGCCATAAGTTCTGTTACATAATTTCTAGCGCTTATCGTTCAAAACTTCTTGCGGGAATAGATCCGTTAACTTTTTTTTCAGAACACATGTACTGATCAGTGAAGAATACTAGTCATTTTGGTTTCAGTTTGCAAACTATTAACATGGAGTGGGGCGTTAAAGAGAATCGAGTCGCGGTAATAGCGTTGCATAAATGCGGAAAGAGTGCTGGCCAAATTTTCGAGTGGCTAAAACCACTCGGAATATCGAGAATATTCGTTTATCGGGCTATTGCTCGCTTTGGCGAATTGTCTGGAGTAGAGGACAGGCCAAGGAGTGGTCGCCCGTGCGTCGTTCGTTCGAATGCGGTAGTAAAGGCAGTGCGTGAACGAATTCGGAGAAATCCCCTTAGGAAGCATAAGATCATGTCAAAGGAATTGGATATATCAACCAGATCCATGTCTAGGCTGATTCGTGATGATCTGCATATGAAAGCCTATCGTCCGTCTACGGGTCATCTTCTAACCCTCAACTAAAAACAATTAGACTGGAAAGATGCAAGCGACGTTTGTAGTGGCAACATGAAAACATTCTGTTTACGGATGAGAACATTTTTACCGTCGAAGAAGTTTCCAACAAACAAAATGGCAAAATTTATGCCACTTCATCTAAGGAAGCGAAAAAAGTTATTCCAAGGGTTGATGTCCCCCATCCCGCTTCCGTAATGGTTTGGTAGGGGTCTCTCACCATCGGGTCACATCCCTTCATTTCGGTGAAAAAGGCGTAAAAACTGGTGCAACGGTTTACCAAGAAGAAGATGTGTTGTGAAGGGGTTGACCAATACCCTTTTCAATGGATACAGATGGATCTGCTAACAGGACTCTACTCCAGCAGGAGTGGCTCAGAGTCAATATTCCTGGCTTTATAGCAGCAGAAGATTGACCGTCAAGGAGCCAAGATCTGAGTCCACTGGATTATGGTTTGTGGTCAGAATTGGAGAACATGGCCTGCAAGACTTCGCACAGAAATTTGGAAAACCTTAAAACAGCATTAACCAGAGCAGCGTCCACGATCTCCATGGAAACCGTACGTGCCCCTATAGCCCAATGGCCACACCGTTTGGAAGCTTGTATTAAAGCAAAAGGCAGTCATTTCGCGTGAATCCAATTTTTTTTAATAATCAATATTGTGGTCTAATAAATGAAACAATTTTGAATACAATAATATGTTTACTGTTTTTTTTTTATAGCGTTTTACATTTGTAATAGAGCTTATGGCATGACTAGGTAGAAGGAGACTAAGGTAAAATCTCTAGAAATTTTGTATCCGATATTTGCAACGATCTTCAATCATTTTAAGTGATCCCTTAAGACTAGGATTCAAATAACATTCAGTGTATTAGATAGAGTTCAATAGAATTTTAAATTTCCGAAGTCAAGGCCTTAATTGTTGTCGTTGCTTTTGAAACCATATATATTTGTGCAAAACAAAAGTACTCTGCCAAGTTCTCGAGAAAGTTCAGAAGATCGAGGGCTGTATGATAAGTACCCGTGTTTACCGACTTATGGCACCACTGATGCAAAATGTATATGCCATCATATAGCGCCATTTACAACGATGGCTGTCAAAAATTCAGACAGATGTATCGAGTAGTTTTGTTTTGACAGCTGTTGAAAGTCATCAAGTTCGTCTTTATTTGCAAGCATGGAGAAGGAACAATATCGATCAGTGATTCGATTTTTTTTTTGGAATGGGAAAACGTGTGAGTAAATCAAAATGAAATTGCATACCATTTATAAGGACCATGTACCTTCGATGACTACCATGAGATATTGGTTTAATGAATTCAAGCGTTGCTGAACATCCGTTTTTGATGAAGAGCGCACAGGCCGTCCGATTGAGGTGACTATGGAGGATATGGTTAATAAAATCCATGATATCGTGTTAGCAGATCGTCGGGTGAAGGTTAGAGAGATTGCTGACATTGTACACATCTCAATTGAACGCATACAAAATATCCTGCACGAAAAATTGGGCATGAGAAAGCTATCGACGAGATGGGTGCCGCGTTTGCTAACAGTGGAAACAAAAACGAAATCGCATGACAACTTCGGAGCACTGTTTGGACATGTTTAAGCGCAATCCGAAAGAGTTTCTACGGCGTTTCGTAACTGTTGACGAAACATGGATCCATCACTACATGCCAGAAATGAAAGAACAGTTAAAACAGTGGATTTCACCCGGCGAAACTGCTCCAAAGAAGGCGAAAACGGTTCCATCGGCCGGAAAAGTCATGGCCACCGTTTTTTGGAATTCGCAAGGCATCATCTTCACCGACTATTTGGAGAAAGGAAGGACAATCACGGGGCAGTACTATGCTGATTTATTGGACCGATTCAATGCCGAATTAATAAACGCACCTGCTCACTCATCCACAATCGCCACTGCAAATCTCCAATCCACAATCGCTACGAATTGCTGCGAGGAAATCATTGCCAAAACTGGCCTATTTTGCGGAGTTCGACAAATCATATTTTTTGAATGGCTTGAAAAAGTTAGAATATCGAGCTGAAAGGAGAATGTATTGAGAAATAAACAAAAAAAAATTTTAATGCGTTTTATTGCCTAACACAGGTACGAGTACTTATCATACAGCCCTCGAATACTGGAATCCATTTTATTTTGACAGAAATTATTTTAATTTCACTATTCAATCTCATTATTAGCAGCTCAGAAAATAACCCCAAATCTTGCCAAGAGCATCCGATAGGCCACCATCTTGTAGATGGTCTCTGGTTACACTTGACTTAATATTCGAATTTCCCTGGACTGCCTTGTTCTACTATTGATCAGTTTTGTAAAGGGTGTTTTTTAAGGGTTGTAAGATTTGAAATTGAAATAAAACACACACCATTTGAGCCAAGGAACCAAGGTGTTTTTTTTTTTATTCGATAGCAATTGTATGGCAATAATGATTTCGGGCCTATGGTCAACAGGGGAGCGTCTCAGGAACTGCAATTTTCGACCGCTTTTTCGGGCATTTGATGCCGTATGTCACGAATGGTATGCTCGATGTTAACTTTACGGGCTGTTGAAACCAAATGTCCTGCACACCATGTTCACGTACTCTAAAGAAAAAAATCGTTGATCACGGCTCTACAGGGCGCCATGAATTTCGATTTTCTACATTTTTGAAGAACTACGGCCCAATGACGTCCCAGCTCATAGACCGCAGCAAATAGTGCGTTTTTCGGAGTTCATCAGTAGATCATAGATGACAAAAACAGGTGATTTAACCTGTCAGATTAACTATCAGGAGTCTGAGTGTTGCCATATTGATAAAATAAACCTCGTTAAAAAAAACCTTTTATATAAATAAAATGTTGGCATACGTTATCAAATATTGCATTGGATTTCCAGATGATTATAGGTCATATGGCTAGCCTTTTCACCTCTTTACCAAATTTCGGTTTTTCTGGCACTTTCCTCAATTATCTCCAACGTTACTGTCAATTAAAGACATAGCCAAGGCCTGGCCAATTGTAAGTGCAGCAAGTCTTGCAGTTTGCTAACTAACTTTTGTATGGTGGTATAATTGCTTTGGCATAGTAAATGGTGGTTTTGATTTAGTCTTTAAAAAGATAAGGAAAAGACCATATTGAATACTTCATCTAGTGTCATAATTGGCGCAATATACCAGATTTGGCATTTTTGGGATCTCTTCAGAGCATGCCGAAAATACCTTCTACATCTTTTTATCCTACGCCACGTCCACCTATTGTCAAAACGACAATAAGCAATGCGGAGAACCGAATTTGTTAATGTAACTGGTATACCCCATAAGGCTTAAGTTAGTCTGTTTGTTCATTGCTGGCTACTGTTTAAAGGTAACCATGGGAGTTATTGATGATTAGAATTAGAATCAATTCACTTAAAACCTGAATGGTTACATTTATGAGGGCGAGGAAGCTGACTAGTCGAGTCAATTTTGCTAAGCTTTTTGGCAGCGTAAGGGAATTTTCCCTAAGAAGTAGGACTTATCACCGAGACGGATTCTGCGGATCTACCAGACTATGATAATAACAGACCATATGCATTAATAATTTGGTGGAAACAAAATTCTTCCACAACTTCTTCATCAACCTCAAATGAGCGTCTGGCTTTGTTCTAGACGAACTAATGAGTTTGCTCCCCTTGACTGAATTGAAGTCGGCTTTCCCTGTGATGGATAGAGTCTGAGTCTGCTCTTGGTTATGGCATCACACTTCTTGTATCTTATTTCCAAGTGAAAACGTTCGTAATCCGAAAGCTTACTTTTTCGGGAAGCAGTTTTCAATAACTCTATAACTACGAGTATGTACATATTTGCAAACTATTTCGACGTCAGTCGGAAAACTGAATTCATTGAGTCCCTGCCTAGGACAGCAGTATAACAACTGCCTATCAGATTTGAAGCGCACTATTGCAAGATCTTCCGCGTTTGTAAGCATGTTGCATCTTAGACAGAAGTTGTATTCGGAAACCAGTTTTGTGCACATGGACCTCAACCATTCTCTCCATGTTTTTCAACATGAAGCAAGTCAAACTTATAGATCTGAAGCTCTTGGCGAGCGTGCAGTCCTCTTTTCCGATTTTCGGTGTAAAGGCTACTCTGGCTGTTCGACAGGGTTTCAGTACGAGTATGTATGCCAGTGACATGCTAGCAGTGAAAATTTTCTTCAGAGTTACCAGCAGCTGGTGTATACCTTTTTGCAATATAACTGGGTAAGTAAGCAACGGTTCCAGTGAGAAGTGAGCCCCATGGAGAGTCTCTGCTTTCAACTCAGTATAAGTGCCATCAGATTTTCCGAATGATTCCAGTTTGGTTGATTTTTCCTCTGTCAGGAGATTGACTAGCCTACTGGTTTCATCGACAGTATCGATCTTTTCGCAAAAGTCTTTATAAGAGGCACTCTTAGACACCTCAATTACCTTCTTATATTCTTTTTGCTTCGATCTGTAAAGACTCCAGTCTTCTTCCAAATTAGCCTTAAGTGACTTGTTTATAAGTTTTCTGGTTTCTTTGCGAAGTCGCTACAAATCTGCGTTCCACTACTTTTGCTCTCCCCCGGAAGGAATCTTATATCATCTATATCCATAAAAAAGGAAGTAAGGCCGAAGTTAATAGCTACAGACCCATAGCAAAAGTCTTTTGTATATCAAAAATTACTTCCGTACTGTAGACAAATTATTTGCACAGATCAGTGTGCCGTTTCATGAAAGGTAAATCAACCTCCACTACCTAATTGACTTCCTCTCTAGGACGCTTTGTGCTTTAGAAGATGGTAATGAAGTCAATGCAATTTCTGCACATTTCAGCAAGGCATTCGACAAAATTTCTCACTAACTTATCATTTTCAAACTATTGTAAAAAAATCAGAGTTTGTGGCATTAAATCTTACTTAGAAGACCAAGAGCACAGAGCCATTCTCAGATCCTCAATATCCGACCCCATTAAAGCAACATCTGGTGTCATTTAGGGTAGTCATCCTGGACCAATCATCTTTCTACTAATGGTTAACGATATTAATCTCGTTATAACGAATTCTAATCTTCCTACTTTCGCTGATGACATGAGAATTTCCAAAGCCATGCCATTGTCCTCCGACTACCATTGTTAACTAAAATTTCGGTGTGGTACAAGCAAAACTTTTTGGACCTCAATATCAACAAAAGAAACTACTTTAAGAGTGATGAGCTAATTCCTTCCACTGCCGAAGTACGGAATGTAGGAATAATTTGTGACAGAGAACTAGTTTTCGACTCACATATTGACAGCAATATGAATAAAGCTAACTTTAAACTTGGCTTTTGGCGATTGATCGGGAAGCTGCTGCGTGTCATAGACCTTTGATGTTAAAAAATATTTTAGACAAGGTGACGCGCTGTCATGTGACTTCTTTAATATCATACTTGAAAGAATGAAAGAAAATACTGGAGGCACAATCTTTCAAAGGTCTTTGCAAAAACTAGTATTGAAACGAAAGCGGCCAAAATGGATTGGATGGTATTTGTTGCATTTTTCGTCAAAATATTACGAATAATGATGGCACTGTGCGACGGTGCGTTATCAGGGTGCAAAAAAAATACGAGTTTTCGGCCCACAATTCTGATCTCTTTCGGCGAGTTGCTTCATGCAAACGTCTCAGAACGCCCAAATAAGCTGGCCTTCTGGCAAAAATTCATGATGCACTACACCGTTGTAATTCATGAAATCCGTAAGCATTGCCTTCTTTTTTGACTGAAAACGACGTGGTTTTCTTGATCTCAGTTCATTTGGTGAACGCCATTCACTAGCCTGATATCTGGATTGCGTGTTGTACTCATAAATCCACGTCTCGTCTGCAGTAATGATACTTTTGATGAATGTGGGATCGGATTCAGCCACGCAAATCATCTCTTTTACGACGTCAACACGGTCTCTTTTTTTGCATGAATTTGAGGTCATTTGGCACCAACTTTGCTGCTACACGACGGAAACCCAAATCATTAACCATAGGCTAGTGAGCTTGAACGGATCCATAGGCAATGTTCAAGTTAATCTCTCTGATGGTTAATTTGCGGTTATTGACCAACATTTCTTTTACTCCATCAATGTTTTCGTCGGTTTTCGATGTCGATGGTCTGCCACTGCGTTCATCAACTTCGATTGACTCACGACCATTTTTGAACCGCTCGTGCCACTGGTAAACGACCGTTTCCATTAGACAATCGTTGCCGAAACACTCTTCCAACATTTCCAACGTTCGCGCACCATTAAATCCGTTTTTTACGCAAAATTTAATACAAGCTCGTTGTTGCAAATTTAAATCCATTTCTAAAATTGCAAAAAAATCGCCAACACACACACAGATAGATGTACTCTTGGCTACGTAACTTTTGCAAATGTCAAGCTATGACGTTAAGATTTAGAGGGAATGTAAAAAAAAAAAAACAGAACTCAAATCGGAACAACAGAAGCGCCACACGGTTATTCCGGAAACTTTTTGATCAAGGTGGTATGCTGTCAACAAGCACTTTGTCTACCTTGGCTCAGCTATGAATTCTTCCAACAATACTATTGCCAATCGCTGTTTCTTTGGGCTAAGAACGCAAATGAATAGTAAGGCCCTATCGCGAACACTCGATATAAGAGCTTAATCATCCCAGTCGTACTTCAGCCGTTTCAAAAGAAAAATCCTTCGAAAAATATTCGGTCCCATTTGCGTTGGCAGTATTTGGAGGAGAAGATACTCAACGACGAACAATACGGGGCTGTACAGCGACATCGATTTGGTCATAAAACTGCCTGAGATGGCTACGTAGGACATATAAAGCGAATACAGATCAATGCATTGACCTGCAGAGTTTCGAACCTAATTTGGAGGGACAACGCAGTAGAAGAAGACCTCACCTTAGGTGGTTGGCACAACTAGAATGGGGCCTGAACCGACTTAGAATGCCCAAGTGGAGGGAGTTAGCTAAGATCCGACTTCCTTCTCCAGACTCGAACTCATCGCACCAATTGTAGTCACTATGAACCAATGTCAAGAATGATGCTAAATGCATAATCAATAAAGCCCTGCTCCCTTAACACTTCCCTCGACCACACGGCCTCTAGTTTAAGAATATATTTGCTAGTTTTTAAGTCTAGATTTTAATTTGTGTTCGGGCTAGATCAGGGCCGATACTAACTTGATCTTTAAAAATTCGACACACAATCTTAAGACTTTTTGATGGATGATGATTTTTAGAATGTCCAGTTTTCGTTCAAGTCTGTCGATTGTTTTCTCTCGCAATTTACTATCCTTGAATTAATAGATAAGAAGGCAGCATAATTTAATTGAACTATCATAAGGTGGTAATCGGCAAGTTTGGATGTCATAAGTTCCGCTCCTAAGTGTATCGATATGTTATCTATCTGATGATATTAGATAATCTCGTCGAGTTCGCACAACTTGTCTTTGATTACTGGGTAATTGACATTGTACAATAGAAACCAACGAATCGCATCATTACTTCTGCCTCTAGTGTCATTCACCTAGTGATCACTCACTGTTACGATAGACTGGTTTACATTTTTTTTTTAGAAACATGATAAGGAGTTGATGGAATACCTAGTCAAGAGAAACCAAAAGAATATACAGAAGTTATGACATTTCAACTCTAAGGTATTTTTCAAATGCCTGTGAAACGGTCTTTGAATTGAACAAGCCGACACGAGAATTTGTTTGAATTTTCCTTCCAAAGGGCCAACTCTTACCAATATACTCGCACTTGGTATCTTTCTAAAATCAAAGGAAACCCTTCTTCACACATTCGGATTCGTACATATGGATATGAAATAACTCCTCCACCCGAACGTTTTATTCACGCTAATCTACTTTATTTCCGTAGCAGCAGCAAGTACTGCTTTCGAGTACATCAACACCAAACATTATGAAAAAGACTAGACAAGTAAAACGCGCTTTAGTAAGGTGTTATAAGACTGCGTTCATTTGTAAACCCACACCTGATACCATCTCTGGTTGTATGTATAGGGTATGGCGTAAGTATACGATGAGTACATGAAAGCCGAGTACTACTTAGCGTCGTCTTAGCCTCCCTCTTCACTTTTCCGCATGTTCGTCAAAGTCCATTGTGTTTTCAAGTAAAAGAAAGAAGTGACTTGTCACAAGTTACACTATATAGAACAGCACAAGACAGAACCACTTTAAACCACTTGATGACTTTGCGCGCTCCTTCTTTAAGAAGTAAAAATGGAGTACGAACGAATTAAGAAAAATAAGCGCATAGGGAGACGGGCAATACCCCGATTGATACAATACGTACGATACTTGTGCATACTCGTACATATACTCGTATGGAAGTAATTGTACATCGCAAGGTGTTTTCCCTTGGCAAGAAAAGTAAGACTAAACTCAAATATTGTATCCAACACCACTGACCGTTTTTGTCAGAAAGTTTGGTCAATAACTCACGGGTTGGGTCTATTTATTTATTCACATGTGTCATACTTTGTCACGGTCTATGGAGGTGGTAGTGTGCTACTTAGGAATGTTTGCATGGTAATTGGGCCTCGACATTCATGTGAAAGAGAACATATTTAACAATTCAAAATTTACACAGATACTCGTACTGCAACACCTTGTGAGGTAAGCTATGATAAAATGAAGTGAATTTTTATTGTAGTATCTGTGGGAGATTTTTTTCTGTTGCCGTTTTAGAAGACTCCTTCACTTGGGGTAGGTAGGTCAAAGACTTGACTACAAGATAATTATATACTCATAGTTCGCTTTGACTTTGTTGCCTTCTGATGATGGCAAAGTGAGGAGAAAGATGTCTTAAAAATTTAAAAATAAAAAAACAAAAACATTTCATGGCATGGCGTGGCAACGAAGAAATTAAGAAATTATTTTAAAAATAAGTCTAGTGCGCAAAATTACTCTAATGCCAATCATAAATGAATTACGACATGTGTTTTCGACTGAAGACAAGCACCGAAGAATGTTTAAACGAAAGGGTGATTGTTTTTTTTTTTTAGTAAAAAGAAATCAACTAAAAATGTGAGACGAGGTTCTTGATGCAATGTTGGTATTGATATCCAATGGATGTCCGCCAGACTTTGAGAACTTTTTGACGGCTTATGCTTGTCAGAAATGAAAGGACAATTATATTTTGTGTATTGTTCATTTACCATAACGATGCATAAATGTCTACAGTTATACGGGCATAGCCTCATTCATTTTCTGGCGTCAGTTTTGGTTTTCAAAATTTAAAACGACACGTCTTATGAAAATACCTTTAGTATTTATGATATGATGTTTCTGCTTGCTTTTATCTGAGACTTTCATTTGCTCAGACATTCAGATTGAAACAAAGTGTAGACTTTGCTATTTCTTTTGAGTCCGTGATTGCTATGACACGACTCAAGTGTGGGAGACTAAGTACGCACGAGTATATGAAGTTTGACGAATCCAGACAAAGAGTCGAAGCGGATCATCTATTGGGTTGTACCAAACGAAATGCCCGATTTTCGCTCAATCAAAAATAAGAAGATCTCATGTGAACATCTGTGCCAGAACGTTAAATTTTCTTTTTTTATGTGCCTGTTTACATTGACGACGGTATGAAAGTCCTCACCAGGAACGTCGTGTTCACATTGACATGGGGTTGAAAGACTTTTTGACAAGTGGAACACTTGAATCGGAGCATTTTTAATTTTTAAATTTGAGCAGTTGGCCTGAAACATACCTTTTTTCCTATTCTTTACGCCTCCTTTCTCATCAACGATCAAAACTAAAATGAAAAAAATATGTCGGAAAAAAACGATGTGTTGCACCCGAGCATCCACTTTCACACGTCGCAAGTGTGTAATGCGCATGTTCTGGTTATTTTCTTTTGAACTGTCATTCAGTGATGCGTGCAACTCTACATGAAGACTTTCCCCCTCTTTGGGTTTGCATGTTATTTGACAGTTCTCTTTCATTTCATCTTTGGCGATCAGTCTTTCATAATTGAAAATGAGCCCCCTTGTTAATTCTTTTGTCCATTTCAGTTCATCCGCCATACTGAAATGTTGTGCTCGTAACACAGCGAAAAAAGGAATGAAGCAAATGTGAAAAAGAAAGAAGAAGGAGAAAAAGAAATGTCAAAAACTTGCAATGAAATTGCTACCCACATGCAGTGGGAATTTGGTTAATTGGGTATTTTTTGTTTCATTATCCCTCTCTTTTGCACTCATTTGAATCTTTCGAAACTTGCGACGTGTAAAAGCGGACAAATGGATTCTCGGTGGAAGTAACCCTTCTTATTTCCACTTCAATATAAAGCGTTTCCTCTCTTTCGGACAATCTTCCTGCCCGCGCCAATGTGAACAGGCACAAAGACTTTTTGACAAGTAAAACACTTGAATCGGAGCATTTTTTTTTTAATTTGAGCAGTTGGCCTGAAAGATAAGTTTTTCCCTATTCTGAGAGTCCGAATAGGACGGAGAGTTTTTTCTTCACTCAGAGTGATTCGAGGTATAATTCACAGTATTTTTTTCTGTGCTTGAAACCCTACAACAGCCAAATCTACGTGTCAGTGTTATGCCTTCACACGCAGAATTTTTCTGTCTGAGTTCCAATTACACAAATGAAAAACTGACTTGCCATGGATAGGATTCGAACCTGGAACCTCCTTACATTAAGAAACCAAAATGAACTGTGATACTGTATGATAATTGTAAAAGATCTGGGCAGTGGTTGGATGCAGATGAAAAACTAAAACACACCGCCAAGCCCGATCTTCACCCAAAAAAGGTTATGGTGACAATTTGGTGGACATCGAAAGGACCAATCCACTTTTCATTTCTTCAACCAGGAGAAACGATAAACGCTATTAAATATTGTGAGGGAATCGACATATTGCATGCCAAATTGGCTGAAAAGCAACCTGCGTTGGTCAATAGGCGCGGTCCGATCCTTTTTCATGACAATGCTGGACCCCATACCACACAAGTAACGGTGCAAAAACTGTTGCAGTTGGGATTTGAAATTCGTCCGCATCCACTGTACTCTCCTGATATTTACCCAACGGATTACCATCTTTTCCGCAATCTGGATTCATTTTGCCGGCAGAAGGTCTTCCGGAATCGAGCAGAGGTCATAAAAGTCTTTGAAGATTACCATTGCCTCAAAAATTCAGCACTTCTACGAAAAAGGAACATTTGACCTTGTATCACACGTTGGAAGAGTGTCATAGATGCCAACGGATCCTATTTTGATTGAATAAAAATTTACGCAAAAATAATATTTGCTTTTAAATTTTAAATCCGATTTTATAGGACATTTCATGTGGTAGAACCCTGCGATTTCTGTTTCAAATAACTGCTTTATTTCACTCACTCTATTCCATTTTGCTGGTATGGTATCTGCCTTAAGATAGGTTCTTCTTCAATCTTCTGATAGCCAATAGTGCGCATTGAAACAAAATATACTCGTATGTTGCTATATCCACGTCTTCTAGACACTGTATTGTTTTCTGAAAGATCAAACTTATTCAGTTAACATCTAAGTTCTAAGTAGAAATGCCTTAAGTCGTACTAGGATGCCCATTTTGACCCAGGTACCGTATATTACAATTATCTAATGAACACGCTACGTTTGGCTACCTATTCAGATAAGCAACTGCAATAGAGCACGTTTCTATAGGAAGATTCGTTCTTTCTTCAAGTAGCGAAAGTATTTAGATTTAGAGACTAATTAACCTACGGTTTTGTCCGTTTTTACGAGGATGGAACAATAAATCAGTGACTGTTTCAATTCCCTGCGCAGCGACTTAAAAAGCAACACTGCTTCCGACAACTACCATCTGTCAATAGACTACTTTCAAAATTTTAAACCGCAATCCGGACGAGGTTTTGCGTCGTTTCAACTGTATGGATACAACAGACTAGTCACAAATATTGATACAATTGTTATTGCAACTATTTTAAATAGAGTATTAGTTGCACTCTTTTCATGTAGCTTTTATGATTCTTTCATGTCGCTGTGATCGGCTTACACGAGTACAAGTGTAATATGGCAAAAGGTGATATATTTCGGACATTGCGACCACTTTGAATCACTCGCTGTTTTGTTTATCATACTATTAAATTATTCGAGGATACTGGTGGAGTATGTGACTGTCAAAGATCCGGTCATTCACGCACTGCGAGGACTATCGTGTAGGTTGCAAACAGACGCAAACCGCTGAGAAAGCAGAAGATCTTGTCGTGGGAAATGTACATTTCGCAAAAATCCATCCCTGTCTCGCATAATCAAAGAAGACTTCGGACTTAATATTTACAAAAGACACACTGGACACCTGCTAATAGTCGCATTGTAGCAAAAACGTAAGAAAAAATTAAAAGCTCTGTTAAGGTCATACGCTAAAAATGCTCAGACAAATTCTGTTCATCGACGAGAAACTTTTTACCGTCGAAGAAACTTTTAATAAGCAGAATGATCGAGCGCATGCTCGAATATCAAAAGAAGCTTCAGAACATATTTCAAGGGTTGAAAGAGGCCATCCCATCCCGCAAATGTAATGGTATGGCGGGGAGTGAGCTACGATGGCATAACCAACCTCCATTTTTGTGAAAAAAGAGTCAAGACTTCTGCGAAAGCTTACCAAACCACTATTTTGGAAGACGTCGTTAAGTCGAACAATGTTCGCCACCAACCCACAAGGCGAAAACCCAAGTGGCTAAAAATAAAATGCACTCAACTTCATATCACCGGATAATTGGCCAGATGATAGTCCGGACCACATCAACTCTTTGGATTACAAGCTGTGGTCCGTTTTAGAGGTAATGGCCTGTTCTACACATCACCGGGTCTTTATAGCGAGCCCTTGTCCGCGCTGTCGACATCGTTCCGATGAATGAGGTCCGTAATGCGATTGATGATTGGCCATGGCCAGTGTTTTTAAAAATATCAGTGCGTTTTCATTTGGCATAAGTTTCTCTTATGTCAGTATTTATCACTAGACTAGGTATACAATACACCGAAGACCAAACCAAGCAGGAGTTGAAATTTCCACGTCTAAAGTTCCACGTCAATGTTATTTTTCAGATATTTCTGTAGATTTGTAGATACAGATGGATATTAACACTCATAGAATATTATATTCAACAACTGAGATGCTGCTCAAATAAGGCCCCACTAGAAGATCGCATTCATTTAAAAATGCGACTGATGCCTTCCTGCAGAAGATCACGGAAACGTATGATTTTATTTTCAGTACTGACGAGGTGCCAAGATGATAATGTTCCCGATATTCAAAAGAGGAGACCCAAATCAACCAAGCAATTACTATCCTTCATAAATACAACCACCAACATTTTTAGATGAATTATCTTGGAACGCATAACAAATTGGATACGTGAAAAAGACCTACTTAGTGAGTTTCAAGCTTGTTTCTGTAAAAATTATTCCACAGCTGACAACATATTTTCTCTAACAAGCATCGCCCGAACGTTTTTGGATAAGGGTAGAAAACTGCATGCTTTCTTCGTCAATTTTAAGGCGGCTTTTGATTGCATCGATAGATGAGCTCTGTTCTTTAAACTAATGGGTGACCAAGTAAGAAAGATGGAAAATAAAAAATTAAATAAAACAACAACGGTGTGAGATATAAAATTGGTTCTGGCTTTACGAGTATTTTGAAGCTACGTTCATGTCATTATATGTGGAATAGCACAGAATTCAAATGGCCGCCTCGGTTTCGCTGGCAGTGCTTCAAGCGGTCGGTCCAATATGTGCGGCGTTATTTTGGCAATAGCGTATCGAATGTTGACCTCGAGCTCGTCCACAGTGGTTAGATTGTTAACGTAGACTAACTACTTGATGTAACCCCAGAGAAAATAATCGATTGATGTCAAATCGCATGATCGCGGCGGCTAATTGATGAACGTTCGCCGTGAGATGACCCAAATTTCTCCTTTACAGCTTTGAGCGTTGTGTCGCTTGTACGGCATATAGCGCCGTCTTGTTGGAACCACAGCTCCGATATATCGATGTTGTCGAGCTCTGACCACAGAGGGTCGGTTAACATCGCTATATACCTGAGACCATTGACGGTAACAGTGTCTCCTTCCTCATTTCGAAAGAAATAAGGTCTGATGATACCGCCATGACATAAACCGCACCAAACAGTCAATCTTTGTGGACGCATTGATGCTTGGTCGAACAGTTGCGGATTGTGTTCGCTCCGATAGCGGCAATTTTGCTTGTGGGCATAGCCCACAAAAATGGGTCTCGTTCTAGAAGATGATTTTTTGGCCAAAATCCGGATCTCCGGCCGACATTTCCAGTGCCCAATTAGCGAACTCATGGCGTTGTCTATGCTTCAATTCTTGCGTCAGCACAAGCTTATACGGATGTAGGCCCAAATCCCATAGCAAAATAAATCGACGACATTTGTGGATTTTCTCGATACTGACCGCTACCGCGGCTATGCCTTCTTCTTTTCGCGCCAATCTCTATCTGGTTGGTGGTTTAAGATCAATAAGAGTGTACTCACGGTCAAACTTTTCCACGGTGCGACGAATTGCCTGCACACTAAAGCCATGATGACGACCGACCTCACGACGAAATTCACGTTGCGTATTTACAACTGATCCGGAATTTCGACATTTTTAAATAATTTCCGCACGTTCGTCAAGTATAAAACGATGCATGATAAAATGGCGAACCTTATTGAATATTTTGACGGCTGGAAGTCATTGGTAACTTTGATAGCCGACATCGGATCGCTACGACAGACGTATGGACACACACATTAGTGCACTCTAATTGCCTCCCCGTAGGAATCGGAAAAAAGCTGTTAGAAGCAGGAAGACTAAAAGTAGGCTGGGTAAACTGCCGGGTCCGCCAAAAAAGGATCCTAAAGAAGTGTTTTAAATGCCTAGAATTAGGACACGTAGCAAGCAGATGTGAATGCCTAGAAGATCGCTCCAAACTATGCAGGAGATGCGGCACAGAAGGCCACATAGCAAGAATTTGCAGCGAGGAGCCGTCATGTATGTTCTGTAGGGAAAATGATCCGAAGAACGCAAAACACGTAGCGGGCAGTGGAAAGTGCCCAGTCTTCAAGAAAGCCATGACTAGCATACAGTGATGAAGGTCATACAAATAAATCTTAATCACTGTGAGATAGCTCAGGATATGCTGAAACAAACAGCAAGAGATGAAAAAGCGGATGTGGTCCTGATAAGCGACCCATATAATACTCTCGACAATAGTATCTGGATATGCGGGAACCACGCTTTTCAAGACATCGATGGTGATGCGGAAGGATTTGTACGCGCAAAAGTAAATGGCACCAATTTCAACAGCTGCCAATGCACAACACAAAACTGTTGTGATCATTGGAGAAGACTTCAATGCTTGGGCTACGGAATGGGGTAGTAGACTTACCAACGAAAGGGGGCGTACACTTCTTGAAGCATTTGCATTTCTAAACATAGACTTAGCAAATAGAGGAAGGAGCAACACATTTCGCAAAACAGGAACGGGATCAATCATTGACCTAACCTTTGCGAGTCACTCTATCTTACGCAACATGAGTTGGCGCGTCAGCGAGGAGTACAGCCATAGCGACTACCAGGCGATTATATTCAAGATCAAAAAAACCAAAAGAAGCCCGCAGCGACAAAAAATTAGGGGCCTACAATGGAAGGACAGCTTTTTCGACAAGGATAAATTCGAGGAGATGCTGAATAGCTCTACCACAAGTACAAGCGGATCAGCCGAAAGCTTGTCGCATCAACTTACAGAAAATATCGTAGCGGCTTGTGATGCGGCAATGCCCAGGAAAACAGCAATGATGAAATAAAAACACTCAGGGCAAAGTATGTAAAAGCTAAACGTAAAGTCCAAAGGTCTAGAGGGAGAGATGACTTCCAACAACACCTGGAAGGCTTTAAACAGGCAAGACGGAAGGTTACAAAGGCGATCAAAGAGAGCAAATCAAGATGCTTCAAACGTATATGCGACGAAGCGGATATCAACCCATGGGGCACAGCCTGCAGAATGGTTATGACCAAACTGAAATCCTGCAGGTCTCCACAAATAACGTGCCCAAAAATGCTGATAACCATAGTGGAGCACTTGTTTCCCAAAAGTTTACACAACTGTGACCATGTTCTACCCGGAAACAGAAGTAGGATATATCCCAGCCGTTACACTGGAAGAACGACAGAGAACTCTTAATCGAATAGAAGACAAAAAGGCGTCTGGACCCGATGGTATTCCAAACACAGCATTAAAGGCTGCTGCCGGAATAAAACCAGATCTTTTCATCGCAAC
Source organism: Volucella bombylans (assembly GCA_949129095.1). Lineage (NCBI taxonomy): Eukaryota > Metazoa > Arthropoda > Insecta > Diptera > Syrphidae > Volucella > Volucella bombylans. The sequence goes on along the minus strand of OX422144.1, from coordinate 103,753,372 downwards.
ATTGCAAAAGTGTCTCGAGGAGCGAGTGTTCCCAGAACCGTGGAAGTTGCAACACTTAGTGCTGCTGCCCAAAGGTAGTATCGTCATATCGCCCAATATGTCTTCTAGACACAATGAGAAAGATCCTGGAGCGTATAATATACGACAGACTGCTGACTGTAGCAGAGGAGAAGGGAGCCCTCTCAAACCACCAGCTTGGATTCTATCCAAACAATAGTCGACATTGCGTCTGCGCAGCCATAGAAGGGCATGCTTGGAGGTGGGACTCTATAAAGTACTGTGCGGTGGTGACACTAGACGTCAAAAACGCGTTCAACACTGCCGACTGTCGCAGACGCAGACGCAGATATAGCTATCGTGGTCGTCGCAAAACACACCCATGAAGTCGAGACAACCACAAACGCAGCCATTGTTCAAATAAAGCATTGGCTCGAATCTGCGAGTCTCGAACTGGCGGAACAGAAAACAGAAAAACCGTGGAACATATCAATATTCAAGTCGGTAACCAGAACATCCAACCGAAGGAAGCGGTAAAATACCTAGGAGCGATGTTAGACAATCGGCTACGCTTCAAACAACATGTGGACTACGTAAGGAAAAAAGCGTCAGCGCTAAATGCGGCACTCTCCAGAATACTACCGAATGTTGGCGGACCTGGATACGCAAAAAGGATCCTCCTAGCTTCCTAGCTAAAGTGGTCAGCTCAGTTATTCTATACGCGGCACCAGTCTGGGCAGATACGCTGAGAATGAAAGAAACAGGCCGGAAACTGTTAACGGTGTACCGACTCGTTGTGCTACGGACAATAAGCGGCTATAGGACGATCTCGGACGAATCCGCATTTGTCATCGCTGGAATGATTCCCATCGACATTCTCGCGGACGATATGAAGAGAATTTACCACAGGAAAACCTCAATGCCAACTGATGCCAAGGCAATAAGGAGAATGAAACAGGAAGAAACGGTACGATCTATAGCCCTATGTCAATCTCGATGGGGTAATGCCACAAAGGGCAGATGGACTCATACCTTGATTCCAAAAATCGATGTATGGGTGAACAGAGCCCAAGGAAACTGCAACTATCACCTTACACAGTTCATCTCTGGTCATGGCGGATAGTATCTATACATATTTGGCTATGACAACTCCCCCTTTTATACCGAGTGTCCAAATCAGGAGGAGGACGTGAAGCACGCAATTTTCAATTGGGGACGGTTCGCAGAATGGAGAAAAAATCTATCAGACCCCCCAGGGTAATTAAGAGAATGGTGGATTCGGAAGAATACTGGCTAAATATCTGCGGATTTGTAAAAAACTGTGCAGACCGAGCTACGGAGAATAGAAGGGCAGAACCAGCCGAACAAATAGAAACACCGGAGTAGCATAAATTGCTTGCCAGCCCCGCGAAGTAATACCTAGCGGCAGATCCGCGGGGAGAGTGGTCGAAGTGTGCAGGGTGTGGATTAGTACGTATGCGCACTCTTGGCATCGAATATTCGGTTGTTGCGAATCGTGCATGTTGGCGGCACGGGCTACCGCATCTTTAGAAGATTACCACATCCATTGGAGCAACCAAGAAAATAAAAAAACACATATCCAGAATGCACTGTAATGAAACAAACAAAAACTTAACACTTATCATCGAAGAGAGATACATTTATACAAACTCATAACTCACGTCACCAAGTAACGCCTGATGGTAGTTTTAAAGGTGGTGTTGCAAAAGCAATAAGATGTCACGGCTTGCTTCCGTGAAAATCTGTCAAACCGCTTATCTTCGGCTCTGAGAAGATTAATACCATCCCACACAAACTTTTCTCAATGGATAACACTATGTTAGTCTAACTTTCAATCCAAAACCAAAAACATCCCACATCAGTGGCTGGCTGACTGAACTCCAATCACAATTCCACCCTCACAGTAATCCATAACTATTCCACTTCCATTCAAACACTAAATATTGTTTCGACGGTTCGACCTTGAAAGCCAGAAACCACTTAATTTAATATTCCATTTAGTTGTCGATTATAAATATTGTAGTATCTATCAATAGATAAAGAAGTCAATACAAACTATCAGTCGCTTCGAATGACTACTCATTCGCCTCCAAGTTAACTTAAGCCTGAGTCCACAAATTATCATCATCGCAGGTGCACCATTGAAAAGACAAGACTAATTTAATGTTTATACACAAAACTGACCTTCAACTGTGAAAAAATGCTTCTAAAGCAATTTGGCTGTGTATGCTTAACGAATTTTATAGGCCAGGGCTAGAGAAACCGGAACTACAGAACAAATCACTGCACCAATGTTTATAAGTGTATGCATATGCACAAGTATGTACGAGTATGTACTCGCGTATATAATATATATATAGGTTTGTTAACTCTTATAAGGACTTACCTTGGCTTGAAGTTTGAATGGGCTTTAGAATTTGCGGTATCCCGCGCACGTGATTGACCTAAACAACAATAATATTGACAGTATTTGTTTGCGATTTTTCGTTTTCTTATTTCTTTCTCTCTCTCTTCTTAGTTGGCTCTTGTAAAGTTTTTCGTTTCGTTTCACCTTTCACGAATGAGAAGGTAAAATGTTTGTATTTTCACTGAAATGATAAAATCAAAATAGAAAAATTAATTTAAATATGATAACAATGGGCCAAAACTATGTGTGTGTGTGTGTGGGGGGATATTTAATTTTGGTTTCTCCTTTAAATTTGCGTGACTAGAATAAGGTACCTAGGAATGTAATAACCATAGTAATCGTAACATACAAAGAGCATGAAAAACTACCCAGATTGGGTTCAATCAAATCAATGGTACAACCAATCACCGGTTGTTATAGCAATAAAGCACTAGAAATGTGCTGTTGTATATAGAATGACATATTACGTAAGCAAACAGATAAATTTGACGGGGGGAGGGAGGAGGTAAATAATGAAAATGACGTAATGCAGTGTAGACGTCAGACTCCCTAATTGTAGTAAAACCCTTCGAATGGTGAAGAAAGGGAAACACCTACTCAACACAGAGTATTTGCTTTTAACCTATCCTGTATTCCTTCGTTTGGCCTACCTAATACTCCTACCCACCACCATCTGCAGCTCTTGAAATTGTACCTTAATTGCCATGGTTACCCTACGACTGTGCTTTACCATTTTTGCCCAGTTCAAGGCTATCTCCTACGTCCTAGGGTTCATTTCTACTGCATGTCAAGCAATAGAATTTTCACATTTACGAAACGTGCGTGACTACATATATACGACTACATGTACGAGTATGTCATCGTCATCGAATTGTGATTCCTGAGGATTAAAAATGCTCAAGAATGTTTGCAGCTTTGTGATAGGAACATCTTGGCTTTGCTAATTCAATTTGCGATGCCTTGTTTGATACCGCTTGCAGACCAGGAAACACTTCTAAATTATTGGAAATACTTTGCCAGATGTTCCGCAATTCAATTTCCAAGTAAGCTGATTATTTTGCTTTTAGATCGATGTTTGTTTCTTTTGTTTGAATTTGTTTATCTCACAACGTGGCGACGTCGATATGCCTTTGTGTCAGAACAAGAAAAACGTCTTCCTCTATTCAAAATGTGCTCAACAATGATTCGCAGAATATTGCACAATGTTGACACAGGATGAATCACAAACCAAACATGTTTGCGCGGTATGAAGAGTGTCCTCAACGTGCAAATGATTAAGCTTGAAAATAATTTAGTTTTAAGGTTATTCCTTTTTTTTCACTTCGGGGAAAAAATCAGGTCGGCAGGACCCTTATAACAATGGATGTTAACGGTCCACAGATGTTAATGTTTTTAATAGCGTCGGTCTGTTCATTCTGATTTGATTGCATATCAATGCGTTCAGTTCAGAGTTCAAATAAAATGCAAATCAACTAAAACGATCAGAAAGATGTCATAAGCCTTTGCGAGATGTTGTTAGGAACTACATACACTTGACAGCTTCCTAGTGATTATGTGAACCGATTTGCTGTCACACCTATTTGCTCCCGGCTTACATAGTTTTAGGTAGGATTAAGTTAATTTTTAAGAAAAAAAAAATATAAAAACCAAAAAAAAAAAGAAAAGAAAAACAAATATATATATATACATGTATTTATATATTATGTATATCCATATTATGTATATATATTTATGTATGTCTGTGTTTGTGTTAGATGTAAGTAGGTTAAGTAGATTAAGATTTATTTTTAGGTAGTTTGTAGGCTTTAGTTTTAAGTTTTATACAAAATTAAAAAATGTCCATATACTAAGTTTTTGATTAAAATTTATTTTCTTAGTTTTAGTATTAATTAATGTTAAAATAGAAATAAAAGTAGACTGTAAGATTCGTCGAAAGACATAGTTTAAGTGTTAGGTTTAACTTAGAGTGCCCGCAAGGGGCCAGTAAGTTAGAATAAGATTATTTGTAAGTAATTTAAGCTAATTTTTAAGCGTTTTTTGTTTAGCATATAAGAGTAATTTAAGGTAAAAAATAAAAATGCATAAAAACTGAACTGAACTGACACCTATTTGCTGCTTCCTCTACTCTTGTAGCAAGCCCCTGATGTATTGTACATAGAAACTCTTATCAGTCCTTGAAATAAGGTGTATTTTCATCTTCCTTATTTCATTCTGACTTTGAACGGCGAGTGAGTGAGAGTTTTTCATTGGCTGAAATTTTTACCTTTGGAGGTTTGTTGCCTCACGAAAAAGTGGTGCCAAGAAAAAATATTTTTTCTGTTCTTCAGTGTATTACTTGGAATTGAACCCCAATTCAGAGCGTAGTAGATGACGAACTTAACCATCGCCTCGGCCATCTTCCGATGGTAAAATATTTCTTACACCGCTTGAGGAAAGCTAGACATTGCGCAGCATTTTTGACGACATCAAACATGTGCTTATTCCAACGCAAGTTGTCATTGACACACATATCGAGGATGGAAAGTTTTTCGGTTTCGACGATGCAAGTGCCATTCATGGATAATGGTTGGGTGTTTAAATTTCGCTTTAACGACAGCAGACAACATTGCGTTTTGGAAACATTAAATTCCACTCTGTTGATAGTTCCCCAATTGGTTATGATGTTGATATCGTAATTTAATAAGCTTAGCATACGCTGCCGTTCTACAACCGAAAAGCAGGGCCGTGAGTGCGGGAACGAATATGAAAAGCAGAGAGTACTGTCATCAGCAAAGGTATATATTGGATTAGAAGTGACAGACAAGAGATCATTAATAAACATTTTTGGTTCCACTTTTCGGTGAGACATGTCATCAAATCACCAGTGGAGCTGTTGCTACGAAACCATACTGCCGGTCATTGAGAAGTTTTCGTGTTTCGATATATTTCATGAGCTGACCATTTATCAGCGTTTCCATGACCTTGGAAAGAAGGGACGTAAGTGCAATGGGTCTGTATGAGGAGAGAGATGATTCGCATTTTTTAGGGACGGGTTGGAGAAATGCTGTTTTCCATCTACTCGGAAAGAGTCCTAAAGAGTAGGATTGATGAAAAAGCTTATGCAGTGGTTTTGCCAGCGAGGAAGAACACCTCATCAGAAGAAGGGGAGATACACCATCTGGGGGGTCAGCGGATTTTTGAACGTTAAGATCTTTAAGTACTTTTGCTACTACGCGAGTTCGGAAGTGGATTCGTCCCATTGAGGATTCGACGCACTCAAGTGTAGACGGGGACAAAGCACAATCTGGGAGGGTTGAGCTGGCCGCCAAGTGTGCAGCAAGCAGATTGGCCTTGTCCAAAGAGCTGACAGCTGGAATGTTATTGTAAATGAGCGTTGGGACAAAGGATGAGGCAGAATTTCTAATGTTGTTGACGAACGACCAACAATTTTTACTGCCTTTGGGACATTGCAGTATTTTTTGCCTCAGTTTATGGTCGTAGTGGAATTTCACACGCTTAAGAAAGGCGTTGCAGTCATTCCTGGCTCGTTTGAACTTTTTTTCGGTTTTCCTCTGTCGGGTTGGTCTTGAAGGACCGAAAAAACATTTCTCTAAACCTGACGGCCTCTTTACAGTTCGAGTCTGTATGTCATGCCTTTTCTGTTGATTTGATACTCTTCATCCAATGAGGAATAATTTAATTTTGATGATTGTAGTTTTGGTGGGGGCTACGGCCACCATTTATTTGGCTTAATACAAGCTTAAAAACTAGGACTTAAAAACTAAAAGAAAATTAAAGCTTAGCGATATCTAGGACTTATCACTAGGGCTTAAAGCTAGGGATGGTGAAGGAGATCGGATTTGAGGGAGAGAATGCTGCGATTAAAATCGAAAACGGAAAGGTTAGAGTTTACCTTACGGGAGATTGGTTCGATAGAGCCATAAGAGACGATGGCAACGTAGATTGCGAGGGTTAGTGTAAAAGAAAATGGAGTTGTAAAGAGACGTGCGGACGGAGCCTGAGAGCAGTTGGTGAATGAAAAGAATGTCAGCTGCGTCCCTTCGTTCCTCAAGGGTATTCAGGCTAATGAGCTTGAGACGATCTCAGGAGGTAAGGTTAGAGGATCATTCCAAGGTAGACCTCGAAGAGCAAATCGTTGAAAGGGACACCACGCTTGGCTAGCGTACTCGAGAAGGGGGCGAACGTAAGTGATGTATAGTGATCTGGTCAGGTACGGGTTGCAGCGGTAAGCGCTCTGTCCGATGTGCCCTTGTCAGTTTCGGCCGAATAGCGCGCACTCTGGCTGGTTGGCCATCTTTGTGGAGTTGATTACGTACGGTTTGATCACTTACTTGAGTGCCAGTAGATTGCCGCAGTTGATTTTGTAACGCCCGGGCGGTTACGGTACGCTCCCGACATGCAATTATTCTTACATACCGGGCTTCTTGCGCAGTTGTGACTCTAATTCTTCCTGATCCAGGTCCCCTTGCTACACTCCCGGTTTTTTGGAAGCAGACGTTTCGAATAGCTCGTTGCGATACACTGATACGAATTGCGACTCTCCCTCCTGAAGCAAATTTACCGCTATCACTGCGTTTTCGATATACATATGATGCCGATAACCGGCATCTAGTCACAATTAATAACGTTGTCGAAGAAAACAATTACAGAAAGTAACACTTAGCGACAACGGTTAGAATTAGACTGAGAAGTACAGGAAATTTTGCATTAGTTGTTTTTTAGAGCAATGCGCTTTCTCTGCCTACTTAGTTGGAGGGAGGCAACGGTAAAACTGTTCCTCAAATTATTAATAAATACTCACAGACATGCACGCTTTACAGCTAAATACTTCGCTTCGATAATGTTTACCAATAGAGTAATTTTTAGACAAAAATCAAAATAAATTGTTGGTGGGCCCTATTTTGTTTTGAGTAGTTTACAAAAGAACAAACGAGATGGGGGAGAACTTCTAAGTAAGGGATAATCCATACACAACAAAAAATATTGTATTAATGTTTATACAATAAGATAGTGTAAGTAGGTTAAGATTATTATTATTATTACTTTATTTTTTGAGGTAACTTATAAGTTATTTATTATAATACTAAATTAATAAGTCCATTTATTAAGTTTTTGCAAATTAAAAATGTTTTCTTAGGTTTTTTTTTAATCGTAATGAATATCTACGAGTATATATATGAATCTAAGTTAACATTTTGTGCGTTTACGTATAACTCACGTGATTTTCAACTAATTTACTTGGTTTTTCTTTTAAACTATTCAGAAAAACAATAAGAAGGACATGTCCTTAAAAAAAATAGACTTTCATTCAAGACAATGCAAAATGTATTTTTACGAACACATGCAATTCAAGACGAATTCTGTTAACAAAACATCGAAATGCAAAAGATACGACGTTAAGTGGTGTCTTGCATTCAGTATTTATTTACAGTTTACAGTGAGTTGCTTTGCTATGAAAACCATATTTGACGCTATGAGAACACGTGTAAATTCAAAATATAATTTTATACAAGGGTTGTCTGAAACGTTTCCGACCGAACATAGTTTTCGTGTAACTCTACACACTTCTCCCAGCGATGCTCCCATCTCTTTAACCCGTCCAAATAGTACTTGGCGTTTTTCTCTGCAAAATAATTGTTCACAAAGGTAATTGCCTCCTCATTTGACGAAAATCTCTGTCCACCGAGCGCAGTTTTTAGATGAGGGAACAAAAAGAAGTCGCTTGTGAATAAGGCGTGGCCGTTTTTCCGTAATTTCTGCCTTCAGCTTGGCAAGTAATGATGCGTAGTATTCTCCTGTAATTGTTTTCAAGAAGATAATCGATTAAGATAACTCCCTTACTATCCCAAAAAATAGTCACCATCATTTTCCCAGCCGAAAAAACTGTTTTTGCTTGTTTTGGAGCCGGCTCGCCCTTTGCAGTCCACTGCTTTGACTGAATGTTTGTTTCGGGCGTATAATGGTGTATCCAAGTTTCATCTACAGTAATTAATCGGCGCCAAAACTCTGAATTATTGCGCCTAAACTGCGCTAACAGAGCGTTGGAAATGTCCATTCGAACACGTTTTTGGCCTCACGTAAACAAACGCGGCACTCAACGCGCGGACAGTTTTCTCATGCCTAAAACTTGATTTAATAACATATTCATAACCTCTACTATCTCTCTCACTTTAATTCAGCGGTCGTCTAACACCATTTGGTGAACTTTAGCAATGTTATCGTCAGTGCTTGCAGTTTTTGGACGTCGCGAACGTTCATCATCTCCCAATGAGTCCAACTCATTTTTTGATTTGCGTAGGCATATTGGCTTTCCAAAACAAGAATTTAATAAAAGCTCGATACTCAATTTTTTCCATTTTCACAAAAAACACTCACATCGACACACTCAAACGACTGTCAACTAAAATCTGCGCGTCCAAAATGTCTGAAACTTCGGTAAGTAACTGTCAAAAGATGCACAACTAGCATTCACTAGCTTTTATTGGCGAGTGCCGCTATCTTTACGTTGCGGTCAGAAACTTTTCAGACAACCCTCGTATATTCCATTCTTCTTAACACCTTTGGGTTGGTGTAAATACTGGTCTTTATTCTGTCATTTCATTTTTGGCGGTGTGAATCAAGTGTGTTCTTATTTTGTTATATATAAAAAGTGAAAAAATTACAAGAAATCAAGAGAAATAATTTTTATCGATTAAAATTTGAATGAATTTTCGACCGATTAAAATTTTTGTTGAAAATTAAAGCGAGTGTTTTTTGTGTTCGGTGTGTACTAGGTGGTAACCTCCTTGACCGCCAGAATGCGCTGCTACTGCAAAAAAGGTTATGGTGCCTTGAAGTCCGTTCATATCTAGGCAGACATGCCAAATTTCAGTGCGATACTGTCTTTAGTTTTGCTGTTTGTTCAGTTCAGCTGATTGTTGTTGACGTATTTGGCATCATGTTGAGTATGCACAAAAAACGATTCTCGTTCTCTCATAAAACATAATTTTTTGAGAGGCAAAACGGCGAAGGAAACAAAAGAAAAGTTGGATAAATATTATGGGGCTAATGCTCCGTCACATTACACCGTCAAATATTGGTTTCGAGTTTCGTGGTGGCCGCAACTCCACTACCGATCAAGTCAAGACAATGTCAAAAAAATACATGAAATGGTGTTGGCAGACCGGAAAGTGAAGGTGCGCGAGCTAGCAGATACCACAAAGATTAGTACTGAGCGCACACGCCATATTTTGGGCAATATTCTGCACATGAAAAAGTTATCCTGCCGCTGGGTGCCACGCATGCTCACTCCTGACCAAAAACACGAACGCGAGAGCACTTCGAAAGAGTGTTTGGACTTGCTGATGCGGAATCGGGCGTACTTTTGGCGTCGATTGGTAACTGTTGATGAAACTTGGATCCAATTTACACACCAGAGAACAGAATGAGTGCCCGGCAATGGACTGAAACCGGCACGAGTGTTCCGAAGCGGCCGAGGGAGACTCGATGTGTCGGAAAGTTTAAGGCGTCGGTTTTCTGGGATTGTCATGGCATACTCTTCGTGGACTACCTCAAAAAAGGAAAACCATCAACAGCGAGTATTACTGTGTATTATTGGAGCAATTGAAGGCCGAAATCGCTGCGAAACGGCCTCACATGAAGCGAAAAAAAAATTTTGTTTTTGCAAGACAATGCGCCGGCGCACAAGGGCATCGCAACCAAGGCTAAAATCAATGACTTAAGGGACCAATTGCTGTCGCATCCACCGTATTAGCCTGATTTGGCTCCCTCTCTTCCCAAACCTCAAAAGATGGCTCATCAATAAAAAAATTCAGCTCCCGCGAGGAAATCATCAACGCCACGGAGGAGTATTTTGCAGACCTTCCGGAAAATTACTTTTCGGACGGGATCAAGAAGTTGAAAATCGCTGGAATAAGTGTATCAAGCTAAAAGGGGACTATATTGAATAAAATAAAAAAAACATTTAAAAAAAAATTGTTTTCATTCCCAAGGAGGTTACTTTTCACCCCACCTAGTACATTTGTTTTTTTTTCGTGCTTTCAATGTCAACGTCAACCATCAAATTGTGATCGATTCACATTTGCTGCATCGTCGTTCAAATATTATTGATTGTTTTTGTAAAATTACAGCCGACCCAGAATTATTTGCAGTTGTAGCCAAGAACATGATCCATGTGTGGCGTATGGTTGATGGAAAGTGTTCAAAACGGTATCCACGAGAATTGGTTTCAGACACTGTTACCGGCAACGATGAATATCTGTTGTACCGACGTCGATCAACTGAAGATAACGGCAAGTCGACAATCGTAAAAATTGATAATCAAGGTATTGAGGTTTATAATGGTTGGATCGTGCCATATTCACCGTTATTATCAAAGACAGTTAAAGCTCATATTAACGTTGAGTATTGCAATTTACCTAAATCTATCAAGTACATTTATAAATACATCAAGAAAAGAAGCGATATGGCTGTACTTGGTGTAGTTGATTCAAATATCAATGATGAAATCACTCAATTTCAATTATAGTAGGGCGTTACATCAGCAGCAACGAAGCTGTGTGGCGGATTTTCACATTTCCAATACATGAAAGGCATCCGACTGTTGAGCATTTATCTGTCCATGTTGAAAACGGTCGACGTGTTTATTTTACAAGTGAAACTGCGTTGTAAAGAGCAATTACACCATCAGTCACTACATTAACTGTTGTTTTTTTCTTTATGCCAAAGTGACAAATTGGAATAAATCGGCCAAAGTTTTTGCAAGACGCAAGCAAGGCAAGCCAATTAATCAAAATGTATTTCAAACCGATGCATTAGGAAGACGTTTCTGGTGGCACTGAAAAAACTTTCCTTATTCAAACAATTTTGGCCAGCATTCGTTCGCAAAATAAAATAGCATTGGCTCTCGCATCATCTGGAATCGCGGCGACGTTGATGGACGGCGGCAGAACAGCACATTCTGCACTCAAGTTGCCTTTGGACATGAACTTCAACGATAATCCAACATAAAATATTACCAAAACGGCCAAAGATTTGCAACAGTGTGAAGTTGTCGTATGGGATGAATGTCTTATGGCCCACACGAGATCACTGGAGGCATTCAATCGTAAAATGAAGAATATGAGAGGAAATCAACGGCTCTTTGGTGGGGCCTTAATATTATTAGCTGATGAGCTTAATGCGTGTTTAAAGTCATCCATTCACCCACCATGTACCCACAAATGTGCGTGTTCAATTAAAAGTTAGAATAAACTAATTTTTAAGTTATTTAAGCATTTTTTAGTCTAGCATGTAAGAATTAATTAATGATTGAAAATAAAAATGCATTTAAAACGAAAAAAAAATAAATTAAATCAAACATTTCATTATCGAAGTTGTATCATTTTCACCTTTCATAAATAAAATTAACTGTTACGATACTCTGCGGATGGCATACTTAAGGGAACCTAATTACAACCTACTGTAATGTAGATGCCCAAAACAGGTAACGCAAACTCATTTTTCTTCTGCGAGATAAGAGCCAAGGAAAGTTAGTTTCAAATAGGCCTATCTACCGAACTGTTAAAGGTTCGTTCGCTGTGCTTTCAGAGTCACATTCATTACAACTGCAGAAGCCATAAACCGTACGATTAGCAATAAACATAATTGCAATGTAAGCCATAGAGTTGCGTGTATCTAGATTTACCGCTCCGTGGACTTTGTCACTGTCTATATGTCATTGCCATTTGTATATCTGTGTCTCCATTTCTCTGGTGAGTTGTTAATTTTTATTTGCCCATACGAACATGCGCACTTACAGAGTGTAAGGAACGCCAACACAATGATTATGAGTATATGAATATCAATGCAGGCGTTGTCACACTATCTTTTATGAGTCAATAGCATCAATATGCCATGGCATTCACTCATAAGCTCGTTTAAACCGAAAAGGAAAACCAACACCCGTTATCGAAATTGTCCATACCAGGAATGCCACAAAAAGCTACAGAAAGTGACTTTATGGGGTTTTTTTATTGCACTTCTACCTTATTCGTCTGCCTTCAACAATTTTTGTCTTTACTTGCTCTTTAGATTCCGTTTTTCCTTTTTTTTTGTTTTTATTATGAGCCACTCTCATCAAAGAACGGTGGAATAAATTGCATGGTAGACAAACGACAATCGCGTAGTATCAACAAAAGCGCATATTATTATTGGCACGGATCCGACAAGTTAAATCAGTCAAACGAAACACTACAGCCTCTGTAGCTACTCGTATAGTGATGATGGCGGCGGCAGACGCTTCTTCTCTCTCAAATCACAAACAATTTCTCCAAATGGATTTAACGACAACGACGACGAGCAGTGACAACGATTAGAGTTCAATTATTTCCGCCTCAGGGAACTGCACTTATCATGAAATTGTTTATGCCATGTGCACTGCAAAGAGCTCGTTCAAGCAGAACTACTCGTAGCATATAAAAAGCAGTGGGGCGGGTTATTTTCGTTTTTGTTTTTAATTTACATGGGGTCAATCGAGGAGATATACTAACACTGACACCTATCCGTATTGTCGGACGAATACCGATATAGTATGAAGGTCATCGTGACATGCAAATGAGACCAACCCCAAGCTTAGTCATTGTAACTGGTATGCTTTGAAGTTACGCCGACCTGCTATGTTATATTCAGTGAGTGGCTAGACAAAAAAAAAACAAAGGAAAAACAAAATATGTATCATTTGGACATTACCTAAGAAAACTGGGCTGGGAAGTAGAGGATATATTACAACGATTAATGAAGTCCGATCATGCCTCAGCTGCCAGAGTCGCCTCAAATCGATTAAGTGCCTGGCAGGTTTCCCATTTTTCGGTTGTTATTAGGGGAATTTGTGAAATTACCTTATACCTACGAGTTGGTACGATTCCAGAGACGAGGTTATTATTTACACAGTATCGCCTGGAAATATGTCACCAAGGCAAAACTTAAATGTCAGAAAGATTAGAGTAATTTACATTTACGCAAATGGACTTTAAATGACTGTTACCGCTAATTTAATCTGTTTTAAATAATATCAGGTTAGTTTTCAATTGCCATAAAATGCACAAAACCAATTTAAGACTGAAACCGTTATTGAAATTAGTATTTGGGATATATTGCGCATTCAGTCTACAAATTTCGTTGTGTTGACATCATTGAAACCATTGTAAGAGCATATTCGGCATATTTTATTGTTTTTATTCGGGAAAAACCAGAGTGGAAGTGAAGCCACTAGAGAAATCCAAAAAGTGTATGGAGAGGGTGTGTCGGCGTTGGTTTACAAAGTTTAGAAATGACACTTTTGACATAAAGGATGATGAAACTCGTTCGGGTAAGTCAAAAGACGAAGAGCTCCTAAAGTCGATCGTTGAAAGAAATCTGTAAGGGAATTCAACGTAAGCTATATGACCATCCATCGGCACCTAAAAATATGGGAAGTCATAAAGTTGGGATTTGAGTACCCTTAAAATCTATGCACACAGCGCGGGCGAAGAAAAATTAGGGACGGAAGAAACAGAGGTACCGATTTACGTTGGTTTTAAATGTTTGAAGATTATAATGACTAGGAGATGGCTAGGAGCGAGTTGTACGGTTTAGGAAATAATCAATATATTTTAGAGTAGAAAGTGGGCTTGAGAGTACACTGATGAGCATCATGTCCAAGAGCATCTTGGGGTATTTTTGTCAAGTTTTTTATTGACTGAGAGGTGGAAGAAAGTGCTGTCAAATGAAGAAAATTACATTGACGACTAAATTTTTGCATTAGAGGCAAATTAATTAATCTTAAACAGACATTCAAAAATTGTGAAATGCTTATGCTACAACCTGTTACCGGACGCTACGGGAAAACAGAAACTTCTACCAAAATCCATCAAGGGACTGTCAAAATTTAACAAGCAAATGTCAAAGTCTGACAAACGTACTCAACATTAAACACAAAGTGACACAGAAAATATTAAATTGGAAGCAGATAGTTCGTTGTACTGTCGAACGAGATCAGAATGATGTTGATGTTGCTTGGAAACACATCAAGAAATTATTTCTACTTTCGGTTGAATAAGGTTTTAAGATCTATAGCTGACGGTTCGTAGAACTAACATAATTACAGTCACTTTGTGAGAAAAGTTTTGGGTGGAAACTTTTAACATTTACTGTTAACAATGTAATTTGAGAGAAATATTCGTCATATTGGCCGCATTCCATTTATCAGCTCAATTTATTACTTTTTAAAAAGAGCATGTTATGGGCTGCTACAATTGTTCTTGTCGATATGGTAATGCGCCAAGAAAGCTACATTTCGATTAAATACGATATTCTCATGCTACGATTTGGATGCGTCCTTGTTGTCCCAAACGATCTCAAGGGAATGTGTATCTGGAATGTAATCAGTTTTCTTAAATACGTCTTTTCTAAGGTGGTACCTGATTAGTGCGATACCGAGTGCTAAGTCGTTTATTATTGTTTGTGTCTTAAAAATGGAGTCCCATTATAGTTTATTTGAAAATTACTATAGACATACTCAGAGATAGAATTCGGAATACAAGTTTGGCGACTGACACTGAGAGCAAGCAGATGTAAATCTTTTGAGTACCGTCTAGAGGACAGTCATGGTAAAACTCAAAGGCACCAGAGCAATCTCATCCTCATGCCCTCTCCTAAAGCAAATAATAGTATCGGGATTATTTCCACCGCAAACACCAGTAGAGCATACAGAAGCACCTCAGGAAATACAGGAGATCGCAGCCGTCGCGGTAATGGAACTCCTGCACGTATGCAGACGACTCGACGATAATAAGTCACTTGGATGGCATGATATACCACCTTGAATACATTCCGAAAAGTATTCAGAAAATTTAAATTACAAGTTTATTCATCTAAATCTATATTGTCCCCTTCAAAGTAATCCACATCGACTGCAACACACTTACGAGTATGCCAGCGCTTGATCCAGTCTTCGAAACATTTTTTATATTCGGTTTTCGGTATGTCCATCAGTGCTTCCTGCGATTTTTCCATTACTTCCTCTCGGCTGCTGGTTTTTCTCCGTCGTGGTTTTTTAACTCGATTGAACAGAGAGAAGTCACAGGGAGCCAAATCAGGTGAATTCGGTGGCTGTTGGATGGTATTTGTTGCATTTTTCGTCAAAAAATTACGAATAATGCACTGTGCGACGGTGCGTTATAATGGTGCAAAATCCACCAGTTTTCTGAGATTGCAGCGATAACCATGCAGGAACTTGACGGCTGAAAAGAGGCAGGGAAAGCAACCAAATTTCTCTTGGAACAAGGAGAATAAATCAACAATATGACAACAAAATGTGTACTTGGACAAACAAGCCCCAATTTCTAGCTTAAAGCTACTTCCCTACCCCACGAAGTTATGATTTACGGAGGTTTTGTGAGTCAAGACAAGGACTATAACCCTTTAGGTTTAGTTAGTCAGAGTATCACAATAGCTCCTGCACGGGGAGCCAAGTATCGGCAAGCACTGGCATCGAAACAAGAGACTTACAGACTTACACAGATGGGTGAGAGCTGCTCAAAGTTGAAAAACGCTCGACAGAGCCCATCATTCTACAGAAATAATGTTTAGAAGATTAATCCAAAAGCGATAAGAACTTACCAAGGACACAAATACCGAACAGAAGCAAACAAAAATAGCGCTTACGTCGGTGCTAAAAAAAGGATTACTTATGAAGACTGTGAAGTGGACAATATGCTGTCAGGCAGAATGAACCCAACAACGTGGACTATAATCGAAAACTTCCTCCGTCTGAGTAAGAAGCGGTCTAAACTAAAGGCCAGGGGGTGTACAGGCCCTTAGTACTGAATTATTTAAAGCATGTGTGATTGATTTGGGAAGGAAAATACACCAATTTCCAACTGTTAACTATGCTCGGATGAAAGAATTCCCGATTCTCAAGATAGCCCTTCTTAATTGTTTCGACTGATAGATCCTTATCAGTGTGGTTTTAAGCCAGGTACATAAGTCTACCAGATATTTAACTTATGGCAGATCTTGGAAAAAAAAATGCAGGAACTTCAAATCGACACCCACCAGCTGTTTATTTATTTTAAGGCCACAGCATTTATAGAGATGAACTATAAAGAGCTATGTCAGGTTTAAGACGGACCCGCCCTTCTGGGAAGGATGACAATGGAGAATGGTCATTCCTTCATAAAAGTCGGATATGATACCATCGAGAAATTTGATGTACAACTGTAGTTGGAAAAAATAACGCGCTGTCAAAGGTTGATAATACACGAGTATACACAATATTTCCAGAATCTTTACAACTGCCAACATAAGGTGATGACATTAACATTAGTTGTGTGCTTGCGGCATCGGTATTAGCGCTTATTTCCAATCAACGTGTAAATTACACAACAGCTTATCCTATACGCGCTAACTGAATACAAGATGTCTATTGGAATATTTTTCGACGACAGCGATAACTTGTATGGGAACGCCAAAACATGTGTAACTTTTTGAACAAATAAAATTCCAGTGCTGCCAAATTATTCGAATGTTAACTAATACCGATGTCAAAAAAAAAAAACTAGTATGACACATGACATCACAGTTAAAAGGATTCTTATATTCCTGACCGCGGGTGCGCCGTTCTTCTAGCGTGAGTTCAAACTTGACAGTGCACGGTTGGAGCTACATACAACTTATGTGTTTTCTATGGTTTTTCTGTTCTTTTCGGATCCATTTCTCACCACATAGATACATAAGTATAAACTTTAAATATGTTTTCACTGAAATGACTCCATTTTTCATCTGTAGTGCGGAGATTTTTTTTAGATGTGTTGTCGGCTGTCTTGCAAATTTATTAGCTTTATAGTTTGCATTGCTAACGTACATCTTATCATTGGCGCTTTCAGACTTGACTGACTGACAATATGTATAACAATCATGCTCTCTCTTTCAAATATGTATAACGATTTTCGACTGCAATTGTAATGTACACTAATAGGTGCGATCCATGTGTCTATTGTAGATTCATCATATTACTACACTCCCGTGAATTTTTTCTGCAATTCTATAGATAGCCAATTTTATCAGGGATATTCATGTTGCCAGTAGAATCCTAGAATGAATTGTTCTTTGTTGGCGGTCAGATTTGACGATTCTCGTAGCCACAATGCTGCATTTTTTTACTTCAAATGTTTTAATAAGAATCAAATGCAAGAAGCTTAAGTGGTTATTCTTGAGCAAACCTGTCAAAAAGATGCCTGCCTGTGTTAAGCGCTCGTATCATACTTTCTTTGGACAGCTGCCATCCATAAATGTTTGATTTTTTTGCTGTGATTGTGGTCTCACAGAATAAAACCCAAAGAAAACTTGGGGTTCGACTAGGGTTTCTAACACATGAGCACGTTGAGAAGCGCTAACATAACTGAATTAGTCCTGTTACCACGATAGCAATGAATACGCCACTGCAGGAAAATCCAAGTTTTGACTTGCACCATACTTTTATTTATTTTATTAATTTATTTATTTACTTGTGATTGCTTAAAGGCAGTAAGATACAATATCTTAAGCTTATTTTACAAGAGAGAGCTAATATAAGATTTTAACAATGGTTTTGATTTTATAAATTAATTGATATACATAAATTAGATGTTCAATTAGAAATTAAATTAACAAATTTACTAGAAAATGATTTTTTAACATATTTTTAATGCTTGTTGCGCTCTGTGCTTCTTTAATGTAACACGGTAGAGAATTCCACTGACGGACGGCATTGATAAAAAATTGACGCTCGGATGTTAAACAGCAAAAACGAGGATGAATTAATTGACGGGACCTACTCGAGGATGATATACTAATTCTTTCAAAACAGTATTGTGGCTGTCGTGTTAGCAAAATATCGGAAAGCAATGTTACACTTCGGAGTTGAAGATAATTTTCCAAAGGCATACCAAGTAGACGATTAACAAAACTAGACAATCTATCAGTGCTGTTAAACGCCACATTGAGCTATCTTTTACTTACATGGTTGCACCTACGAAAAAGTTCACACCCGTAAATTAAAATCGGTAATACCAATATCTTAGCAAGTAACATTCTTGTCGTAACTGGTGTAAATGACTTAGTTACCCATAAGGTACGCAGTACGCCATATACTTTACCGACGAGTGAATTAATGTGCTTATCCCAAGTTAGACACTGATTGAAAATCACCCCAAGATTTTTGCAGTTTCAACATATTCGATTGGAGCGTCGCTCAGCACCGTAGATCCATACTTTTTCTTGATATTACCAGACATTTCGACTTTTTTGGGTTTAAAATAAGGCCATTTAACTGGAACCAATATGATATCTTCTTAAGTCTTCATTTACACAAGAAACGCCATTCTCAATAAGACCAAGGGGGCAGCTTAGGTACAGTTGCACGTCATCTGCATACATGTGAGATGAGCAGTTCTCGATTATAG
Source organism: Volucella bombylans (assembly GCA_949129095.1). Taxonomy (NCBI): domain Eukaryota; kingdom Metazoa; phylum Arthropoda; class Insecta; order Diptera; family Syrphidae; genus Volucella; species Volucella bombylans. The sequence goes on along the minus strand of OX422144.1, from coordinate 103,734,487 downwards.
ATGGAAGCTCATTAATGTAAATCGAAAACAATAGTGGTCCTAGTATGTAACCTTGAGGGACGCCGGTAACATTTGGGAGAAAGTTGGATAAGTTATCACCAACCTGCACTGCTTGCTTTCTATTAGTTAGGTATGAATAAAGTAACTTTGTGGCACCAGCTGAGAAGTTATATTGCTGAATAAGTTTTTTACATAAAACATCATGATTAACTGTGTCAAAAGCCTTCGACAAATCGTTTGTAACACTTAACAAGGCTGTGATACAACTGTGCTTTTCACGAAATCCAGATTGTTTTGGGGGGAGCATATTATTCGCCGTTAGGTGAGCACTAATTTGTTTTTGAAGAAGCCTTTCAAACACTTTCGACAAAAAGGGCAAAATTGAAATGGGCATAAATTCATCCCCTTTAGTGTTTTTTGGAAGGAGTACGATCTTAGGCAGCTTCCATAGATCGGGATACTCGGCTGTCGTCAAAATTGTATTGAACAAATAGGTTATGTGTGACAGTTATGTGTGGGTAGAATAATTTTTAAAAACGAGGGATGAATTTTGTCCAGACCCACAGAATTTGACTTTATAGAAAACATACCTTCCACAATATCGGCATGTAATACCGCTCGAAAACCAAAACCAGAGTCGTCCCACTGATCCGCAAACGAAAAGGAAGCTTCTGTAGCGAGGGCACGGCAACAAATTTTTGGTTTAGAGTATTACCATCAACATCTTTAACTCGATCGCCCCTTGACTTACCGATGCCTAAGTTGCGTAAGTTATTCCACAACTCACGCCCACTTAAAGAAGTATTAAGCTGGTTAGAGTACATTTGAGATTTGACTTTACGTATTTCTCCAACAACTTTATTGCGTAGTGATCAATATATTCGCTTGGACTCATTTAACCGGTAACGTTTCCAGGAATTATAGGCCTCATCACGTTGCTGAATTAATAAACGGATGTGTCGGGTAAACCATGGCTTATTACTCGGTTTAATGAGCTTAGTTCTTAAGGGCACATGAGTATTATACAGGGTAGTTATGTTTTCAGTTAAAAACTGCAATTGATCATTTGATGACAATAAATGATACGTGTAAGCCCAATTCCTACTTCTTGTGCACTCTTCTAGGAGTTCAAAATCAAGGTTGTGTACTTTTACAATAAATAAAATCAAACACGCCGCCGTTTCTGCCGTTTCTCTTGACTTAATAACCAGTAAATTTGTAAATCTCTTATCAAAAGTCGCAAATTAATCAACTAATGACTTCAATTTTATTCTGCGTACTACATTGCTTAGCGTGAGATTGATGTTTGCTAATTGCCAAATGATTATCTAATTATCAAATATGTACTCATACTTCGTTAACAATTTAGAAAAGATTAATTTTCCGATTCATTAAGCAAACCAACTCCTATAGTAAGAACTAATTCGACTTCTATTTACTCTCAATGGCAGCTGTCACGTGAATCACATGTGCATAGAAATTGATCATCTTTGAAATGATAACAGCCCTGGTGGAAATATGTAATAAACCTGTCAACAAACAAATCAAATTTATTTTTTCCCATTTGTCCAACTCTGATAGGCTTGACTTTTTGTTGAACTTTCAAGTAATGCAAACTGAATGCTCGATGATCTAAATTCATAGACCGAGAGTGTGATGAAATTTCGCACAACAGTTACCAATCACCATTGAACGAATCACTCTGTTTGAATGCATAAATGTGTCATGGTCAATCGGGGTATCTATCGAGTCACTGGACAGACGATACAAAGTACTGTCTCGAATCTAACACAAACCCACACCAATGGAATTGTTAATGTACTCGTATACCTACTTCAAATAACCTATGACGAGGCATATTTTCAATAAACACTACCACTACTCCAAAAAAAAAAAAAAACAAAAAAAAAAACAAATACAATACAACAATAACAACAACGTCAGAACCATTTAATTTAATTGTTTATTTTTGAGCATTTTCCATTTTCTATAATTATGTTAATACGGGAATATGGAAACGGTTCGCTACACAACACTTTGCTACCCATTTAAACCGTTAAACGGTTATAAATTCATACTAATTTTGGACGACTAAAGCAGTTCTACGAATTTTGAGCGAGCATCGGTGATAAGGAGTTCAAAAATAAGACAAACATGCCAGGTGAGTAATTGAAAAATGTACACCAGTCGTCATATGGTGAAATTAGTGAATATAACAGCGACAAAGGAAACCAATGCGATGGCTGGACACATCGTGCAACAAATTCTAACAAAAACGCTGAGTTAAGGTCTAGAATTAATTGTACGTATGCCGAACGTCTCGAAAATTTTGGAATCATCAGTTTTCCTATTAAATTTGACGAGTTCTTGGAAGTCGTATCCAGTCCGTAAAGTCGAATATTTTAATGGTATCACGTTTAGGTCTTGTAAGAGGCGATTAAAGCCTTTAGTGCACCGATATAAGCCCTTATGTCTTACTTGATTGTTTAAGGTTTTGCTAGATCGATCTTTAGTCAGTTGCCTGCTGACCGAACCGGAGCATTGACGTCCATCCACTCTTCATGAACCAGCCACCTCAGTCGTTGGCTTTCACTCTTCTGGCTAAATGGATGTCGTTTTACGGCCTGTACAATTCTACTCACCGTCTATGCAGACGGGAACGAAGCATTTTCCTATCACAGCAACATTTTTTATAAAGTCCATACAGCCGTAGAGCAGGACTGGGATTATTAAGGTCTAACCGAGTATATAAGGTCACTTTTGTTGTGCGAGAGAGGGGGCTTTGCTAGTTAATTGCCTTCTTAACCCAAAGAAGCAGCGATTGGCAATTGTTATTCTTCGTTTGATACACAAAGCCCTTAACAACCTCAAAGTTACAATATATCCATCGAGGGTGACGTGTTGGGTGTCCTTTGTTGACAGCATATAAAGGGTTTTCCAATAGGGACTTGACAACTTTGAATTTAATTTGTGAACGCACTCTTTCACTAATCATCAAACTGTCACTGTCAATTTATTCAGTAAACTCAACATTTTCATCATGGTAAAGTACACTAACGAGCAACGTCTGCAAATTGTAAAAATTTTCTACCGAAATTCGGAGTCGGTGACTGCAACTTTAAGAGCGCTAACTCCAATTTTCGGTAGTAATTCTCGCCCTAGTAGACAGGCAATAACAAGTTTAGTGCAAACATTTGAGTCTACATATTCGTTGTGTGATGTTGCCGTGTCAGTGAGACAACGGGTTGGTCGAAGTGTCGATACTATCTCTACCGTTTAGGCGTTCGTAGCAAACGATCCAAATCAGTCAATTCCACGGCGTTCTCAAGAATTGGGCATCGCTCAGATTATGGCGTATTTAACGTAAGGATCTTGGTTTACACCCATACAAGATCAAGCTGACTCAAGAATTGAAGCTGATGGACCATTTGAAGCGACGTACGTTCTCCGATTGGGTTCTGGAGAAGATGCGCCAAGATGATGAATTTCATTGGAAAATCATCTTCAGTCACGAAGCTTATTTTTGGCTCAATAAGCAATATTCACCACTTCATCCAGAAAAAATAACTGTTTGGTGCGGTTTGCATGCCGGCGGCGTTATTGGCCCATATTCTTTCGTCGACGATAACGATCGTCACGTTACTATGAATGGTCAGCGTTATCACGCCATGATCACCGATTATTTTTGGCCCGAATTGGAAGATATGGACTTGGACGACATGTGGTTTCAAACAGGATGGTGGCACAAGCCACACAGCACACGCTACAATCGATTTATTGAAGAGTAAGTATGGTGAGCGTGTTATCTCAAGACATGGGCCAGTCGATTGGCCGCCTCGTTCATGCGATTTAACGCCGCTTGACTATTTTTTTGTGGGGCTACGTTAAGTCATTGGTTTATGCCAACACGCCGACGACGTTGGAAGAGTTCAGAGCCAACATTGAACGCGAAATAGCGGCCGTTTCGGCCGAAATGTGTGGCCGAGTAGTTGAGAATTGGGTCCAACGAATCGACCGCTGCAAACGTGCCCGCGGTGGCCATATGAACGAAGTCGAGTTCGTTTTGATTGTACTTCAAGCCGGTAATAAAGTTTTTGAAATATCTCAAATGGTTTGCGTTTTATTTAAAAAAAAAGTTGTCAAGTCCTTATTGGAAAATCCTATACTTGGTCTTGCCTTCATTGACCGTTAACCCATCTCCACCGCTTCCGTCTCAATATTCGCGAAAGCGCCACTTACATCACGCTGCTTTCTTCCAATTACTATATGTCAATATCAGCGTGTCCGAGTAATTGGATGGACTCTTGAAAGCTTGTGCCTCTTGTGTTAGAATGAAGTTGAAAAAATCGCCTGACAGCACATCGGTTAGTCTAAATCCTTTTTTGAGATCAAAGGTCTCGGTGAGTTCTTTACCGACCTTGATAGAGCAGCGTGCATTCTCCATCGTCATCCTGCACAAACGGATGAGTTTGGCAGGAATGCCAAAACTAGACATTGCTCTGTAAAGTTCGTCTCTACAGAGGCTGTCATACGCGGCCTTAAAATCGAAGAATATGAATAATAGGTGATATGGACCTATCAGGTTGTTGCCGAACGGCTTCAGGCGTTCACACAATACGGCAGGTAATGTTAAGAAGACTGATGCCTCTGTAGTTGGTGCAGTTCAGAGGTTCTAATTTCTTGAGGATCGGACCAATAATGCTAAGGTTCCATTCACAGGGCATTTTTCTGTTCGACCATATTTTACGGATGAGTTAGTATATGCTCCTTACCAAGTCATCGCCTGCTGCTATGAAGAGCTCGGCAGTAAGGCCGTCTGCTCCATTAGCTTTGTTGGACTTAAGATTAGATCCGGCTATCTTAACTGTACGCAGGTTGGTAGGACGGAACTTTTGGGTTACATCGTTCAAGTTGAAAGGTTCATTCAGCCTGATAGCAGATTTGGTTCGTCATCGTCGTTATACAGACAACAGAATTGTCTTTCCAAATCCTGAGCATCGACTGTGACTCTACTATTATGCTTCGGTTCGCGGTTTGTGTCCCTGGCAGGTTTTTTTTTTTACTTTTTAATAAAACTCCAGAATCTCAATCCTGGAGTAGCATCTCTCAATTTCCACGACCGCGCGATTCTCATTCTCCTTCTTTTTCTTCCTGAGAAGGCGGTGTTCATCCCTTCTCTTCTGCTCGTAAGCAGCTCTAGTCCTTTTATACAGCGCCGATTTATATGCCTCTTGCTTGGCTGCATGTGTTTGCCGGCACTCGTCGTCAAACCATGATACTGGGGGCATAGGACCTCTTAAGAGATTAGGGGGAATCGATCTGAAAAGGATTTGGCGATTGTAGCCGTTCGACGTCAAACTGCATCACAGTATTAGCCTGTCTTGGCGACGTCCGGGATGTCCGCATCCGTACCTTTGATACAACAAGGTAATGGTTCGAGTCGATGTTAGCCCCTCGGAACGTTCAGACATGCATTATACTGGAGGAGTGCCTTGCATCGATCGCAATGTAGTCAATGTGGCTGACGATTGACTGATCCCCAGATCTCCATGTCCCCTTATGAATATCGAAATGCGGGAACCGCATGCTAGCTATCGGGGGCAGTGTCCTGCATGCTATATTTTCCGACAGCGCTACCAAAGATACTCTCTATTCCTAACTTTGCATGGGAAAATTCAACTTCGCTCCTGAGGACAACAATGACTACTGGAACGCCTTAAAAAATGTTTTTGCGTACGGGTTAGATGCGAGTATGTACCTTCGTCGGTATTTAACCTAAAGTGGAGCGTAGTGTATAGCGAGACAAGCGTATCTTTGATACATAAACGCATTTGTCACTAAGGCTGAAGAAGCAACAAATAAGTGCGGCGGCAGGAAATGACAGGAATATATTGGCAGGCGGCCAAATGACAGGAATATTTTGTAGCAGTTTTCACCACTGCTGATGCCTAAGCTATTAGGATCTAAGCTCAAATGAGTCTTCTCCAGCTATAAATATCCGTTTTCGCATCCCTCCCCCAATAACCCTGAAATAACATTGGAATCTTAAAGAGAAAACAAGACGGCATACCTGCGGAACTCTTCCAAGCCGCACTTCATCGGAAGTACGACAAAATTTTCTTTTTCCTGCCACTACTACATATTTCTTTCCTTCTGGAGGAAACATGTCGCTGAGACGGACTATGACAACGATGATGACATTTACATGTTCTCACACAGATCATTAGTTCTGCACCAGCTGGCTCACAATTTGGGAGTTAGAAATGAACAAAGTAAGACTTAAAATAAATACGGCTAAACCAAAGGTACTAAGTATTATACTTCAAATCCACGCCGCTCAACTCAATATTGCCTGGCAATATTGCAGCTGGATGTGAACAGCAGAATTTATCAAAGCAATAGCTGCGTTCTATCTATCCTACGAGGATCTGAAATCTGGAAAATTATTTTTTTTACCACAAAAATCAAGGTGATTAAGGGATAGATGGGTAACACCTCATGAAATCAGTTCTATTGCGAAGTAAGGCAATGGAATTCACTCATCCAATCAGGTAGACGAGTTGGCCGCCCTAAACAGATATGGAGGACATTCGAAGAAGTATCCAAACTTTTGAGAATGACTTGAAGAACGATAGCGCATTGTTGACGCCCTAGACCCCACGAGGGGTCAAAAACAGAGCAAATAAGCAGAGGAGGCCCAAGCCATGCCAGATATACTGGCGTGGTCATATATGACCAATTGACAATATTGATCCTGGCAGCACAGTCTATGATTCGTAGATCGATTCTTAGGCCCCCTTTCGCTTGCTGTGGATACCAGGCAGCGTGCCTAATGTTGAATAGAACTGGCAACTCTCTGATTCGGCCTAGTAAGGTACCCGATGGCAGATGCTTTGAATGTCGGAACTACTTTCTGCATAAGTCTGATTCTAATTTCAGCTTTCCTTTCGGATGTTTTATAGAACCACATCAACTTCTTAATTGAACAAATATATAAACAGTTTGTTGTATATGAAATGATTTCATTGACAAAACTCCGAAATTAGAAACTTTTTGCAAAGCCACGCAACTCATGTTCGGTGGCAAATTCATTGAACTAAAGTGGTGTTTGGCTTGATGACACAAATAGATAAGAAAACAACAAAAGTGGATTTTTTCCTATCAAAAAAAAAACAATAAGTACGAGTAAATAGTAAATAGAAAAAAAAAGAAGCAACATAACAATGAAACGATAAGGCCCAAACAAGTGAAAAAAATATGAGTGCAATAGATAAAAAAACGTTCGCCCCCTGATGAATTAAATTCTTTTTGCAGCAGGTTGTTCATATACTGTCTGTGATAAAATAAGAACGGTGACAACTTACTTTCTTAATTCGAAAACCTGTGCAAATACTCGTAAATGTCAACCATATTTAGGTGAAGGACCAGGACCTAAACAATGAATTGAGAGCTGCTCCTCTTCGTCCCAATCTAGCAAGTTCAAAGTCATTAAATTTAATATGACAAATATTTCTTCTACATATTTACTCCGGACGACTACGGATACTTGCTTCTCCTGATAGTCACACTAATGTGTTCCAAAGTTTAGACTGTTGTTTTGGCTAATGTAGAAGTGGAAATAATTCAGTCACTTCCTCTTCGAGTGGAATGTTGATCCAGCTTGAGATATGAGCCACAGGCACCGGATACGAAATCAAATAAATCTACTTCCGGAAATTTTATCGATCTTTCTACGAAGCTAGTGTGGGATATGTAGTTTATTCGTATCAGATGGATTATCCTTGTCAGATAGTGTCGGCCAATGCTATGAGTTTGTGAGAAATTATCTTCTGGCGTTCACCCGTTAGAGGGTAGTAGGAATATGATACTCGTAGTTTGAGGTGGAAATATTTTCTTTTTATGGGCTTGTTCACAATATTATAGACAATTATATACTTAACCAATTTTTCTAAATTTTTCAACGCTTGAAAATGACATAAAAAAAAAGTGTCATTAAGGTGTGTAATGCAGAAAAAAAGTTATAGACCCGTGTCCGTCGCAGTTCAGGAGATTGAATAATCTATAGTTATTCGGATTCAGCAAAATGTAAAGCAGTAAAGGGGGTGAAAACACCACGTTACTTTCACTCTGAATGGAATAAAAGCTTGACTAAGATCGAGCCTTGGACGTATATGACCTTCTAATGATGTGATATCACTTCAAACTTTTTTTCAACGAAATTACGTGTAAACCTTAGCAAAAGGCTTCCACTAAGAAATAGCTAAAGACAAAATGTACATACGTAAAGCGCCGCTGTCACTTGTCGACCAGGGAGGCGATCATCTAAGAAAGAAGGATACAAAATTAAATAACGAATTGATTTACAGGCAGAAGCTCACAACTTAACTATTACCACAAATAGAGACAGGCTCGGTCTGCCACGTAAGGAGGTCAGCGTCATTAATATGTATCATTGTGAATTATAACATTAGCTAGATCTGCAATCGCACTTCTTCGGGAAGAAAACGACATCATAAAGAAATCGGACAAGCTCTTCCAGAAAACTTGAAAGGATTACATCGGGACAAAACATCGACGTGCCGGACATAATGAAACGATATGATTCGGCATCAGAATTTATCCGCTGGGGGCCATATTTCAGTATTTCAGTATTTTAACAACGACATTTATAATAGACCATTCAGATCTTTAAGCTATAAATGTGATACAATTAATAAGTGATTTAAGATTAAACTAAAATTATAATTCTTTCTCAATAAGGTAAACTTTAAAAATATCAACATCTGATTGAAATAAATTTGAGTACAAAGAGAGAGAAAAAAAAAAATTATAAGCTTTATTGAACAATTAAAATAAAATATTTGTATGGTGTGAAATTTATGTTCAGTATTCCTGCTAGTTGTCTGCTATATGTCGAAAGAGAGTTTCACTAAAGCTATTTGTATTATAGAGTCGTCTTATATTAAGGGGGAGTGAATTCCAAAGGCGAATGGCGTGAACGAAAAACTGTCGTTCGGTAACTTGATAAGCAACACGAGGTACAATTAAACTTAAAGATCTACTTGAATGCGAAAACCGTAGTTTATCATATAAGTATTGGGGCTGTTGGTTGATTATAATCCTGTGTAGATATTTGATTGTGCAGTAGTCAAAATATCGGTCAAGTGTGCAACCAAGAATATTTTTGATATAAGCCGACACGTGAGCAAAATGATTTAGGCCGTATACGTATCGCACAACATTGTTAAAAGCAATGTTGAGCTTACGTCTGGCAAAGGCGCCGGTGCAACAAAAAACTTCGCAGCCATATGTTATCAGAGGAATGAGCACGACCTTGACCAACATGAGCTTCGTATTTACTGGTGTGAAGCTTTGAGTTTGGGAGAGATTTCTAAGACATCCGTATTTTTTTCCCACAACTGAGCAAACGTGGTCGTCTCAGGTTAATTTTGTATTGAACCAAAACCAAGATTTTTGGCTTTGTTTACAAATTCGACAGGTTCATTACTGTATATATACTGTATACTGAAGGAACGTTGATAAAAGATAAGGGGTTTCTATTTATGAGAAGACACTTCGTTTTTCTTGGGCTAAGCTGCAGAAGGTTTTCATCTGCCAAGCAATGGATACGTTTTAGGTCATCATTAAATTTCAAAGCAGCATGATCAATAAGATCATTCTCAAAGCTTAAATAGAGCTGGATATCGTCAGCAAACATGTGAAAATTAGAACTTTTAATGCTTTTAGGAAGAACGTTAATAAAAATTGCGAAAAGTAGGGGACCCAAAATGAATCCTTGTGGAACACCAACTGAAATTGCAATATAATCTGAAACAGCATTGCTTACATGAACTGCTTGTTTTCTTTCAACCAGATAGGACCGTATGTGATTAGCTGCTGACGCAGAGAAGTTATATAAATTTTGATACAAGTTGTTCATGATCAACGGTGTCAAAGGCCTTAGAAAAATCTAGGAGAGCGATAAGGGTGATTTGTTTTTTGTCTATTTCAGCTCTCATGTCGTCGGATACTTTTAGAAGCGCTGATGTGCAGCTGTGGTGTTTCCGAAATCCAGACTGGTAGGCGCAAAGAACTTGTTCTTGTTGAAGAAAACTTGATATTTCATGGTGTACAACTTTTTCAAATACTTTTGACAAATATGGAAGTATAGCGATAGGTCTATATTCAGTTGACGAGTTGCCTACTGCTTTCCTTTTTGGGATTGGTATAATCTTAGATTGCTTTCAAGCACACGGAAAAGTGGATCTTGTTATTATATTATTGAAAATATATGTTAAATCGGATCAAACCACGTCTCAGATACACACACAACATCAACGCAGGAACCAACAAACAGATATCTAAATTCGTCAATTTTCCCCGATAAACTTTGTGCATTAATGTGGCATACCCTAAGGCCTTCTTGCTGTTCACAAAAGATTTTAAAGAAAGAACGCGCAGGTTATCATTTGAGCCATCGCCTACGGATAGATAGTGATCATAACAGCGGGCTACATCGACAAATTTAAAGGTATTTCCAATGCTTCGTCAAGTGACGTTAGTGATTAACTCTAACTCTGCCATTTTATGGTCTTAATCCACACAAACAGGCCACCTAGGTAAGAGTTTGCGTCGGATTAACACTTCTTGAAAAAAGAAAGAGATACTCGGATACAAATCAATTTATTCCAATTTGCTTAAAAATCGCTGACGTGACTGTAATGCAAAAGGGAAAACGTGAGATATATATAGTATATACCACAGCTGTTGTAATAAATTGACAAAATACTTGCAATTTAATGCTTCCAAAACACAATGAAATGTATATGAAAGACCATGACCATCTATGATATATTGCTTAAAATATTGCTAAATGTCTAGGTTTCCCTCCTCAAGCGATGCAAGACATTTTTTTTCGTGTCTGACTTGACATCAATAAATAACCTTGTTTTCATTACCAGGGCTACGACGATATTTCCAGAAGCATTCTGCCCCTTTAAACTTGTAACCATAACATAAGTGCCGTGTCGTTATGAATGTTCATCAGTTTGTTCTCAAGGCCACCGTCCGATTGACTCTGACCACAAATCGGTTATATCCTATTTTCTAAGTCATTACAACCGGCAAACATTCAAAACCAACGTGCTTCGGTATCCCGCTCTTTCTCTTTTCTATCTAATTCACTTTTGACTATGCTTTGTGTAAATGTTTTAAGGATGTTCAAGGACAATGAGCGCACGATAATCAGAAAAAAATGAAAATTAGCAAACTCAAACCTCGTGTCTAATAAGAGGACAAGAGTAACTAAGTCTGAAAAACAATAGATACTGTCGCTCGGAGCGGAATTATTTGAAGCTGAAGGTAGTACACTTTTGTGTTAGCATAGCACGTAAAGTCGAACAGAATTTCCGGTTCAAAGATTAATTCAATATAAGGTATGTACATCGCAAAAACACGAAAACGCCTCAGGTAAACCGTTGCATTCGGTCGGGAGCCCGTTAAGGTAATAATCAGTGTTACACTGACACAATTAAAGCAACGTCCTATTGAGAAGAAACACTGTAGTCAATGATATACAGGAACATGCCATGTCATGTCATGACTTCTACCCTGAGAAATTACACAAAGAGTGATTTTTTTTCCCCAATGGAGTCCGAACTCATTTAAGGATTGCAATGGATGAAGATGTAGACTTTGGTACAGCGAAAATCTGAACAGAGTAATTGGACGCCAACCTTATTACCGCCCTAGGGACTAATTGTTCTGCGCATCTGGGCAATAACTTCTTAATCTATATTGAGAAGTCACGTTACCCACTCACTATTGATCTCTAGACTGACGCAACTTCTATTTCTGATTACCTGGGACATATGAAACAAGCCAAAGGTTCTGTTCCAACGTTTTAGTCTCTTAATGGGGTGATGTTGATGGATTTGGAGGCCGAATGAAGCACAAGCCTTCAATGTATTTTACCATCAATCAAAATTCATTTTATTAAGGGATATTCAGAGGTTCTCATAATCTTAATATCACCGTTTTTAATGAACTTGAAGGAGTTATCACAAGTATGTATGTACGATGCATAGAAAACTTTTTGGAACTCACTATGAAAATCACTTCAACTTCAGTCTAAAGTTTTAAATTTGTCGTCATTCCAAGTTTTAAATTTGGGTAACGGTGATCTGTTTGAATATAAGGCCATTCAATCTAAAGTTTCAGCCGAGGTTCAAATAAGGCGCCGATAGAAAAATTATTGCGAAAACATCAGCAATTTCTTGGCCTTACTAACGATGTGATCCAAAATAAAGTGACCTGTAGAATGGTTCTAATGTTCGCAAATTCAGCCACGCGTTGCAGAAATATGTAACATTATTTCAATGGTTAATAAAAGTAGAAGAAGATTTCCAATTTGAAATCGAAACCGTTAGCAACTCACTGAAACAGTCAATATTAAGTTATGGGCCGAGTACGCAACTGATCTAGTCGATGGGTAAAGGTTTTGACAAGAAGAGGGAATCTTCATCATTCACAAGTTCGAGTGATTGCCAGAATAAGAGGGTCAGGTTCGAGGCGGAATCCGCGTAAATTGATCAGGAATATTGCGTCCTCTACAGTGTTATTATTTTGAAAAGGAAATTTGTTAAAAATCGCTTCAGGACCAATGCTGGAACGTTTTCGAAGAAAAAAATTTGAGAAAAAATGTCTTGTATCATTGTTCGGTCGGAAACTTTTCAGACAACCCTCGTATGATCATGAACATCTACTAGTCTTTCAGGGGGAATGACACGTTTGACGTTTTTGCCTTTGGTTCTTGGCACTAGTGCACCAGTTTTTGGACTTGTAAAATGCGAAAAGCAGTAATATATTCATTTTTGAAATAATAAATGAACAAGTCCTTGATTGTATCCTTTTCATTTTCTGGTTTTTTGGCCCTCCGAGTTTTACTTTTTTTCGAGTTATGAATTTGAAACACGACTAACTGGCTGAATACATAGACGCATGCCGTAGCCGCACGAGTTCAATATAATCAAATTTTCCAGTTGCAGCACGATTGTGCTCACTACATTGAAACCATATGTATTCAATGATTGACAGCTCGTACGTCTGCAACTATATATGTATTGCGTTTGCAGCACTATTGTGATCAGCCAGTAACTGAATTCATATCTTCATAATACCGAATATCTACACAACTGTAATGGAGTTTGTTCCAAAAACCAATACTAAAATTTTGTTTGCGATCAATGTCCCACACACATACCACCTTGATCAATATGATCCCGGAATAACCACCGTGTGGCGTTCCCATTGTTCCGATTTGAGTTCTGTTTTTTTTTTGTTAAGTTGGTAAATCTGTTGTTGACATTCCCTCTAAATCTTAGCGTCATAGCTTGACATTTGCAAAAGTTACGTAGCCAAGAGTACATCTATCTGTGTGTGTGTTGGCGATTTTTTACAATTTTAGAAATGGATTTAAATTTGCAACATCGAACTTGTATTAAATTTTGCGTAAGAAACGGATTTAATGGTGCGCGAACGTTGGAAATGTTGGAAAAGTATTTCGGCAACGATTCTCTAAAGAAAACGGTCGTTTACCAGTGGCACGAGGGGTTCATAAGTGGTCGTGAGTCAATCGAAGATGATGAACGCAGTGGCAGACCATCGACATCGAAAACCGACGAAAACATTGATGAAGTAAAAGAAATGTTGGTCAACAACCGCAAATTAACCATTAGAGAGATAGCGGAGGACTTGAATATTGCCTATGAATCCGTCCAAAACATTTTGGTTAATGATTTGGGTTTCCTTCGAGTAGCGGCAAAGTTGGTGCCAAAAGCCCTCAATTTCATGCAAAAAGAGACCGTGAGAGAGATGATTTGCGAGACTGAATCCGTTCAAAAGGATCATTACTGGAGACGAGACGTGGGTTTATGAGTACGACACGCAATACCGACATCAGGCAAGTGAATGGCGTTCACCAGATGAGCCGAGACCAAAAAAACCACGTCGTTTTCAGTCAAAAAAGAAGGCAATGCTCACGGTTTTCATGGATTACAACGGTGTAGTGCATCATGATTTTTTGACAGAAGGCTAGACAGTAAACAAAGAGTTTATTTGGGCGTTATGAGACGTTTGCGTGAAGTAATTCGCCGAAAGAAACCAGAATTGTGGGCAGAAAACTCGTGGATTTTGCACCATGATAACGCACGGTCGCACAGTGCCATCATTATTCGTAATTATTTGACGAAAGATGCAACAAATACCATCCAACAGCCACCGAATTCACCTGATTTGGCTCCCTGTGACTTCTCTCTGTTCAATCGAGTTGAAAAACCACTACGGGGAACGCGTTTCAGCAGCTGAGAGCAAGTTATAGGAAATATCGCAGGAAGCACTGATGGACATACCGAAAATCGAATATAAAAAATGTTTCGAGGATTGGATCAAGCGCTGGCATAAGTGTGCTGCAGTCAATGGGGATTGCTTTGAAAGGGACAATATAGATTTAGATGAATAAACTTGTATTTTTAATTTTCTGAATAAATCCCGGGAATTTATTTTGATCAAGAACACAAGTGCACGTAGGACAAACAAATTTTCAACTTTGTTAATATTTTCTTTATCTCTTGTCACCGTGATATGTATGATATGCGGAAAATTGTATGGAAAATTTGTCCCAAACGACAAAAAATGGTTTATAGCACAAAACAATTCTACAAACTGTTGATTTTGGTGGATATGGGACAAAATCGATGTTCGAAATCTCAGGATTGGAAAGACATAGAGCAAAACGAATCACAGATTTAAAAAGAGCATACAAAATTACCATATGATCCGTTCCTAACTCAAAAACCACAAAACTGGCGTATGGAACAAGACAATTCTTTAGCAACATAGTACTAAAAATGTAACATTGTCATTATCCAGTCTATCTCTTATGTCTTCAACCACATTCAGTATAGCTGTAGTACAACTGTTTTGTACGGAATCCTGACTGAACTGGAAGCAGCAAATTATTTTTCATAAGAAACTCGTTAAGTTATTTATGCATAATCCTTTCACATATTTTTGAGAGAAAAGGAAGGATTGATATTGGCCTGAATTTTTTTTAATTTAATTTTAAACTTTAAACTTTGTCTGATAAAGTTCGCTTCGTGGTGCGGTTTTTTAGTTTTTGCCTGTTTTTCTACAGAAAATTATCATGTTCTTCATTTGCATCATTCGAAGCAAAGTAAAATGCTTTTCTATCTGTTGTAACCACTTAAAAAGTCAAAATTTCATAAATAGTAACACAAATAAAAAACATTACGAGATTCTTAACTCAAACGACCTTCACATTTATAATTACTAAATTCAATGAAAGTTTCTCCATATCAAGATATGAATCATCCAAAAATAAAAACAGCAATATTTTTTTTTGTATGTAACACAAAAGCAGGTAAAAGTATTCCATCGAGTTTTGACTCATACGAAAACTGACTGTAAAGTAGCTGCTCTTAAAAACTCGCGACATTTAACTGAGTTATGTTTTTTTTTTATTTGCTGTTTTAATTAGCCTTTTGCCACGTCATACGAGTAAAAATTGTGACAGACCCTGAACTTTTTCCATTTGTTCTGCTTTTTTCAAGACGTATAAGCACCTGCAATTAACTGATGTCATTATTTTATTATTATTTTGGTAATAGCTAAGATAGACTTAAACATTACTTAGCTAAGCAATCAAACATTTGTGGAGTAGAATTGTTTGGATGGCTGCCTACTCAGGCATTGTAAGGCAATGATAAGAGCTCGGATAAGCGCGATTATTAAGTGTATAAATTCACAGAACCGATGTGATGGTGTAATTTGTTTCACTTGACAATCACATTGAATACCTGATACAGCGTAGCTCCTTCTTTTCCTTTTACTAGCCTATACATAACGAGTATCTCATTTTTACTGCATCGCTACTGCTCCGCTTATGGGGTTGGCTAATGTCGCAGATCGCAGAACATGTCTGCATACTGATTGGTCCTGCATCGCTTCGGCGGTTAGACCCAGGCGTTGTTGTGCATTTGCCATCTGAGCAATCCAGGAATTCTTTTTCCTACCTAGTTTTCTTTTAGTAGGAGCGACCGTAATTGATATTGCCTTCTTAACGGGATTTTCCGGAGATCTTCTTTGAACGTGGCAATACCACCTAATTCTATCCGACTCAAGTTGTTCGATTACCGAATTCTTTATGTGTAGACTACTTCCTCTAATGTGCGTAGATCTAATGCAGTCGCGTTTAGTAACTCCAGTCGACATCCTTAACATTTTCATCTCTGCTGCTGTCATTTTATTTTTAAACGCTTCGTATATTGTCCAGCACTGCGAACCATATGTAAGAGCTGGTCGAACCATCGTGGTGTAAAGTTTTCCCTTCAATTTAAGTGAAAATTTTCGGTCACATAAGATTCCTGAATTTTCTCGCCATTTCATCGTCGTCACATTTCGCTTCTACGTTAACGATTGATCCTAAATACTTGAACCTAGTGGTTTTCGGAAGAACTATTCCGTCCAACATTATATCTGGAATAGGTCGCAGTGGATCCGAAAATGGGCAGGTAAATGTTCCGTCTTTGAGCGACTTATTTTAAACCCGTTTTTCTCTAGCGCATCTTTCCATTTACTTAGGACGTTTTGTAAATCTACGACATTATCGCTTAGAATAACTGCGTCGTCGGCGAAGAGAATCGATGTTACATTTGCTTCGTGCATGCAATCTTTCAAATGATAGTCTAGTACCACGTTAAAGAGGAAAGGGCTAAGAACGCTTCCTTGATGCACTCCGACATTTACCGGAAATTCTCTCGTAAGTCCGTCGGCACATTTAACAGCAGTTTTGACATTTCCATACATGTCTTGTATCATTCGTATATACGTTTCCGGTACCTTTTGAGACCTCAACGCGGTCCATATGAGATCTCTAGGCACACGATCGAATGCCTTTTCTAGATCAATAAATACCATGTGCAGATTTTTTGACGAATCCCGATGTTTTTCCATTAATATTCGCAAGCTTTGGATTGCGTCCACCGTCGATCTTCCTTCCACGAATCCACACTGGCTATCGTCGAGCTTTAAGATTTTGCGAAGACGTTCGTTTAAAACTCTTTCAACGATTTTCATCGTGTGTGACATCAGCTTGATTGAGCGGTAGTTGTTGCATTCTCGCGTGTCGCCTTTGCCTTTGTATAACGGAACCAAAAAGCTACTTCTCCATTGATTCGGCATAGATTGTCCGTATTTTATTTTATTCAAGAGTTTCGACAGTCATTCACTGCCGATACATTCCATCCTCGACCAAAACTCTGATGGGACGTTGTCTGGTCCCGCCGCTTTCCCGCGTTTCATTTTTCCGATAGCTATACTTATTTCTTCTGTTGAAAAGTCAGCAACTTCTTCTTCGGATGGATCAGCTGCAGGGACGCGATCACGTGGAAACTGTTTGTTAAGCAGGTCCTTACAGTATTCAAGCCACCTATCACAGATGTCCTTTTCGTTTGTTAGTAAGTGCCCGTAGGAGTCTTTGATGTATTTTGGCGACGTTGTCTTCTATCTGTCGATCGTGAGGATATTTGTTCCAAGTCCTGGTAAAGGTTTTCCGCTGCTGCCGCTCGGGTTTGGGCCAGTACTCTCTTTGTAATGTTTTTAAGTCGCTCATATTCAAGTGCAAGTCGAGACTTTTCGAGATCGTTGCTCCGATCACATTTTGTCCACGCTTGAAATGCTTGCTTCTTGTCGGTCAAAACTCGTTTGGTTTCGTCTTTCCACCACCATGTTTCTTTCTCGATGTGATGATGTCCTGTTATCGTTCCTAGAAGAGACTTTGCGTGTTTAATGCATGCCTCGTGCATGCTGTTCCATATTTCTTGCGGGATAAGTGAGTCTGCGATAACATTTATATTAAGAAGTACTTCTTTAGCGCGTGCAATAAATCTTGTGTCTCGTTCTTTCGATAAGTTATACCACCGGATTTTAGGCTTTCTAACAAGCTCTCGTGTTTTTGGTGGTTCCGCTGTGAAGAATTCTTTAATGAGCAGCCGAGGTTGGGTAACTAGCGATTCTCCAAGGATTACCTTGCAGTCCTTGACACTGTTTCTCATCGATCTTTTGCAAAGGTGATAGTCTATTTGTGTTTCGTGGCCTCCACTGCTATAGGTGATAAGATGTCGTTGATGTTTTATAAACATCGTATTTAAAACAGTGAGACCGTGGGCTTTACATGCTGCAAGGATGTCTTCACCAGCAGAATTTCTGGTTCCAAAGCCTTTATCGCCGTGGCATTCCTCATAATCTACATTTGATTCTCCAACGTAGCCGTTTAAATCTCCGCCTACGAAAAGCATCTCCTCGATCAGTATAAATGAGTAAATTTCTGAGTAAATTTCCGAAATCTGACCAAAATTTATCCTTTTCGATTGATCGCAACCGTTTTGTGGGGCGTACGCGCTAACAATGTTCCACATTTCATTGTTTATAATGAGTTTTACACTCATCAAGCGGTCGCTTATTTTTGAGATACCAATGATATTATTAAGAAGATTTGCCGCGACAATAACACCGACACCGTTTCGTCCATTGACCGTTCCATGGCAAAACATCTTAAATGACTTAGTTTTTAAATCAAGAAAACCCGCTTTATTTCCGGTATTACATCACTTCGTTTCCTGAACGCACATGACATGTAGAATTCTGCGACGCATTATTGCTTCCATCTCCAAGCTTTTTGAGGTCATCGATCCGACGTTCCAACTTGCAAGCCGAAGTTTAGTAAAATTTAGAAACTTCATTTTGCCCGCCCTCGGAATCCGTCGGGCTCTGACACAAGCATTTCTGCTTGCCCTGCGATCACCCGAATGCGTGGCAAGCGTGGTGCCCAGCGGGGTAGTGCTACAACTTGCGATCATTTCCATGAAGTTTTTTGTACTTTCGTACGAGATTGATTTGACACACGTACGAGTGTTATGGATCGAATTGTTACTGGGGACGAAACATGGGTCCACCACTATGACCCTGAAAGCAAACAAGAGTCCATGCAGTGGCATAAAAAAGGAACAGACCCCCCGAATAAGTTCAAAGTCACTCCGTCTGCCGGGAAGCTCATGGCCACAGTTTTTTGGGACTCAAAGGGAATCTTGCTCATTGAGTACAAAAAAAAAGGTGAAACCATCAACGCCACATCCTACGCTTCCACTTTGCATAATTTGCGGGAGGAAATTAAAAAGAAAAGACGGGGTAAACTCGCAGCGGGTGTGTTGCTTCTTCATGACAATGCTCCTGTTCACACGGCGCGAGTTTCCAAGGTTGCTGCGCGAGATTGTGGTTTCGAAGAAATCTAACACCCACCCTATAGTCCAGTTCTTGCCCCTAGTGATTATTTCCTGTTTCCGGATTTGAAAAAATGTCTTCGTGGAAAAAGATTTTCGGATGATGAAGAACTCAAGTCGGCAATAAATGGGTATTTTGCAGAGAAAGAGGAAATTTATTTTTTTGAGGGTTTAAAAAAGCTTATCTCAGGACGTAACAAATGCATTGATGTTAGGGGAGATTATATTGAAAAATAAAAACAATTTAAATTGAATTCGCATTTTCCTTCATATCGATACCGAGAATATATTGAACGCCCCTCGTAGCAGCACTAGTCAATAAAAGCTAGTGAATGCTAGTTGTGCATCTTTTGACAGTTACTTACCCAAGTTTCAGCCATTTTGGGCGCGCAGTTTTTAGTTGACAGTCGTTTGAGTGAGTCGATGTGAGTGTTTTTTGTGAAAATGGAAAAAATTGAGTATCGAGCTGTTATTAAATTCTTGTTTTGGAAAGCCAATATGCCTACGCAAATCAAAAAATGAGTTGGACTCATTGGGAGATGATGAACGTTCGCGACGTCCAAAAACTGCAAGCACTGACGATAACATTGCTAAAGTTCACCAAATGGTGTTAGACGACCGCTGAATTAAAGTGAGAGAGATGTAGAGGTTATGAAAATGTCCAAGGAACGTGTTTGTTACATATTAAACCAAGTTTTAGGCATGAGAATGCTGTCCGCGCGTTGGGTGCCGCATTTGCTTACGTTAGGCCAAAAACGTGTTCGAATGAACATTTCCAACACTCTGTTGGCGCAGTTTAGGCGCAATAAATCCGAGTTTTGGCGCCGATTAATTACTGTAGATGAAACTTGGATGCACCATTATACGCCCGAAACAAAAATTCAGTCAAAACAGTGGACTGCAAGGGGCGAGCCGGCTCCAAAGAAAGCAAAAACTGTTTTTTCGGCTGGGAAAGTGATGGCGACTGTTTTTTGGGATAGTGAAGGAGTTGTCTTAATCGATTATCTTCGAATAGGAAATACCATTGCAGGAGAATACTACGCATCATTACTTGCCAAGCTGAAGGCAAAAATTGCGGAAAAACGGCCACATTTGCAGAAAGAGAAAATCCTGTTTCACCAAGACAACGCGCCGTCTCACACCTCAGCTTGACCATCCGCCTTATTCACCAGATCTTGCCCCAAGCAAATTCTTTTTGTTCCCTCATCTAAAAACTGCGCTCGGAGGACATAGATTTTCGTCAAATGAGGAGTCAATCACCTTCGTGAACAATTATTCACAGAGGAAAACGCCAAGTACTATTTGGACGAGTTAAAGAGATGGGAGCATCGCTGGGAGAAGTGTGTAGAGTTACAAGGAGACTATGTCTTGTATCATTGTTCATTCGGAAGCTTTTCAGACAACCCTCGTATTCCACAAAAACTAGTCGCTGTTATAAATGCTACCTATGATGGCGCTAAAAGTCATATCTTACACAATGGCAAAGTGTCAGAGGAATATGATGTTCGACCCACGGAATATAATGAGGTTTCATTCTTTCGACACTGCTACGTAGTAATCGGTGTATGATACGAGCTGCTCTGCCTAAAAGAAATATTCGGCTGAGATGGGCTGATGACGTTTAACTGCTTTCACATAAGAATGGACCTGCACCAGGTGGACCAAAATAAATACGACTAGGCATTTCAATATCTCAGCATAATACTATTGCCGCTCAACTTAACATTACTGGATAAAAAGTTAAGAAAGGAAGGAGCTTTAGACACAAGGAACACTCTTTTCGGCTAAAGAAAGTTTCTGAAATTTTTTGAAGCCCTCCAAATAATACGATTTCTTGAGGCCCCCAAAATAGGCGTTTGCTTCATCGATGATCTCTTCATTCGACCCAAATCTGTTGTTCGTGTTTGGAAACAAGAAATAGTCGCAGGAGCTAAATCTCGAGAATATGCTGGATAAGGGAGCAATTCGTAACCTAATTCATGCAATTTTGCATTGCGATTGGGGACTTGTGCACCGGTGGTGCGTTGTCCTGGCGGATGAGAACTTTTTTCTTCGCCAAATGCGGTCCTTTTAGCTTCAAATCAGGGTCGAATAGATCCAACAACTCTACATAATAGGCGCCGGAGATTGTTTTACCATTTTCAAAGTAATCGATGTCGACCTTGTTGGCCGACAGACGCACCATGGCCTACTTAGGTTTCGATTTACCAGGAGATGTCCATTGTCTCGACTCTTCTTTGGTCACTGGTGTGTTCTGATGCACCCATGTTTCGTCTTTACAAAATGCGAAAAAACTATTTGACAGATCTGTCTGAAAATTTGGGTGCGTTCTTTTGAAAGATGCTTCTTGACAAGCAAAATGTGCGATTTGAGATGACAGCGTCATCTGGTTTAATTTTAAGGGACTTATTGACCCACCCTCGTATCAAGGAAGTAAGTCAGATGACGGCGGTATCGAACTGCATATTGGCAACAGAATTTATAAAGCAAAAATGCGTTCGGGACGCTATCAATATTTTCAGCAAAAAGGCTGAGATTATTCGATAAAACGTTCACTAAACATTGCTATTCTAATGGTATAGTGTCTGTTAAGTGACCAAAACTGTCGCAGGAATAATCGCTATCTTCGTGTATCTGAATACCAACTACACGCGATAACAGACCAAAAGCCAATACACTTTAAAAAAAAAAAACGGAAAAAAGTGGCATTGAACTGGTCACACCTTACGGCACGAAAACAGTTCCACTGCGACCTACGTCATGTAATAGAATTCACTTTCCTAATCAGGTAGACGAGCGGGCCACCCTAGGTGGAATCCAAGTGATTTAGTTAGGCTTCCGAATTTAGTCTAAAAGCATTAAGGTTCATAGTTCAAAGCATTAGGTTCATACTCGTAGAATATATGCATATAAGCTTAGTTAGACAGACTCTCTGGTTAAGCACTGTGTGAAGGAAAACAGAAATTAACTTTATGGGATATTTGTCTTAATTATTTGTGTGATTATGGTTTGTGCTGGACCTTAGCTCCATAGCTAAGGCTACGTATTTAAATCTGACCTTCCGTTGCCTGACATGTATGATACAAAAGAAAGACCTCTAAATTGATCAGTCAATGTGTTTCGCAAAAGGACTCGCGTCTGACTCACTGCATTCATTTTCAATTTATCTTTATATATTCGTAAACTAGCGTAAGGTAAAAGAAGTTCATAATAAATCGATTTATTTATTTTGTGCTGTTGTAGGAGAAGGCTTACGAACGGGTATATGCAGGAAAATCAGAGACAGTTCATGTTCATGTGGCTGTCGTGTGGTCCCCAATCAATTCTGGCAAATGATCCGGAGCCGAAGCCGAAGGTGAAGCCAAAGCCCAAAGCCGAGTGAAATCAATAAACGTTGTTGTATGCACTGCAATGATATTGTATTGTGGTGGTAGTAGTTTGACCGTTGCTAAAACTTTAGCTGTAGATGTGGCAATAGCTATACAGCTACTGGCACCGTCACCGCGGCCACAAACACTGTCGTCGTCGTATTCTGGTGAAATATCTGAATATCATATCGATTTGTAGATGGCCTGGGTCTGGGCCTACAAAAGTCCCTGTTGATGACCAACCCCATCGTAGATATTTGCTGGTAGCAGCACCAGCACCACTGCCAGTGGTAAGCAGCCCCAGTCAGAGGCATTTGCGGTTTATTTTCGACTTGAACAAGATTTGAACTGCGGCAAGCAGGTTAAACGTGTTTCAGTTTAAAGTGGCCCCTGACTGACCGTTTTAAGATATTTTTTTTCCAATTGTACGCGCCATGTCCTTTAATTTTTTTTTTTTTTTTTTTTTATTCTTTGCTTCGTTTTCGTCGTTTTTGTTGTTGCCTTTTTGTACTGCTGTACACTCTCGCATTTATTGACAATATAATTTCCAAGTGTACGAGTGTGAGAGCCGAGGTTGCCAAAGGGGGTTGGTTGCTGTTGCGTTATATTTCGATGGGAATTGTCTTCTTTGGCTGCGCGACTTGGTTTTTGAGGGTTTGTTAAATATGTATTCAATATTCGTTGTTTTATGTGATGGTTTGGAACTAGAACGGGGTGGCAGTTGCAGCACTTTGTGTATACTCTATATTGTATACAGAAAATGTTTAGTTTTTTTTTTTTGTTCTTCTTTCAAGGTCGAGTTCATTCCTCCTCTCAAGGTTATTCGAGAATAACTTTGGTATACTGCTTGTTTGTGCACACACTATTAGCATGGGCCAAATTGTTTTTTGAAAGAAATCAATAAAATTTGGTTGTCACTTTTAAAATACAATAGAAAACAGGATTGTGAAGAGGAAAACGAAATGAATGAAGGGTGAGCTCGTTTGAAATTAATTTGGTTCATTCCATGGGGTTGTGTTCTTTCAATTAATCACTCAACCTGTTTTCATTTATTTATTTTTTTTTTTTTTGACAAAATGGATGTATGAGTAAATTGAATCACAAATCAGTAAGGGGTATTTTTTTTGTTGGCTTACATTCTATTGTATTGGAATTGTTTCCAACCCTCAGCAAATGCAATTTGGATTTACAAGTTTGAAATGGAGTAAAACCACTCAATTGAAGAATCTGGTCGGCTAAATAATGGTGAAAGATTCAGAAGTTACAACTCCACAAACAACTGATATCTGCAAAGATTTCTGGCCGCCTGGTGTATCGACTTATAGACATTAGTTCATTATACTACAAGCTGTTGCTACCCATACATACTCTGCATACACCCGTATTGGCCACGAGACCAGTGCTTGCGGCGGAAGTTCGCGGACCGGGATCTTGATCAGACTGAAGTCGACCCTTCTTTTTATCGAGGCTTACTTCTGTGTGTATGAGTTTGCAAATACGCAAAATTTGCAGAAGAAACTCATGGGACTCAATAATACCCATAAATGTCCACTGTTTTTGTGGTCCTTTTACTGGCCGCATCATCTTCGGCTCGATCGGGTTACAGGCATGGACAATGGTCTATGGTTATTTCTTCAAAAATATGGACGTCATTGAATCGGGACGACATATGGTAGCAGCAGAACAGAGGGTTATGGGTGAAGCAGAGCACCAAATGATTGAAAGAGTGGGCCAGAATTGGAATAGAAGTATGTCATTAATTGAGTTTGAAGGCCCAGAACAATTAAGATATTCAGTCTTAGTACGTTTGATTAGTAACCAGTTATCTTTTAGATTCTTTATCCAATTAGATATTAGGTATTGCCTGAAGGACTACTGACCGCGCGCGCTAGTTAATGTGCTGCTTCCATAGAAAACCTTACACGACTATAAAAAGTAACGGACTTTGTATACTGCCTTGGTGTACTCCAATTTAAACTCTAAATTCTCTTGTTATTTCGCTGTGAATTTTACTTTTGTTTTCGCGTCTCGTTGTACGTATCACATTCCATTATTTTATATACCACCTTGATCAAAATGTTCCCGGAATAACCACCGTGTGGCGATCCCGCTGTTCCGGTTTGAGTTCTGTTTTTTTTTTTGTTGAGTTGGTAAATCTGTTGTTGACATTCCCCCTAAATCTTAGCGTCATAGCATGACATTTGCAAAAGTTACGTAGCCAAGAGTACATCTATCTCTGTGAGTGTTGGCGATTTTTTACAATTTTAAAAATGGATTTAAATTTGCAACAACGAACTTGT
Organism: Volucella bombylans; assembly: GCA_949129095.1. Taxonomy (NCBI): domain Eukaryota; kingdom Metazoa; phylum Arthropoda; class Insecta; order Diptera; family Syrphidae; genus Volucella; species Volucella bombylans. Next base: position 103,709,464 of record OX422144.1, on the reverse strand, counting down.
ATTCGTATTAAACGGATTTCATGGTCCGTTGGAAATATTTGAAAAGTGTTTCGGCAACGATTCTCTAATGGAAACGGTCGTTTGCCAGTGGCACGAGCGGTTCAAAAGTGGTCGTGAATCAATCGAAGATGATGAACGCAGTGGCAGACCATCGACATCGAAAACCGACGAAAACATTGATGAAGTAAAAGAAATGTTGGTCAACAACCGCAAATTAACCATTAGAGAGATAGCGGAGGACTTGAATATTGCCTATGAATCCGTCCAAAACATTTTGGTTAATGATTTGGGTTTCCTTCGTGTAGCAGCAAAGTTGGTGCCAAAAGCCCTCAATTTCATGCAAAAAGAGACCGTGAGAGAGATGATTTGCGAGACTGAATCCGTTCAAAAGGATCATTACTGGAGACGAGACGTGGGTTTATGAGTACGACACGCAATACAGACATCAGGCAAGTGAATGGCGTTCACCAGATGAGCCGAGACCAAAAAAACCACGTCGTTTTCAGTCAAAAAAGAAGGCAATGCTCACGGTTTTCATGGATTACAACGGTGTAGTGCATCATGAATTTTTGAATTTTTACAGTAACCACAGAGTATTATTTGGGCGTTATGAGACGTTTGCGTGAAGCAATTCGCTGAAAGAGACCAGAAATGTGGGCAGAAAACTCGTGGATTTTGCACTATGATAACGCACCGTCCCACAGTGCCATCATTATTCGTAATTCTTTGACGAAAAATGCAACAAATACCATCCAACAGCTACCGAATTCACCTGATTTGGCTCCCTGTGATTTCTTTCTGTTCAATCGAGTTAAAAAACCACTACGGGGAACGCGTTTCAGCAGCCAAGAGGAAGTAATCGAAAAATCGCAAAAAAAAACACTGATGGACATACCGAAAACCGACTATAAAAAATGTTTCGAGGATCGGATCAAGCGCAGGCATAAGTGTGTTGCAGTCGATGGGGATTACTTTGAAGGGGACAATATAGATTTAGATTAATTAACTTGCATTTTTAATTTTCTGAATAAGTTTTTGATCAAGGTGGTTATCTCGGACATATTTGCAGTTTTGAGCGCCATCCAAATAATACCTCTGCGGAGTCTTTCGAACGCTTTCTCTAAATCGATAAAGACAATATGCAGGTCTTTCTAGGCTTCGCTATGTTTCACCATATGTGTATATCGTACATATCGCTTTGTCGACTGTCTAGAACCTTAGCGTATATGTTCATAGCATACAACATAAGCTAGATCGATCGGTAGTTGCTGCGATTTTTCGTGATGCCTTTGCCTTTATATAATGGAACCAGAAAGCTCTCCTACATGCGTTAGGCATTCGATCGTGTCTCATAATCTTCTTAGACAAGTTGTCGAACAATTAAAACCAAAGATTTCCAAATGTCGCCAATACTTCGGAGGTTATAAGATCCGGTACACCACCGATTCATTCATTTTACTGTTTCTCGAATCTCTACTTCCCTTAAAATCTGATGTTTCCTCTTCGTGCATGATAGCCGAGGGAATGATACTGCAAATTTTGTTTTCGTTGTTCCGCAATTTTAAAATTAGTAGCTCGTTTGCTTATAGCTCCACCGACGTTACGTTTCTTCAATTGCTTGTTGTCTATTTATAGACAGTGAAAGTACATCTTCTTATTCAAGATACAATGCCTCATCTGCTACACTGCGCGATATACCATTTTTCGTCGTATACCATTTTTCGTCGTATACCATTTATTTTCTCGACTGATGCGGGTTTTCGTTGGTTTTCCTCCGGTTTCTTCAGAAAAAATTTTTTTGCTATGTCGGTGCGATAAATCACTTCAGAATCTTTGACACGCTGCTTCGCGTTATTCTAGTAAAGATAGTAATCTATCAGCGTTTGGTGCGCTCCACTGTAATATGCAAGATTTCCATGCGTTATAGTTCGTTAGATTCCCCAACTTGTCCGTTTAAAATTCCACTGATAAAAATCACTTCCCCTTTTGATGTTCAATTTAAAAGGTCGTCGAGGTTGCGCCAATATATTTTCCCATTGCTCACTATCACTTGCGCTAACAATATTCCCAATTTCGTGTTCTACACGTATAATCAGTTTTATGGCAATTCGTCGGCCTTTAATTTTTGATATACTCTTACTTCCGATCTTATTTAGGTGTTTACTTTGTTCCCTATTGTAGTAATACAATTTGTGCGTTTCGTTTGTTCAGGTTGTGGCCCCGTTAACGACTTTTCACGGCTAGGTTTCTTGAACTCATATCAAATTGATTTTACATTGGCCTCATACGTTTTCTAGTTCGAAAATTTTGCCCGTCATTGTGTCGACGTTCCAGATACGTATGGAAGAGTGGGTCATGCATTACAAAACCGAATATATTATAGGATGCTATCCAATGAACATTTGATTTTTAAGCCACAATTGAGTGGTTTTCGCTTTGTGAACAGGCAGTCTTTTTTGAATATTCAAGGCTTGTTGACAAACAATGTCCGTTTAAGGACCTTTACAGCGCCTTTTAGAACAATTAATTGTTAAGCAAACGTATAGATATGTATACCCGATCGTCGGACCAAACATCGGAGCTTACTCGTATTTCAAGCCAGGCGGTTGTTGTTATCAACACACATTTCAGTGAGGGAATTCAGCAAATTGTATCAAACAGATATTCTGCAAAACATCTCATCTAAACGTCTAACAAGTATCTATTAGAATTTACAAAATCCTGCTACAGCATACATTGCAAACAATACAGAAAAATGTGTCAAAAATAATGTACCGGACTCCATACCAAAAGACTACTGGACTACAAGATATTTTAAATATATCATTGAGTCCTTTAAGCGTACAATTAAAAATGGACCAAAGAACTACATGCTCGATGAATGGACTAAGCCAAGTGATGCCATATTCTAGTTTCGCCTTAGTTCCGTAGTTGTTCTGAATTCGTCTGCGATGACTGGATATGTACATATATAAGATTCCGAATTCGATAAATTTATTAACTCAGTTCACTATCTATTATTTTTATTCATTAACGGGTACGTCTTGGTTAGACATGTTAAGCCCACAATTTTTATCATTCATTGCCTTTGACTTTATTTGTTTATCTTCAAAATTGACAATGTCTTACAGAACATTGTATATTTATACTTTTAACCGCTTCTGTGAAATATATTCGATATGTCTTCTTCCAGAGTTTAGTCTGGTATCACCCGAATCTTGGTTTTTGTAAATATCCTGCATACTCGTACTTGGTCTTTCAATTTAATCTTATTCTGGGTTTGGTCTTGCTTAACATAACAACGGCATACTCTTTTGATATCGGTCGTACAAAAAATATAAATACGGTGTAAGGCCACATACCATATACAAATTACTAGCAAAGATAATGATACTAGAGCAGCGTGATACATTCGGTGTGGTCAGAGGTTTTAAAAAAGGAAATGCGTCTTATCTTCTTCCAGATATTTAAACAATGGGGACGGGCAGTAAGCAAGCGACTTAAAATTTAGTTCAACTGTGCTTCTGTATAGTCACCATATATCAAATGTGGCATCCCCATCCACATCTGAGTATTTACCAACAAGCCTCTCCAATTAGCTGGATCGGTTGTTAGCTGCACTAAGTTTCGCAAAGCTGGTTGGATTAAGGTCCTCTTCCACTTCTGTGTCCATTTAAGATGAGAAATTCTGTGCAACGTCTTCCTTGTTGAGTGGATTCCAAGATACCCCAAGCTGTAGCTTTCCTGTACATAAGCTGTATGAGTATGTCCGAAGCATCTTCATACAATTCATGACTGAATATTCTCTCATACTCCTGCAGACAAGACTGAAAATCATTCAAAGTACTTTCCACTTAAGTCAGCTACGTCACTCACACTCAATAGTGTCCATGTCTTTAGATCATAAACCTAAACTGGAAGTGATATTGCCTTCTTTCTTTATTTTAATTGTTTGAAATTGGGAGCCTTACAGCTCAATTCCCTTCTCAGTTCAAAAACGCAGTGGTTGGCAAACGGTTAAGCTGATATCCTTGTTTATGTAAGCAGCTGTTATCTAGTCCAGATGTGTCTATCTCTTTATATCTGTCAATTTTGCGTGCCCTTTCGTTAAGACGATATGCAATCCATTTTGCTTTACGCAACCTTAAGGTTTATCATCGCTATTTCCGTCTCTATACTTCATTAGGAGCAAGGGAAGGTTCTGTCGTTTTAATCATATGCACCTCTCTGCACTGTCGACCGTTAGTAAGTAGTCTGACATCTGGTTAAGTGATTTAGTAAGGTTTTGCATATGTTGGTCAAGAATTGTTTAACTTTCGAATCGTCAACATCAGTGAAGAAAAAGTACACTTGTGCTGTTTGGATTCTGTTTGTGTGGATTTTCTTTGAAAGATGAACCCCAATCAAGAAGACCATCAGATGTTGAGGGTGAACTTCTATGCAATGTGATCCAGACAAATTTTGCTTTAACATCCGTAGATGTGGCTTTCAAGCTTAGAATTCACAGACAATGGTGTTGGATCGCATCACAAGGTTTGGTTTTTAATGAACCGAACTTCCATGTGTACCTTAAATCAGAAAATGAAGTCGCTGTTGGACTGCCTGATTATAGAAGATGAAAAGTGGATAGTTTATAAAAAAAGACCGTATGTTTATAGAGGTGAAACTCCGTTATCAACATCAAAACCTGGTGCGCATCAGAAAGAGGTAATGCTGTGTTATTGGTTGGACAGCAAGAGTCTGGTGTACTATGAGGTGCTTAAGCAAAATGAAACGGGTTATGCTGGTCGTTATTGTAATCAGTTTGATATTGTGAACATAAAAATTCAACGCACACGTAAATCTTTGGCCAACAAAAATAGTACAGTCTATCATCACGACAACGCTAGCCTAAAAGTGTCCAAAAAATTGTTGAGTTGGGAAATTTCACCTGATATTGCACCATCATCTGCAAATTCCAAGAAGTATTGTATTTGGCTTTGTTCTGCCACAATCCGCCGAGTTTTTGCCCCGTTTCATTACCGTGGGCGAAACATGAGTCCACCACAACACCCCTGATACCAAATATCAGTCGAAGAAGTGGGTTTATATAGGCGAATTGAACTCGAGGAAAGCCAAGGTGAGTCTAACAAGGTCATGGCGACAGTTTATTTTGCGATGTCCAAGACATAAGCCACTGCGGTTACCTATAATAGCAAAAAGCAATAAACGAAGAACATTATGCCATCTTTTTGTACCGACTCACCGACGATTTGAAAGAAAACCGACATTTGCTTCTGAAGAAAGTGCTTTTCCAACAAGACAGTGCACAGGATCACATGAACGTAGTCGCCACGTAAAAGAAATGGTTCGACGGAAAGACATTTAGCTTCATCAATGAATTCATCGCTCAATTCAATGTCTTTTTGAGGAACTCTTGTTATTTGGAAGGGATCACAAAATTGAAGAATTCTGTTGAGCTGAGAGGAAACTATGTGGAGTAATAAAACACCCGGTAGCTACTACGTGAAGGTAAAACCGGGCTACGCCAGGTTACGGCTGGCCCACAGAGCGCGAGATGGTACATGGTTCCATGTTCACATCATGAGCTACACTCTCAAAGCCATCATCCGTTTAAAGAGAAGTTGTGTTTGCTAACCAGCTGTTTGGCACTTAGCCATTATCAACACAGTTTAACCCCGCCCACATTTCTCAGATCTCGCTGATATAAAGCTGCCTGATTACGAACTAGTGACATTATTCTTTTCTCACCGCTGTCTCGCCATTTACGTGCGTAGTGATGTTGCTTACCAAACTCCACCACATTGTAATCCCTGTTCCAATCCAAAATTCAACTTAATGTGGTTAAAATTCCATCTTTGAAAGCAAATTATCAAATATTGCTTTATCAACAGAAGCCCCAAACTTGACAGCAATTTGACATTTAATGAGTGCGACTCCATACAAAGAATTGTATCCCTGTATCCTCATGCTGAAATCGCGATTAGGGGCGTAAAGGGGCTATCAGCTTTAGAGAAAGGTTTCAAACGAGCCAGGAATGATTGCAACGTCTTACTTAAGCGTGTGAAATTTCAATACAACCAAACTGGTAATACATACTACAAAGTGCCAAAGGTAGTTTGTCAAAAACATCAGAAATTCTGCCTCATTCTCCTTCCCAACGCTCATTTACAGTGACATTTCAGCTGTCAGCTCTTTTGACAAGCCCAAACTGCTTGCTGCACATTTTGTGGCTAGCTCAACACTTCCAGATTGAGCTTTGTGTACGTCTACGCTTGAGGGCGTCAAATTTTCAATGCGACGAATCCACTTTCGCACTCGTGTAGGAGCAATAGATCTTAAGATTCACAATTCCGCTGGTCCCTTCTTCTGAAGAGGTGTTCTTTCACGCTGATGAAGCTCATCAGTATACCCTCAAGCCCACTTTCGGACGTGCTGCCGAGCTGTCTATTTCCTAATCATTGTAACATTCAGAAATTTAAAACCAACGTACATCTTTCATTCAACAATAATTTCTTTCGCCAGGCGGTGTGCAAACATTTTAAGGGTACCTTAACCTCTTAAGCGAGCGTATGATTCCAACACCGATTTAGGATTCGGAGGTGGCGTCTTTCTGCAGAACGACAACGTTATATTTCACCCCTCATTAGGAAAACTTGCATCAATCCTGATGCAAACGATACAGCGAAAAACCGGAAGAGGGGTAAAGTATTTTTATCTGTAGCGACAGATAAGCCGGGCTTACAGCCTTGGTGAGACCTCCCACGACTTCCTAGCTAGTTACTCGGCACTGATGTGGTGGATACAGGTACTGTTGCCACTTTATCATTGAAGCATTTGCTGATCTTTCTCCAAGACAGAGAAATTTCAGTAAAAGGAACATACAGGGAGTACAATGAACTGTATTTTCGTTAGAAAAAAAGCCCAACATTGATGGAATTTTGTAATCATGTTGGAGCCATTCCATTCAGAGTGAAATAGTCGTTGGCTATTAACCTAAAATGCATTGATGTAAAAATGTTGCTGCAGTTTGTGTTAGCTGCACGTCCTCTTTGGCATGCTCTTTCTCTTCATACCCTGTGCTTGTCTTTGATATACAAGTATGTAACTCGCTGCTACGCCCTCATTAGTTCCATTGCAATACCGCTAGGGGAGCAAAATTGTATCTAAATCTCTCTCTAATGGTACTAGATACAGCCGGACAGTCGGAAAGTTAAGGTTCAATAAGGGCCCAAAACCAATCAAGTGGTCTTCATTGGGTGCAACAGGCTTAGATCTCACAAACCATTATGTCTTCATAGAAAAGAAATTCATCTCAATACGACCATCAACATATGTATAATATGCTTGAACTAGTCGCGCTTAAGGCATTGCTGAAAACTTAAACCATATCCAAGTTAGTTTGCGAAAACAGGATTCAACTCAAAACAACCGGAAATCTGAATTAATTGAGTATCGCATGGGTTCCAGGCAAAAATACCATAAACCATTCAGCGCCTAGATTTGAGTTCGCTATCAAACAATTTTTAGTCTGAATCTGGATTTTTCGTAAGTTCAGCTGTGCTGCATTGCTCATTACATTCATTACCGTGGGCGAAACATAAGTCCACCACAACACCCCTGAGACCAAATATCAGTCGAAAAAGTGGGTTTATATAGGCGAATTGAACTCGAGGAAAGCCAAGGTGAGTCTAACAAGATCATGGCGACAGTTTATTTTGCAATGTCCAAGACATAAGCCACTGCGGTTACTTATAATAGCAAAAAGCAATAAAAGAAGAACATTATGCCATCTTTTGCCACCGACGATTTGAAAGAAAACCGACATTTGCTTCTGAAGAAAGTGCTTTTCCAACAAGACAGTGCACAGGATCACATGAACGTAGTCGCCACGTAAAAGAAATGGTTCGACGGAAAGACATTTAGCTTCATCAATGAATTCATCGCTCAATTCAATGTCTTTTTGAGGAACTCTTGTTATTTGGAAGGGAACACAAAATTGAAGAATTCTGTTGAGCTGAGAGGAAACTATGTGGAGTAATAAAACACCCGGTAGCTACTACGTGAAGGTAAAACCGGGCTACGCCAGGTTACGGCTGGCCCACAGAGCGCGAGATGGTACATGGTTCCATGTTCACATCATGAGCTACACTCTCAAAGCCATCATCCGTTTAAAGAGAAGTTGTGTTTGCTAACCAGCTGTTTGGCACTTAGCCATTATCAACACAGTTTAACCCCGCCCACATTTCTCAGATCACGCTGATATAAAGCTGCCTGATTACGAACTAGTGACATTATTCTTTTCTCACCGCTGTCTCGCCATTTACGTGCGTAGTGATGTTGCTTACCAAACTCCACCACATTGTAATCCCTGTTCCAATCCAAAATTCAACTTAATGTGGTTAAAATTCCATCTTTGAAAGCAAATTATCAAATATTGCTTTATCAACAGAAGCCCCAAACTTGACAGCAATTTGACATTTAATGAGTGCGACTCCATACAAAGAATTGTATCCCTGTATCCTCATGCTGAAATCGCGATTAGGGGCGTAAAGGGGCTATCAGCTTTAGAGAAAGGTTTCAAACGAGCCAGGAATGATTGCAACGTCTTACTTAAGCGTGTGAAATTTCAATACAACCAAACTGGTAATACATACTACAAAGTGCCAAAGGTAGTTTGTCAAAAACATCAGAAATTCTGCCTCATTCTCCTTCCCAACGCTCATTTACAGTGACATTTCAGCTGTCAGCTCTTTTGACAAGCCCAAACTGCTTGCTGCACATTTTGTGGCTAGCTCAACACTTCCAGATTGAGCTTTGTGTACGTCTACGCTTGAGGGCGTCAAATTTTCAATGCGACGAATCCACTTTCGCACTCGTGTAGGAGCAATAGATCTTAAGATTCACAATTCCGCTGGTCCCTTCTTCTGAAGAGGTGTTCTTTCACGCTGATGAAGCTCATCAGTATACCCTCAAGCCCACTTTCGGACGTGCTGCCGAGCTGTCTATTTCCTAATCATTGTAACATTCAGAAATTTAAAACCAACGTACATCTTTCATTCAACAATAATTTCTTTCGCCAGGCGGTGTGCAAACATTTTAAGGGTACCTTAACCTCTTAAGCGAGCGTATGATTCCAACACCGATTTAGGATTCGGAGGTGGCGTCTTTCTGCAGAACGACAACGTTATATTTCACCCCTCATTAGGAAAACTTGCATCAATCCTGATGCAAACGATACAGCGAAAAACCGGAAGAGGGGTAAAGTATTTTTATCTGTAGCGACAGATAAGCCGGGCTTACAGCCTTGGTGAGACCTCCCACGACTTCCTAGCTAGTTACTCGGCACTGATGTGGTGGATACAGGTACTGTTGCCACTTTATCATTGAAGCATTTGCTGATCTTTCTCCAAGACAGAGAAATTTCAGTAAAAGGAACATACAGGGAGAATAAGGAATGAACTCTATTTTCGTTAGAAAAAAAGCCCAACATTGATGGAATTTTGTAATCATGTTGGAGCCATTCCATTCAGAGTGAAATAGTCGTTGGCTATTAACCTAAAATGCATTGATGTAAAAATGTTGCTGCAGTTTGTGTTAGCTGCACGTCCTCTTTGGCATGCTCTTTCTCTTCATACCCTGTGCTTGTCTTTGATATACAAGTATGTAACTCGCTGCTACGCCCTCATTAGTTCCATTGCAATACCGCTAGGGGAGCAAAATTGTATCTAAATCTCTCTCTAATGGTACTAGATACAGCCGGACAGTCGGAAAGTTAAGGTTCAATAAGGGCCCAAAACCAATCAAGTGGTCTTCATTGGGTGCAACAGGCTTAGATCTCACAAACCATTATGTCTTCATAGAAAAGAAATTCATCTCAATACGACCATCAACATATGTATAATATGCTTGAACTAGTCGCGCTTAAGGCATTGCTGAAAACTTAAACCATATCCAAGTTAGTTTGCGAAAACAGGATTCAACTCAAAACAACCGGAAATCTGAATTAATTGAGTATCGCATGGGTTCCAGGCAAAAATACCATAAACCATTCAGCGCCTAGATTTGAGTTCGCTATCAAACAATTTTTAGTCTGAATCTGGATTTTTCGTAAGTTCAGCTGTGCTGCATTGCTGTTTTAACTTTTCGGGTGAACTCTTATCAGTCTGTGCGTATCAGACGCTGTTGTAGAAGGTGACATACTCGATTATTGCTCATCATTCAACGCAAGACTGAGAAGCTTCATTACAAGGAATATAAAACGAACAGCAAAGATAGAAAGGAGATCACTGCAGAATGTCCTTGAATGAAGGTCAACTACAAGAATATTTTATATCAATGGTTGTACGTACCTTTAACCGAGTCATAAGCAAACAAATTGAAGATGTTCACGCACAAACATCTTGAGACATAGCCTTGGTGGGTCAAAAAACATTTCTACCATCTTCAGGGCGTTTCTTTTTTAAATCTGAGCTCTCGAGTCTTGGTGTAGCGTTTTACAAAGTGAATGATAAATCTTTTCAAAGATAAACACAACTACCGACGAACGTAGCGTGGTTTGATGGCAGGAATCATACGATGAGAATAGCCTTCAGGCAGCACAGCAAATTCATGCGTCTGTGCAATGTACATTCTGTACAGTTTGCACAGGATCCTATGCAGAATAACAACAAACAAACAAAACCGCAGGCTGCTGACTCCTTAATGTCATGCTTAGCTAATGCTTTTTCCAAACAGAATTTGTTTTTATTGTTGTTGGTCGTTGAATAGAGACGTCAGAGACAAGGTCGATTCCCCAAATGGTTCTCAAACGGCATGTCAATATCCTTGGAAGCTAAATAATAGATGAGAACTAATTAAAACCAGTCACTGGACAAATTTTATACTTCTCTTTAGTTAGCTTCCTTTTTCAGTGGCCTTCTGCTGCCGACGAAAGTCCTTAAATTCCCACAAGGTCCCTTCTAATTGGAACAGTGTCATCGAGACCCAACTCAAGTCCACTGAAAACAGATGTTTGTCAAAGTAAAAGTGTTGTGAACGGACGTATCGAGCCTGTTGTATAACAATAAAAACATCAGCAGGCAGACGCGTTCGTTGTTCTCCACAACTTTGCCTTCCACCACCAGTAATCCGTTGAGCAACTGTACGTAGAGGAGTAGAAGCGACGAAGGAAAAAGTACAGGGAAGGTGAGGGCAAAAGTGTAAACGAGAAAAAGGGCATCACACACTCACTCTCCGCATACCAAAGCATATCTCAAAAACAACAATGAAAAGGAAAAAAAACTAGGCCACCACAATTCCAACACCCCCTTGGGAGCAGCACGATTTTGATTTTGAATTTCGTTCCCCAAAAACAATAAGTAAAAAACAGAAAACACATAGCAAGAACGAAATTCCTTCTCTCCCGCCCCATGCAGTGGAGACTTTTGATTTTTTTTTTCTCTTTTCTCTTCTGTTGATCGATCAAAATCGCAAGGCGAAATCTATTTCGTCATGCCATCGACGAAGGGGGCCCAAAAGCACCGAGTACAACACACGGACACACGACTAACTGTAAAATGAACAACAAAAAAAAAACGAAGAAAAAAAACCAAAAACCTCTGCGCGAAAACGTGATTTTTCCTTTTTTTCTCGACTTTTCCACTGCTGCTCTTTATGAGCAGCGGAGAGATATCGATAACAAGATCGAGAGCGCAGATTTTCACACGGGACGGATAGGCAGACGGGGCAATCGACCGTAATTTTGCGAAATTCCGAACCCTAATCAAGTCTGAAGCCAAACCTGGCCATTGGACGGACATTGGACACACTGCAGACAATGGACAGGGACTTTGGGAAATTAGCTTTTTAGTTTTTCCTCCTGAATTCACTTTACCTTATTTGTAGAACTTCATGATGGAGCGTGAAGGGGATGATTCGTGGGTCTTCTTTTATTTTATTTCTTTTATGGATTCGATAATTTGTACACACACAACACACGATTGGACGCGCACTCGAATGGATTTTCACTTTGTTTTTCCTCTTTTTTTGGGGGGGGGAGGCTAGATTCGAATTTTGGAGTTTGTGAAATTCTTCTTGGGACAGGGGGTGAACTTTTCTGTAAATGGAATTTTGTATTTTACCAATTAATTGAAATAAAAAAAAAGAACGAGCACTCCGGAAAACTGACCGACACGAATGATTTTTCTCTTTCTCGTACGGTGGAATACACTGAACTGTTGTGTCGTGAAATGGTGGAACGAAAACTCGTGCAAAGTAGAATTCAAAGAGGGAAGGAATGAAAATGAAAAAGAATGCCGCGGATAGGTGGCGCTGTGCTGGATTGAAGAATTATTTTAGCAACGCGCTTACATTTTATGATGAGTTCTAATTTTATTAAAACTAGTTTTAGGAAATAAAAGCTTATTTATTTATTTATTTATTTGGAAATGAGATTCTTATACACTTTAAGATATAATATCTTATAAACTAGTTATAAGTTATATATGATTACATCTATGAAAGCTTAAATATAAAATTAATTCATAATTCAAAAATACTGCTTACGACAGTTTGACAGAGTAATATATATGTATAAGCGATATTAGATTAGATATTATAATGTAAATGTAATAATAATAAAGAAGATAAAATAACATAGAAACAAATATAAAAGCAAGTTCAGAGTTATGGAATAAAGAAAAAAAGAAGAGAAAATTGATAACAACAATAACGTACATGAATATGCCGGTGTACAGTGGGCGAAATTAGTTTATACGCACCCAACACTGTTTCAAATAATTACAGAATTGCTGTCATTTAAGGGTTTAAAAAAAAATCTATATTTGCACGACCGTTAATTTTTAAGCGGTATTGTAGATTTAAGAACCAGTCTTGATAACGGCGTCTTTTTGTGATAAAGATAAGGCAAAGAAAATATTAGCAGCTGTCTAAAGCACGAAATTCATTTATACGCATTTAGTATTTCAGTGAAATTGATTGACTCCTGTGGAAAAATTTAAGTGAAAGTTAAAAAAGGTTAAAGATCACTTCTTTTTTTTAAATAAAAAAATAATATCTTAGAATTGATTTCCAGAAAAATAAATATTTAAATCCATAATGGGAAAAGGAAAATATTTAACAGTGGAAAAAAAGATTAAGATAACGGTTTCAAAGAGCGCGACATTTCCAGTAGGGCAATTGCACGTGAAATCAATCGTTCTGAAGGGCTCATCAGAAATTTCCTTAAAAAAGGTGATTCGTATGGAAAGAATGGTGGTCGAAAAGGCTGGAGTAAAATAACTCGCCTTTATTTTTCAACAGAACAACGCAGCTGTTCACGCTTCCAAATTCTCCCAAAAATAGTTGAGACAGCGAAACATCCCAGATATGCGTTGGCCGGCATGCAGTCCTGACCTTGTCCCCATAGAAAATCTGTGGGGTATAATGGCAAGAGAGGTTTATAAAAACGGTCATCAGTTTGAAAACATCTGGTCTCTTGAAGAAGAAACTAAGCGCACATGGGACCTTGTAGGTTTTGACACCATCTACAAGCTTATAAGTTCCATGCCGAATAGGACACACAAAATACTGACAAGTTTTTTTTTTTAATTAAAATGTGTTTTATTTATATTTTTTACTAGTTTCTTAAAATGCGTATAAATGAATTTCGTAGCGAAAAATGTGATTTTGTTTAAATAAATAATGTTTAATAGATTTGGTTGATTATGATGGTTTTTTGTTTAAAATACAGAATTAGTACTCGTATATGCACTTTTCTAAAACAAAAAGTGGTGCCAAAGCCATTTTATGTAAAAAGACGGAAAAAACGGTGCGTTTAAATGAATTTCGCTTACTGTATGTGTACATAATGAATGTAAATTTGTCACGACAAAAACATTCGTATTTTGGCTTTTAACCTAGTCCTATTTTCTATTTCCCTAATAGATCGCGGCAGGAAATTCCAGGCGCGACATGGCAAGCACAACAAATATACGTACGGATGTACGAGAGGCATGATGCGAATGAATAAGTATTCGAGATCTGTGGGAAGATGCCGTTCGTACTTTCTCATAAAGATAGTGGAATTGCTGGTTTAACAGAATATCTGAAAGCTGAATTAAAGCACGAAACTGGAATAAATTATCAAATGTCATACCGAGCAAGCGTATAGAGTAGTTGAACGATGCCCATAGCGTTCTTAGGACACCAGAGGTTCTTCCCACAATGTTGGTAATATGATTTCCCCAGGTCACAGCGTACGTTTGAACACCACACCAAGACTTTTGGCCGTTTCGACATAAGCTATGGGGACATTGTTTAATATAATAGGAGGAAAGCATGAAAGGTCGATATTGTTTTTAGAAATCACTAGTGATACGGACGTTTTAGGGTTCAATAAAAGACAATTTTTCTATGACCAATTTGCTACATTTTCAAGTTACTCATTAATACAACTAACACAATGCTCGATTAGGCCAAGCGGACAACTCATATACAACTGTACATCATCAGCGTACATATGTAGGGAGCAGTGTTTGATATAGGTACTTCATTAACGTATATGGAAAAAATAGAGGTCCCAAAATTGATCCCTGGGGAACACCACTTGTAAAAAGAAACTTGATAAACAGGTATTAAATTCGACTGCTTTCCTCCGATCTGTTAAATAACAACTAATAAGCTTTGCAGCGCAAGATGTGATATTACAGAATCGTTTAAATTTGTCACATAAGATAGAGTGGTCTACTGTATCAGATGCTTGTAGGATAAGAAAGCTAACTTTATCATCTTCGATTGCTTGCCGTATATCCTCGCTGACACTTAATAAAACTGTAATGTAGCTATGTTTTTTACGGAAACCAGATTGCTTTGGTTTTAGTAGGCATGAACTATTGAGGTACAAAGTCATTTGTTTTTGTAATAAAAAACCTTTGATAAATAAGGCAAAATTGAAATTGGACTAAATCCTTCAATCTTGGAATTTTTAGCTACAGGTAGGATTTTTGCCGTTTTCCATGGTGTCGGAAATGTACCTGTTGTCAGTATGACATTAAAGACATGAGTGATAAAAGGAAGTGTGATAGGTAAAATCAGTTTCAAAAATAGAGCATCTGATCAAAATCAACTGTATTCGACTTGGATGAAAGTATGCTTTCAATCACTTCTGTGCAATCTCTTGCCCTAAAAGTAAAAGGAGAACTAACGAAGCTAACATTAATAGAAAATTGCAATCTTTTAAACTGAAATGGATAATTCAATGGAATTATAGGTTTTCTATGTACAAAAAAGTTTTGCCACAACCAATTACAAATGACTCCTAAGATCTATCTAAATGGACCACTTTCAATTTTCCTCGATCCCCACGCTGGATCTGGTAGACAACGTCATTAATGCGGGTTATCACCTTGTATGGACCTTCCCAGTCTTGTTGCAATTTTGGTGATTTGCCTTTCTTACGCAGAGGATTATACAGCCAGACCAGATCTCCTTCGTTGAAACTGGAAGATTTCTCCTTGATATCGTACCTAGTCTTCATGCGGCTGCTTGCTAGCTTCATCTTTTCTCTGGTGTCTTCATGCAATTTACGAATCCTGCTCCGCAAGTCATTCACGTAGTCGTTCACCTCATTGGACTCCGTCGGTGGGAATCCGAGTTTTGCTTCACTTGGTAACCGAATTGTTTGACCAAATAAGATCTCGGATGGTGTGTGTCCTGTTGAGCTATGGACCACATTTCGGTAGGCCATTAAGAGGAGGGGTATGTGTCGATCCCAATTCCGCTGGCAGTTGCTGACGTCCTTAGATAAATGCTCATTCAAGGTCCGATTGAATCGCTCGACCATTCCATCAGATTGAGGGTGTAGTGGCGCTGTCCTTGTCTTTCTTATTCCCAAATATTGGCATATTTCCTGGAAGGCTTTTGATTCAAAGTTTCGCCCTGGAGCAGAGTGTAGCTCCATTGGGACCCCAAACCTGCTCACCCAATTGTTGACTACATGTTCGTCTACGGTCTTAGCCTCTTGATTTGGGATGGCAAACACTTCCGGCCACTTACTGAAATAATCCACGACCACGAGGGTGTATCGGTTGCCATTGAAGGTTTCGGGAAACGGCCCAGCGATGTCGATGACTATTCGTTCGAATGGTGCTCCGACATTGTATTGTTGCATTTGTCCATGTGGCTTTACTTTTTGGGGATAGCCTTGCACAAAAAGAGTCCCACTCTGCTCAGTATGCCTTGAGAGTTTGGCTTCGATCTGATATCTGCTGCCAGGTGGCCGGAGCATTGCACAGTCCAAACGACATCACTGCAAACTGCCAAAGACCGCTTCCTGTAGTGAAGGCAGTTTTCTCACGATATGTATGATTTATCTCTACTTTCATCATCGACACTATTTCGGCAACTTCTGTTTGCTTTGCCAATGGAAGACGCCTTCCAGGTTGACGGATTGGTCGGGCGTCTCCGGTGTCAATGTGGTGTTGAACAATATGAGCTCGTCCATATTCTCCGTCTTGTGTAGCAAATATATCAGCGTACTCACCGATTAGTTTTTCTGCCAGGATTCGCTGATCTTCGTCCAGATTACAGAGGCTGAGAATTTTGTTTTCTTTTTTTCCGTTGTGGTCGATATAGCCTCAACAGGTACGCATTTTCCCACTATCTCCCATTTTTTCACCTTTACACTGAATGTCTTTGGATTTAGAATCCTTACAGGGACCATGTTGTTCTTTGGCTCCACTTAGGTCTTTCCCACCATGAAGCCTCTTCTATTTTCTGGCTCCATCAAATAGAATCGGTGGCTACCAGCACCACCTTCCACTTTTGCCCACAAAATTGCTTCTGACGAAGGCTCTAGACTCTGATTGCTGCAGATGACGACATTTGAGACTGAGGTATTGGCGTTTCCGTATATCATTGGTATCTCCATGTTTCTGTATTTCAGGGTTTGTGCTCTCAAGTCGACTATAAGTCCATGTTCTCTCATGAAGTCTGTACCAATGATGCACTCGTCACGTATGTCAGCTACCAGAAACGCGTGAGAGAATGTTATTATGGCCAGTTGGATTTTTATGCGGACTTCACCATATACCTTAATCGTTGCTCCTGTAGCTGTTCGCAAGCTGCAACTGCTAGTGTTATGCAGCCGAGACTTCTGCACAAGATTCCTCCTGATGATTGAGGCCGTGGCACCGATGTATATTGTTGTCATCCATTTTTCTTTTCCACTCACTACTTCTACTAGAAGGCTTTCGTTGCATCGATTTGCCAACGAGACTTGGATGATGGTCCTGGGGCCATTGACTCCTGCTACCAACTTCTGCCCCGCGAAGTTGGTGCTTAAGCATTTCCCGACTGATGGCGGGAAGGTTGACCGGCTTCTCGATAGCTGTTTCTGCGGGTTTCTTCCTCTATTTGCTTTTCACCACAGTGAGGGCAGTCTTTTCGTCGCACCGGTTCTTTACACTGCCTTTGAAGGTGTCCTATTTTATTGCAATTCCAGCAGCGAATTATTCGCCTATCGCGTCGAGTGTCTCGTTCCTCGGCATTAATTCTTGTGCAGGAGCATTCGATACATGCTCCTTCTCTGACGAAATGTGTTCCCCTGGAAGCCTGATTGGCTGCTTCCATCGCCAGAGCGAAGGCAAGTGCTTCAGCAAGGGTTCTTTTCCCGGCCATCCTTACTGCTGACTGTAGCTTCGAATCTGCAATTCCCCTGATAAATGCATCTTTTGCCATTTCGTCGATAATTTCTTGGCCTGCGGTGGGATATGACAAATGTGCCAGTCTACTCACGTCTGCTTGGAGCTGTTGCAGTGTTTCTCCTCGTTGCTGCATACGGCTTTGCTATTGGATATGCAATTGGTTTCTCGATAGCCTGTACTAAAGTCACATAATCTTTATGCTTTTCGATGTCTACTGTTTGCAGCAGTTCTGCTGCAGGACCGTGTAAGGCCATTGTTAGGGCAAAGCACTTTTCCTCATTGTCCCAGTCGTTTGCACAGGCAGTCATTTCAAACTGCTTCTTATAAGTAGACCATGAAGTCTGGCCATCGAATGAGGGAAGCTTCAACTCTTTTCGCCTTGGACCGCTTAAAGAACATTCTCGCAGTTTCTGTTTTCGTACTGTGTCGAGCTCTTTTGCCAGTTGCTCAACTTTGCTGTCCATTTGTTCGAATTTTTTTTTACACACAATAAGTCCTATCCCACTTCTAACACCAATATAAAATGTTTGTGTGGGTACAAATGATAGAACTTATTCTTTTCAATACAAATCCCTTTATTCAGTACATTACAATTCACTATTTAATTGTTTCTCTCAATACAATCCAATTTCTCAACCGCTTATACTTTTCTTATCTTTTACTTAAACCACTTAATTACTTCCCCTAATTAACACTTCAAATTTCACTTTAGAACTGATTTGCATACCTTGGGGATGCTGGTATTTATACTCGAATGACATACTTCAAGAACAATCCTCGCCATCCAGCGTCCCATACAATTTCCAATTTGCTAGAAAATTCGATTCCACTCTCCAGTCATCAATGGTCGAGATTTCAAGAAAAAGATTTCAAGAGTGTATACAATTTTTACTTAATTTGATAAATCAATGCTTGCCATTTACTTTTTAAGGATTATTTTATGTAAATGTTGACCACACCTACGTTTTAAGTGGTCCATACCGAGAGTCCAATTTTGAATTACTTTTTCAATCATATTGGCTGGTATCTCTCTAATAACACGTGTAATGTTGCCTTCGAAGGCTGCAATTGACGCTGGTTTATCGGCATAGACAACTGATTTGACATATTCTCATAAAAAATAGTCTAAAGGCGTCAAATTGCACGATCAAGCTGACCAATTCACCGGTCCAAAACGAGAGATAAATTGCTCATCGAACTCATTTTTCAATTGCTCCATTGATTCGCCATACAGCACTATGGCACGTAGCGCCGTCTTGCTGGAACCCCATGTCGACCAGGTTCAGCTCGTGCATTTTGCGCAAATAAAAAGTTCGAAATTATTCAACGATAGCGGGCACTATTGATGATAACGTTGTTCTCTCGGTCATCTTTGAAGAAATAGGGACCAGTGATTCCGCCGAGCCATACAGCGAGTAAGAAAATCCTAATTGCTGCGAACGGCAACGAATGAGCAAATCAGGGTCTTTATTAACACTGACGGATACAGCAGCAATATTTTCCTCTATACGCACTCTACGCGTACTATTATCCAATAGTAATAGCTATGGGTTAAATTGCTCAGTAGGTCGATTTTGACTACCGTAAAATGGTCGAAGTGCACGAAAAACATTTTTCACAGAGCATGAATTTTGATAGTAAAATTCAATAATTTGTAAACATTGTTCGGATGTAAGTCTTTCCATGATGAAATGGTAATGCTAACTGAGTATGTTTGACTTTGATACGTGTCACGAATCACGCGTGAGCTGTCAAAAATACTCGTAGAACACTAAAGTCTCATTTACAATACTGCGAGATGTGATACGAGGGTCGCATTCGGACATCGGACGTCTGTTTACAATGATACGTCAAAATGCAACGAACAATTGTCAAGTGAAGTGCTAATCATGGAACAAGTTTTCCAGATTTTCGAAATTGACTGCGATGCTTGCTGTGAGATTCGCACTATTGTAAACAAACACATTGAAGTACATGTTACGGAAATATTTTTGACAATTCATGCGCTCTCTTTTTCGAACAACATATCGCATCTCGCAATAGTGTAAATGGGACTTGAAAAACAAAACAGCATAAAAATCACCCTTTATTAGGCGCTTCAATATGAAGCTGTTTTTTCTCGTCTTTGTCCACATCATCTTTTGAGTTAATTTGCATAAAATTGTCGCAATTCACACAAATTTAAACTTTTACAAATTTGATAGTTTAATATTTAATTGATCTGACGTTTTTGCAATTCCTTCCCAAAGAAAAATCTCGTGTAGAAATTTGTAAGAATTGACAGGTGGGGAAATGAATTACTCTCTCCAATGCGTTCTCTTTTACAAATTTTTTCTCGCTGAAGCAAATTTGTACAAATCTGTAATCCTGTAACAGACCTAGTATGTTGAAGTTCAACTTGATCGAAATTACAATAGTTTGTTCAATGTATTCGCTGTTTAAATTTTCGATAGATCCATCAGTTATTCCCGAAGACTTAGAGAAACCTATTGAAAACACAATGTCTTGTAATGACCAATGAAAGAAGTGCGCGATTAGTTATACACATTTATTTTCGGTATGAGCATTTATGTCGACATCTGGGTACTGGCGTTTGAAGTTCTAATAGAACCATCAATGAATTAATTTTTGAACTTATGCCATAACTCTAGTGAATTAGAAGCACTGCAGAAACTAATATTTATAATAGCAAACATTATAGCTGACGCTGTTTTGATGCTGGATATGTTGGGTGTGAAATATCGTTCACAGTTTTCAAACTTTCGGATGAAGTTGTATTCTAATAACATGCAGATAATACCATTCTTGATTATAACGATATATTGTATAGACACACCAAGAGTATGCTCCTAAAATAAACAAGGGCCACCTTCACAAGGAGTACCGCGGCGTCGCCGTTGGCAAGTTCCAGTTAGCTTATTGAATGTATAGTGAGCTTGTACTTTTGCATAGAGCAAAGTAGTTGTAAATTCGTCGCTCTGACATAAATTATAAAACGCCTTCAATGTTGTATTCTTTGGATTCCTTAGTACTGTTTGGGCATTATTTGGATCAAATCCCCCCCGGTTACACACTTTAATAGAAAATGGCATATGCTTCGGAAGTACTAATATATCTTAATTTCTGATAACAAGCCACTTTATTCTACTGATTTTGTACAAAAAAAAAAAAAACGGGTAAACCTGAACCTTTGTTGACATATTTGCACATATGTTTGTATACTTTATCAATTTAATACTATTGCACAGTTCAATATATCGTACTACTATGCATTAAAGGTTCGTGACAGTATCGCTGAAAATGGAAGAACCCGCCGATTAATAACGGTTTTACATCATTAAATACAAGCCATTATGACTAAAAATTGTTAACTTGGTTGAAATAGGGTTATAAACTATTATTCACCGAATTTAACGATTATATTTTGTTTATAACAATTGGATTTGTTATGTTTGTTGTAAACTATATTTATTTGTCGAGAGCATTGCTAAATCTATTACAACTACCATATATTCCGGCAATACTGTCCAATGATAATCTCTTCCATCTAATTGCTAAAATCTATTTTTATTTGTTTATAGCAAATACAATTGTATTCGCTTTTTTTTTACTTTGCTGAGACCATCACTCATTTGAAAAAATCCAAACTTATTAAAATCGAATAATAAATTGTCCGTATGATGGAAGGTGCTTAGCCTCTAAATGAGGAATTAGATATAAAGGAAGTTGCTAACTAAAAAAACTGTCGTCGGATGCTGATATACAAATATCGAATCCTCCAAATCTGGAGATCTAGCTTTCCTGAAGGACTCCACGTGCGCCAGGGACACACCTACACTTACCCCGCAGCGAAATGGCGCAAAAGCAATCGTCAGTACTTGAACAAAATGTACAGATTTCCGACATTTCAAGCATTACGTATAGAAAATGAGACCGTCAACTTGTGAGTCTCCAATACTGAGGTAATATGGCCATATGCTGCAGCAGTTGCTGTTCCTTTGCCTGCTTCAATACCTGTTAATCCAGACTGCAATGGAGCATTAATTGAAGAATCATCATCGTTTGGCGGTGCTGGAGATACATCCGACATACAAGACAGTTAGCAACATCTAAAAGAAGAACTACCCTATACGATGAATGGATATCAATGAAATGGACTCACTGGGGGAGCCCAAGTCTCCAGCCGACTACGAGTATGATTATAACCCACGTCGAAAGAGTCGATCGAGTGGTGGTGGTGGTATAGATAGTCGTGATGGACGAGGTCGTTGTAAGAGTCTAAAAGATTCAACCAGCCGTCATTCAGATTCACCCAGATGGGTACTGGACCGCCATCGGTTCGGCTGCAGAAGAGGTGGGTGACGAAATGGAAATTGAAGATCACGGAGGTTTAAGAAATTACCGAAATCTTCCCGGCGAGTGGAGTCAAGTCAACAAACCGAAACCAAAACAGAAATGCCTTCAGGCATATTATCATAACGAGAAATGCAGACACCATATTCCCAAAGTATCTTAGCTTTTCAAGTATACTCTCCCAAAACATTTGAAATGTTGACTTTCATTAGCTCTTCTGAGATCATCAGGTTGGCTAGTTCCATTGCTGTCATCGTTTCAAATTTTTTTTTGATGTTGAGATTATTTTATCAATCTTGGCTAGATCATACTTGGAGTAAATCCGTGCAATGACATTGTTAGGCAGACCTTGAAATTCTCATTCTGCCGTTTTTCTAATACTCGTTGTTAGGATTGAGAGTTGGTATAAAACCTCTAGGTTCAATAATAATACATAATTGGTCAATCAACTTAAACTTTATCGTTAAAACAACACCTTCCCCAATTTCGACCTTACAACTACAGCCAAATACCTTGACTTTATTAGCTCACATATCTTAAATCACGCTGCTAACTCACTTTCCTACTCGCTAGTACGGTCTCGATCACCTTTCGCCTCCTACTGTTAAATTTACATAGATACCACGGAATGCCGTTCTCTAATCAAATCCTATTTTGTTCGCTTTGAGTGAAAACAAAAACAAGCGTCATGACGTCCATCCAACAGAAGGGGCCTCCTACCGGTATATAATGTATCTAACTAGTCTCAGGAGCTTTTCGGAACTATTTACACTCCAAATCCTACCGAATCCTGCACATTTTCTATTAAAGCTGTTGACCAATTAATTGAAATACACTTGATTATTAAAAAATTGTTGATAAGTACAATTCTTTTTATAATGAAATGAAGTTTTTGATGAGTACTCCGCAGTATTGTAGTTTATAAGTATTTCTACCTCATTTCCATCTATTTATTGAATATTTGGAAAAAATATTTCAACAAAGAAAGCTAAAAGAATAAATTTTCTTATCCTTTCACAATTTTTTATATGTGTATATTATATAAGATGCTTAAATATGCCAATTTTAGCACAAATTCATCAATACAAGGTTGCTCCTCCTTTGGCAGTAATAACCGTTTTTATTTTATTCGGTGACCTTACCAAGGAATATATATTCATAGATCGGTTAATAGACACAATACTATGCCAATTAAATGTCATCTCTAACTCCATCGGAAGGCAATTAGACCTTATTTTCACTACTGATCCCATTAACACCACAGTATCGTGTTGCCTCTTAAATTTATCAACTATTGATACATTTCTCCCCTCACTTCTTATCTCAGTCTTCCATAACCCTCCACTCCAGTCCACCCTTTCACCAATTATCTCTTCTTACAACTTCCATAAAGCTAATTTTCGCAAAATTAATATCTACTCGTACATATGTATTTCAGCAAGTCTTCCTTTGATTTTATCAATCTATATTTAACTGATGCCCTCTCCATTTTTTACAGTGAAATTTTAATACTATTCCTCTTACGTCCCTTGTTCCCTTCCTTGGTATAACAGAGGATTCGCTCATTATGAAACAAAAGAAACAAATTTTTCTTTGTACCATTTCTTGTTCTGACTGTTCCAACTATTGGAACTTACCTACAATTCATCCAGCTGTACAATTATCAGCGACCTTGACACTGCGCAGACCAACCTTATCAACGATTTCTTTTTATCAATTAGTAATGCCTTTCTCTCTCTCTTTCTCTATCATCACCAACCGAAATACTATTTCCAACTACTTTACAGTCTTTTTTAAACAATCATTTGCAGACAACTTCTTCGTACCGGATACCTTATATTTTAATTTCCTTTCCAGTTTCTCCATTGGCCCCTCTTTCTCTCTCCCTAGTCTTATCGAAGAAAAGTTACAAAAACTCGATGAGCTTTTACCCGGCCCAGACGGTCTTCTCGCAATATTTCTCAAAAAGTGTGCCTTCAATCTGTCTTTCCCACTTACGAGGAAACAGGAAATAATCACTAGGGGCAAGGTCTGGACTATAGGGTAGGTGTTGGATTTCTTCGAAACCACGATCTCGCGCAGCAGCCTTGGAAACTCGCGCCGTGTGAACAGGAGCGTTGTCATGAAGAAGCAACACACCCGCTGCGAGTTTACCCCGTCTTTTCTTTTTAATTTCCTCCCACAAATTATGCAAAGTGGAAGCGTAGGATGTGGCGTTGATGGTTTCACCTTTTTTTTTGTACTCAATGAGCAAGATTCCCTTTGAGTCCCAAAAAACTGTGGCCATGAGCTTCCCGGCAGACTAAGTGACTTTGAACTTCTTCGGGGGGTCTGTTCCTTTTTTATGCCACTGCATGGACTCTTGTTTGCTTTCAGGGTCATATTGGTGGACCCATGTTTCGTCCCCAGTAACAATTCGATCCATAACACCGTCCTCATTCTCACTACACATCTCCAAAAGCTCTCTACAGCATGCGATTCTCATTTTTTTCTGAGGCGCTGTGAGCATTCGTGGCACCCACTTTGCACTGACCTTTGAAAGGTTAAGATGGTCATGAAGAATGGTGTGAATGGTACCAATTGAAAGCTTGGTGATCTCTGCCATCATTTTCACCTTTATTCGGGCATCCTCAAGAACAAGTTTTTCGACTTCTTTGATGCTTTCTCCCGTACAAGCAGTAGCCGGGGCGCCGGAGCGGGGGTCGTCTTCAATGCTCTCTCTGCCTCTCTTGAACTCACTTGACCACTTTTGCACAGTTGATAATGAAGGTGCGGAACCCTGGTAAACAGCCACCATCTCTTCATGAATAGTTTTTTGACTTTTTCCTTGCTTAGTGAGAAATTTAATTACAGCGCGATGCTCAATGTTCACCATCATCGTCTCAGTTGCCATTATGATTCTGTTTAACTAGAGATAAAACGCGAATTAATAATCACATTTATATGAAATTTTACATGAATGCACTAAAATAATAGTATTACTTGATAAATAAGTCAATTTACATATACAACCACAGCTTCACCCCGATACCCAGAATATGTTGAACGCCCCTCGTACCTATTTATTGTCCTTGTGTGAGGACAAGGGGAATTTTACCATCTTTGTAAGACCTCTTTCATCATCCCAGTTCACATACAGGTATCAAAGAATGGAGTAACTAATTACCGTCCCATCCCTAAAATGTTCGAATATATTCGATTTAGTTCAGCTTCAGTTCTCAACCCCGTTTTTGGCCAATTCCGGTGTCCCACATGGCAGCCATCTAGGTCCCTTTTTTCATCTTAATAACAAATAATTTTGAGAGAATTATTAAATACTGCCCCCTGTCCATTGAGGAGGACGACACCAAATTCCCCAAAACTTCATTCAGGAAGAATTTGATAGGCTTTCTACTTGGTACCTAAAAAATTACTTAGAGCTAGCTCAATGTGTCCAAATGTCAATCCATGACTTTGTTACGTAAGTGCAATCTACCTCCTCCTCGACTTTATCTTCTGCACGACCAACCTATACCCCAGGTTCAATCGCTTTGTGGCCTAGGAATACTGTACATACAATAGAGGGCTAAATTTCCAGTCACATATTTATGAGATAATTCCTAAAGCCAACTCATCACATGGTTTTATCAAACGGCAGTCCAAAGAATTTTCCAACCCCCATGTGACCAAGTCCCTATATATTAACTTTGTCTGCCCTGTACTTGAATATGCCACCCAAGTGTGGTATTTCTACAGTGCCGCCCCTTCGGGTTGGAATTGAAGAGTTTTTGGGCCGAGGCTGTGGCCATTCGCTCAAAATCAACATCTCAAATGGATTCGTATACTTTTGACTACACCGATGTCTCTGTACTGTAAGGGCTACACTTCATGGTTGAATCTTCTCCTTCATACCGCGCCAATACAAATGGATCCGAAAATATTCCGAACAGTATCTTTCTCTCGAAACGGCCAAGTGGTTCTTCATCCGCTTTCGACAAAGTCCAAGCTTCTATGCCATAGACCTGGAAAGGGATAATAAGGGTTTTGTAAAAAGCCAGTTTGGTCTTACAAGAGAGGGCTCTGTTCTGATGTCGTTACTGCTGAAATTCCTGGGTCTTTTCCAAGATCTGGAAGTGTTTGAATTGTTGATCGATGGTGGACTTTCAGAGCCTGAAACCGAACTTATACGGAGAGTTCAAATTGTTCATGAATGGAGCCAGATGCTCACATAAACGGAGACGTATTCATCTATAATTGGCGAAGTTAAAAAGGTATATTTTCTTGTGGATTGGACAAACGATGCTGAGAAAAAATGTTTCGGGTATGCTGAAGTAGCCATTCTGACTTTGTAGTCCAGGCATGTTCATTTTATTCTACGATAAAACTTTCGAACATCATTCCTGGTGTAACATTTCTCCATTTCCTCGTTCGCCGAATTCTCGTGTTCTTTCTCTTTCTTTCCGAGAAACCCGTGCTCTTCCCGTCTTTTCTGCTCGTAGAGCTAACAAACAACCGGCGTTCTTTTTAGCAGCGCAGTTTTATATGCTTTTTGTTTAGCTGCATGTACCTGGCTACATTCAACATTAGAAGCAGCTTCTCTGATGGCTTGTTCAAAACATTCCCATTTATTTTCTATATTTTGTGTATGCGGGCAAGGGTATTAAGAGGGTTTCGGATGGTACGACATTCAAATCCCAATCGCTCCGGAAAGACATTCTTCTTTTCGGGCACCTAAAATCGTGCGAGATATGTGGGATGAAGCGAAATAACCACTGAACCCAAGCATCTTTTTTCTCCCAAAAAAACTAAACACGTGCTCTAACATTTTAAGAGCAGTCATACCCTCTAGAGTGTTATGATCTTTTTATAAAAAAAAAAGCAATGGTCTCTTCCGATTGCTGCTTTTCGATGTCGAACTTCGGTGTTGTAAATGTAAATGAATGGACAAAGACCCACTCGATTGCCCTAAATGGAACTAAATCTGTTCAAATAAATTTTACTTACAGAAAAACGAGCAGGTTGCCTACCATCATAAACTCCTCAACGAATTTCGCAAACGAGGCTAAATACCTTGGAATGAGTCTCCTCGGAAAGTTAAAATGGAAGCCGCAAGTCAAGGGACTCAATGTAGCTCAATCGCTCGAGCGGGGTGGTCAATTGACAGGGCCAATTCCTGTGATAAGACGATCACCAATATTGGTCTTCAATAAGTCTACGGTGACACGCGCTGTGTGGCACAATTCTGTGGAAACCACTTTTTTTTTTCCCCGTCGGAACATCCCTTGTATGTTCCTTTTACTAAAAATTCTCAGTCTTTCATAGAAATATGAGTATGCGCTGCAGTGATAAAGTACCTACATACTCGTACATCACCCATTCGATCAGCGCCGAGTTCCTGCAACTTGATGCGGGGTCATCACACTCACAGCCAGTGTAGCAGGATATTATGTCGCTTATACTCAGCACACGTAGGTGCATAGCAAAAGCGTTGTGCCCGGTCCCGACGCCAGTAAGCAGTCTGTAGTCTTTCCCACTGAGGGATCTCAGGAAAGTCGCTGACCTCTTAAAGACACATTCGTTTAGTCTGCGGGCAACCTGCTATATTTATGCTAATATGAAATCTAACTGCCAATAGAAGCTCTAGCACATAGGACGCAATTAGTCTTAACGCAGGTTATGTACTAACGCAGCCTCGCCTTGCAGGTTATTCCATTTCCCGTGATCCTATTGTGACCTCGCATCCAATCAAGTCTCAGTGAAGTCTTGCATTTTCAAACTAGCTTTTAAGTCATGGGAGGGTTAAGTAACCGTAGCTTGGCTGTCGCTACAGATGCATATGCTTAGCCCCTCCACCAATTCATAACAATATAGTTCATTGTCATTATGGTTTCTCCAAAGTAGGTATAAAATGTCGTCCACCAGAATTCGATACTAATAATTACCTCGCGTATTGACTAATAAAACGATGATGGCTTTTGGATTTTCATCCGCTAAAAACTTCTAAAAAAACTATCTCTCTTCGCTATCCAAAGAGTGTCCCTGCCGGCAACGTTAACCACCAGTCAGTTTCGTAGAGACTAGAATATTACGTAATGGGCTTGTCAGCAAGACGACGTCTGCCTCAGTTGCAATGGTCCATGTTGATCGACTTTCTACCTAATTCTCTCAAAAGATCTAACGCTTGCGCTAAGTCATATATTCTCGAAGTTGAACTGCAAATTGCATGGTGATGTGATCTAATAAGGTTGCTTGTGCTAGTTGTTGAAAAGGCTTAAGATCAGAAATGTCTCAATAAAAATCATATATTTAAAGATGTCGGATATTCGTCAAATAATCTGAGACTTCCTTTATTTCATCATAACCGAACTGATTGTCCCAATATATTCATGTCAATATATCTCAACTTACTTAATTTTCTGCTTAACAAAATGTGCTGTGCAATTTATTGATCAACGTTCACAAGATTACGAGAAATTAAAAAAAAATCAATAATTCTACAAATCAGTTATGAACGTAGAATTCTTGCGCGATTCATTAGATGCCCTGCTTTATGCTGGTCAAAGCTTAACTCCTGAGCAAATCATGCTCATTCAAAATTCCCTCATCGTCCTGCAAGCCGAAAATAAATTTCGGAACATCTTCTTTTGGGGTCGCATCCAAGGAATCGAAAGGGACTACTACATAGCTTTTGGCTATACAAAGGATTGTCTTCGCGAGAGAAAATATTTTTACAGTCTGGATGGCTATCAATGGATAATGATGCCACTGTTCAAACCCGGCAATTTCGAACCTTCACTTGTTTGTAGAAAGAAATTCCATGGTGATCCATTTCACTATACTTGTATCGAAATGGTAAGAACTTTTCACCTGATGATCTGTTTATAGATTCCCCTTTGCAGGATCCGAAATTCTGCATTGAAGAAAATCAAATAATTCTCGCCACTGAACCCGGGATTATTCGCTTAAAGGAAGAAGACCGTCTCGCATGTATCGTCTATTCAATAACTGAGGACAGTGCAATTATTCCAAAAGGCGCTCTTTACAAAATGATTGACCAAAGTGTGATCTATAATCCGATGTTTCATGGCTTAGACGAACTGCAGGCTAACTTAAAGAGTTACTACCAAATTTATCGAACTCCACGCAACGACATGGAATCAAATTTGATTAAACGAAGTGACTACAATTATACCATAGATTTCTTGGATACAATCGACGATGAAATTCCTCAGGATGTTGCTTTCACCTTGAATATGGAGCGCAATGGTCGCCTGGCATTGATTCGATCATGCGTTTGGCCTGGAATGACATTCTTTCACAAACTAAACACAAACCAACACGGTTTTGTTTACTTCGGCGATGGAAAGAAGAATTTTGATTTATTGTTTATGATTTAAATGAAGTGTAAATATTGTATATATATACATCTATTTTGCTGTAATAAAAACCGAAAACAAAAAGTATAAGCACACCTTTAATGCCATCAACCACCCGGCAGTTGCATACAAAAGACAGCTGTTCACCATTTGAAATTCCGGTTGAGTGTCAATTTCAAAGTCCCACCTTACCGACATTGTGCATCCTTGGTTTGTTGGACGTCATCTGTTTATTTTCCGACGCCGCGCGCAAAATCAAAATTCCAAGTGTTCGCAGCGTAAATTCGACAGAAACCATAAAAATTATATCCCCATCATGGCTGAAAATGAAAATAACGTCTCCACAAATGTATTGGAGGAGCCCAGCATAACCATGGTGGACGTTCTTGAGCAAGAAAAAGAAATGGAAGAGGAATATGCAGCAGTTTTGGGAGGTTCCGATGAAAAGTGCTGCACCTACACCAAGGTTTGTCTAACTTTTTTTTTGTAAACTTGCAAAGAATAAAAAATCAATTCAAATTAAAATCCAATTGCAGGGAAACCAAAAACGACAGGCTCTGTATTCGTGTTTGACATGCTGTCCAGAAGCCAGAGAAGACTTGGAAAAGTGCGCGGGAATCTGCCTCGCTTGCTCGTATCAGTGCCACGAAAATCACGAGCTTATCGAATTGTATACAAAACGCAACTTCCGTTGTGATTGCCCCACAGAACGAATCCCAGGTGGAAAGTGTGCACTTAATGCAGAAATTGTTGTCGATGGCAAGAAGGCACCAAAGATTGAATCGAATCTCTACAATCAGAACTTTCAGGGACTCTATTGTACTTGTAAAAGACCATACCCAGATCCAGAGAATCCCACTGATGAGGTGATGCTGCAGTGTACCGTGTGTGAGGATTGGTATCACTTGAATCATCTGGATGTCGAGGTGAAGAAGTTGAGAGAGGACTATCACGAGATGGTTTGCGGTGGTTGTATGGAGAAGTATCAGTTCTTACAAGACTACACAGGAATGGCGTTGAAGAAATTGGAAGCGACCAATGAGTCGGCTAATGTTTCAGTTGTAGAGACTGATGATAAGTTGAAGTCGGACTTGGATAAAAGCATCTCAGAGATCATGAACATGAGCAGTGAAGATGCGGCTGGAAATACTGACGAACCTAATACTTCGGCGAACGTGGATGATGTGGAGAAGAAGGAAGATTCACGGGAAATAATTCAAACCGACGAAGAACCATTGGCAAAGAGACAGAAAATTGATCCAGAATCTGAGTGTAAAAAGCCGCAGATACAAAGTGACTGGAAGAAGGGTGAGTAAGTAAGGAGAACGTAGGCACAAACATGACCGTTAGCTTTAGCCTGCAGTTACTCAACGGGTACAAGCTTCCGCTGTTTGTAATACTGCTTATCTTGGGTAAGTGTGTGACTACCTTGGTCACACTTGAGTCTTGTGATCAAGCCATTTGTGATTTTCTGCATAAGGGCGTTAAATTTGTGGGATTGTCTGGGACTCGAATATTTCATGTCGACTTCATAATTATGATGAAAGATGCGACTCCTTGTAGATGTTTCTTACACAACTGGACTAGTTTTCTCTCCAAGATTTTCCTCTATTCGACACTCTGAGCCCAGTCGTCACTTATCTTAGTTAAATCTCTGGGAAAGTTACGCGTATGCCTACCGCATGGTCCGTGTGTTTTTCGTTGCCGCTGATATTTGATTCGTTTCCCCCAAATTGTATAGTCATGATGCGTTCACTGCGGTTAGTTGTCTGAAATCCCCATAGAGTATCACGTTTTCCAAATATTTTTATATTTTGTCCTGCCCGTTATTTGTTGTAGTCATGCGTCCTCAGAGTTGGATAAATGAGTGATAATTATCTTGACAATCACAGACTCCACATAAGGAACCCATGTATATAGTGTTACAGATTCTAGTAACTCATGTAGTCCGAATGGCGAGTGCACAGTGACCCATCCAAAGCCATTGCGTCTGTGCCAGTCAAGGTGCAACCCAAGTAAGAATTATTCGCAGCGTTGTGTGCCTAAGAGAATCTGTTGTATTTTTCCATCGCCATTTTGAGAGTAAATGTCTTGACACGCCCCACGTGCTGTAAAGATTATCTCGCGCACCATGTCCAGATATCGCAAATAGTCGAGCTTGTCTGTAAATTTTAGTCCCAGTTATTCTTGCACTTTGGTAGGCCTATGTTGAAGGACCGCTAATCTTGCACCAACCTTACTTTTCGTACTTAAATCCTGTCACCCCTACAATAGAATTGGACCCAATATGGAGCCTTGTGGAACGCCATAAAACTTGTTTTTTCTTGGCTCATCGTTGTTGATACCTTAAATTTTTAGCCAATTTAATAATACCCCCTCACAGGATTCTTTACATACATCCTGTCACCCATCGAGTGGCATAGGGCGGACAATGGCTGCGCGCCATCTTTTTCGGATTTGTGCAATGCGTTTCAACTCACTCCAGCTCTTTCCCAGTAGTCTCGAATCTTCTTCGACTGTTCTTCTCCATGTTTGCTTAGGCCGCCCAGCTCTTCTTCCTCACTCGGTGAATGCATGGCATATTTAGCTATAGGACCGTTTTTATGCCGTAAGGTGCGACCAGTCCATTGCCACTTCCTCTTCCGTATGGTGAAGTCTATAGGTTCTTGACTCGTTTTCAGATAAAGCTGTTCGTTGGAGATCTTTAATCCTTAAGATGTTACGTAGACATCTATTTATGAAGGTTCACAGTCTTCGAGTGACAATGTTGGTACTGATTCTATATTGGATTTGAACATCCACCCCGGAATCCCGCCTTTTCGGCATCGGGTTTTGAGTTTAGATGCTTTCATATTCGCTCTAGAACTGTCTTAGTTATTATCTTGGCTACGGTTGGGAGAACGCATATTCCTCACCAGTTCCCACTTTCCACCAAATTGCCCTTATTTGGAAGCTGGATGATCTTTTCCACTCCTCCGGGAACTGCTCATTTTCCGCTCTAAAAATGAGCGGTTGGAGTAACTCTGCCGATGTAGTTGGCGCCGCTTGAAAAAGCTCGGCAGAGATTCCATCAATGCCTATCGCTTTATTCCCTTGTCATGTCTGACACAACGCTGCACTTCCTTCCTCTTCACACGATATTGGGCTGGGCTTTTAATTCGGTTTTCTCTACTGCTGATGCAATGGCAATCCTAGCCTTGAGTGATCCCCAAGCCTGTCGGTCTTGTACTTGGTAACTTGAAGCAAGTTTGAGCGGTTGCTATTGACACATGCAGTACGAAGGCTAACATAATATGATGGTCGTGCGACATTCCGCTATCGGCTCCACCTTTGTTTCGAACGTCTAGGACGCAATTTCTGAAACGTGGACTTATCGCAAAATGGTGGATTTTGTTTGACGTTGCGCCAACTTTGGGGTAACAACACTCGAGGCTCGTAAGGATGTTAAATTTTAAAGTTTTCTCAGCTCGCTTAGTACAAGTGAACGTGTGCTTATGCGTCTGATTATTGATGTTACTCTCATCTTGAGGATAGTGTAAATGGAGCCACTGCGATACTCGGCTTGAATTGTATCGCGATATAGTAGTTTTTAACCGGAAGGAAACGAGAGCTCCTAGACGAGATCCTCCTTTCATATGAAAGTGTGTTATCTCGCCTTTTCAATCTCTTTAGTTTCATATTTTCAGCATCACCCGCCTCCACGTCATTATAACACCTGCAAAGAATTTCGGTGTGAGATCGTTCAGATCAACTTTGATTTCGATGGAGCCAGCCCTTGAGCACTGTCTTATTTATTTAATCACGTTAGGGTTGAACACGATCGATATTCGTCTGCAAATTCATATTTATGGCGTAATCGTCTTCGACGCATGTAGGATTCGCGGTGAAGTCAAACTCTCAGTCAAGAGATCTAGATTATGCAGTGGTGGGGCTTTTTTTATGGTTTGCGCAAATGGATGTATCGTACTACTGATATGCTGGTATGCACGATTCGCGGGTTTAATTCTCCTGGACCTCGCATTTCGTGCTAAGCCATTACAAGTGTCTTGTCAGACTCGGTGCAAGTCGATTTTCGGGCCACCGTCACTATATTTGGTACCTAGTATCTGTTTGGTACCGCATCTGTAGCATTTCACTTGCTGCTAGAAAATCGCTGGTGACGTAGATCGTCAGCTCTATTAGCCTTGATAATTTTAAGTTTGGATGTGGCTGTCTTCGCCTTCTTTTCGTTGGGGATAAGGAAGGCTAAGGCTAAACCCTTGCAATTTAATGGAAAGTTTGTTATTATTGCCATTAAGCAGTCGGTAGAAGAGTTTTTGTTTTTTCCAAACTCTCATATCGACTGGGAGTCGATTACTACTTTAGCTTACCTCTACCCTTCTATGTTAAGGTAAAACTGCTGAACATAATTTTTGCTATAAAGGCTCTCAATATCCTCCGATTGCGCTCTTTAATTCTTTACGAAGTGGCATTTGTTTTCAAACCAGAGGCTTTGGCATTTTGTATTTAATACTGGCTGAGTTCTTTTATATTTGCTAAAGAAAAGTAGTTTCAGTGTTCGGACACTCGAAATACTGGAGGCGTACTGATCGCAAAATGATCTATGCAATTGAAAGCCAGAGATTTGCAGATCTCAACTGTTTCTTGTGGATACTGAGTTGCTGAAATCGATAATGTTTCTCTGAAAAGTTTTGCTGCTGTGTTATTTTAGAAGTTTCGTTCAACTCCTCCAACTCCTTTTACCTTAATAAAGGCGTTTGATGCCGTGACCAGCCCAATTAGATCAGCTTCACAGTATCTGTTTTATTCATGCACATATTTGGATTGCCGAGGAAAATAGAAAATTTCCTCGCTTCTCAGCTTTAGACATACTTTTCTTCGCAGATTTTCGTCCATTTGTCTTGTAGCATGCCTTGGGTGCCTTTATACAGCGGGATAAAAAGGCTCTCCTTTTTCTGGTTTGGTATCCGAACCAGTAAACCAATCTATTGAATAGAATTGTTATCCGCGTATACGTTTCGCTGTTTCCTCATCAAAGGCAACTGAAAATCTTTATATCTATTAACTGTTCCTTTGTTTTCTATTTCATTCATTCGATCCACTGTTATTAAAAGTAAGACAATACTTCAGTAGATTAGAAAAAGCGTATCACAATTATCAGCATTTGCCCTCAAAAGTGACCAAATGCAAAATTGAAAAGGACAATTCTTCCATTATGTATATTGTAATTGAATTTTGAAATAATTGTTTCTTCTTTCAGGGGCTACATTCTGGACAGAAGAATGGCGTTCAGCCCTCTGCAGCTGCACAAAATGCATTTCTATGTACGAAGAGGCTAAAGTAACATTCCTACTCGATGCTGAGGACTCGGCCACTCACTATGAAGAGCGTGGAAAGAAAAATGCTAAAGAGTCCTCCTATGAACAGGGCATTCGTGCACTTTCTACAATTGGGCGAACACAGCAAATCGATGCCATTACCGAGTACAATCGTATGAAAGAAAAGCTTAAGGAGTATCTTCAGACATTTGTTGCCAGCAAGAAAGTAGTCACCGAGGATGATATTAACAAATTTTTTCAGGAAATGAAAAATGAAAAGAACGCCAATCTAGGACAACCATATTTTTGTCGTTAAAGTTGAATGTCATTCTCTGGATATTTTGTAAACTGAATTCATTCCTCTTCCATTTGTTTATATCTTAAGCGATCATCTATTGGAATTAAAACATTTGTTAACGAGCTCACATTAAATCGTTACGTTCATTGGCTAAGTGGTTAGGTTTTAACCTTTTTATTTTTTTTGTTTTACTTGTAAATGTGTTCTTGACTCATAGTGGAATGGGGAACACAAAATTAAGCTTTTGTTCGGTAAATGTATTAAATTTATTTGAATAAATATTGAAATAAATGAAAAATGTCTTGTTAACTACTTACAGTTATGCTATATATTTCTGTCATGTTTTGTTACTATATTGCTTGTGGGGTTAGCTAAGGTCGCAGACCTTAGCGCCATTTTACAGACCGTTCTTGTTTGTATCGCTTCGGTAACGAGGCCTGTTCTTGCATTTGAGTGATTCAGTTTTTTTCTTTCTTATGACCCCTTTGAAACTCGACTGGAACTGAGTCTGTATTGCTTTACCTACTTAGGCAGCGCTGCAGTTCTGCATGGACGTGGATTTTAATCAACATGCTTCTCCAACCATCTTGATTGTTTACGAGCTGCCACCAACCTCACACTTCAAGTTGGTTGAGGTCCCTCTTCGCTTGCGCCGCCTAAGATGGTAAATGGATCGATCGTCTGCTTCGATTTCCCTCGAAGACTTCTCGATCTGGAGCATTGGTGTCCATCCGCTTTTTCAGCTAAATCATGGCGCTCTGTTAAATCTCCTTGTTCACCCTTTGTCGTCACAAACAGAGCTGTAGGTCATTCGAAGCATGATCAAGCGCCGTATCATCCATTTTCTCTATGGATACTGGAATGACCCGTGGTTTATCCAAATAAAACTGCCAAATACTAAACCAAATGTTTTAATTTTTATTCTTTATTTTCTTAACTTCAGAACAAAAGTAAACTGCACGTGTTTTGATCTACTCTGTCACTGATTGACTGACTCCAGCAAGTGTGTGCATGGCAGGTGGGTGTTAGGTGTGTGTGCGCAAGAGTATACATGGCAAGTGTGCGTTAGATGTGTGCGGGATTAGTGTGTGTACCTGCAGCTGGCTGGTCATCATCCGTGGTTACAGATCTCCAAACCCCTCCCATGTTTTTAAGCTCCAGATTCAAGTGTGGGCCGTTTATTTCGCCTTACAATGTTCCCTGAAGTTGTGGAGAATCAGAATTTGGGTTATCGACGCTCGCTGGGAGAACTATACCTTCACCTGCAACGCTAGAAAAATTAAGATTAGATTTAGATGATGAAATTTGATCTGATATACGAGAAACAGGCATCTTTTTAAGATGGTTAATGTTCCTCCTAACCAATTTACCATCTTCAAGTCCACCACATCGTTTCCTTTTCTCTCAATCACTTCGAATTCTTGCGGACCAAAAGTTTGTTAGTTTGTTGGGGAAGATGACATTCCGAAGGACCACCTTGTCTTCCACCCCTATCTCAGAGACCCTTGCTCTTCGATCGCTATCTGTTCTCTATTTCCCCTTTTGCTTATTCATAAGGTCCAGATCTCGTGCTACAGTATCTAAAATATCCTCGCTGATATCCCCGGATCAAGGGCATTTTGTCTCGGATTGTGCGATTAAACAACAGCTCTGAAGGGGTCTTTCCGGTTGTCCCATGCGGAGTAACGTTGTACATCATAATGAACTTTTGAATCTCCTATTTGTAATCACTTCCTTTATAGTTTGCTATTTGTAGACGCTTTAATGTTGAACGATTCATATTTTCTACTTCCCCATTGGCTTGTGGTCAATATGACGGTGACGTCATAAGTTGTAGTTAGCGCAATACTGTTTAA
Source organism: Volucella bombylans (assembly GCA_949129095.1). Classification (NCBI taxonomy): domain Eukaryota; kingdom Metazoa; phylum Arthropoda; class Insecta; order Diptera; family Syrphidae; genus Volucella; species Volucella bombylans. Next base: position 103,672,600 of record OX422144.1, on the reverse strand, counting down.
ACTCTTCGCTCACAAACTGGAGTCCGTTGGCGGCTGTTATCGATTTCGGATTCTCTAACCTCGAAAACAATCCCTCCAAACTCTCAATAATGACGTTTGATGTTATCCTTTTTAGGAACTTGACCCCATGATACCTCGAATAATAATCGATGACTACAAAGACATAGTCATGATTCGGTATGGATCCCATCAAATCTATAGCCAAACATAACCATGGTCCATCCGGGAAAGTGTGTCTGTTGTCCCAACAGTTTTTTACTTATTTTTCCACGTCCCTGTCAATTAATGGCCACCATACCTTCGAACGAACCCTGAGTTTCATCACTGTCTCACCTGAGAGCCCTTCATGCTCCAGATCTAAGACCTTTGATCTTAAGGAATTGGGTATCTATCTTAGTTCCACGTAGCAAGATGTTCCTGAATGTACACAACTCTAGGCGAATTCCAGGAATTAGTCTTAACTTTCTCTACTGCTTCCATTAATTCCGCGTCTGTATTGGTGTTCTCTATGGTAAGTGCTTTTGGTATAGCTTTCTCGATCACTGAACAAATATTCTACTCACACTGCTTGGTATATGACCTTAAACTTGAGGGACTGCAACCTTAAGACCCATCGTTCAATACGGGCTGGAGTCTTCGACGTTAGCTTAAAAATTGCCTCCAATGGTTTGTGGTCCGTAACCAACTCGAATTCTATACCCGCCAAGTAGTAATAAAACCGTTCCACAGACCAAACCAATGTAATACTTTGTTTTTCTGTTTTCGAATACCTTCTTTCGACCTCGGACAAGCTTTTACTCGCAAATGATATAACATGGGGGCTATCCCCCTCAAATTGTTCCTCTTACAGCGCCTAACGCTACTAGTCTCTCATCAGCTATTAATCGAATTCGTTTTTTTCAGATCGAAATACGTTAGAATCGGTATCCTTGCCAATCGTTCTTTTAGTTTCTGAAAAGAATAGTTTTGGCTCTGCCCCCATACGAATTTAACGTCTTTCTTTGTAAGCTTCCGGAGCGGTTCCGTTATGTCCGTAAGATTAGTAATAAATTTTCCATGGTATGTAACCAGACCTAAGAAACTCCTTGTCTCTTCTTTGCTGGATGGTGGTCTGAATTCCAAGACAGTTCTTACCTTCTCAGGGTCTGCATTTATCCCATTTGTGGACAAGATATGTCCGAGGAACTTCATGCTCTTAACCTTAAAGACTTCTAATACAGTCTTCAGTTTTGCATCATGCTCTTCCTCGGTCAACCTAAAAACTACAATGTCATCTACAAAATTTAAAGCATTCTTACACCCGGCCAAAATGTGTTTCATCTGCTTATGGAAAATCTCTGGGGCCGAGTTAACTCCAAATAGCAATCGTTTGTATCTGAATATCCCTTTCGAAGTGATAAATGTTGTTATTTCTCGACTTCGTTCGTCTAACTCAAACTGGTGCTAAGCGCTCTTTATATCAAACCTCGAAAACTATTTTGCACCTTTTAATGTCATCATAAATGAGTCGAACGTTGGCAGTGGGTGATTTTCTTTCAATATGGCGATGTTAGCTCGCCTCATGGCAATGCACAACCTAATTTCCCCAATTTCTTTAAAAACTACCACGATAGGAGATATACAACTCGCTCCCAAGACCCGTTTTATGATATCTCGAGCAACTGCCTCTATCAATGTAACCTCCACCTTATCTTCCAATGCAGATGTAATCCTCCACAACGGCTGTTGAACCGGCTTCACTGACTCATTGATTGATAGAGAAATAATTATGCCTTTAATTTTGGAAATGGCCAAAGGTTATCGACTCGATTCAAATCGAGTCCTAGTTTTAGGACGTTCAATTTAATGACTGTATCACGACCCAAAAGCGATTGTCCCCTATTCTCAATTACATAGAATGAAGCTTCGAAAACCATTTTTACTTTTAGCAAGTCATTCCCGGCATAGTTTCGAAACTGGTTTTCCGATTCGTTCGAAGATTCCATACGGCAGCCTTATCCCTGCAAAGATCTTACCAATCTTTCTCGCTAAGAAGATTATGACGAGACCCTGAATCTATCAGCATCGGGACTACCCGATCTCCAATATAGCAATCAATCTCACCTGCAGGATCTCCCCCTTCAGATATTTTGAAGCAGTGATGTTCTTGAAATCTGTCAAAGTTATCATCGGAAGTGTTATTACTCTCTCTCTCTCACAAAACGAACCTTCGAGGTCTGGATTCTGCGCTGTTTCACATATGTATCATTAAAATCGGTTAGTTTGCGTTTGTTGGCCTTTGTTTTGAAGCCATATCTGCTGCATTCTGTTGTGAACTTATTCTGCCCCTTAGAAACAACACGGTTGATACTCATGGCCTCCGACTCGTTGTTAATTTCTTAATACACATGAAATATTTCGATGATCTCGGCGAATGTATGCTCTTTTTCCAGAAGTGCTTTTTAGGTGTTTAGGTACCCACGAATCTATCAGCTTATCCTTTAAATTTATCTCCATGATCTGTTACCTTGTATTCCCAAATTGACACTTTGCTGCCCGATTTCGCAATTTTAACACGAATTTATTCAAGCTCTCCCCTTGTTCAGGTTTCAGCGAACGAAATAAATGTCTCTCGAACGTGCAATTTCTTGTGGAAGAGAAATAGCTATTCAGCTTATCAACAAGAACTAGGAAGACATGCGTTTTATCTCCTACATCCTGTGGTTGATATAGTCCCCCAGGAATATTATAGATTACCTCCCGAAGCTGTGTACCGCCCAAATGCAGTAATTTATTTTTCTTCTTCGTTGGATCGAATCAAGGCTTCCTCTATAGCCCCGCAGAGAAATGATGCTATCCCTGAGACTCTCATTTCAGTACGCTTGCCCTGCAATCTGAAATTTAATGCCTGACAATGTAATGCTTCACCACAGATAATAAATAAATCTATACAGATGATTCATCGCTGTAGAAAAAAATGGTTCAATTTTTGTCGGCTAGCTGACACTCGTTCAGCCGACACAAGCTTTCGGAATAATGTAAAGCTTTTTTATTTTCGCTCTTTCTTGCTTTGTTTACTGATAATTTTTTTTCTCTAGGGCAGGGGCAAAAGGAATATGAAAAACAATTGCAAGGGGTTTGCGGGAAGGGGTATGAAGACTTGGCTGTTTGTTTTCATTCGATTGCAATAGGAAATTATGTAATTTTTCATGAATTAGTATTTTGTTTGAGCGTATGGGTGTGTATGTAAGAAAGAACAATTCAAAGGTGGGAAAATTCTAATATTTTTTTACATTTTGTAATTGAAGTTTGACGAGCAAAATATTAGGCATTCGTGTTACTAATACGCAGTACAGATACACCTGTGTGCAAAATAATAGCAGTGTTAGATGCTTAACTTTTTATTTTACAATAAAACCAATTTTATAGCACCTGTATTTTAATTATTTATTTTTTCTTTCTCTAATGTTCTAAAGACATAGTATTTAATTTGAAATTAAGTAACTAACTATTCTTATAGAAAACCTAAAATACCACCTTGATCAAAAGGAGTTCATTCAGAAAACTAAGAATACAAGTTTATTCATTTAAATCTCCTTCAAAGTAATCTCTTAACGACTGCAACACACTTATGCCAGTGCTTGATCCAATACTAAACCAACAAGCCATTCCACCTGTCGCGATCTTTCGCCAGCTGTTTCCAGCGGTTTCATTTTCATAGGACAAAACTTCCCATATGAATGAGACATCTGTATAGATTTATTATCTGTGGCTTCACCTTTCCGATTTTTGTTTTCGCAATTTAATGCGTGACAAGTGTCTCTCTTCCTCGCAATATAATGCGTGACAATTAAATGTCAAACTAATGGGAATCGCCAATGAAATGGCACCTGCACGCTTTATGATTCACCCAATTCTGTCAAAATATTTATCGATTACTCTTATTTACTAAACTAAATGTTTCAATTTTTATTCTTTATTTTCTTCACTTCAGAACAAAAGTAAACTGCACGTGTTTTGATCTAATCTGTCACTGATCGACTGACTCCAGTAAGTGTGTGCATGGCAGGTGGGTGTTAGGTGTGTGTGCGCAAGAGTATACATGGCAAGTGTGTGTTAGATGAGTGCGGGATTACCTGCAGCAAGATATCCGGTGATAACTGTTCGCATTCCTGTCGAATATTCTCTTTAAGGGCTGCGATTGTCTGGGATGGTTAAATCGGGCGATGATGCTGGCCATGCCAATTCGCCAAAACGGGAGATTACGCGACTAGAAAACGCTTCCTTCACAATATCCATTGTGGCTCGTGCTGTGTGTGCGGTTGCACCATCTTGTTCAAACCACATGTTCATCAAGTCCCGCTTATCCAACTGCGGCAGTAAGAAGTCGTTTATCATGGCCCTGTAGCGTTCGCCAGTAACAGTGGCCGTATTGCCGATGGCGTCCTCAAAAAAATACGGCCCAACCACTCCTCTCGCGTGAACGCCGCACCATACAGTGGCTTTGAGCGGATGTAATGATTCTGCGTGCATCACACGCGGATTTTCAGTGTCCCATAAACGAAGATTTTGCTTATTGACGTAACCGCTTAAGTGGAAATGCGCCTTGTCGCTCATGATGATTTTCGACACAAAATCGTCCTCTTCGTTGTTGAGATTGAGGATGGCTTGACAGTAATTCACACGCGACTGACGGTCATTAATTGATGCACTGTTTGCACTTTGTATGGGATTATGTGTAAGTCATTCACTAAAATTCGCTGTCGTCCGTCGTCTGGTTGATGTTTCTTCGTTCTCAGCGACATTTTCGGCCAAACGACCAGTTCGGTGGCGGTCACGCCCTGCATGGTCTCCTGTGGTTCTACTCTGTTCGACTAGCTAAGCGACAAAATGTTTGCTCAGTTGGCGCGACACGATTAGGAAATCGAAATTCACGCTGCGCTAACACCACCGACCGATTATTGGTCAAAAACATCTTCACAATTATTCCACGCTTTTGCGGAGTCTGTTTGTATACTACAGTTGTCTAGTTCACAAATTTCAAATGTGATTGACGTACGACGCCATTTGCAAAAATCATATCATCTTCCATAGGAGGCTCTAAGCTCAACACATAGGTGGTGGGTGTAGATTTGGAATTTTAGGGTCTTGTTCAAGATGTGCCGTAATGTAGAAATATGTTCTATTGTTGTCTTTCCAGGTTAGACCTGGACCAATCAGTTGGTTGACAAATAATCGATAAAAGTCCTTTCGGTTTCCTAGAATTGCTGCCTTCCTTATAGTATTTCCTCTTCCTGGCGGCGTTAAAGCTATCCGTATTCGCACTTTTGCCACAACAAGGTAGTGGTCGGAGTTAATATTGGCCCTTCAAACGTTGGGACATCACAAATATTGGATGCGTTGATTGCAGTTATGCAATTGTCTAGAAGCGTTAGGGTGCGTTTATGTTGGAGCTGCGATAAGCGATAAGAGCGACGACTCTAGCAAAGCGGAGAAAAATATACATTGATTCTCATATAACCGTTTACGTTGGAGCGGTGCTTTGAACAACGATTCACGATAGGAGCGTCGATAATGAGGTCGTGTATTTTCTCAGCTCTCATCGAGTATGGACGTTCAATTTTTAATAAGTGAAATTTTTGGCAAACCCGCATTGTGGGATCAAAAAGATAAAAACCATCACAACAGATTTGTTTTGGACAAACTGTGGAGTGATGTAGCATCGAAATTAAAAACAACACGTAAGTAAAACTATTTATTATTTTTATTAAATACAGATTTCAGTGATTTTATTTCTTAAGTCTTATAATACAAAATACCAATTACGTGTTTATTTGTTTAAATTATCACATTATTGGGTTCCGACAAAGGTACATTTTGAAAATATTGCGAATATTTGCGGCCGCTTGATTTGGTCTCCCAGACGGTGTTTGTTCTTGCGCCGTATTAATTTGCGGTACTTTTGTTTTGTGTGAAAGATTATGTTCAATGCCTTCTTTGTCAATTATTATATTATGTAGTAAGCAAATACATTTAACAATATCATCAGCTACATCTACAGAAGTCTGTATTGATGTGGCTAAAACCCTCCACTTAGAATAAATTAAACCAAAAGCACATTCAACAGTTCTTCGTGCTCTTGATAGCCTAGTATTGAAGTATTCTTTGTCAGCATCTAGCCGGTGTCTTGCGTAAGGTTTTAACAAATTCGGTAAAAGTGGATAGGCTTCATCGCCTATAATAACAAAAGGCGCAGTGATTTCAGAATTTGGCAAAGCACAGGCATCTGGAACTTGAAGTCTTCCATCTGACAAATACAAAAATAGAGCAGATGACCTAAATGTTCCACCATCACTTTGTTTCCCGTAACCACCAACATCAATGTTTATAAACTTATAATTAGCATCAACCAATCCTTGTAAAACAATAGAAAAATAATGTTTGTAGTTATAGAACATGGTGCCGGAGTGTGAAGGGCAAATAATTCTAATGTGTTTTCCGTCTATACTTCCGATGCAGTTAGGAAAATTCCAAATATTATAGTAGTCGTCCGCTATTTTTTTGAAATCGTCTTCGTTAGGAATTTTCATATGAAGTGGTTGAAACTCTTCCCATATAGTTTTAGTCACTTCTCTTACAATTTTTGAAACTGTTGCAATTCCGACACGAAAAGAAAATGCTAAGCTTCTAAATGACTGACCAGTAGACAAATATCTGAAAATATATAGGTATACATATGTTCATATAATTTTAGATATGTTCATAATTATTTGTTTAATCACTTTATTTTGAAGTAAACTTCTTATGGCTAGTTGTGAAGGGATAGGGTATCACACGATCCATTTCAAACGGATTGAAATTTTTCATATGTTTTCATTTATATATTTATTATTTTTTTCAGCAACTGTAGTACGAAATAAATGGAAAACTTTACGTGACAAATTTAGGACCACCCTGGCGTCCATTCCTAAGCCAAAATCCGGAGATGCCCAATCGACTAACTATAGAGGTGAATGGAAGTACTTTCAAAGTCTCCTTTTTTTAAAGGACCAGTTCACCCCTAGAAAATCTAGTGGGAATTTGATCGAGCAAAATGCTCATGAAACCATACTTGAGGATTTTACCAGCGATATGTCACAGGGTGACAGAGACAATGATGACGAATGGCAGAATGACATATCAATTATTCATACTACTAATGAATCTCCACGAGTCATATCAAGCAACCAACCATCAACTTCTGGAAACAAATCACAGGTGAAGCGTTCAAATAAAAGAAACATAGGCGATGCATTACTGCAAGTGGAAAAAGAGAAACTTCAGTACTTGCAAGAAAAAAGAGCTAAAAAAGACGAAGATGATGAGGACTTAAGTTTTTTCAAAAGTTTGCTGCCACACGTAAAAACATTTTCTGCGTATGAGAAAATGGATTACCGAATGAGGGTAATGAAAGTAACCAAAGATTACTTAAAACCATCCCAAGCCACTACTACAGTTTCAAATTGTACAGTTGGTGACACAACTGAAACAACAGTAAGCAATTATTCTGGTAACGTGGAAAGACATTTTAATTTATCAGAACTTGTACCGAATTCTTATCAAAACTTGTAACTACCTATGTAATATCTATTATGTATTTTTCAGTATTCTGTCTTATGTTTCTTAAATTATAATTGAACTTGTATAACTTTTTCTTTTTCATAAATATACAAACGTTGAAAAAAATATGTCTACATACCTTATTGTTATCATTAGTCGCTCCTCTTGTAAAATGGGCCTACTATGACAATTACACCATTCTTTCTGGAGTTTGTCCGAAATTTTCAACAAAATGTAGTCAAATGTTTCTATTTTCATCCGCATATACTCAGAAAATTTTGTTGCATGTTGCCTCAAATCTTCATAAAGATGGTGAAACTCTCCAAACGTATACCTTTAATTCCAAAAGCATACCTTTAATCTTCATAAAGTTTGTAAAATTCTTCAATCATATACCTCTCTGTATTAATAGGATGCGCTGAAAATTCGCGCTCACTCCACCTGCCTTCACCGAAATAGTAATTTGTAGCACTCGATGATAAGAAAAGTAGTTCTTCTTCTTCGGAATCACTCATTATTACACAATTTCTACCCTGAACAATAACTTTTAAATGTCTCAATAAATTGCAAAAACAGCACTTATAGTTTCGCCGTTATCGAAGCTCTAACATGAACACCACATAAAAGCAGAGAGCAAAGCTTTGCTTTAATCGTCGCTCTCATCGCTGCTTTTATCGCTTATCGCAGCTCCAACATAAACGTACCCTTAGAGAAAGTCGCGTGGCTAAAATCGAAAGAGAATGCCAAGTACTTCGTCGATCTTTCAAGAAGCACCGATGACCTATGGCAGCATTTCCCGGGAAAATTGAAGAAACAAAAAGCTGCTTTAGTACTTGTACATCCATGGATCACTATTAGTTTAATTTTTGGACAGTAAAATTCACCATCAACTAGGTATGGACAAAGCGGCAGATTGTGGATGTGATTTAATATTTATAATATAACTTTGTAACCGACGGAACCCGTACACTTTTGCACAGAACCAGCCATAAATTTATTTGTTCCATTAAAGTTGGAACATTAAAGCAATGGAAATTTTTGGTGTCAAAAAAGAATTTTAGCGACGTTTTGACAGGGCTCATTTAGGTGCTGAGAGTATGACGTTGTAAAGTTGAATTTTTATGAAGCAAATTGTAACATATTCTGCCTTTACAGATTCCTTATAAGCGGCGCACTAAGGCAACAGTTGGGGTTTCGGCTCGTGAGCGAAAGGATAGAGCGACATCAAGTCTGAAACGCGTTAGACTAAGAAATTTTCCTGCAACCCGGAATATCAATAGCCCGAGGTTGCCTCACTGTATTGTGCGAACGAATGAAATATTTGTCAGTGATGAGTCTGAACTCCATCAATGAGGTTTTAGTCTCGGTAAAACCACAATGGAGCAATCCCTGTCTGTGCAACTTTTGTATGTGCTTGCGTACGTTGATGACATGATGTCATGGGTTGCGAACGAGGACAAAGCCGAGTATATGCCGTTAATAAGAGGGGACGATTCTACCCGTCACAATAAACAACTTAAAGGAAGTTAGGTATTATGTCTAAGATGGCTACGAAGGCAATTGAGTAACGAGGCTTTGTCGAGAAATACTAAATACTATACGCAGAAGCATCTGTCTTCCTTCAGTTAAGAAGTTATTTTTTTCTATTTACGTTGACGAGCTTTGGAGGAGAATATATAACACGGAACACTATGAGCTGTAAACCGGCAATGACCTGATCAGAAAAGCCACTTAAGAAAAGTGTTCGATTCGTATCCGAGCTGACGACGCATTAAATTAAGATCTTGTCTTTGGAGGCGTGCACAAGGAGAAGGAGTCTGCAACCGTCTTGAAATGGGCAAGTAGAGGTTAAGGCCATCTAAGTGAGTAAGTGAAGATCACTGGTATGATAAACGTCGCGTTATTTAAATGAGTCGATCTATTCTTTTTGCCAGATTACAATTATTCGGTCCTTCCCTTCGTTAATACGTTACATTTGAAAACAGCGAATATACAAAAGTATCGTCCGAAATATCATAGTTGGCGACCCTTGGTGCGCCAATTTGCAATTTCATTGCTAATAAAGTGGTATTGTATTTGTATTTGTATTTATTGATTTGATTTGAGATTGCTTATCACAGTGAGATAAATCTTATAAGATAGTGAAAGCCTTATTAATTAAGTTTGTAAATTGAACATAGTAAAATAAAAATAAGAATAACAAAGCAAAATAATTGAACAACAAAAAATATTTGAATAAAAAAACATAAAAAAAAAAACAAGATTTAAATAACAAACATGTGAATTTAACAAAAGACTGTTAATTAAGAATTGAATCGAAACTAAAAATAAATAATAAAGAAATACCTAACAATTTAAATTTATTGCTAATTGAATATGCTAATTAATTATACTCACTGGCCAAATATTTTAAAAGTAAATTCCTAAATCTTTTTGTGCTTCTGAATCCTCTTAGTTCACGGGGCAGGGAGTTCCATAGGCGAGTGGCATGAACGTAGAATTGCCGCTCCGATGTCAGGCAAGAATGCGGAGTTTGCATTTAGGTAAGAGTCCTTTCCGCCGAGGAAAAACTAATCTGCTATAGAGATACTCAGCTTGATGTGTTTGTTTGATGTCATGTAAGCAAGATAAGGATCGAAGCACTAGCAGGTTATCGAACGAGCAGTCCACAATACACTTTGAGTAAACAGACACGTGATCATAATTTCGGAGGCCATAGATATACCGAGCAACATTGTTGTATACAACATTAAACTTCCTTTTAGTAATTGAGTCCACTTTGCCATAGACCTCACACCCATACAGTAAAATTGGCAGTACGAGCGTTTTCGCCAGCATAGGTCTTATAGCTGTAGGTGTAAACATCTGAGTTGACCAAAGTATACGAAGGTCTCCATAAAGCGTGCCAATAGCAGTGTTTATATGGTCAGTCCATGTTAGGGAGTCGTTAAAAATAAGTCCAAGCTTTCTTACAGTATGAAAGGTTCTATGTTTTCCTATGAAGGAAAGAATAGAAAGTTACGTTGAGCCCAGAGAAAAATATTGTCCAATTCTTCGTTTATCAAAGTAACGACTTGATCTAAGACATTGATATTTCCACTCAAAGCCAATTAGACATCATCGGCATACATGTGGATGGATCAGATACCGTTTTACAATTTGTGACAAGTCATTGATGTACATAGAACAAAGGACAGGTTCAAGTATTGATCCTTGAAGAACTCCACTCGATACCCTAAGAAAGCTCGAAGTTTTAATGTTAACCACAACACATTGCTGCCTATCTACTAGGTAAGAATAAATAAGCTTTGCTGATTCTTTGGAGAAATTGTACATGGTCTGAATTTTTCGGCAAACAAGAATATGGTTAACAGTGTCAAACACTTTTAAAAAGTCTAAGAGAATTAGAAAAGCAACATATTTTTTGTCCAATGACTTCCTAATGTCATCGACTACTGACAATTATGCTGTTTTGCAGCTGTGTTTGGGACGAAAACTGGACTCTGACAACTGCTTCAAAATTTTCCAACACTTTACTTAAAAACGGGAGAATCGCTATCGGTCTATAATCGTCATTTCCTTTTATAGGGATTGGGGTAACTTTTGCCCTCTTCCATTCACGTGGATTATCGGAGGCTATTATTATGCTGTTGAAAATGTATTTAGTGGAAGGAAGAATGTAAGGAAGGAGAAGTTTTACAACCGGGGATCAACACCGTCGATGCCGGTTTCGTTTGACTTCATTGATAGAACCGCTTCGACAACCTCTTGATCACTGATACTTACGAAACCAAAAGATTCATTGGGGACGGAGTTGTCTGAAGGATCAAATGTATTATATTACACCCGTTTTCATTTGTGAAAGAGGATGGTTTTGTGGCGAATTTAGCATTTAAGAGTTCACAGTCAATGTTTTCGGCTATTTTTTGAATCTCTTTTCCAACTCCAGGTTCCTTAACAGCTTTTCATTTATTTTTTGACGAACAACAAAGCGTCTTTGTGGTGGACCTTAGTCTAGCACCACTTTGTTCCGCAAACAGCAGTACTCCCGATATAGCGGGATATGGTAAGCTAAAAGACTATTTAAATTACTTGACAATTCCAAAAGAAAATTATTTACTTATCGTTTTATTAATATTTATTTTTTTTAACAAATCTTCTACAAACTTTATTTACAAAATGTATCTTTAAAATCTATCGTATGTATCTATTCCTTTTGTTTTAATTAAAATATTTTTGTTTTATTATTTAATATGTATAATTTTTTTTTTTTTTTTCGTTAAAATTAAATATAAACTTAAAAAAGAATTAATAATTTCTGTTTTTGTTTTATAAGAACTCTACAAAAATTTTGAAGATCCTTAATCCTTCGGTTAAATTGAATAACAACACACAACTGCTAGCCGAATCATGCAGGAAAGTTACGAGTAGCTCAATAGCCACCAAATGTCCTTCGAACGAAAATATGAATCCTTGTCGATTGGTGCTGTCGAGTGATGCGATTTAAGCGCGCCAAAAATTCTGTTTTGTGGCACGAGATGGTGCCATGTGGTCATGTCGTCGTGCATGTATATGTACATTTGTTATGATATCGACAAATTGGAGAGCTCCTCCGAGTTTAGGTGCATCAGCTGTTCACTGTCCATATTGAGGAGGCTACTTAGGGTGGGTGCTTCATTTGTAGAGGGCGCTGCCGCCGCAACTCCCGCTGCCTGGCCATCTCCATCATTGTGATTGTGGTGCGGTTGCTGCTGATGCTGATGTTGATGTTGGTGATGTTGATTGTGTTGAGTATTAGCCATCAAATGATTCATATTGTAGTTGTTATTGGCCATAGCTCCTGATGGTAGATTCCATGGCTGGTTATTGTTCGAATGAGAGGAAGCGGCTGCAGAGGACGGCGCTGCCGCCTGGGTTAGAAGATTGTTCACATTGAAATTGCTGAGATTATTGATATTCGGCATGGGTTGCTTGATGTCGGCAGCACCAGGCCATTGTTGGCCTGGATGTGCGGGTGGGCTTTGCATGTGATTGTAGGTATGCATTTGGCCGGCTTGCTGCTGCTGATGGTAAGCATCATAATCCATGGGGGAGCCATTGACTGTTGGGCCTCCTCCGCCAGTCATGCCGTATTGATGACTTGGTGATATCAGATTACCATTACCACCGGTGGCCATATTGTATGGAGATGGAGTGCCACTTGCATTGTGATTATACGGATTGGAAGGCGAGACTGGTTGTGGTGATGGAGTTTGTCCAGGCACTCTGTATGTGTTATTATACATTGCATACGGGAGTGGTGATGTGTCTAAGATAAATGAAAAGGAGTGAAAATTTGATTTTAATTACTTTACTGAATGCAACTGGGTTTGATTTGATTTGATTTTGAATGGGTTCGTTTGGTTGGTGTGCAGACGAGATGACGAGAGACATTCATGGAAAAGAACATATTGTGTAGCCCTGGACTGGTATGGTCTCAAACTAAGAAGCGTTCAATTAGCAATCGAACGCGCTAACTAAATTTCGTCACAGAGGCTATAAGGGGTGGGAATTGGATATTGTACCAGAGCAGATTTTTTATTCGACAAAAAAAGAGCAGCTGATGGGTGACCAATTTCCATAGACAGTTTTTTCAGGACTTCCTCAATGCTCGACTTGCAGTATGGGGGTTTGGGGGTTGTGAAGTAAAGAGTACTGTGACAAATAACAGTTTAAGTGGCAGTTGGTTATGGCAAGAGAGCAGCACCACAAAACCCTAATTTTATAAAACAGAACCCCTCAAGTCACGGGAAGAATAATCTTAACAGACCACGTATCAATATCGGTGCCATCCAGGAAGTGCGATGGGATAGGCCGGACACAAGGGCGACGCCTTGTCGGAATTATGATATTAAAATAGAACCAGGCGATTTTAAGGCTAGGATAGGAAAGGAGAACATCTTTGGTAGGGCAGTTGGTAAGCAAAGCCTATACTCGTAGTAAGCACACGGTTTCCTCATTTCAATACACACAAAGGCACATGGCGGTCTCCGGATCACCAAAGTACGAATGCGGAATTCCCAAACCCCACAACAACAAGAACTACTGTGAGAAGATATAACTGATGTGCTAGGTTTTACCCGACCACAGCAGGAAATCGCTGGTTTGATGAAAAATTCCGGCAGGCACATACAGCTAAACAAGAAATGTAAAAAACTTTGCTGCAACGAAGGACGAGAGCCGCTCATGAGTTCTACGAGCAGAAGAGACGGGAAGAACATAGGCTTTTCCAGAATAAAAGAGAGCACGAGAAGCGTGTGATCGGAAATATTGAGAGCTCGTACTTCGGGAATAACGAACGGAAGTTTTACAATTAGGTAAAAGGAACGTGATAGATGAACGGAGAGATGAAGAAGGAAACCCTGAAGTAGAGTCACAGTCGGTGCTGAGAATATGGGGAAAAAAACGTCCGTCTACCTGACCAGAACAAAGTAAGGATACCAATATCTAAGTTAAAATCCAGCATTCAAAGCTGCTGGAAATTAACTTGTGGAAAGCATGCACCAACTCATTTCTCAGGTCTGGTTAGAAGAGTGTATGCCTGATGAATGGAGTCTCAATACAAAAAAGGACCATCTCAACTGTGCCAACTATAGAGGTATAAATCTCCTAAACATCGGATACAAGATCTTATCTACCTGATGGGTCGATATTAGTGCGGTTTGAGACCAGGAAAGTCTACAATCGACCGAATCTTCACATTTCGGCATACTGGAAAAAACTCAAGAAGTCCAAATCGATACCTACAAGCTTTTCATCGATTTTAAGGCCGCACATGACAGCATTGTCATGTCAGAGCCGTGTCTATTTTTGGCATCCCTATCAAACTCGTCCGTCTGTGCAGAATGACGATTGAGAACGCTCGCTGCTCCGTCAAGGTCGGTAACGACTTAAGCGAAACCTTTGATATCAAAAAAGGTTTTAGACAAGGTGACACGCTGTCATGTGACTTCTTTAACTTGAAAGAACTGTGCGAAACACTGGATGTGAACGCTGGAGGCACAATCTTTCAAAAGATTGTACAACTACTAGGGTACGCCGATGATATCGACATAATCGGGAGAACTCAGAAGGTTGTCACCTTCGCTAGTTTTTAAACGGAAGCTGCCAAAATGGGTTCAGCGGTAAATGAGGGCAAAACCAAGCACCATATATGCTGTCAAGGGATACAGAATGTCACAAGAAGGGGTACAGAATGTCACAATCGACAGCTATGATTTCGAGGTAGTAAAACAGTTTTTCTACCTTGGCTCTGCTATGAATTCTGCCAACAACACAGGCATGAAACAGAAATGAAACGAAGAATCACTCTTGCCAATCGCTGTTTCATTGGGCTAAGAAGGCAATTGAGTAGTAAGGCCCTATCCCGAAAAACTAAGTCTCTATATAAGACCTTGATCAGCCCCGTTCTACTTTATGGCACAGAAGCATGGGCCCTATCGAAACGGGATGAAGATATTTTCAGTCGTTTCGAGAGAAAAATCCTTCGAAAAATATTCGGTCCCGTTTGCGTTGACGGGCTTTAGAGGAGAAGATTCAACGACGAGTTATACGAGCTGTACAGCGACATCGACCTAGTCGGTAAACTGCGCATCAGTCCCCTGAGATGGCGATGAGGCGCATAAGTATTGTAGAAGGGGACCTCAATCGACTTGGACTGTGAAACTGGAGGCAATTAGCTAAGGACCGGACTAACTGGAGGAGCTTGTTAGTTGTGGCCCAGGTTCAGCCGAATTGTAGCGTCACCTAAGTGGTTCTGACAAATAAGCCATGGATTAGAAGTGAGCAGAGGAGTAATGACTTTTCGAACATAGCTATAGCCTATCGAATAGTAAGATGGTTCATTGCCTTTGGCTGTACGCCAGTCGTTAAAAAAAGACCGCAACCAATCGATTCTGATTCAAGAGCTGGGCATATCTCGAACGTGCCTGTGGCGAACTTTCGCTGATGGGGCTCTATTAAAGATAGAAAAAGACACGGATTTTCACCGAACAATCATCCTCAATGACGATACACATTTTTGGTTAATAAGCAAAATTGCCATATTTATTCAAAGGAACATCCAAAAGTGTACCGACAGCACCAATTGTATTCGAAAAAAATGTTTTTTTGGGATAAATTAGAACTGAAAGGCTTGGAGGAAATGTAGTTTCAATAGGACAGTGCTACTAGCCACGCAGGACATTCCACAATCAACTTATCAAAGACGAACTTCGGTGACCGTCTTATAGACAGAAATTGCCGTGTCAATTAGCCGCCCCACTTTCAGGCTACATTAAGGTTCTGGTCTAAATTATCAAGCCATGAATTTTAGGACAAATTGGAGGTGAACATTCGACGTAAAATTGCAGGAATATCCGCCCAATTATGCGAAAAAGTTTTAGAAAATTGGGTCAGGCACATTCACTTATGCAAGCGGTTCCGTGATGCAATTATATTTAAATCCAAAATACATATTTCATTGATACCGCAAACACACGTCTTTTCATTTAAGAAACAAATGAAGGCACATCTAATGGAAACCTTGTAGATGTACATAAACCCATATTTATTGAAAGGTCTTTAGAAAAAAGATGTCTATGGGTGGGAGAATTCCAGGGATTACTTAGAATTTTTAAAAGAAAAATGCTTACCTCTTGGTTCGGTCTTGATAGCCGGATTTGGTAAGACATTCAAAAAGTTTATTCCTTGTTGCGCTCCTGAAATTAAAATAAAAATATACTTAGTCAAAAAATCAACAGAGAATAAAAATTGCACATACAGAATAATTAAATGAAAGCATCATGCAAAATGAAAAAGAAAATAAAATCCAATACAAATATCTACAAACTCTAAAAGCCTTAAAAACAAACACAAATTATAGCCAAACACAAACTTGAACTCTAACAAAAACAATAATCATAAGCTTAGTTAAAAATAAATAAAATAAAGCCACACGACTACACAAAACACTTAAGAAAAATCTCTGACTTACATAAATATCCTAAATCCTTAATACCAATCTGAAATACTCGTTCGTATCCGGACTTTAAAAGATTTAAATAAAACTACTTCTCTTCATTTATATACGAAACAATCATTCTTATTTATATAAGTTTTTTTTTTGTTTGCCATTTATTTTAATTTAAATTTTTTTTTTGTATAATAAAATTCTACTATTTTTATATTTAATTTATTTTTAATAACAATTGGGATATTTTGAATACAACCACTTTTGATTCATATTCAAATGTGAATAGGGTTTTCTTTGTTTTTGTGTTTTTTTTTTGTAATAATTAATATTCTTTCTTTCTTTTTTTTTATAAAATATATATTCCAAAATTTAACAATACCCAAATTTTACTAAATTTTCTAAATTTATTTTGTATAAAATTTCATAAATGATTTTCGTATGTTACTTTTACTGACACATACACAATGTAATCATTTAAATAAAATCTTAAATGTTTTGTGTCAAAATATATGCTGAGCATATGGTTTGTTTTTTTTGTTAAATCTAAAGATTATAAATAAAAATATTTTCTTTTAGTCGTATTTATTTTAAATTTGTCTGCATTCAGAACAATAGAAGGAACAATATTTTAATCTTCTTTACTAATATTTAAATTCAATTTTTTATTTTGTTTATTTTATACCATTGCACTTTCAGTTAAATTACTGTTATATTCTGTGTATGTACCTTGTTATAATATTTAATAATTTGTATAAATTTGAACATATGTATCTTGTTTTTAAGTTGTTATTGTTAAATACGTGCTCAAGTTCAAGTGAAGGATAGATTTATTCGTAACTTGTATGTAAAGTGTACTTTATAGTCTTTTAGTTGATTACTTATACCTCTCCTGATTATAAGGTTAAACATAATTATATATATTTATTTTAATAAATTTAATTTAAGGCATTTATTTGGTTAGATAAATTGGCTCTTAGAGATTCGAAAAATAAAAAAAAATATAAATTAAAGAAAATTACAAAATCTATAAACTGTGTCAAGTAGATTGGTTATCATTTGAAAAAGATACGCTACGAGATTTATACATATGTACTCGTATTTAAAAATATGTTGACACTTTATTTATGTCAACTGACAAAGTGCATTGGTTTTTGGTTTGAGTGCGGATTCTTATTTTTACAAATACCTATAGGTTTGTCCAAAAATGTTGGACTTGCGGTCTCTCTCAAAACTCACTTGAAAAATTCACAAAGTTCATGGTTTGTTCTTTTTTTTAAGTCAAAATCTAATGATATTGGACCATTTGACCTACTTCTTTCAAGTAAAAAAATTATTTTATTGTTTTGTATTCTTTTTTTTACTGGCGTTGGAGAAAATCTCGGATTCTTATGTGGAATTTGACGTTTCAAACGAGTTTGTAGCCAGCATGTCTTAATTATTAAAAATTAAAAAATTTAAATTTAAATTGAAAAAAGGAACAACGACAGACTGCTTCATTTTAAGTGAGAGCTCATGTGAAGATCGATTGGCACTTTTAGATTAACATTCATCTACGAAAAATAATTTCATACTTTACTCTGACAGATAACAAGAAGATAATATTTGTATTTAGCAAACCTAGTATCGCCAATATGAGAGAGAATTTCGAAGATGGAATAGAAGACGACAATAATGAATTCAAATACGTGATGAGAGTTTGCGGCATCGACAGTAACCTTTTATAGACCTGTGAAGTGCAACAATCACTGAAAGGTGTTTGAGCACAACACCGGCTATGAAGTCAGATGGGTCTGATTTGAGGAGCAGCGAATCTTTTATTCTGCTTATAGACATTATACGCATCAATCAATATCTGTATTTTGCTGAGAATACAATCTTAATAGCATAAATGTGCTAGCCATTCCGAAAGCACTTTGTTCTTAATCACAATAGATATGTACCGTGCACTGTGAATTTCATTTATTTTTGTTACTGTGGGGAAAACTTATTTAGACAAAATTCAAAAAGGCCTTAGAAAACGGTTTGCGACAGTATCTGGAGATGCAGACAAGCGTCAAGCTTGTAGTTCATGACTACGTGGAAGAAAAGTGATGGTCAACATAATGTTAGGAGTGCCAGAATAGAAGTTGTTTACAGAATTATGGAGAACATCCATTTGAATGGAAACTGTAACAATACCAAAGTACTTGGATGATAGCCTCACTATTGGCCTGCGAATCGAGTGCTAGTTATGAGCCTACCTCATCAAAAATTCTCCCGATAGCCATTATCAACCGGCAGAATCTAATCTTTACATGGCCAATGTTGTGCGAAAATAAGTTTCAACTAATAACATTCACAACTAAGTTTATTGCACTTTAATTGCAACTAAAACTAAATTGCTTAATCATTCAAAGGGAAATTAAGTTTTTTTTAGTTAGTTTTACTAGTCGTAGTTCTACTTTCGAGTAATTTAGTTGTCCTAGCAATTTTAATTGTTAATCATATTATTTAGTTAGCTAGATTTAGTTAAACGAATTATCAGCATCTAAGAGATTGATAATATTTGTTGCAACTATGTAATATATCATCAATCAAACTGATTCAATTGAGGAGTTAAGAAATTTCAAACACGAGCACATTCTCAATATCAAATGAACTTTCCAACGTAACAATTTCCTGAACAGCTTAACAGGGATACAATTGGATTGTTGGCCGATGATAGGGATCAGACTCTACCTTTATCTTTCAATTTAGAAGATCCATACGTTAATACCATACCTTGCGGGTCGTAACCGAATAATGAATAATCAAGCAAGGGTCTCTTATTTTGCTTACAGACTTTGAGACGGAAATTATCATAGAATAGACAGAAAGTTGTTGAATTAAATATAAGTCTATAAAAAATGATTCCAGGATAATACATAATGCAAGTTAAGCAATAGATTTAAGAACAAAAGACAACTTCACGACAAGAAAATCCAAGGGTCAGAAAATTTAGAACCGAAAATAAGGGCTTTTAAATTGCTATTTTTGTAGAAGTAGATACATATACGAGTACCTTTATGTCAGATTATACACAATTGAAATGGCATAGTCCGAATAGAAGTTTAACTTAGGCACTAACACGCCAATCTAGCATTGAAACTCAGCTGAACAAGGGTTGGACTACTTGTACGAGACAGGTGAAATAAAAAATTACCTTAATCACTCCAGAAGGAGAGAAAGCCTCTAGGCCGTGGATATATCAATCACATGTCCAACATTGTTGCTGGGTTCAGAAATCTATCTTGTTCAAAGTGTGCGAAGAAGCAGGGTTTAATTAACATGTAGTCCAAAATACCATCGGGAAATGTGGACAAATATAGAAAGTTATTGACAACACATAATAGCAATTCATCTGTTCTGTATTATCAAAAAAGAGCTCAGAAATTAAGGACATCATTCAAAGAAGATAAGTCCCACTATGTTTAAACTACTAAGACACATGTTAAATAAAGTATTCTGGAATCGACGAAAGAGTAAGAAGAGATTTTATTCACGAATTTCGGACTATACATATTTAAGGAGTAAATATACAACCACTGACTGTGCCGTTTGTGAAAATGTTCGATAAAATGAAACAGATAATTTGTATTGTGAGGTCACAAAGCAACAAACCATTTCGAAAGACTACTTAAATCGTTTAAAACCTATCACATAAAAAAGTCCCCACATAAAACTATTAGTCCCTTTTAGATAAATTAAGATAGAAATAAAATGCTTCTTCTTCAAAATATATTCATCTGCTTAAATGTCTTCCTTTCTTAAATGTATTCATCAAAATAAATACAAAAGAAAAGTTAAAATGATTTTTTATGGTTTTTTTTTTGTGTTAATTAAAATTATAATTATTAAATATAATAACTAAATTAATTAAATGTGTAAATAATGCGAAAAATAAAAAAATTTATGACAAATGAATGTTGAAGAAAAAAAAATTAATCTAAGCCGTATGAGCGAGAATCTTTAAAAATAAATGAAAGATGTGCGTTAAGAAATGTCTTTTCATGTGACAAAGTAAAAAAGAGTGCGAACGACCTATAAAAACGAGCGAAATAATTTGTAAACTATCGTATAAAGAATTTTGTGTACAATGTCATTAGGTAGAGATTATGATTTAAAAATAGAATTTTCTCAATAGACTCCGAGATTTTCTACTAGATGGCGTTAATAAAATGTTGAATTATGTGAATTTGAATAAATGTATGAAAGGTTATGTCGAGAGAATTTCATAAAAAATGAAAACGTCCCAAATCAGACGAAAAAGTATGCAGGTAAAATTGTTTTTCCTTATGCATTGCCTTGCCACCTTTAAAAAAATTACGTTTTTAGATTTCTTAGACATGTCAGACAACGATCAGTTGGTCCTGACCCGCCATTTCTAGAATCACTATTCAAATTTCTGACACATGTGTCAAATTGTTTTTAAAATTCAAATTTTGACAATTATCTCGAAAAGAAAGCCTTTGAATACGTTCATTCATTTTGGCGCTAACACAAAATGTCAAGAAACCGTCATTTTTCCAACAGAGTTTGTCAATTTCCTGCATTTTGTCTGAATTCGATTTTGTCTAATACGAGTATGTCCATCAAGCAAAGAAGACGACAAAAATGTCTCTGGGAACTAACTATGACACTACAGATGCTACTCAAAAACGCGTAAATGTTTAAAACTCCATTGACAGTTTCATGGTTTCCATGATTTTGAGAATAAAATTCTCAATGCGGCCAATTGCACAGTACTTCAGTTTTTCCATCAAGTTTTGAGTATACCTTCTTTAATCTTTATTTCCAGCTCAGTAACCTACATAATTTCTTTTTCAAACAAGAAATCATTTTCCATAAAATTGATGACAAAACTAGACCACATGAGGCTTGCTCTTCCGCCGTTAACTGGAAGTTCCAAATTGAAAAAAAAAGCTGATACGCATCACGAAGATCACAAAAAAAAATCCAAAAGGATCCCAAAAACGGCGCCATGTTTTCTTCCTACAGAACAATTGTAAAAATACCAGCTAAATCTTTATTTCAAAAACCGTCACCATAGTTAAAAGAAACAATTCCCATAACGAGAATTCACCATCACCAAATGTCAATAAAAAAGCAAACTTGACCACCAACCCAAATATCGAATGTCAAACATATACAAATGCCAATGGTTTTGTTTTCTACGTAACATGAGTCGAATATGGATAGAATATGATGAGAGACAGAGAAGTTTCGAAACTGACGTAAGAAGACAGAAAAAAAGTAAAACCACTTACGACCGTCAGGATGATCACTTTGTTGTTGTGGATGCTGTTGCTGTAATTCCTGAGCATGCCTAATAAAATGCATAGCATCACCGCCTGTTTTTTGTCTTTTTCGTCTAAGCGCAGCAGGGTCTAAAAAAATAAAAAAGTACACCATTTTTTAACATCATTTGTTTTTATATAGTTTTTTTTGTTGTTGTTGTTGTTTTGTTTCAACTTTTTGATTCTTTTCGAGATTCTAATGTCAAATTTTGAATTGACTAAAATATTTAATATTCGTATATGACAGAAATAAGTTATAAATTTTCTTATAATCTAGACAAAATTATTATTTTTTTTTAAATGTTGTAACACTTCACTTGATATGATCTTGCAAGGTACAATAAATCTTATATTATACAAAACTTTGAACTCTACACAAAAGATAACTTTTTTTTTTGTAGAGATTTACAAAGGAAATAAAAGGTAGAAAAAAATTATTTTTCAAATACAAATTCAATTTTTTAGAGGGACGACAATATTTATAATATCAACGACAACGGCGATGGGAATTTTTCGATTTTACAAAACTAAAAACAGTAAGAAAAAAAAAATGTTGTACATATATTTGTTTTTGTTTTTTTTCTTTTAAATACAAACAGCAAACACAATTATTTATGTAAGTAAGAGTATGCCTAGGTTTTTGTATTACTGACAATGTTTTCCCGACTCGGGCTCGTTATGACAAAAGTGTCACACTGTTTTGTTTTTTAAGACAGACAAAAAAGATTTTTATATTTTTATTTTTTGAAGAAAAAATTGGCCACTTTTCAGTGAGGGTAGTGTATGCGCCTAACACTGGCAGCCATTAAAAAGTGTGTACACTGGTGG
Organism: Volucella bombylans; assembly: GCA_949129095.1. Classification (NCBI taxonomy): domain Eukaryota; kingdom Metazoa; phylum Arthropoda; class Insecta; order Diptera; family Syrphidae; genus Volucella; species Volucella bombylans. The sequence goes on along the minus strand of OX422144.1, from coordinate 103,649,887 downwards.
AGAGAAATAAAATCCATCTCCAAGTAGGTATGAAAAATACAATTAAGGTACGGCCTTCTTATGTGGCTCAGTTAATGTTATTCGCTTGGGCTAGTCGTTTAGCTACCTCTTCGGGGGTGAGAATTTCCCCAGCGTCCACTGGAGTGTAGTAACATGACGTATCGTCAAACTCACTGGCTGTAGCTTGAGGTGGTATACTTGTGTATAGAGCAAAATGTTCAGCTTCAGTTAAATCAACACTTGGATGAAGTTCAACACCGAATTGGCCTTCGCAGAGATTTCGCAAACTTTGCCGATCCGCAATGGCGACTAATTCCATGTTGCCATCATTAATGGGAATGTCAACCAGTTGCATGGCACTGACAGTTTTCCGATCGAGCGGATGACTAATTGTGACTGTGCTTGCGTCAGAGTATGCTTCATGCATTGGTAGACTATTCGAGGATTCACCCTTTAGAGGGATGTGTATAACATCGGCTGTGAGATGAGGTCTTTTCCCTGACACACTGCTGACACTTCTGCTAACCGGTTTACCTGTACCGGTTCGACCCGGTTTAGCTCCATTTGTAGGGCTACTCGAAGCCGATATACTGGTTGGCTGAAGTGATTTCAATGAACGGGTTGACATGCGATTTGTGTCGTTTAATGAAAAATGTGTTATGCTAGGCTCACGAGAACCAACTGGACTAGCTGCTTTTGATCCCGATGATGGTGTTGTCTGACTCAAATCGGTTTTACTCTTTCTATGTGAAAATAATTTTGAAAAGAAACCAGCCTTTTTTTGTTTGCCTTGGCCGTTTGGTGTTGGTGGTAGTTTTTTCGTTGGTGGCGACTGATCCGGCGTTTTCATAATAATAATTTGTGATGGAGGCCGAGCTGGTGATGTTGGACTGTTGCGAAGTTGGACGGTACCATCTTGTTTACGGACACGTTTCGGTGGAAGTGGTGGTACATTTTCATCACCCACAACACTGCTGTTATTTGATTTAGGTGAGGGCATATTAACCACATCAATTATTGGTCCCGGTGGATTGATAATGATCTCAACTGGATCGTAACGATCTGCTCGTTCAGGAGGCAACTGGCCCAGTGATGACATTAATTCACCCATTGGATAGGGATTTTTAAATGCCATCTCAAGACTGGTATACGTTGCTGCATCATCGAAACTTTCATCCACTTCCATACGATTCTTTGATAGATTCGTTCCTAAAACTGCACTCAGCTCATTAGCCAGTGTATTTTTATAAGTTTCAATTTTCAACTTATTATCGGCGTAAATATCCTCCAATTCCTCGGACTGATCTAATAAATCATTCAAAGTCTTGTCTTCTTCAGAGGTTACAATTGTTGATGCTGTGCCAAGATCATTAGCCGGCGGTGAACCACTGTCAGTTCGTTCGAATTCTTCAGTGGACTTAAGCCATTCGGTGATTTTAACATTCTTAGACAATTGCCTTGGTTCGGATGTGTCATCTTTAGCAGATTCATCTTCAGTTTGCGGTGATGAATCTTGAGTTTGAGTATTTGCATGCTGATACTGTTCCGGTACACGTACCTCCAATTCCATTTCCTTAATTTTCTCATCGATAATACTATCAACTTCCTTTTCCATGCGTCGCTTAGCTGATTCCTCATCGTCGGTGCCAAATGATTTCGTTTGATCGTCCTCCGTTGGGGTATCCAAATTGATAATATCACTTTGGACACCCACCTCCGCGTATCTAGGAATTGCCTCTTGAGCGGCCAAAGTAGCCGCTTTGTCCTCGCTTAAGATTTGCTGAAATATACCCATGTCGGCCTTCCGTTTCAAATTTTTACGAATGGCCCAAAATGTACGCCTACCTGATTCAATTGGAAGATAGTCGAATGGCAAAGGTTCACTGGTCGCACCGTCTGATGGTCGTCGTAGTTGTATGAATACCTAAAAATTCAATAATCATTTATCATCATTATTCATTGGTTTATTTTATGAATTTGATAAAACATACCTTAGCAGGCTGATCAATTTCCATCGTCCTATAACGAGGAGTTTTAAATGCGATGGCAGTTTGTTTATGTACATCAGTGTGTTGGAAATCACCAAAGGCCTCCCAAATTACATGACCATTATGCTCCTCAAAGAAACGCACCGATATATCCTCTTTTGCAACCTTCTCACAGAGAAGTATAATCTCCTTATTGCCATAGACCGTACTCGAACAGCTGCATAGACGACAAATAACAAGATCGGACATAGCCTTTTTATCAAAAATCGGATCAGATACAACCGGTGGGAGTGGTACAGTGAAACGACCTCTAACATCACTCTCAAGAAATACTTGAAAGCAAAGGCGTACCGAGTTCAAATCTATGCTAGATGGTTGAAGTTTATGCGAGAATCCAGCTAAAATCAAATAAAAGGCATGTCAAAAAGATGTCGCTGATTATGGAAGATTACCTCACTTTTGAATGGATCCACTCGAATATCTTCACGGGCTCGCAGAGCTGATTCGATATCTTTCTTTTTAACACATTGTATTCCTAAATTACTAAATACTGCTCGCATCGTTTCGCTATTTATTTCTAATGTGCATACTCCCTTCTTACATCCTTCTTTACCAACTAAATTATGAGGATGTGGTCTGAAATATTTTAAAAAAAAAACACAAAATGAAAAAGGTTTATATGGTCTATTATTGAAGTGTGATATTGAGAGCACTTTTTTTTCAGCTCTCATTCGACCTAAAGTCATTGCTCATATTTTCGACTTGAGATACTTCCTAAGGTAAGTCAGTGGGTTGGAATTTTTCTAGGTCCAGACGTTCGTTTAAAATGTTAGAGTGAATTATTTGGTGAACACCTTGCATGGGTTTTTCGAAGCAGGCGAATCTTCTTCTCTCTCCTCTTACAGACCCATTGAATAAACGTCACTTCTTTTCAAGGTCATGGAAACCCTGATAAACTATCTCGAAACACGAAAACTTCTCAATGATGGGCAGTATGGTTTTCGTAGCAACAGGTGCACTGGTGACTTGATCGCATGTCTCACCGAAAAATAGAACCAAAACGTTCATCAATCTGGTGAAAGCAAGATAGTTGCAGTTGGTGCTTCTAAGGCATTTGACAGAGTTTGGCATCAGGCAATTTTGCCGAAAATGCGTGCTTTTGGGATCGATGACTCTCTTCTTTAATGGACTATAAATTAACTTTCAGAACGTTTAATTCAAGTTGTCTTGGATGGCTTCAAGTTTGATATTCACAAAATAAACGCTGGTGTGCCCCAGGGCTCCGTTCTGCCTCCGATACTCTTTTTAATTTTTGTCAACTATCTCTTATTTGCTACTTCTAATCCAATATATTCCTTTGATCTGGCTTCAATATGTAAAGAATATATTCGCTCGAAATTGGAGTACAATGCCCACATCTGGTCGGGTGCGCCAAAACGGGTGGATTCAAAACCGTGCGATAAAACTCATAGTCACATAATAGACACCGTCGAACACCGCCGTAATGTCTCGTGTCTCGTTTAAAACTCTGTTTTATCGCTATTTCCACTACCAGTGCTCCATAGAAAGCACCAGTAACATTCCGCCCCTGATTTTCCATTCCTTTCCGCGCTGTCGTCAAGCATTTTAAGGATACTCAAATCCCTTGTTCGCTCGCCAAAACACGCCTGTGTGTACAAAATGACAACCGAGAAAATTAGCAGCAACTACACAGATCATTTTGATGTTAGAAAAGGATTGTGACAAAGTGATGGGCTGTCATACCACTTTTTTTTAAACATAATTCTCGAAAAGGTTGTAAAAAAAATCGTTATGGTATTACAGTGCTATTGGCATGGATTGAGAAAGAAGGGAACAACTAAGCACATGTTGTAAAGAAAAAAAGCGATATGTCATTGCCGTCTTTAATGGTTACAGCTTTGAACGTTACTTTTGCTACAAAAAAGAGCAGAAATCTAATGAAGAATCACTCTTGCGAATTATATTTTTTCATTCCAGTCCTGCTAAGTGGCGTACAAGTATGGACGGATAGATGTGGTCTTAGTTCGTCTTTAAACGAACTTTGATCTGTCAATTCTAATCTATCAATCAGACGACACTGACCAGCTAGATAGGCTTTTGTTTTCAACAGTAGCAGAAAAGTTAAAGCATTACATAAACTGATTAAAAAAAAAAAACAGCTGTATAGTCGTACAAAATTTCAACTTGAAAATATCACAAGGTCTGTCACTGAATAGATCTACTTCAAGGTCAAGGTCAAGTAAAGAAAATCTCAAAAATTTATTTCGTCTGGGGTCTTGGAAGAGCATATTTTTAGCAACACCTTCAAATAAAACATTTGAAGATACGAGGGCGGGTCAATAAGTCCGTGACTTTTTGAATTTCTGACCTCTTTACTGAAACAGCAACACTGCTCCTGTCAACAGGCATCTGTCAGTTGACTCCTGTCAAAATTTAAACTTGCTGCGTCAGTTAGTTTGTGTTTGACAGCTATTTTTATCAGACTACTCACTAATTTGAGGAGAAAATTTGAGGAGAAAAAAGACAATGCAAGGGTGCACACATGTGTAGTTGCCATGGCAAAAATCCATGAATTGGGCTATGAATTGCTCCCTCATCCACCCTATTCTCCAGATTTGGCTCCGAGCGACTACTTCTTGTTCCCAAACCTGAAGAAATGGCTTGGTGGAAAAAGATTTGACTCCAATGATGAAGTCATCTCGCAAACAAAGGCCTATTTTGAGGACCTCGACAAATCATTTTTTTTGGAAGGGATAAAAAAATTGGAGAAGCGTTGGACAAAGTGTATAGAGCTCAAGGGAGACTACGTTGAAAAATAAAATTATTTTTTTATTAAAAAATCTGTGTTTTATTCCAAAAGTCACGGACTTATTGACCCGCCCTCGTATTTTTGGAATTAAATGAGGTGCCGTCATTAGAAGATTAGTACACAAAGATTTACGAGTATTTTCTTAAACTTTGACGGTAATAGATTACACTTGCAAATTAGGTATAATTATCGAACACAGTAAGTAAGTGATGATGATAAATTATATTTTGGACTTCTGGTTCAATGGGGGGAAAATATTTCACAAGTCTGCTGATTGTATTGTATGATATTTTTAAGCAAATCTTCTAAAGAGTCATACCAAACTGTTTAGGGAACATAATAAATTCATTTGAATTCCGCGCCACTTATTGACTGCCAGATGAGAGAAGCTGTCATATTTGACAACTGTCAAATTAAAACTAAACTGTCTTGTGTGTAAAGGCAATCAAAATTGCATGAAAGTTTTCCGGAGGTCTACAAGATGCGAAGGATGTGATTTGCATCTACATCAGGTGATGGGACAACGCTGACCTTTTTCTTTACAGTTATGTATGCATGTGCATGTAAGAGACACTGTACAGGAGGAGGGGGCACGTTTTCGCCTGAAAACAAATATCTGTCAAAGCGTGTTACAAATAAGATTTGGTTCTTCTATTGTATATATTGTTATCTCATTTCTATATAAGTCTCAGTGTGCAGAAGTGCTTGAATAAGATTTGGATCTAATCTGATAGTTTTTTTTTTACCGCGCCATTTTCTTCGATATTAAACTCACCTATAGGGTAGATCCTTAGTGACACATGACACTACAACGACAGCTCGTCCTCTGTAGCCGACAATTTCAATAGTCGGGAACGTCTTATTTTCAGGCGTACTATTAACGCCGGGAATTGAGCCAGCTGATCGGCCCTCACATTCATAACGAAATCGAAGTGCCTTTCCAGCGGGTTGCTCCGTGATTTTCACATATCGCCGTACTCTTCGAGAATTTGACTGTTGCTGCTGTTGTTGCTGTTGCGGTTGCGGTTGCGCTTGTTGTTGTTGTTGTTGTAAAAGTGGAGAACCATTATAGCCGGCCGTTGATTGTTGTGTAGGATCGATAGCTTGTGCTCCTGCACCACCCATATCGCCACCGTTGCCAACGTTATTTTGAAACATGTCGTCACGAAGAACGTCAACTGTAAATGAGAATTCAAATAAAAATCGTTAAAAAATTTATTTACTGTAAATGGTTGATTAAATAGATTCATTCTATGTATGTACGCTTGCGTAGACAGGTTAGAATAGAGAAAGGTAGGAAAAGTGTGATTAGTAACTCACACAGAGCAAGAATCGATTGGCTTAATTAATGGCTGACTTATGGGCCGTAATTGCTTTGGTGAAAGACTATTTATCGACACCTGTCTATTATTTTTCCTTTTTTTCTTAATAGATTGGGCTAATAAAGAAAAGTTACGCAGATATAGTTCTGGATTTGATCGGATTTTGTGGACAATTCGGCGATTCAAGTGATCGTCAATGATCACCAACAGATACTGAAGATGAGGAAAATTCTAACGAGGTGTTTCGGATGTTGGAAAATTTACTTGTTATCTCTTTTTTGCAGAAACAAAAAATTTCATAGAAAATTTGTTATTTGCCGTAAGGCAAATTGTTTTTTTTCCAAATTGTTGATTGCTAAGATTTGCTGATCATCTTTCCAAAAAGCACATTTTGACGAACGGGTTGTAGTTTAGTTCACTCTCTCGAGAAAAAGAGGAAAATTCAGCCGAAAATTGAGAAAGAGAGAGAGAGAGAGAGAGAGAGGGAGAAAAATATGTGTGGATTGGGGGTTTAAAAATATCATTTTGCGTAACACATTTCGAAGACGAAGACGACGACGACTACAACGATGACAACAGCAAAGAAGAAGATGCGACCTGTGGTGGTGGTTTGGGATGTTAATGTGTATCTTTGCAATGAGGAGCTGACGTTATAGTCTTAAAATAATTCAAACAACTAGGGATGGAGGAGGTTTTACTTACAAAGAGGGAAGCAGGTTGATTTTAAACAAGCATTGTTTTTATGTTATGTTGAGTTATTTCTTGTTTTTAGCTGGATCGGAATCGGACTTTGGTAAAGTCACAGACCTTTAAAATAATATTGTATATCACCTAGATATTTGTACGAGTATATGATTTCAATTTCTCAATTGCAGCAATTTTGCTAAGTTGAAAGGAAGTGATAAGTACATTTGTATGTAGATTAAAGTTTAAATTCGTACAAACTTTCACGCCTAGTAAGGTTCTTGAGGTCATCTGTAAGCAGCTAGCGATTGTTATGTGATACGTCATTCGGACAATTACATTGCTTGCATAGAAGGTAAGTTTTATTTTTGACATGAGGGTTATTTCTTACGTCAACCAGATGTAAAAGAAAATAAGAAAAAAAAAAGATCATTTATTGTATTTTTGTAAACAATCTAGTATGGTCGCCAGACATTTTAATTCGTAACGAATAGGTTCACGTGTTTTATTATTTTCTTGTTTTCAAAAAAATTGTTGTCTGGCTAGAAGAGTTTAGTTCCTCTTCTATGAACAAAAAAATGGTTGAATAATTAAGTAGAGCTTCTTCGGTAATCACTGTTCAATTATGTATTGCTGTTGTTCGAAGATCATATGATCCCACACTCGACACTTCATGTATGACATCAGCTAACTGAAAATGTCAGTAGTTAATTATAAAGTAGATACAGAAAGTGTTTTTTTTTGTTCTGAAAGTATGCATTAGAGCAAATACAGCAGGGCTAATAGTTACATACTTGACAGTTGGCTATATACACAAGATCTCGAAGCAGAAATTATTAAAGAGCTGATTTTTAATCAAATAGGCCACAATGATTTCTTGCTCATTTGGGTTGAAGACCAGCTCCAGACTTGGCTGATCGACGCAACAATTGCCTGAGTTCGCACTGGACAGATTATAATTCGAAAACTTTGAAAAGCAATGCCAATAATATCAGGTTAGATTCTGCATCACTGAATTCAGTGTAACATACATTAAAGTGTCTCATTTAGAATAAACTGCTTAAATTTGCTCATGGATGTCTTTTAGTACAGAGAAACTGCTACTTTTTTATTGTATTTACTGTCAAAAGACAATAAAATTATATGTACAAACAATACGCTTTAATTGTTTGAACAACTAACATAAACGTTCGCATAAATCCATATATTCCCGAAACTTTTGTACTAAAATTCGTAAAATAAGAAAGTGAGATATTTGAGTAGATTGTTTGACAAAATGTCAATCGTGTGACACATTTTGATAACAAGCTAGTTAGACAGTTAGTTAGACAAAGTTTTCACGGTCAAACATTTTAAACCCTACTGTTTGATAGCATTAAACCAATTTGGCGTTTTGCTAAATAATCTGAAAATAAATATTGATATCGTTAACAAAAACATCTTCAGTATATTGTAATGTATTTTTACTTAGGCGATTAGTAAAAGTATTCTTCAGTGGGACAAAGCATCTAAGGTTTTAGGTCCTAATGTTGATTCAAAGTCTGAGGCATCTCGTGTAAGAAGAACTGTTGCGGAGTGCTGTCATGCTTTGTATATAGATTTGTCAGTTGATTACTCTAGTGCAGCGCACCGGTGATCACTGAAACTTAACGGTAGTTATCAATGAATCACGCCACATAGCAAACAAGTGCCATACAGCAAAAAACTAACGATCAAATTGATGTTTTGAAGCCAATTGTGAAAAGTGAGTTTTGAGGTATTGTATGTATTTCAATTTGTAAACAACAAGACAACAACTGATGTTCTAAATTCTGACAGCATTTCTTTTTCTTAACCCAACTGCAAACCTAATGCGAGTTGAGTGCAGAGTTAGTGTGCACAAGAAACACAGTGCATGGCTTTAAGTGCACTTTTAATGTGAGTGGCTGACAGTGCATAACGCTACTAGACATCGTCCTGTAAAGCTTGTTAGTGTTAATTTGCTTTATTGGATGACCGTCGTGTTTTTTTTTCTTCTGTTGGAACAGAGCTCTCGAACAAAGAACTAGTCCATTGCACAAAAACAGCCTGTTTTATGTTTACAGAAAGCCTTTTCCAGTTTTATTTTTTATCAAGCAAACATCTTAATATCTTAATATCTCAGCCACCTTGAATTGGACCACTTATTCTAGGAATGATTCTTTCAGCATTTTTTTCCTATAAGAGTACGAGTGTGATATAAAAAAAAAACCTTTTATAAACTTTTCTATCCAGAGACAGATCAATTGCTGCGATCTTCTTCACGTAAACACGATGGCGCATAAATACTCGTAAACCATGTTTTTTTTTTGATCATTCTGCAACACTTTCTAATTCATTAAACTGCTCTCATGTTGTGACATATTTAGTGGGTCTCTTTTTAGAGAAACATTTGTTTTTTGATACACGTAATACAGTAATTGGCAAATAAGCAAGTTCTATGAATTTGACTGAAATCAATTGAAACGAAGACAATGACATTTATTTTCCCACATTATTGTTTAATCAAACATTTTACTCATGCGGCAATACTTCTAAATGTCTGCCTTTTTATGTTTTCCTCTGTTAACGTGGTGTCATTCTGGTATAATCTGTCATTCGGGTATATGGTAACTTCGATCACTATAAAAATTATGTCAAAAAGTAATGAAAAATATGGGCAATAGCTTGGTCTCGATTGAATGTAGTGTTAGTGGTATTGTCATTTTAAAATAATATACGGCCATTGTCGTTACGTTTCACTTTCGTAGGTTTGTGAGTTAAAAGGTCTATCCGTCAATGTAAGGCTTCATTACGCTTCATCGTATTTATAACAGTCCATATAGTCCCTTTATCTTTCCCAACTTGGAAATGACAGTTCCGCTTGACGTTCCGTTTTCGCAATTTGATCTTGATGTCGGTCCTTGAATCCTGTTACATCCGTTAGCAATAAATCCGCGAGGTCATGAAAGTAAGATCTTTCTGAGGTACACTGCCACTGATTGTTGGCCCAGCCCAACAACTTTATATGCGAGAGCCTTCTAAGTCTCTACAGAAGTCGTAGTCACTGAGGCGCAGATTAATTGCATTTATTAAGATAATAAGCAGTTAGTATTGGATCAGCTTTATTGAATTTAGGGGTAGGCCTTTCATATGCAAGAAATTTTTTCACTTAATGGCTTTGCTATGTATCTTCTGCTTATTTTGTGGCCTCAGACGAAAGACTACTACTTTGAACCACTAGCTCTTTCTGATGGTTGTTGCCTTTTTGGCTAGAGAAAAAGCAGAACTTGACATTGTATTGGGCACAAAGAATTTTAAATTTTTCGACTGGACAGCTCAGATATTAACATATAGTATATTACTATGCCTCTATATCACATTGCCCTTATTTTCGAAAATTTAACCGCCCCTATTACAGCCAATATCTTGGATTGTAAAACACTATCATGGTCTTAAACATGATAGATTGAGATCGTTGTAAAATATCATACTGCCGTTTGCTATCTTCGTCATTGATTCATGCGTTAAGATGGATATTGTGTTATTTATCCCTTCTGTTTGGGGGTCAGTATTGTAGCATAAATTCAGATCATTCGATAGCCATGAAATGGAGCTCATCGCGTTTGGTTTCCAGCTCTTAATTTTACTCAATCCGAACATTTTGAAATTTTTGTTGGTTTTTGTCAGTTCATTGTCTCCAGAGCCTGACGCTTTCGCCGATGGTTCTAACAGAGTAGTTTAAGACTTAAGGCATCAATGTAAAATGTCAGAAAAATGAAAAAAATTGATGAACTTTTGTAAAGGACTGCCATATAACGAAGAGTTTGGCGTTTATGACAAGTCTTAAAGAGGTTCAAAACCATTCAGGCACACTGCGTAAATTAACCTAATTTTCATACACGCATATTTGACGTAAGGAACTCAGATATATGACAGGAAGTGCGATTTTTGACAAATGACATTACGCAATACGAGTACAATTAGCTTGAATGTTTAATTTCAGACTCTACTTCGTTTGAATTTGAAAGCAACGGTTGCTTGTTTTTTTTTTGAGAAATGAGTTAGTAGCGAAGTAAAGAAATAAAAAAGTAAAAATAAAATCTCCAGATATTTTTATTGGAGTGGAAACAACTTACTCATCCATGCATGAAAAAAGATATCACGATTATTCAAGTCAAGTAATTTTGAGCACATTACCGCACAGCACGCTGTTTTACTTTTTTGCCTCAAAATACAGCCGATTCAGCAGCTGAATTGACTAGATAGGACATTGAAGACTTAAGCTAATTGATTACTTTACAGACGTCAAGGATTTGGATTTTAAATTTAGACCTTTCAAATAGTAAACAGAGAAAAAGAATTAAAAACCAGCAGGTATCTGTTCTATTTTTACCAAACATTTTTTGTTTGTTTTCTTCTGCTGTCTGGTCAAAGTATCTACGTCATTAAATAGTTGATCTGCTCGCTTCAATGACACGCTTTTATGAGAATAAAATTCTAAATTTTACAACCCTTTTAACAAGCACTCTCATGTTTGATTTAAATAATATAAAAGAAAACATTTTTAACGAATAAAAATTAAACAAATCTTTTGTATTATTTTCTTTTATATCTTAGATATATACAATATTTCCAAGGAGCTCTTAGACTTAAGATTTAGTTTTAATTTTTGGTTTTCGCCACAAATCGTATATATAGCTCAAGGCTAATTCTATCTAACGAATGTTAGCTTCAGTCGCACAAGCTGAAATAAAAATAAACAATTTCACAGTTTTGTTGTTGTGAAGCGAAGCAGGTGTATCGCACAGTCTAGCTGGATCAAAGTGGCACGTTCACACGATTTTATGGCTTAGCATGGCCCGACGGAGTCTGACTAAGACGTCAGTGACACGAAATAAAAGTAAATTAGATGCCAAACTAATAATTTTCCCCAATGCGTGGGGTTGCTGTGTTTAGACGATGAAAATTTGAGACAAAAAGTAAGTGAATTTCATTTCGGTTTTGACGTACAACATGTATTTATGGACAAGATACGGATACTTTCAAAACAATCATCTTGACTCGTTTTTCATGTTGATATTCGAGGAGAATAATGATGTTTGCAGAATCCAAAGAATGACCTAGAGAGCTGCAGGCTCTGTCTTATATTCGTATAACCGACCGCCTACATAAGTCTTCAAAAACTTAGACTGTGATTCATCTATACATTTAGAAGCATGCGACATCAAACACATAAAGTCGAACGCAAAAAAACAAGAGATATAACAAATATTTATTACAAGTTCTATGATTCAGCAATTCAGCAGCAATCTAGCACAAAAGCAATTTAACCAATAAACAATTTCGAAAATAATGTAGCAGCTCCTGTAGCTCGTGGACCTCATCAAAGGCGCATATCTATAAAAAAAACAATGATGATGGCATCGTCTGGGTTGATTGCCTGACACCAACGCTCCTGCCTATAACTCATGCTCATACTCCCTGCCAGCTATTCGCACGCATCAAATTTTACTTGTATCTTTAATGGTCACAAATTATTACGTGTGAACATCTGAAAATCTGAAAATCTGAAAATTTTGAGTTCCCGACACACTGTTTTTTCGTCGTGTCTAGTGACTATAACATAGTATCGTTGTCCCGGAAAATGAATGTCTTCTCAGTGGTCTGCTATGTATGTTAAATAAGCTACGAGTACTCATCAAAATTCGTCTACAGCAGACTACAGATTTTGTTGACGTCATTGTTTCCGGATAGATGCCAACACAAATTTTTATTAAAGATAAAATTATCTGCTCTAAATGAATTTGCAGAAAACAAGTGTGGTTGAGATGAAATCCAAAAAGTTTTATGAATATGAGTGTAGACAAATGATGACGCTCAGCAAAAGGCTGAAACGATGGGGATGATCGTTTTAACAGAATTATGTAATTTGAAAGGTGTTTACTTGAGATGATACGGGTATGTATGTACTATTTGAGTATCAGATTAATTCCATTCAATTATTACGAGATGCTTACGAATACAATTGAGATTCAGTAGGAGATTGTCATAGATTTCCGTTTACAATAACAAATGGCTTTGGCAGGAACATTAAACAAGATTTGATGTTGTAGCAATTTAAATTAAGGTTTACTTTGATGTGGACAAGTGGAAAACGACCGATGGATAACCTGTTACGAGTGTTAAGATGAATGCTAGAAAATAAATTAATATTCAGATAGAAAATACATCTAGGGATACAGTTCGAAAGCTTTTGTTTATGATAAGTTTGTTTTCTAACTAACAACGCCAGTTAGTTAGAAAATATATTGAATTAAACTTTAAAGCTGAGTCTAAATGCTAAATGCAACAATATAGTTCCAAAAATAAAAGATTTTAACATATACTCGTACAACAGCAGATCTACAATACTCGGGAAAGTGTATTTGTATTTTTAAAACAGTATCAGTTCATCGCCCTTAAATCAACACTGCCTGCATTCGTAAACAATAAAAGACAATCGTTGACGAACCGTAGGGATCCATACTGGAACCTTAACTTTTAAAAATCACGAATGAAAACTTTTTCTGGGTCCAGTAATTTTGAAAAGGAGAGCCAAAAGATACTCGATATTCTGCTCAAGGGGAACCACATATCGCAACATAAACTAGAGATGCCATGTGGCTGTCGTAGTCCAAAAACTCAAAGCTGTAATCAAAATAACCTGAACAAGTGTCAAAAATTTTAAGTCCTAAGTGGAGTACCTCAAGGTTGAATATTATAACTAAACTGTTCATAATAGTTTTAAATTTTGTGCTTCGGTTGACACTTATTGAAAGCATAATTAGGGGTATGTAGATGAGAAGAAGGGGAGAATACACTTCGGGTGAAGATAATTGTATAATAAATGCGGGAAACAAGAGTTATGATTCAAATAGTTAAATTGAGAAAATTTAACTGTTCGATACCTTTGGTCTTAGATGCCAATGTTATCCGAGTAACGATGCAGTGTAGTCCCGTGGAATGCTGCTTAAAGTCCAAAAAACAGTGTTTTTACGTGGATTTAGTGCTGCTTCATGGTCGTAATAAAGGTATATGGAAATTGGAGGGAGGCACTACAAAAGTTCTTCTAACTAGGCATTGTGGAGTTTAGATCTCTACGGCACAGCACAACTTAACCCAGAAGTTGAACACTGGTGATATAGATTGAAAGTTTAAAATAAAGTAATGAAGCAAAAAGTCTATTTTTTGGGAATGACAATTTCAACTATCCATAGACGACCATGTCAAAATGTATGACGATGGATATATATATATATATATATATTTAGATATTGTGAAGAATACGCTAATATTTTTCACTAGAGAATACATATTCCCTGTTCCCCATAACTTAGATTAAGAGAGTCTACTCATGCTCCTTTAAACAGTGTTTTTTTTTTTTTTTTTTTTTTTTTTTTTTTTGATTAAAGATGGATAAAAAAAACCTTGTCAATAAAGTCATGAAAAAAGGCCGTAGGTCCCAGAAGTAAAACTGATTTTCTTTATGGGAATATCGGCGTAGGTGACTGAGATCAAAATTTAATCAAAAACTAATGAAAAAACGCTTAAAAAGCATTTTGGACACAATAGATAATTTTTCCACAATGATGTACTTTCACTCAATGGAGATCGATGTTAAACAGATAGCTTCCAACACAACACCGCGGCGTGGAATTTCTGATAACAAAGAGGGCAAGAGATTGGTAAAATTAACATACTCTTGACACCCTATCTGCTTACAGAAATTGATACCAATGTAGACCTAAGTAGTCTATATCAGATCGACCAGAGTACAGTTAATGCGATGGCCGTGTAGAACATACCATATAAACCATCCTCTGTTGACCAATCAACGCATTCGACGACGAATTCTCTTCAAAAGACCTGTAAGTTGGACCAGAGAAGATCCACTGAACTTCAAAAACATCAAAGTGAAATTCAATTTACAAACACAAATGTACTCGTATAAAACGGACGTATTATAGGTAGGCATGACTACAATGATTTCTGCATGAATTGTAGAGATATAGATGCAGAGAAGATAACTTTGTCTTTCCTGTGAACTTGTCCAGATCAGATGGTCTGTACCTAAAGTCCTAGTTTAAGAGTACCTACATTTTTTTATATCGATGTCACCTGCAGTTTAAATAGTCACATTGAATTTTAACATATGATTCGATATATATATGTACATGTCATACGAGTACTTCAATACTTATTTTTTAAAGAAACTTAGCTACAGATTTAGCTAGAGAAATCATTCCCGAATTTCCAAATCATTCGACACGATGAATCATACGATTATTTTTTTTTTAATATAGGACACTGTATTCATGTCTCGAAATCACTTTTTGTTTTTTTTGTCTTGCTATCTCAATAGTCCTTTGACTAGATGGATGTAGTAGGGAAAAATTTTTCAAGCTACCATCAGGAGTATCACAAGCATCTATCCTTGAACCATTATTGTTTACCACATTTATAGATATATGATCTCCCTCAAATAGTTAAAAACTTATCAATATTTCTCTCTGTCGGTGAAGATGGGCTCATGCAGAGTTCTGAACAAAATAATATCCGCCAAATCCCTATCGAATCCAAAAGCCCATCTGTCCACAGTTATTCCTGATATGTAGCACAAAATGTAACAGGTATATGGAAAATTTAAAATCTATAAATCTCTGCGCACTTTTAGAAAATGGTATAAGTGCATCTACCTGAACCTAGGCTGTCTAGTTCACAACCGCTAAACAGAAGAAAGTAGCCTGTTTCTTAAGAAAATATAAAAAAATAGATTCTTGAATTTAGAAAGGGACAAAGTTGATTCCCGGCAGAACACTGTTCTCGGGCTGCTTGATCATCGTTCATTTTTAGATCCTAGAAACCAACCAATCAAGCCTTTCTCGAAAGACGTTACCAAACATATGTCATCACATGTTGGATTAAATTCTCATATTCTATATTGGCTAATCACAATTCGAAAGAATAAAAATATGGGTAAAATATTTCTGATGAAACTCTGATGACTCTCGGTATACGAGTAACTTGACAAATCACTTTTGTTTCGATTGAAATTTGTTTGGCAAGGTCTTCACTAAAAGTTATCGTTGCTGGCTGTTTTTTTGTGGTCCCTTTTTTTTAACAAACTTTTTTGGGGATTTTCAAACATGTGAATAGGGTGACTATGTGCATATCACTGATGTTTGCTTTAGATATTTTGTTTTTTTTTTTTCAAATTCGGACTACGAAATAGAGCACACTTGTGCACTATTTTTCTTTTAATTATTTTAATTTTATTCTTTAGTCAATCCTAAAGTATTACTCTTCATTCTTCACCCATGAAGACACACCAGCAGATCGTGATACTCTATATTACATTGAATACTAACGCCATCTATTGACACAGAGAGATAATTCAACTTCTCAATACTAAAAGATACGGCTGATTTCTCATTTTGTGCAAAAAAGCAAAAAAAAAACTTAGGAAACACTTTGTGTGATAAAATTAGGCAATAGGCAAAAGCCCACGTATTCCGGGTAAAAATTCCAAGATACAAAAATAAATTGAGATACATTGAAATAAAACATATGTGTGTCCATTCGAAAAATGTACGAAACTCAAAGTTACGGGTGAAAATTGTTCGTGCCTGATATAGGTAGATTTTCAAATATTAAAGTTGATTTTCCTTTTATTTTTTCAACAAAACTTTAAGGTAAACAAGTGATCGTTGCACTTTTGAGTTGCCAAAACGAATGTACTCACCCATGATTTGTAGTAATGTGGTATTCCAAAAAGTAAGTTGATTTAGAAACGAAGGGTTTTCGACTATTCACACTCTTTAACAAGAAATTGAAGAAGGAATCCTACTGTATTGGTTGGTGTTGGTTTTTTTTTTTCTTCAGCAGCACACAGTGTTTTTGGTTTTTTTTTTCAAGTTTATCAAAACTCTAGACAGTTTTGTACCTCATAATCGACTTTTTTTTAAAAAAATTTCACAAAACTTAAATTTATTTTTAAATTATTCCCTTTAAACTTTGATAATTTTAAAAATTTGTTTTATTTTTTATTATAAACAAATTTTTTTTCAAAAACACGGCTTTTATTGAAAGTTCCTGTTTTAATAAGATTTTTATTTAAAATTTTCTTTTCACAATTGTAGGACTCTCTCTTGGGTATCCCGCAAATGATGCGCAACGCTGACGAACTGAGAAAAAAAGAAATTTCTTAAAGTAAACTAGGTCCGATGTACGAGTATCTATCGAGGCTTCTACGCGTACATCGTTGCGAAAAAGTGTGTGTGCCGATGGTTTTTCTTTATTTTCTTTTAAAATAAATAAATTTAGCGAGTAAAGTGGTTCTTGAACGCAGTCGCAGATTGTCACAGTATTTTATTTGTTCGTATTTGAAAAGATTTTTCAAAAAAAATGTATATTTTTAGGTATTGCTGTTAGCGGCTTTCATTTGAATTGAAGGCGATTTGTGACGGGTGGTGAAAAAAAAGAAATCAAATAAAATGTCCGCACTTTTTACAAAATTTACGAGTTTTCTTTGATTAATGTAAGGTTGTGAATCCGTATTTGTTGGGTTTACGCAAATTAAGACTATTGGCACAACAAGTGATTTGATTTGGAAGTAACATAGACGATAGTTTTAAGAAAAACTATATAAAACCGAATTAAAATCTTCCAATCTTCCAATCCAATTAAATTGGCAAGGTGCCAGAGTTTTTGAACAAAATCTCACTTAAAGGCATCGCGTCGGTCCAAAGTGTATCTTTTATGTTCTCATTAGATGCTATGCTAACAGAAATGATTTCGCTCTTATTTTCGTTTTTTTCTTTTTCTTTTCTTTTTTTCTAATAGGGGATACAATGAGCAGAGGTATTTCCGGCGAGTCGTTTATTTCGCATTTTATGTTTACTTTTTCTATGATGTATTCTATTAGTTTGTTTAAATAAATAAGATAAATCAATTTCGCAGGGTATGAGAGTGCGAGTATATGGGTCTAGGAGTACTTTCTCTATGAAAAGTAGCTATACTCGTAATTGCTGCTAAAGGTGTTTTTTTTTTTTTTTTTTTTTAAATGTCTACTGCAAATGGAAATGGTGTTTGGCAATGTTTTTATTTATATTTTTTTTGTTTATGAATTGGTGAAATGCTTTAAGTTCCTTTACACGTTCTGATTGCTTGTTTTCTTGAGTAGATATTCTTTATTTTTTTAGTACACAGAATTTGAGTCATAGTTTCAAGATAAATGAAAAGTGATGGACAGTTTGCAACTATTTGAAAGAGTTTCGATTTAATCTAAAATTTTCGTCTCGGTTATGTCAACATTTCATCACAATAGCATTTGATGTGATATAAGATTAACTGTCAAGATTGTACGATTGTTCTGTTAGATAAAATTAAAAAAAAGTTAAACGGTCGTGTTTTTTTTTTGCGTTTTGAAGTATTGTATTATAGTAAGCGAGTTGATATGACAGAAGATATTGACAAAATACTTCGTATCTGCTATGTAGGCTTTCTTATAAAGCTAACCTTATCCCAAAGACTAGATGGACTTATTGTTAAGATAAAACAAAAGTCTTAAAAATTCCAAAAACCAATGTGATGGTACTTGTTCCCGAAACTCATGTCAAATACATATGAATATAATCCTGAACGCCTACCGAAATTATTTGAAAGTTGGCGTACATGCTAGTCGATCTTGGATTGATTTTACTAACACTTTGCTTATCATTCCAGAATAATCCGTTGAGTTAACGTTATTGCCTTATCTTCACTTTATTGAATTTGAGAAGCCCATCGGACGAGTTACCCGTGGACATATCTGGATATTTCTAGGTAGGATTGTACTCGTATCTCAATATGATTTGAATGTATCGCATCGTTCATTTCACACAGCAAGAAACTTTCAGATATTTCGGGATGTGACAGAGCGGAATGAGATGTATATAAAAGGACTGGTACAAATGCCTGACATGGAGACTGCATGAAAATAAAGGAGATGTATCAACCGGATAAATATCATTACTTTGCGGTATGATGAGACTAAATGAGCACCTGACACTCGGACATGCGCAAGAACAAAACGGACTTTTGGGGGGATGGAGTCAACGACGATGTCACACGGAGATCCAGCAAACGACTTCGACATATTCGGTCATTTGAGGTGAACTGTCAGAAATGAAGTCTTTTCTGATCGAGTCTCCGAAAACCTCTCAAGAAATCCTATGTTCCAGCCAGCATCAAGTGTAGAAGACTATTGGCATCACTGTTAACAAGATAGTTTAGACGCCGCACCTGATGTCGGCAAGCGAAACAGAAAGCATACAAAGTGGCGCTGCAAAGAAGGAAAAGAGGTGCTCGCGAATTCTTAAAGCAAAAAAGATGGGAGCATCACCGGCTTCTCAGGCTCGATCCAGGCATTGGCAGGTGCTGATGACATTGACACTATGAGAAGAAATCAGCGAGCTGTCACTGACGCATTTGAGGATATTGAAACAGAAGCGGCCAAGATAGTGGTAAATGAAAGTTACACTGCCCTCTGAATAGCACGACACAACAGGAAATTATAATTTGGAAGAATTTTGAATGAACACTAACACAATAAAGGAAGATCTTTTCTTAGGTGATGCGCTCAAGTTGAAGGTGTCCATCAACATATTCTTCCAGATCAGTTTAAGCAGAGTACGCGAGTTTAGCGATTGGTTAAGATAACTTAAGAAGGGCATGTCATTTCAAATAGAGCTTCTTACGTGTATTGTGGAAAAAAGAATTCATAAAGCTGCTTTTTGAACGCAAAATGACCAAGCTATGAGTAATCAGATGTTATGACTCGGTTGGAAATTGAAAAGACATTTTTATAATGGGTAAATATAAATTAAATGTTACCTCTTTAAGGCATTGTTAGAAGGGCAAACAACGAAACACGACACTTACGAGGTATGGTATCCAAATTCGAAAGACAAGCGTCTTACCAAAGCGTAGAAATAGATGGTCAAACTACGGATAAAAATATACAATCGGCTGATTCCAGCAGTCGAGTTCATTAATCAACGAAACAAGACTGACGAACAACCGAACAAAATAGAGAAGCAGAGACTACAGCAAAGCGACAACCCTAAGACGCATAGAGTCGAAACACATCTGAATTAAGATAAAATGCCACCCACACGCATCTAACCGGAGAATAGTTTGACACCGATAAAGACAAAATGCACCAAATTGGGAGTCTTCAATTCTTAAGTTGATTTTTTTGTTATTCTGTTCAATGTTGAGTGAATCACCGTGGCAGGAAGGCCAAGGAGTCATTGATCCTAAGAGTTTTAGAAGACTATACTCGTAATTGAGACCATTGATTGACCACAGATCAGATGATCTGTACCTGAAACGGCAACAAACCTACATACCCTTAAAAGTCCTAGTGTAAGAGTACCTAAATTTGTTTATATCGATGCCACCTGCAGTTTCTTCTAATGCACGTTCGGGAGATAGACTCTGATCGAGTTTAAGCGAGCTTCAGAAGCACATCTGTGCCCTCCGTTTAATAGTCAATCAATTGCTAGACATGTGGCCTATAGGTGAATAGATTTTCTGGCACTCCTTCTGATGTCTTTCATTCTCCTGCACTGTCTTAGAATTAATCTTCATAATGATACCTGTGCAGTATTGCCCTGTGTAGAAGTTCCCGAGAGAATAAACGCTGCGATTCCGATAGGCAGAAAGTGAATGTTTTCGGGAAATCTATCTTTAAGAAAAACATGAAACCTAAGAAGCAAGACAATCGGCTTTTTTTTAAAGATTTTTCAGCCCCTTTTGGTGTGCTGACGCGTCTGAATATCCAACGCCATAGATTCGAACCAACTAAGTGAAAAATCTATTTTCAAAAGGGCAAGCATTCGTCAAGACCGTCAGACCTAGGATTGTACATATGTTGCATGTTCATATTTGAAGCTTGGAATACTAATTCCCCTTAATTGTCTACTTAATAACCAGAAAGCAATTCTTATCCACTATATTTAGCTCCATTAACCTACATACGAGTGGGCCTACATAACAAATGTAACAGGATTTCCGATTGCCACATAATATCGAACCAAGAAGCTTGGGTTTTGTGCCACTTTATGACGAGAAGCATGAAAGTCCGAAAACCTGCTTGAACAATTCTGTAATTAAGATCTGATTGCTGCAATCCTAAAATAGCGAAATGAGGATGGTTTGTCGTTTATTTCACCTCTGATTCCGTACTGCCACCGTCACCAGAATAACACTAATTTACTGTCAAAATATGAGGTTGAGCTTTCCTGTGCCCTGGATTAACTTTGGCAGAAATTTGGGTAAGGAAGGGAATGATAAGATAACTCCAAAACCAATCAGCGATGTTGTTGGCGTCTTCGTGAATGATTGCAATCTTAAACTCCTGTCCTGGTTCAACTGCCTTGATTTACCTCTCAATCAGATCCAAATGAGTTCGGTAATCCAAGGCTTCTCTGATCGTGGATGCCAATTAATTGTGTACGAGTATGCTCTGGGTTTCTAATCACAATGAGGTCGGATAAAATGAGATAGTCGATTTGCTCACCAAGGTTTTTCTTGGCTTTTCTGTTACAACTGTCGTTGGCATAAATCTTTAGAGTGCAATCACTTCAAATGAATGCTTCTCGATATCTCTTAAGGGTGAGTACAAAAAAGTTTTAAATAGAATTTACAACTGTTTTTTTTTTCTGGGAACCAGTGAAGAGACCGATGGTAATTTCTTCCTAAAAAGTGCCACCAAGCCACTCTCCAATTAACTTGATTTACTCATATTGCTAGTTGCAGCTATTCTCATTCAGTGGAAATTCTATTCGAGTACTGTTTTGTCAATTCTTATTCAAGACCCCCCCTCGACTGCATATGATTGCAGATTAATTAACAAGAAAACACATATTCAGTACAGATGTAAATTTTAGTTGCAAAAACTTATATATTCGACCTTCGTAGATGCCTCGTGTGCGGTGTGCCATGCAATTGGAATCATAGGGAGAGCTGCATTTTAAAATCTAAAAATACGAACAAAATCCATCTTAAAACCAACTAACCTACCGTTCGAACATGTGCTTTAGAGAGTTTAACCTGAAATTCGGAAATCTTACGAGTAGATTTGAATGTAGGTTAGGTACTTGCAGTAAGCATTTTACAACTTAGACTGCCAGGGATCGTAGTAGCTTTGAAGCGACGTTATATAAATAGCTGCTATCCGCAGAATATTTGAAATGAACTGATTATTTGTGGCACTCATAAGTATATGTACGTACTTATGTATTTGTATGTACGGATACATGTCTTGTTAGCAATCTATTAAACAAGTTTTATGCATTTTTCTTTTAAAATTATTTCTATACTCGTTTGGCGTACGTCAAGTTGTTGCCTAGAATTGCTTTTGTGTATTTGCAATGCGAGATAGCTCAAAGGTCACTTTGATAATCCATCAATAAGCAGAGAACGTTTTTTTTATAAATTTTTTTTGTGGAATGCTAGGTTTGTTGAATTCTAGGAAATCGTATTGTAGATATAATTGGCGAAGCTTAAGTATAGACTGTCAGTGAGGTTAGGCATTCTATTGTGGAAAGACTTAAGCAGGAAAAGTGTTACAAACTATTCAAATTGCCTGGGAAAAATGACTTGGAGTAGTTTTCTTTTGTACGAATTGTATTTATTTATAAGGAAGAAGTTCGAAATTGATACTATCCATCCAATTTTCTAGTTTGCTAAAGAACAGGTCAAGACAAACACTAGGATGGACAAAAAAAAAAAGGTATATTCACACTGGAACCAAAGGAGGCTTTCGTTCTCAACGCCTGCTCAAAGAAGTATCCACTTTTGTAGAACAAATTCTTAGATTCGGCAACAAGATTATCTCTTGAGTGTTACCCTAAAGGAAGATTTCTGTTGGGTGTAATATTTTTACTTCATAAAAATTTTACAAAACGGATGGGCCTTAAATCAAAAAAATACTTCCCCCGAATACGTTGAGAAAGGCTTTTTGATATGTGAATGCAAATACCGGACGTAGCCAGTATCAGATATCAAAGAGGTACCCATGTTTTGCTAAGGAATACTTTGCATTTGTATGTTAACTTCTCCAGGTGATTATCAGGCGACTTTGTAAGCAGTCGTAACGATATACCCTTGATATTTTCCGGATTCAATGCGGGGACGTACTGAGGTATTGATATTCGTTTGGATCAATTAGATCTAATGGGTACGGTTTTACCTTACATGGATAACTTTACAGATGCCCGTTGCAGATGAAGAGAATGTCTTGAATGGAGTTACATACTATATCATCTTAAGACCGTCATTATGACTGCCTATATGAGGCCCACACTTCGGAGATATGAAATATGAGTTTAAACTAAATACTAAGTGTTAGAATTACATGTATCCAGCAATTCAGTGTCGTTAGCGGGAGCGGATACGTAAAGAAGAAGAAGAAGAAAAAAAAAAAAAAAATAGAAAATAAGAGGTAAAGGAACGAAAACCCAAGGGGCGAGCACTTTCAAAGCACCCTTTAGCGAAGGGTAAGAGCATTCGCAATAAGGAGGCTCAATCTACGAGAGACGAATGTTCTCACCTAAATATTTATGATATATAATTTGAAACCAACTTAGTAATATAACAACTACTAACTACTTATTGTATACTAAGCAGTGAGGCAGTTCAGTAAAAATTTCTAAATTTCTACCTAAAATAATAAAAATATTCAATGGACTCCGCCTATGAGGTACATAAATTTGTCTTCCTTTCAATCTGGCATTACAGAAAGCTATTTAAATCTGCAGTGTAAGAACGAAGAGATAGATTTCATCCGGTTCAAATAGATACGGAGATATGCATATGGTATTGACATATTTGGGGGTTCTCAGGATAACATCCATGAAGGTAAGACCAAGTATATGAAAGTACCGCTCGTAGAGGGTCATTTTAAATTTCACGCAATTGTTGAACTGTCAACATTTAACTATCATTGCGATGACGATAAGAAAACAGTAGGAGGTTATTAAACATGGATCGATATAAACGTGCACAACATGTTAAAGTAGTGAAAATTCACTACAAAAACGGTGAAAATATCGCGGAAACGTTTAATAAAATTCGTACTGCTTTTGGTCATCATCAGCTATAGTAAATTTGATCGATAAATTTAAACGCCTCGGGCAGGTTAGTGATGTAAAAACTCCAACTTGTGTTCGTCCGGCAAGAACAGCTGAAAATATCGCCGTCGTAGCTGAGAGTGTCACTGAAACCCAGGTATGTCCATTTAGAGGCGATCACAGAAATTGGGCCTATCCGTAACCAATGCACCGCATTTTCCAGTTGACACAAGAATTGATTGGGTGCTGCAAATAAATGAACAAGATTATGACTTTTTACTCAAAATTATTCTGAGTGATGAAGCTCATTTTCATTTGTCTGGGTACGAAAACAATCTGGCGCTCCGAAAACCCTAGGGAAATAATGGGATAACCTTTCCATCCACAACGAATGATTGTTTGGTGCGGTTTCTGTGCTGGCGGTGCCATTGGGTCATATTTTTTTGAAAATAATACAAGTGCGACCGTTCCAGTGAATGGAACGCTACTGAACGATGTTGGCTGACTTTCTTTTGCCTGATGCTATGGACGTGGACGACGTTTATTTTCAGCAGGACGGCACCACATGCCACACAGTTGATGAAACAATGTCTCTGCTGCGTGATAAACTTCCTGGACGAGTGATTTCTAGATGTAGAGATTTAAAACCATTAGACCTTTTCCTTTCGGGTATGTTTAAGATAAAAATCTACGCCAATGTTCCACCAACGATTCATGCACTAAAAGAGGTTATCAGAGCTGTTATTCGCGAAATACAACCGCGAAAATGTAATGAAAAATTTCATCAACAGAATGAATAATGTAGGCAGATCTGAGGCTGAAATTTAACACTAACCCCAGAGTTTGTACCTTAGACTAAAATAAAAATATCACAACATTTCATAAAAGTGTTGCATTTTTCTATTGACTTAAAATGACACCTCTTGTTGGATAACCATATACATATGATAGAGTTTATTTAAATTTTGTATCCTCAGCCGGCATTAACACGGCAAAGCCTGTTGTGGTTCGTCTAGACTTTCTTTATCAGAAAAATTTAGCATAGCGTCTAAACTACTGATATAGAAGACTATGGTATAAGCATCCCTTATGCTGTTTAGCCGAATTCAAGAAGAAAATCTTGACAGATATGTGTGAGGCAACGTAATGCATCGAAAGATCTGCATAGATTTGGCGGCAACAGCTCCTTGTGCAAACATGATAAGCGGGTGCGATATTCAAGAAGCTTGAAGTCTATACCACAGAGTATGAATAACGATCCATCTGTGTCAACTTCTCGACGTTCTACTCAATTGGGCATCTCCAGAACATCGATACGACTCGTTTTTGAATTCGATCTGAAGTTGTTCCCATACAAGATTCAATTGGACCAAAAATTATTACCGCGGAGTGCAGAACAACGCCCACTATATTATATACAATATTTTTATTTTATTTATTTATTTTCAAGAGATCGATACAAATGGATTTGTAAAGTCCGGGATTTTACGCCGGGGTACTATGCCCATGCGGCGTTTGTCAGCACGCGTTGTACCGTAATGTACAATATAAAGGGTTTTCCAATAGGGATTTGACAAATTTGAATTTAATTTGTGAACACACTCTTTCACTAATCATCAAACTGTTACTGTCAATTTATTCAGTAAACTCAACATTTTCATCATGGTAAAGTACACGAACGAGCAACGTCTGCAAATTATAAAAAATTTCTACCGAAATCTGGAGTCGGTGACTGCAATGACTGCAACTTTAGGAGCGTTAACTCCAATTTTCGGTCGTAATTCTCGCCCTATTAGGCAGGCAATAACAAGTTTAGTGCAAAAATTTGAGCCTACATATTCCTTGTGTGATGTTGCCGTGTCAGTGAGACAACGGGTTGGTCGAAGTGTCGAAAATATCGCTGCCGTTCAGGCGTCCGTAGCAAACGATCCAAATCAGTCAATTCCATGGCGTTCTCAAGAATTGGGCATCGCTCAGACCACATTATGGCGTATTTTGCGTAAGGATCTTGGTTTACACCCATACAAGATCAAGCTGACTCATGAATTGAAGCCGATGGACCATTTGAAGCGAGGTACGTTCTCCGATTGGGTTCTGGAGAAGATGCGCCAAGATGATGAATTTCATCGCAAAATCATCTTCAGTGACGAAGCTCATTTTTGGCTCAATGGGTTCGTCAATAAGCAAAATATGCGTTATTGGTCGGGTGAAAATCCACATGTGCTTCATGAATCACCACTTCATCCACAAAAAATAACTGTTTGGTGCGGTTTGAATGCCGGCGGCGTTATTGGGACATATTTTTTGGTCGACGATAACGATCGTCACGTTACTGTGAATGGTCAGCGTTATCGCGCCATGATCACCGATTATTTTTGGCCCGAATTGGAAGATATGGACTTGAACGACATGTGGTTTCAACAGGATAATGCCACACAGCACACGCTACCATCGATTTATTGAAGAGTAAGTATGGTGAGCGTGTTATCTCAAGAAATGGGCCAGTCGATTGGCCGCCTCGTTCGTGCGATTTAACGCCGCTTGACTATTTTCTGTGGGGCTACGTTAAGTTATTGGTTTACGCCAACACGCCGACGACGTTGGAAGAGCTCTGAGCCAACATTGAACGCGAAATAGCGGCCGTTTCGGCCGAAATGTGTGGCCGAGTCGATGAAAATTGGGTCCAACGAATCGACCGCTGCAAACGTGCCCGTTGTGGCCATATGAACGAAGTCGAGTTCCATTCGTAAATGCTTTGATTGTACTTCAAGCCAATAATAAAGTTTTTGAAGTATCTCAAATGGTTTTCTTTTTATTAAAAAAAAAATAGTCAAGTCCTTATTGGATAACCCTATAAATACGATTATGAGCGATGAAGCCGATTTGCATTTAAATGATATGGAAATAAGCAAAACTACCATATTACATACATCAGCGTCAATTACACCCTTTTAGATGGAATTTTTTGGTGTGTAATTATGACAGATAGAGTTATCGGTACACAGTTTTCAAAAGATGATGATAAACCTGCACAAATCATAATTGTGGAATGTGCAATAATAGAGAGGTTATCTAAACGTCCGACTGCTCAGAATAGCCCTAACATAATGGTCGTGATAGGAGCCAACTTATTACGAAGATTTCGCTGGGCTTCCGCGTTTCCCAGATTTGGCGACGCATGATTTCTTTTTGTGGGCCTAATTAAAGTAAC
Organism: Volucella bombylans; assembly: GCA_949129095.1. Taxonomy (NCBI): domain Eukaryota; kingdom Metazoa; phylum Arthropoda; class Insecta; order Diptera; family Syrphidae; genus Volucella; species Volucella bombylans. The sequence continues at coordinate 103,622,696 of OX422144.1, read as the reverse complement.
GTGTTGACTTGAACAAATCCAAAACCGTTCAAATTTGTAGACAAAAATATTGTGTGCCGTAATGCAAGATGTCTGAGAAAGAGCCAATATTTGTCAGCCAGAAAAGAAAGATTACTTAAATTATATTATTTTCCTTCTACATATAAACCCACACCAATTTAACAAATTATAGGTACTTTCGTGTTGATAATAAAAAAAATCTAATAAAAGATTCAAATAACAAAAGCTATACGCTTTTCATATAAGTCAGACCAAAAAAAAAAAAAAAAAATTACGAAGCTTTCTTTGAAATTTCAAAAATTCACTGCCTTACGATTCAAAAGTGGAAAACTTAGGGTTTATATTGGAGAAGACTAAAATGCCCACATTAATATTTAAATTATATTTAATTGTTATAATAAACTCTGCACATAATATGCTGATACTTACTGACATCACTCAATTGTATCTCAGAATGCTCATTATTTTGTTGCAACTCCGGTAGAGCTATATTATTATCACCTAAGAGAAAAAAATGATTATTTAAGTATAACTTAATATTTAATTAAAAATTTCAAATAAAAATTATGAAATAAGAAAATAATACAAATTATATAATTTTAAAGAAAATGTGATTTTATTGTATCGTACATATTTGTATTTTATACCAACAACTAATACTTCTGGTACAGTTATTTTATTCTATATTTTCCCAATATTTAAACAAAAATATTCACCATAAGCACAGGACGATTATAGGTTAAACTTTTAAAAATTTCGAAAGAGTATCCTGGAGAAAAACAAATAGCAACTTCCGTATGTCTTTAAAATTCTTAATCGAATGAAAAGTTTGAAAGGTGTTTGGACCTGATACCCAATGGTGATTGTAGATATCTTCTAATCTTTGGAGTTTAGGAAAATATGAAAAATATTGTGTGAAGTACAAAATATATCTTAAGGATAACCATAATTAATAATAGCTTCCGTTTCAATCTAAGAGTTACAACATAATGTTATAAATAATATATCGGAGACATTATCGGAAGATGGCAGAACTTGAGTATTTCTGAAAACTCCTTCGGAGGAAATAGCATATCCTTTTAAGTGTAACTTAGAAAGAAATGGATGACAAGTAGTTGGAAGAACCAGAATACTGCAGTAAAAGACGAATCAATATTTGATTTGTTCTTTCAATTTTAGGAAAATACATTTATCCAAGTTCCAAACCATTCAACTGACAATACGTTTCCACTTGATTTTTTATCTAACAACAAACCTAGTCCTAGACCATGTGTAAGGAAATATTTAAACAAATCAAATTATATTTAAATTCCTAACCGTTAAGTAAACATTTACATTCAACAAATCCAAGCAAACAACCTCATGTTTTCGTTCCAAAAGGAATGTGCAAAGTCAAATTCCTTCGCAATGAATCATCATCGATTTCATTCACAAAATCACCGTTACATAAATAATAAAATCAAATCCAAGATAAATAAATGAAAAGAATATAACTCTACCAACAAAAAAACAAAATTGGTGGAAAATTAAAATATTTTCTCTCTTAGTCTCAGCCACCAACATATACGAGCACATAATAGTGAATTCGTTTTGTCTTTAAATCTTTCCCTGCCACAAAACGTGTTTGTGAGATAAAAAACTTATTGCCTAGGTTTGTTTGTTTGGTGAACTATGGAAACTGGCCAAGTTTATTAAAACTGAGCTTTTTCGAAAAAGAATTCCCAGAATTGTGTGAGTAATTTCATGGAAAATTGCAAATTTCCCAACATCATCGTGGTACAGGTGCAATGCAACAAATAATTTGTTGACCGAATTTTCTTTTCTTTGACATTGAAACGATGACCAATCAAATGAAGTGATGCTGCAAAAAAATAACTGCACGACCATTCAATTCGTTGGGAAATTGTGAATTTTCGCCAAACATCCGACGGATGCGTGACATACTCGTAGTCGTACATGTATAAATGTATAAGGAAACAAAGAAGGTTGCCAAATTCCTTGCTAATTCTCGGAATTAAGCATATCCGATGTGGGAAAGGCATTTATTCATAGATTTATTTGATTTTCAAAAATTGAACAAATAAAACGATAAAACATTTAAATATTTTATTTTTTCATTAAGAATTTCACTTTCGATGAGAAGCTTTCAAGTTCAATTACCTCGGTGAAGAGATTATTGGGCAGCTTCATCTACTAGGAACTCTTCATACGTGGGTACATGCTGTGAATATATTTTTTTAATTAGCGAAACGTCGCAGTACGGGAATTCCCATAGATTCTTTTCATTCAAATACTTCTACTGAATGCCTTTTACCATTTTTAGTATGGATTTGGGGGATTATAGTATGTAGCAGACAATATTACATAATTGCACTACTGAGTTATATTTTCTTAGATTTTTCTTATAAGGATTCCTTGAGATTAAGTGGGGAATTGCTTATTACTCGTATTAAAACTGGTCATGAACGTATCTTATGCGTCAATTACTTGGTTTGTAGTCCATCGTTTTCTACTCTCTAAATAAATAGAACTTTGAGAGATGAAAGTCTATCTCTTCCATCTTCCATCGAAAAATCTGCTGATCCTTATAAGTACCACACGTTGTTAGAAATGGTTGTAATGTCCTCAAACTCGGCTATGATAGGCAAATAATTGTGAAATATCGTATTTTGGGCACTGCTGTTATACGAAAATGGAAGTAGATTTCCATACCACTGTTTGGTTAGGATTTTCGATTGACGACTTCATCGGGTTTTATTTCTTCTTAGATGTGGGTGGATAGGTGGACTGTCAACGGCATGCAATAGGAAATTAATGATGACGCTTGCATTTTCGCATGACAATATGAATTGCTACACAGTAAAGAAATCAACAACCTTTTCAGATCATGCTAACCCAGAAAGAACTGTCTTTAAATGCGTGTCAAGTTCATATGATTTGACGCCTTTCGACAATATCTCCCAGAGTAAGCTAAATCATCAGAATACTGTCTAATAAAGGGTCCGCCATCTAACATTTTTTTTTTCAACTAGTGCTTATTTCGTGAATGGTAACACTTAGCTAATGTCTGATTTGACAGATAATTAGTTTTATCCTTCCGCTGAACGAATATGGTTGTGTATACGCTTGAACAACGCTGGGAAATATTGCGACATTACTTTGAAAATCATGGTAATGTTGCAGAATGTGTGCGAAAATTGCGTACGGATTTTGGAAGAAGAGAAGCACCGTCAGCTCCGTATGTTCGTTATCTTGTGAAAAAAGTGAAAGAAACTGGCATCCTCATTGATAAACCAAAGCGTGAAAAGCCAAAAACAGTGCGTACACCCGAGAATATTGCTGCTGTGGAAGAAAGTGTGCGTGAAGCGCCATCAACATCAATTCACCGTCGTTCTCAACAATTGAACATTTCGGAGACATCATTGAGACGAATTTTGCATAAAGACCTTGGTATGACGCCATACAAAGTCCAATTGGTTCATGCGTTGAAGCCAACTGACCATCCAATGCGTTTTCGCTTCGCTAAGTGGGCCTGCGATCGACTTAGAGAAGATGCCGATTTTGCCAAAAAAATCATCTTTTCAGATGAAGCTCATTTTGATCTTGGCGGGTATGTAAACAATCAAAATTGTCGCATTTGGGGCACAGAAAACCCGCACGCATACATTGAAATGCCGATACACCCAAAACGAGTCACTGTTTGGTGTGGATTTTGGTCCAGAGGCATAATTGGGCCATTTTTCTTCGAAAATGAGCAAGGAGTGGCCGTTACAGTCAATGGCGATCGTTATCGGGCCATGTTGAACGAATTTTTGTTCACAAAAATTGAAGAGGAGGATATTGGCAACATTTGGTTTCAACAGGACGGCGCTACGTGCCACACAGCCGAAGCTGCACTCGATGTTTTGCGCCCTGTTTTTGAAGATCGCATTATCAGCCGCAGAGCTGATGTCGTTTGGCCACCTCGGAGCTGCGATTTGACACCGTTGGACTATTATTTGTTGGGTGCCGTAAAAGATAAGTGTTACGCCGACAAGCCAGAGACAATTGACGCTTTAAAGGACAATATTCGTGAAGCCATTGGTGAAATACAGCTGCACACAATCGATAATGTGCTTAAAAATTGGACCGATCGTGTAGGCTACTGCATAGCCAGCCGAGGCAGCCATTTGAATGAAATTATTTTCCATTATTAACCGGAAGGATAAAACTAATTATCTGTCAAATCAGACATGAGCTAAGTGTTACCATTCACGAAATAAGCACTAGTGGAAAAAAAAACGTTAGATGGCGGACCCTTTAGATTTGACAGAAGATAATTGCAAATAAATAGTAAAACCTTTCGAATATCAAATCTTTTCCGACCGACAGCTCGTCTGTTCCATCGTGGAACAGGACTTGGTACAATCGGACTGAGCAAAAACCATAGCCTGACGAGAAACAATCAGAAAACCAGATGGTACGAATGTACACCGCGCCGAATTCAAAGATTGTACGAATGATTCCACTTAATAAAAACCAAAACGATATAGACCAGTTGATGCCAACTCTAAAGAGGATTGACATTGTAGCCTGCCACTGGGATTATACCAAAATCTTGTCGTAGAATAAAGTGGCTTTCATGAACCGAATTTCAGTTAACAGAAGTAGTAAAGAGCTTCAAACTTATTGCTCTAAATTGTGTACTGCTGATCGTACTGCAAATAGAATGTTAAATCCTCTATTGTTTAATATCTTAACCTCTTTAAGATCTAGTAGGCCGTGTTGAGTCTGTTCTCGTCAAGATTTGTCTTCACAACGCAACATTTAAGAACGTTAAAGAACAATTAACTGCGTAGATTCAAGCATTGGTTTGTTAACTGAACTTGTGGATACTGAATGGGATAAAGCGTACAGCCTATAGTGCATTGACGCGTATTGATCGAATCTTTGCGGTGATATTTATTGTTGTCATACCCACGCACTGGGATATGCAGTTGATGAAGTTGTATTCCTTTCCGTACTGTGCATGTAAATGAGCTCATTTCAGCAGCGGAAGAATCCCATATTCGAATCAACGGCGGCGGCTTTCACGGCTCTAGTCAGCTTGGGTTACTTAGTATACATCCCACTTTAGAGCTACTTGGACGTTTTCGGAGCACAGGTCCAGAGGGAGCTTCATGGAACCTGAATAGCTCATTTACGACTCTCATAGCCTCAGCGGTTCAACCGACTTTTTAGCCGGACCTATTGTCCAGGCGCCTTATTTAAGACCTGACTCTCTAGATTGGGGGTTATGATAGGATGACCCGGACAAAAAGCGCTGAAGAACTAAGACATCTACTATGGCGACTGCTACAAAGAATTAAGATAGAGATAGATGGAATTCGTAAGCTTTCGGTATGCAAGTGAATCAAGGCCAAATTCGGAAATATACATAAGCATTAAAGATGAATTCTATGAACACTGAGCATATATTCAGTGCTCAAGCTATGACACCAAAATTGTTAGGAGATTTCAGCGCAGGGATTCTTTAAACAGATCATCGGAAAACACATACCACCCACGTCTGACAGTGGATTCGGGTTTCTAGATTTTGTAATGGTAGATTTTGTAATCAACATCCATAAGGCACCAGATTGATACCGATCCATAAGGAGATTCTTTTGGTTGGGCCAATTATAGAGAAATAAGTCTCCCAAACATCCTTATATCATTATATCATCCTTTCTGCAGTATTATTTGAGCGTGCGAAACCATTTATGAACAATCTGGTTGATCCATAACAGTTAGGTTTTAGCCCAGATAAGTTCACCATCGATCAAATGTTCACACTACGACAGATTTTGGAAAAGCCCCGGAAATTTTAGATCAACACCCACCAAACTTCAAAGTTGCATTTGACAGCATGCATAGGAAAGAGTTATAAAACGCCATCTCTAGTTTTGACATCCATGCCAAACTCGTAAATTTGTTTAGGATGACAATGGGGAATTCTCGCTCCATCGAGGTTGGTAATAAATAAACCGAGACCTTCAGTGTCAAGAAAGGTTTTATACAAAGTGATGCGCTGTCATATGATTTTCCTAACATCGCCCTAGAAAGGATCGTGCAAAACTCACTGGTCAACAAAAGGACAACGATCTTTTTCAAGTCCGCACAATAATTTGTCGAGGTGGAAGCGGCCAAAATGTGCCGGCAAACGAGGGTATAACAAAGCACTAGTACATGCTGCCATTAAAAAAGGATGCAGACCACTAACTGACGGCTTGTTAAAGACTTCGCAACCATGGCTCCGCGATGCAGAATTACTCTTCTGTCCATCGCTGATTTTTTGGGCTCAGGAGGCAATTGAGTATCAGAGTAGTTCTTTATAATCGTTCCTGCTCTGAACCTTGTCAAAAACGAATGAAGAAGTACATGACCGTTGTGAGAGAAAGATACTGCGTGCGATTCTCGTTTCCGTTTCTGTTGACGGGGGACATTAAACCACGAACTGTATAGCAACATCGGTCTAGTCAGGCGTTTACGGATCGAACGTCTGATTTGGTTGGACCATATTGAGCGAATAGACACCATAGCTCCGGCCCAAAGAGTCTTCTCATCTAATATGCTATACGTAAGTGGAAGGGGACCTAAACTAGAGGCAGGTGGAGAGAGGCTTGTTGGTTGAAATCCCGGTTCACGAATTGAAGCAAGAAAACCCATCAAACACACTAAATGTACAAACATTTGGAAGGACAAGAGAGAAAACGAAGAAGAATCTCGACTACAGTGATAGAATGTTGCGTCAACCAATGAAAAGGAAGCTTTTGGCACCTGAGTACACCGGATATAACCAACGATTAAAAAATATATTAGAAGAAAAATATAAATATGTACATAGCAGAGAACGTGAGATAAATGTGAAGGAACAAGGCTGTTTAGCATTTTTTTTTTCAATAGTGTGGCTCCAGGCTCAGCAAATCGACGATAGACAAAAAATTCAGAAAGTCCTGAAAAATATTATCGAGCTGCACTAAGATATGAGTATTCATCATCTATGTAGTGACTTCAAACCTACATATGTTTGCATTTATCGCAACGAGCTAAAACAACAACTAAATCGGAACTTCTATCTCGAAGGACCAAAATTATACTTTACAAAACTCTGATCCAATGGTCAGATGTCTCTTGTGTTTAACGTAAGTACCTGCCATGTGGGCTTAAACTTACGGGATGCCCATACATCCATGGGAGCAAGGATACGCCTTGCCATCGATCACCAAACATTTTCACTGTTTCAGATACCAATTCGGAACTGTGTTGCCGGCACAAGTTCCACCCTTGGTATGAGTCGAGGCCGACCTAAAACCTCTTACTGCTCTCAGGGTCGCAGCACCCAGTACTTATTGCAACTCTACATTGGGTCAAACCAAGGGAAAACCCAAGGTAAGACCCTTTCCGCGATTTTGGGTTTAAACCACAGCCACCATGACGCTCCCACAAGGGGGCCTACCTCTAACAAGTCAGGCCCGGACCGAGATCCGGGGGGCTCCTGACTCCCATGGTACCGTGATTTAAGTCCTGATAGGGACTACCGGTGGTCCAGCCGCCAACAAGACCTATGACCGGCAACTTGTGACTGATCAAATCGTAGCAAACTTCGGTAGCGTCATCTGAAGATGTTTACGATAAGACCAGTACTTTGCTCTGCCCCCGTTCATTATTAGACAACGTCATTAAAGGGCGAAGCCTTGATAATTGGGCGGGGGCCCGATCCAATGCTCAGCTACATGTCTTGCAATTTGGAGCTGAATATTGGATAATGCGTAAGAAAGTTTAGAACCTGGGTTACGAATGCAATCGATGTCCGCCAACTGCACTAGCTCGGCCAAGCTGAATAAATATACGAAAATGTTGTAGTTTAGATGGCGACCGAGTTTTCGGTTTAAATATTACACAATCGCGGCTGACTCCCGACAATTTGTTGGGCTGATAAATTGATAAGTATGTAAGAAACCTGTAAGGTAATGGCATTTCAGTCAATTCTTTTTAAATTAGGTTGTTCTCCCCACCAAGAGAAGCTAGGGGACGGACCTGACTCATCTAGTGTTAAAGGGTATCACTATATGCCTTCCCAACCAAGACAAGTTAATGTGTGCTATCCTGAGTTGGAATTTTTATTGGGCTAAACACGACGTGTTGAAAATTGCTAGTGCATTAGCCTCAACGGCAAAATATAGGGCTTGTCATCGAGAAAGGTGAATCTGTATGGTCATATCAAAATATCCATTCTATTCTATGCGTCAGTTGTTTGTTTCTTACTTTAGTATTTTCTTCATCAGTTTTCAAAGAATAATTCATCCATAGGAGCTTTCTCAATCTACTAGCCACATCAACATCTGCTGCTTATTCTGCATATGCGACTAGTTCAGAAATTATTGTTTCTCTGTTCTGGTTCCATTTTTGCCGTAACAAACAGTCTGTTTTAAAATAAATTGTTTAGCCTCTTTAAATGCATCAACGGAAACCAGATTACCTTATCAATGCCAAAAGATATTACAATGCCTGCTGCACATAATTTTCTCGCCATCCAAAATCTGCTGCATTATGCATTCAAGCACAGTTCTCAAAGAAAAAACAATCAAAACCAACTCAACCAACAAAACAAAAAAAAAACAAAAAAGATCCAAACCATAAATTGTTGCCAAATGCACTAAATGCAAATTCATCAAAATGTTGCCAAAAGTAAGAACAAAATAAAAGAAAAAATCAAAAAAAAAAATGTTGATCTCAATCGAAAGATACATCCAACAACCTCACGTCGAACAACAGAAAAATGGATTTTTCAATTTTCTTTTTGCCATAAAAACTTTTTCGAAAACAGAAATTGTTCCACATACGCCCGCGTGTACAACACACATTAACCGGGCAATTAATAATTTTTCTCATTGCCCTCACCCCCCTCAACCCTTATCATTGTATCCCGCAATCAATTCACTGTGTGTGTTTTGTAAAAAGATTCTTTGGATTCCTGCCAAAATCCCGAGCTCATGAATGTACCAAGGCATTAACGTAGCTCCCAATTCCACAATCTGTTTAGATAATAATAATATAAGTCCCCCCTCGATCTTCCTCACGGATTCACCACATCAACCCACCTGATGTGGGTGGGTTGGGTGTTGAAAATTGTTTTGGCTAAATATTTATCTTTTACGTGAATATAAACTTGTTGCGAATGAACTTACTCCCGCAGGCTTCTGAGGGAAGTGCCGACGATTTTGGGGGGAAACATTTACCGGAATGTGTTAAACATTTTGAATTTGTTAATCACCTGAAAGGTGAAAGGTGCCATTGAAGTAATTTTTCTCCGCTTTTTTCATTAAAGACTTTTTTTTTCATTTAGAATGATTCGAGGGTTTTTGTTTTCAAAACTTTTAATTGCTAAAAGGGATGTAGAGTGAGGTTTTGTCATCGGCCTTAACTCTGGTTTTGACATGGAGGCAATTCTGATGTGGAGTTTAAAGTTGTTAACGAACATACTCGTATGGAGGAGATCATTTAAAGAAGTATCTTGTTTCTATCTTCTCTACTTTCCTTCGATCATTGCCCGTAAATAGTTGCGAATACGAATATTGAATATTGAACATTGAATTGTATAAACATTCGTGTTTTGTTTCGCTTTTCAGAGGTACCATACGTTACCAACACATTACTACACAATACATGTAGTTCATATATTGTATGATATTAAGTAAGTACGAAAATCATCATATTTTATATAAAACGTATGCCTCATTACTGTAAACAATTAGGCCATCTGTTAGTTCTATTCGTCGATGTACAGGGTCTTCCAATATAGACTTCTGAGCTTTGACAGTTGACAGCGCCCATATTGTTGAAGCTACTCGTACATCTGTAAAATTGACTGTCATTTATTCAGTCTGTTTTTCCAAATCACCACGGATGGACATAGCGTGCAACTACACGTGCAAATGATAAAATTGTTTTATCAAAATGGGTTTTCTGTTCGGGAAACGTTCTGCGTGCTTCGCCCATTTTACGATCGCCATAATCGTCCTACCGACACCACTATTCGCAGTGTGGTGGATAAATTTTAGTCCACCGGTTCAGTGAACGATAAACCAATACCCTTACGTCGGCGAAACGCAAGATTTGCCGAAAACATAGTCGCTGTCCGTGAGAGTGTGCAGGAGAATCCGAGGCAGTCGATTTCGCGTCGGGCACAAGAACTCGGCCTTTCGCAGACCACAACTTGGCGAATTTTGCGTCGTGACTTGGGCCTGCACAAAATTCAACTGACCCAGGAGCTGAAGGTAAACGACCATAGACAACGACGTGTGTTCACTGAATGGACTCTGGAGCAGTTGGAAACTGACCCTAATTTTCATTGAAAAATTAGCTTCAGCGATGAGGCCCATTTCTGGTGAATGGGTACGTCAATAAACAAAATTGTCGAATTTGCGATATCAATTCACATGAGGTCCAAGACCGTCCAATTCATCCCGAAAACTGTTACTGTTTGGAGTGGATTTTGGGCTGGCGGCGTCATCGGTCCATATTTCTTTGAGAACAACGTTGGCCAGGTTATCACCGTCAAAGGCGACGGCTATATTTCGATGATTATCAACTTCTTTTGACCTGAATTGGATTATATGGACACTAACGAGATGCAGTTTCAACAGGATGGCGCTACGTGCCACATAGCTCACGCCACATTGGAAATTCTGCACGAGCGATTCGAGGGTGTCGTCATCTCACGTGGATGTGATGTGAACTGGCCATCGAGATAGTGCGATTTGAGCCCGTTAGACTTTTTTTTGTGGGGTTTTCTGAAGTGGCAGGTCTATAATAAGCCACAAACCACAGCGGCCCTCAAAGGCAACATAACCCATGCCATCGGTCAAATTCAGCCTGATTTATGCGCCAGAGTCATGGAAAATTGGACATTTCGGATGTGCGCCACCCAGAAAAGCAGCGGCGGACATTTGAACGATGTTGTATTCCATACATAGTGGCATCGATAGGCCTTTCAAATGAATAAAAAATGTCGATTATATCTCACACACACTTTATTTTATTTAAATTTAAAGATAAGAAGCGCTTAATGAAAGACCCATTTTAAGTACCTTAATTAACATACTTACTTATTATACTTTCTCAGTGCTACCTCCCAGAGACGACCCCTCCAGTAAGTGCAACTTCTGTCCTACATTTTCCAATTGCGCACTAAGTTAGTTAAGGTCTACTGTCAATTGCGCGAAACTCGCTTAACCGAGGTCTTCCTCCATTGCGTTGTACCTTGTTGGAATCAAAATTTTTTGGGGCTGGAGCCTACGTACAATAACATGTAAATCTCCTCATCCAAAGCCCGCCAACGCAAATGAGATCGAAATCACTCAATGAGTCTTCTTTCAAAACGATTAAGTTCATGCTTCTGCGGTCTAGAGCAGGACTGTTCCGACAACCGTCTTATACAAAGTCCTTTAAATCTTTCTCCGAAAGCGCTTTTAATTCATTTTCCGCCTGGTTCTGACCTCATACGCAACTAAGCCCATTTTTGATAATTCTAATAATTGTAAACACACCAATGACAGCTTGCTATATGCCTTGTGTATACATAGCTGCATACTCTGGTGTTGCCTTATGAGTTTCTGTTCCTGAGAGTTTCAGTAAGATTGTTTCCTACGTTAACGGAGCAGTGTGCGTTCGTTATTGTCACTAAGCAAATTTAGACGAACTAAGAAAGGAGGCAAAAACTAGACATGGCTCTGCATAGATTACATGCCGCCTTAAAATAGATAAACAGATGGAGAGTATCGATCTGGAGTTCTGGGTTTTCTTCAGCATCTGCTGTAGTGTGAATATTTCGGCAGTTGTGTATTTACTGGCTCTTAAATCGCACAGATATAAAGCAGCCGGATTCTTAGCAAATGATGTCGGGTGTTCACGTAATACGCAAGGCAGCATTTTGTACGCGATGTTAAGGAGAGTGATGCCTCTATGTAGCTGAGATTACAAACGTCAGGCTTTCTCTGGACCACCTGGTGGGGATAAGCTCTTTTCCAAGTTATTTTCCGCTGCCCTAATAGCCTTTATTTTCCGTTTAAACATAGCACTAAATTGAAGTGGTTATAGTACCAACATCCATCGCAGTATAAATATCTTTTATTACATGGGTTTCTTCACTGTTACTTGGCATACATACCGAAAAGATGATTACAGGCTCGCCAAGAGCTTCAGGCCTATTAGTCTGACCTCCTTCATGTTGAAGCTCATAGAGGTAATGGTCGAGCTTCGTGTGCGAAAACTGCTTTGTGAATGCATTTCCTGTATAAGATGCAACATGCTCACCAGTACGGAAGATCCTGCGAGAATGCGCTTCAAAATCTGGTAGGCAGAATTGAAGGCACACTCGGCCAGACAACATGGTGTAGACTAATCACTAGTTTTGTGGATAAAACAAATGCTGGTAAAAAGGATACATGTTGCAGATGCTGACTGCGGCTAACATGTGATGACGGAGGTAAACAGGGGTTGCCTGCAAGACGGCGTCCTGCCTCCTCTGGTATGATGCATGTTAATCAGCTCATTTCTTAACGCTCTTAATATTTTTGGCGTCTATGTTCAAGCAAATGAGCTAAGAAGCTGCAAGTAAGCTGCGCCTAGAGCCTTGCTGAACCATCTTACGACTAGTTTAAGAATACACCAAAACGTTTATCACCAAAACGTTTACTTATCTTTCTGCAAAAAAACTAATAAATTTCTATAAGAGCAGGAGTACAATCGACTAGTTCTTTTTCTGGGTATCCTCTTAAGATAGAAAAACAAATGTTGAGTACCAGGATATTGCTCGCAAGAAGAGAAGAGTTTCCCGTATATAAAAAGCTTGAGATAATAAATACCAAAATTTATATTACCAATCGGTAACTGGTGGTTATCAAACAAAAGTGGACAAAGTATCTAAGGCCACTTTTGGGTAAGAGCAATTCTCTAGTTTGGTATTGAGAAGCTCAAGACATTGGTCGGAATCCAATCGAAACAGTGTCTTCTAAGGAAACATACCAGAACACTTACATAGACAGGTGTAACTGAAACTTGCGGATTCGGCACTGACATAGCAATCCTACTGCGTGAATGTAAAAGAGTTTTACCAAGTCGAAAGAAACGTCTAGGAAAATTCTTCTTTGAGTTTGAACGTTTCTCTAAATAGACTACAAGAACTATAGGGATCTACTGTGATTCTGCAGGGAAGCTAAGCAGCCTAACCTAACTTCATCCCTGTGTGCATCAGGAGTTGTGTGACCTAGATATAAAGCAAAATTTAACACAATTGCTGTGTTCATTCAGTTATGCCAAGTCCCATATTCAATTATTTTGAATCCTGTCAAACTTTTTTCCAAAAGAAATTCCCGCCTGTCATCTGTATTCATTTCAATTCAAATCCATATCAATGCCAGACAAGAATCAAAACTTATCAGTTTTAAGATCATATCGCTCCGACTTTAAGTGTTTTCTTGTCAGTTACACCAATCAGTCAGTTTCTGTCATAACAAATGTACGTATTCCCTCTCTAATCACTCGAATTATCAGGTATGCACTTCACGGCAAAAAAAAAACTATCTACACAATAATGTGACAAAAAATAATAACAATAGTCAGGGCTTCCTTAATTATTACACGACAATATAATTTTCGAGTGGATTTATAAGTGCAGCAGCTGATTCAGAATTTCACAAAATGGAATTTCCGTAAAACGTCGATATTCGTATCATGAGTACGTATGACGTTTGTGCTGTTTATGGTTTTATTTTTGACTGTAGTTCTATTGGATTTCCCCTCCTCTGATTTGATTGAGAAATATTAATGTGAATGGATGTTATCAGCCAGTTAACTTTTTTTTGCTTCCCACAGTTTTAACGTATTTTATATCAATTTCATTTTCACGGCCAAAAACGGTGTAGAAAAAAGTTGTCATTTACATTTACAAACATGCAGGGGGGTCGATCAGGTGGGTTTTGACTGTTCACACGATGTTACATCATTGATTGAGTTGTACCTTGTACCTATGTACATCAATTAATTGGCGGAGGTGTTGCTGTTAACGTGTACTGATGTAAAAAAGAAAAAAAAAAACTATCAATAAGCATGTGACCAATGTTCCGATACATGCTGGATATGATTTACCAAGGATACATCTGTTGAACAACTCTGTTTTAGTGGTGACAAACTTCGAACATATAGAATAGTCCATTTAGGGTGACACTATACATCAAACACAAAACTCAATATGAAACTTTATCACATAAATAAGTAACTTTGTGTACTTCAAGGAATAGTTGAACAAACAAAACGAATACAACATAGGAGATCTGAGAACTTAATTGTCTAGTTGATCCTGGAATTTATAAAGGCTCGTCAATATAGAATGGATGATGAAATTCGAATCTCCGACGAAAACATTTGAGAAGGCCAGTACAATACAATTTCAATGTAACAACCATTGTAAACACCATCGTCTCCCCATTGTTCGCACTCCTTTGCAGGTTAAATATTTCAATGCTTTTCTAATTCAAATTCAGCTGTAGGCACTGCGGGGAGTGCCTTGATTTGAAAATTTTCTTGAAAATCGTGGGAGGCGAGTATTAACGCATTGAATATTTTATTGTCAACTTTCAGCAGTATGTGTTATTACGAGTAATATCCTAAGTAATGCATTGAGATCGTCATTGATTATGATGTCAATGCCATGTACTCGTAACAAAGAGAATAACAGGTATAACACATAGAAAGACATAGGAAAATACGGCCTGCATGATGACTTCTCTCAAACGGATCCAGATTAATCGACTTTTTAGCAAGACAAAATCTCACAGAAACTAACACGAGCTTCCCATACCTCAGCTTCCACAAAGGGTGTTAGTACCCTGCAAAGTTTTAATTGTTTCAACTGATTATACCACCTTGATCAAAAATTCCGGAATAACCACCGTGTGGCGTTCCCATTGTTCCGATTTGAGTTCTGTTTGTTTTGTTAAGTTGATAAATCTGTTATTGACATTCCCTCTAAATCTTAAAGTTACGTAGCCAACAGTGCATCTATCTCTGTGTGTGTTGGCGATTTTTTACAATTTTAGAAATGGATTTAAATTTGCAACAACGAACTTGTATTAAATTTTGCGTAAAAAACGGATTTAAGGGTGCGCAAACGTTGGAAATGTTGGAAAAGTGTTTCGGCAACGATTCTCTAAAGAAAACGGTCGTTTACCAGTGGCACGAGCAGTTCAAAAGTAGTCGTGAGTTAATCGAAGATGATGAACGCAGTGGCAGACCATCGACATCAAAAACCGACGAAGACATTGATGGAGTAACAGAAATGTTGGTCAATAACAGCAAATTAACCATCAGAGAGATAGCGGAGGACTTGAACATTGCCTATGGTTTGGGTTTAAGTCGTGTAGCAGCAAAGTTGGTTCCAAAAGACCTCAATTTCATGCAAAAAAGAGACCGCGCTGACGTCGCAAAAGAGATGATTTGCGAGTCTGAATCCGATCTCGCATTCATCAAAAGGATCACTACTGGAGACGAGGCGTGCGTTTATGAGTATGACGCGCAATCCAGACATCAGGCAAGTGAATGGTGTTCACCAAATGAGCTGAGACCAAAAAACCACATCGTTTTCAGTCTAAAAAAGGCAATGCTCACGGTTTTCATGGATTACAACGGTGTAGTGCATCATGAATTTTTGCCAGAGGCCAGACAGTAAACAAAGAGTATTATTTGGGCGTTATGAGACGTTTGCGTGAAGCAATTCGCCGAAATAGACAAGAATTGTGAGCAGAAAACTCGTGGATTTTGCACCATGATAACGCACCGTCGCGCAGTGCCATCATTATTCGTAATTTTTTGACGAAAAATGCAACAAATACCATCCAGCAGCCACCGAACTCACCCGATTTCGCTCCCTGTGACTTCTTTCTGTTCAATCGAGTTAAAAAACCACTACGGGGAACGCGTTTCCGCAGCCGAGAGGAAGTAATGGAAAAATCGCAGGAAGCACTGATGGACATACCGAAAACCGAAAATAAAAAATGTTTCGAGAATTGGATCAAGCGCTGGTATAAGTGTGTTGCAGTCGATGGGGATTACTTTGAAGGGGACAATGTAGATTTAGATGAATAAACTTGTATTTTTAATTTTCTGAATACATTCCGGGAACATTTTGATCAATCGATGCAAGTCAACGTTCAAATAGTATAATGTGAACGAAGCACGATAGTAAACTCTTCTATCTGGACCAGAAGAGCTTTGAAAAACGATATCAAAATTGATGAACAAGTAAGTGAAGCACTTCTAAGATTTATAAATCAATATTAGTTACGGAGCATATACCAACTCATCTGATTAATGGATGTATCGTTTGGCCAGTCTTTTTTATTGCTACAGAAACATCATGTACAGGATATTATATTTCGCAATATGTAGTTCTAGGTAATAGTAGAGTCCACTTTATATGAGATATACAAATCAATATACTACGTTCGGCCCTGACAAAACCACTATTTGGTCTAGTACACCTATGTTATCATTGTGGAATCCAAATAAAGGTATGGGATACTCGTATCAATAAGTTGCTAAATCAGAAAGGCACTAGTCACCCCTGAGGAAAGAAAACTCAACGTACTGGGAATACAGCAAATCTACAAAATGACATAAGCGCTGAAGGACTTCGAAGACTATAGTTTTAAGAGATCAATAGATCACCAAATAAATACATGAAAACGAGCAAGAAATGAAATTTCTCAGCCTTATTTCAATATCAGACATTTTACAACTGGAAAAGAACTTCAATAAGTATTTAGCCCTTCTTAAAACACCACCGCAGGAACTGTGGAAATGAATAGAAGGAAGAGACCACAGTTCATATGCTGTGTAGCAGTCCTGTTCTTTGGAGAATTCGGCATCAGTCATTTTGAATGACCTTTTGGCCTTGCTTAAAGGACCTTACGTATGAGGATATTGAGATTCATTTTATATCACAAAGGCCTTTCTCTGGTCAAAATGAGCCTGCTCGTGCAGCTGATTGAAAATTTAAAAGAAACAATATTTGAACTCTTGTACATGATCTATGAGAAAAAAAGTCCTTAAGAAGCCAGTTTTTTCAACTCTAGTGTGGGCTTCATACAGTGCAAGAAATGCAAGGTCGTTGTGCTTTGACGTTTATGTTGTAGACAAATAGAGAATTAGTTAACAGCAAGCAATGAAGCGGAAGAATGCGGAATAATTGTTACAATTTCGCAGTCATTTTCCTCGTCGTCTTGAACCATGTGCGCTAACAATTAAGCGTTTGGCTGAGCGTCTCATGCAAACTGGGTCCAAAAAGTGACTGGCCCTTATTTTTTGGAGGACACCGACGGCACTGACGGCGCCAGACTTCTTCCCTTGGGGCCTTCAGAAATCTCGCGTTTACCACAACAAACCGCAAATCTTGCAAGCCTTGAAAGCCAACATTGAAGAAGAAATCACCACTTTGGAGCCAGATATTTTGCGAGCAACAATTCACAAATCTTCATCAACTCAGAAGGTGGTAATTTCACCGATATAATTTTTTCAACTTAATGTCATCAATTTTACACCTTCATATACACTTTTCGTGAAACCAGGGCCCAATTTTTTTTTATTTCTAACAGAATGGCATCCAATTCATATTATGGCATTACTTTTGCCCGACCTTGTATATGCAAATATTTCGGCTGAGCGAAATACGCTGTACTCTTTATACGTGCTTAAATGAATTTTGACATGCACACATAGCCATATGGATATGAAAATGGAAAACTTTTTTTCGCTGTAAGAGACGACCTGACGGCCGACTCGCCGCCTATTCAGCTTTTCATTTATAAAATATTCATGAAAGTCACAAGACGTCAAGCATTCTAACGATTTTATAGAATTTCGAGTGAACATTTCTATTACAAGTTAAGGTACATGATACACCAATGCTTGTCAAGTCAAGTGAAAATCTTATACCAAGTCGCCGAAAACAAGGTAATACTCCGTAATATCTCTACGAATAGGTTAGAAGCGGTAATATCAAGATTAAACTGAAGTGGCGATAGGTTGGCCGAAATGTCAGGGTAATTTTTCTGCGTAATCCACGCCCTCTCGCGAAAAATTAAGGAGACTTTATATAAGACTTTGATCATCGTATCAAAAGCGGGTGAAGATATCCTCAGTTGTTTCGAGAGAAAAAATATTCGGTTCCGTTTGAAGGAGAAGCTTCATCGACGAATTATACGAGCTGTACAGCGACTTCGACCTAGTCCGAAAACTGCGCATCAGTCGCAGGACATGTAGAGCGAATGGACACCAATGCTTCAGGTTGCAGATTCTTCGATTCTAACCAGGAGGGACAAGGCATAGGACAAGTAGAAGAAGACCTCACCTTAGGTGGCACGCGCACAAGTAGAAGGGGACTTCAACCAACTTGGGGTGCGCAACTGGAGGCAGTTAGATAAAGACCGGACTAACTGGAGAGGCCCAGATTCACCCCGAACTGCAACGTCACCTAAGTAATTAAGTAATTACCAAAGGGTTGACCAGGGGTCGTTATAAATCAAAGATCTTTCTTGCTAATGATGACCGACAATCAGTTACAAAAAATGTGGGAAGTATTTAATGACACTCTCCTCAATAACGTGCACACCTTTTTTTTTTTTTATAATTTACGCGCGCCTAAGGGGTTAGATACCCTTTTACTGTTGCCAGGGCGCGGGCGGAAAGATAGAAGGAGGAGAAAGGAAAATTGTTTTTGTAGTGGTTTGAAACTCAGGTGTGTTTGGTTTCTATGTTTGCTCTCCAGGGGTGGGAGTCCGAATAGGACGGAGAGTTTTTCTTCACTCAGAGTGATTCGAGGTATATCCACAGTATTTTTCTTTTCTGTGCTTGAAACTCTACAACAGCCAAATCTACGTGTCAGTGTTATGCCTTCACACGCAGAATTTTTCTGTCTGAGTTCCAATTACACAAATGAAAAACTGACTTGCCATGGGCAGGATTCGAACCTGGACCCTCTGAGTGAGAAGCGTTTGCTACTACCACTACACCACGGCCACCCCACACCTGTCAACTTTTGCAAACAGCGCCAAATGAATCGGCATGGTGTTGAGTGCTTGCAAAAGAACTAAATTTCAGCTTTGTTTTCGTTGGTGATCAAGCCTGGTTCTCAGAAGTGCCAGAAAATAAACATTATAAAAACAAATTATTGCGAGGAAGCGCTATTCGGGCTTTGGGGAAACTGTAAAGATGTATACGTCTTTCCGCTCACCATTTCAGAGAAATTCTTTGGTTATACGTTGTTATAGTTTAACATATCAATCAACAAGCCTCTCCAACTATGCTGGTCTTTAGCTCGTTGCCTTAGCTGTGATCCCTCGAGCCGTAAAATATAAGCGAGTGCAATTTGTATACCTAAAAAATTCAGCCAGTGATTTTTGAGAGATTATATTGTGCTCGATTGGCATATGTAGGTTTTGGTGTTATTTTTTATAATTGTATTTCGCAATCATTCTTCGATACACAACCCATGAAATCGAAATAAGAACAACGAAGTTCGGATTTCCACGTCTGCAGCAGAACATTAGTGGAGACTCTAAACTGCTTGAAAGATTGAAATTTCTGCCAGGATTCAACTCAATATGGAACAGTTAAGCTTCCTGGATACCCCAAATCCCCTACAAAATGAAACATTATCAGCATCCAACACCATGTACAACTGTGTCAAAATTTAAAGCGCACTTGGGATTTCTGCGACCTGAACTACAGCCTTGGGTAGAAAACCTTTTTTTTGATTGTTCTTATTCAGACAAAATCGAAAACAACTTTGATGATCCAGGTGGTTTTAATGGGCATTGGAATAACTTATGCAAGGAAAAGTGGTGTCGTTCGGCAGTGATATAGTTCCTGACTTTTTGTTGACACGAGTGATTACCTCCCAGAGGACTATCGTCCGGCGACAAAACCTGGATAATGCATCATTCCATACGAGCAGGTTCACAACAGGCCATAATATTATTATGATGACTTGTGCAGCGCATCCTTCGGATTGGTATTTAATAGAAAATATTTGAATGGGGACTTTCTTTTCTGGTACTGTTGGAAAGTATTGCGTGCCAATAAAATATGCAGACGAAAAATCCTAATGGTAAGCATGCGTTTCCCACATTCCAATATTTGCAAGAGGACATACAAGTCTGTCGATCGATCAATCGTTTTCCAGATTGATCACATTGCGATCAACGTAGATACAGTACTTCTCTAACCTGATAGACACCGGAACGCCCAGATGGGCAAATATTTATTCGGGCCACTTCTTTTTTGTTCCTAGTTTGCGTATATCTCGAAAATCTCAAACACTAGAAAACACTGTAAGAAAGTTTGAAGTCGGTCGGCTATAATGACAAGAGATCGTCAAAGCCTTCGAGAATCAAGAGGTATTATACCGTCAGCATTAAGTATTGGAAAGCGGTAGCAGGGTGATTCCATAACATGTATAGAATATGCTGGTAAGGTGATTTTTTAAAATTTGAAGTCGCTATAAAGATACAGCAGTTAGAAGAAGCAGATGTTCGGAGCGCTGTGTTGAGTAGTAGGACGCCAGACCTGAGACCTTTTTCTACAAATGTGCACTTATATAAGTATAGGCAAGTTTAGACAAGTTTATACAATTACAGAATGAAATTTTTATGGTCACTTGTTTTGCCAACCTTTGGATCACAGATTGATGGTAAGCTAAGATTTTCATTTAACCATACTTGAAACTTTAAACGCGTTTCCCTCAAAACTGTGTTTTTCAAATTTTCATCCATCATATTTCGAGAACGGCTTCACCGATTCACTTAAAATTTTTAGGGTAGACTCAGCGCATATAGACGCGCATAGTGACTTGGAACCATCCTAAAATTACGACTATTTATATTTTTTTCGGAGCAAAAACCTCATAAAAAATAATGAAATTTGAAACTTTTTTTTTCAGGAGTTTGTCAAAAACCCAATTTTCAATGTTTTCGAATTATTCACTCCATGCATTTAGGCTTACATCCTTTTTTTCAAGGGGGGTATCTTTGGAGTGGTACAAGTTACGTTCTAATTAAGATTTTTACTTCAAATTTGTCTTACATACTCTTAAAATAGCAATAAATAAATAGTAAAAAACTCAAATTTCTATCTTTTCCTATAAGACGCCAAAGAAAATTCCCAAAAAATGCTTAAAAATCAGGCCGTCACATGAAACTTTCGGGAGAAAAATTCTTTGGGTGATAATGAAAGGAGGAGATTCATTTGATTCGTATGGAGTTTGTGAAGAATCAAGACAAAAATTCTTTGAACGATCTCCAGCATATACGGTGGATAGAGCAGAACTGTACAGACATTGAACTACTCAGAAGAAAATAAAGACTACGAATACTGTGGCATTTAGAGCGAATGAATAGCATTGTTTTGGATTGGAAAATTACAAAATTTCACCCGTGTGCAATAGAGAAAGACCTTATCCATGCCAGCCCAGCCTTTCTTCTGATTCCTGTCTCACCAAAAAGTCAATTTCTTAAACAACAAACAATTTCAAAAAAAAATTGTTTCCGATTACTTTTAAAATTTAAAATAATAAATAAAAGCAGGTACCTCAAACAAATAAAACAAAACAATAAAGCTAAGCATTAATCTATCAGATACACAATAATACACTGGCTCTACGGTAAATAATCATTCAGCAGAATATGTATCTTTCCTTTTTTTTTGTTTTTCTTTTACTATTTTCAAACTAAATGTTTATATTACGCAAATTCGTTTCTTTGGTTTTTTTTTTTGTATTTTTAAATTCAAAGCCATAAGCCAACATAAACCAATAAAGCGGGAAACAAAAGATACAAAGATACACTCATACAGAACGGAAAACAAAAAAAAAAAAGAACGAAACCAAAATCCCATGCAAAGAAACGAGTACTTGACTCGTGCGTCGGATCGTGGAAGCAAATTCGGTTGGATTCGACTAGGAGAGTACTCGCAGAACGCGGTCTGTCTAATTGTATTGAGGTTTTGCAATTTCCATTTAAACGCGTCAAGAATTTTGTATCTGTTCTATGCGACTCCTTTAGTGATTTACGATCGTCTATAACCAGATACATTACGACTATCATTTTGATGTAGAGGAATAGTACGCCTTGATAGAGTTTACCAAGTAGAAGACAATTCAGACAAAATCCAAACTATAAATCTTTTCAAAGACTGTGCGTAGAGTAGACATTGATTGACATGATATTGGTTACTAGGCAAAAAAAAAGAAGAAAAGAATTGAAATCTCTCTTTTCCTGAGTAAAAAGATACAAAACGGAATCATGTCTAGGGCATTGCAGGTTAATCAGGAAGCGGTGATGCAGTTCTATTTTTATCTTAACCCCCTCTGAAGATTTAAAGGAATCAGAGAATGTTGCTGGATATGTAAGCAGGTCCTTTACGAAGTCCCTGTAATTACTTTTTAAAATTTAATTCTTTTAAACAATTTAAACCTCCCCTCGAGTTGTGACCGCCCACCACTTCCATATTGATTTTCAATCAAGGTTTATGGCAATTTTTTTTATTCTCGTATCCCAAAAAACAAAAAGAAGGAATCTTAAAAGCTTTTGGGAGTAATTAAGCACATTAATGGCAACAAAGCTGAAGGAACCATTCATTGGATGCGATAGCTGTTATGACTGGCCTGGTCCGTTGCCTGGCAAGGGTGCTGGCGAGGGTGGTTGGATACTAATTTTCCAAGCGATTGACCATTGTGTCGATATTTTGTTGTTGTTTTCGTTGTGTTTTTTTTTTTTTTTTTGGTTTCGGGACTCTGTATATTGTTCCTTTTACTATGTCTCCTGAGAAGAGCACACCTAAGCAATTCAAAGTTAACCCAATTCATCCGAAAACATAATTTGTATCTATCTATAGGTTAGAGTGAAATGTAGGATAGCCATTTGTGAGGGATAGGCGAATGTATTTTTAGCTACGAGTATCTACTCGTACACTGATCTTTTGGGTCTACCCGAAAGGACGAAGAACGATAGTGTGGATGACGATGAGGATGAAGCTGACGTTTACAACAACCGACGACGACGAGAAAACCGACGACAACTGTATGGGAGTTAGAGGGGATGGGAATCACTATTGGGATTGGGAAGGGTTGCTCTCGAAAGGATTGCTCAGTTCTGTTGGTTTTGGTTTTTCTGCTATGTTTGTTGAGCTCTTGGGATGATACGTTCAATGAAAGTAGCAAAACTTTTAGGGGGTGAAGATTAAATTAAAGTCTTTTGGTTATCTCATCCGGTAATTAGATTAGTGGCGTGCTTTATGTCGATAAATATGTGGCAGGGTGTTGTGCGTTTACTTTGAATTCCCGGATTCCTATCAAAGGTGCATTAACTTTTCGAAAGGGATGTCAGCCCAGAATAACTTGGGACTTATGTAAGTTGGAAAAGTTTTGCGTGAGTTTCTCCTTATTGATGACAAGGACTATGGGTAACAGCTGCTGCTCCCATTGTTGCTGGTACGATTATTTTATGCTCTAGATGGTGTGAGAAAATCATGTCGGGATATGGCTTTGGTGTTGGATTTGATAAAGTTATTTGTACAACTAAATTTTTTAAGTTATGACGCTAGTTGATGTATAACCATGAGGGAGTACGTGTTTGTAGTACCCGAAAACCTTTGAGTGTTTTCGATTTTAATCCTAGAAATCTGGGTTTGACGAGGAAAGTAATTTAATTTACGGTTTACGTAGAAGTGTTCAAGATCTGTAGGTATTGAGAGGAATTTAAATAAAAAGTAGAGCAGTTTGATTGGATTATTACGTGCTGTTGACCAACAACTACCTACATTGAGGTAATTCGAAACCGACTGCAATTTATGCTTTTTGTTGCAATTCTGAGGCTCTATTGTATATATGAGCTGTATCTAAGCCAGCGCATACGTCATTGAATTATACTCTTGCTAGTGTGAGTTGGGGATTGCTTTACCAGCCATTTTTGGTCCCTACAACAGACGGTAAAATATGGAAACTGGTGTCAACGCACATGAATTAGTTCTGATAAAAAGCCTTGTGTTCATTTTCAACAATCGTCCTTAGGTTGAGTTTAACATTTTTCATTTCAGCTTTCCACAAGCTTTTGAAGCGGAAAAGGTCTGGAGAAATTAAGTTTTGTTTTCAATTCTTGACTTCTGCATCGGTAGAATCTTAGACTTGTCGATCATGGGATGTTATCGATTCAGCACATTTAAACTGATTCCTCAGTCACTAGACACTGTCTCTAAATATCTTATCATAGACAGTTTGTTAAAAATGAACGGAAAATAGGAAAGGCCGTGTGGCGCTCCCACACGTTGTTGACATTCGCTCTAAATTTTAGCGTCATAGCTTGACATTTGCAAAAGTTACGTAGCCTAGAGTGCATCTATCTCTGTGTGTGTTAGCGATTTTTTACAATTTTAGAAACGGACTTAAATTTGCAACAACGAACTTGTATTAAATTTTGCGTAAAAAACGGATTTAATGGTGCGCGAACGTTGGAAATGTTGGAAAAGTGTTTCGGCACCGATTCTCTAATGGAAACGGTCGTTTACCAGTGGCACGAGCGGTTCAAAAGTGGTCGTTAGTCAATCAAAGATGATGAACGCAGTGGCAGACCATCGTCATCGAAAACCGACGAAAACATTGATGGAGTAAAAGAAATGTTGGTCAATAACCGCAACTTAACCATCACAGAGATAGCGGAGGACTTGAACATTGCCTATGGATCTGTCCAAGAAATTTTGGTTAATGATTTGGGTTTCCGTCGTGTACCCTAACTTATTTCCCATAAAAATGCACTAAAATAGCGAAACTATAAACCAAATGCTCCCTATCTCAGGCATACACTTAACAGTGTCTCCTCTGAAATAGAATTTATTTCATTTGTGTATCTAGATGAAGCCGCCTGGAAAATATTCGCTTCCAACCTCTTTAATTGAAATGAAAATTACTACCGGAAATGATTTCATTAGTCATACAACCTGGGCATACCTTCCTACTTACCACTTCCAGGTCACATTTCACTCATACGTTCCTTTATATTTCAAAGACGAGCTAACCGAACTCATCAAGGCGTATTTTCTAAAGAACAAAAAAAAAATAAAAATAAATGAATTGAAATTGAAATATCCTTTAAAATCCGTATTTGGGATGTATCGGAGGTGAAACGCACTTCCTAGGAAACTAGAGCTTTTTGTTACGCGCTGTACAATGGAAGCACTGGAACATCTAATGAACCCCAATGCGACCGCATTGTATCATATCCTCCTATTCCACCAATTGAACTATGAATAAATCAATATCAAGTATGCAAATTTTCACGGCTGTATTTATAGACGTAGTTGCTAAGGCGGATGGCAGGTTAGACACACGCAGAGCACAGAGCCACCAACAATGCAAAACGCTCGAACTCGTATTCGTACAAGTAAGTATTTTTTTCAAGCACATGTCATTGTGATCAGCCATGTGTGCCCTGATGTGGGCTGAAGTACCTAGTGCGTAGTGCTTGGGGCCTGGTTCCTGCTACCTAGTGCCGACTGTCGAGTACCATATGCCACTCTAGGAGCCTGCGCCTCTCTTTGTCTACATTCCACGTTTCGCAAAAAAAAAAAACACATCCCTTGAATTGGATGATCACGCAGAGGTAAAGCGTTTCATAGTGTGCGGAACTCGGTCGGTACGCATTTCGACTGATTTATTTAGCGCCGAGGATGAAAATTAAAATTATAATTTTTCGCCCATTTGTACAGTGAAGGGTTGGGGCTGGGTAGGTTGCTTGCTCAGTGCTGCTGGATTGCTGAGTTGTGTGTGACTCAGCGATGTATAAAGTTAGAGCTTACATCAATTCAGTGCGCTATTATTAGGTTTCAGCGAAGCATCTGTTCGGGTGACAGTAACCCTAGAGGTTGTCTCATACGTTTACGTTTGTCATTACGAGAAGATGTTTGTTTTCCTTTTACTCTGGAATTCAGCGTCCCTCACGAGCTGTTTGCACTTAAATTAGAATAATTTGTGGCGGCGACGATTTTTATAACAACAAAAAATAAAAATAAATAAAAATCATGTTTATTTATCGTTGTCGTCGGCGACGTAGATGAACTTTGGATGGGGATGATTTAAGAAGTTTTGATTAGTTTACAGGAACTTGAGCACAATTAATGGAAGGAAGAAGGAAGACGAAAATTGAAGATGGTACTTATGTCATCTGGATGTGCTTTTCCAACCTTGAGGTGTAAAAATGGGGCAATTGAGTGAGAAAGTTCCTTTTACATTTTCCAATTCTTGGAAAAGTAAAATTGTACTAACTGAAAGACTAATTCAATTTTGTGAGGATTATAGGTATAATGAAGTTTTGTGTAACAGAAAGGGCATGCAAAGTCTTAAATCTATGTCTTTTACCATAAGCCTATGTCGACAGAATTTACTTTTTAAATCTTATAAAACTGACTCGAAATATTTTGTGTTAACTTTTGCCTGTTATGGTATTGTTGGAATGTCCTTTGTATTTATTGGAGTTGACCGCAGCCGTTGTGAAACGGCTTAACATATTCGACTTACAAAAAAATGCATGTAAGTATTGCTCTCAAGTGTTACAAGTTCCAATTGGAAATTTTGAAGAGGTTCAATGCCATATTTAACAGGATGAGTCTCAGCTGGTCTGTGGCTAAAACTGGACATTAAAAATTATTCCAAAGAGCGACATCGAGCTCTGCAGATTGGCTCATATTTAACTGACTTTAATTTTGGGAATAGTGAAATCTCCACGAAGCATGAAAAGAATAACATCGGAATGCTAGACTCCTCGGGTTTGCCTGCGATCTCATATCGTATATGTTAGATATCTTATGGCTAACTGACATTAGAGGACTGAGTGAGAGTAGAAGCATGTAGAATGGAGCGCTGCCCTTTTCTGTACGTCGAAACGATCGAAGGGATAGCATAGAAATCGTGTTTACATCAACATCAATTAGTTCTTCATATCCTGACAACTATATATGGTAGATACTAATGGCTAGTTTCAGAAGTAGAAGAGGGAAATTTTTATTTCGAAGGATGAAGTCAAAATCCCTTTTAGAAGGTCTATCGCTGTGAAATGTTGCAGATTCATATGGACGACATAGTTAACTGAGAAAATCACACCGCTCTCAAAAACACCCGTGTGCTCGGATTAGATTTGTTCTCTGTGAAACAATACAGTATAGGGATCCAGTATGTTGATTATAAACATTCAATACCCAAGAGACATGATGCCAATGAGTTAAAGTTATACATTGGATTAGTATGTATTGTTCATGGGAAGTCCTCACTCCTAAGTACTGAACTCATACTAAGGAGCATAAGCTGCTTTGTAAAAATAATTTGAAGTCATTCTGATCAACGCTTATCATAAAGCTGGTGGTCAGGTTCCTTGTTATCAACTAGACCTGCCAGCACGTTCCTAACTTCAGATGTTCATAGAGTTTTGGAGAAACACACTGCGCTTCTTGGAAGCAGAATATTTGTCAACACTTCTGCGTAAATCGAAAAGCTGGGCGTTTTCAATTGTGCTTTTTATTTCCAATACTTGGGTATGCAAGCAATACATTTCTGCAGTTACCTAGAGTCTGTTTGCAACCGCCTAAAGATACAATACAATAGTAATGGTAATCTCATTGAAAAGTTGATGATAGGAGTCCAAATCCTCAGAGATGAACGGATTCACAATGGAGTAAGGTTTGCAGACTTCTTTATTCTACTGCCTATCCATTGAAGGCGATTGTTTAACTATAGTTGCTATCACAAGGCTAGATGGGTCTCAGATATGATTGCATTAATCACAGTGTAAACTGACGATGATTTGTCAATTGCCACTTTAACGTTAAAAACAGGCCCGAACTGAAGTCGTATAGTTCGAAACCATTACGTTACCGGAGCTCTTATACGTCTTTGGATATATCTACGGACCCCGAATTTAATACTCAATCAAATTTGGGCGACAATTGAAAGAGTGTAAATTATGTTTTGCTCATCATCACCCTGTAAATCGATCAAAGCATAAAATTGACAGCACATCAGAAGGCTCCTAGAGGAGGATTGAGTAGCTTTATTCAATTTTATTTGCCCACACGGGAGTTGGAATTTGGAAAGTCTAGCGTAGTACTAAAGGCGATAAGTGGTATGATATCAATGGTAGGACCATCCATAATATTGCAAACATACATAATATCCATCTTGTGAATGATGGCCTCTGGTACAACAGAAAATTCTGAAGCTGAAGATCCTAGAATATACACTAGATGTTCCGGGCGTATAAAGATGGTAATCGGGAACAGAATGCGGAGACTAGAAGTCAAATATACGAGCAGATTCGACTCCTACTACCTTCTCACGCCCACCACACAGAGTTCTTCTGAGCCATTAGAGAACAAATGGTCGAGTCGGGGCTTTCTTTATAATATCGACTTCAAGAATGCCTTTGAAATTAGGGCTTACGCTTCATGTTTTAAGTGTACTCATATATTTAGTTAAGCTTCCTTCCTATGGGTTTTTAGTTACGTTCTACACAATGCTAAATAGTCACGGAGATTGAAGTTCGGGGCGGACTACCACAGGGTTGTATGTTTTTAAAAATGATATATATTCGTATTTATGATCATTAGTTAGGTATCTGTGAAGTGGCAGTCACATTACCCTTGAAACGTCTACATCATGCTAGTTATATCTACCTGGTCTCAAACAGGATCAAGGCGGCAAATTATGTCATTCATAGATGACTGCTATATTCATTTAAGTTTGTAAAATAATGTTACTGAGATAAAATAGCCGAAATGCATCTACAGCCCATAAAAAATGCACACACAAACAGTCTAATAAAATTCCAAAAATAGAAAGGCTGTACTATATTAAACTATCACACTAATGTAATCGCAGCTACTCGTAGTATCTTTATTAGTTAAATCCATTTCGTACAAGAAAAAAAAGACGTAATAAACACAATATTAAACTATGGCATATCCGTACTTTTAATATATCACCTGATCAAAAAAGACAATAAATTGATGTGCTACCGTCAACAGCCAACTATCAACCGTAAACCCCATCATCAACACATGCAAAGGAATCTAACATAAAGAATGGTTCTTCGATTCCACAAATAATCCGTGCTTCGATAACAGATATAGAATGACCCTTTTACCACTCATAGATACATTCGGCGATATTCGGCGTCCATGTGCTGGTAATTAATCGATTATCGTAATAAAAAATTAATTTCGTTTGATTTCTATGTTTTGGTTTATTTACCGAGACTCAGCAGCAGTAATCCCACTAATACACTACAAAAACAAAATCAAAAAGTATCTAAAGTACAGTAAGTTATAGATTGTTTCCGCAACGTGATACAACATACAGTAGCTTGCGATTAAGTTGGTTGTGTTTTTGTTCCACTAACTCGTATCTGATTGATTGACTATTACTCTTAGATTTCTGATGAATTTTATAATTTACCATGAAACAGATATAAAGTTATACTGTCATTAAAAACATACAGATATACTTAACATTTCAACAAAAAAAAAACAAAAAACAAACAAAACGTGCAACAACTAGATGGAAATAAAAATAAATTCCAAAAAAAAAACAAAAAATTGTATCGTGACAGTAATTGCATGCGAAATATGAATCCAAGTACCTATGTCGTTTGTCTCCATTTTTAAAACTGTTTCTCTTGCTTGTTTTGTATTTTATTTATTTTATTTTAAAATTGATTTCAAGTAAAAAAATCCGTGCTGCTATTTAAAGATGATTAAAGCTGATGACATTCACTTGGACGTAGACAAGATACGTACAGTCGTCCTGTGACAGTGATATATAGTTGAACTTTATTTTATATTTTCTAGCACAAACACATACTATGGATATGAATGTGGCTAATGAAATAGTCTTTCCATCACCAACATTTTATAATTTTTCAAAATTATTATTTCTCTTTAAAAATAATAATAATAAAAAGACACTTATGTATAAGCTTTAAAATAATAGCACTTGAATTTTGTAGTTTAGTTTTTTATCTACATAAAATTCAGCTGAAATTAAAAGAGAAGAACAGAGTAAACTTTTAATTAGATAAAATAGTGAAATGATTTTCAAAACACATTTTCCACACAAGCTATACGAAACGAGCAAAACAATACGAAGCACAGCACGGTATTAATTTGTGAATAGAAAAACTATAGCACTTAAACACTAATTTAAATTTGTTTACACTTAACACAAAAAAAAAACCTTTAACAGTAAACAGAAAACAGCAAGAAAAAGCAATAGAAAGAAATAAAAATAAAAAAGAAAATAAATCAGTACTTCTAATTACTCGTATTTGCATTGCTGATCGCAAAGTGCTTAAAAAGTTTGTTTGTGCTCGACAACCTTAAATTTTATAAAAGTAATTTACTCCTGCTTGCTAGAAGATACGGTATATCTACATAGATCGATCTTTACTACAAGAGTATAACTAATATATTGTGTGAGCCCCTGAACTTATTGTTCACTATCTGAGTGGTCCCAATGGGTGAGGTGTAAGGCCGCCATAAATCAAGTTCTTCAATGATTCCAAGAATATGCTGGCTCTATGGCAAAGTATATCGATGTCGTTGGTCGCATTGAAGGAATAAGTTTTTCAAACATATTCGGCTCGTTCTGAGTTATAGGATCTAATAGAAATTTAAACGAAAAACAACGCACTATACCCTAAGATCGACCTAGTCGCGAACTCAACAATCCGGTCCAAAGGGCTTTGTATCCCAATGCAGAAGAAGAAAAAGAAGTAGGGGCCGTGCTAAAACAAATGCAGAAGAAGTCATGTGAAGCATAAAAGTTTAGACTAGGAGACTTAAAATTCCACATATCTCAAATAAGCCGGTAAAATGCAAATATCCCTAATGTGAAACTTAGCTTGGAAATAAATATAAGTTCTGCTTCAATCTGGTAAGACTGATGTGGCACGAATGTCGTCTGATGGAAGCAAACGACGGTGGTTACTATTTCGCTCAAACTATATACATATTGAGTGCTTTTTGATGTTTTTAATTTCTGTTTGAGAACCTTGGAACTTCAAAATAATTGTTAAGCAAAAACCTATTGTCGTCGGCTAACATCTGCTCCTGATTATTCAGATCTTACATATATACTCAAGAGGTGACTCAAATAGGGAACATCGACTTAACTCACCACGAAGAGAACTATAAATAGTTCGACGCCTGTAACACCCGCCTCATGGGCTAGATTTGCAGCTGGTGCGGTTAAAAGTAATTTTAGAGTGATAAACAGTCATTCACATCAAGGTTAAATTCCATAACATGAACTCGATTCGTAAAAACCTATTTTTGATACAACCGAGGATGTTATCAAGAGGTAATTACATATATGAAAACCTTGATGTAACTTCCCATTTTTTTCTGTGTTTGATACTAACCACCCTCGAAGACGTTAAGGAGCACATCTTTGATGTATAAGTCGGTTAAAGTGCTGAGTTTAATTGGTCCTAGTGTCGATTATATCCACTTTTTTGTAAAGGGTTTCCAATAGGGACTTGACAACTTTGAATTTAATTTGCGAACGCACTCTTTCACTAATCATCAAACTGTCACTGTCAATTTATTCAGTAAACTCAACATTTTCATCATAGAAAAGTACACGAACGAGCAATGTCTGCAAATTATAAAAATTTTCTACCGAAATTCGGAGTCGGTGACTGCAACTTTAAGAGCGTTAACTCCAATTTTCGGTCGTAATTCTCGCCCTAGTAGACAGGCAATAATAAGTTTAGTGCAAAAATTTGAGTCTACATATTCGTTGTGTGATGTTGCCGTGTCAGTGAGACAACGGGTTGGTCGAAGTGTCGAAACTCTCTCTGCCGTTTAGGCGTCCGTAGCAAACGATCCAAATCAGTCAATTCCACGGCGTTCTCAAGAATTCGGCATCGCTCAGACCACATTATGGCGTATTTTACGTAAGGATCTTGGTTTACACCCATACAAGATCAAGCTGACTCAAGAATTGAAGCCGATGGACCATTTGAAGCGACGTACGTTCTCCGATTGGGTTCTGGAGAAGATGCGAAAAGATGACGAATTTCATCGCAAAATTATCTTCAGTGAAGAAGCTAATTTTGGGCTCAATGAGTTCGTCAATAAGCAAAATATGCGTTATTGGTCGGGTGAAAATCCACATGAGCTTCATGAATCACCACTTCATCCACAAAAAATAACTGTTTGGTGCGGTTTGCATGCTGGCGGCGTTATTGGGCCAAATTTTTTCTCGACGATAACGATCGTCACGTTACTGTGAATGGTCAGCGTTAACGCGCCATGATCACCGATTATTTTTGGCCCGAATTGGAAGAAAAGGACTTGGACAACATGTGGTTTCAACAAGATGGTGGCACCAGCCACACAGCACACGCTACAATCGATTTATTGAAGGGTAAGTATGGTGAGCGTGTTATCTCAAGACATGGGCCAGTCGATTGGCCGCCTCGTTCGTGCGATTTAACGCCGCTTGACTATTTTCTGTGGGGCTACGTTAAGTCATTGGTTTATGCCAACACGCCGACGACGTTGGAAGAGCTCAGAGCCAAAATTGAACGCGAAATAGCGGCCGTTTCGGCCGAAATGTGTGGCCGAATCGTTTAAAATTGGGTCCAACGAATCGACCGCTGCAAACGTGCCCGCGGTGGCCATATGAACGAAGTCGAGTTCCATTCATAAATGTTTTAATTGTACTTCAAGTCGATAATAAAGTTTTTGAAATATCTCAAATGGTTTGTGTTTTATTTAAGAAAAAAGTTGTCAAGTACTTATTGGAAAACCCTATATATGCGAGACCAAGATGAAGATAAAAGCTTAAAGCTGAGTCCAACACAATGACCAAGACTTAAGTTTGTGTTGCCAAACAGAAAACGAGACTAGGGCTGCGTAAGACTTTTTTGAATTCTGCCTTATCTTTATCTCAACGTTCAATTACAATGGCATTTCAGCTGTAGTAAGAGTACAGCTCTTACAGAGCATGTGGTTGCATCTAGTGCGAAATATATTTACGTATTTATGTATGTGTATGTCATTTACGCAGCCTTAAAGACTTTTCATCTTATCATTACTCATCGATGCCCAAAACTCGGCTCCATAAAATAGGACACGACAGAAAGAATGAGGGATTTGTAAACGTTGTTTATTTTCATTGGGAGAGGGCACTCTTTTAGTTATCTATTTAGTACCTTTTTGAAAAATTTATTCTTCACTGGACCTCGAACCTAACATTATTGTTCGTGCTGATGTCCGATCAAAGATAGAAAATATCGTTGACCTCATCCAAGTTCGACTTGTTATCGCTTATTATTTGATTTACCCAAGGCGATGTCAATATCATCGGCGTACGCAAGCAGCATGTAGTATCAGAGATCACGGATTACTTTCTTCAACATTAGGTTAAAGAAGTTGTACGAGAAGGAATAAGCTTGTCTAGAAAAACTTGTCTCAATGGCTCGGAAAGATGCGTATCAATTCTTGCATAGTTGGATGGTGCCGAATTCCAACGTATCGGCATATAAGTACTCGTAATCCCTTATTATCCTGTCGAATTTAGCTATATAATGGATGAGTATCTGATACGTGTCAACCTAAATTTCTCGGGTCCTTTCCAAAATTTGGTTCAATGTGAATATTTGGTCAAAGATTCAACATTCAACATTTGTTGAAGATCGGATTCAAGTATTCACATAATACGCTTGTTAGAACTATGTACATGTAGGCGATACACAGAATAGGTATGCCTCTATAGTTGACGAAAGTTGCTGGATCCCCTTCCTTGTGAATTGGGTAGACCAAGCAGTAAGGTTTCAACTGACTGGCATGCTTTCTACCTACTAAATTTTGCCTATCTTTGGCTGAGTTGTATAAGTCTCATTATGTAGATCATCTTCTTTGTCGGTGAGATTGTTACCCTCATATCGTGAACATGGCATGGCCTCAATTTTTAACCCAGATGTCTTATCCGTCTCGTTACTACCACGCGCTCTTTTCCACCACCCGCTTATTGCGACTGAAAAGCCATTTACCTCTCCTCCTGCTCAATACAACATACATAAATCATCTTTCTCCTTATTCTAAAAAGGTTTTCTTTTATGCTAGCGTAAGTAAGTAATCCTCTTCAGGACTTTCTGTTCTATATCCTAGTGTTGGAAACTAGGGCAGTAACAAAGTTATCGGCAGTGAACTTTCAACAGTAAATTAAATTTCTATTGTGCCCATCTTAGAAGTACTTACCGTGATTCTTTCCCTAGATCTCCAACTCTTGATTTCCCAGTCATTAAAACCTACAAACATTCAAAACCAACGTAAGCCGATATCTTTCTTTCCTTTTCTTCCTAATTTTCCTTCTACCCGATCTTTATGCAAACATTTGAAATGTGTTCATAATCCTTTGAGCATTTAAAGCCGATACCAATGACAAGACCAAGATCAAGGTTAAGGCTAAATCTAATTCTTAGTGCGCGGCTAAAACAAAATGCCCGTGATTTGAACGTAAGATCAAGATCAAGGCTGAAACCAAGGGCCAAGACAAGAAAGCAATATTTCTTATGACAACAAATACATACACGTGTTGAGTAATACATTTTCCACAATTCTTTACATGTAGATTGGTACTATAAGGCTTCTTGATAAAAGATTCTCCTTAGAAATTCAATGATCACCAGATCTCTTAATTACCAGCCGTGAACCAAGTACAGCGGAAACAGAGATATCACTGAAGTTTATCCAGAACTGGAACAAAAATTTCTCAAAAGTTTCTTTTAAAATGATGCAGTATTCTGGCATACAAGGCTAATCACTTAACTTCCTCTGTATAGAAATGTTTCGTTCTGATAATAATCGAAGAATGCTCGCCTACAGGCCTGATCGGATTCATTATTCTGTCAAACCACTTACATTTGGCCTATGATAAAATGGATCAACCGAGTCTAACAATTAACATTGATTAATTTTGGGATCCCCTCTGATGAATTGAAGGAAGCATTGGAGGACGAGTAGGTATTGAGAACTTTTATGTTTTGTAATCGATGATTTGCTGATCAAATCCTTGAGTTGGTCTTTTGTTTTTTTTCAGTAGTACTGTTTCACAATAAAAATTCTCTAACAATCGTCAACCAAATAGCTTTTATCGCTTTAAAATTCTTCCGGATTCATAGCTAAAATTAATTTTCTTAAATTATTCTTTTAAAAAAGGCGGAATCTAAAGAATGATAAGCCTTTGTTGATGAATGGGAAATAATAAGAAATGCGTCATTTGCGCGATTAAATTTAAGCTTCACCACAATCTTAATACACAACGTAAAAAGCATTACAAGATGTTTAACAAATGAAAATAGTATTCGCAGAATTTGCTAATAAAAAAAAAATTATAATGAGTCATTTAGAGCAACAAGAACATTTCCAACTAACTCCTGTTTATTATATTTAAACGCTGTATCTTCAATTATAACCGGGATTTTAAGATATATTTTATTACAAGATGGAAACTCTGTCCCAAATCGCAAATTACAATCCAAACCATCTCAGACACACATTCATCTGCATATTTGCGCCTGTTTTATTTATTTAAAATTTTGATAAAAATTTCTTTGGATTTCAAAAGAAACGAACAAAAACAAAAATCATCTGTCAATCTAAATGGGACGCAATACTATACAAAAATATCGTAAAATGTGTCATTCTTGATCAGAGGTAACATCACTCAATTAAAAATCAGAATTAATTAGGAATCTAATACATAATTCAAGCTATCTGGAGAAGACGATGACCACAATTCGTGCCTGCCCTAAGCCCAATTGAAAGGCAAGCATCAACGGGCCTAATCAGCTTGTGTAATGCATTCTTCTCATTTTTAAGCTGCCAAATTATATATTATCTACGTCTATTCTACTCCAAAGCAAACAATAAGAAACTCTTCCGTCAATAAAAACTTGTTTCTTCATTTTGTTATGGTACGAGTAGAGTATTCGCAGTTCATACCTTCTCACACCTCCGTAACTGTAACCAGTTTTCTATAATACTTTGCCTAGAGATGTGGACTCTTTAACTAAATTCACAAAAAGACGTTAACATTTTAAACTGTTAATAATTTTCAATGAATTTCCAGTTGGCGCCTTGCAGGTGGCTCAAGGTTGTTGAAAATATTATGTATACGTACAATACATACATACATTTGTATGCATATATTTCAGAAATATTTGTTTTGTAAGGTGCTTAGGGGCAAAACAAACACAGCACCACCTGAGATTGAAATTGAAGATACGTCACAGAATTTAAGGAAACGTCAACGAGATCTAAAAGATCATAATACAAAGTGGCGTAAAATTAATCATCCAGTTTTATTTTTGATTTACTTTTTTACTAAATACAAAACGAATGATGTTGAGTGATCGAAATCTTTATTTGGACCTTTAAAATTGTTTCTATTAAGTGGAAAAGATGATGTCTGCCAACTGGCTGCCGTCAGTGTTGATACACATTTGTGCCCGTTTTATCGCATTTTAGATGACTTTCCGCAAGATTTCCGGTGATAACTGTTCGCATTCCTGTCGAATATTCTCCTTAAGGGCTGCGACTGTCTGAGGCTTGTAGTCATAAACCCGCGACTTCAAGTAGTCCCAAAGAAAGAAGTCTGGGATGGTTAAATCGGCCATGCCAAAATGGGAGATTACGCGACCAGGAATCGCTTCCTTCACAATACCCATTGCGGCTCGTGCTGTGTGCGGTTGCACCGTGTTTATGAAACTATATGTTCACCAAGCCCCGTCGTTTATCATGGCCCTGTAGCGTTCGCCAGTAAAAGTGACCGTATTGACGATGGCGTCCTCAAAAAAGTACGGTCCAATCACTCCTCCCGCGTGAACGACGCACCATAGAGTGGCTCTTCGTGCATCACACGCGGATTTTCAGTGTCCCAAAAAGGAAGATTTAGCTTATTGACGTATTTAGCTTATTGAGTAAGCTAAGCGCCGGAATATTTGCCCAGTTGGTGCAACACGATTAGGAAATC
The DNA here is from genome assembly GCA_949129095.1 of Volucella bombylans. Taxonomy (NCBI): domain Eukaryota; kingdom Metazoa; phylum Arthropoda; class Insecta; order Diptera; family Syrphidae; genus Volucella; species Volucella bombylans. Next base: position 103,585,540 of record OX422144.1, on the reverse strand, counting down.
GACGTCGAAATTCACGCTGCGCAAACATCAACGATCGATTATTGGGCAAAAACATCGACACAATTATTCCACGATCTGTGGTATAGCGCTCCATTGCTTATCTGTTTAATGCAGCTGTCTAGTTGACAAATGTCAAATATTATTGACGTACGACCCCATTTGTAAAAATTATACCATCTTCCGATAGGGTGATTAATTTTGCGCCACCTTGTATGACAAAGACGTCCTCCAAGTTCTTAATTTCCAAAACTAGAAAAATTTTACTGGAAGAAGTCTAAAATTTAAGTAGAGTAAAATATCTGTCCTTTTGATACCCTTCTATTTGGTTCTCAATGGTTGGTATTTACGGAAATAAATGTTTTGGATGTCCCTATTTTCAGATTTTTCGGTAAAATGCGTATATTATTCTTCAAGCTTATGGATTTATTTAGAATCAACGTTATTGTTTTGCACTGCTCTTACTGCAAAGGCAGGATATAGCCTTGTTAAACTGTCTTCAATGGGATAGTGAGGTAGGTATCTACGAAGTATTTGTGAACTCTACCTAGACCATTCGATTAAAGAAGCTCTTTCACGTAGCATAGAGGATGCCGCCACATCTCCTGACAAATTAAATATAGTGAGACAACTTTACTTGACGTTTTATTTTTAAAAGCGTTCCGTGAAAATTGAGCCTTCAAAAAAAGAAAAGAAAAAAGTCCCTATATCTGCAGATAACTTACACAAATAACTCCATTCGAACGTCAACACATTCAGAGATTCAAATGGAATCCTTTCATAGTGTCCTGTATATTAATAATCAAATTTTAAGCTCAGCTGTATAGCGGTCAACAGTCTAGAGAATGAAATTTAATCATTAGGCTCCCTAATATGACTGAAGTGGCTTAAAGTCTATGTAAGACAATCTATAGTTTGCATTCGCCACCCACAAACCCTACTTAGTGTTAATTTTCAACGTTAGCTACACCAGAGATCCTGGGTATGATTCGAGACCAAACATCTGAAAATCAAAACTTCCACCCATGAATAAGTATGTCATTCTCTCGCTGTACGGAGTTGAAAAATAACCGTTGGTCCCTCTCTCTGTGCATAAAAATATTAAATACGAACAAACAAGTCTGTGGGGTAGTTAATCTAAGTCCACACCAGATTGTTGTGTCATTAATTTATTTATTTTTATTATTAAAAAACGGTTACGTAAACTATAACATAACAGACACTTCTAGAAAATAGCTCGTTATGTAATTTAAACAGAAAAAGCGAGATAAGACTTAAAAAATCACAGCAGTGAATGAGGATATTGAAGAGTCCAGCAATCAAGACAACTTTTTACAAGGAAACAGAGCAACGGGTTTGTATGTAGTTTAAAGACAAGAATAGAACTCATGTCCCTAATCTAGCGAGAAGCTGGTTCAGCTATCCAAAAGTTGTATAGTTCATAAGCTGAATCCAAGTATAATATAATGAAATAAAATTACACCCGACTGGACTATGTACATATACCATTTTAATTTGGTCCATCTAAAAAAAAAGTGATTTTTCCATAACTTTTAAGGCATATCCTTGCTATTGTAAATGTCGCTGTAAGACCCTTCTAAATGATTTTTTCCGAAAAAGAATAGTATATACAAAGCGATGTTTTAACAGTGAAAAACATGACTTTAAAACACAATATAGTCGGTTCCGATATAATTGTATAATACTCGTATAATGGGCAGGCAGCTGATGCCGCCGTCAGTTTTCATCCTTGATTACATTACAGAGTACCTAAAATTCCTGATACCATCTAAGAAACTTGCAAAGCTCATCGTATTTTTTTCTTTTAATAGTACACAAACCTACGGCTTGTCAAACGATTACCATTTATTAATTAGGAACACAGATGTTGTAGCACAGAGAAGTGACGCAAGATAATTATTTTTAATATGGCAGCACCTTCCGAATTGGCTGGTATTATCACATTCGTGAATAGGTTGACATCGTATTTGGAGCCCTCTGATTCGGCATTGAAGGTTATTTTTTCAGTAGTAAGTTCTGCTTCGTAACCACACGATATTTATAACAAAAATTCAGCTGTTATCCAGCATACTGAAGTGTATGGCTCAAACTTTTCTACAACAGAGTAAATGACACTTATCACTTAAGCTACCCGCCGTACATAGAGGATCTGAAGTGTAAAATCCCCATGTTTTCGTCGAGTTCCAAGACACAAATGCTAACGTTCATCTTCTAGAAGCTTTGATAATCTAATGTGTAACTTGGGAGCTAAGGGCCAGTGAATTATGGTGGAGTGGCCCATCCTTCATGAGAGACCAATGGAACTTCCCAGTCCCAGAGCAACCAACAAACATCAACACGGAAGAGGAAAGGCGAACAATAAAAACTCATGTCGCCACAACACAAACGCAGACACAACAAATCATAGTAAGACAAATTATCAACAAGTTCCACAGACTGCACACGATATTACGTGTATTGGCATATTGCCAACGATTTATCTCCAACTGCAGATCAGGTTGCAAAAACTCTGGCCCCTTGCAACCAGAAGAGTTGAACACCGCATCACAGATGGCAATAAGATCAGTGCAAAAGGACATGTTTCCTGAGGACTTAACAAATTGCATGACAGTCCAAAGGCAGCATCAGCACTTAAGTCATTGAATCCCTTCATAGACGCAGATGGAATTCTTCGCGTGGGGGGAAGGCTTCAAAACTCGAACTTGACATATAACCAAAAACACCCAATTATCCTAAAATCGAACCACCATTTCACCAAAACTCTATTGAAAGACGCACACGAAAAAACGCAACACGGTGGTATCTAGCAAATCACAGCATATATTCGGATGAGGTATTGGATCATCCAAATAAAGCAGTGTGTAAAGCACACCATTCACCAATGCGTTAACTGTTTGCCAAAGCAATGACGCAACTTATGGCGAGTTTACCAGCAGCACGGGTTCGGATAGCAAGACCATTTACGAACACAGGGGTCGACACAGGGCTGGATCTAATCGACATAAAAACGAGGAAGGGAAAAATTGCAAAAACACTAAAAGGCTACTTTGCAATTTTTATATGTCTCGCAACAAAGGCAATTCATTTGGAGGCAGTGAGTGATCTCACTACACACGCCTTTCTAGCAGCCTTTAGACGTTTCACGGCACGAAGGGGCATCTGTAATGAAATATTTAGTGATTGTGACACAAACTTCGTCGGGGCTAATACGGAGCTGAGAAAATGGATGAAAGAGACGAAGAACGAATGGAAAGAGTCGCAGACACCTTAACCAACCAAGGTGCCAAGTGGAACTTCATTCCCACAGCTTCCCCACACTTCGGTAGACTATGGGAAGCAGGAGTGAAACCTGTTAAGCATCACTTAAAAAGAGATGGATGATACCGGAATTTAACATTCGAAGTATTCACCATGCTTCTTACACAAATAGAAGCATGCCTGAATTTAAGGCCTCTGTGCCCTCTCCGGCAACCCAGAAGCCTAAGAGGTGATCACTCCCGCGCACTTTCTAATCGGCGAAACATCGACAAAAGACATCAACACCATTGCGAGATGGAAAAGGGTTCAAGTTCTAATAGAAAGCTTCTGAAAGAAATGGAACACTGAATATTTAGCGCGTCTACAACAGCGCCCGAAATAGACGAAACTTGAAGAAGAACCCAAGATGGGGGATCTGGTTCTGTTTTTCAAAACTTCTTCAAATACCTATACGTCAGATCTCTGCACAGATATGATTTGACATGCGATCTTCTTCCGTTTAGTACTAATGCTAGTTAATGGGACGGAGGGCAGAGGCTCATGAAGTTCATTAACTGGACTCATTAAATCGGTAATAATGATCCAGTCCTGAACATCAGTTTCAAAAAGGAAAACTGAACTTCTGTTTTAAAAACCAAGCTATCGCGGATACCAGAGCAATTCTGATTTAATCGAGGGCATTAATTGCCTAAGTTTAAGATATTTAATGGTCGTAATATTGGATCAACTATCCTCATCATTTCGCTCTGCCCAGGCATCTATGTATGTAGACCTTTTTTTATCATAAAAAAATATTTCTGTAATAAAGGGTTTTCCAATAGGGACTTGACAATTTTGAATTTAATTTGTGAACGCACTCTTCCACTAATCATCAAACTGTCACTGTCAATTTATTCAGTAAACTCAATATTTTCATCATGGTAAAGTACACGAACGATCAATGTCTGCAAATTATAAAAAATTTCTACCGAAATCCGGAGTCGGTGACTGCAACTTTAAGAGCGCTAACTCCAATTTTCGGTCGTAATTCTCGCCCTAGTAGACAGGCAATAACAAGTTTAGTGCAAAAATTTGAGTCTACATATTCGTTGTGTGATGTTGCCGTGTCAGTGAGACAACGGGTTGGTCGAAGTGTCGAAACTCTCTCTGCCGTTTAGGCGTCCGTAGCAAACGATCCAAATCAGTCAATTCCATGGCGTTCTCAAGAATTGGGCATCGCTCAGACCACATTATGGCGTATTTTACGTAATGAACTTGGTTTACACCCATACAAGATCAAGCTGACGCAAGAATTGAAGCCGATGGATCATTTGAAACGTTCTCCGATTGGGTTCTGAAGAAGATGCGCCAAGATGATGAATTTCATCGCAAAATCATCTTCAGTGACGAAGCTCATTTTTGGCTCAATGGGTTCGTCAATAAGCAAAATACATATGCGTTATTGGTCGGATGAAAATCCACATGTGCTTCATGAATCACCACTTCATCTACAAAAAATAACTGTTTGGTGCGGTTTGCATGCCGGCGGCGTTATTGGGCCAAATTTTTTCGTCGACGATAACGATCGTCACGTTACTGTGAATGGTCAGCGTTATCGCGCCATGATCACCGATTATTTTTGACCCAAATTGGAAGATATGGACTTGGACGACATGTGGTTTCAACAGGATGATGCTACAAGCCACACAGCACACGCTACAATCGATTTATTGAAGGTGGTGAGCGTGTTATCTCAAGAAATGGGCCAGTCGATTGACCGCCTCGTTCGCGCGATTTAACGCCGCTTGACTATTTTCTGTGGGGCTACATTAAGTCAACACGCCGACAACGTTCGAAGAGCTCAGAGCCAACATTGAACGCGAAATAGCGGCCGTTTCGGCCGAAATGTGTGGCCGAGTCGTTGAAAATTGGGTCCAACGAATCGACCGCTGCAAACGTGCCCGCGGTGGCCATATGAACGAAGTCGAGTTCCATTCGTAAATGTTTTGATTGTACTTCAAGCCGATAATAAAGTTTTCGAAATATCTCAAATGGTTTGCGTTTTATTTAAAAACAAAGTTGTCAAGTCCTTATTGGAAAACCCTATATATCATTCTCTTTCATAATATTCGTTCTTGAGTAGTACTCCACAAATACTATAGTTACGATAGTTACGTCTGATCATGTCTTAAACGTACGATATTTAAACTTTTGAACAAATAGTTCTTATCCATCGTACCAGCTGCAAATCATATCTAACTCAAAATAATATCAATTCTATAGGTTCGCTTAAAAACAAAACTATTTTTATTCACTTACGTGCGTATCTTTTCAGCTCAAAGAAAAAGAAGAAGAAAAAATATTTAAAAATTAAAAAAAAGTATCTGTTTGCCGTCATTTCCTTTGGCACTATAATAACCTAGTTGATATCTAGTCCATCAGTTTGCGAGTATCTGATGTGCTTTCAAACGAAACTGGCGATTCAAAGTACACTTGATATCAGCCAAAGCAATCGAATTTATATATTTTGGATATTAATTTCGGAACAATCGAAAACAAATTCAAATAATATTATAGATTCTAGTTATCGCAAATCGCTATTTTAATTAAACAATATGATGAGCATAAACAGTTCAGTAGCAGACACTTTATCTCGATTTATTCATTTCGATATCCATTCTGAACCATTTGAGGATTCTTCGGTTTTTAAACTATCATAAAAGAAAGAAGCAAAGTATAGATAATCACGATGGTGATCATACAACGAGTTATGTATACTTTGTCTGTCTGATCAGGAACGTCATGGACATGAAGGTAACCAATGGATGGCCACCCAATCGGCTAGAAGATATATCGCAATATTCGGCGCCAATACATGTTCTTTTTTTTTCATTATTTAATTAAATTTAACCTATTTGCTAAATATGAAATTAATTAATTTCGAAACACTTTTGGATATATATATGTATATATATATTTTTTTTGTATCATGTGTGAGGCATTTAAGTGACATGACACGAGCGACAAATATCATTGACGTGCACAATAGCGTTTAAGTGGTTGCTTTGAAAATTATAGATGATAACTTGTCTATCAGATTGAATGTATTTCACTTTGATAGGTAGGAGTGGAAATGGATATAAACACATCTATATTTATATTAGACTTCATTATTTGAGAAATCGAAATATAGATACTCGTATCTGCAGGTGTCTATTCTTGACTGTAGATTGCGGCAGCACAAATGCAAACTGCTTTCGCCTGATGTAAGTATACAACTTTTTATTCAACCGGAAAGTTGGTAATACATGCTTTTAAGATGTGACCTTGTGTTAATTATTTTTTTTAGGAAAATCACATGGCGCCTTTTAAGCAACCAAAGGGTCAGAATCCTATTTAAATCGCTGAAGCTATTACGACAGCTGGAATGCACCACTTTTGCACCACTAGGTAAGTAGATTGTATTGTAGTAGCTAGTCAGACCAGACAACAACCTAAATAGTCGAATAAATATCGACGTTAGGAATCTGGAGAGCAATACATAATGATACCTACAATTTACAGACGTTTCAAAATACTTCAATGTAATTACTCGTATGACCACGTGATAACATTGAGCTCAAACCGACTGGTAATCAGGAGGCTTAGTGTGCGCCAATAACTCAGAAACCACCTAATCACGAACATGGAAACAATTTGGACTACTTCTATCAGAACAGATATGGTGGAAATTAATCTTAATAGGGAGAGATACGGCAGATGAATTCATTTAATTAAATCAAAGGTGGTGTCAAAACTCAGCGTGGTAGATAAGTTATATGACCTACTTCAACATGAATGTATTCCCAAAACGGGTTTGTAATTTCAGAATATTCGGGCCAATCTAAAGAGCTTGCCTTACCAGGTTGGAAATTGGCAATGTTTCTGGAACAACACGCTTTAGAAACTTCATATGCACGTAGCCTAAATAGTCAATTATAAATCGAAGACCACCGACATCCAAGAAGTGCAGTAAAGGGTGACCAGATAAGAACGATAGGAAAAAAAATTAAATAAAACAACAATGGTGTGAGATATACTCGTACAATAGACACAAAATTAATTCTGGCTTTATTTTGAAGCTATGTTCATGCAATCATTCAAACGGCCGTGGATTCGCTGGTGGTACTTCAAGCGGTTGGTCCAATTTTTGATGACTTGGTCCAATATGTGCGGCGTTATTCAGGCAATAGCGTGTCGAATGTTGGCCTCGAGCTTGTCCAAAATGGTTGGCTTGTTAGCCTAGACTAAGGACTTGTCGTAGCTTCAGAGAAAGCAATCGAGTGGTGTCAAATCGCATGATGGCGGCGGCCAATTGATGAATGCTCGCCGAGCGCCGTCTGATTGGAACCACAGCTCGGATATATCGATGTTGTGAGCTCTGATCACACCATTGCCGGTAATGGTGGCTCTTTCCTTTTTTCAAAGAAATAAGGTCCAAGTATGCCGCCATGCCATAAAGCGCACCTAACAGTCAGTCTTTGTAGATGCGTTGATGCTTGGCCGAACACTGGTTGGTTTTTTTTTTTTTTGTTTTTACTTTTAAAAATAACTTAACACTTAAGTGGGTATGAATACACTTATAATGCCTCAGCATGTGTTAAGTTTTTTTGGAAATGGGATAGAGAAAGAGAAAGAAAGATGTTTATTTTGCTCCATGGGTGGCATCCAACATTTAATAGGGAGACTAAATTCTTAGTGGGAAGTTGGCCTGTTGTTGATTTCTAGTCAACTACTTATCTTACTTCATTTTCGTTAACTTTCGGCCAATTCTTCCGATTTGGAAACCAGTCTACTACCACGGCCACCCGTGGATTGCGTTCGCTCCTATAACGGCAATTTTGCTTGTTGACATAGCCGCTGAGAAAAAAATGTGCCTCGTCCGAGAAGTTGATTTTTTGGCCAAAATCCAGATCCCCGGCTAACATTTCCAGCGGCCAATTAGCGAACTCACGGGGTTGTCTATTATTGCATTAGCACAATCTTATACGGATGCAGGCCCAAATTCAACTGCAAAATAAGCCGGGTTGACACTCTGGCGATGACCAATTCAACTGATCGGCGACGAATCGACATTTCTGGGTCTTCTTCGATACTGGCCGCTACGGCGGCTATTTATACGTCATTTCGCACCAATCTCTGTCTGGTTGGTGGCTTAAGGCCAAGACGGGTGTACTCGAGTTCAAAGTTTTCCAAGTTGCGACGAATTGCCTGCACACTGAACCCATGATCAACCTTACGACGAAATTCGCCGGAATCTCGATAATATTTTTTAATAATTTCCGCACGTTCGGCAAGAGTAAAACGATGCACGATGCAATGCCAAACCTTACTGAATAGTTTGACAGATGGATGTCATTGGTAACTTTGACAGCTGCTGAAACATAACAATTGGAAAATTATCATTGCTATCTGGTTACCCGTCAGAATGGCACATGCCACAAGAGGATGCATAACTGTCACATAATTTTGCATTACCGTGATTGTGATAGAGAATAGCAGCACCGTCTAGTTGAGTTCAAAATTTTCTCCGAATTCGTCGTTATCAACTTTATTTGCACTTGCATCTCCTAGGAGGATATAGACGATGCAAAGTATGCTTCTACGGGAATCTTGACAAAACATATGAGCAACGTTCTATGTATGACGCTAAAATGCTTTTAGAACTAAGAAGTGGTTCGTATGATCGGATAGCGTATCCTACAATACCACGTCGTGAACAGGACTTGGTATCTTAACCCCACTATTCAGTAACATGGTAATCACATGATCATCAAAAAGTCATCGAAATTGGTCATCTTCCCATCGATTTAATACAGATGTTCGAGGATTTCAAGGGGCAGATATAGATTGGAATCACTACCTAGTTGCAGTCAATTCCAACGGCGTCCGAAAGACATTCATTTTTTCAGGCAACTAAAATCATGTGAGATGAATGATTGCCTAAAATATAATATCAAGTCAATTTACAACCCATTGGATGCCCCCCACGGAGCGAAATAACCACTGAGCCATAATGATAAGAGAAGATGCATGAGCAGCGTGTCATCGGGTAAATAGAGTAGCTGAGCAAAACTAGGACTGATATGGCCAACGTCCAACATATTTTGCATACGGCAGTATTTGGAAAGTGATCGAAAAATAAACTCGCTTGTCTGCGTAGTCTCCATTCCTTAGAATCTCTTTACCAAATCTGACGGAAGAACGTATCACAGTTAATTATAAATCGAGTTGGAATTGAATTTGTGTACAAAAAAAAGCCGATGTATTGCTAGTTCTTAGCTGGTTAACTAGGCGGTATCAATTAGAAAACTTGCGATAAGGTTTATTATCAAACTGAGCTGTCATTTGGCAAGCATTTTTTGACATTGTAGACCACTAAAATCTGGCAAAAGGACATGCAAAGGAAACGTGTCTATTATAATTATCTAAATTTGTTTAAGGCGACTTCATGATATTTGTGGCAAAGATAACGGCCAAATCTAAGTAAGTGATTAAGCTTTCCTGGGTATCAAGATCAACACGTCAAAGGAATATCAACGTACTGAAGAAACTATCGCCTCTGCAAGCGAAAGTACGGAAGATCAAAATTATCTGACAGTTTTTCCAGGGCACAACAAAAATTAGAAGTTGCTTCAACTGCGCAATTTGTGAAACCATACGACTCACTAGAGTAGAGAAACGTCAACTATCGTAATACATGTTTCTACATATTCAATAATATACATACTCGTATATCAATCAACCTTCACAAAAGTTTAAGCGCCACCGAGAGAAAAATCGTTGATCTACGTCATCCCAGGACGATGTCATGAACCGAAACTTTGATGAAAATGCAACAGCTGGTTAGCATTATTCGTAAGTTTCCAATGCTGGCAAACATGTCTATACCAATTGTATAAACATGAAAAAATGTGTATAGTCGACATAAGGTCATGACGTCAGTCAAATTTACACAAAAGAGTTGAATAAGCTAAGCAACATGCTGTGCCATGCCATTCATAAAAAAGAAACGAAAGCAACAGTGTGCACGTTTGTTGTTTCTTGACAACTCTCAGTGTTGACAAAAATTGTTTATTGTTGGCGATTCAACAAATTCGTGGAGCGGTTTGTGTATCCGTATTTGTGGACTATTAGACTATTGGTGCGTGTTAGGATAGAGAATAATCAACTTTGGCATAGGACGAAATATGGTGACTTTCTCAAACATGGACAAGATAGGAATGAAACCTTACGGACAAGAGGTGCACCTTCTGCAATTTAAGACTATTGCAAATTTTGAGACAAAGAAGAAACCGATAACAAATGTCCTCAAGTAGATATGCGTTAGCAAATGGCTGCGAACAAAAAAAGAGAAGCAAGAAGCGCTTCTGAAATCGATAGAAAAGTTATGCGGCAGGGTTGAGCTTTTAGGCTGCAAGACCTAAACTAGCGCTTGAAGGGGATTTCCATTGCAACGTACTCGACTTTCGTATTCAGTTTTCACTTAACAAAACAAGTTAAATAATTGCTTTATATTTTTAGATAACTTATTCTAATAGCTGGTGTCACGTGCCCGACTGTTTTGTAACGTGCCCGACATGTACCAAATTAGAGCTTAAAAACTAAAGGAACTTGATTAAAAATGTGATCTTCTTTATGTAAATCGTTTATTTTAGCACGTGTTGATATCCCATCACATTTAAGGACATGCAATTTCGAAATGCCTGAAAAGGGGCTAATGTTTTTCCATGGTGCTATTGCTGCAATTCAAGTGTTGATATCTGCTTCGGAAATGTAAATAACTTGAGTACTGAGTACCAACGTTACAACTGAGTTTGCAAATTCTTCAGTCTTTTGAATTACAATTTCTTTGCCCTGAGACACTTGGTTTTTTGGCTCACAAGGCGTTTGACATTGCCCCAATTCCATCTATAACTCCTTCCAAGAAAAAGGTTTTTTACATTTTTGAGTTATTTTGATTTTTGCCCATTGTGATGCCACGTGGTGAATGTTGAACTGCTCTGCCATCTCGATGAGAGATGATCGGCATTCATCGGCGATTTTAGAATATAATGAGACCGAGTCTAGCGACTTGATGGCGGCCTGACTATCCGAAAAGATGCGGATATTCTTTGCAGATATCACGTTTTGCTTCAGCCAGGGCAGAGCTTCTTTAATCGCCAAAATTTCCGCCTGGGACACGATACAGTGATTTGGAAGACGGAAAGAGAGGCTTAGATTTAGCTTATCTTAGAAAACACCGCCAGCATCTCCGCTATCGATTTTAGATCCATCTGTGTAGAGATGGATTGACTTATCCTCCATAAAAGCATCTTCCTCCCAGAATGATCTAGAGGGGAAGCTTACATGGAAGTTTTTGTCAAACCAAAGTTCAGGTATGGTGTAATCGGTGTTCTCTGTGAGGATTCCTAAGGTGTTAAGAATGTTGGTGTTTAGTCTCTTTTAGGCGAATAGCTGCAGTCTCAGCTACTTGCCTGCTGAAGACATCTAGGGGTGTTAAATGAAACAGAATGTCTAATCCCGCAGGGGGGGGGGGGGGTAGACCGCAAGGCTCCGCTTATACATAGACATGCTGTTCTTTAGGCTCTGCTTAGTTTAATGCGGTTGACTGCATTTTCTAAGGCGGTCCACCAGACGACCACCCCGAAAATAAGTATCGGTCTTATGACCGAGATGTATAGTCAGTGGGTTATGCGAGGTTAAAGCCCCTTTTATTCAAAATGGCTTTTTTGCAAGAGAATAAAACTATTGTAGCTTTATTGACTCTTTCTTGAATGTTAGGTTTCCAGTTTAGTTTCCTGTCAAAAATGAGACATAGATATTTTGCTGTATCGGAAAATACTAAACTGGTACCGTTTATTGAAGGAGGGTCTATAATTGGAATTTTGTATTTCCTGGAAAAGAGGACAAGATCAGTTTTATGGGGGTTTATTCCCAATCTACAGCGATCTGCCCAGCGGGTTAAGCTATTGAGATTTACTTGAAGGAGTTCTTTAATGGTATTGAGATGCTTACCTGAGACGGCTATAGCAACGTCATTCACATAGGCAATCACCCTACTATCCCCCACTTTCAGGTATATCAGTAGTTCATTAACTACTAAGTTCCAGAGAAAGGGAGAGAGGACACCTCTGCTGACACATCTTTTAGCAGAATTCTCACCCAGTTTGGTGCTGATTATCCTGCTTTTTAGCATGAGACTGATCAACACCCCAAGTGAGTCGCCGTTGACAGAAGTCTTGGATGAATTTTAGCATATAATGTAAGTCTGACACTTATTCTCAAAAAATGTAGCAGCTACCCCTCATTCTGATATTCACAAGAATATGACATCGAAAAATCAACTTGTAGAATCCGTACATTGGTAGCCTTTTTGTCGGAAATAAATAAATTGCTCTTAATGTTTTTACGTGAACATGATCCTTCTCTGTGAGTACTAATGGTAGAAACTTCGTGTAGGACTTTACTTTTAGAAGACATACTAGCCTTTGTAACGGCGTTTAAATAAAGTTAATATCTTGTTTGAGTCTTTAGATATCCATTTTCTCAGTCTGTTCCGTTCTCATTGAACATGCTAATTTTTGATTTTAAGGTCACTTTTCTCCAGAAAATGTCTAATTAACATAACGTTTTACTATATTTTTTTTAAAGTAATAATAATAAAAAAAAATCATCACCAAGTTTACATAAAAATCCATAGATTTTACGATACTTGGGAAAACATGCAGCAGGAGGGCTATTTCGAAAATTTACCAAACAAAACTGATACAAAAGATTAGAAAAAAAAATAATTCATCAGTTTAATTTTGTACGCTAAGGTTACGGTTTACCTAGAAATGCTATTTGAAATGTCTGCATTTACAAACCAAGAATATGCAGACATTATTTGCGTTTATGGACTGTGCAATGGAAGTTCAACTAGTGCGCGACAGAGATACCATGAACTTTATCGTAATCGATGACTTCCTAGTAAAGGAGTATTTGGAAATACGTATCGAAGGCTTCGAGAAACGGCATCAGTTTGAAATACACGACCGAATGCGGGAGCTTCACAATTAAGAAGGATTTCGGCTCATGAAAGAATACTGGAAGCTGCTACAACTGATCCATCAATTAGCATTAGACGCTTAGTTTTGAAATTCAATGTTTTCAGATAAAAAATTTCTAATGTACTGCATGGGAGAAAATCTTTATCCATACCATACACCTAAACTATCTGGAGTTTTTGCGAAATGTTTTACCAGAACTATTGGAGGACATTCCACTGATTTAACTAGCTTCATCAGATTTTCAACACGACGGTGCTCCAGCCCACTATGTTTGTGAGGTTAAGAATTGGCTAGATGAAGAGTACGGTAGCCGTTGGATAGGAAGAAATGGAGCAGTTCACTGGCCTGCAAGATCCCCTGACCTTACAGTATTGGATTTTTTTGTATGGGGAAGAATGAAAAAACTTTTCGATTCAACCGAAATAGCAATTTTAATTGAATTGGAAAAGCGTATTCTCGAAGCGTAATCAAAAGTGAGGCAGCAGTTAGCATCAATAAACCATTGCAGTGAAAACCAAGGAGGACACTTTGAGTACCTGTTATAACTATTTTAGTACACACATAAAATAAAAATTACCTAAGACCACACAAAATCATTTTTTATTTATAGCATTTTGGGGCCTAAAGCAAAAAACCCGTTTTTATGAATTTTACCTGCAGCAGGGTTTTCCAGGTATCATAAAATCTGTTGGTTGTTTTACAAACTTATTGATAATTTGTTTTTTTTTTTAAATTGTTACTTTCATAAGAAAAAACTTGTGAAATGTTATGTTAATTAGGCATTTTCTGGAGAAAAATGACCTCAAATTCAAAAATTAACTTGGCTAATGAAAATAGAATATGCTTAGAAATTGGGTCTTTAGATCCCAAACAAGATATCAACTTTATTTAAATGTCGTTACAGAGGCCAGTATTTCTTCTAAAAATAAAGTCCTACACGAAGTGTCTACCATTATTAATAACACTGCAATTTCCGTTAACATGGGTTAGGATACACCAAAGTAAGCCTTTTCTTAAACCCTCGATAAATGATGTTAACATTGGAGATAGACCCATACTGTAGGACGATTTTTTTCTTAAAATATGCCCAGGGGACACCCTGTATATTCTTCGAATTTTGTTAAAATATTTTCAAAATCTATTTACTGCAAACAAATATAATATTTGTAAATAATAAAATTGTTGTTTGAGTTGCTTTAAACGCCTTTTGAATATTGAATGTTTCAACAAATATGTTTGTTTTGTTTATTGTACTCGTACAACATACTAAATTGAGAATATTGCTTTTCAAGTATGTACTCGTACATATATTAAGCAAATACCCGTTATGGTGTTTTACATTATTCGACAAACACTCATAGTTTCTAAGAGACAGCATAATAAAATATGATTGTTAACGATTTCATGTAACATAAAAGATAAGTGTCTCAAGAATTTAATTGTACAGTAGTAAGGAACTCGTGCATGCAGTAAAAAAGTACCAATGACAACAGTTTGTAGGGCATACTTTCCTTTTTTTAAATTTGCAAATGATACAAATCCGCTTGTGGGGTAGATAAAAAAAACATTTTAAGCTACTCATTGGTTTCAGATGGAAAATTTTTCCCCAATATTAATATACAGATGAATCAGAAACATTAAAAAATGGTAGCAACTTTTTGAAAAAGAAATTCTTCACTAATGAGAAATACAACTAATAATAGCCTTTTCGGCAGGCAATGTAAAGTATGCATCGATTGTAAGGAAGTCTCGTTCGACGTCGATATCCTTGTATTTATTATTAATAGGATGAGAATGGGAGGCTGGTCCGTCTGTGTAGACAAGTAAAATTGGATTAAAAGGAGGTTTTTATATTGTACTGACTGCTGAAATTATTTCCACTCTTTAGCCATGGTGTATAGGCTTCCGTAAATACATCTGAGGTGTCTCGAGCGCATTTCCGCGGAAAGTCGGATTTGGGGTTTAATTTTCATCGGAAAATGAACAACCTTTTAAGAGGTATACATACATATATAAATCTATTTCACTCAAGCGTATGGCATTGAAGTTTCAACATTATGTAGTCCTAGCTATGTCGATAATTGTTTCTAGGTCAAAAATAATGGTGTGTCGCCTGATATACAGCTACATTGAATTCGTGACTTTCACAAATCGATATTCAATTGAACAGATATCAGGCCGAAACTTTTTTGTTTTTGCCGAGTTGCAAACAAAAAAAAAACTTACTGGTTTAGGAAGGATTGATAACATAAAGAGCAATCATAGCATTGTCCTTAAAGTGTGAGAATTGTGTGAATGGTAAAAATATCTAAGAACTCTGACGTCTTAGTAGCTTATAAATACATAAGAGTACCTGGCTGGAGTCACGCAGATACACTGGCTTTTGTTAAGGTTGATGGTGATCTAGAGTGCCGCGTGGAATGTAGGTCAAAACGGTCATTGAACTTTTGACTTTGTTTTATGTGAAAAAAAAACATTCATTGGCGTAAGTACATAGATACAAGTAAGAAGGGTTACGAACAATAAAAGAGAATGTCCTTTTCGACGAAAAAAGAAACAATTGTTGGATAATGTGGACATACTGACATACGCAGAAAAACAAATTTGAAGAGTTTTGCAAAAGTATGTAGATTGGCAACTTACACTATACTCAGGGATGCGTTCAATGAATGAATTTCTGAAGCTACCCAAAATGCATCCTTTCAGTACAATTATTATGTTGATGTTAAATTAGAAAAATTAATTTAGCAGATGGTTATAAAGTTGTTGCGTTTTGGTTTTAAACTGATTCCAAGAGTAGTAAATAAAATTTTGAGAAAAAAGCTGAAAGAGGTTAACATATGTGCTAGAAACCGTGGTCTCAGTGTGAAGGCTTGGAAGATTCATTTTCCATCTTACTGGTGTGAGTGAAAGCGCAATTTGTACAGATGGATTGTGAGTATTGATATTGAAGTAATTAAGACAACCGAAGCGTTTTCCGGGCAATTCCCTTTGTATACTTCAAAAACGATCTAGATCTCATCTAAGAAACAACATTGTTCATTGAACAGACATTTACGACATTGCTCTGTTAGTATATTCTAAAAACGGTTTTAAAAACTTCCAACCGTGACATTGAAATGAAGAGATTAATGAACTGGCGGACTTTTTGTTAGACGGTTTTTTTATTTTATCAGGATTGCCAGTCAAATACTAGGTGGCATCACCCTATCGGAAGATGCTATAAATTTTGCAAATGGCGGCAAATATCAATTTTATAATACTTTGACATTTGCGAAGTAAAAAGATACAAAATACACGTCAACAAGACATGAATCGCTATACTCCTAAAGAACGCGGAATAATTGTTACGATTTTTTTTGCGGAATAATTTTTCGGTGGCGTTCGCGCAGCTTGAATTTCGGCGCAGATTTCCTGGTCGTCCGACACCAACTGGGTAAACATTATGACGTTTAGCCGCTCGGCGAGAAATGGGACAACAGGAGATGCTGCTAGGTCTGGAAGATGTCGCAGAGGAACTCGGAGTATCGACCAGACGACGTGGCATGCAATTGGACATCAATCGGCGGTCTTTACAGAGAATTTTGGTGAAAGACAGTAACATTTTCACTTACAAAGTGCAGACAGTACATCAGCTGTTAGCTGTTGACCACCAAGCGCGTGTAACCTACGCTCAAGCCAACCTCAATCTTGACCACGTGGGAGACAACTTTTCATCGAATACCATCATGAGCGACGAGGTTCATCTCCATCTCTGTGGATATATCAATAAGCAAAATTATCGCTTCTGGGGCACCGAAAATCCGCGTATAGCCCACAAAGAGCCATTAAACCTGCTCAAAGTTACTGCATGGTGTGCTGTTTTACGCTGGGTCATATCGTATCGGGTCTTATTTTTCGAAAACGCCGCGGGTCAAATGACTACTGAGGACGGAGAGCGCTACGGAGCCATGCTCAACCACTTTCTCCTCCCTCAATTGGATGAATTGGGACTGGAGAACATCTGGTTCCAACAGGATGGAGCAACGGACCATACTGCACGAGCCACAACAGAAATTCTGAGGGTTGCATTTCCGGGTCGCCTAATCACTCGTTTAGGCGATTTTCACTGGCCGGCAAGATCGCCTGATTTAACCGTTCCAGACTTCTTTTTGTGCGGTTTTTTGAAGTCACGAGTCTATGTCAACAAGCCTCAGATTCTTGAAGCCCTCAAAGAGAATATCCGGCAAGAATATGACGCCCTATATTTTTCGCGTGCCGAGGAAATATAGGCAAGCGAGTCGTTGGCAAAAACACGACAAGTGGACGTATATCCTATACTGGCATTAGGGAAGTGGAAACGAGATGCTCTTAAAGCCACAGTCACAAAACCCGATTTTAAAAATAATAGATCCGAATATATAATATAATTATAATTTGTTAGAAAGCGCAGGGCACCAAATTAACCAAAGTCGGCTCTGTTTATCCACTTTAGAACTATGTTAGCTATTATGATACATTTACAGAAAATCTTGACCACAACCTCATGGAATTTTTCAGGATTTATGTTTCTAGCATAGTACTGGCTTTGTTCAGATCCAATCACTGAATTTCCAATATCAATATCATCTGAAGTTATTTTTGACATCGGGAGCTTATAGTTTTTCAAAGTGTGTGCTCAATTTAATTCATTTCCATTCGCTGAACTAGTTCGCACATTTAGTTTTTTAAGTCATTTAGTTCAACAAAGACCACCGTTCGAAAAGTTGTTGTAGTTCACGAAATATTGGGTAGTTTCAGTTCAGTGTAGAAGAAAACTTTATTTCATATAACGAGTAATCTTCTATTTATTTTCCATTTTGTTGGATGACCTTCTCCAATTGCTGGCCCTTATTAGCACAAAACTGTACCAAGTGAGATTTCAGGTCATCATCATTGGTGAACGTTTTACCATTCAAAGAGTTTTGTAGACTTTAAAAGAAATGAAAATTTATTGGTGCCGTATGGTGGATGTGACATCACTTCCCAACCAAGATTCAGGGTTTACCAAAGATGTGTGTTGTCTACCGTGTTATCCAGATTCTACGGGGATTTCAACACATGCTGTCGGCTTAAAACCCATCCGTCCAACTAAGAATGTGACAATCGACTGCTACGTACAATGTGGTACATATGCATCTCAATACAATACGAACTCCAGAAATAATATAATGTTTCAGATTCGTCGAAGAATGAACTTGGCACTGAACCTGCCGGTGCCGATAAGTAAGTGCGAACTATGGGAGCAAAAACTTTATATTTAGTGTTATATCTCCACCACAATAATGGGTTTTCGTCTAGTTGGAGTCGTTTTTCTTTATTATATTCAGTAATAAGCGATTTCCATATCATGAGGTTGTTGTTGGTAACCGTTCTGTCATTTTCCGTTTCCTCTTCGTCGTTGGTACTTCCGTTTGTCCAAACTCCCAGCTTAAAGGACCAAAATTTTGATCTACAAAACTCTGTTTTGTCTTTGTGTATGGAACTGCGTGCTGGACGATGAGTAACACCGCGAAGAAGATCCTGGATCCAGGAATCCGTCGAACGCGAAATTCTGCTTCAATTATTTGGAACACGAAAGAAGAAGATACAACTGTGACATCTAAAAGCTGCGTAGCTTGCCAATGTATAATAGTTCGTAAGGGAAAATCCGTCGACCCTAACGCGTGGACTTCCAGAGCCGAATGCTCCAGCTAAGAGAATCTTCGTATCTCAGCTATTTGGCTTACGAAGAATAAGAAGACCGAATCTGCAGTTTAAAGCTGAAGCAGTCGTGGAAGCAAAAAACTTGGACTAGAAAGCTGAAAGTAGCGTGCCAGGGCTTCAGCTCAGGCTCTGATCCTATTAAGGTTGCAGGCCTGTTAAGTTAGTATGGATTGAGTAGTGTTCGGTTTACTGATCCCGTCGTTTTACTTTTTAGATACTTCCGACTTAAGCTTCAAACTATTGCTAAGAAATGCTATCTGATGAAGTAAATTCACAAGATCGCGCCCGGCGAATGTAGCTATATAAATACTGTTCTCAAATTTGCCGGCTTATTACCAAGAAAAGTCGTCGACTTACTTTTGCACAGGTCAAGTTTCAATCAGTCACATATTTCCTTTATCTCTGTTTTTATCAGCATCAACCAATGTTTGATGCAGGGATTTTCCAAATTCTGTCGTTCTAAAACAATAACTTACAGTTACGATAGCACATGAATTAAGAAAATAAAATCTTGAAATGATCATAGCTCGTGCCGATTGTTTTTTTTTTTTTTTTAAAATAAAACCAACTCTTAGAACGCTTTGGGATTTCCGACTCTATAATACCAGTATACATACACATACTCGTATTAGCATTTTAATATTTTTTTTTTTGATTGTGTAGTTACATACTCATTCTCCCGCCGAATATCAAAATCCAATGTCTGATTTACATTTATTTCAAATATTCCCAGAGAGAACAAAACACGGCATATAATCATTCCTGGAATAATATTACTCTTATTTAAATAATAAGAACAATGGACAAATTGAAGTTTCATATTTGAGTCAGCTAACCGATAAAGACAGATTAAATGACACCTATTCCTTGAGGCGGAGTTTTAAGGATAAGCAGATTCTCTTAATCACTGGAAAATGTATTTTTCAATTCTAAAGGATTTTGGCATCTTCAAACATCAAACAAGAGATGTTTCAATATATTTTGATAGTCATGAGCGCCATTTTCAGAAATGTAAAAAAAAAATATATAAAACAAATTCGTTGTAATATATTTTGCTGCAACAGAGCTGTTGTTCGTACTTCAAAAAAAAAAAAAAAAAAAAAAAAAAAAAAAAAAAAAAAAATCGACCAATTTTTTTGGGGGGATTTTTGAAATCAACTACGAGTATCTGACATCACTGTCTAAATAATGTCAAAATGCGAGTAAAGATTTCCATTGAAATATATATTTTTGGTCAAATTTTCCAAGAATTGAATTTTTGATTTTGAGAATGTGAAATCTGTTGTGTTGTTATTTTCGCATTCTCGCCTGTCAACGTGGCGTATTTTGATAAACAAATTTTCACATCACTCAATTTGAATGCGGTCTTTCAAATGGTTGCCACTGTAACACTGTCTGTAACACATTACTGCGTTCTGATTAGGCTATTCTTTAATTTTAAATTTTAAATTAAAGAACTCTACCAAAAATAATTCCAAAAAGCTATGTAAGACAATTAAACTCTATCAACTTTTAAAACATTGGTTGATGTAAGGTTTAAGCCGAATACATATTTAACTGCATTGATAGCCTTTCGCAGGCTATGTTTGAAAAAGATGTATTTTATTTTACCATTTTGTGGAACGATAGAAGTTTTATAGATATATACGAGTATACGGAAACTTGGTTAAAACCCGATATGCGTAGTGTTCTCTTTAGGTTAGGCAACTACAATCTATTTGGGATAATGTGGGAGTGCGAGCCATCTACATTAAAAAAAATCTGTTTAAATGCAGACCTGTTTTTTAAGTCTCCACAAGACGATGTTTCTGAATATACCACGTTCACGCAAACGACTCATAACGCGCAAATAATACTCTTTGTTTACTGTCTGGTCTTCTGGCAAAAATTCATGATGCACTACACCGTTGTAATCCATGAAAACCGTGAGCATTGCCTTCTTTTTTGACTGAAAACGACGTAGTTGTTTTGATCTCAGCTCATTTGTGAACGCCATTCACTTGCCTGATGTCTGGATTGCATGTCGTACTCATAAACCCACGTCTCGTCTCCAGTAATGATCCTTTTGATGAATGTGGGCTCGGATTCAGCCACGCAAATCATCTCTTTTGCAACGTCAACACGGCCTCTTTTTGCATGAAATTGAGGGCTTTTGGCACCAACTTTGCTGCTACATGACGGAAACCCAAATCATTAACCAAAATGTCTTGGACGGATCCATAGGCAATATTCAAGTCCTCCGCTATCTCTCTGATGGTTAATTTGTGGTTATTGACCAACATTTCTTTTACTCCGTCAATGTTTTCGTCGGTTTTCGATGTCGATTGTCTGCCACTGCGTTCATCATCTTCGATTGACTCACGACCACTTTTTAAGCGCTCGTGCCACTGGCAAACGACCGTTTTCTTTAGATTATCGTTGCCGAAACACTTTTCCAACATTTCCAACGTTCGCGCACCATTAAATCCGTTTTTTACGCAAAATTTTATACAAGCTCGTTGTTGCAAATTTAAATCTATTTCTAAAATTGTAAAAAATCGCCAACACACACAGAGATAGATGTACTCTTGGCTACGTAACTTTTGCAAATGTCAAGCTATGACGCTAAGATTTAGAGGGAATGTCAACAACAGATTTACCAATTTAACAGAACTCAAACCGGAACAATGGGAGCGCCACACGGTGGTTATTACAGGTGGATTATCAAGGTGGTATTTTCATCGAAATTACTAATGGATGTCACAAAGTCCTTGTCTGATCCACTTATATGGCACCTGATATCGCTAGCTATATCAAAGTAAGAAATATCTTACGAAAATAACTCGTTATATACTGAAATTGTAATAATTTCTTTTTACGGTGAAAGTATTACATTTTGATTTTGTAAATATCTCACAGCCGACCCATTTTATGTCATTTTCGTACCACGATATCATTTTCTTAAAATATGCGGTTTCTCTATATTCCGATAAAATTTATAAAACCAAAAATAATATAATGCCCCGGTCCACTCCACAGGTACAAGAACTTATAAAAAACAAACGTAATTTGTTTTATAGAAGGTGGAGGAGATACAGATTTATAAATATTTATGAAGAATTTAAGCGTTCTAGAAACACAACAACGTCTCTTATTCATAAATCGAAAATAATTTATTACGAGTATAAAAACAAGTTCTGGTCTAATACCTCGGGCACTCTTTTCTGGAAAAATTTACGACATATTGGCCTGAACTCAAAGAAACAATCAATCCCATGTGACATTGTGCCTGTTCACATTGGCGCGAGCAGGAAGATTGTCCGAAAGAGAGGGAACGCTTTTTAATGAAGTGGGAAGAAGAAGGGTTATTTCTCGAGTGCAACACATCGTTTTTTTTTCATATCGTTCCATTTATGACATATTTTTTCATTTTAGTTTTGATTGTTGATGGGAAAGGAAGTGTGAAGAATAGGAAAAAAGGTATGTTTCAGGCAAACAGCTAAAATTTAAAAATTAAAAATGCTCCGATTCAAGTGTTCTTCAAGTGTTCAAGTGTTGTCTAAAAGTCTTTCAACCTCTTGACAATGTGAACACGACGTTCATGGTGAGAACTTTCATCCCGTCGCCAATTGACATTGACGACATTAACTGTAGGTTTATACAATCTGCGTAGGCCCAATTCAAAAATGCATTGGTTCAGCAGTAGAAAAGCAACGAGTTCAAAAAGTTCAAAGTTCTTTTTTGCAACACTGCAGGAACCAGTTCTCTTTCTGTTGCGGTGATGTCAATAGGTTTGTTTTTCAGTATTCAGAATGGAAGAAAGGTTTGTGCATTTTATGTAATCGCAATATGTGGACAGAGGAGAAAATTAAATTACTGCTTCAAACTCGATTCAAATATGAAGCTGATTTCAACTCAGGAAAAAAAAAAAGAAATCCTCATTATGGAAACTGGTTTTGAGTGAAATAAAGGAAATAGAAACAAATTTGTTTTCTAAAGAAGAAATTAGTAGGAAATTCCGTAATCTAATGGTAATATACAAAAGGATTAAAAAGAGGAATAAGGAGACTAGCCGCGAGGCGACGGTGTGGCAGTACTTTGAAATGATAAACGAAGTATACGCCGCAAAGCACTCTGTGGGACCACCGACCGTCCCAAAATTTGCAGTCACCACGTACTCCTGAACCCACTGCAAGTTTTCCATCCACTTCTAATTCAAATAGAAGCGATGAGAAACCAAATACACAGTCGAAGAGAACGAAACTAAGTGCCTGTTTACATTGGCGACGGAATGAAATTCCTCACTATGAACGTCGTGTTCACATTGTTATGGGGTTGAAAGACTTTTTAACAAGTGGAACACTTGAATCGGAGCATTTTTAATTTTTAATATGCGCAGCTGGCCTAAAACATACCTTTTTTCCTACTCTTCACACTTATTTTCTCATCAACGATCAAAACTAGAATGAAAAAATATGTCAGAAATGGAACGATATGGAAAAAAATTATGTGTTGCACCCGAGAATCGACTTTAGAAATGGATTCTCGGTGGAAGTAACCCTTCTTCTTCCCACTTCAATAAAAAGCGTTCCCTCTCTTTCGGACAATCTTCCTGCCCGCACCAATGTGAACAGGCACTAAGAAGCAACGAAGTTTTGGAGTTCCTTAAGGAAGAATCCATTAAAGAAGAAAGCAGGCATCGGGAACTAATGACCGTTGAAAAAGACCGATTCCAAGTGGAATTATGAATTAATTTTTTTTATTTATTTTAAGATTTATAAAGAGTGTTTTTGTTTTTTGGTTAAATAAATGTATGAATGTCTTCTTAAACAAACTTCATTCAATTAATCAAGTTGAAAATAAGGTTGTCAAATAGCGACGGTTATCGTAGGAAGGAAGACTGGTTTCGTCAGTGAAATCGATAGGAAATTCATCGTTCGAATTATTAAGACTTTCTCGTCGAAAAATAAAATTATGTAAATTTGCGGTTGAAAGAACAATTTTTGAAATGCTTTCTAAGCTCCTAGCTTCAACCAAGTCTAAAATTTAAAATTTTTTTCGCCAATTACCAAAAGTTTGCTCAATACAAACTCTGGTGGAGCTTAAGTAATAGTAGTTATATTTTTCCTCCTCCGGACTTAAGTAATCATTGACTTTTTATGGCTGCGGAAAGAGGATATGCTGAGTCTCCCAAAAGATGGAAATTCTGTCCGAGCACAATTCTTTCTAATGTTATTGCTTTTCCAATGGGACTATTATTCCATACGTTTGCATCGTAACAACTTCCTGGATATCCAATAAAGATATCTAGGAATCTGATATCACATATGCCCTGAATGAATATTTTCATGAACAGTTTAAGATATATAAATTTATGAAGAATATAGTTTATATACCTGCGCAATAATGGATATCGTTCCTTTACGATCATAATAACTAATCGCATCTCAATATTAGGCCTCACAATTTATATGTAAGTGCAATCAATGCAGCCAAGGACGAATTGAAAGGGATTAGATTTTAAATTTTGAAAGTCTTCCACTATTGCTTTCTGCTCATTTACAGTAGTAGGCCATTGAATCTCTGATTTAAGGCTACAAATTGCGTCAACTGTCTTCATGAAAACATTGAAGGCCGTTCCCTTTGCCACTCCAAATCGGTAAGAAATCTCTCGAAAGCTTACTTTATTACTTAGCTTCCATAATGTAAGATAAAGACTGTTTTCAATTGAGTAACTAGCTCTTCCAGTTCTAGACTCTGTCCATTTCAATTTCAATGCATCTTTTAAGGCCTAAAATATTTAATGGTCCTGATGTAGTTTAAAACCGTTGGTATGCATCTTCTCTGATTAGGTGATTGTCAATAATATTATTCAAAGTAAAAATTCTCATCAATCTCTTCATTCTACTTCATTGAACACAGCTGTTCCTAAACGTCAAAACTAAGTCACGCAGGGCAACAGCAACACAATATTTGCAATGCAACAGCAACAGATAGATTTGTTCTGTTGCGGCATCATTGCACATTTTTTTGACGTTTTTGAATTCACCCGTAATTAAATGATAGTAATACAATACTAGTCTCGAGGATAATACTGAAACTGCATCATTTTCATTTTCAATGCAGTTAGCGAGCTTATCGATATCCATTCTGATTTTGTTAAAATGTTATTACCTTGTGTTATTCAACATATCACATATATTATTAATACAATTTTTACTACTTGCAAATTTCCAGATAAATGGATATTGCAAAAATAATACCTTAGCCAAAGATCAAAATCGTAATTATAGGCCAATTGCGATTCTTACTTTCCTCAGCAAGGTACTTGTATTCATTATTAGTGAGCAATTCAAGGTTTATCTTGAGGAACGTAGCCTGGTAACCAATCCGGTTTCCGGGGAGAGCACAGTTGCATCACATCACTAATGAAAGTCACTGAAGATATACGCGCTTTGGTTGTACTATTGTACTTGACTTTTGAAAGGCTTACAACACTGTAAACCACAAAATCCTCATTAATAAAATTGCAAGTCAGTTTGCATCCTATCTTCATGAACGCAGGTAGATTGTTTTCTCGAATAATAAATATCCGTCTTGCCTGTCAGTACTTTCAAGTGTACCTACCACAGAGATCTGTTTTAGGTCATTTAATGTTCGCACTATTCATCAGGGATGTTCCAATATGTATTAAACATTGCAAACATCACATACTCGTAGATGCGGGTGATATCCAAATTTATCAAACGTTTTCCTAGAGCAATGAGTCGTCTGTGATAACCGACATTTTTCTGTGGTTTTAAGCATAAACCCAAAAAAGTCGGAAGCTTTTTTACCGATACTTCTCCTCAATAATTCAAGGATTGATTAAAAGGATTAAAAATATTTGGATACACTTTAGTCAACAGCTGAGCTGGATAAAATACTATAATAGGTGTTTTACTTGCAGTGTCAAACTATTCAAAATGTCAAATCAGCTGTCACACTGAGCTGTCAAGCTTCATTTATTTTTAGTACAGATTGCCATTTCATCATAACGACTGACGCCACGAAAACGATTTCAAATCGTTGAAATTGATTTCCAAAATCGAAGATCGGTTCGCGAAACTTATAGAGCACTTTGTTAAATTTACGGTATATATTATACTCGTAGGCCATCTAAAACACATCTAATTCACTCACACACCAACATGATCGAGAACAGTGCATTTGGAAGAAAATATCACGGCTGTGTAAGCCAGTGTAGAAGTAGACCCCAATTTGTCGATTCGTTGTCATTTGCAGAAACTTGACCTTTGTCCATTTACCAGATGGAAAATTCTGCGTAAAATACTGGTCTCAAGGCGTAGAACATTTAATTGGTGCAGATCTAAATTGCATTGGGTGTTTAGTGATTCGGCTTTAAATCAACTGGAAGTTAACCCAGAGTTAGTACAATTTGGTTCTGTGATGAGGATCATTTCTGGTTGAACGGCTACGTGAACAAGCATAATTGTCGTGTTTGGAGTAAGAAAAATCCTCAAGAAGGTCACCAGATGCCATCGCATCCTTATTTTTTCAAAAATAGACACCGGTACAATGCTAAGATCAACGATTATTTGTCCCCAAATTGTCTAGAACTGTGGTTCTTCCACCCCATAACACCAATGAAAACATCGCTTAATTGAAAACACGATTTGGCATTAGACTCATTTCAAGAAATGCACCCGTCAATTGGCCACCAAGGATCGTGCCATTTGACACCATTGGCACATCAGCTAACTCTAATATTCAAAAGCGCTACATACAGCGAACGCCAATATACCGAAGCGCTACATACTCGTAATACGAACGCGCCCATAGAAATTCGATGTGAACGATCCCATAATTTGAACGCGAAAAATGTCACAATTGATCAGCCATGTTTCTTCCTTTTGGTATTCTCGACGTGCATCGTGGTAGCAGCGGGTTTTGCATTCGTTTAATAATCTTCATTTTGCGCAATTAATTTATGTATAATAGATAAAAAATGAATTTGTATTGTAATAAAGTTGAAGCAATGAAATAATTTGACTTATACTTCGAAGATACTTACAACACCATTAACGGAGGATGCAAAACCTTATAATCAAGCATTTACTCCATAAGGGTTACCTGTGACATTATAGGATACGCTTAACTGAACTTGTCGTCTCAGGACATTGCTTTAGATATATGAAAGTGAAGGAACACGATGCCAATTTGGTGGGAATATCTTGCTGTATTCATATAAGGCTACGAAACTATAGCATAAGGGAGATACTTTTTATTTGTCAAACTTATCCCTATTTGCGAAAGATCGTGAGAATATTGTTTACGAATATAACGGAACGCAGGAGGTAAGAGGCACTTGGTGCCGATTTTCTGACTTCTCTAATGAGGAACATTATCACCTCAGTGGCTAACGTAAATATGCAAAACTGTCCCATTTGGGATAATCACTTATGAATTATCATTACATGCATTACATAACATTACGTGATTTGGATTTCGGGTCGATGAAGCTGCCGATACAGCGATCGCAAAAGAACTTCAACAACAGAATAACTTTCTTGGCCAACTAGATCTGCCGGTATGACATTCTTCTTTTTCTGTAGTCTGGAAAATTGCAGTTATGGAACCTTTATTTCTTAGAAGCAAAGCAAAATAGACGGTAAAGATCTATCGCTGAAGTCCTTGTTTTAGCGTTTTTGTCTCCTCAGAAATGGACAATAGGGTGTGTTGATTTTAAGCCGGATGATGCTGCTTTGATGCATTATTTTATAATTAACGGTCTTTTCGGAGACTCACAGTCTAGAAATATTTGTTTCATGTAAAAATTTGGGACCTCATAAGCAGAAAAAGAGTAAGGAACCATTTACAGCTGCTCATACATATCATATCGACTGTGATGCTGTAATTTCAAAAATGATGCGCACATTGTCCAAACTGATTCGTGGATGATGCAATCTTGATATAAATTGCTTTAGTAGCAGTTGAACACTCGAAGAATAAACACGCTTTTGCCTTATTCTATAATCCAGTTCTTATTGTTTGGTGATAGATAGAAACAGTGTCTCGGTAGTACTGTGACAATTAAAGATAAAAAATCTTTCATTAAAACTGAAACTTTATGCGCCAAGAACTTTACACAAATTCATCATACTCTAAGAGAGGTTCGCTAATCTTGTTAGCCTTCTTATCATTGTGAAGGCTAAACACATATTTAGAAACCGCTTTGTGTTGTCTACTTTGGTCTCCTCATGAATAAAATGAAAAAAATACCAATACTTATTCCGGTTGGTTTATTTTCAACAATTGTCACAAAAATTCTTGGTTCTGAAAGTTTTGAGATTAACGCAGAATGAATTTAGTTGATACAGAGCTCGATTTGCTCCTTCAAGGTGTGGGTGGTCGTGGGCTTGTTGGCATGAATCTTAGACTTCAAAAAACCTCAAAGAAAAAAAGTCCAACGGTGTTAAATTGCAGGTCATGCGGCGACCAATTCTGATTACCAAAACGGGAAAATACTCGAACAGGAAATGACTCATGTAGTAATTGAATTGTTTTATGCGCTGTATTGCATGTGAAACCACATGTCACCCATGTAGATCTTACAATTTATAGCGATACCGACCTTCATTAACTGTTATTGCCTGAATTGCCTGACCACCCGCAATTTCTAAGAAGAATGGTCGGATGATGCCTCCAGCCCAAAATCCGCACTAAACACTGACACGTTGATGCATTTGTTTCCTAAGCACAAAGTTCAATAATTTTGACGATTAATAAAGTTGAAAATGAGCCTCATCTCTGAAGGTAATTTTGTTTGAAAAATCAGCATCCCCATAATCCATTCAACGAACTCCCTTCAATTGTACTTTGTATGCATGAAGATGCAAATCTTTCGTAAGAATACGCAGTAGAGAACTTCCCCGAAATATTCAGTTCCTTACCATGGTCCTGAATTAATGTTCCTAGACTCTAAGCAATATTCTCACGAACTGATTCGATGTGTTATGTTGAACGACTTGTTTTTAAGGATGGCCACATTGTCTAAGATCACTAATTGATTCAACCTCCCTCAATTTTGGAATTTTTAAAAAAAAATCACTATTCCGACCAAAATTGCGAACTGTAGCTGCCAAAACTTCATTATTTTCAAAATGTCGCTCAACAATGAAAAAATAATCTTCTTTCGTGTAGCGTTCCATAGGTAACTCTGAACTGTCAGCTGTCACGATGTTTGTTTTTTGCGTTGGCAGCACTTTTGTGTTTGGGTCACCCTTTATAAGGCACAGATTGGAGAAAACCTTTTGGGAACTAGAGACAATTTACCAACGAAAATTTAATGTTCGCCAAGGTTTTTAAAAGTATACATGGAAATACAAAATTATCGGTAGATAAAGATTCCTTTATCTTATTACAAACAATCTCGAAAATGTTCCTTCAATTTGCACGATTTTGTATATTGGATGGAAGTCTTATTAAATTCACAAAAGGAAGATCAGATGCTTTTTTAGGTGATAGATTATTACATGAGTATCGCGGGAACCTGCCTTTACACATCCGATTAAAAGTCATGAAGCGCTGTATTTCAAACAATTTTATGTCAACCGACAAGTCAGAAGAACATGCCGCCGACTTAGGTTTAAATCACAGGTACTACGACGCTTTCACAAAAGAGACAACTATAAGGTCAGGCTAGAACCGAAGTTCTAGGAGCTCCTGAGTCCCAGAATATAGCCTCTGGTCAGAGTACCAGTAAGACTCCAACACGTCTCCAGACTGGTTACTGAAAGTCGACAAAAATGTATAGTACATCAGCAAAAAAAAACCTAATATCCATTTGCCATACGACCAGCTAATAATACATATATCCCCGTTTATTATCAAACTACGTCATTGAAAAGATGTAGCTTCTGTAATTGGGCGGTAGTTCTTTTTCTGAAATGACAGCCAGACAGTCTCGAATCAAATCTTGCTTCAAGTACCACTGTGCCAAATTTAATATTTTCAAAAAATCCACAAGTGACGCCATTAAATAAACAAGTAAACCGGTATGTTAAAACAATTTCAAAGATCTGTCATTTTAATCAGACGATTCGGACGTAGGAGTACATCATCCGTTTTTTATTTTCATTTTTTATTATTCTTTTAAAATAACTTGTTTGTCTAAAACAAATTTTGAGTAGTCCTTTCATGTCTTCTGTACAGACATGTGCTAAAGGAAAATCCACAAAGGAATGTCAGAGATTGTGTTGATTCCTTAACTGTTTTATTTTTTTCCATTTTTGACTGATGCCTTATTTGCAGGTGATTTACAAACAATTGAGACTCTTGTTATAGTCGAGAGCTCTTCAAAATCGTACATCAAATAATTTACTGTTGACTTGTAATGTAAATCACTTTAACTTACTCACATTTAATGGACTATAGATGTATGTAGGTATGGTCACATTAAAAAGGGGGATTTTTCTCAACGCGTTATGATATAAAAAAAAAAAAAATAGCCGGACCTTTCTCAATGCAAATTGCATATTTTCTTACAGCACAGATAATTGTTTCTATTATTATTCAAAGATTTTTCATTAAAATATGTAATCTGCATTTTTATTGTATTGTATGCTAAAGTTATCAAGGTTTAAAATGTAAAATAGTTAATCTTATCCAACCAGCAAACACATTTATGTGAGGAAATGAATTTCAAGAGACTCCATGTATCTAAGGGTTTAAAAATATACTCGTAATAAGGGCGCCAAAATCTTTCAGATACTCATATAGTAAAACCAAACCGAATTCTCTCCAACTAAGGTACACTCACTTTGCCCTTTACTAATCACAAAAAACTATCTACTGCCGTTTCCTTTTTTCTTATCTTTTTGTTCGAATTTAATTTCAAAAAATGAATAAAATAACTCTCAAATAGTATCCAATAAAAAAGAAGTAAAAAAAACGCATATACGACGTAGTTAAATTATTTCATGGAAGCAAACCTTTAACCCCAAGCTTGGCTCAACCATACTTTGTAGATACTTGACAACCCACACTTGCGATTAATTGCATCGCGTTTTTTTTTCGCTCTTATAAAAAAAAAAAAAACTAAAAATACTCGTATGAATAAACTGTTTCATTGCCTTTTTTGATACTATGGGGAGGAGAATTTCATTTGAATTCAACATGATAGCAATAATTTATCAGTTTGGTTTGTTGTTTTCGCTTTTTTTTGTTTTTTTTTTTTTTTGTATTATTATTTTTTGTTGGTTTGTTTAAACCAGCCATCTATCCTCACAATCTCTTAGTTAGTCTCAGCCTCACATCATCATAACAAAAACTGGATTTTTAATCGAAAAGTTTGTTGAGTACATAGGTATTACGATTTCAAAATAAGTAAAAAAAAGCTACAACTAACTAATTATAGAACGGCGTTGAAAAAAAATATGAAGAAAATAAAAACAAACTCTGAAATACTTTACGAACATGGGTAAATGCACAATATATCAATAAGTGTAGATACAAAATGTATCTACCACGATTTTACGAGCTGTTTTCCATTTACTCTAACAGGTTATTTTTTTTTTCCTCCAATTTAGGTGGATATTAGGATATTTATTTATTTTTTATTTTTTTGAATAAGATATTCGTAGTTACTTATTAGGAATGGTATTTTATTTTACTTAAATAAAAAATCTACAAACAAAATAGCGCCAAATTTTTGGTGCGGATTTTATCTTCATTAATTTTTTGAATCACTAGCTTCGAATAATTCACACATCGTGTATCCAATTAACTTTGCTCTTTGTTTAAACAAAATCATTTATACAACGCAACACTGATAAACTTTTCGACTCAAAACAAACCAAAAACAAAATTCGAAAAAAAAAGCATAGAACACTGATTATACTCGTAGTTGCAGTAGCAGAAGTCATAAAAACAATTACAGAAATAAGCGATCGCGTATTTTTTTTAGCAAAAAGAAAGAAAAAAGCTAGTAAAAAGCATTCGCGCGATCACCCGCGATCGGTAAGCAGTATTAGTTTGGGTTAATTATTTCGCAAATTAATGTATCTATTAGTGATGGCAAAAAATTTGCGCTATTACCAATGGTTGATGGAGCAAAGATATAGATTTTTCGCACGATTTTTGTTTTTATCGCTTAGTAGACGATCACGTTGATTACGATTAGTAGTGAGCACTATTCATACGTTACGCGATCGATCGAGGTCTGATTAGAGGAGGAGCAGCTGCTCCACAAAGATCTGGAACTAAAACTGAAAGTTAAAAACATTCCAACATCAGTTTGGAGCAGGAAAAAAGTTGTATTCAAACATATACACCCATACAGATTGGCAATCTACAGATACGAATACAGATGCATTTGCAAATACAACACCGAGAAACATGTACCTAAGTTTATTTCTTTTTTACTTTGCTTTGCTTTGCTTTGCTTTGCTGTTGCTCATTATTCCAGTATTTTTGTGACGTAATATTGGGTGCTCGCGCCGTACTTATGGAAAGGCAACGCAACATTTTACAGAGTATAGACCCCATGGTGTACCCGTGTGTTTGATTGTTAAGACTCACTTCCAAGTAAACAGGTAGGCCTGGGAAATGGCTTAAACGGTGCTACTATACTACATAGATGAATACATATGTTTGGGGATAGGTACGGTTGGAAATTTGATACACGGTAGCGGACCAAGAGACAGAGAGATAGAAATCGAAAGCGAATTTATACAATAAGTGTTATTTTGCAGACAGACGGCTTGTTTTCTTTGGAATCGATGGGGTAGTAGGGTGACCAGATTGCGTGAGGTTGTTTGGTGAGTTTAATTTAATTTTTTTTTCATGAAATGTGATGCGATTGGGAGGAGATGTAGGAGGTACCAGATTTAATTGTAACTCTGATTTACCACAAGAGTGTTTTCTTTTTCTTTTTTATAATGTTTTATAAATTTTCACCATCTTTTACGTAGTAATATTTCGTAGAACGATTATGCGGCGATTTTCATCTCACCGGTTATTCGGAGAAAAAAGGTGGGGGCAATTAGTCTTCTGGGAATTTTAGCAGTGATTCAAAGAAATTTTAAAAGATCGGTTAGCATAGCAATGGCAGTGAATCTCAAGTTTTTTTTTTCAATAAGAGTTGTATCGTGACGATGGAAAAAACCCAAATATATTTCTATACAGGGATCCCGGAAAAGAATGACTATTATCAGATTTAACGTGTATCTAATGAAAGCAATTTTCTAGCAAATTTTTATTAAGCTCAACTTATTACACAAAAGGATTTACAGAAGATACTTAATGGATGGAATGTATGCTACTAATTCTTAAATATCTTAACACTCTCAGTTGCATGGTGAGCCAGATTCAAAAAAAATCGAATTATGGCATGAGACAGACATTACGCTGATTTTGAAGCCTGAATGTGATAGAAGTCAGATGTCAGAAGACTTATTGCTCTCCTAGACCAAGCACCATCTACAGAGTTTACATGTTTATTTCTGTTAACATAAAACTTATAGAACATGCTCCATATTTATATCACTTTGCATCGAAAATCGGTGACACGTCACGGAATAAAACCATTAACGAGCCTCAAAAACATCAAAAAGCATAAAAATTCTAAAAAAAAAAAACGTTTTTTGAAAATTTCGAGAGGGGTCGCAAAATTTCGAAAATATGCCAAGACACACAAAATGTTATGAGTAAAATCAAATAGCATCTGTTTCGAGGATTTGAAATCCCCTTGAAACATAAGGATGCGATTCAAGATCGTTCTTCATATCTTTTAGTATTGATCTGGAAACGAATGTTTGAGAAGACAAAGCATGCCCGATCTCCAATGACGATTTAATGGCATGCCTCACCGTAAAGTGAAACCAATGTTCCAACTAACCTAGCGAAAGGAAGATGGTTGCACGAAAAACTTTTTCATCAATAAATTATAACTTTCAGAAAATACTGATGTACCTCAGGATTCCGCATTATCTCCGACGTTCTTTACACTTTTCACTATTGATAACCGTGCAAAATGAAACGAAGCAATGACAACGATTTTCCGATCTGCACCTAGGCCGCTGGAACACTTTACAGGCTACAGATAGCTAACTATGGGTTGGTATAAAACAAACATCATTTTCAGATAGAAAATGCGCTGAAATGGTAAGCAACAAAAATGGAGAGGATTCGATATGTATGCAGGATTATTACAATAAATCTAAAACATTTAAATATTTTTAAATATATGTAAATTATGGAAAACCTGATTTAGATTAGGTTTTCTTAGATTTTTTAGAATAGATGTATTTATTTTTTATAAATCCATGAAACAATAGTATATCACATTAAATATAAAACAATTCAAGTTATTTGAGAAAAAAATACATAAGAAAGGTTGGCGACATTGAGTATTTATATAAAAATAAAAAATAGAGTTGAAGCTTAGAGAGAGCAAAACTACGTTTTTGGGTACGGCGACACTTTAAGAATTTAATATCAAACTATAAACATAATAGGAAACATAATTGTATTTTTAAATTTAATTCAATTTAAAGAAAAATAAAAATAAAAGAAGATTAAATAGAAGGTTTAGATCAAAACATCAGAAATACGCAACTTAATCAAAGTTGAAGAGCAGCATTTAGGAGTATACACATTTTAAGAACGTTCCAGGTAAAGTTATTGTCCTGATTGACTGAGGGAGTACCGAATCGCTAACAAAAACAGAAAAAGGATTGCGATACGGAAAATGTTTGAAAGGGGTCCACGGAGATTAGAAAGCTATAAACTAAACGAAAATTAAGATTGCCAGACTTCATAAAGTTTTAGAACCTTAAAACAATACAAAGGACGAAGAAGGAGAATTTTCAGGGCACAGAACAAAGAGAAGCTACAATAGAATGTCGACCAAATTTACGGCAAATTTTGCATTTTGCTTAGGATATACCACCTTGATCAAAGAATTTATTCAGAAAATTAAAAATACAAGTTTAGTCATTTAAATCTATATTTTATATATATATAAATCTATATTGTGTATATATTGTATATCAAAGTAATCCCCATCGACTGCAACACACTTATGCCAGCGCTTGGTCCAATCCTCGAAACATTTTTTATGTCCATCCATTCGGTATGTCCATCAGTGCTTCTTGCAATTTTTCCACTACTTCCTTTCGGCTGCTGAAACGCGTTCCCCGTAGTGGTTTTTTGACTCCATTGAACAGAAAGAAGTCACGGGGAGCCAAATCAGGTAAATTCGGTGGCTGTTGGATGATATTTGTTGCATTTTTCGTCAAAAAATTACGAATAATGCACTCTGCGACGGTGCGTTATTATAGTGCAAAATCCATGAGTTTTCTGCCCACAATTCTGGTCTCTTTCGGCGAACGTCTCATAACGCCCAAATAATACTCTTTGTTTACTGTCTGGCCTTCTGGCAAAAATTCATGATGCACTACACCGTTGTAATCCATGAAAACTGTGAGCATTGCCTTCTTTTTTGACTGAGAACGACGTGTTTTTTTTGGTCTCAGCTCATTTGGTGAACGCCATTCACTTGCCTGATGTCTGGATTGCATGTCGTACTCATAAACCCACGTCTCGTCTCCAGTAATTATCCTTTTGATGAATGTGGGATCGGTTTCAGCCTCGCAAATCATCTCTTTTGCGACGTCAACACGGTCTCTTTTTTGCATGAAATTGAGGTCTTTTGGCTCCAACTTTGCTGCTACACGACGAAAACCCAAATCTTTAACCAAAATGGCTTGGACGGATCCATAGGCAATGTACAAGTCCTCCGCTATCTCTCTGATGGTTAATTTGCGGTTATTGACCAACATTTCTTTTACTCCGTCAATGTTTTCGTCGGTTTTCGATGTCGATGGTCTGCCACTGCGTTCATCATCTTCGATTGACTCACGACCACTTTTGAACCGCTCGTGCCACTGGCAAACGACCGTTTCCATTAGAGAATCGTTGCCGAAACACTTTTCCAACATTTCCAACGTTTGCGCACCCTTAAATCCGTTTGTTACTCAAAATTTAATACAAGCTCGTTGTTGCAAATTTAAATCCATTTCTAAAATTGTAAAAAATCGCCAACACACACAGAGATAGATGCACTCTTGGCTACGTAACTTTTGCAAATGTCAAGCTATGACGCTAAGATTTAGAGGGAATATCAACAACAGATTTACGAATTTAACAAAAAAAAAAAAACTGAATTCAAATCGAAATAATGGGAGCGCCACACGGTGGTTATTCCGGGAACTTTTTGATCAAGATGGTATCTCTGCAAAATCAACAGTGGTTTTATTTTATTACGATATACACCCCCAACAAGCAATTCCATATTGTAACTCAGAATGGAAAATGGTATATTAAATTATCTTTGGAAGCTTGGTTGAGCAGGGTGCATCGGAAATCCTTTTTCAAAGTATGAGCAATCGCAAAACTCATCCTAGAATCAAGGGTAGAGCCCAAATATTTAAATTCATCTACTCTCTCTATTAGGAAACATTTATCGCTACAGGTTAGATTATAATAAAAAGAGTAAGATGAGGAATCAGATGAACAATAGCAAGTGGACAGTATATATCAACGCCAATCAGGAGGTAAATATTTGCTTCCAAATTATTTGAAGAAAATAAGCTGAAGAAAATTATCTTAGTTTTGGGGCTCCAAAAATTTGTGTCTCCATAAATTTAGATCCAAATTAACATCAGAAATTAGGTCCAAAAGACTGTTTAAGTCATAAGAGAAACCAATGAGACCAGCAAAACAAGGCGGTGAACCCCTAAAACTAAGGGCAAAGAGTTAAATGGTGTAAACCAAACAGAATTGGACCTAAACCAGAGCCTTGTGGATCACCCAGGTTAAAGGAGCTTATTTCCCTCCTTGTATCATCTATCTTCAAGAAACGACCTAAATCAGTGTAGTGGAATGGGTGGTCGTGGCTGAAGTGGTAGTGAATTGGCTTAAAAATCGAAAGGTTAGGTGTTCAAATCTCATCCGAGAAAGACTTTCATTTTTTCAGTCAACTAAAATCAAGTAAGATGAGTAGTTGACTAGAAAACAACAACAAGCCAACCTCCAATAACTAACCATTAAATGTTGTATGCCATCCATGGAGCGATCTAACCACTGAGCCCAAACATCTTTCTTCTCTCTCTGTTCAATTTTCCAAAAAAATTTAACACATGCTGAGGCATTATAAATGTATTCATACCCACTTGAGTATTCTTTAAGTTCTTAATAAAAAAAAATAATAATAATAAACCACGGAATACCGCTTTTTCCAGTTTTCTCAACAAGAACATGTGGTTGATCATGTCGAATGCTCTGGTTAATGTCAGTAAATAAGGCAGCTGTACTTTTTTCTCATCATCAACGTGTGATTTTTTTTAGGAACAAAACTGTTAGAGCGCATTCTAAAAAAAAATCAAAAACCGCACTGTACTGGATTGAAAAACTTAGTTTATTCTAAGAAACTCACTATTTTATTTCTCTTAAGTATTTGAAAAATTTCGCTAAAAACTAAAACAAGTGAGATGGTCCTGTAATTACGGATCTCCGCAGCAGAATGATCTTAACAACGATCTCCATATCCATGGCTTAAGTCTTTTACCAAGTTTTTAGAGGGCAGAAATGAGGACCACGATAAGATATGCTTCTTAATAGAATCAGTGAAGACTGTACGAGATGAATATGATGAAGCATAAACACCTGTGTCAGAAGCAGAACTTTTCTCCTTTTAGTGGCCCTTATAAGCAAAGAAACAATCCGCATAAGCTTTTGATTAAACGATTTACCAAACGGAATTCATTTAAGGGTCAACGGTCTAACTCAGACCGAAGAGTACACGAGCTCCGTCCCATTAATAAATTTAAGGCAGTTCCCTAAGTACCGAGCTAACCAAAATTTCATTTGGTCAGAGTATATAAACAAATCGATCCAAAATAACAAATATGACATGAAGAGTGACCTAACTTAGCAAGTAAATACGTGTGGCTAGGCATTCAAAAGTCTGAGCTGGATCTACCTTTTGAAAATCACGCTATTTCTGTGACAACCAGTATGAGTCTTTATAATGTGAATAATCAAGTGAACAAAACCACAGAGAGACCGTGACCATTGCAAAAGCAAATGTCATATGAATTACGAGTAAGCTGTGGTAAAAGAAAGGGATATGTATATCAATTGTGGCGTGACGTGACATGCAACGTTTCATATAAGCCGATGGCGTGAAAAAAAATGTATGACCAAAGTATGTAAAGTTTCTCTGTAATTTGCGAACATAAAGTATTATTTCGAGCAAATTTTAAAGTGAAATTCTTAACTCAATAAAACCCCCTGTACTTTGTTCTAGTTTAGTTTTAAAATCCAATTAAATGACCGCAAGATCTGGTTACCCTCGTCTACACTAGTCATGGTTCAAAATAAGCAAATCCACATTTATCTCTCACATTCCCCCGAATACTCGAATAAAACGTTTAGCTACTCAACACTATCTAACTATTTCCTTCATGTCATAAAGTATCTACACATCCGTAGATGCTGGTCTATCTCAAGCTCTGCTAAAGCTCCAAATGGCTATTAGTAAACAAAATTCAAAGTCGAAATTACTCAAACGTCTCATTTCACCAATGGCTATTGCCTTCCAGTCAGATACAGAATAATTCAACACACCAATCAACCATACATCGACAGCACAATAAAATAAAAATGGCTTATACATACTACGGGTACATAGTGTCAGTATCTAGAATATGGCATGGGCAACATCTACAGGCGGTTTAGCTATGCTAATTTGCTGGAATGCTTACGCATACCAAGTTATTGATATAAGCTTGTAAGCCCCATAGTAAACACTGAGCAGCAAATTCTTGTGAATGTGTGTGGTTTGAATGGTGCTGATATTATAAATGAACGTATCTACTCGTGTGTGGTTTTGATCTGTCAAAGTGCGACTTCGTCTGACCAATAAATGACTGTCGGGCGGCTGGCAGCGGGCGGGTTGCTGCCCATAGCTTGTTGGATATTGAATTTACTAGTACAGCTGGAGCTACACTACAGATGGAATATGGTTAACAGATGAAGAGGAAAATATCGTAATAATTTATATGGGGCTATTTATGGATTGTTTACAACCTGGATATTCGTATCTAGAAAAAGATTGTACAAAGAGATAGAGGAACGGCGCTGTATCCAAATAGTTTACATAACTATTTCCCCCCAATGGGACGAAATCCAGATGGTGGTCTTTAGTTGAAAAACTATCGGATTTCAGTACTAAAAATTTAGAACTTCTGTCTTCAAGTTACTCAAAGTGCTATAAATTTCATCCAACTGAACCTAAAATATTGTACGTATGCACCGTCAATAAAAATGCATTTGAAATACTGTACAACACACGTCAAGTTAGACATTTACGTGCAACCGATGATAAATCTAAGCTCGTCCATAAAACTAGAGTCAGAAATATTTTGTGGTGGGCTTACACTTATCAATTATACAATAGCGCACGCTTTTGGCTTTCACCATGTGTTTGAGTTTGAAGAGACTCATTTTGTAATGTGTATGAGCCCGGATGGTTAATGACTTATGGTACCGTTGAACTCTTGATATTTTTTTCTGCAAATCAAAGGCGGCTGGTGATACTTTAAGTAAACGCCATGATTTCAATTGAAATTATGTGAGTAAGTGCTTTTGCAATTGGTGTTGAGTGGGAAAAAAATCACAGAACGGCGTACCGACCCTTGTTTCCATGTAAATACGGTGAAAAATTGTAGGCAGGAATTACCAACGACGTCATAATCAGAATGCGTAGGGATCACTGATTGTAAACGGAGATATACGAGTACAAGTCCGTCACAATGGTTTATACGAAAGACTCCAATATTGAGTTTCTGTCTACCTTGTGTTATACCTTTATAATAGCAGAATCCTGGGATTAACTTGGAATCAAGCTGTTGCATATGATATTCCCCTCTTGATACCAATAATTTTGGTGTTTGTTTGTGCATATCCAAAGTCTGCACGCAATCTTTGAGCACCTGATTCCAACATGTCTCTGCACTTGCGGTGCTCGAAAGACTATTTTTATTTCAATTTGCATTATCAATATGCACTTGTGTGTACACAATCAACAGCCAGCAGGTTGCTGAAATAAGCGCAACCTACTTCTAATCTATTTGCACGTGAAATATTTGGTACCTTAACTAATCAGGGACTGCTCCAAACCAAATATAACTGCTATTCAAGAAAAGTAAATGGACCAATGAGAGCATGATAAGCTGCGGCAAAATATACAGCGATTACTACCGACATCGGTATTCTTCCTTAGAGTTAGATTTAGTTTCCCATATGTGAACAAGAGCCTTAAGTATCAGAGATAAATATGTACGCAGCCAATTATGTGAGCAAGTCGCTATAGAAAAAATGTCATGCATGGTGGAATTGTTAGTAAGCATAGTCCATATGATACTACTTCCTATAACGGATTCAGGCTAATGGACTTTGTGACTGAATGAAATATTGTCGTGGTTAGAATACGTTTCCTGTATCTCGATATTCCCAAGGAAACATAGTTGATTCTTGATCGATCAACCTATCAACTATTGTAGATTGATCATATGATACTTCGATTCACGCAAGGCCCTACTTCAGCATGATAGATGTCCAAACGCTTCAATAGGCGAATATTAACTCGGATCATTACCTTGTTATGGCCAGGGTGCGATTGCAGATATCCTCAACGTCCCAAAGGCTAAAAAATACAACGTATACAATCGCAAGCGATCGCGAGCATCTTGTCAACCGAGTATCTCTAAAATTTTCATTTCCTTTGCCGACAGTATTAAGAAATAAAAACTAGTGGAAGCACTGTCACAAGGCCATCAGACATACCCTCTCTGATGTGCTAGGCTCTTCTTGGCCAGCACACCAGAATGTGTGATTCGATTCATGCACATACAGAGAAACAATGCAGCTGTACTGCACAGCAAGATCAGAATTGTTTGCCGGCTCTACTAGTGGAATGAGGGATCATGAGAAGTGCGCAAAAAAGAAGCATAAGAAAAACATGGTTAGCTCGAAACCCCAAAACACAAAAAAAGGAACATAGTGGTAGAATCGTAGCCCGTGCTGAGGATATGAAAGGATCATTTCCTCAGATGGCGTAACAGCGACGATGGTCGAAATTCCGATGAACCATTCAATCTGAGCAATCTAATAAGTAAAAATTCCGTCCACAAGGAGCGGCAACAGTGTTTAAACTTACTTACAACAAGGATACTGGACCAAATGTGGAGCTATGTAAGGAAGCATGAGATGACTATTGCATATAAGGAGCATGCACCGAATCGTCTACAAAATATGATTGAATTATAAATAAATTGAAAGAATCGATGAGAAATGACAAATAACTGCGCAAAATATACAGTCAAAGCCTCACACAGCTGCATCCTATTTCTTGTACTATGAAAGCACTTAAATTATTTCCTGAACAACCTGACTTGTCTATATCAATGTTACCTTTGGCCAAGAAAGTTCACTACCGAAAAAAATTTCACATTACGGCATATCTTGAGGGAACCTCATTTCAGCTCAATGCACACCATCTTTCTATGGATTTTAAAGCTTCATATGGTAGAATTTTTAGAGAGCAAAGTACAATTTATCATCGGTTCAAATCTGATTAATAGAGAAACAATAGAGAATGAGCGCTGCTCCATCTGGATCGATGAAGACCTCACCGGAATCTTCGATATCAAAAAAGATGATGCGATGTCGCGCAATCTCTTAAAATGTGCAAAGCTCACACACCAACGCCAGAAAAACACACTTTCGAATCGCCTTGAGATACGGCACATGACATGATTTACAATCGAGCGAAATGAAAAAAACTCTTTGGATGAGGCCAGGAATCATCCCGGAACGCACTATCTAAGGCGGGTAAATATGCTCTTATTTGAAATAAAAAATAGGGATTAAAGGATGCAAACCTTCAAGATTGCAGTGCACGAAGGAACATTTAAAGCCGACTAAATATCAACTCTTTTTGATACAATTTAATTTAGTAAGGACTGTGTAGTTTAGTCAAAGATGATCATTCTACGATAAATGGCAGAATTTCGCGTCCTCGAGAATTGTTGGCGTCAATATTATGATAATCTTCTTTTTTACAATGCTCAACAATTTTTTGTTACCTTCATATTCTGGGGTTAGCCTGATGAATGTGTTAACTTGTCTTAGGCCTTTAGAACTCGGAGTAGCATTCGAAAAGTTTGGAGCTGCTTAAAGTGTTGTGAGATGTCAGCCGTAATATGCCTGTTAATCTCGTTGTCTTTTGTCTAAAAAATCGTTTGCTTTTTTCGGATGAATAGCTTCATTCTTCTAGATTTGGCATCTTACTTGAGATTGACTAGTGTGGCAATAGTCATCAGATAAACAGCTATTTCTTTGGAATCAATTTATCAATAAGTGTGTGGCATATTCTGCAAGTGCACTTTTCTTTTTTGTAGATAAAGAAAGTTCAGTTGCATTTTAGGATGGTTGCAGACATAGCAATATTGCGACGGTAAAAGGAGGTACATGGACTATATATTGCCATGTACCTCCTTGCATGCACGAAAA
Organism: Volucella bombylans; assembly: GCA_949129095.1. Taxonomy (NCBI): domain Eukaryota; kingdom Metazoa; phylum Arthropoda; class Insecta; order Diptera; family Syrphidae; genus Volucella; species Volucella bombylans. The sequence goes on along the minus strand of OX422144.1, from coordinate 103,542,851 downwards.
ACTAAGAAAATTGAGCAGAGATCGATTCGATCGAATATAACTTGTGCAATAATCGATGCATACAATTTATGTCCTTGGCGAGCAGTCAAGGGCGCAGCTAGGTAAAGTTCCTTCCATTTTATGGTAAGACTATGTTATTATACTTCCTTAGTCTATTCTGGTTGATCTACTCGTAGAGTAGATACGCTAAAAGAAACTTGACTAAAAGATATTCCTTACAATATTGTAAATTAGGAGGTCAATGTTCACTATTTTGGCAAACAAGTTAATCGGCTTATTTAGAAATGAGTTTCAAAATTAAACGTTTACCACGGTAAAGACAGCTAAGTGATTCTCCATCGTAATGAATTGCACTCTTATTATGAGTCGCATAGACCAAATATTATTAACATTACGTTTAGTTGCCGCTCATGATGATGAAGTCAAAATACCAGAGTGTTTCAATCCTCACAGTCACCCTTAGCAAGCAGAACTCATTGCCCATTTTCTTGATGAATGATTATCGAGGGCAGGAAAACAATAATGTTGCCAACATAGTAGGAACAAACAAAGTAGTAGGTACGTACCAGAATTCATGCACAAATTTTCTATACCAAATCAAAAACAAATAGAATTTAGAAAAAGATTGTTAAATGATATTGAATTGGCGGAGCCAATAAGAGTTATTCAACTTACTTACTTACTTATGTAGATAGCGCTACAATTCGGGTTGAACCTGGGCCTCAACTAACAAGCCACTGCAGTTAGTCCGGTATTTAGCTAATTGCCTCCAGTTTCGCACTCCCGGTTGGGTGAGCTCCCCTTCTACTTATGCCCGTCACCCAAGCTGAAGTTTCTACTACTGCGTTGTCTGGGATAGATTCGAAGAAGAGGCGGGCCAGCACATTAGTGTCCATTCGCTCTACATGTCCTAGCCATAGAAGGCGACTAATACGCAGTTTTCTGACTAGGCTGGTGTCGCTGTACAGCTCGTATAGTTCGTCGTTGAATCTTCTCCTCCAAAGCCCGATTTTTTTTCTCGAAAGAACTGAGGACATCTTTCGATAGAGTCCATGTTCCAATCCGGAATTAAATTTCATGTGGTTAAAATTCCATCTCTGTAAGCAATTTATCCACTACTGCTTTGTTTACAGAAGCCCCAAACTGGACAGCAATTCGACTTTTAACGAGTTTGATGTGCTGTCTGACTCCATTCAAAGAATTGTATCCCTGTATCCTCATACTGAAATCGTTATTACGGGCGACTTCAATATACACAATTCTGGGTGGCTTCGACATTCTGGACAGACAACACCCGAAGGACGGTGTGTTGAGATCTTCGCTGCGGAAAACAACTTAACGAAGCTTGTAAATGAGCCCATGCGACTACCAGCCGTTGATTGTCATACCGCCAACACCCTGGATTTGTTTTTAACATCTCACCCTGATAAGTACACCGTTGATGTGCTCCCCTGTAGGCTCGTCAGACCATTGTGTCATATCAGCTAATTTCTCGTACACCGACCACACAGTTAGAGAAAAAAAATCCTAAGAGAACCGTATGGCAATACTGGAGCGGTCTTAACAGCTACTTTAGGAATTTTAACTGATCGTTATGTTTCCTCGATAACGACGTGGATGCCGCTGGTACGACTCAAGCTGTAAAGAGGCTATCAGGGTTAGAGAAATGTTTTTTCGGTCCTTCAAGACCAACCCGACCGAGGAAAACCGAAAAAAGTTTAAACGAGCCAGGAATGACTGCAACGTCTTTCTTAAGCGTGTGAAATTTCAGTACGACCAAAAGTTGAAGCAAAAAATACTGCAACGTCCCAAAGGTAATAAAAGCTTTTGGTCGTTTGTCAAAAACATCAAAAACTCTGCCTCATCCTCCATCCCAACGCTTATTCATAATGACATTCCAGCTGTCAGCTCTTTAGACAAGGCCAATCTGCTTGCTGCACACTTTGCGGCCAGTTCAACACTCCCAGATTGTGCTTTGTCTCCGCCTACACTTGAGTGCGTCGAATCCTCAATGGGACGTATCCACTTTCGCACTCGTGTAGTAGAAAGAATACTTAAAGATCTTAACATACATAAATCTTCTTCTACTCTGGCAAAACCATTGCGTAAGATTTTTCATCAATCCTACTCTTTAGGACTCTTTCCGAGCAGATGGAAAATAGAATTTCTCCAGCCCGTCCCTAAAAAATGCGAATCATCTTCTCTCTCCTCCTACAGGCCCATTGCACTTACGCCCTTTCTTTCCAAGGTCATGGAAACGCTGATAAATGGCTCATGAAATATCGAAACACGAAAACTTCTCAATGTACGGCAGTATGGTTTCGTAGCAACGGCTCCACTGGTGGTTTGATGGCATGTCTCACCGAAAAATGGAACTAACATCAATCTGGCTAAAGCAAGATAGTTGCACTTGATATTTCTAAGGCATTTGACAGAGTTTGGCTTCAGGCTCTTTTGTGGAAAATGCGTGCATTTGGGATCGACGACTCCCTTCTTTAATGGATTAGAAACTATACCTTTCGGAACGTTCAATTCGAGTTGTCTTGGATGGTTTCAAGTCTGATATTCACAAAATAAATGCTGGTGTGCCCCAGGGCTCCATTCTGTCTCCGACACTGTTTTTAATTTTTATCAATGATCTCTTGTCTGCCACTTCTAATCCAATATATTCCTTTGCTAACGACAGTACTCTCTGCTTTTCATATTCGTTTCCGAACTCACGTCCCTGCTCTTCGGCTGCAGAACGGCAGCTTATGTGAAGCTCATTAAATTCCGATATTACCAGCATAACCAGATATGATCCAAAATCATGCGATAAAACTCATAGGTGATGCTAACATCACCCAGTCAATGGGCACCCTCGAACACCGACGAAATGTCTCGTGTCTCACTTTGTTTTATCGTTATTACCACTGATGGTGCTCCATAGAAATCGCCAGTAGCATTCCGCCCATTCAAACCTTTAATCGTAATACCTGTCTCGCTATGAATGCTCATCAGTATACCCTCAAGCCCACTTTCGGACGTACTCTGAAATATCGTGATTCATTCCTAACTTGCCTTTGGAATGCCCTGCCGACCTCGCTATTTCTTAGTCTTTATAATATTCAGACAATTAAAACCAACGTACATCGGTACCTATCTTTCTTCCCTCCTTAATTTTCCTTCGCCCGCGCTGTGTGCAAACATTTTAAGGGTACCTTAACCCCTTGAGCGCGCGCTACTTTATATAAAAAAATAGTTCAGTGCCATAAATTAGTTTTTCGCGATAGGGTCTTACTACTCAATTACGTTCTTTGCCCAAAGAAACAGCGATTTGCAAGAGTGATTCTTTGATTTAGGCAACTGATTAACTGTCGATATTTGTCTTATATTCTACTACTACTTATTACACCAAAACACAAAAAAAAAATATCACTGTCTGCTCCAATGTGACTTGGTCATACTATGTATGTCATAAATAGATGCATAAAAAGAGCTCTAATTTATGATGTAGGGGCGGGACCATGTGAGCTCGTATTCCCTGAGAACCCTTAGCGCCGCCGAGGGCGGATCTGGTTTTATATTGTTTAATACGAGTACAATAGAAAAATAGCAAAATCGAACCGCAATTTGATTCTTATTTTGTGATGCAAAAGTTCGACAAAATAAAAGCGAAGTTGAATGCTGTCTATGGGACCCCTTCAACATCTACGACAACTATGAAATATTAGTTCAACGAACTTAAAAGTAGCAGAGACCGTAGGCGTATAGTATGGAACGGCACTCAACAGTTTAGATGATAAATTAAGCATAGGAAAGCGATTGCTCACAGTGAAGAAGAAGTGGATACGGCTGTCGTCTGCGAAGCAGACGAAATCCGCGGAAGTTTTTTCATCGAGTCGTCACCGTTGATGAAACTCAGATCTGTTACTACACGCCAGAAACCAAGCGACAATCGGAAAGGTCCGATTTTTTGGGATTCGGAGGGAATAATCCTCATAGACTTTTTGAAGAAAAGAATCACAATCACAGGGCAGAACTACAGTGAATTATTGGACCGATTTGATAAGAAATTGACAGGGACAGAGCCCTATTCGGCACTGTTCTACCCCATCAATCACTCATCTGGAATGTTAGTCAATGTATCTGGTTTGTTATTCTCAGTTAAACGTAAACTAACTTTTTCTAACCCCTATACTGAGGTTTCATTAAACGGAGCCGTGGATATACAGATGTACATGTGAGATGTCCGACTGGTTAGATGATGTCTTCACTTTTGCGGCATAAGACCATTTTTGCACAGCATAGTATGCCATGGTGATGACGGGCGTTGTGGGTGCGTTGTTCAAAACTGTGCTAACACTTAAAAGCAGAAAAGTATTCCCCTTTTTTAGCTTTTCACTGGGCCATGGCATACCTCCGCTCTAGACTGTCGCGTCCACAATTGATTTTTTATTTTTTATAAATAGCATGTAATAGGATGCGGTGAATAAGCATAGATTACCGAAATAAACTCTAAGACTCACACTCATATTTCCGCACAATAGGAGCGTGTATTTTTAGAAGGTTTTCAAATATCTTAGAGGATTATGCATGTCCATGTTCGCAGACCAAATGACATGCTCTTGGTTTTGAGAATGTTGACAAAGTGATCAGACAGAATTATAGGATCAATGAATGGTCTTATCCTGTAGTTTTTATGGATGAGAAGGAAGAGAAGTCCTTTAGCGTTTGCCAAAGACAGATCCATTTAGAGAGATTTCCAAAAAATTTGGTACAAATACTCGTAAGAGGTATTTGGCTTGTCAAGGGACAATGTTGCCGGTTCGTAAGTTAACCGTCTGACGCTAATTTTTTCCAGGTAAAGACTATGATTCAGATAAATTTAAATTCAGTTCTTTTCGCTGTATGTCACAAAGCTTTTTCTATATAACACCATTTGCATTATTTAAAATAATATTTGCGACAAAAATAGCATCGTACGACTCATTAGAAAAACCTTTAAACATCTCAGATCGAAATAACTAAAAAACCTCATCCATCGATATTGAAACGATAACAAGTTATCCAAATTTAGTTATAAAATCTCCAGCACATTTAGAATTTCCCAAAAAGCAAGTAGTTATCACGTGAATCTTAAGCGTGATCAACTACATTTTACACGTCAGTGCAATCTTTTCATCCAAAAAACAATAAATTCTCACTCGAAATAAACCAGATTCGGTTTTTTATTATTATAGTGAATCACAATAACCCACCAATGTCCAAATAAAAATTTAAATTACGAGTACCACGTAATACTCGTACTCGTATTTCAATTTCCAGCACCAATACGAGTTCACACTCGTACACTACCATCATCAACCATCATCCAATATTATTCCATTGTCCAGTTGTGAGTTTTGTTTGTTCGACTTTTACGTGTAAACACTTCCATTGCACGATCGATGATGCAAGAAGTTGTTTGTTATCTCATGGTGTGTCTGCCACTTACTACACCAACAACAACAGGAGCGAGCAAAAAAAAAAAAAGAAAAGCTCAAGTGAAAAAAAATTACAGTTGAAAGGTAAAAATACTCGTATCGCATATCTATTGTACTATGCTACTATACTACTATGGTGTATCTTTTCCACCTTCAAGTGCGACAGACACGACCACTTTCGTTGCTTGTTCAACGACTAACAACTGATGATTCATCAGCATTTCGGGGAATCCATCAATGGATATGATTGCGTGAAGGTTTGCATACAAATTGTTAAAACACGTTGGTCTCTTCGCCACCAACAACGGCAAGGTCGTAAATTACGCCAATGTACGAGTATTGTAGGGTTTTGATGGGTGGAATGATCGACGAGCACGAGAAATAGTCGATGTTTTTATGTACATACATCTCGTTGTCTAGCAATCAGAATGAGTTTCCTGTATGGTACGAGTATGTACTCGTACACTCACTATTATCTCGAAACACATCAGAAATACTCCAAACATTTGATCGATCAAATGATCTACGAGCACGAAATTTCTTGTGGGAAAAGCAGAAGCTACCCCTATTTTATCACCCAGCCATTATTCCCTCATACACCTAATTCCACTTATACAATAGATACCCCTGTTTACCATTAAATACATCATAGATGCACGATAGACTCGTCATACATACATATACCTACGCCAAATTGCGTTCTATATATAGAAACATGCGTGCGTAATTATCTCTTATCATTGCGGTCATTAAGCAAATTTGTGTCATGTCTCATCGTCATATGGCTGGACGAAAATAATTTTCTACTTCGTTTGCTGTTTTCAACTGGAAGCAAGGTCATGGGCAAATCTCTTTAATGACATTACAGCCATAGTCTTGGATTGGGTTCGGGTCTATGACATAGTCAATCTATTGCAATCATAATCTGACATAAGCTGACAGATGAAGTGGACACATTACACATTGTCATACCTCATGAGATAAGGGTGAATCCATACTATGCCATACTGAGAGAAGAATCAGAGCATGGATACTTTTATGCCAATGTCACACGGTGATGTTAAGATGGTAATTTTGGCTAGAAGCATCCATTCGCAATGTTTTGGGGCAGACACACTTAACCGGATTTTAGCAGATGGAAATCCCATTTGCCACTTTTGGAGTAGCTGAAGTCAGTCTGACGTAGTTTTGACAAAAATCGCTTCTACATTCGAAGTTTGCATAGATTTTTTCCCGATCAAAGAGGAACAAGTGATATGTCAATGATGGGATAGCGTGAACTCGCGTGGAATCTGGTTTTTTCTTAATAAGAGATTTAAGTGGAATATTTTTACGGGAGTTTAGTAAACAAACGATTAGAAAAGGTTAGGTTGCGCCAATGGGAATTCCGTTTGTTAATTAAGTTTAATGTTGGGTTTATTTGACACGATGTTTGTCCGATTGGTGGGGAATGTGTCGAAGAAAGTATCTGTGAAATACAATCCAATGACCGGTCAGAAAAACACGTTTTTCTGAATAATTTCGCACTTTTTGGAAACCCGTATTTTTGTTTTAGATGGTTTATGTGTGTGGCGCTACAATTCGGTAATAATTTGTGCATTCTGATTTTTCTGTTCGAAACTGTTGAGCTCGAGAACGTATTGAAATTACCATATGAATCTTTTACAAGGAAATGACGCCCTAATATGCTTATTAGGCTGATGTCAGTCGAAGCATTCTCCAAAAAGTACATAGTCGTGGGAACATCACGCAAGATGTGGGAGTTCATTCACCTATCAGAAGAATTTAAGATAGAAATTTTATGAAAAATAGAAGAAGAATACCCATTTAGACGATGAGATTCTACATTGCTGTTAATTAGGAGAAACAAGAGGACTGCATTATTAAACCGAACTTAGATGGCCATCCCGCGGTGGACAAAACAGACAGAAATACAAGAACACCTCATTTCTCCGTCTGCTACGAATCTAAGCGGATGCGATTAGTCATGTCTATAGTGGATACTATCTACTATAGTTATACTATCTATCATATTCAAAAGTTACATTTGCCTATTGTGTATCTGTACATACTTCGGTATTGTGCGTTGTCTGGTCGGTGATGACATCTTAGTTGCTGGTGTTTAATTTCATTGATCTGGACCTACCAAGTCGTTGACGAAGGGTTTTAGGCGTTGAAATATGATGGCAGATAGGATATTTTAGAAGGGTGATCCCTCTGTAATTGATGCAGTTCAGAGAGTTTCTTTTCTTGAGGCGCTATTCAATTATTATTTCTGACCACATCTTACAAATAACATACATAACACTCTAACAAATAACCACCGGCTGCTTTAAATTCTTCTTTCACTTAGGCTTAGATATCGGCAGCTTGACTTTATCAAGATCGGATGTACGGAAATCTTGACCATTTTTGTCCATGTTGAATGGTAAATTATGATTGAGTGCGGTAGCTGTGTCATCATTGGCGTTTTGTAGTCTGCAGAAAAGATCTTTCCATATTCTCAGCACTACAACGTTTCCAGACTTCGATTCGATCTTTATAGACTTGAGGTCTTTTCTATTTCTTTCTACTTGAATTTAAGAAGGCGATGCTTGAAGAGCTCTTTTTCTTCTCTGCAACATCACTTTACTCGTAGATGCCTTACCTTTAGCTGCATGGGCATGACCACATTCCTCATCAAACCGAACCATTTCTCAATTATCAAGGCTTCTTTCCTTAATAAAATTGTCTAATAAATATCGAGGGTAGAACAAATACTGGTCTTGTCGTAACGGTTTTCTGAACTTAACGCCACTGAAGGCTGCAACGATTTGACCAGTTACAAGTTGCCGGTCATAGGTCCTGGTGTTGGCAGGACCACCGGTAGTCCATACCACGACTCAAATCACGGTACTAGGCCCCCTAGTGGGAGCATCATGGTGTCTGTGGTTTAAACCTAAAATCACAGGAACGGTTTTCCAGTTAGTTTCGACCCGATGTAGAGTGATGGGTGCTGTGATCCTAAGATCAGCAAGAGGTTTTAGATCGACTTCGACTCATACTTATGCTTCCAACACAAATTCTGCTTTGGTATTAATGGATTGACGGAGAGCAGTGGCAAGGCGTACCCTTACTCCCATTATTGTTTGGCCATTCAGTGGAATTAAGGTTTATATTCTTCAAGAGTTCACTTAAGACACAAGAGAAATCATCATTAAACCAAGTGTTTTGATCAAGTGAAACCTGGAAAACTTGTCAGTCATTTTTCCATGTTGATCGTTTTTATAGAAATAATTTGGCTTTGAGATGACCCGTATCTTGGCAACAACAAAATATTGTGCTTGAAGCTATTAACCTTTTGCTTTCTTAGGACATGGGCCCATACCAGACTAATTTTAGCGTATTTAGCTTTTATTTAGTTTAAGACTTCCTGCCTTAGTCTTCCTCAAATAATAATTTCGAATCCATATAAAATTTGCTATTGCTGTTGCCCCCAGCCGCCGTAGGAAGTTGCTCATCACATTGTATTATATTGTTTGGATAGTTTTAAAGCTAGATGCCGTCGAAAGAGCGAAGCTTAGGTGAACAAGTGATTCATCATGTCCAGTTATTAAATAGATTTTTGCCAAGCTGGATCTAAAGTACTTTAAGGGTTTCATCGCTCTCACCAAATGGCATACTCGTATTAACACTGTATTCGTTCGAGGACTGGTTTGTCTTTTTTTTTATAATTGGCGCTCGCACTAGATTTGAATTTTATGTACCCTTAAGATGTTTGCACATAGCGATGGCGAAAGGAAGTTAGGGAGGGAAAAAAGAGAGATTCCGATGTGCGTTGGTTTTAAATGTTTGCAAGTTATACTGGCTAGGATATAAAGAGCTTGGCAGAACATTCCATAAGCGAGTAGTACGGCTTAGGAAAGAATCACGATATTTCAGAGTATGTCCGAAGGTGGGCCTGAGGGTGATCTGATAAGCATTCATAGCGAGACGGGTGTTAAGGTTAAAAATTTGAAGAGGCGGAATGCTATTGGCAATTTCAGTGGAGCTCTGGTGGTGAGAATAGCGATACAACAAGGTGAGACAGGAGACGTTAGACGCTTCACAATAGTTCCTATATTTTACTGTTCGAATAAATACTCGGTTTTTTAGGCTTTCTACACTAGAGGGCGCAAGATATCTGAAGGTACTTTAAACGCTGCAATAGCATTATGCCTCTCTGCCTAGTTGTTCTTCAATGCTCCTATTGCAGTAGTGATCTCGTATTTTTTAACAGCTGAGATGAGAGTGCGGGCAATCGTTACTTCGGGCCGTTACTTCGTATCTAAGTATTCGGTCCCTGTCGTTCCTGATTCAAGACGACCAAAGAACCATTCAGGGCTTCAACTGGGTGTTGTCTAAAGCTGTGATTATTATCTATGAGCTCTTTAGTGATTCTGTGAATGGTTTGGCTGTCACACATGCAGCTGCTTCCACAACGATCGCATTACTGTAGTTATATAGGCTTGTCACGCTATATCATTTTAAGTAACATAATTACATAAGCTTCTGAAGTTGATACAAGACGAGTCTTTAGAACTTTTCACTTTACAAACTATTCTCAGGTATCCTCCGAAATCTATATGCTGCTCTGTCTTCTTGGCATCTTCTATAAATGCCTTCCGCTTCGGAAGTGAAATCATTTTTCACCATGGTAATAATTGTACATACACAGATGTTTTTTCTTTTTTTTGTTTGGAAGTCGGTGGATGTAGTACTTGGACATCCTTGTAATGTTCTAGAGAGTTGTTATTGAACTATTTTGTAGTTTAAGAGTGACATAGTTATGTACCATCTTACGTCTTGTCGCATCTGTTTGATGTCTCAAATAACGTCTTTACGCCACATAATCGATCTGATTTTCTTCTAACACATCAGGTGGCACGAAACTGAATTTCTTGAGGATCTAATGCTTAAAAATAATGTCCCCTATTATAGAGTGGTTAGCATTGCTCCACTCTCGGAGTGTGACCGTCGAATGTCTAAGTCCTTAGTTGTTGATGCCTGCCTGGGCATTTAGATCCGCCACCACAACAGTGCTGCGTTGCTACCGAACTTAAACTGGTGACAAAATTTGTCCTCGTCGTCCTGATTTGCCAGATTTGTTAAGATACAGCACTCTATGATGGTGACGTTCAATTTGTGTCTGTTAAACTCAAGTTCCGGATGAGATATCTGAAAGTATAAGCTTCTTCACCATTGCGTTCAATAACGAAGATTGCTATTGCACATTAACTAGATTAGAGAACGCTCACCCACGCCATTACAGCCAACAAGCACAAGAATTTGTAGTTTTCAGTGACCACCAAAGGAAGTTTCGCCAAGCCCTTCATCAGATCGTTACTGGAACAATCCAAGTTTTGAATGCTCAGTACCTACTCGATCGCGTGCGATGGATATTCCCGAGTATATGTTTCGTCATAATCTTATGATAACTCCTTTTCGGATTTCAAGTTAGCAACATTTGCTTTCACTAAGTCTAGATAAAAGATTTTTTCTTACTTCAGGTAATGACTAATTAACATGGGTTATTCTACTCGGTCTGAGTAATGGCAAACACAGTAGCATTTCCATAATTATGATTGGATCAATAAAAGTTTGTTTTTTCCAAGAACTTTGCACAAGAGTTCCAAGAATGCCCTCGAGCTTCGATGGTGATTGGTGATATGGTTGACGTTCTGGTAGTCGCAACGATTAACAAGTAATTGACAAGCCTACGCTTGTAGTGTAAATGCAAATCTGGATTGATAGACGACAGAGTCGAGTTGTTTAACTAGATGTTTCTTTTTAATAACTTTTCTCCACAAGAAGCGCTTACACCATCGCAAAACACAGACAGAAATCACAGCGAAAGCAACAAAATACCTACGACTCATTTATTTGTAGCTAAATAGCGGCAACTGTTTCTGTTGATATTGTGCAATCGACGACATTGAACTTTTGAAAGGAAAAAATATCCATCAAAATCAAAAACATGTCTTCCGCAATTTTATTAGATAAAAAACCTCTCCTCTGTCGATGGAAATGGATAGTTTGTAGCGCACCAAAGGCACCACTGAGACGAAGTTTTATATCGGTGTCTGTGTTTTAAAGAGATTTTCACAAAACTTTGATTTCTATTGGAGCGATTTTTTGGTGACTGGCGTTTGCTGATAGGCTTACTGCAGTTCTATATAGAGACTTTATCAGCCGAACCGTATCAGTAAACGTTTCCATGAAACAATTATTGTACTAAACATGAAAGTATCTATTGTATGTATGTAACTACGAATACTTCAATATTAAATTCTCGGAAATGCTATCACCACGACATGGCTTCAATAAGTACGCTTTAGACCGGTTGGGAGCCGGTGTCAGTAAAAGTAAAAAAAATAACAACAAAATTGAAATTTATTTCAATACGTTTGGCGCCATGGAAAAGATACGAATATGAGTATTTCAGTAAAAGAAAGTATTCGTCTCTAATGGCGAATAAATAATAGATTAGGGGATTTTCAAATTACTCGTATCTTCGATGTGAAACATTATTTCTGGCCATAATTTATTTAAACAATCCCTCCCAACAAAACGATATTTATCGCTTGAGTTGATTTATACATTCAACTTTAGTATCTGGGATGGGATTTTATAATTACAATGAAAGGAATGCTGGAAGTAATTTATTCATTAGCTTAATGGAGCTTTTTCGTGGTAAAGTTTAGTGCTGTGGTGAAATTCGATCGATCTTGTCATTGAAAGCTCGTCAGTTGTTGTCACAGCATATTTTGTTTGGCCTTGAGGCTTGTTTTCAATCAATTACCACGCAAGAAGGGCAACAAATTTGTTGTTGTTATGTTGGTGAATGAAGTAAAAATGGATGGCCTACAAGACAAGAAAAAGAGGTGACTCATGTAACACGCTAAACAACTTGCGTTACACATTTTCAGCCAGTTGACGTCAGACATCACCTTGATTTTAAGTAACTGAAGGTGCATTGCATTTTTACAGGTATGCTTAAATTAAGGTCAGCCAACATCCTGAACCAGTCCGGATTTAGTTGGCAATGACAACAATGGTCCGGACTTTCAATCAATAACGTTCGTCTCATTGCAGTCTGCAGAGTTATGCCATGCCCACTTTTGATCGCAAAAAAACCAATTTTATAAGACATCTCATCTTCTCCATTATGCCCTGAGTGCTGAGCATATACCTAGCTGCACTTTCCCAAAAGGACCAACAATTTTGTCGTTTTCAACTGCTGTTTATGATATCATTTATAGCCATTTGGACTATCTTGACCTTTTATTGGAAAACAGAATTTGTTTGTCTTGCCGTAAGGGAAATGCAGTCTGTTTTTGAAGTCTTCCAGAAAGGTACTTATGACGCCATCATTGAAGATATGCATTTTCCGGCTCAGATTCGAGTCCAAACCGGTTCTGATCGAATCTCTTTGTAACCACTATGAGAACAAGTAATATGCCCTACACATCTCCATCGACATTGAGGGTGCTATTGACACAACGCATCTTTTGACAGAATGTGCAACTCGGTCAGACAACGCGCGTAGACGAATCACTAGTTTAGTGATGGTGAATAGGACACTAATTGCGTATGATGAATGTGGCCAATATGTGGTATTTTGGGTAAATAAATGTTATGCGCAAGGTGGGCCATTATGCATATTAGTCCACCACTGTTTAGCAATATAATAGTTCTGATTACTATGCTCTTGCATATGCAAATTATGTAGGTTCAACTCTTGCGTAGTTTGCTCTAAAGAGCTCTAGACGTGATGACGATTGATGCATTAGAAATCGGTTTTCACTCCAATCTCTCAAAAGACGTTGTTCTTCTGACAAGAAGGAGGAAGCTGAATGATCTAACCCGTCTAGTCCTTAAAACATAGATGAACTAACCTACGAGGGGCGTTCAACATATTCTCGGTATCGGGGTGAAGCTGTGGTTATATATATAAATTGATTATATATATTATTTATCAAGTAATACTATTATTTTAGTGCATTCATGTAAAATTTCATATAAATGTGATTATTAATTCACGTTTTATCTCTAGTTAAACAGAATCATAATGGCAACTGAGACGATGATGGTGAAAATTGAGCATCGCGCTGTAATTAAATTTCTCACTAAGCAAGGAAAAAGTAAAAAAATATTCATGAAGAGATGGTGGCTGTTTACCAGGGTTCCGCACCTTCATTATCAACTGTGCAAAAGTGGTCAAGTGAGTTCAAGAGAGGCAGAGAGAGCATTGAAGACGACCCAGGCTCCAGCGCCCCGGCTACTGCTTGTACGGGAGAAAGCATCAAAGAAGTCGAAAAACTTGTTCTTGAGGATGCCCGAATAAAGGTAAAAATGATGGCAGAGATCACCAAGCTTTCAATTGGTACCATTCACACCATTCTTCATGACCATCTTAACCTTTCAAAGGTCAGTGCAAGGTGGGTGCCACGAATGCTCACAGCGCCTCAGAAAAAAGTGAGAATCGCATGCTGTAGAGAGCTTTTGGAGATGTGTAGTGAGAACGCGGACGGTTTTATGGATCGAATTGTTACTGGGGACGAAACATGGGTCCACCACTATGACCCTGAAAGCAAACAAGAGTCCATGCAGTGGCATAAAAAAGGAACAGACCCCCCGAAGAAGTTCAAAATCACTCCGTCTGCCGGGAAGCTCATGGCCACAGTTTTTTGGGACTCAAAGGGAATCTTGCTCATTAAGTACAAAAAAAAAGGTGAAACCATCAACGCCACATCCTACGCTTCAACTTTGCAAAATTTGCGGGAGGAAATTAAAAATTTTCACTTTTAAAAATTCACACGGCGCGAGTTTCCAAGGCTGCTGCGCGAGATTGTGGTTTCGAAGAAATCCAACACCCACCCTATAGTCCAGACCTTGCCCCTAGTGATTATTTCCTGTTTCCGGATTTGAAAAAATGTCTTCGTGGAAAAAGATTTTCGGATGATGAAGAACTCAAGTCGGCAATAAATGGGTATTTTGCAGAGAAAGGGGAAATTTATTTTTTTGAGGGTTTAAAAAAGCTTATCTCAAGATGTAACAAATGCATTGATGTTAGGGGAGATTATATTGAAAAATAAAAACAATTTAAATTGAATTCGCATTTTCCTTCATATCGATACCGAGAATATATTGAACGCCCCTCGTATATGGCAAACTCTACTAATACTTTTGCAAACCCTTAACTTTCGCACAGACACACTGTAAGTGAATTACCAAAACTTTGTACATTTCTATAAGCTGCCAGAATTTGTTAGAATGAGAACAATTTACATGTAAAGTTGCTAGAATTAGAGCGATTTGCTTGCGATTGCATGACGTTTTTTGAGTAAAATGGGCGGGTTTTATGTAAAATGCGAGAGAAATTGCCATTGATGACAATTCATACGTATTCACAGACAGGGTCACACGGATAGAGGCGATCAGTAGAAATCGGGTTATGGTTTTCCAAAATATGGAAAATTTGCCATCTATGTTAGTTCATCTATGAGTTTAAGGCATCACTATCCATTTTTCTAACGAAGCCAAGTATTTGGTTGTCGTCCGGGATAACAGACTTCTTTGAACTTAACATGTCATGATGAAAATCTACAAGGTGCTGTCGCTCTTCTGTCAATGTGAAAGAGCTTTCGGCAAGACATGGAGCTTGTCACAGGGTAGGGTTCTCTGGATCTACACGGCTTGATAAGACCAATTATATTCTATGCGTCGGCTGCCTGATGGAAAAAGCTCTCATGAAAATCGTCACTGGTGCTTTTACCAAACTCCAAAGAACGGTCTGTTTCCGCTGAACGGAGCCGGAGCCATTCTTTAACACGCTTGTCTCTGCTCCAGATGTTCTTGACTCTGATTTTATGACCATGCCGTCTTATGTAACGACACCAGATCTCCTTTTGCCAAGCTTAGCTTAAAGCCTTGTTGAACACTCTCGCGACTTCCAAGTTAGCCCTAGAATGCAACACTTCATTGAATGAAGTCGGCAGGCTGAATTCACTGATTTCGGTTTGGATCCCAGGTCACATTGGGACTTCGTCTTCTGCTTCCATTGGCAGTTGGGTTGCATATGATCACAACTGTAGATGGCAGGTTGCTGGCAGACCAAACGAATGCTTCCCGGCGTCTCTAAGAGATCAACGATTTTGCTCAAGTCCCTCAGTATGAAAGACTGCATATTTCCTTATTGGCATCGTGACGCTTTAACTAACCACCTAATCCTACTGGGCATAAGTACCACAACATCCTGATGTGAGTCCTTTAAAGTTGGCAGTATTTCTCGTATCTTGTGGAACGTGATACTATTTTGTTGGAGTAGGTACTATCCTTGCTATACATTTCTGAACACATTGAGCAGTGTCAGCATCGAGATGTACTTCTGAATCGGTTTTAAGTATAATAAACTACATTTTGAGAGTGACCCGAAGAAAACAGAACAGAACCGATCTTTACCAGAGGCGACTACACTAGGAATATCAACAAAAATTCAGAATACGAGTAGGAACTGCCAACAAGCCTTATATTAAGTGATGTACGGATTGATCGAGGGATCAAAACAAAGCTGACGCATAGATATATTGACCAGGTACTACAATTTCGAGATCTCAGCTTTTTAGCCAAAATACGAGCTGTTCTTATCTATATCTACAACCATACAAGAGAAAAGCCATAATACGTGGGTCAATATAGCCAAATATAAGCCACAATATGGCAATATAAATTGCAGAAGTAGAGAAATACGAGCCGGAAGTATCACGTGAAGAAGAAGAATGTGCAACATGGTAGCAGATGTAACAAGAAAAGTACACCAAAGCGCTGACCTGATCTTGAATAAGGAATAAACGGCAACCAGATGCGATGGCAGAACCGTTTACAGCATTACTAAGAAACTTACGGTTCCAAACAAAATTCTTTTTTAAAAACTGCACCAATCAAAAGTCGAAAAAACTTTAAAATTTTAAGAAACACTACAAACTTCGAACACATCTCAGAAACTCCAATCATATGGGACAGATTCGCACGAAATCAATGTACCATATTTAAGTTTGTACTAGGTACCAGAACGTTTTGATCGAAGTCTATTAGATGGTCTAGATGAGCACAAACGTAGGCATACATGCATACATAGCTTTGTCTCAAAGTTAAACTCATTCAAAAGGCAAATCCAAACAATTAAGTGACTTTTCTCGAAATCGAATTGCTATTCAACATGCTTCGATGAAAACTACCTACAAATCCACCTCAATTGGAAAAGGAAAAGCAGCATCACCGACAAAAGCAAACAATACAAAGTACATTAGTTCCTATGATTCATTGAAAAGCATTCAGTGGCGCCACTTTTTACAACGACGTGACAAATTTCCATTGGAAGAAGACAATTACCTCTCGAATCTAGAGGCTGAAAGCAACTTGCAAGTCATTGTGCTGAATGAGAAAACCAGCTACGGCTACGTTTACACTTTTATTATGAAAAATTTAAATCGATTATAGGAATACCTACTATGAATACTCGTACATGGAGACAAAAACAAGTTTCACCGACAAGCTACGAGAAATGTACCAAACGTTGTCTCACTCTATGACAGATAGGGTATCTGTGTATTCAGTTGCACAAAAAAAAGCACCAGAAGTTGACGCATTAGGTATGTATATCGTGTATTTTTAAATAGTACAATCTATGTTGTTTGACAGCACGGTTCTTGTACGCGCTACACGCACATTGGACAAGCCCACTTAGTAATTAAATGTCAAAAGTGTTAATTATATCAGTGCTCTTCTAGAGTGTGCAAAAAAGATACATTTTCGCTAAAATCATATTGCAAAACATCGAATCACACCTACAACTGTCTTTAGAACTGTTCATTGTATCTGAATCGCATTGAGTTATCAATCCTGAATTATGTTAATGTATCGAACAGCTTCATCTCCACGATTTAAATTGGATATTCCAATGATACAACTTTATTTAGTTTCATAAACTTAGAAAACTCGTTTCAAGTTTTAGGAAATAACAATGATGATGACGAGTTTGATATTCATAAGAATTTGGATGCAAAACTATGTATTTTCGGATAGAGATATTGTAAGTGGGATTAACCCATTCGTGCCTGTGGTTATTGGGATAGATCATGTTCTATAGAATGGTAATGTTAGAAAAATCATAAAACGTCATTAATTTTGAAACATCTATAGGAATCCAGAGGCAATTATTGAGGATATACAAAATCCAAGTACAATAACATCAGAATTCGACTGAATCTCAGGTCTGAGCTATCACATACAAGTATACAAGGTGGCGCAAAATTAATAATCCAAATTTGTTTTTGAATTACTTTTTTACTAAACGAAAAAATGTGATTTTGAGTGATGGAAATCTTTATTTGGACCTTTGCAATTGTCTCTGTTAAGCGGAAAAGATGGTATCCGCCAAGTGGCTGCCGCCAGTGTTCATACACATTTGTGCCCGTTTTATCGCATTTTTCATGACTTCCCGCAAGATTTCCGGTGATAACTGTTCGCATTCCTGTCGAATATTCTCCTTAAGGGATGCGATTGTTGGCATAAACCCGCGACTACTTAACCCCAAAGAAAGAAGTCTGGGATGTTTAAATCGGGCGATCTTGCTGGTCATGCCAAATCGCCAATATGAGAGATTACGCGACCAGGAAAGGCTACCTTCACAATATCTATTGTGGGTCGTGCTATGTGTGCGGTTGCACCGTCTTATTGAAATCAGATGTTCATTAAGCCTCTCTCATCCAATTCCGGCAGTAAGAAGTCGTTTATCATAGCCCTGTAGCATTCGCCAGTAACAGTGGCTGTATTGCCGATGGCGTCCTCAAAAAAATACGGTCGAAACACTCCTCCCGCGTGAACGCCACATCACACAGTGGCTTTGAGTGGATGTAATGGCTCTTCGTGCATCACACGGAATTTTCAGTGCACCAGAAATGAAGATTTTGCTTATTGACGTAACCGCTTAAGTGGAAATGCTCCACGTCGTTCATGATAATTTTCGACACAAACTCCTCCTCTTCGTTGTTGAGATTGAGGATGGCTTTACAGTAATTCACACGCGACTGACGGTCAGGAGGCGTTAATTGATGCACTGCTTGCACTTTGTACAGGAACATGTATAAGTCTTTAACATTCGCTGTAGGAACCGTCTGATGATGCCCAATTGCGTGGCCCGTCGTCTGGTTGATGTTTCTTCATTCTCAGCGACATCGGTAGTTCACAAACGTCAAATATGATTGACGTACGACGCCATTTGCAAAAATTATACCATCTTCCGATAGGGTAATTAATTTTACGCCACCTTGTAATACAATATGGATTTGAGGCGTCTCTAACTTTATGTCAGTGTTATGCTGAACGGATTCTCATCTTTACAGTGTTGCAGTCAAATATATCACAAGTTTTAGTATTCTATAGCCTTAGAATTTTATGCATAAATCAAGTATTGAGTCGGCTTCAATTTTGTCAACACTGCGCTTGACTGTATATTCGTTATTCCCAACCAGCTCGTCATCATCAGAAATATGTTAGAGTTGGCAATGGTCGTCTTTGATGTCAGGTTAGAGATATCCGCACAACATGGTTAAACCCTACAACCACATACTGTTATTTTCGGAGAAGTTAGCGTTCAACATCTCCTTTTGCGAATTGAAATGTAATTTAGGCAACAGTTTTCTGCGAAGACAAGTTGGTAAACTCTATTCGTCTGTACATGCAGGTCATTTTTGATTACACGATAGATCAAAACTGTAGTAGATCTTTACACAAACTTTAAGTATTTCATTCCAGAGAACATCAGAATACCCGTTTTGATCGCCAAAGTGTTTTCTCTTCTATTCCAAACCGAAGGACTACCATCTTCAGCACTTTGTGAAGGTTTTAGCAACTACAGACTTACTATCTTCATCTGCGTCAGAAGTTATTCTCATCGGAGAGAAGTACTATATATCGTCCTTGGATTCAAGTTCTTCAATGATATTTAACTTCCTTCCTTTGAGGTGACGGATATCTGAAATCTTGGACAAATTTCTCCTCGATCTTCTTCCAAGATCGTTCTTTTGCTATATAAAGAGGTTCAGTTAACCTGAGTTTTTACGACACGCATCCCTGCTATGGGTAGATCAAACGATGACGAGCTTTGAATGTTAAGCTCAGAAAATATGTCCTCCTGATGCGGATATCCCTTGCAGATATCACGTTTTTCTTCAGCCATGACAGCATTTCTTTAAGCGATTTGGAAGGCGGAAGAAGAAGCTTAGATCAAGCTTATCTGAGAAAACACCACAGTCAAACCCACTATAAGACGTTGATCCATGTGTACAGAATTGGATTGATATGTCATTTATGAAAGAAAGAAGGATCTAGAGGGGATGGTTATATGAAAGTCTTTGTGAAACCAATATTTGGGCATAGTGTAATCGATGTTCTCTGGAAGGATTCCTAGTGTATTAAGAATATTAGTGCGGCCAAATAATTTATTTGTCCACTGTGTAGTCGCTTTAAGACGCACAGCTGCCATTTACCTACTGAAAATTTGGAGCTGGGTCAAGTGAAGCAGAATATCCAGTGCTGCGGAGGGAGTAGTAGGTAAGGGTCCCCCTATGTACAGACATGCTGTCCTTTGGACATAGCTTAGTTTGCTGCAGTTGACTCAATTGTCTAACATAACAACTATCGAGGCATATCTCTACTTAACGTCGCCTATAAGATCCTATGCAGTGTACTGTGTGAATGTCTGAAAGCGTATTGCATCGCACAAATCGGCCAATACCAGTGCGGCTTCCAGCCCGGCAAATCGATTGCAGACCAAATTTAAACATTAAGACAAATCCTGGAAAAGACCAACGAGGTCCAAGTCGACACACACCACCTCTTCATCGACTTCAAAGCCGCATATGACAGCATCCATCGCACTGAGTTATGTAATGCGATGGCCGAATTCGGGATCCCGGAAAACTGATTTGTCGCACAACACTGGAAAACTCGCGATACGCCGTGCCGTGTGGAAGTAGAACCTCCTTTGGTGCGGTAAGGCTAGATCGGAGTGTACTCTCATAGTACATTACTTACTTATTTAGATGGTTCAGAATGGACCTGATCATTAACCGATAAACTTCTTCACCTAGAACGGTCTTTGGTAAAGTACATCTGTTTCGCACTCAGAGATGTTTGACGTCTTCCTCTACTGTGTTGTCATACCGGGTAAGAAT
Organism: Volucella bombylans; assembly: GCA_949129095.1. Classification (NCBI taxonomy): domain Eukaryota; kingdom Metazoa; phylum Arthropoda; class Insecta; order Diptera; family Syrphidae; genus Volucella; species Volucella bombylans. The sequence goes on along the minus strand of OX422144.1, from coordinate 103,522,129 downwards.
CAAAGACAATTCTGGCATATACTCACTCGCTCTACATGTTCTAGCCATTTCCGGTGCTGATAAGCACTTTTCTGACCAGGTCATTGTTGCTATGCAGCTCGTACAATTCGCTATTATGCCATAATCCTTCCTCTAAGACACACCAACTCGAACGGAACAAAAATCCCTCGGCGAATTTTGCATTCCAAATGACCACAAGTAATCAGCAAATGGTTTCAGGCTTTCAAACATTACTGCAGACTGGATCTTGAAAACGATGTTAAGGAGATTGACGCCTATATAATTGGCGCAGTTTAGATGGTGTCCTTATTTGTGGATTGGAAAAACGATGCCGAGATTCCATACATTAGGCCTTTCCTTAGACCAAATCTTTGAAATTATTCTGTCAAAACAGAGCACTCAGACAAATAACTAGTCCATTGTACTCCTTGTAAGTTCCCTATAATGGAATTTCTGTCATTCGAAGAAGACTAGGCACACCTAACGTAGGTGTGGATAGTGAAAAACTCTCTATTTACCTAGAAAGTTCATCAACAATTTCATATCCCGTGATCCGATTCGGGTTTTTTGGCTTGAAAAAGGATTCTCTCAGGAGCCTGGTCCTCTTAAGTGCGACACTTAACCACAAGAGACAACCACAACGCCTGATCGAATACGGTGGAACCATGATATCATACTATTGTAAAATCGCTAATCTGAAAGTTGTTCGCTCAGATTTAAGTGGTTTGCTTGTATTATATTTTTATTGCCGTAGTTTATGTGTTTAACTGGTTTAACTGGGCTTACTCAGTTTCTCCAGTTTGAATAGATACCCCTTCAACTACAAAAAGACCTTTGTTGTTAGGGAAGGTATTATACATTCGGTGCGTCCTAATGAGTATCTTAAATTGGTCGAAGTAATCGGTATTGACATTACCCTAGTGGATAACTCCAAATTGGGTGTTTTTTTCAGCCTATTTCCCCGGTAAAAATAGAAGTTTTGAAAAAATGGCTCACTTTAAAAGAGATCTACAAAAAATGTTATGATTAAGTAACAAAACTATTCTTGGTGGTGATTTCAGCTGTCGTGATCAGCAATGGAATTGTCTAAGAGCAAACTGCTGGGTTAATATCTTGCACGATGTAGTAGAAGCCAATCTAAATTTTTCAATATTGTACCCAATCACTCCTACATATGTTCCTTCGTCGTTGTCTAAAAATCCCTCAACACTTGATTTGTTCCTTACCAATATTCCAAACGTTTGCACCCAGCCAAGAATATGTAATAATCTAGGTTCTGATCACCTTCCAGTATATATTAACACAAACAGTATCGAACCGGTAACTCACACTAACATGAATTATAGATACTCTGCTGCCAACTGGAATTTATTTAAATCTTTCATTAACAGTAATTTAAATTATAAGGTGGATATGTTGTGCAACAACTTCGTGTCTACAATCACCAGTGCCGCTGACCTTGCAATACCTAAATATCCTGTTAAGAACTTAAAGACTTCACTTCCGGGAAATATTCTTTATCTGATAGGTTAAGAAATTCCAAAAGAAGAAAATGACTGTGTTATCAAATAGATTCCTTTCTCGAAAGCCCGAAGTTTCTAAACAAAGCTATTAGAGACAAAATCTCAGCCTATAAAAACTTCCACTAGAAAATCCTTCTTTCCTCAATTAAAAAAAATCAAGCAAACCCTTTTGGAAAGTGTCTAAAATACTGAAGAAAAGATGTACAAATATTCTACCACTTAAGGTACAAAACGATGACTACATGACTACAACCTTTTCAAAAAACCACACAGCATCAGCGCATCTTATTGATGCTAACACCGTTGCGGATGTATCAAATACTCAATCTGAATTATCGCATTCACCAGTCTAGAAGAAACTTATCTAGTGAATGCCATCAAAGTAAAGGAATTGATTAAAACATCTAAATCCCGTTTTTTGATAGAACATTAAATTCAACTAATCATCGATTATCCTAACTAGCCAATAAATTTAACGACATTAAATTTTGGTTTTCTTCACAACTTTCTGTTCATTTAATGGGTCCATTAAACTTAATGTCGAATTACAATATTTCCATACAAACGTCAAAATTATTCCAATATTTCCATTCAAACGTACAATTTATGAGCTGTCACACTTGTCATTTGTGTTAGCTGCAAATAACGTGTAAAAACGATTTGAATAAACAACGTAAGTAATTTTTATAATTTTTGTCTACAAATCAACATTTTCCGTTCGATGTGGTTTATTTTACAAGCTATTTTCTAAACTTGTGTGTTTTAGTAAAATCATTGTTGAAAAAATGGAAGACGCAAAGTAAAAACGCAATCACTCTGCAAATTTTTCAAAGAAGGAAGAAAATTCGTTGTTGCAGTGCGTTTTGGATAAAAAGGCGATTATTGAGGATAAACGTACGGATGCACGCACGACCAATGAAAAAACTGCAGCTTGGTCCAAAATTGCAAGGGAATTCAATGCAGAATGCGTAATACGAGTGATATTTTCATCTCTTTCTCATCAACCGCGCTCTGTCAAAGTACTCCGCGACAAATATACCAATATAAAAGGTAATTCGAGAATAAAGCACGCGGCACATCGAATCAGCAAAATGGCAACGGGTGGTGGCCAATCAGATCCAAAATGGAAGACAGATTGTGAAGAAATGATAGAGCTGTTCGAAGTCATTTCTAAAACTATTCACGGTGATCCCGCATATGCCGACGATGATGCGGACGATAACGGTCACGAAAAATATCATGAAGAATATGTGATGATGATTTCATTAACGAACAAATTTTCAAAGAAAAGGATGATGCTCCAAATAATTGGTCACATTACTTTCCGAACATGCTCAACAAACCAGTGAGCAGTCCAATAAGCATTCCAAAGAAACAAAACGGGGAATTGCAATGCCAATTACGATCTCAAAAGAAAAATTCTTCAGCAAGAAATCGAATTAAAAGACAGTTGAAGACAATCAACGAAATACTCGCAATGATTAACAAGGAGCATGAATTCTATGTCCCACGCAACGCTTAGAAAAAATAAGAACTGTGCCTGATCGAATTTAAAAACTTCTGTGAACACACCAAATGCTGCACCAAAATAAATAATACATACTCGTATGTATATTATCATAAAATTCATTAAAACGAACTATTTTTTTCAATTTTTTCTCGTTGGCATTTTATTGATTTTCAGCGTTTTGATTTTGGGAAAGTGGTCTGTTAAAATATGGGAGGAGAATACCATACTTCGACGCACATTGTTCTGTCTGTGTATTGCGATGTAATTATTTTGGGGACCGATAATTCCGGCTTCTAAAGCAGCCTCGAACCCATTTATGTTGTTTAATGGCAAAACGTCCTTGGAACCGATAGCAATGTTATGTAGCACAGCGCATGCTACGATTATTTGTCATGTAGTAGGCAAACGTACGCGCATTCCCATCGAAAATACAGGGAATCGACGGTTTGGAAACGTCAATTGTACGCTCATTTACACAACAAGGTGCTCCCATATTCAGAATTAGAGACGAGAGGATATAATTGCGGAAATCCTCCCGTTCGAATTTCATTTTTAAATTCGAATTGTTGAAAATCGTCTGGTCATGTGATCGGCCGGGCCATCGTGCCACGATATTGATAATTTTCATATCGGCACCACAAACCACTTGCACATTAACAGAACCATCTTTTTCTATTGCGATTATTTTCGGCATCATTTTCACCGAAGTTCTAACTTGTGTACAATCGATAGCGAAAATTGTAAGTGGAAATCGAGCAAATATTAAAATCATTACTAAACTTAGTGCCTCAGTTGAGTTAGTTTTTTTTTCTTAAGTGAAATTTTGACAGGGCATACGTTTTGATTCGTGTACTTTCGCCTAATTTAGTTTATATATTTACTTAGGTGATCTCTCCTTTTTTAAGAACGTATGTTTCATTTTTTGCGAAAATGTGCTAAAATTTGCGAAATTTCAATATATATACGAGTAGAAGAATACTTTTCTTTTAAGTAATATACTCGTATTTTATATATGGCGTAAAATAAAGAAGGTTTGAGGTGCTACGAAGCATAAGGAAACGTTTAAAATATTTAAATAAGCCTATAACATGGAACACACGGAACTTTTACACAACAGGATATATTCGCTATGTCAGTCCTTTTTGACGAGATGGGATAAATGCTCACGGGACGAAAACTTCTTTCTAACAAAGTACAGTGACTGGCTTGACAGTACAGAAGACTACACTAATTTAAGTAAGTTCAGTGATACTAAAAAATCTCAAGGAAGGCCAAAAAAGGCCTTCTTCGAATGCTCGACCCGAACAAAAAGAAGCCGTATTGCTAGCTTGTCAACCAAAGATATAGCAAAGACCAAGATATCGCTTCTGCTTTGAAGCAACTTCAACCAACTGACATTCCGCAACTTGATGCAAATGACGCCTTAAAATTATTAATTGATGCTGGATTATCAAAAAACCAATATCAAGTTATAAGGAATGTTGTAAATGAAAAAACAAAGCTTGATGTTTTCCCGAGTTATGCTAAGGTACTCAAAGCAAAGCCAGATTGTTACCCGAAGCTAGAAACAATAGCGATCACTGATTCTTCAGCGGAAGTAACTCTATAAGGCCTTTTAGATCACACCGCGAAACGGATTGTAGAATCACAACAACGCGTTCTCAAGATGCCAGAAGATGGTTTGAGTAATTTGACACTTATTGGAAAATGGAGCTTCGGTGGAAGCAGTGGACAATCGGAGTACAAACAGCGAATTTCGGGTAAATTTAATGATAGTAATATGTTCGTTACTTCTTATGTGCCTATTCACCTTTTTTCACAACTAAATACTGACAAGAATTGTACGGCAGTATCCTCGTCCTCGTTTTCAACTTAAGAAGGAAACTGCAGAGTTCAGCAGAGCCGAACAGCAATACATACTAAGTCAAATCGAGTATCTATCTAGTACTATTATTAATATGGAAGATCAGATTTATAGTGTAAGCCATTGACAGTGGTTGATGGAAAGGTGTGCAATGCATTAACCTATACTGCGTCCCAACAGGTGTGTTATATTTCCGGAGTCAAACCAACTACAATGAACGATATTGAAGGATCTCTGCAAAGACATATTATTCATGATAGTTTGGATTTCGGTTTATCGCATTTACATGCGCGGATACGTTTTCTTGAATTTTTAATTCATGTATCCTATAGACTTGATTTTAAGAAATGGCGTGCAGGAAAAAACGAGAGACCTTTTCTGGACGCAAAAAAAAACACACACATACAGGGTGAATTCACACAAAAGACTGGCCTTATAATTGATAAACCGAAACAAGGAGGAGGAAATTCAAATGACGGCAATAAGGCTCGCAGATTTTTTGCCAACCCTTCATTATCTTCAGAGATTATGGGCTTGAAAAAATTTTCACCTATCCATTGATATGAAACATCCAATTATTCTTTGCAGTAAACACCCGATCTCCACTGTTATCTTGATGGATATACATCCTGGAGTCTCGGAAACCTTCTCTATCGTTCATCAACAGTTTTGGATTGAGTAGCCGAAACCTTGCTTTAAGCAGCGGAAGGAAACTAGCCACCAACTGGTGGGTCGGATACAGCCTTGTCGACCCTTCATGAACACGGGTTGTGACTACGCAGGGTCAATCACAATAAAGCTGTTGAAAAGAAGAAATGCCAAACCATCAAAAGCCTACATCGCACTCTTCCTTTGTATGGCAACAAAGGCTATTCACCTGGAATTGGTGAGCGATATCACTACGAACGCATTTTTGGCTGCGTTATGCAGGTTCATCCCTCGTCGTGGGAAGTGCAGCAAGATATATTCCGAAAACGGCACTAATTTCCAGGGGACACGCCATGGCATATTTCCTCACCGTCAGCTCCACATTTTGGCGGGCTATGGGAAGCCGGGGTAAAGTCGCTGTTCTCGTGTTTGACTAGACCACAAAGCTTTGTGCAGGGATTTTGGCGACGATGGAACGTCGAATATCTGACGTCTCTTCAGGAGCGAAGTAGGTGGCAGAAATCGACGACTAACATGAAGGTCGGTGACTGTCGGATCTACTGAATGCACCAAATACGATATTGGACTTTGCGTAAAATGTTTTGTTGATTACCATATTAAGTCAGTTGAATAACAAAAAAAAATTTTAAAAAACTTTTCTTCTTCTTTCTTTCACATGTGTTTCTTCTTTTCATGAAAATCGTTGTTCACTCCATACCCAGGGTGGTCATATAGGCTATATCTTCCGTTCCAAGAGGTCAAGTACAAAAAAAAATATATATTTGCAGTCGTTAGGCCCTTCTTAGGTGCCCAAAAAGAAATTCGAAAAAAAAAATTCTGGGTTGATTCGGGTTAATCATTCTTTAAACTTAACTGGTTGTGAAGAAAATCAAAATTGGAATAATGGCGGCATTAAATTGCTCTGTCAAGAAAACGGGCCACCAAGTTTTCTTCCAAACAATACTAAACTTAGTTTATGTTCCGTGTACATAGACTGGTGAGAAAGTTGCAAATATCTGGGATTAGTCCTAGATAACAAGTTAACCTCTCAAAAACACATATCAACCACCATTGATAAAATAAATAAATTGATAAGAGTTCTCAATCCTTTGATCTGTAGAAACTCAACAACAGTATCCTAAAACTCAAAAATACGAATTATGAAATATTGAAACGAAATTTTAGCTACGTGAAATAAAAATTTAATTGAATTGGATTCCAAAACACCTTCTACTTAGTCGGCACTTCCTGTGTATCCACCAGTCCACCGTGGTATTTGTTTGTTTTCTGTCGTTCGAGGAATTTGCAGACATTGATTGTTATTGTGATTTTTTTTCTCTGACAATTTACATCCAAAATCTTATTGAAATCATCAGAAAAATGTTTCTCGAATACATCGTTCTGAAGAAGAGTGACCATTGTCCTCAAGCCGTGTCTCCATGTTGTCACCTTTGGACTTCGTAAGACTGTCGAATCTATTTACTCTTAATTGGTCGGTAATACAATTAAGCACCCTATCAGTAGATGGTATAATTTTTGCAAATGGCGTCGCGCCAATTCGGCGCTTAGCTACTCGACTCGAAAAGAGTAGAACCACAGGAGAACATGCAGGGCGTGGCCGCCACCGGACTGGTCGTTCGGCCGAGAATATCGCGGCTGTGGCTGGCGATGTCACTGGGAACGAAGAAACATCAACCAGACTACGGGCCACGCAATTGGGCATCACCAGACGGCCCCTACAGCTACAGGGCCATGATAAACGACTTCTTACTGCCGGAATTTGATGAGCGGGGCTGGGTGAACATGTGGTTACAACAAGACGGTGCAACCGCACACACAGCACGAGCCACAATGGATATTGTGAAGGAAGCGTTTCCAGGTCGGGTAATCTCCCGTTTTGGTGATTTGTCATGGCCAGCAAGATCGCCCGATTTAACCATCCCAGACTTCTTTCTTTGGGGCTGCTTGAAGTCGCGGGTTTATGCCAACAAGCCTCAGACAATCGCAGCCCTTAAGGAGAATATTCGACAGGAATGCGAACAGTTATCACCGGAAACCTTGCGGAAAGACATGGAAAATGCGATAAAACGGGCACAAATGTGTATCAACGCTGGCGGATATCATCTTTTCCATTCAACAGAAACAATTGCAAAGGTCTAAATAAAGATTTCCATCGCTCGAAATCATTTTTTTTTTATTTAGTAAAAAAGTAATTCAAAAACAAAATTGGATGATTAATTTTACGCCACCTGACATTGAAGGTTCTCGATTTTGATCAAGAGTACCTAACAATTTCGTGGGCCACTATTCCAACGTCGAAGAATCCTTCTATCAAGTAGAAACTGCCGAATCGATTGCGATGACTATTTCGAATTTCACGACCTGTGACGTCAAAATTCTTCCGACATTCGAAGGGATTCCTTGAAATAGGACAGTTCTTTCCGATCGGATGAGTCTTTCTTAAAATTGGGAAAAATCTAGCTCGATTTAAATAGTTTCCCCGTATTGCCGTTGTAAGAGGAGGACATTTTCAGTAAAGCCTACAGCTAAAAAAATACAGCTTGTACGGCACTTTGTCTACAAGTAGTCTTTTTGAAGAGACTTAACGCTGCAGATATCTTGATATCCATCTATATGAGGACTAGATTGACCTTTGAACCAAGATATAGTCTATTAATTTCATTATATTGAGTTCGACACGAGCAGTGAACATTGATAATACCTGGTTCCAGTCCGAAAACTAATATAAATATTTTGACAGTTGATATCGTAAAAGACTTCTAGAGCTCTTGCTGCCAGAGTATCCTGAAACAACTCGAGAAGTTTAACGCTGTTGACTGATGAATAAGTGTTGGATATTCACGGCTATCACAAAGGGTCTAGTTTGATGAAGAAAGTAGGCAAGCATCAGAAATAATAACCTATAAACCCGCCGAGAATAAAACGGGTGACCTTTAAAAATAGAACCAAATAGAAGATTTGCGATCGACAAAATAACGCGCTTTTTTATCCTATATAAACTAGGACATGATATATCAAGAAAAAACTAGTTGAGTGCAACGTCGGAGTGTTATACTCGTCAACAAAGACGAAAACTCCTCTAATCTACGATATATTCGTCTGTATTACTGTCGTTTAAGGCCAGACTATTCTTAATTCCGACATAGGAATTCCGAACGAAAGTCACAATAGTTGTCATGAAGACGAGCTACACAAAACTATAATGAGCTTTAGCATCAACACATATCTCAAAAATAAGTGATTGTGCTGCGTAGGCTAGAGACTTTCGATGTAGCAGAGGATAAGTCAGACACATATATATTCATGCATAATGGCGCAATATGGATGAATGGAGAATAGTATCTTACTAAAGTATGGCATCATAGAAGCGAACTAATTTGTGTTCTTCTGCATGCCGGGACTGGAAATATTCATGTCAGAACTTAATGTATCGGGAGGCGAGCGATATGGTCGTTTCAAGAAAGAAATAACGAATCGCAAATGGTACGGCAGTACAATGACGGGGAAAATTTTCAAACTACAAAACGTATTACGGAAACGAAGACTGCTTGCTTTTATGTACTTTTACGAGACTGAAACTTAGAATATTGTTAGAGTACCACAAGTAGACAATGAGCAATCAGAAAAATAAATATTTTAATACGCATTTGATTCCCATCTTTCGGGGCTTAAACGGAGACGAATCAGAGTGTTCAAAGTTAGTTACTCTTTTTCTATAAAAGCAACATAAACCAGAAGGAGCGAAGTGCGTATAATTTAAACACTCACTAGGAAAACATCAGGACTAGACTAGTTAAATATCTAGGAATAGTTCTGCCCACAAAACTACATCGGAACTCACATATAAATGACAAAATTACCAAAGCTACGAAGCCGTATAGGCTAGTAGCCGCATGTTTGGAAAGATCTGAGGGATATCTCCATTGTATCTATCAGACCAATCACCTCCTACTCGTCAGTGATATGGTGGAGTAAAACAAAAGAAAAGAGCCATCATATTAAAGATGCAATGTCGTTCGATTCTATGGGAACATGTCCCACAGCTGCCACTGAAGCTTTCATTGGCCTCACCACACTCACACGTATGTTAGAAACGTGGCAGTTCGCAGTATCATCAGGTTATTACAAGCAGGAACGATGAAACATCGGACTTCGTAAGCTTGCTCTCAGGGATTCCTGAACTCGACATAATCTGTGTGGTCACTTGTCACAAACTTTACGCTTTAAAGGGGGTTCCACACAGTGATCACAAATCGGTAGACATAGGACTTCCAAAACCCAACATCAAATCGTAAAGGTAATAAGTGGTATACGGAAGGATCCAAAATGGACACCAGAGTAGGTATCCATTGCTCAAATACAACCGTCTTTTAATCTGACCTTCATGTCATCCACGAATGTGCCAGCACCATTCTTGAACAATGAATGAATTGCGGCCTCATCCAGATACCCACGGACAATCAAGCAGCACTGAAAGCTTTAAATTAAAACTTTTTTGACTTTCAAAATTCTTGCTACACTGCTTCAGTACTCTTCAGGAACAATCTGAAAGAAATAAAGTCAAGCTCTGGTGGACACCAGGGTACATGGATATTGTGGAAAATGAGGTATAAACTGGCTAGAATAGGTTTAGCAGATCTGTTCAATGTCCCAGAGCTTTTCTATTTTGAGATCATACCGGGTTTTCGACAGACTGAAAGCGATTTGCATGTCAAATCAGAGTTTTAGATCGTCGGTCATGGTATCCTTCAGGATGCCGGTACAAGCCTTTTGGATGACTTCTACAATACGTCTACAAAATGCTTTCCTTTCATCGGCAAATGCATTTTAACCGAAAAGGTAAAAGTCCCACAGTGCCCAATCAGACGAATTAAACAATAAATCGGTCACAAGGGTCGATCGATGAGATGGCGCATTATCCTGTAACAAACGCCAACTTTATCTGTGCGATATTCTGGCCGAATACGACGAACACGATGCACCAAACGCTTTAAAACACCAAGATAAAATTGTGCATTAACTGTTTGGCCCGGTGATGGAACGAACTCCTTGTGGACAATATCCTTGAAATCGTAAAAGCAAATCAACATTGTCTTCATTTTTGACTTCTCCAAAAGAGATTTTTTGGGTTTTGATACATCTGACACCTTCTACTCGGCACTTAGTTTCTGAATCACATTGAAAACACCACGTTTTATCACCAGTCACAAAATTGTAAAGGAAGATTTTGTTCTTTTTGGTCTCCTTGATCATGTCTTTCAAATATTGAATTTTAAGCAATTTTTTGTTGATGCTCATTTTTGTACGGATGACAAAAACATACTCTCACTTCAGACGCTATAACTCCGCTTCTATTGGTCCAAATGTCATGAAATTTTGAAAGCACATCAGAGAAGGATCTACCTTTCCGACTCATGTAATTGTCAATAGATGGCCTCACTAGATTTTTAAAAAGTCCTGTTTACTTTGGAGCAACTCCGCCATAGTTTACTACGCCGGTCCCAAGCCCGGGTAAAGGAGGAGGGGTTAGGGTAACACATGTATCATCCTATCCCCAGTAAAATAACACCTAGCACGCAAAGGTATAAGTGAGCCACCCAGTCTAAGGGGACGTACATTTCGGAACTTGTCCTCCAGGTTTTTGGTCCATCTAGCAACCACACCCCAGAAAAACAATCTTGCTTGGAGGCCTTCACAATTGCCTTGGATAACGGACGGAATAGATAAAAAGATGTTACCTAGTTTTACAGCGGAAATATGCGACAGGTTTTCATAATAGACAAAAAAAAAAACAAAGAAAAGCGTTATAGGATTCGAACCAAAAAGCGAAAGGTTAAGTACATTAAAGATAAAAGGAAAGTTTAACAACATCATATCCATATCTACGTATGCACGTACTGAAGACAATGACGAACAGGAAAAAGATGAACTCTACGACAATCTTGAGACCACTACCTGGTCAAAGCAACAACCCACCAAAAAATATCAAATGTAGTAAAAATCGGATATAGACAAACTTCGAAACGTCGAAATAAGAAAAGAATATCAGAATGCGATTAGGCGAGAAATACAGACAACAATGATTCGATCATGAATGTAGAGCAGCGATTGAGTATTGCCAGACGAAAAATGATACAGAGAGATACAAGACGAAATAGAGACATATACAAAATGAAGAGAATGAATTGCGAGCAAAATATGCAGAAGTCGGAAGAAACAAATGATGAAAAGGAAGATAGACGATATTGAAAACGAAAGATTTAAAATTAAATATAAGAACCTTCTATAACAATGTAGAACAAATTACTGAACAATTTAAACCAACAATTACGATACAGTGAACTACGATATAGTGAACATTCGCTATAGTGGACACAGAATAGTTTTATACAGGCTATTCTATATAGTGAACAAAAAAAATTTCGATATAGTGAACTCATGTTTTTATTTTCTCAATAACTCAACTAACAACTGAGCAACTTTATGACTCTGATGAAACAGGGCTATATAGGATGCTCCTCCCGGAAAGAACTTATGTTGCATCCAGTGAAAAAACTGCTCCTGGGCAAACAACTGAGAAACAAAGGATTACGTTTTAAGCATGTGCTAATGCTACAGGCCACCACAAAGTCAAGCCACTTGTCAGTGGAAAATTCAGAAAGCTCATTCCTTTAAAAATGTGTTCTTGCCTGTGCATTACAGGAGTTCTAAATCGGCTTAAATGGCATCAGCAATTTTTACAAATTGGTTTCATACTCTGTTTATTCCGGAAGTACATACAACATCCTCGACGCCAAAACGGCTTACCAGTTAAGGCTTTGTTGTCATCCCCCAGAGAGCGAACTTCAAACCCCAGCTGGTAACATGCCTCAGAATGTAACACCACCAATTCATCCTATGGATCAAAATTCTATCCGCCTGACCAAACTCTTTTATAGAAAAAATTTGCTGCTATCAATTGTTGCTTCTGAAAAAGGTAGGTGCTGTCACAGATGTTTTAAGATTTTCTTTAATTTCAATGCAAATTACGTTTTTTTTCAGACAACAGTTTTGAAGCTATTAAGGGAGTACATAACGCTGTTTTTAACTTGGCAGAAGCATGGGACAATTCATTACTTCATTCATTGAGAAAATTTTGGGGAAAAAAACGTCCTTTCGTTTGAAGAAGACTCGATAGGCACTTTTGGCGTGCAGTCAAGGGATTTAAATACTCTTAAAAAGCATGCAGAGGTACCGATGAACGTTGGTTTTAAATGTTTGAAGGTTATAATGACTAGGAAATAAAGAGTTAGGCAGGGTATTCCATAAGCGAGTTGTACAGCTCAGGGAAAATATTGGATTGTTTTTTAGTAACTGGATAGAAAAGTCTTAATTATATTGTAATTTCGATGTATTGTATGTAAAAACATTCACATTTTGATGAAATTTGCTTCAAGGAGTCCACGCTCGATACAATGAACAGTCTTGATTCAATAAACAGGCCCGGTTTTCATTAATTGACTATATCGAGCGTCTACTGTATATGCAAAGACGAAAACGGGAATATAGCTGTTGAGGAAAACAAAATTGTTAAACGATGGAAAACCTACATTAAACAGACAATGAAAATAGACGAAACCCCAGAGTGAGGAATACGTAACACAAGAAATAATGGTAACGAAGAAATACAAAAAGTAGAGACGCAACACAAGAAGAGATAAGGAAAGGCCGACGCCTTATGTAGTACTTGTAAGCTTAGCGACCTAAACTTAAAAACAATAAATCGCCAGAAGACAACATGATAACAGCTGAGCTTTCCAAAAACTACATATATGTATGTATGCAATACATGGCAAACGGAAGAAATGCCGACAAAGTAGAAAACCTGCATATGTTCTATTTACAAGAAAGGCGACAAACTTGATCGCAGAAACTACAGACGCATTACCCTACTAGACACAGGATACAAATTAATGACAAATGTATTGCCTTGAACTGCCTTTGATAGCGTCAAAAGTTAGTACAGGGACCCTTGAAAAACTTCGAAACTTGGTCTTGATGACGCTTAAGGACACCAACGCCAAGGTCGCCATACAAAATAAACTATCGGGAACGTTTACCATCAACTCTGCGGTCAAACAAGGGGACGCATTATCTGCCCTCATACTACATTCCGCAATAAGCAAACTTGAAAACAATGGAAATATCTTTAACAAATCATCAGATACATGCCTACGCCGACGACATTCTCATAGCTAGTAGAGGAGGTAGGACTTAAAATACCTCAAATACCTGAAACTCTCTAAAAAGGGAAACAGACGACCACTACTTTTTGAAGGAGTAGACGTCTTTAAATAACATATCTATTATAAAGGATTTTCCAATAGGGACCTGACAACTCCGAATTTAATTTGTGAACGCACTCTTTCACTAATTATCAAACTGTCACTGTCAATTTATTCAGTACACTCAACATTTTCATCATGGTAAAGTACACGAACGAGCAACGTCTGCAAATTATAAAAATTTTCTACCGAAATTCGGAGTCGGTGACTGCAACTTTAAGAGCGTTAACTCCAATTTTCGATCGTAATTCTCGCCCTAGTAGACAGGCAATAACAAGTGTAGTGCAAAAATTTGAGTCTACATATTCGTTGTGTGATGTTGCCGTGTCAGTGAGGCAACAGGTTGGTCGAAGTGTCGAAAATATAGCTGCCGTTCAGGCGTCCGTAGCAAACGATCCAAATCAGTCAATTCCACGGCATTCTCAAGAATTGGGCATCGCTCAGACCACATTATGGCGTATTTTGCGTAAGGATCTTGGTTTACACCCATACAAGGTCAAGCTGACTCAAGAATTGAAGCCGATGGACCATTTGAAGCGACGTACGTTCTCCGTTTGGGTTCTGGAGAAGATGCGCCAAGATGATGAATTTCATCGCTAAATCATCTTCAGTGACGAAGCTCATTTTTGGCTCAATGGGTTCGTCAATAAGCAAAATATGCGTTATTGGTCGGGTGAAAATCCACACATGTGCTTCATGAATCACCACTTCATCCACAAAAAATAACTGTTTGGTGCGGTTTGCATGCCGGCGGCGTTATTGGGCCATATTTTTTCGTCGACGATAACGATCGTCACGTTACTATGAATGGTCAGCGTTATCACGCCATGATCACCGATTATTTTTGGCCCGAATTGGAAGATATGGACTTGGACGACATGTGGTTTCAACAGGATGGTGCCACAAGCCACACAGCACACGCTACAATCGATTTATTGAAGAGTAAGTATGGTGAGCGTGTTATCTTAAGAAATGGGCCAGTCGATTGGCCGCGTCGTTCGTGCGATTTAACGCCGCTTGACTATTTTCTGTGGGGCCAAGTTAGAATAAAGGAGAGACGTAAAGCTGCCAGCAAATGCTACTAAGCGGAGTTCCGAAACTGAAATTATGCAAAACTTCGATTAGACCGGGAATCACATATAGCGCAGGAACATGGACAATGACAACAACTGACGAGAACAAACTAGAAATTTTCGAATGAAAAATAATAAGACAGATGCATATATGGAGCAAAAGGAATCATAGATGGTTCAGTATCTATATGAACAAACAATGATATCGACAATCTAACAGAAGGCGAAAACATAGTACGACATATCAAAGTTCAAAGGCTAAGATGGATCGGCCACGTTCAAGGCTTACTAGAAGAAAGAAAACCAAAAAGAATAGTGGCAACTATAGCTGAAGGGAAAAGAAAAAGAGACAGACCAAATTTAAGATGGATTGATAGCAGCATTCCAGAAAATTTAGATACCATGGGAATCCAAAATTGGAAGAGAAAAGCAGAAAGCCGAAGATAAAGCTCACTGTTCAATGTAGTGCAAAGCATTAAAGGAAGAGGCACAATCCTATATCGTCTATTCGACGTCGAACGAAACAATTAAGGGTTAGTCCGTAAAGTATGCGGAAAACAACTCAGCTTATATCCGTAGCTATTGCAAGAACTACAGTCGAGAGACTATGGCTTGCGACAGGAGTTCGGAAATTCGGCTTGAAGTCCACTCTTATTTTTATCTAAAAATCATTTTTAGTGCCGAGGCTCACTTTTCAATGGGTTTGTGGCATTTCTAGAATGACGCAAATCCAGAAGAGACCCATAAGACTCAATTACACCAACAAAAGTGCACTGTTTGGTACAGTTTAAAGCTTGTGGCATCATAAGCCCAACCTTTTTCAAAGCAAATCAAGCACCAAACTTACCGGACAATGATCACTGAATATTTCTTTGAAAATATCGACGACATTGATTCGGACGATATGTAAATATTCGATTTTATGACAATATTACACATATAGCGAACCGAGCAAGAGACTTCGTCACCGAGACCGTTATTCATGTAAGCTATTCAGGCCTTGGAAGTTAATATGCAACGCGAAAGATTGGCTCAAAATCACGCCCAATTTCTGCTGTTGTTGTTAAAAAAGAAAAATTATATCGCTTGTTAAAACCACTCTTTATTTGGGCAACTTTATATCCAATCCATTTCTAAAATTCACTTATAACCGCTCAACTCATCATAAATAAGCACAACTCAAATAAATCCAGCTGTTTGCGGTTTGACAATTTCATTTGCATTATATACTCGTCTATATCTAAATAAATGTTAACACGTTCAAAGAAACTAAATATATTTAAGAATTAATTGTAATGTGAATCTAAGTCTGTCTATGTGTTCTAACAATTTTTCCCCTCATCGAACATCAACCAACGGAAGCTTTTAACATATTAAAACTAATTATTTCGCAGACAATTTAAAAAAATATACAAAATTCCCAAAATTACGAATACGCTTTTATTTCGATGACATTTACACAATTAAAATAAAATTATGACACAATCAGCTTGCAACAAACCAAACCCATTACGCTGCAAGACACAAGAAAAACTGTTGGCGTAAAACATCATTCGAAAAAAAAAAAAATAGAAAAATAGAATAAAAAATAAAAATCTCACCGACTTAAGCGGACAATGTCTGCATATCTAAAATTAACAGCTAGGCATTTAGGAAAATCCCATCGTTTTATTTTTCTAGAACATATTATCAAAATAGCCATCAAACCAATAAATTGCACTAACAGATTTTAATTAAACTAATCAGTGTGCAAATCGTTCGATGAGTATTGAATGCTTATCCGTGTTATCCGTATCCACGATATCATTTAGCACTAAGTACGATGATTAGTCGTACCAATGAAATACTTTTCTAACTCAAATTTTTAGTCCACTTTTTGAAATTAATTCTTTCTTCCAAGTAATGGACACCCATAATTGGAAAGCCCCACTATAAAAATTCTACAATATATGTATAAAATAATAAAAATAAATTTTTTTTATGTTTAGTATCCCACTTATAGTACATACTTGTATACTCGTATGTATGCTGCGGCAAATGATCGCATGAGTAAAAAACATATCCAAACTTGATATTAAAATCATAATAATAAAATTAAATATCTAAATCAATATTATGTTTCACACCGAGTACAGTACAGGCAATTCAGGGGGATAAATTCAAACAAAACAAATTGTGCCATGCAACTATGATAATAACGCATGCAAAACTTGTAATTATTTAAGGAAACTCCATAAAGAGCAGCCCATAATTAATTCTTATCGTATAAAGCGAATCACTTGTTAGTTTGGGGCCAATCTATAGTATCGCCAAATGCGAGTAGTATGCGTGCGTGCGAATTGTACTCTTAATCGTGCCATTATTCACATCGATACTTACAGTCAGCGGCAAAAGTTTAAATCCAAAAATTTTAAGTTAAATTCGTAATTTTTCAAAATATATACAATACATATTTTTTGTAAGTAAGTTCTATACACCCACTGTGAACACTTTTTCATAGAAATTTGATTTTTTTCAACACACCAAAGTAAAAACACTTTTTTAAGAGGCTCTTTTTCTTATATATTTTTTTTTTATGTAATCACTGTGATTTAAAAAAAAACTTGTTTAACAAATTTATTTAGATTTCCATTATTTGAATTTTTTTGTAGGTCTGTTCGCGTAGGAAATCTTGTGTCACTCAGTTTTGTGTAACAAATAGAAAAAGAACGAAAAACCGACCGATTGCCAGAAGAGTCAGGTTGACAATGAACTTCGATGGGAATTCTTTTAGATGTTTTGTGGTGTGCCTTGTGCCGGCAACAGTATTCGGTGAGGGCTTTTTGTTTGCTTTTCGATACGGTAAAAGAAAGCTGCTACAAAATGTCTGTTGGTGGTGATGTGAATGAGAAACCAACCCTCTTGTGGATGCATGAATACTACGACTAATACAAATAAACGCAACTCGACAACCCCTTAAGCGATAATACTCGTAGAACGTAAAACGGCGATTGAAGGGGCGCACCAACACCACAAGTGCAATCTAACCCACAACATATGGCGGCGATGGCCATAGAGGTTTTCGACTTCTGTTTGTTTATAAGTTTTGAAGAGTTGTTGCAGAACGCTTTTCTCCAACTTTGCAGACATACAATACATACTCGTATGTAGCCCAAAAAGCTTTTTTCTATGAGAAAACTTAAAGAGCATTCAATGAGATATGATAGTACGAGTACTTGTACTTGTTTGCTTTTGAAATGGATACATTCACCTTATCACTGGCTGACCAGTAGTGCAGTTGACAGTATATACACATATACTCGTATATTTGGCGCCAAATGAAGCTAAGGCAAGCCATTATCCGTGAGGTGGCTTAGTTTTGTTTGCGGCCGACATCATTAATTGTTTATTCGTACTGGCTTTTGGGAAGTCAAATTGTTCTTTCTTTTCGATTTTTTGAATCATCTGTTCGAGTCGGGATACTTTCATTTCATATGGCCTTGAGTCTTAATCATTTTTTCCATAATTCGTGTAAAAAAAACTTTTGGTAGATCAAAGATATGTGGAAAGAACTAAGGATTGGTGCTTACCGAAATGTGCCTCCATTTCCGTAGGAAAACAGAATTTTTCGCATCACTTGCTTCAGTGAAATTATGGCTTTATAGTAAGTGGCATCTTTTCTAGTATTATGACTTGGATGGACAATGGGAGATAGGACACAGAATCTATGACATAATAGCACGTACGAGTAGAGGATATCCAAATCCAAGCCCTACCAGGCGGCTGGTACTGACGGCTTGGCGGCCGAACTGTTGAAGACGTCAGGAGGTAATATGTAAAGAGCATGCACCAAGTCATACGAGTAATTTAAGAAGCTCGGGTTAACCCCAGACGACTTTATTAAGTTTACAAACTAAAAACCAAATGGCAACGAAGGGTCGAGAGAGGTGATTGTTAAGTGCATTTCTGAGGATATCGCTGCTATCATACGAGTACAACGGAAGTCGAACATGTGTTGCAATCTGTTAGCTTCACATAGCATACGACACAATGGCCTTTCGTTGGTCGTTATTGGGTCGAAAGAGAGGAACAGACTTTACATTACGTGGGTAAGTATTGTATTAAACAAAAGCTGAGTTTGAAGCGTGGGACAGCCGATAAAGAGAATATTATCGGACTCGCTCGAGGTATCCCGCCAACAGCTTCAATACGTAGAATATATTTTCATAGCAAGAGGACCAAGCCTGGCTAGCATACTCAAGAAGTGATCTAACAAAAGTGATGTTAGGGTCAGAGAATTCTTTGTGATACAAATCTGCACGGTGATTGATCGCGAAACTGCTGAGTGTCTTATAACTGGGATTGGGGCAGCAGCGTAACAATCAAGAACAGGGGTGGCCGTGGTGTAGTGGTACTAGCAATCGCTTCTCACTCGGAGGGTCAAGGTTCGAATCCTACTCATGACAAGTTTTTCATTTATGTAATTGGAACTCAGTCAGAAAAATCTGCGTGTGAAGGCATAACACTGACATGTAGATTTGGCTGGTGTAGAGTTTCAAGCGCAAAACAAGCGTGGAAATTGATAACCTTCGAATCATTCCGAGTGAAGAAAAACTCTCCGTCCTATTCGGACTCCCACCCCCGGAAACGAAATATACCTGAGTTTCAAACAACTACATCACAACAATGTTTTCCTTTCTCGTCCTTCTATCTTTCCGCCCGAGCCCTGGCAACAGTAAAAGAGTATCATAACCCCTTAGGAGCGCATAAATTATAAAAAAAGAACGTAGTGCTTAACCTACATTCCAATGATGGTCCCGGAAGAAACAGCTAATAGCCTCGGATAATAACGGACTCACTGTTGACGACCTTGACAAACGATTAAAGAGAGAGGCGGATACCGCAAACCAAGAAGCGCGATGCGATGGACAGGACAAAAAGGATGAAAAACTGTGAATGGTTCAGATAACAAGGCGCGACAAGCCATAAGAGAAAGACTTACGGAAAAAATCTTGAGCTTCAAGCGAACGACTGACGACGATTCGCGTAAAGGCTAAATTCACCCACATAAGCCTCATAAACGCCCACGCCCCTACAAAGGAGAAGAAAGACTTCTTCTAGAGCAACTCGGACCATTACCTTTTTATATCCAATATACGGATACGGATATCTGTAACAGCCCAAAGTCACCGAACCATTATGAGTAAGTTCAATATAAAATGGCTACAATCGCAAGCGACCTCCACGGCCTTTTCCAATACAAAGTCAATACCATCACTAAGAAAGAGTAATCGGAGAGGCCACCTTTGATGCACTGGGTTTCAATCCACCCCAAAGAAAAGAACCCTCTGTTACGATGACGAATGCAGACAAGCATACTTAGAATAGAACGAGAGGGACTCGTAGACTATACAAGTAGAAAAGAAGAGTAGAACATAGGCGCTCCTCGAAAAACTTTTTACAGAGTTGCTTCCGAAAGAATGAAGTTCGGAAGTTTTACCAAAAAATAAAACGAACATACCAAGGTTGTAAAGCCCGAACAGAAATCTGTAAGGATGGAGAAAGAAATCTCATAGTACAATAGAACCACAGTCGATGCTGAGAATCTGGACAGATTTTTTTCTGTCAAACGGTAATAACGAACGACATCCCACCGTAAGGAAGAATGAAAATTCAACCTTCACGGGAACAGGCAAAATTTCCGTCCACTTGACCAAGATGAAGTCAGGACAGCTTTTTCCAAGCCTCGAACTAACAAAGTTGACGGACCCGATGGCTTCATTGCCTTGTTGTTTAAAGCATCATGTAATGATTTAATATGGAGCATACATCAGCTCATACCTAAAATCTGGGTCGACAAAAGTATGCCCGACGAATGTGAATTGCTTGTCTGATTCTTCAGAAGGGAGTACCCCTAAACTGCGCCAACGACAGGGATAAGATAAACGTTGCATATAACATCCTGTCTGCCGTATTATGTGAACGCCTAAGATCCTTCATAAACAGTCTATCAGTGTGGTTTTAGGCCATGAAAGTTCACCATAAATAAATTGTTCACATAACGGTAGGTCTTGGAATAAACTCATGAGTTCCAAATTGATATACAGCACCTGTTCATGGATTTGGCATCAAAGCCGCATATGACAGCATCTATAGAAATGAACTATACAGAGCCATGTCTAGATTTGGCATCTCTGCCAAGCTCATTCGACTATGCAGTATGACGATGAAGAATACACGTTGCTCCGTCAAGGTTGGTAATGACAAAACCAAAACCTTCAATACCAGAGAAGGACTTTGGACGCATAGGACATTTTTATAATGAAAAAAACCTAGCGGGCTGTCAATGGAGCATGTGCGACTATTGAAGCAGAAGCCGCAAAATTGGGTTTAGCGGCCAATGTAGGTAAAACAAAGATGGACTCACAACACCGACACCTAGGAGAAAACCTCACGATAGGCAGCTACATCTTTGCGGTAGTAACGGACAACAACACCTGAGCGGAAATCATGCGAAGGATCACTCTTGCTAATCGTTGCTTCTTTGGCCTAAGAAGGTCAAACGTCTTAAATTAAATCCTGAAGACATTTAGAAAATGAACGAAATGAGTGTCACAACCGTGCTAGATAAAACTAGCAACTTCATAGGCACAACTCATGCCATGAGAACGACGCCAACTGTGGGACTGGAAAATATGTATACATGGTCTCTTACCCCTAGATCTATATATTCAAGAATAGGCAGCGAAAAGCGTTCTAACTTTGAGTTTGGAAACCTAACCAGATGGCAATGCCTCAGTCCTTACAAGTGAACGTCGTTTATGATTCCATACGGACTATATTATACGCCATCATGACATTTAAATACCATTTCCCAAGCAGAGAGAGATGGGACAGGAACCAAATGGTAGAAGACTCGATATACATCTATATGGATAGATCAAATATGGAGATAGGAACCAGCGCCGGGATCTTCCCCAATCAATTGAACTTAAGATGTTCACGTCCACTGCCGGACTAAAGCAGTGTCTTCCAGGCTGAAATATTGGCTGTAACTTTATTCCACGAGTATATTACCATAGCCAGGCTGGCATTAAGGCCATTGCTGCAGTAGAGATTAAATCGAGACTTTTGAAGTGCTGTCGCGAAGAACTTAAAGCTCTTTGCGTTCAGCATAGGGTTACGCTCTGCTATATCCCTGGCCAGAAAGGAATAGCAGGTAACAAACATGCAGGCGAGACTGTTCGAAAAGGATCCTCTCTAGAAAGTGAACTAGCAGATCAAAGTATCAAACCTCTACTTTGCACTCTAAGAATACAAATGGAGCGAACGATACAAATAAAGGCCAATGAAAGGTGAAAAAACCTTCCAACTTGTAAAACCTCAAGACAATTATGGCCGGATTATTATCTATTATTATCTAGAACAAGTAAGATTCTCTTGAAAAGCAGAGTTGAACTATCTACGCTTATTGGATTACTCACAGGCCATAACCTGCTGGGGGCGGATGCAATAAAGCCGCCCCTTACCGACGACTATCTCTGCAGAGGCTGTGCGGACAAAGGCTAATGGGAAGATACGCTCCACTTACTGTACCACTCTCCCAGCCTCAGTAATTTGAGACAAAGATCTTTGGAAGTGATTACTTTCACGACCTGTCAGAGCTACATAACATACAAGGTGGCGCAAAATTAATCGTCCTATCAGAAAATGGTATAATTTTTGCAAATGGCGTCGTACGTCAATCATATTTAACATTTGTGAATTAGACAGCCGCACTATACAAACAGACAAGCAATGAAGCGCTATACTCTGCAAGAGCGTGGAATAATTGTGTCGATGTTTTTGATCAATAATCGGTCGGTGGTGTTAGCACAGCGTGAATTTCGACGTCGATTTCCTAATTGCGCCAACTAGGCAAACATTCCGGCGCTTAGCTACTCGACTCGAACAGAGTGGAACCACAGGAGACCATGTAGGGCGTGGCCGCTACAGGGCCATGATAACCGACTTCTTACTGCCGGAATTGGATGAGCGGGGCTTGGTGAACATGTGGTTTCAACAAGATGGTGCAACCGCACACACAGTACGAGCCACAATGCATGTTGTGAAGGAAGCGTTTCCTGGTCGCCTAATCTCCCGTTTTGGCGATTTGGCATGGCCAGCAAGATCGCCCGATTAAACCATTTAATTTTGTGCCACCTTGTATTTGTTGCTTCATTTACATCTCTTTTCAAATTCGCGGATGCAACAATATGCCTTACACCCACTCCTAGTCGAAGCAGCAACTAACGTTAGAGGGAAATCGGAAACCAAAACAGAGAACCTCAATCAAATTCCCATCCCTCCCAATTCTCCTCACGGTCATTAAAATGGGTCTACGCAGTCCTAAGTGCGATAAGGTATAGAGTGCCTTCGTCTTCAGATACCACATCAATCCGCTAACCTATCCAAACCTAAACCCATTTCCAAGATTTATTTGGCAGAAAGCATGCCTGAGGAATGCAACCTTGGCCCGATCCACAAGAAAATAGACTCTCTTAACAGCGTCAATTGTACAGGTATTAGTCTCCTTAAAATCGCATTTAAGTTCTGATCTGCAGTCTTGTGTGAACTTCGGAAGCCATTATTTATCAAAAATCTGATTGGCCCCTATTAGTGCAGTCTTACGCCAGGTAAGTCCGCAATGGACCAAATATTTACACGACGTCAACATCGACGAATCAGATATAACGAAACAAAAGATAGTTATAACTGTGATGTAAAATGTAAGGCCTCAGAAAGGAAATGAATAAGAAGACTTGTTCAAGAAACAATATGGAGAATCCACATAAAACCCTTATCATCCCAGTCTTGCTTTATCATACAGAAGCATGGACGTTAGCTAAGTGGATGAAGATATCCTCGGTCGCTTTGAACGTAAAATTCATCGAATGATTTTCGGTCTACAACTCTACGAGTTGTACAGTGACATTGACCCGGGCAGGAAAGTACACATTATTCCTTTGAGATAGCTAGGACATGTAGAGCGAATGAACACCAACGCTCCAGCCCGAAGTGTCTTCGATGTCAACCTAAAGAGACAACGCAGTAACGTGGAGAGCAAAATTGGGGGGCAATTATCCAGAGACCAGAGACCAGAGACGCCCTAACTAGAGAGGCCTAAGTACCATAAGTAACCTAACACTCGATCCAGGCTTCAATCACATTGATTTCTTTAGTTTAAGTGTTTAAGATACAAATAAAGTAAGATTGATGATGACGGATGTCCCTTTGGTTTAAAAAATTCCTCTACACTGAAGTACGAGTACTATTTTAAATAGTTATTCTCAAAATTGAAAAGCGTTACCATTGTCCCTTGGTCAGGCTTTTTCCGAATTTATTGGCCTAAAGCCAATAAAGCTTTCCTCGTTTTATGACAAAAAAAAAAATCGATTTTATTATTGTGAAGTGAAATTACTACCGAAAATAAGTGAATAAATAAATGCGCTTACTATCTACTTCTATGTTACTTATTTCCAATGATAGGTTAGCTACATGTGTTGTGTTACCCCAAGGGGGGCTTAAAAAGTCATTTGTCATTTTAATATGCTCGGTATTTCAGTATCTTCTTCTTTTAAGTATTTTTAGCAACATGTACCTCGATATCAAGTATAGAACCTTGAACTTTGTCTCTAATTTTGCACAATCTTTGAGTAATCAAGCATTTTTCTTAAAAGCCAGATGACTACGTAGGTTGTTGCATAACAGATTGAAGCACTTCTTAGAAAGATGTTTTACGAGTAACTCTAATCAATCAATTGTTTAGATATTCAATATACGAGGCCACAAATACAAATATAGTCTGCTATACATATATGTATGAGTGTACACCAGAAAAAGACAGTTGAAAATTTCTCAGATCCCAGTGGCACTTAATTAACTGCTAATTGATCTTGAACTTCAGACCGGTGTAGCTTTGTCGGTGAATCCCCCAGAGAATCGAGTATAATTATAATTTATTATTACTCCTATTATGATATTATTTTCTTCTCCATCCTTTGTTTTTTTTTTTTTTTTTTTTAAGAGCGAAAATGATGAAAGCTTGTTGTCATGATCGGTCATATGATTCATTTCAAATCAAAACCTGTGACGGAACTATATCTAGGGGGCATATGAGTGTTTCCAAACCTATTCAACCGCCTGCCAATTACAATAGTTATGGAAGGTCCAAGTGACCAGCAATAATATTATTGTCAGCGTAAGACCTGATGATCGTATATTTCATTTAATTTATTTACTTGGTATGTACAATAAGATTTATATCTTTTTTAGTACTTAGGTACGAGTATTATAGATTAATACAATTATAATAATAATAATATAAGAGAGGGTGAATAGGACCTGGACTCAGGGTTGGATTGTTAAGGATGAGAGGTTAAAGAGGACTGCACTTTTAAAGTTTGCACGGTTAGATATCACTTTGGTACGCGGTGGGAGAAGGTTCCAAAGTTTAACAGCGTGGATGAAAAATAAGCGTGACGAATTTAAATATTGGCGACGATGGGGAACGATATTTAAATTTCTTGCAGAACGGTTAAAGACAAGTTTATTATATAAATAGGGCGGGGATTTATTTTGAATAATTTTATGTAGAAATATGCAGTTTCTCACATTGATGTACTGTTGTAGCGTGCAACCTAGTATCTTTTTGGTATGTTCTGAGATATGTTCGTATCTTCGAAGTTCATATATAGTACATAGCGAATCGCATAGTTGAATGCCACCTTTAATTTGTTTAGTGACAGTGAATCGAGAGCGCTATAGACAACTTCAGATAATTATTTAAAAAGAGGTGCTATTAAGATGAGTAACAACTTACGTTTGGTTTCAACAGTGGTGAAATACGATGTTGGCCACAATTTGCGTAGACAGCCGTATATCCGACCATTAGTATGATTGTAACCAGAGAGGTTACGGTCAATGATAAAGCCAAGGCTAGTGCAGTGTTCAACAGCTGTTATTTTACTGCTACCTAGGTACAAGTCTGGCAGGATACTCAGTTGGAAACGTCTTTTAGAGATCGGCATCGCTATCGCTGTGGACCAGATAGAAATTTGGGTAAGATCTTCATTGATGTGGTCAGCAAGTTCATCAAGCTTGTTATATGGTTTTGATAAATGAAGTTGTACTTAATCTGTATAAAGGTGGACAGAACTATACGTACAAATTGATGGAAGATCGTTAATGAACATACAGAAAAGAATAAGACCCAGAATTGAACCTTGTGGAACTCCTTGAACTAAGGCCTTAAGTAGGGAGGTTTTGCCGCCAGAGATGACTTTTTAGAATCTCTCGGAGAGATAGCTGCCAATAAGATGGGTAGCCCTACGGCTAAAACCAAACTAATTTTTGAGCTTCTAGCTTAGAATGTTGTGATCTACCCTATCGAAAGCCTTCGAGAGGTCTGGTAGGCAAAGAAGACTTATATTACCCTTGTCATAATCTTGCCTTATTTCATCCAGTAACTTTATCGTAGCGGTAGAGCAGCTGTGATGTACCTTGAATCCTGATTGTTTCTCGTAAAGCAAGCTACATAACTAAGTATTTGTTTTTGCAGGACTTTTTCAAAGATTTTAGATAAACTGGGTAATATGCTAATCGGTCTAAAGGGGCATCACTGTTTATTTTCTTTGCTACTGACCAGGGAAAAGTTGATATAATTATGCAGAAATTGATGACATGAGTAAGATGGGCAACTATCTGGGATAGGATAAGTTTGACAAACCGGATGGGTATTCCGTCCTCCCCGATAGCTTCAGACTTAGTAGCCATTGTGCATTTAAAAATTTCGCTTTCGCTTACAACTTCAAAGTCATCCAGTCTATGAGCAGATCTGGCCGAACAGGCTGATGCTCAATTTGTATCAAAGTTACCATTAGCGAGTTGTTCACCTATGAAATAGTCATTAAGAACATCAGGATCAAGATAACTCTGTTGGTAAACCATGGACAGCTTTGGTTAAGGACTCTAACTGGTTTTGTAGGTACATGCCTATCAAGTAGTTGTGTCAAAATTGATTGAAAGAAATCAACCTTTCCATTAGGATTGGCGATTTGTCTACACTGCATCCATGGGGTAGACATTGTGGCTAGTTGAAGGGCATTAACATCAACAGAATTAAAATCTTTATATGTAAAAGTTTCAGTAGTAGCACATTTAGACAATTTGACATTGTAAGTTAGAGAAAGTAGGTCATGATCAGAGATATCGAAGGGTATCTGCTCAAAAAGAAGAACAAGGTTGGGATCGGAAACAATAATAAGATCAAGAAGACTGGGTGTACGATCGGGGACAAAACGTGTTGGGTAGGTGTAGTTAACCATACTCAGACCGACGGAGGACGCTAAGTCTTTCATTTGAAATGCAAGCGAGTCGTTTCTTAGTAAGTCAGCTCACAGTCGCCGCACACAGCAATATGCTCATATAGTGCACAAAAGTCCGAAAGTGCTGAAAAATATGGCAATGCAGAGCATATTCGGTTGTTATTGTATGCGCAGGAGACAAGACATTTAGTAGTATTACAGTCACTTATTTTCACAGCAATGTACTCAATGCCGGATTCACTTGATTTAAAAATTTCATTAGATTTCAGAGTTAACCTACTGTAGACTGCAACACCTCCACCTGTGGTATCAGTGATTCTGTCATTCCAATGTAGTCTATAATTTGGGATATCGTAGATCTCATCACGCATATTCGGATTAAACCAGGATTCACTTATAACATCAAAACAAGAAGTAGAAAACAAGCACTTTAAACTTCGCGCATTTAAATAACATGTTCGTAGTCCATTATATTGCTGCGAAATAATTGTTGCAATAGTGTACGTTGATTTTTCTCTCACACTGTCACACTTAAATTGCTTAAGAGCATAGTTTAAAACAAAAACAAAGGCAAACAGAAAAAAGTGCATTCCTTGTACAGGAGAGGAGGAAGGGGGATGCAATTGATAAAGTTCATTCAGAATTCTCAAATCGACCATCATAATTAGGATCATTTCTTATTTTATTTATTAAGGAATACTTAATCTGTCTGATTGTAGTAGTTACCTGTGAATAATGCTCCAAAGTTTGTGGCATATAACGAACAACAATCCACTAAATCTTGTAGGCAACGTGTTTGATTATCTGGCCGAGTTGATTAGATTTGCAGTCGTATGTAGAAGTGATGTGTATCTGACAAATGCTAAAGTCTATTGTTTTACAGTCGAAACACTTGCTAACCCCAAAAATGTCTTTCGATAAGTGAAAGTAAAAGATTTTCGAATCGTTTGATACAAGAAGTGTCTAATCAATGAAATGAGTTTATAACTTTTTGTTAGAAAATCGTATGTTATGTATCTGTGAACAGTGGTGGACGTTGATC
The DNA here is from genome assembly GCA_949129095.1 of Volucella bombylans. Taxonomy (NCBI): domain Eukaryota; kingdom Metazoa; phylum Arthropoda; class Insecta; order Diptera; family Syrphidae; genus Volucella; species Volucella bombylans. The sequence continues at coordinate 103,493,780 of OX422144.1, read as the reverse complement.
AGAATATTTGAACCTACCTATGGATAGTTATGATCATTCACAGTTGGTTTCCCCATCTATTCATAGAGCATACGAGTAGTCATGAAGACATTGCAGTCTACTCGTATGTATAGCTTTTGGGCACATATTAAGAATCACTTGTTTTGCTTTCAAGCGGTCATATATTCGTATCACTTCCTTTGAAAGTGCCTCCCGAGGTTCAACAATGAATACGTGAAAGTCTATCTGACTGCAGAAAACAATTCCCCTGATGGAATGAGCAAACATAAAAGTTAACCCTTCTGTCAATGGATGTTTTAGAACGTTCCCATCAATGGAATAGGTCTGGCTGGACCTCCATACATTTTGTATGAACATTTTTTTTTTGTTATTTTGGACAGGTTAGTATTTTTATTTTTAATTTAAAGTTTTTTCTTACATATCATTAATATTACAAATAATTTTCTTCCGACAGGTGCTGGTTCTTTAAAGAACGAGAATGAGCCTCTGCATTCACGCTTCCCCGTGGCGACATATGGGAATCTCACCGGAGGGGACAAATGGCAATTTTCCTGCGCCATAAATCAGGATTAGTGTCGGCAAAACAAAACAAGACCTTATACGGGCTACTCCAACATGGAGCTCAAGCCGGTAAGGATTTCCAAGACTTAGTCAGGGTCTTGGAAAAGGGATGGTGGCGGACGAGCCCTATATGGGCCAATGGCAGCACTCACATCCCGGAACGGGTTACTGGCTTCGGTGTAACCGACCCCTCGTCCTAGGGGCAAAAAATGGAACTGGTCCTCCAAGTTGGGGGTTGTGCCGCCAGGATAACTGCCCGGCCATTTAAAAAAAATTAAGTTACGAAGCATCAACAAGCCTCGGATATGGACGGATCTACTGTTGACAACCCACGCAAACGATTAAAGGACAATGAGCTTCGGATATGCACTTGAAATTTTAGGTCCCTTAATAGACTATGTGCAGCCGCATATCTAGCGGAGGCCCTGCAAAGCAGACATAACCACCATCCAAGAACGGGATGGGGCGGACAAAAAGAGGATGAAAAACTGTGACATCTACTACGGCGATTGCTATCGACGGCAAAAGCAGCGCTTATTTGGATGCGGATTTGTTGTCGGAGGCAGACTAAGACAAGAAGTCCTGAGCTTCCGGCATGTGAGCGAGCGCCTAGTAGAAATCCGCATCAAGGCTAAATTCGCCAACATTAGCTTTATATGCGCGCATGCCCCCATAGAGGAAAAAGATGACGACACCAAGGATGCCTTCTATGAGCTCCGTAACAAGACCTACGAGCAATGCCCTAGCTATGACATTAAAATTGTCCTCGGTGATTTTAATGCGTGTCGCTTTCAAGCAAACAACAAGTAAACAAGATGTCCCGAGAGAAGTCGCGCAGTGGATACTGTATCTGCAAGACTTCAGCTTTGAAGTGGAGCACAGAGCAGGCGAAAAGACGAAACACCTAAGCCGCTATCCGCAGTCGGTTCTGGTCGTAACAGCAGAGGTCTCAACACGATTGAAAAAGCTATCAAAGCTATCGTAGAAATACTCAAAGACCGTCTGTACGAGAACTATAAGTTGAAAGGTGGTCTGCTGTACAAGGTGGTTGACGGCAATCAGTTGTTGGTCGTTCCGAAGCTGATGGAAAAATAAGTGATAGAAGAATCACACGAAGTTGGTCATTTTTCGACACGCAAGACGATGCACTCCATTCAACAACAATATTGGATCCCGCAACTGGAAAGCAAGGTATCAAATTTGATTTCTGACTATGTAAAATGCATTATTTACAGCAAAAAGTTGGGCAAGCGAGTATGACTCCTGCACTGCATCGATAAAGGGGACACGCCACTACATACCCTGCATATCGATCATTTGGGTCCAATGGATGCAACATCTAAGCAATACAAATACATCTTGGCTATGGTTGATGGATTCTCAAAGTTTGTCTGGCTGTTTCTAACTAAGTCTACCGGCCAAGAAGAAGTCATCAAGAGGCTAAACGAATGGTCAAACGTGTTTGGGTTTCCCAAGCGCATCTTAAGCGACAGAGCTGCAGCGCTTTCGGCACATACATTTGCAGAATTTCTGAACGAAAACAAGGTCGAGCATTGGCCAAGTTGAGCACATTAATCGCTCAAATTTGTCCATCAACGCAAATCTGTCAGCTGATGAGCCATCGAAGTGGTTCAAGAATGTACCGCAAGTTCAGAGAGCCATCAATTCTCACATACACGCAGCAACACGGGCATCGCCGTTCGAAGTCATGTTTGGCACCAAGATGCATAATCAAGCCGAGAGTCGATTATTGCAACTACTGAACGAAGAAATGGTCACGCAGCTTAACGAAGACCGTCAAAAGTTACGCGAAGAGGCAAAATACAACATCGAGCAAGCCCAGCAGGCCTACAAACGCAGTTCTGATAGAAAACGTCGAGGCGAGCACGGATACAAATTGTACGCTCTAGTTCAAGAGAACGCAGTTCATTGCTAGGCGTAAACTCGCAAGTGAATTTCTGGGTCCCTACAAGGTCATCAAGGTCAAACACAATGACCGGTACGACGTTAAAAAAGCAGCAAACGTCGAGGGATCAAACGTCACAGCAACCAGCGGTGATAACATGAAGCTTTGGAAGTTTGTCGCCGACAAAGAGGAGCTGCTGTCGTCTGGGGCAGATGATGTAGATTAGGAGGGCCGAATATAAGACCATGAACTGTTTGTCGCATATACACACACGCATGTCAACACACAAGGGATGAGGGCAGTCTGTGGAAGTAATTCGGTCGACGGTCGTGTTCAGATTAACTTGCCTTCCGGTTTTTTTTACTTATCACTTTTATATTGTTATTAATAAACATTAAACCAAATAGAGTTTTTATATGTATGCACGAGTATATTCTCCCAACATTTGATCCATGACGTCGACGCCAACTTTATATTTGTTGTAAAACAGAACTGCTTGTGACTTTCCTGCTGTTCCAACCAATTCGATGCCATAGTGAACTGTTGACAGTAAAATGACTGTGTTAGATTTTTCGGGCCCGTAAGACACTGCTGCGATATTATGCGTAAATCCAAAGATAGTGGATTGTATTAAGAAACTACGATCCGGAAGCATTTCTTTAGGAATGCACTTTTTATTCCGTCGAATAGTTCCAACAAAGGCCAGTCCAGATTCTCGAAGTTTATCCACACCTTCAAAACTTATTAAAAACTTGTTGTCAGCAACAAAAGTTCTCTCGCTGGATTGGTACTTGGGTGTTAATTCAATCATCATCTTCTCGCCCAAATTTACAGCTCTCTGATGTCCATTTTCTTTGCCCGTATACAGAATCCCTTTGCAAGGGTATCCGTTGCTGTAATCACAAGCCCACCATACTTTTATTCCGTATTTCGCAGGCTTCGATGGTATGAATTGTGTAAATCGTGTGTTTCCTCTGTATGGGAATAGTTGTTCGTCAATGGTTATAATTTCTGTCGGCGTATACGCAGTTTCCAAATGATGATTTAGCATTGTCCTGATGTCCCGAATGGCAGCTGCTTTATCTACACTTTGCCGTTCGACACGAGTCCTTTGGTTGCTCCGAATACTGGATTCATGTTGGTTTTCCACAAATCTTCTGTATGCAGCATGTTGGCGCGATTTACACCAGCGGCTAGACAAAGACCAACATAGACATATAGTTCCTCTTCAGTAACCGATTTCCAAAATATTTGCTTTGTCGGGTTATTTTCGTTGCATTTTATAATTTCCTGTTGAGCCCTTCTATTAGTTTCCCGCATAATGATAACCACCATATCTTCTGATATCATTGTCTTGCAGATACCAAGATGACTACGAGGCATTCCTCGTCTTGCGCAGCCACCGACTTCTCGAATGACATTGTGTGCTCTCAGATGACCTGTTGCTGGGGGTTTTTGGTACCATTTTGTTCCATCACGGGCCAAATACTATTCCTCGGAGAATTGTCCTTCTTGCGCTTGGCGAACTCGATCGTTTTCAGCTTGTAGCTCTTCCAGCATCTCGTCATCATTAGTCTCTTCTATATCTGATATTCCTCCTACTACCAAGTCTGTCTCCGCATCAGAATTATCTCCATCGGGAACATAGTCTTCATCGTCATCGCAACCAAAATCTTTTACTTCAGAGCCATTCGCTCGTACTTCTTCGGCAAGCCTGTTAACGTATTGCTCCCTTTCTTCTTCGCTCATGCGGCTCTAGTTGAATGCGTTTATTTCGCTCAAGTAATGATTACTGATTGACAATAATGATGCCTTCACTCTCATATATGAGTGTTGTCTGAAAAGTTTCCGACCGCAACGTAAAGATAGCGGCACTCGTCAATAAAAGCTAGTGAATGCTAGTTGTGCATCTTTTGACAGTTACTTACCGAAGTTTCAGTCATTTTGGACGCGCAGTTTTAATTGACAGTCGTTTGAGTGTGTCGATGCGTGTGTTTTTTGTGAAAATGGAAAAAATTGAGTACCGAGATGTTCTTAAATTCTTATTTTTGAAAGACAATACGCCTACGCATATCAAAAATGTGTATGGGGACTCTGCACCATCATTTACCACAGTGAAATTTTGGGCAGCTGAATTTAAACGTGGCCGTAAGAGCTTGGGAGAACGATCGGGACGTCCAAAAACTGCAACCACTGACGATAACATTGCTAAAGTTCACCAAATGGTGTTAGACGACCGCCGAATTAAAGTAAGAGAGTTAGTAGAGGTTATGAAAATGTCCAAGGAACGTGTTTGATATATATTAAATCAAGTTTTAGGCATAAGAAAGCTGAACGCGTGTTAAGTGCCGCGTTTGCTTACGTTAGACCAAAAACGTGTTCGAATGAACATTTCCAACGCTCTGTTGGTGCAGTTTAGGCGCAATAAATCCGAGTTTTGGCTCCGATTAATTACTGTAGATGAAACTTGGATACACCATTATACGCCCGAAACAAGAATTCAGTGAAAACAGTGGACTGCAAAGGGCGAGCCGGCTCCAAAAAAAACAAAAACTGTTTTTTCGGCTGGGAAAGTGATGGCGACTGTTTTTTGGGATAATGAAGGAATTATCTTAATCGATTATCTTCCGTTACAGGAGCATCATTACTTGCCAAACTGAAGGCAGAAATTGCGGAAAAACGGCCACATTTGCAGAAAAAGAAAATCCTGTTTCACCAAGACAACGCGCCGTCTTACACCTCAGCGGTTGCCATGGCGAAAATCCATGAATTACGGTTTGAACTGCTTGACCATCCGCCTTATTCACCAGATCTAGCCCCAAGCGACTTCTTTTTGTTCCCTCATCTAAAAACTGCGCTCGGAGAACAGAGATTTTCCTCAAATGAGGAGGCAATCACCTTCGTGAACAATTAGAAAGATGGGAGCATCGTTGGGAGAAGTGTGTAGAGTTACAAGGAGACTATGTAGAAAAATAAAGAAAAAATTTAGAAAAACTGTCTTGTAACTAACTGTAAAATTCACCAATGATCTAATTATCTGGAAGCCGTAGGCAATAAACGATTTACAATCAAATACGAAATGTTCAAATGACCCAATGGCCTGCATACGTCATAAACCTGAGTAATTAGTGGAAAACTCCAGGTAGTTTTGCAAAATACCGTAATAAATTATTTTCTTTATATACTCGTATAATGCACTAAACAAAACTAATAACTACTTGACGGACTTAGGTAAAATGAGTTTTTTTTTCGGCTGAAATATTAAATAAATACTTTTCTCCATACAGTATGTAGCGCGGTGTGGACCATGATGGGATACTTGCACCCACTGTGTTGTTCCTCCTATTACGAGGGCGGGTCAATAAGTCCGTGACTTTTTGAATTTCTGACCTCTTTACTGAAACAGCAACACTGCTCCTGTCAACAAGCATCTGTCAGTTGATTCCTGTCAAAATTTAAACTTGCTGCGTCAGTTAGTTTGTGTTTGACAGCTATTTTTATCAGACTACTCACTAATTTCTTGCGAAAAAAAACCAAAAAACCAAGACAATGCAAGGGTGCACACATGTGCAGTTGCCATGGCAAAAATCCATGAATTGGGCTATGAATTGCTCCCTCATCCACCCTATTCACCAGATTTGGCTCCGAGCGACTACTTCTTGTTCCCAAACCTGAAGAAATGGCTTGGTGGAAAAAGATTTGACTCCAATGATGAAGTCATCTCGCAAGCAAAGGCCTATTTTGAGGACCTCGACAAATCATTTTTTTTGGAAGGGATAAAAAAATTGGAGAAGCGTTGGACCAAGTGTATAGAGCTCAAGGGAGACTACGTTGAAAAATAAAATTATTTTTTTATCAAAAAATCTGTGTTTTATTCCAAAAGTCACGGACTTATTGACCCGCCCTCGTATATTGTAAATAAAAGAGAGGGATCTACGGCTTTCGTCGACTTCAAACGTCAAGAGAATGTTACACCTTTTCAAGGGCAAACTTGTTAACTTTGCAAGCATGATACGGCCAAGATTTCTGACGTAGAAGCTGAATTAAACACTTCTACCTAGTCTAGTCATAAATACTTAAACAAAGATACAAAAAATGAAATACAATTTGCACTGCCGTATTCCGAAGTAAACTCTTTAGACTGCCCCATAACCCAACAGGAAGTTGAAAAAGCTATAGATAGGTGCCGCCTGAATAAGGCTCCAGGGAAGATGGTATTGCTTATGAGTTCTTCAAAAATGCAACTGACCACTTCTTGCAGTAGCTCACGGAAACATACAATTATATATTTACAACCGGCGAAGTTCCAGAAGCTTTCAAAAAAAGTATAATTTTTCCGATTTTCAAGAAAGCAGATCCAAATGATCCATCCAACTATAGAGGGATTTCGTTTCTAAATGCTGTTACCAAGATTTTTACAGGAGTCATCTTGGAGCACTTAACAACCTGGATATATGAAAACGACCTGCTAAGCGAGTTTCAAGTCGGTTTCCGTAAGGAGTACTCCACGATTGACAACATATTTACTCTCACAAACATCGCCCGGATTAACTTGGACCGAGGAAAAAACTATACGCTTTCTTTGTAGACTTTGTAGAAGATAGGAGCAACATAGGAGTCTCAACAAAAGTTCTAAAGGTTCTGCAACAATTTGACGAAGGCAATACAGCGGCGGTGTGGGACGGGAATATCTTGTCTAATCGGTTCCAAACAAACTCTGGAGTAAAGCAAGGCTGTCTTTTGAGTCCTCTTCTGTTTTCAATATTTTTGGATGATCTAGTTGAATTTTCTTCCGGGCGGGTTGCCTCTTGAGGGATTTCCTATAAAACTCTTAGTCTACGCCGACGAAACCCAAAGCATGCTCCAAATTATGATCAACAAGCTGCAACAATATTGCCGTATGTGAAACCTGCAAGTTAATACCAGCAAATCCAAAATCATGATTTTTCGAAATGGTTGAGGGCGGCACGCAAAGAATGAAAAATGGACCCGGCAGAACGTGGAATAGGATATAGTCAAGGAATACAAATACCTCGGAGTCCTGATCACCTCACATGCATCTTTTAAAAAACACCTGCTAGAGAAACTAAAAGAATCTAAACGTGCGATTAATTGCAACTGGAAAGCAATTCTGGGGAGAAAAGGAATGTTGCACCAAGTGTGAAGTACAAGATTTTTGAGGCGGTAATGAGGTCAATAATGTGCTATGCAGCACAAGTGTGTGCGACTTAGCATTTCGAAGAGGTAGAAAAACTCCAAAGATACTTCCTTAAGAAACTGTTTAGGCTGCTTGAAAATATACCAACTTAGAGGCGAACTTTTGCACCTGAACTATATGCCATACAGAAACAACGGATGAGACAAATGTATACTGTGCAATCTGGGAACGAAAGAGATGGAACGTGTCCCATATTAAATTCAATCAGGAGATCCTTTTCGGGAAAAAAATGCCCAATCACTAAATGAGATCACAAACATCCTAAACGGCGCAAACTGGAACACTTTACACAACTTTCTAAAATGTGCATTGAATTATAGGCTACAAACTATAAATGAAGCTTTTTGAGTAATTACAAATTTATTAATTTCTTTCTCTCGGCTGACGGCAAAAGCCAACGCTTATTCTTGTTATTTTTGCTAAACTTGTAAATATTGTAACAGAATAAACAAATATTACTTAATTACTACTTACTGATACAAAGAAAAACTTATGCTAAATGAAAACGCGCTGAGTTATGGAAGACTGAGACGTACTGGCCAATCATCAATCGTATTACGGATCATAAGTTATCGGCAGCACGGACAAGGGCTCACTTCAAAGACTCAATATTTCGGTGATGAGTAGAGCACGCCATTCCATCTAAAACGGACCACAACTTGTAATCCAACGGGTAGAGGTGGTCCGGACTATCATCTGACCAATCGTCCGGTGATATGAAGTCGGGTGCATTTTATTTTTAGCCACTCTTGAGTGGTTTTCGCCATGTGGGCTTTAGCAGAACCTTGTTGGAATGTCCAGTGCTTGTTTGCGAACATTGTTTGGCTTAGCAGCTTAATGACATCTTCCAAAACAGAAACAATGGTTTGGAAAACTTTCGCCGAAGTCTTGCCTCCTTTTTCACAAAAATGGAGGTTGGTTATGACATCGTAGCTGACTCTCCACCATACCATTACATTTTCGGGGTGGTGAACTCTTTTAACATTTGGAATATGTTCCGATGTTTCTTTTGATGTCCGAGCATACATACGATCATTCTGGTTATTTAAAGTTCATTCGACGGAAAAATTTTCTCATCGGTGAATAGAATTTTATCTATGCGCATTTTTAGCATACCGTCTTAAGAGAGCTTTTGATTTTTGCTTACGTTTTTGCTTCAATGCGACTGTTAGCAAGTGTCCAGTATGTATTTTGTAGGCACTAAGTCCCAAGTCTTCTTTTATGACGCGAGACATAGATTTTTGCGAAATGTTCATTTCCCGCAAGAAGATCTTCTGATTTCACTGTGGTTTGCGTCATATTCGAGTCTGCACGGCTTTGATGGCTCCCGGTGCGTGGATGGCTAGATCTCCACCAGTATCATCGAATAATTTTATGGTGCGATAAACAAAACATCGAGTGATTCCGAGCGCAAGGTCCGAAAGATATCACCTTTTGCCATATTACACTTGTATAAGCCGATCACAAGGACACCCCATTTCATGATTGTAAAAGACTAAAAACAAAAATCTTTTCCGCGACAAAGAAGCATATATGCAACGTGTTAAATAACGGTTAGCATGAAAAGAGCGCAACTAATACCTTATTTAAAATGGTTGCAATAAAAATTGTATCAAGATTTATAACTAGACTAGGTACACGTTCACTACCAAGAGTACCAAAGACTAACTAAATCTTTTACAAAATGCTCCAAGCTCGAGGCTGGCTTTACTCGCAGAAAGATAGAATGAACACACACTCATTGGAAGATACGATTGAAGTCTTTTCGATACAGGGAACGCAGGTTAAAGTTTATCATGGCTTTCTGGTATAAGGCATCACTTAAATTTTGAACCTGAGATTCATTCTTTCTTTCTTTTTACCAGTTAAACCACGGGGCATTCAAAGATTCATAACGATAAATACTCGTAAATATGTGCTCACAACTTTCGTCGACATCCAGTAAAGCCAGACATTTTTCCCGCAGAACTCTACATGGCTTCCCACGCTGTAACTTCAGGTCTACCAGTTCCACTTTTGTGGAAAAGTTTTCGAACAGCAAAACCTTCACTAGAGAGTTGAAAACATACCCACGAGTACATCCCTATTAAGCTCACAAGGGCAATTTAACAAGAAAGCGTTTGTTTCTGGAATTGCAAAAATGCATAATGCTCGAATAAATTAAGGAGTATCGACAGTATCGTCTGGTTTCCGTTCCAGATCTTAAAGGTTATTCTATTTACAGAGAGTTCATATTAGGTGCGCAGCGCATGCTATTATGGTGTGCAATAATAATGCAGCATAGAATTGGGTTGTGGGAAGAATTCAAGAACGACGGCGATTGACAAAGTTTGAACAGTATTACTACAGCACTTTTTGATGACGATTGGCAGTCCACTAGCTCAAAAAAAGCGAATACAGGGAGATCCTCGTGGAATATGGAGCAAAATGTTCGAAAAGATACTAGTATCTCAGCAACTAGAAAAGAGCTGGTTGAAGTTGAAACAGCGTAGGCGTGGCTAATGCTCTAAGACCACTAAGGGGATGTAGGATTACAAAAAGTAAGTTGGAATGGAGAAGGTCCAACTTTAAAGCTCGCTTTGGTCATCTCTCCCGAAAAAGTCCAGCACCTCAATACAGGATAAGAGTCAGCTGGTATGTAGTCCTACATTGTACTCCGTATTATTTAACAGTCGTGTTCCTACCATCGTAGCATCTTATACAAGGTAGAGGAAAAGTAATATCATACTGCGAATGTGACATAATTTTTGCAAATGGCGTCAAGTGTCATTGTGCTTTGACATTTATGTTGCAGGCAGACAGAGAATGAGTTTTTTAAATTTATTTTTACTGCTTCTTTTAACGCAGCATGAATTTCGTTGTCGTTTTCCTTGTCGTCCAGAACCAAGTGAGCGAATAATTAAGCATCTGGCTGCGCGCCTCAAGCAAACTGAGTCCACAAGAAGTGGCCGGCCGAGTATTACTTTTTCGACCGAGAATATCACTGCTGTAGCCGGCTGTAGCCGAGGATATCTGAGAGAGTCCACAAAAATCGACGAGACAGCGATGCAGAAAATTTGGCATCAGCAGACGTCGATTTTTGGTGAAAGACCTGAAGATGTTCCCTTATAAAGTGCAAACCGTTCACCAGTTGCTGCCTGCTGACCGTCAAGTGAGATTAACTTACTCCCATGCTCTGTTAAACCTGGTACAAGAAGAGGATGATTTGAAGAGACATTGCATCCCCTTAAAGTGACTGGTGAGCGTTGCAGACAGATTTTAAACGAGTTCTTTTGGCGTAAGTTGCTGAACTTGGTTTCGAGGATTGTTGGTTCCAACAGGACGGAGCAACCGCTCACACAGCTCGAGTAACGATGTAGATTTTGGACCGACCGGCCAGCTCGCCAAATCTGACGGCACCAAACTTCTTTCATTTTGGTTTTTTGAAATCCCGCGTTTACTACAACAAACCATTAATCTTGCAAGCCTTGAAAGCCAATATTGAAGACAAAATCATCAATTTGCGAGCAACAATTCAAAATGCCGTAAAACGAGCACATATGTGCATCAACTCTAGAAGTAACCATTTGATCGATATCATTTTTTCAACTTAATGTCATCAATTTAATTTTACAGCTTCAAATAAAATGTTCGTGAAAACAGAGCCCAATTTGTTTTCATTTCTAAGAAAATGCGAGCCAATTCACTTATGACATTACTTTGGCACACCTTGTATTAAGAAATTAACAGTCAGGTGTGGAGAAGAAGGACAACTTTTATAACCAGCGCCGTTAACAACGCTCAACAAACTTAGGCATCGCAATTGTAATAGGGAATCTAAATGTCTTGGTTGGCTTCGACAACCGAGGGCTAAGGCACTTGAACTTGAATAAAACACTTGTCACTTGTAAGACGTATTTGGTCTTATGTGTCAAAATGTCGCTGTCAGAGGATTGTAAACGAAGAGAAAGCCCGTGACTTTTTGGATTTAGATTTAGAGTTCTTCTTACAGCAACCTCAGCAGGAAAGTGGAACGAGTTTATATCAATATATTGAGTAAAGATAAGAGAAGTATAGCTTAGCATGCAATGAGAAAAATGCAACTAAAACAATGCGGTGGCTGTATTGGCTTATAGATTCGCTAAAGAGCTGACAGCTGGTCACAACTCTAGAAAACACCCAGTGAAAGTATTGGACTCGTTTCGGATGAGGATTAACTCAGTAGATTGAGAGAAAATTTTATCTCGGTTGCCCCTAACTAAGTACATATAATATTTGGCAGCGATATGCAGCCAAGTCAGGATGAGCTGCCTGGATTAAGGATTGCGAGTATTCGCAACTCGGCTCCCAGTAAAGACGAGATCACTTTCGTAATAGAAGCACTGAAGAATGATTGATAATAATCCAGTTGATTTAACAAAAACAATCTACAATACGTGTGTCTATACAGTGCGTGTATATCAGAGTACATACACATAGGTTTTCTACCTCTACCATATGACAACTAGAAGAGTTGTCTAGGCTGGACATTAACCATGCTAAAACCAAACTTAGCACTTCCACTTTAACCTCACAAGTTAGAATTGCAAGACTACTGAACCAGGTATAGCCAACTGAATAAATAAGGCAAAAGCTGCATTCGGTATGTTGCGGCTATGTAGGTTAAATTTTAAATTCATGCTGCTACACGTGCAGCATCTTGAAAAAGACAACCACTATCACAATGACGCTTCAAACACTGTGCCTACCAAACATCTTAATGATTTTCTGGCCAGGAAGGATTGTGCCAATTCAGAGCTCCATATCAGGACTGGTCAGGGTCCTATAGACATTACACAATAAACACGACAGTGACAGTGGGTTAAATACAATATTTTTCAAAAATGAGACACCTCCATTGCTTGTAATGCACAGGATGGAAGAAGAGCGAGCCAACCGAAACACTAAAGATGCAGAACAGTGGAAAAAGAAACCCTTCAACTATAATAGAGTAGAGGTAAGACACATCTCCAGAAACCACACGCCATGGTGCGTAGATCTGATTCTTAAAGGGATAGACCACATAACTATGTATGTTATGAAGAGATGCCGTGATACGCAGACAATTAGGGAGCATGAACACAAACAGTGTAAAAGTGAAATGAATAGGAATGGTTACCAGAACAGATAAATCGACATCGGCTCGGCTCCCTAAACAAAACCAGTGTTTAGGAAGGAACGGATAAATAATCGTAGAATATATGTACCATTTAGGAAGTTGCAACAAGTTTTCTTCACCTTGTGTCCATATCACAAAGGCGCGAAAAAAAAACTAAAGGACTAATGAGTTCGGAAAAAAAAATTTCTACAGGCACCCATATGATAATGGATGATACGATGATTTGCGATTGCGTCACCACCTTACTCTTAAGGGCATACTAATCAGAGCTCTTGAAATATGCAAATACAAAACCGAATTATTGACATATTCCAAAAACCTGTCATTTGAATTCTGAATTTTGTTTTCTTGAGGAATCTGACTGTACGACCAGTTCCGGTAACCAAAAAATACACCAAACAAAAACTAGTTACAGAATATAAAAACTCACCCAAACTATCCAGTAGTGTGTGGACTCCAGCAAAAACTTAATAAGGACACAATAAAGATGTAAAAGTTATCAAAAAAGTTCACAATTATTACTCTCTCGCTGTCAAAACTAAATGAACAAATGACCGAACGACCGATTTGGACAAAATACTATTTAAACAAATGCTCAACAAGACCACTACAAACACAAAAAGAAATACAACAATTCCAAGGAATTTTTTAACTTTTTCTTATTTTTTATTTTTTTAATAATTTGATTACTTTTTACCTTTACCTTCTCGTACATCCGTAAATGATTAATATAAATTAAGTGCACAATCGAGAAGGTACATACATACATACATCAAATTGATCATAAAAAAGATCACCACCGGTACGATATGATCGTCAAAAGATCAACTTAAATTGAAAACAAAAATCAAAACGAACAAAAATCAAAGGCATACCAAAAAGCCAACTTGAGAACCGGTTCTAAGACTGCATCATCTTAAGGTTTGCATCACGATCACAATATTGAGAAAGATTTTCACACAATCCAAGATGACCAGGGCATGGAAAACGGAAAGCCCCGAATTTCTCACTCAAGTTTCCCGGATTCCACGAAAATCCCGACGATTCGGCACAATGCAGATACTCGTAGGCTAAAGCGGCTTCTGATACGGCTGCTGCGGGTAGTGGTGCTGCAGATAGGGTTGCTAAAGAGCTTATGATTCAAATTGAAAATTTCAAACACCTTGCAAGGCACCCCTTTTACGAGACAACTCCTTTTTGACGCACGTGTATGGAACTGGGTAGTTAGGCGTATGGAAAAATTTAATTTCAAACAGCGAAAAAACTTTTTTGTTGTTTTTATGAATAAAAAATATTTCAATGACTACAACGAAAATATACTATATTGCGAGTTTATCTAATCAATCGAAGCTTTATTTTTAAAATGATGGTGATAGCAGTTGCCGTTAATAGTAACAACGCGGACTAACTGAAACGGTGACGAAGACTAAACGTCTAAATGTCTTTTCGACTAAACGATTAATAAAAAAAAACAAATTCTACATACAACAACAAAAACAGAAAAAATCACACGTTTCGCATGGCTTTAGTTTATGAAGTGTGTTTGTTTTCCTTCGCTGAGATCGTATACAGTGGGTGCTATAAATCATGGAACACTGTGCTGTGCGTTTGGATTAGAGGTGAAGTAATTTCTTTATCGATAAACATAATTAATGAAATGCAAGTTATTTATGAGCGGATTAGTACGAAGGTTACAGATACGAATCAAGACAAGTAGCTAGATAGTCGATTTCGAATTGAAAAGGTTTGTTCAAAATTGCTTTGAAATACTCGTATCTTAAAAATTTGTCTAGCTAAATGTTAAAAGGTTAATATCTTCCCTTGTAATATCAGATGTTATCTGTCAAATTAGGATGATCAAATGGCAAACCTCTGGTGGCGAGATTTTAAAACTAAGACGATCGATTATTACAGTTCCCTCAAAATCTTATGGGAAAAGAGCGGAAGCAAATTTAAATTAAAGGGTATTTTGTTTTTTTGTAGATAAAAAGGGTGTCCCGAAATTAACACAAGATTTGTTGCCAACAAAGAAAAACAATACAGCGTTTCTATTGTTGAGCAGTATTTTGAATGTAATGAAGGTTTAGCAGGTACAGTTCACAATTTTCATACAAAATATGGTCAGAATATCTTGTCATAATAGGGTAAGTAGGACATAAACTTGTCTCTAGCTTTACGGGTAAGGAAGAGTTCCACCCCACGCATTCGCACTTGGTAAACCAAGAAGCTTTTGCCAGCTTCGGAAATGTGGATGGCGCATGCTCACCGTTAGATTTCGCTTACTCATACGATATCTAGTTTGTAATGAAAGAATTCCCGTTCTAGTTTTACGAACCTAGAATTTTGCGTATAAGCCTTTTCGTTGTCAAGAATGGTTTCAACGTTTCAGAATCCAAGCTTATAGTGGTCAACAAAGTATCCATCCTTTTCAAAAGAACGTGTTGCCCTTTCGGATCATTCTGCTAAGCAGAAACAGACCAACCAAACAGGAGACACACCAGTCGCTCTCTTTTAAAATTTTTTAAGAAACGGTCATGACGTGCGACTTAGAGGTGTTGAAGTAGGGCTTACTAGAAGTGCTGTAGGCGTTTGTCTACAAAAGCATTATATCGATGGGAACCGAACGACCTTATCAAGGAACCAATCAGTTAAAATTCGAATTATCAACAACAAGAGCAGTTTAGCCAGTCACATTTCCGGAGACATTTTGATTAAATTGTCTTATGTAAAAAGATGACATATCGAAGTCTCGCGCCAAAACAAGTTCTATAAGAAAGCCAAGCAACTGGCAGGCGGTCTGACAAACCTGGGACACAGTCCCTTCGAAACAGTGAAGGAAGCCTAATCACCGACCCACAGATGTGTTTAAGCAGTATTTCCAGCAGCTTTTAAATGGACTCCAAATAGAGAGAATGATAGGGCAAGAAAAAAAGTCCCCTTGCTTCCTTGCTATCGGAAATAGTTAAAGGCAGAGGTGATCTATTGGTAAGGAGCATATACCAAATAATCAATAAAGTGTGGGTGGACAAAAACATGCCCGACGACTGAAGTATCAGCTCTATTTGCCCTATCAACAAAATCAGGCGATCCCATGTTTTGCATCTACTACATATCTGACATATCCGACATATCCCTGCTTAATGTCGCTTATAATATTCTGTCCAGAGCACTGTGTGAACGTCTTTAGCCATTTTGCGTCAAATTAATTGACACGTACCAACGAACAATAGCTTGCGGCCCGGAAAATCGAAAAAAAGGGAATTCAAAGTCGAGAAACCCAACCTCTTATCGACTTTAAGGCCGCGTATGACAGCATTCATCGCTTAGAGTTGTATAAAGCGGTGGGAATTTGGAATCCCGAGAAAACTAATCCATTTATGCCGCTTGCGCTGTGCTTCAAAACAACCGGTATGCTGTGCAATTTGGAAACGCTTCATTACAATTGTTCCAGACATGTGCCGGATTTCACCAAGACGATGCACTTTATTGCGATTTCTTTAACCTTGTGCTTGACTAGATTGTGCACTAGATGCACTATCTTCCACAAATAAGTCCATCTATTGGGATACGCAAATAACATTGACATTGATCGAATTCTGAAGCAGGAAATCGGAACTAACACTGGGTATCTTTGAAAGAAAAATCTTTCATTGAATTTACGGCCATATTTGCGAGGAGGGCGAATGTAGAAGAAGATACAATCGCGAAATCTACGAGTTATATAAAGATGTGGATGCAGTCCGAAAACCCAAAATATGTTTGCTTGACCACATCAATGCTCCATTTAAGAGAACCTTCGAATCACAGTCGGTTCGAGACGAGCTCCATTTGAAATATCAATCAGTGGCGGATGCCAGGATGGTTTTCCTTACGAGATTGAAGAGGATGGAAGGCTGCGGTGTCTCAGATAGAGATTCTTCATGGGTCGGGAGCCGGTTACGTAAATAGTAAACAGAGGTCTAGAAGAAGTAACCTTGACGTTAATAGCACATAAAGTGCTTTTAACCATAATCTAATCTTGATGGAAGGCGTTTCCTTTAAAAAAAAAACACACACACACACACAAAATAACGATTTTGTAAAACTATTCAACAATTTATCGCCTTCACTGTGACTTAGTCTCCCACAATGGCTGCCTACAGTGCACACTCATATATGTACATGCATAAATTCCGTTTCAAACCCCTCGAACAGTCGTAAAGTGTTTGTCTCAGAGAATAATAAAACATGATGTCATTAAGTCGTACGTCGAGAGCATACCAATTGTTGAAATTGTCGTAGCTGTCGCTGTAGCTGTCGTTGTCGTTGTTGTCGTCGTTCTTGCCGACCTTCTTGTTAGGCGAAAGCAGCCAACATACAAGTATCGACGTTCGCCGGTACAGTGTGAGTCTACCAAACGCCCCACCAATTGTGTTGTGTCGGAGCATTCGGGAACTGACAACCGCTTCGAAACACCTACCTACCTATCTAATAGTGTAGATTTCACTCGGCTGGCTCATAGCAATTTAAAGAAGTCTTCTGTAATTCGGAATTTATTTGCATTTGATGGACGTTTTGTGAGAACAATGGCGGACGCGTCAATGTGGTAATAATTTGAGCAAAATGTGCGCAAAAGCTGACGTAAAATATGTGATTCATAGGACAAATGAAACTCCCGCGCTCTCACTGTTCGATTATCGCTTAAGTCGATGAGACTCAAAAACGAAACGTAGAGTACGATCACGATAGGGTGACAATTAGTTGCAAGAACTGAATATGCAAGCTTATCTAAAGTTGCAGCAATTTCGGTAAAAAAAAAATTGCCACTGTTGACGTTTACATGCATTTTTTTAAAATAAAAACGAGATAATATAAAGATTCCGATCGTTTGCTGGATAAATCAAAAACGCAAACAATTTTTTTTTATTTTATAAGTCTCGAGAAGTGTATGATAATCTTGGCAGTGTTTACGAATTCACTTGAGTTGAGAACTCAATTTTGTTTTACGATGCTTCAGAATTAGCTGATTGCAGTGCACATACAATGTACATTGTACACACAACATGTCTGCTGATATTATCGCCTTCGCATTATAAAAATGGTAATCGCTGTTTTTTTTTTAACTTAGTCGTTTGATTACAAATATGATTTATAGGTCGATCGGACTAATCTAGGAAATCGCTCTTTCACCCTGCGATTTCTTATGTGGTCATCAATTTATTGATATGACCTCGAAGTGGCTATGATTGTAATCATTGGAGACGTGATTGC
The DNA here is from genome assembly GCA_949129095.1 of Volucella bombylans. NCBI lineage: Eukaryota > Metazoa > Arthropoda > Insecta > Diptera > Syrphidae > Volucella > Volucella bombylans. Next base: position 103,475,708 of record OX422144.1, on the reverse strand, counting down.
TGTCCATTTTATGTCAGAAACGTCAACGTGTTGATGTGGAACATGGTTGCAGTGTATGTGTATGGTTGCTCTAAGCATATTACTTTGTCCTGGGGCGTTTTTCAGACTCGCTGTTCATTAGAAAATGCATGCGCCGAAACCATCGTCTAGTTCATTTGATCTTGGAGGACTTGCTGTTACATAAGTCTCGTTTCAGCTAAATCGAAAGCTAGCCTCTTCATAAAAAGTAATTTTTCCTCCACAATTGCTTAACTTGCTTAAAATCAGTTTAGGTATTCGACAATATCTTTTGTCTAGAGTGCAGAAAAGAATGTGATATCTGCGTTTTTTATCATCAGTTTTTTTAATTTTTTAAAATATACTAGGTGGGGTGAAAAGTAACCTCCTTGACCGCCAGAATGCGCTGCTACTGCAAAACAGGTTATGGTGCCTTGAAGTCCGTTCATATTTAGGCAGACAAGCTAAATTTCAGTGCGATAGTCTTTAGTTTTGTTTTGATAGCTGATTGTTGTTGACGTGTTTGGCATCACGTTGAGTACGGACAAAAACGATTTTCGTTCTCTCATAAAGCATTATTTTTTGAGAGGCAAAACGGCGAAGGAAACAAAAGAAAAGTTGGATAAATATTATGGGTCAAATATTGGTTTCGAGAGTTTCGTGGTGGCCACAACTCCACTACCGATCAAGTCCGCAGTGGAAGCCCTCTGATGCGGTTACAGAGAACAATGCCAAAAAAATACATGAAATGGTGTTGGCTGACCGGAAAGTGAAGGTGCGCGAGCTAACATATACCACAAAGATTAGTACTGAGCGCACACGCCATATCTTGAGCAATATTCTGCATATTAAAAAGTTATCCTGTCAATGGGTTCCGCGCATGCTCACTCCTGACCAAAAACAGGAACGCGAGAGCACTTCGAAAGAGTGTTTGGACTTGCTGTTGCTGAATCGGGCGGGCTTTTGGCGTCGATTGGTAACTTATGATGAAACTTGGATCCACTATTACACACCGGAGAACAGAATGAGTGCCCGGCAATGGACTGAAGCCGGAACGAGTGCTCCGAAACGGCCGAGGGAGGCTCGATGGGTCGGAAAGGTTATAGCGTCGGTTTTCTGGGATTGTCATGGCAGACTCTTCGTGGACTACCTCGAAAAAGGAAAAACCATCAACAGCGAGTATTACTGTGCATTATTGGAGCGATTGAAGGCCCAAATCGCTGCAAAACGGCCTCACATGAAGCGAAAAAAAATTTTGTTTTTGCAAGACAATGCGCCGGCGCACAAGAGCATCGCAACCACAGCTAAAATCAATGACTTACTGCTCCAATTGCTGTCGCATCCACCGTATTCGCCCGATTTGGCTCCCTCGGACTATTATCTCTTCCCAAACCTCAAAAGATGGCTCATTAATAAAAAATTCAGCTCACGCGAAAAAATTCATCGACGCCACGGAGTAGTACTTTGCAGACCTTCCGGAAAATTACTTTTCGGACGGGATCAAAAAGTTGGAAAATCGCTGGAATAAGTGTATCAAGCTAAAAGAGACTATATTGAATAAGATAAAAAAACATTTAAAAAACAATTTTTTTTCATTCCCAATGAGGTTACTTTTCACCCCACCTAGTATTGTAGCAAGCATGTAGAATGCTGGTTTTCGACTATTTTCTTAAAAAAAAATTCTCTAAACAAAAGTCGGCTGGCTGCTTACTGCCTCAAACGCTTTGCCCTTCAAAGCCGTCTGCGGCCATATTAAGTTCTCATGAAAGCAAAATGCCGTGATTTTGCAATAATTGCAGACGAAAACTGGTCATTCTTTTGAAATGCCCAAGAACATAGGCAATTGCTTCGATACACCCTTTCCTGAAACTAGGTATCTGATTTTGTGTTAGCATCCCCTTCCTTGGGCTTCTATCTTTGTGTGTCGAAAGTAGTCGACACTTGAATTTGAAAACTCACACTACTTTTCCTGGATAAAAGTGCTATTCGCCTGATTTCTTCATTGACAAATTCAACGTAGACAATTAGTTCTCCTTGACACAAAATTCCATTATCGTCTTTTTAAGGGTTAAGTTTACGAATGTGGCCGGATTTCGGAATTGATTTTCTATTTTTAGAGTTACCAACTCCTCAGCGTACTCTACCACAGGATCATCTTTGTTTATAGTAATGTTACTTTTCTGATTGCAGAGACTATTTACTAAGACTCCGCTTTATTGTTCGGTACTTACCAGAGTTGGATTAGCCGTCATTTTGAGATTTCGGCAATAACGGTCTATCTACCCAACTACTTTCTAAGGTGTTATAATCAAATTCCACCACCAGTGCTTGTATGCCATTTTTGACTCGGCTCACATACTCACTCATCACAAGCACGTATTTGACTCGCAGCTGCGCATCACAGACCTTCTTTAGTGCTTCTAATTTATTTCATTGGCTCAAATTTTCTTCGGCTGAAGCAGAAAACTAGGTACTGCACACTACCTACTGTTCTTGTGTCCTCGTCCAAAACATTTACTTTAGTGGCATCCAGCTTCAGTCATCCACTTTGGTCTGCTCTTGTAATTTCCCTATACGAAACATCACGTATTGTATAATACATCTTTGCTTAGGAACGCAACCAATCCACAACAGTTCTTTCTGACGGTCCTGAAATATAGCTTTAGAAGACAGGAACAAATGTATTATTTATTTCCACATGAGCCTCCACAAATAACGAACAATGTCATCAAATCGAAAGGGTCATCCTAGTCCAAGTATTTTCAGCATACATCTTGGAGGAGAACTTTGATTTTGGCCAGACTTAAGTCGTAGCGGATGGGAGATATACGAGTATATTTAGATTCAGAATAACTCAAGCTTTGTCAGCAATATTATTCTATATCGACAGTAAGTACGAGTACCTTCATTTGATAGATGTCTGCATATAACATCAAATGAGCCATTGGTCACATTTATGTTTCTTGCGCAGGAGTATTTGATGGTACATTTCTTCTATATCCCCAGTAAAGGCAGGAATTCAAGAAGAACTTCACAGGATAGAATCACCAGCTACACATTTCGGATTCTTCTTCACGACGTGTACAACACTACCGACAAAATTCTGAACAGCGTTCTCATGATCTTGATGAGAACATTCCCGCCTGCAGAATGTAGCAACTGGTGATGTTTGAGTTTACAACCTGCAATGCCACACTCTTTCATACTATTGAACTTAGCTGAACAATAATCGTAAAGTGTCTTCCCAGCAACAAATTTACAGCAAATCCTAAAAGGGAACATGTTAAAAGTATCACAGTCTACCTGATTTTGATTGCAAACGTAAAAACTTGCTCTGGAATCCTTCTTTATACCTGTTATCTCACCATTTTGGACAATGCGTCCCAAAACGCACAGATGCAAATGTCCTGAATTGTTGGCCCCTTGTTGCTATCATCCACATAACTAGCTGTCTCTGCCCTCACAAGCATCCATTCACTAAAACCCCTGACACTTTGCTCCAAATCGCTTTAATCTGTGCCCAATACCCATCTTCTACCTTGATAAACACTCAAACGCTTTGTCCTTCATAGCCGTCTGCAAGTTTCGTCATTCGAATATAATTAGTGTTAGCGTCCCCTTATCTTTGAGGGTGCGACCCACTCTTTAGTGCGCCGATCCTCCGTCACCCTAGTCTTAGCACCAACAAACATTCATTGCACCTGCCGACCTTATCCTGCTGTTTTCTTAATTTCTTACACGAGAACTCCTTTTCCAAATCTTTTGCTTTTTTTGCTCCGAATTGGATTGACCTTTTTGTTAAAACAATGGTCAATGCCCAAAAAGGTCAAGGGTCATATTTTAATGATTGGGTCCTAAAGAAACATTGGCGGATTGTTGCTATTTCTAGTACCACCTATAGTAGCAGATTTTGCTTTTCTTTGCCACATTGTGGATGCCACAAATAATAACACTTCTGCCCACTAGATCGAAACTGTAAATTGAATTCATAGAGCGTACGAGTATTAACATAACAAAGAGCCTTCTCTGGGCCATCAAAGTATACCACTTACCTACATAACTGAATGCTAATTAACGCCCAGTATCATGGTTAGGTTAGTTGCTATAGTTTACCACACGATTTGATTGACCTTTCCAACTGCCACCTTCCAACTTGTTCGGACCCCCTTCCCTATGAATCATCTTTCTCCGGAATGTAAATAAGGAGACGCAATTTAAAGCCACGCCAGACTAGAAATTAATCATAACTCCCTGCAGGACAAAGATTAAGTCGATTTTTTGTTTACTTAGCTAAGCCTTATCGGAAGGTCAATAGGCGAAACCAGATTAAGTAATAGCTCCCCTTATGATGCCAGAGTGCAAATGTAATTTCCCATCTGCATAAGCAGTTACAAATAAGCATTGTTCAAACAATGTTTTAAGCACCTCCTAAGCGGATTGCGAGTAAGAGCATCCATCCGCAAAAACTGCATATGGTTTCGATCCTTCCGCCTGTGTAGACTTTCCTGTAGTGCGGTACATTCCCGCCAAAACTCTATCAATAGTCAACAAAACCTCAGCCAGTGAGTAATCCACAATCGGATGAGGTGACTAACCGATGCTTCCATTGCGCGTGTCCTCTCGAAAGCTTCCCATATCCTCCAATACACCGAAAACACCAATATATACAAAAAAAAAAAACGGCTCTGCAAAGATAACACAAACCAAAATTTATGCCAAATGCCAACAGAGTTGCTTTTGTGAATGAAAATTCAACCACATCCACCATCCTACTATCGAAACTACCACCGCCAGGCACTGCCACCTAGTGGGTGGTTGAGACTTAGTCAGCCCCATGATTGCCACAAATTCCTGGAAAAGGATCTGATTATTTATATTTATTATGAATGGATAGCGCGAACGAGGCTGAAAAACGAAGGGGAGACGCATCCCATTACCTTGGGCTGTCGTGGTGGTGACTCATGCGAGTACGGAGTAAGCCTGCACGCGGGAAAGGAGTCCAGGCTACAGAAACATGTACAGTACACATAAACTGAAACTAAAAAGTTTTTGAACGTTCGATACGTTTCTGGGAATTTGCAAATTACCTTGGGTGTGAGCTGCATGAGAATTTCGTCCATGCAAACATACTAGTAGTCAGCCGAAATCCGGCCGAGCTGCATAACATTAAAGTTTTTCACTGGACGGCCTGTCAAAAGCTGTAAGGGTTGTCAAAGTGAGCATAACGTTGTTTTGGTTGTGCTAGGCTAGCTGGCTGGTTTGACAGTTGGTTGGTTGGTTAGTTGTAGCAGCGCCACCATATGCGTGATGGTCTCTTTTTTTTATTAGGAGCAGACTAGACGACCCCGTAGTCTGGTAGACTATGGTTAGTAGGCGCTCTATGGTGACTCAACACAAAGTGGAGTGGTATGATAGAAAATAGACGTCAACAACTGTAAAACTTGAGCATTTGTCATTGAGATGTGTTGACATTGTAACATTGACAGGTAAGTACTCGGACAACTGATATTGGAAGATGATGACTTTGCCTCGTATGGATCTCTTATTTGACATTTTGTGACAAAAGATCTGAAATTCGTTTCGGAAATTGATTGATTTGTCGGCTTAACTAATTTAATGTCAAAATAAACCAAATTCTTTGACAGTCGGGGCAAAGGAATCTAATCGTGCAATGGAGAACAGAAAACTGATTTCGACATTTGCGAGAACGATTTTGCATGACACGGACATCCCCATATTTTGTATCCCAGAAAACATAAGCTGTCAAATCGCATTTAAAGTTGAGGATTTGACAAATATACGTGCTTCGGTATAGCATTAAGTATAATGTTAGTATCTTAGGAGTATCCACGAACCCTTACTAGATGGATTACATTACGATCAACCACTCATCATGTCTCCTACGTTCTGGACATCGTCACATTGCGAGTGGCTTAATTAATTCGGACTTTTGTGTTGCAGCCACGGTATGATTGAGGACATTGAATACGTCGGCAATCTGAGCAAAGCAGACATTTTAAAACGATACAACGTAGAAAGCCGACTCCCAGAAATTCTCACCGCATTTCTCCCATTCTTTCGTCATTCTTGCCACTGCCAACTTCAGGCGTCATTCACAACCGCACTTCTGGCACGTGGCCAAGCAGGTTAAACTTGCTGCTGAGAAAGCATCTCTGCGAAGGAAAATCGCGTGATAGAATTTATTGAGAGGTAATACACATTTTACCAGGCCACTGAACGGCGATGAAAACTAAATTTGGGGTTAGGCAGTGTGAACTATTCTATTTGGGTGAAAGCTGGGAAGTGACCTAGTGGAGGGATCTTCAAAATATGACCGATTATGAGTATCCTATGCCTGACTCACAAGAAATAATATGTTCAAAATGATGGGGCAGTCAGAAACAAGGTTTCGGACTGTTCAACCATCTTTACTTTATTATTGTAGAAGGCGCTTCAGACCAGGGTGGGCCTGGGCCCTAACCAGTGGACATCTCCAATTAGCGCGATATTTGAACTCCAGTGTCATATTACAAGACGGTTGAGATTGCCTTCTTCGCATACTTCATTATTTTTGCACTACTGGAAAAAAATCGAATCCAGCCGGAACGTCCTAGCCATACATATGCTCGTAGTTCGTAAAGTTTGAATTTTATGTCCTGCTCCAACGCCCGACAACACTAACGTCATGCGCCATAGAGCAGGACTGGGATGACAAGTAACTGCCTTGAAGTCATAGCTATCTATTGTTACATTCTGTCCTATTCGTCTACGAGTATGTTGTGCGTCTTATTGACAGCATATACTTGGTTTTGCTCTCATTTGCAATGTTTGGCAAGACAGCTCGCCAATGTTGAGTAGTAGATTGATTTTTAAAAATTGTGTCTCTGCTATTGACTTACAAACTCGCATAATTTTCTTAAGCATGCTGTTAGAGAAGTCACATGACAGCGAGATGATGCACATCAAAGGTTCCGACGAAATCGCTTCCAACCATAAGGAAACAGCGAACGTTCTCCATCGTCATTCTGCACAACCTGCATACATGCAAAAGCTAGACATACCTCTGTATAGCTCGTCAATAACATCGCTTAAGATGATTTGGCAATCGGTGTTCTTAGACTTTGGAGATTACTTAAAAACTATTCTAATAGGGGCCAATTAGATCATTGAAAAATGGTATCAGGCGTTCACACAATGCAGCATAAAAGATCTTGAATGCGGTGTTAAGGAAACAGATGGATCTACGAGTATTGTTGGAGAATTTTAAATACTTACTTACTTACTGAGGTGGCGCTAAAGTTTGGGCTGAACCTTAGCCTCGACTAATGAGCCTTTCCAGTTAGCCCGGTCTTTAGGTAACTGCCTCCAGTCGCGCACTCCAAGTTAGTTGGGTCCCCTTCTACTTGTGCACGACACCTAAGGTGAGGTCTTTCTCTACTGAGTTGTTCCTCCGAGATGAAGCTTTCTTCTCTGGGAGAGAGCTGGACATGTACAGAGTAAGTGGAGGATTGTCTCCTCCTCTTCCTCGTCCATACAGCTTCTACAGAAATCATTTGTAAAAGGGCCAAGCCCTCTTGCATGCTTTTGGTATACCTATGCTACCCTTTCCCTGTAGAATAGGTAGAGTAGTTCTAATTTCGGCGAGTTCATCGGCTCTGTAGTTCCCTTGAATGTCTCTGTGGCCCGGCACCCAACAAAGGTGAATGTTGAACTGCTCTCTCATCTCCATGAAAGATGATCGGCATTCGGTTTTAGAATATAATGAGACCGAGTCCAGGGACTTGATAGCGGCCTATATCCTTTGCAGATATAACATTTGAAGCCCCATTCATTCCCAATGGCTTTTTTGCAAGAGAATAAAGCTATTGTAGCTTTATTGACTCTTTCTTGAATGTTAGGTTTCCAGTTTAGATTCCTGTCAAAAATGAGACCCTAGATATTTTGCTGTATCGGAAAATACTAAACGGGTACCGTTTATTGAAGGAGGGTCTGTAGTTGGAATTTTGTATTTCCTGGAAAAGAGGACAAAATCAGTTTTATGGGGGCTTATTCCCAATCCACAGCGATCTGCCCAGCGGGTTAATCTGTTGAGATTTACTTGAAGGAGTTCTTTAATGGTATTGAGATGCTATGCGTCATCCGCATAGGTAATCACCCTGCTACCATCAGCTTCCAGGTATATTAGTAGTTCATTCACAACTAAGTTCCAGAAAAGGGGAGAGAGGACACCGCCTTGCGGCGTACCTTTGCTGACACATCTTTTAGCAGAAGCCCCACCCAGTTTGGAGTTGGTTATCCTGCTGCATGAGACTGATCAACTCCCCATGTGAGTCGTATACCTGCAGAGTTGACAGCGCAGTCGTGATTGCGGATGTGTTGACGTTGTTAAAGATACCCTCTATATCTAGGAAAGCAACCATTGTGTACTCTTTATATTGCAGGGATCGTTCGATGTGGTTAGTCAGTCAGTTAGTGCAGAGCCGTTCCCAACGACTTTCCTTTACAGTAGGCATGTTGAGCCGTTGGCAGAAGTTTTGGATCAACTTTAGCTCGAATATGGATATCGATCAGTCGTTCTAGAGTTTTTAGAAGGAAAGATGATAGACTTATAGGTCTGAGGTCCTTTGGGACAACATAAGAACATTTTCCGGCTTTGGGAATGAAAGCTACATTGACTTCTCTCCATGACAGTGGAATGTGGATAAGCTCCTCATAATATTTTCTAGCTTAGGCAGAATAATATCTGAGGACCTCTGTAGCTCGGCAGGTTTTATACCGTCCGGACCAGCAGACTTGTATGGTTTAAAGCTATGCAGCACCCAGAGCATTTTGTCTCTTGTGATTAGGCCATGAATTTTGGTCCCGGTTGCAGTTGCAGTTTTGGCCTATGAATTGGGAGCTACCTGGAAAGGTTGAGTGGTTCATCACTTGAGGTTGTTCAGGAGCCATCGGTTTTTTTCAAACAGCTAGGCATCATATAATTTGTAGAGAGGATTTTTCTTAGCCGCGATGCCTCAGAGGTTTCTGTGATTTTGTCACAGAATAACCTCCAGGATTGTTGCTTTGCCTTCCTCAGTTCTTTGTTGTATAATTTGAGGGATTCTTTGCATGAGCCCCAGTCAGTAACTTTTCTTGTGTTTTTTGCTACGTTGAAAAGTTTTCTACAAGAGTTTCTAAGCAGTCCCAGTGCTGATGTCCACCAATGTGGCTTTTTCTTGCCTAGGGCAGGAAGCGGCCATAGCCTGATTGAGAGCCAGAGTAAATTCCTTGCCTTTCATGTCAAGCTCATTGGTGTCACGCGGGGGACTTGATAGTTTAGAGGATAGCGTTTCTGACAGTATTCCTCTGTGTCAACCAGTTGTTCGGTAGTTCCGAAAAGCTCGTTGGCTGGGGGGAGCATAACTCAGGCTGAATTGGATGTATCTGTGGTCTGAAAAGGAGTGTTCAGACGATACCATCCAGTTCGTTAGCCTTTGAGTGATTCTGTCGGAGACAAGAGTAAAAAAAAAATAAAAAATACAGAGTACATCTGAACCCATATCTTCAGAGTATATGCTTCAGTGCCATAAAGTTGAACTGGACTGATTAAGGTCTTGTATAGTGTATCCTTAGTTTTTCGGGATAGGGCCTTGCTACTGAATTGCCTTTTCATCCCACAGAAATAGCGATTGCAAAAGTAATTCTTTATTTAAGAAGAATTGAGTTGCATTCATTGGGCATTATTGCTTCCGACCAATAGCTGGACAGGAAGGTCGTCTGGTCCTATGGTCTTGTTGTACTTTAATTTAGAAGGTATTATCTTTACTTCATTCTAGTTATAAAGCGAAGATGGAAATCTTGGTGTTTATTTCCAAGATTGAACGGTTCACTACGACCGACTGTTAATTTTGTATCATCCTCGCCTAGAAGTCTGTATGAATCCTATCTAGGAAGTGCCATGTCGTATTACAATTACTTGACTAGAGCATAGTACTCCAGTTGAGGGTAGATAAATGCTTTTTATATTGACGCCAGATCTGAAGAAAAAAGTATTTCATTCCTCGCTTATGTATACATTGATATTTCGCAGAGGGTGATTCCAACAAAATTTCTAATTGACACACCGAGAATGAAAAGTTGTTCACTTATTTTGTGGATATTAGAGTTCAAATTGTCTAAAAATGATTTGCATTACACGTTCCAAAAGATAATTTCGTCGATTCCAAATGCATCTTCGGGAAAAAAGGCTGATGTCACACTCTGTCAAATACGTTGGGAACGTGAAGTGCAATTTTCTGGCCTTCATCAAATCGTGGTAGATTCTGGTTCCGCTTTTCAATGAGACATGACGTCAAGTCACCAAGGAATCTGTTGCGAGATATTTCTTGAGCATTTCCAGAACATCGGATAATAGGCTGTATATGGAATTGTTCTATAGGATGAACGATCACTCAATAGTTATGACAGCATAGAATAACACCTCATATACATATGCCTTCTAATCCAGCGAATTGTGTATATTAAGATATTTAAGTACACTTACTACTATATATGCGTGCGAGAGCAAATTAGTTCCACTTAAGGTTCTGAACGAGTCGAAGAAGTGGACGGAGATATCACACAATATGGTTGATCTGTGTTGAGAATTCCTTGTCTTTGACGTATTACTAAATTCCACATGTTTAAGAGAGGCCTTCCTTAGAAGACAAAAAAGCAGCAATATGATTCTAGCAGTCGTACTGTGCCTTTTCTTTTGGCTTAATACTCGATGAGGATAATCGCAGATTCTGCCCTACGAAATTTTTGCCCTCACAGAAACCAATCTCGCCCCTAATATTAAGAATAATGAATAATTTTCCCATGACTTCGATTTACACCGTGACGATGGCCTAGATAAAGAGGAGCATCTATATGGCCGTGATGTACTTCCAGCTATATACTCTCGTCTCGAGTCTAGACCCTTTAAAAAAAATCATCCACTGCATTCTTTGAATTCGATTCCTATTTAAAAGCGCAATCTATATATTTATTGCTGTTATATTCGCCCCTCTCAACCAATTCAAGGTAACCTCCTAGCTATTGATGTAATCGATTGTATTTTTAATACAAAATTAATCATTCAATTTTGTTTCTGAATTACTTTTTTACTAAATAAAAAAAAATGATTTTGAGTGATGGAAATCTTTATTTGGACCTTTGCAATTGTTTCTGTTAAGTGGTATCCGCCAAGTGGCTGCTGCCAGTGTTGATATACATTTGTGCCCGTTTTATCGCATTTTCCATGACTTTCCGTAATATTTCCGGTAATATATATTCGCATTCCTGTCGAATATTCTCCTTAAGGACTGCGATTGTCTGAGGCTTGTTGGCATAAACCCACGACTTCAAGTAGCCCCAAAGAAAGAAGTCTGGTATGGTTAAATAGGGCGATCTTGCTGGCCATGCCAAATAGCCAAAACGGGAGATTAAGCGACCAGGAAACGCTTCCTTCACAACATCCATTGTTCACCAAGCACCGCTCATCCAATTCCGGCAGTAAGAAGTCGTTTATCATGGCCCTGTAGCATTCGCTAGTAACAGTGGCCGTATTACCGATGACTTCCTTAAAAAAATACGGTCCAATCACACCTCCCGCGTGAACGCCGCACCACACAGTGGCTTTGAGTGGATGTTATGGCTCTTCGTGCATCACACGCGGTTTTTCAGTGCCCCAGAAATGAAAATTTTGCTTATTGATGTAACCCCTTAAGTTGAAATGCGCCTTGTCGCTCATGATGATTTTCGACACAAAATCGTGCTCTTCTTTGTTGAGATTGAGTATGGCTTTACAGTAATTCACACGCGACTGACGGTCAGGAGGCGTTAACTGATGCACTGTTTGCATTAAAATTCGCTGTAGTTTACGTCTGCGTGGCCCTTCGTCTGGTTGCGGAGTATAGCGCTCCATTGCTGTCTAGTTCACAAATGTCAAATATGATTGACGTACAACGCCATTTGCAAAAATTATACCATCTTTCGATAGAATGATTAATTTTGCCCCACCTTATACATGTTTTTTACATACTCGTATTTTCTCTAAGTTGCACAGTTACCACGCTCGCCTTTCTCTTACGTTGTTGTATGACAATGGCCGTAATCCCGTTTCCTTTTTGTATTCTTTCAGTTTTAATTTTCATAGGGCAATCTACGCCAAACTGAACAACCTCCTCAGTATAGCCAATTTCAACTTTCTTTACGATAATCCTAACCTTACAGTTAACAATGCTCTCACATCTATTTATACCGAAATTTTCAAATATCTCTCCCAATCTGTACTTATTTTACCCAAAATGAATCCCTCATCTTCACTACCCTGGCATGATAAAGAGAGCTGTGATCTCTTCGTAATAAGAGAAATAAGCTCTGTTATACTTACTTAAAATCACGTTACGACGACGATGTCTTCCTCCAGTCTGCCCAAATAAATTTCTCTGTACTTTGCCAAATTCCAAATGATGCTTACGAGTACATTTCATAAAAACTAAAAGCAAATCGGATAACTATTCATCTCTCTGAATTTTCCTGATAAGTCTTCGGACGATCCCCAAATTATTGCAAATCTCTTCGCATTTTGTCTAGCCAAGCGTTTGCCATCCATACCCAAGAGTTAGACCACACATTCTTATAACTTTAGGGCAAGTTAAAGATAAAATAATAAACCTCAAAGATGATTATTCTGCTGGACCTGATGATTTTCCCCAATATTCTTAAACAAATGTAAAATGCACCTAGCCCAAACTCTTACAGTTCTCTTTCAGCTTTCTATTACCAAAGGATTATCTCCCTCAATCTGGAAGGTCTTTCATTATTCCCCTACATAAAAAAAGGCCACAAAAACAATATTTCCAACTATCGACCAATTGGCAGGCTGTCCTGTATACCTAAGTTTTTTGAGAGAATTATTTATGACATAATGCTTTTCTATTGTAAGTCTATTATTTCCCAAAACCAGCACGGATTTCTGAAAGGTAGATCTACAACCACTAACCTAACGAAATTCGTATCAAGCACTTTATGTACATTAGAATCTGGAAATGAAGTTGACGTGATTGCCACCGATTTCAGAAAAGCCTTTGATGGAATTTCTCATGATATAATCCTTATAAAATTAAAGATTCTTGATTTCCAAATAAGCTTTATAACTTGGGTTCAATCTTATTTGAACATTTGACATTACTATGTTCTATTTAGGTCCATGACCTCGGCCTCCTCTGGTGACCCTGAAGGTAGCCATCTTGGTCCCTTATTATTTATTTTGACTATTAGTGATGTCGGTTATACTCGTATCATTAAAAATTGATACATTATCCTCAGACAGTCTACCACTGCAGGAAGATCTAGACAGATTTGGTACTTGGTGTCAAAAGAATTTCCTTGAGTGTAGAATATAACTTACTCGTATATCCGTAAGCGCCCTTCTACTTCACCTCTCTATCTGATCTTTAATCTGCCCCTTCCCTTAGTGAATGAATCTGTAATAAAGAACTCAATTTCCATTTTCACATTGATAATATGATACAAAAAAAGCCAACTATGCCCAACACTTCTTGAATATGCAAGTCAAATTTGGTCGCCCTACTACAGAATTCACATTCTCCGGATAGAAGTTGTGCAACGCAGGTTTTTCCAATTTGCTTTACGTGGGCTTCCTTGGGGTGATAGTCAAAACAAAACCATACACTGATCGGCTGAAACTTATAAATTTACAACCTCTTTCTATACGCCGAAACGTTGCCGATATTATATTTATTCATCATATCTTAGTTGATAATATTGATTGTCCTTCTTTACTTCAACTTATTTCTTTTAACATCAACCCACGCAATATTAGGTCTGTGCCACTTTTCTGGCTCAATCTTCACAGAACAGACACCAATGAAGCCAATGTGTAAAATGTTTCGTGAAGTTAAGGATATTCTGCCTCTCTTCGACTACCACCACAGCAAACTGTCCCTCAAGAACATTCTTATTTCCACCTATGCCTCACGTCCTAACTTTCTTTAACTTTAGTTTTAAGTTACTCGTAAATTGCAGGTTTTAAGAATATTCTTGTAATAAAGTTTAATAAACCTGTCCGGGGTCGACTCGGGCCCCAAATCAAATCATATAGGAGAATTATGTGAACAGGCTCCCGAGGCAACAAACAAAAACTTTAAACTTTTTTCACGACATTTTTCTTGTATGATCCATACAGATCTAACATATTTCATCAACTTTGATCCTTTGATTACGAGCTCGCGAAAATTACCTAAAAACAGAAAAGGCATTCTCTCGGACGAGGTGATTTCTTTACTCGAACTTTAATTCTTATATTATTTTTTATATTTTATTTAATTGCTATATGCCCTTTCGCTGGATCTATTGCGGCAGAATAAAATATGTAAACGCTTTTTTTTGTCATACAGGATTATTTAGTAAAACAGCAAAACCTTTTCCTATTTATACCCTTTTAGCGTATCTCGAAAACTGGACCTGATAGAGGAAAATATTTTGCGGATTCAGAACCAGGATCTCCAAATTACTCTAAAACCAATTAACTTTAGTTGTTTTTCAGTGAGCAAGTAATTATGGCAGCCTTTGTTCGAGAGTGGAACCACTGTGCAATAGTGTTCGAGTATTTTTCAGGATTAGAAGTTAAGAACAAGTCCAGAATTGTTGATAATTGGGCGGGGGCCCAGTAGAGTCAGACAGTGCATTATACTCGTTAAAAGTTGATTTGGTATCCAGTTTGAAGCCTTCGTATCATAGATAAAGCAGTAATGGATAACTTATTTCTCTACTTCTCAATTGCTTATGGTGTGAGTTCAATTCGCAGCCTATTAAGTATAATACATGTAAATTCAGCTCCTTCAGTTGCATTTAATGGCTTATTTTTAATTTGTATCTGAATTCTGAATTACATATGTTAAGTTACGAGGGCGGGTCAATAAGTCCGTGACTTTTGGAATAAAACACAGATTTTTTGATAAAAAAATAATTTTATTTTTCAACGTAGTCTCCCTTGAGCTCTATACACTTTGTCCAACGCTTCTCCAATTTTTTTATCCCTTCCAAAAAAAATGATTTGTCGAGGTCCTCAAAATAGGCCTTTGTTTGCGAGATGACTTCATCATTGGAGTCAAATCTTTTTCCACCAAGCCATTTCTTCAGGTTTGGGAACAAGAAGTAGTCGCTCGGAGCCAAATCTGGAGAATAGGGTGGATGAGGGAGCAATTCATAGCCCAATTCATGGATTTTTGCCATGGCAACTGCACATGTGTGCACCCTTGCATTGTCTTGGTTTTTTGGTTTTTTTTCGCAAGAAATTAGTGAGTAGTCTGATAAAAATAGCTGTCAAACACAAACTAACTGACGCAGCAAGTTTAAATTTTGACAGGAGTCAACTGACAGATGCCTGTTGACAGGAGCAGTGTTGCTGTTTCAGTAAAGCGGTCAGAAATTCAAAAAGTCACGGACTTATTGACCCGCCCTCGTATTTCACTACTTCTGTGCTGGGGTTTTATTGTACTATCGTAATTCACAGGTAAGATAGTAGCGATTCCTAGGTCTTACAGGACCTTGTTCCCTCTATTTATCGAAATTCCTGTACTTTGCACAAGAAGAAGGCCAGGTATTGTAGTTTGTAGGGAAAGTTGTATGAGGAATGTATCCTTATCATGCCTTCATCAAAACGTATTAGTTCTGACGCATTTGAGTAAGATAGCTTTCCGATTTCCGCTCTTTATCTAATTGAAACTCTTTCGATTTACGGGACCAAATTTCTGAAAGCGCCATAGAATTGAAGATCTATGTTATTTGTGGCAGCTATCTATCTAACCTTCCGAATTATCTTGAAACTTTTTTACCACGACTTTTTACTGGACGGTTGTTAAATGGGGTTCATGGTTGGTCATCAGGACAAAGGTGTTTTTTACCGTCTTTATTTCTTGTGAGACTCTTAGGCAGCTCGTTGTTTACGCTGTTTACAAGTGTTATTTAGCGCCGAATTTGTTGCCTTGCTATCGTTCCATCAGCAGAACGCTTTTCTCAAATTGTTTTGCCAAGTGGAAAGTGGAAGACCGTGGTAACGATGACACGAATTTAAATCCAGAATTCGAAGATCTACCTCTTTTTTACAATCAATTTAATCTGAAGTTCTTATATCGTATTAGATACGTTTCGCAACTCGCTGTTTGTCAATAGATGGCCGATTTTGACATATCCAAAATGTCATGAACCAAGCTTAGACATATGGTAAACAAACCGTTTTAACACATTAGTGATTTTGTTTTGGCGTCATATACTTTTGGTTGTGTGAACATGTCAGTGTTGATTTTCTTCTTTCATTCGAAGAAAATGGCGGTTGAAGAGCATCGAGAGCTCCAAAAAGCTTAAAAAACGTGCCGTGATTGGTTCTGTCTCTTCAGAGACGGTGATTTCGATGTTGACGATCGTTCGCGTGAAGGAAGGCCAAAATCCTTTAAAGACGCGAAATTGGAGGCATTGCTCGATGAGGATCCGTGCCAAACACAAGAAGAGATTGCTTCAGCAGTAGGAGTTACCCGCCAAGCCAATTCCAAGATTTGATTTGAAGCCAAGGAACATTCAGCGTCGTTTTTTCGCCTGTGAACAACTACTCCTACTACTACTCCAACTACTAAAATTTAGGGGTGTTCTTAATCGCATCGTGACGTAACATCAAAAAATGGCTTGATTCGTGGATAGCCTCAAAAGATGAACACTTTTACCGAAACGGTATTCGAGCTCTGCCAGAAAGATGGGAAAAAGTTGTAGCTAGCGATGAGCAATACTTTAAATGATTCATTTGTAACCATTTTTTCACAATAAAGTTGCATTTTCATAAAAAAAAAAAAAAACAGTAGTTGGGCACCTAATACATTTTATTCCGATCCGCTTAGTAGCCACGGAATATCTATCGATCTTGATAGGATTAGATAATACATACTGTGAGTCTTGCCATGTCGCTTTCATGAGCTCGTCAGGACCAGTTTAACTCAATATTTCATTCATCGACAAGGTTTTGAATCTCATATTATTAGGGAATTTGGTATCTGTTGTTACATGACCGACCCTGATTCAGGACTCCATTTTTAGAAAACGGCAATAGGGCATACAAGTGGATTTTCCCCTCTCCTTGTTTGATTGCTATGATAACTACGCGCAGAGTTATCCTACTATCCACGTGCCGCTTATCGGTGAATAGAATGGAAACTTTCTCCAATTTCAGTCTTGTTGTTGTTAGGACTGTAATGTAATAGTCTTCACCCATGTGCTCTCATTTTATAGGGCATTGTCTCAAGGATGATAAGATTTCAATTCGATCATTTTAACCGTATTCAAGTCCTATCAGCTTGATATCGAAAGGTGACTCCATTACATTAAGCAGTTTGTACATGTACCATGACAACAATAGCTCACAATCCAACTCTAATGACTTTTCAAAGGTGTGTCATGCAAACATTTGAATCGAAACCGCATAGAGCCTTTCATTTTTCAATCTCAATAAAGGGAACGGTTTGAAAGTTTTCAATTTTAACCGTATACGAGTAGAACCTCTAGTTGAACAAAGAAATTAATCACTTTTTAATTAATGATTTCTATCAAAACAAACACAATCGACTCCTCCAACTAAAATCCTTACGAACTTCATACAGACACTTTGCGAATTTTTCCACGTGCAAAGGACTACGAGTATGTTGTTTTTTTTTCCCCCTCTCTCTCTCTCTCTATCGCTCTGTTGCTGTAGTTGCCTTGTGTTTGACATGTTTTGGTCAAGGTTGCCGCTTGAACTTGCTGAAGGTAAAAAAAAACAACCTCACCAACAACAATCTCGAACAATGTCCTTCAATTCATTTGGCCAAGGACTAGTGAGAGTTTTATCCCTCTTGCAGGTACAGAAATCGATATACGTATAGTACACTAACACAAAGCGATATACCACCCTGTGTAATTGGTAGGTACAGTCCAACTCCAAACCAACGAAGCAATTTCTCGACCGCGGATTCTATCGAAATGTGTACGGTGAAAAGGGTTCTGTTTCTGCTTATTTCTGAGAAAGCGGTTTTGGGTGGTTTGAGTGGCAGCTGAGGATTTCTAGGAAACAATCAGAACCAAGGCATTGTTAGATCGATTGGTATTGTGTAATGGAACAAGTTGTACGTTGGGTTGGATGGGATATTGTGGTTTGGATTGTGATAACGCCATTCGGCTATAAACTTATGGTGGTGACTGCTAATGTACCCTCGACATGAACTCAGTGGATTACTACTCTTTCCGTTCGCTCGGGTGACTTTCGATTTTGGTGTACTGTATAGGGTTTTCGGATTTAATTTGAATTTATTGCCAAGAGATAACTGGGTGAGGATATTTGTCTCTACATTATCAACACGAAACGTGCATGGAATTTCCTTTTAAGACTGTTGAAGGAACAAATTGGTGAACATATGGTATTCACACGCAGATATAGGTAACAATCGATGCAACGACACTGACCTAGTAATCGAATAAGACCGAAAAAGCAACACCGATGCGGCTGTGTGTCTGGAATGGACTTGGCTCTTGCCCAATAGAAGCAGGAACTTTGAAGCCACTCCCTTCATCATTTTTCATAAGTCCTAATAAGGGAATATGTTGACGCAAATTTCTAGGATTTCTGTTACCATTTGCAGAATGTAAGGATAATTTTAGCAAATTAGTTGGGAGTGCCTGCTAAATTTGTTTACACCTCACGATGGTAACGATAGAGTTTGTTAGAAAGTTCGCACAGAAGGTACACAGTAAAGTTAATCGTAATTGTTTGCAGTGGCATTGGTATTTATTTAGTAAGAGTAAAAAAGCTGAGAACACGTGCTGCGAATTTGATTTATTTTTCTTCTCCCGTAGGGTAGGGAAAGAAATGTTTTAACGTATTCAGGGGTGGTGATTACGTTTTCAAAGCTAGATTCCCACAGACGATATCATGGAGTTAAGCGAATGCATCTAAGTACCTCATTTTCATTCACTTAACGTGTCCTTACTAGGATACTGATGTCGTACACATATGTCCAGAATATGTCATATGAAACCCAATATAACTCGAAGTATTATATTAATCTCCGCCCTCCGAAAAGAAAATAGGTGTTCTTATTAATAGGAACAAATTATGGTGGACAATTCAGTCCTTTGAGCCTTACAAATCTCCCGGTCCGGACGGTATACTCCCGAAAGCACCGGAAGTAGCAATCCAAAAAATTATGGAAATTCTCAGATATAGTCTAAAATTAGGGTACATACCAATAGCTTGGAGGGAAGTTAAGGTGGTTAAAGCTGGCAAACAGGGGCATATAAAAGCAAAGATTTCAGACCAATAAGTCTGTCATCATTTCTGCCTAAGACCCTAGAGCGACTGTTGGAGATTCACATTAGGAAAAAATGCAGTAATGGCTTTTTGACTAAGTCACAGCATGCATATATGAAAGAAAAATCTGTAGAAACCGCCTTGCACGATGTGGCGGAGAAAGTAGAGAAGAGTCTACACTTTGATGAATTTGCGATGGCCTTCTTCGATATTGATGGAGTCTTCAATAACGTGAAGTGCACCGTCATTAAAAGTGCTCTAGTAGAGGCTAACAGGGCATTATAAACTGGGTTTGCAAGATGCTTGCAAGCAGGAAAATAAATTGTTCCATTGGGCAAAGCTCGGAATGCCCGTAACCAGAGGAACACATCAGGGGGAGTCATATCTCCACTCCTGTGGGTGCTGGTTATCAATGATATCCTCAAAAAGCTTAGCACAATGCGTATAAGTGCCACGGTATATGCAGATGAAGTGGTCATAATAGTGCAGTTGCTCTGAAGATAATCAGCACTTGGGCAAAAATCTGTGGTCTCAATGCCAACCCTTCCAAAATGGCACTAGTTCTTTTCACCAGAAAGTACAAGATACCGCAATTCAAACTCCCGAAACTCAAGGGAGTGGAACTTTCTCATTCGGACAGCGTGATATATCTGTGTGTGATTCTAGACAAAAAACTGAATTGGAATCTTAATGTAGCGGAAAGAACTAGAAAGGCATATAATGCTCTTCTTAGCTGCAAAAGTAGGAAAGTAGGAAAAAATGTGGGAAAAATGTTGGGCTTAAAACCTGCTATGATGTACTGACTGTTTACGGTGGTGGTAAGACCCATACTTACATACGGCGCACTAGTTTGGTAGAAAGCAACAAACAAACAAGAAAACGGTTTACGGAAAATTAGCGGTGGTTCAAAGAACGGCTTCCATAGCCATTACAGGTGCGCTCCGTAGCATAATTTACAGATCAAAAAACTTGCCAGCAACAGAGTAGTAGTTTCGGACATGGCGCGATCCTAACGGAGCTACTGCCAGGCAATCCAATTCTAATGGATGAAATTCATTCCATGGTCGACTTCGACATCCCGTGTGATACAATACATCGGGAGGGGGAAGACTGGAAAAAAAATGCAATAATCAGGTCAAATGAAATTGCAATTTTCACAAGAGTGTATATAAGACTATCGGACGCAAGCTGTGTCTTCCAATCAGAGGTTCTAACTATCCCCAGGGCGACTGAGCTAATGCAGATGAGATCGGTATCCAAAAGAGATATCGCTATCTACATCGATAGCCAGGCCGCACTCAAGGCAATGGAATTCACCAACGTCAACCTGGTACAGTCAGGGGCTCTCGCACAGTGCACAAGACACTTTGCAGTCAGAACCGGGTAAGACTATTCTGCGTGCCAGGACACTGCGGTGTTAAAGGAAATCAACAACGAGCTTGAAAGAAAAGGAGAGCTACTCGACAATAGTGAGGTTGCCAACATCAATCCACCCCTTTGTATAGTGAGGGGCAGTATCGAGGAAAATATCCCAAAGACTTAAAGGCCAAGTCTTAAAGGACACAGGGTATCCAAAACTCTCTGGCCGCTTTTTGACGGCAAATGATCTAGGAAATTAATGAAATTAAACAGGGATAAGCGTAAGATTGAAATAGGAATCCTGACTATCCTCTAAGGCAACACGCAAAAAGACTCAAATTGTCAGATACAAATACTTGCAGATTCTGCCAATTTTTAGGAAAATACTTTTTCGAAAGCCTAGAGAAAATAGACGACACGAACATCTTGGTTTGTGCAGGGAAATTGGGTGTCTCACCAGGGAGATTGTTTAGGTCAACTGGTTCCACAGGGATCGCCATGGGCCTGTTTCGGTGCATGCTGTCTAAACCCCTGTTTAACCTAACCTATTATATTATTGTTTCAAAGAAACTATCTTTTGTTGGTTGTTTCCGACAAAGTGTATGGTACTCGTAAGGCGAACATCAGAGACTGTAGCGTCATCAATTTATTGTATTTTTTTTTTTTTTTGGGATACTTGAGATTAGAGCGGTGCACAGATGGGCAAAGTCCCTAACAACTTCAAACTTATAACTAACTACCCGTTGATGAGATACTGCATATTATTTGTTATCCAAAAAATGATGCTTCACACCAGAATGTTAATCTTTAGACTGAGACTATACAACTGCGCTTCTTTCCTTATTTCCTTAAATTCTGGTTTTTCGTAACCTTAGCATTTTTATTTACCTTCCGGTACATAATACATTTGAACATTATGTCCGCAATAACAACTCGCCACGATCTAAATCTAGTGCGTCTCCAATGATGGTCATGGCTTGTTCATGTGGATAATCGTCGAATTCACCCTAGTGAAAACACAGTAGAAGAAGACCTTACCTAAGGTACGTCGTTAGAAATGTACGTCAACAAATTCGGCGTGTGTAACCGGTTGGCTAGAGAGTCGTGTTAGTGTAGGCCCAGGACAATGAATATAGTACATCACCGAACAGTTGAACCACATAACTAGCCAAATGGGAGATCTGTGAAAGTAGACATCAAACAGCAAAACCTTGGAAATATGTTTCACACACAAGACCTCGGGCAGCAGAATGACAGTTACGGATCTGATGAAAGATAAAGCATCAGCGAATGAATGGGACCTACGACTCGAAATCGTTTACAGAATATAATTGCAAGGCATATATATCTAGTACTTATGGAATTAAATCCTTCTTAAATCTATCTCGAAATCAATGAAAAGGACCTGCACTAAAGTATTTAAAAAAAAAAAAAAAAAAGCCGTTAAGAAAAGCGCTGCTACGTCAAAACTATGCATGCATTAGTTTAAACTTTGTCGGTTTGATAATAAAAAGTGTTTTATTCACCACTTTTCTTCTTTCAACTGATGATGAACTTTGAAAAAGTACTCAAGGTGACTCGTTATTACTATACTCCCGATGGTATTTTCAGTACCGGCCAGGGCACGGATTCTGTAGGTGCGAACTAAAACCCCCCACCGGCTTAAGCACTAACCCAGGAATTACTAGATCTTTCGATTTGGGTGCTCTCTGGGGCTCCTTCTAGGACACATTTGGTATATTGGATTAGAATGATGGAGAGATCACCAGGAAGGCTCAGTCTATTACGTTTAAATTCCAACAGAATAAACAGGTGGTTACTCAAACTGATGCTTTCGATGCATTTTTCCAAAAAACCGAAAAAGTCGAACAAGGGACAGTTAAAGAAGGTGTCTCAACCTCAACCTGAAAGCCTCACTTCTTCAGCGACGTCGAAAAAGAGAAACGGTTGGCAGAAGTGTCACCCACTGAAAGCCATTAAGGTGTCGAAACTGAATATCCATCCATTTCTTCCGTTTCGATCAGGGTTAAGAGAAATAAAGCTTCTGACACGTGGTCTGTCGATAGCTTTTTCCGCGCACGATACGCTGATGAAATCGTTGCTTTCACCATCGAAGACTGCAGTCTTAGTGAACGGACATCGAACAAAGCGGTCATACCTATTGACGAAATACACGGTGGCTTTACCCAACTCGATGCGCGGTCGTGACAGTCAACAGAGATCATAGTTCTTGTGAACGGAAGCCGATTGATGTGGTCAAATCTACCCTAAGGAAAAAACCCTAGTGGTGCCCTTCCCCACGCACAAGATCCGGCTGGCACCGGTGCTGCAACTACCAAAGGTTGCATTCTGGGTAAACGGAATTTGAAAGTCGCGGAAAATTCGCCTTCATGAAAACCCTGAAACGCCAAAGGGGACGAAAACGACTTATCAATAAGAGTGTCACTAATTTTTCTCGGATGCTTCGGTAACAGTGTAATAATGCCGAATAAAAGAAGCTCTGCCTTGCTTAACAGTAGCAGCTAGCTAAAGCAGGAATGTTTTCACTCGAGCGGAAGGCCGAGGTATGGAAAAGGAACTCATAGGGTGAAATATATACTCTATGCAGCAAGAACTCTTATCTCAAGTAGCACCGAAAATCCCCTCTGAGAACTAAAACTTTTAAGGTTTTGAGGCCCGCGATGACTTCACGGTCGGCATACCAACTAGTCTGCCTTCCTTCATGTTGAAGGGTATGGTTAAGCTTCATGTGCCAAGATGAAACATTCATACCAACGCGGTAGATCCTGTGAGACTGCGCTATAAAATTTGGTGGGCAAAATTGGAATCGCACTTGACAAAAAGTACACGCTCGTCACTTCCATCGACATTGAGTGTGCTTTCGACGACATGTTGGAACTCGGTCAGACAGCAACACTTAGGCGAATCACTAGTTTTGTGGATAAGAGCAATGCTGGCTCAATACTTAGCCCTCTCCATAGTTTTAATACCTACAGTTCGCCATATCTAGATAATGTAGTTTTCTATTGGATCACGCTTTACGTCCGTTTGCTCCACAGTGCAGGTAGGCGTTGATATAATCGAAATTTGGCACAACGATGACAATAATTGACCTATGTATGGTATATTGTGATGAATAGGTATAGAGGGGGAAAGTATCTGCATCTGTAACCTCTCACCCTTTCCAAGCTAGTTGGAGAATGCATTTAAAAGCTGAATTCACTGATTCTTGTTTAGACCCCAGATCATAATAGGATCACGAGAGATGAGATGGCCGATGAACTTGCTAGAGAAAATAATTTTTCAACAACCTGGTTGGGCTTAGGGCTGCCAACGTCCTTTATTAGGATTTCCATTGACAGTTGGGTTTCTTATGAGCATAACTGCATGCCATCTGCCTAGACCTAACGAATACTTTTCGACGTAAAAAAGTATGTAAACTGCTTATTGGCGTTGTAGCGGGACACTACGCTTTCGTTAAGCGCTTAAGTGTGCTTTGCATATGTGGCACGGCATCCTCCGACCCTTGCTGTAAGAGTGAAGATGATATCGGCGAACACTATCTACAATCTACTTACCACTGCACACTTTTGAAAAGATGTTCAACCCCAGCAGCCAAAATCTACTATTTAAGGTTACTTCAAAGCGAAAATTTTTGAACTTTTCATTCAATTACTTGCGCTTCTAAGATATTCGAACAAAAGCAAATAGTTTTTAATTTATTTATTTAAACAAATATATTTTTAACCCAAAGCATTATGCCCGAGATGAAGGATGTCGCCCTTGAAACGCCCAGCAGCAGCAGCGGAGAATCTGAAAAACTTAAGGAAATCGGCCAACGGAAAAAAAGAAAATTTCTCAGAACTAGGTGAGCTCAGTCAAAAAATCACTGTTTCTCGAAATTTTGTTTTCCAACGATCTAAGGAGTTTTCGATTTTTTTTTTTTAGAGAAAACTAGTATTACGACACGTTCGCAAAGTCGGTTCTTTTTGTAATATATTCAAATTACAGTCCTCCGCGATTTTTCTTTATGTTTCAGTCCAGCCAACTTGTCTTCACAAATTCCCCGAGCCAATTCTGCGCGAACTAGTGAAACTATCAAACAGCCCTCTAGTGGTAATATTAAGGAACCTTCTAAATCTGTTTTGCCGTATCAGATAAGAAAATCTCTCTCCCAAATGGACATGAAACAATCGAAGAATGCCTACAATCGGCTTCCCAGAAATGCTATTCACAATATCTACAACGTTGCCATGCCAAAACCTGTGCTGATGCCAAATCCGCAAAGGAATCATCACGCCTCCTATTTGGCAAAGGAAAATCTCTTCTATGTGGTCAATGAACCAGAGATCGGGGGCATGAATGCCAAGGTAGCTGGAATGAAAATATTTGCAACTATCATGTTGAATGCATGGCGCAAAAGAAGGGAAGACGTACGACGTCTAACCGACGAAGTGGATCAATTACAAAGGAAGGTGATGATATTATTCTATTCACCATGTATTCTTTTCCTTAAAATATTCCTTCTTCCTTTTAGTCCATAAAAGTCAAAAATCAAATCCATGTCCTCAATTCTGTCTTTCGAAATGAACAAAAAACTAACGAGAAACTTAGCCGTCAATTGCGACATACAAGCGAGAACTACCAAAAAGTGCAATCCTCGGTAGAAAGCCTCACTACATCTCTGTTTAGTTCAAAAGCAGAGGCGTCACTGTACGAACAACAATTGCATTCAAAGGAACAAGAAAACGACACACTGAACAACATCCTTTCGGAGACCAAAAGTCAGCTCTTTAAATCGATGACACAGATCAGACACCTGCAGACAAGTTTGTCCTGCGAGCAACGTAAAATCCAGGAGCTGGAGAATCAAAAGAACGAGCTCCTGAATGAAGTAAGTATGCCAGAGTGGTGAGTCGTTGATTGTTTGTTTACATTACTCGATTTAAATTATTGATGAAGAACGAGACCCTACCCATGTACATAGGGTACACAGAATGTTCATTTTTCTTTCGGGACGAAAGCAAAAACAAAAATGAAAAAAAAGGTCAAAGTTAACATCGTGTGGTTTCCCCAATTCGTTGTGTTATGCCGCCTTATCCTGGATGAGTCATCGAGGCAATTCGTGTTCCAGGAATTGGGTGGAAACTTTTCACCCATCTTGCTAGAGAGCTTTACGGTTCATTCGGATTGATAGCCATTATAAAGATAATGGTGGTGGTACTATGATGATGGTGATTCCTGTGTCGAATGGATGAGTGTTGCCTTAGCATGTGTCATCCAAGAAAGCATAGGAATTCTTAGGACACTTATTGGATATCAATTTATGTGTGAAATTCTTTGATGTGGAGGATGTGAAACATATCCTTGGTGAGGTTTTCATTGAGTGTTATTCTCCAGCGAGTAATCTGAAGCTGGATTTTGAAGTGGCTATATGTGCATATGTATGTATCTATCTGTGTAATTTGGGTGAGCACTTCATCAGAGATTTCTAATAAATGGAAAATAGAAAACCTGAATTTGATTCATTATCCGAAGGTCAAAGGTAGAATTTTATTTCACAAAGCGAAGGTTATCTTAAAGGGACCAGCAACGAATCGATATGAGTTTAAGTGCTGTTAAAAAATAGTATCAGATGTTTTCATTACAACAAAGGCGGAACCGTATTCTCATGGGATAGCACGTAAATATGCATATTCTTAAGAAACGCTCATTCTCTGTAGACAGATTGAAAGGAAATGCATTTTTTTTACTCCAAACAAATCCTACAGGGCTGGGTACAATAGGTATATCTTCCTGGAATCTTTGTTAAACAATTGGTTTTAGAAAATGAAAATCTAGGTATGGAATGCTTCGAAGCAATGCTACCTAAATTAATGAGGTAATTAATTAGAGAAATGTTTTTGTTGGTCCTATAAGACGAACCTGGCAGAGAAAAACGGAAAAAAATTCAAACGAGCCACGAATGACTGCAACGTGTGAAATTTATTTGAATACGACCAAAAACTGAGGTAAATAATACATACATAATAATAATAAATACTACAATGCCCCAAAGGTAGTAAATATTTTTGGTCTTTCGTCAAAAACATTAGAAATTCTTACTCATCCTCCACCCCAACGCTCATTTACAATTACATTCCAGCTGTCAGCTGGAATAAGGCCAATCTGCTTGCTGCACATTTTACGGCCAACCCAACACTTCCAGATTGTGCTTTGTCCCCACGTACACTTGAGTGCGTCGAATCTTCAATGGGATGAACTCATTAAAGATCTTAATACACACAAATCCGCTGGTCTATATGGTATATCTCCCCTTTTTCTGAAGAGCTGTTCTTCCTCGCTGGCAAAATCACTGCGTAAGCTTTTTCATCTATCCTACTCTTTAGGACTACTTCCGAGCAGAAGGAAAACAGCATTTGTGAATCTTCTTCTCTCTCCTCCGACAGACTATTTGCACTTACGTCCCTTCTTTCCAAGGTCATGCAAACGCTGATAAACCGTGAGCTTATGAAATATCTCGAAACATGAAAACTTCACAATGACCGGCAATACGGTTTTCGTAGCAACAGGTCCACTGGTGATTTGATGACATGTCTCACCGAAAAGGGGAATCAAAGTCTAGACCAATCTGGTGAAAGCAAGATAGTTTCACTTGATATTTCTAAGGCGTTTGACATCAGGCTCTTTTGTCGAAAATGCGTGCTTTGGGGATAGATGACTCTCTTCTTCAATAGATTAGAAATTACCTTTCGGAAGGTTCAATTCAAGTTGTCTTGGATGGTTACAAGTCTGATGTTCACAAAATAAATGCTGGTGTGCCCCAGGGCTCCGTTCTGCCTCTCTTTTTAATTTTCATCAATGATCTCTAATCTACTACTTCTAATCCAATATATTCCTTTGCTGACGACATTACTCCTTGCTTTTCATATTCGTTCCCGTACTCACGTCCCTGCTCTTCGGCTGCAGAACGGGAACACCAGCGTTTGTTAAGCTCATTAAATTCTGATATTATTACAGCATAACTAATTGTGAAGCCACTAATAGAGTAGAATTTAATGCTTCCAAAACACAATGTTGTCTGTCTGCTGTCGTTAAAGCGAAATTTAAACACCCAGCCATTGTCCATGAATGGCACTTGCATCGCCGAAACCGAAAAACTTTCCTCTCTGGGTATGTGTGTGTACGTTGGAGTGACGACATATTCGGTGTCGTCAAAAATGCTGGGATATGTCTAGGTTTCCTCAAGCGATGTAGGAAATACTTTACCCTCTCTGATCAGGCCCCAATATATAAGGCATTTAACCTCCCGAAATCGGAGTACATTATCCACATCTGGTCGGTTGCGCCCAAAATATCTCTGCACCTGTTAGATAGGATTCAGAACTTATAGGTGATACTAATATCACTTAGACAATGGACGCATTCGAACACCGTTTTATCGCTATTTCCACCATCAGTGCTCCATAGAAATCGGCAGTAGCATTCCGCCCCTTAAAACTTTTAACCGTAACACTCGTCTCGCTATGAATTCTAATCAGTATACCCTCCATTTTCCATTACCATTTCCATATACCATTTTCGGACGTACTCTAAAATATCGTGATTCGTTCCTGAGCCGTACAACTGGCTTATGAAATGGCCTGCCTAGCTCTTTATTTCTTAGTCATTATAACCTTCAAACATTTGAAACCAACCTCTCTTTCTATCCTCTCTGATTTTTCTTCGCCTTCGCTGTGTGCAAGCATTTTAAGGGTACTTAAGGTCCCTTGAGCGTGCGCAAATTTATATTTTATATTTTGCTGAATGAGAGAGCTGTTAACTAAGCAAAGTTGGCTTTACTTTTCTACAAGTTAGTGATTTTTTAGACTTCGGTTTTTTGTAATTACCTTTAACTCGATGAACATTAATAGCCCGCACACCCTGAAAAGCAGCGGCCTTGAGACAATTATAAGTGGGGTTGCGTGTCGGACGGTAGTTTAAGCAAGGACCTAGGCTGGGTTTTGAATTTTCGGAATCATTCAGCGGACGAAAGCAACCGAACAAAGTTTAAGATTAATATTCTGCCGTATACTTCTGGACAAACTTCTTAATGTCTTCTTTATGCTCAGCTCCTAGAGACACATAGGGTCCTCAATAACACGTCCCTAATGATTTTTTTTCTCCAATTACTGCCCACGTCTTTCCCGATCACTATGGGTACTGCTCTAGAGTTTTTCTTTGGTTTTCCTCAGTCTTTCTGTCAATGATTCAGTAACAACTACTGCTATAGTTGAGCTATACGAGTGCCCCTTTCATCTAGAATATCCTTCGCCAGTTCATTCTCCCGTGCAAATATCGACCCTATAAGTAGCTAGCCGTCTTTTAAGGGGTTACTTACATCAACTTAGGTAGGTAGGTGAAAGTGACTGATGACTCTTACTCATGGGAACCAGTTTGAGTTTATGACGAAGGGTAGAAAACTGTTTACGTCTATATTCTTTAGATCGTTTAAGTCATTGCAGAAGAAAGCTCCTAAGTGAAGTTTTTTTTTCTCTAGGGGAGAGCTGGACATGTACAGAGTAGGTGGTGGATTATCTCCTCTACACCTTGTCCATGCAGCTTCTACAGAAATCGTTTGTAACCCAGAAAAAGTGAACGTTGAATTGCTGTGCCATCTCCGTCAGAGATGATCGGCTTTCAAGGGGGGCTTTAGAATTGAATGAGACTGACTCCAGGGACTTGATAGCGGCCTGACTATCCTTTGCAGATATCACATTTTTCTTCGGGCAAGACAGAGCTTCTTTAATTGCCAAAATCTCCGCCTGGAACACGCTACAGTGATTTGGAAGACGGAAAGAGAGGCTTAGATTTAGCATATCTGTGAAAACAACTCCACCAACTCCGCTATCGGTTTTAGATCCATCTAAATACATATATATTTCTACAGAGCCAGCGCGAGTAGGTACTTCATCGACATCGTGCACAACCAAATCAGTTTCTCAGTGATATCAAAACCAGACATGACTCTGTTTAGCAATCTCAGAAACGATCAAGAGGTGGTTCAGAGGATTTACTAATTGATGGCCTTATTAGACCATTAACATCAGTTTTGGATGCGACAAAAAGGATCTTGTATTAACAGGCTTATACCTTTGTAGTAGTGTATCGTAGTTCAGCGATATCGTTCATAGAACCGGACAGAACATGCTGAAATTCCATTCATGCGGCATGCGATCATCCAACTAAATTTTGAAGATGATCCATGGCTGCTCCTTAGATTCATCGGATGGATGGTACAATAGTTTTCGCAGTATATTCATCGTTTTTGACGTTTAACAGTCTGCATAAGAGTCCTCTCATATTCTCAACACCAATAGATCCGTGACTGTCCTTATAGGCTTCGTTTCTGATTTTCTTGTCTTGACAAGTCTTTTTTTCTCTCGCATAAAATTTCCGGACTTAACTTGTATAATAGTATCATGTATTTTGATCGGCTCCATTTCCCTCTTTTATAGTTCCCCCTTTCCTCTTCGGAGATGTTTGTGTTTGTGGTACGTATGGAGAGTCGCCTGATTTCCATTCTCGAATTAAGTAATGCAAGATTCGCATATTGATTGTCTGCAAGGGCCGCCAGTATTCATCGTCCAAGCTTGGATTATATGTTTGTGGCCACCTTGTGAAACTTATTACATTAAAAGCAAAATTTCTGATGGTCTCACGACCTGCTAAAGGAATTTTGAAAAAGGGACACAACAATTTCTTATTTTACTTAAACTTTTTTTACGATCTGTCAATTGCGAACCGTTTGTCATGGTTTACACTTTATCATGGTGAAGAGCAACGTTTGGAAATCATTAAAAATTTCTACCGAAATTCTGAGTCGGTGGTCGCAACTTTAAGAGCTCGTCCCTCAATTTTCGGTAGTAGACGATTATTCGTCCCACCAGACAGGCTGTAGCTATAATGGATAAATTCGTATTCACTATTGAATGTTCCTGTGCCAGTAAGATAACGCACCGGTTGAAGTACCGAAAATATCGCTGCCGCAGTGCATCAGTACAAAATGAGCCAAATCAGTCGGATTCCACGCCGTTCACAGGTATTGGGAATCTCTCAGCCCAAGATCAAATTAACTCAAGAACTGAAACTTCTTGATCACTTTAAACTTCTCCGATTGGACTCTGCAAAAGTTTGAAGAAAGTCCTAAGCTCATTTCTGGCTTAGTGGTTTTTTTTAATAATCAAAATATGCCTCAAGAGACTCCAAAATGATTTTGGAAATCTTTATTTGGACCTTTACAACTGTTAAGTGGAAAAGATGATATGCGCCAAGTGGCTGCCGCCAGTGTTGATACACATTTGTGCCCGTTTTATCGCATTTCCGTGACTTTCCGAAAGATTTCCGGTGATAACTATTCGCATTCCTGTCGCATATTCTCCTTAAGGGCTGCGATTGTCTGAGGCTTGTTGGCATAAACCCGCGACTTCAAGTAGCTCCAAAGAAAGAAGTCTGGGATGGTTAAATCTGGCGATCTTGCTTGCCACGCCAAATCGCCAAAACGGGAGATTACGCGACCAGGAAACGCTTCCTTTACATTATATCCATTGTGGCTCAAGCTGTGTGTGCGTTGTACCGTCTTGTCGAAACCACATGTTCACCAAGCCCCGCCCATCCAATTCCGGCAGTTAGAAGTCGTTTATCATGGCCCTGTAGTGTTCGCCAGTAGCAGTGACCGTATTGCTGATGGCGTCCTCAAAAAAAGACGGCCCCAATCACTCCTCCCGCGTTAACGCCGCATCATATAGTGGCTTTGAGTGGATGTAATGGCTCATCTTGCATCACATGCAGATTTTCAGTGCCTCAGAAACGAAGATTTTGCTTATTGACGTAACCGCTTAAGTGGAAATACGTCTCGTCGCTCATGATGATTTTCGACACAAAATCGTCTTCTTCGTTGTTGAGATAATGGCTTTACAGTAAGGCAAAATTCGTAAACTCATATGTTGCGCAAAATGTGCAAAGCAAGAGGTTCGCAAACACACAACGGAAAATTACTGCAAAGCAAACGGTTCTAAAACGAAGAAGATTCAGTTTTTTTACGCAAAAGCAAGAGCATCTGTGCAACTATCAACGTAATGTTCCACACTTCACTTTGAATCTATGTTTGGCGTTTAATTTTTTTTTGTTCTTTTCAACAACTTGGCTATCAACTTAGCAACCATTAAGTAAGGTGTTTAAAATAAGTACACAACTTGGTTGAACAATAATGCCGTAAAATATTGAGAAATGAAAATTGTGCAAGTCATCCGTTCATAAACGTTTAACACTTGCTCTATTACATTGTTCGTTTACTCTATTACATGTGCTTTGCAGATAATTTGCTTTGCAAGTCGTGCGTTTACGAAGTCGGCCTATTTCACACGCGACTGACGTTCAGGAGGCATTAATTGATGCACTGTTTGCACTTTGTACGGGATTATGTGTAAGTCATTCACTAATGACTTACGCTGTCGTCCGTCGTCTGGTTGATGTTTCTTCGTTCTCAACGACATCGGCAGCCACGGCCGAGATATTCTCGGCCGAACGACCAGTCCGGTGGCGGCCACACCCTTCATTGTCTCCTGTGGTTCCACTCTGTTCGAGTCGAGTAGCTAAACGCCAGAATATTAGCCCAGTTGGAGCGACACGATTAGGAAATCGACGTAGAAAAATTACGCTGCATCGACACAATTATTCCACAGTCATGCGGAGTATAGCGCTCCATTGCTTGTCTGTTTGTATACTGCAGCTGTCAAGTTCACAAATGTCATTTGTATCGATCCGTTGAGAATAAAATAAAATGATTGACGTACGACGCCATTTGCAAAAATTATACCATCTTCCGATAGGGTGATTAATTTTGCGCCACCTTGTATAAGGGGAAGTTCGATAATCGTGTAATCTCGAAAAACAGTCCGGTTGAATGGTCAGCGCGCTTATGCGATTTAACGCCATTGGATTTTTTTTATAGGGTTACGTTAAGTTGTTGGTTTAAGCCAACAAGCCCACAGAGTTAGAGGAGCTCAGGAATAATATCGAACGCGAAATTGCCAACGTTCCGCCCGATATGTGTGGAAGAGTGGTGGAAAATTAGCTCAAAAGAACCGATTGCTGCGAGCGTCCTCAAGGTGGTCATATGAATGAGATCGAATTCCATACTTAAATTGAACATGTGCACTATACCTGGAATAAATTTCATCCCAATATCTCAATTATTCTGAGTTTTATTTAAATGCAAAATTGTTATGTCCTTTATTGAAAAACCCGATAGAAGCTGGCGAGTAAAGATTATTAGAGAGATTCAAAAAAATTAAAGCTCCTGCAGTGTCTTGTTTGCAATTGTAGCCGTGCGACGTCTCAGTATTTTTCCGACGTTGTATTACCCTTAATTTTCGCATTTCTGCTTTGGATACCATTAGGTAATGCTCTGAGTAAATGTTTCCTATCCAGGAGTTGGTTTGCACTAAAACTGTGACTTCCTTGTCACTTAGCAAAATCTTGATTCGTACAGTACACATCACGTGCTTACAATTCGAATATTGCTTTGAAAAAATGTCTACCCTCCTACTTACACTTATGTGGATCACGTTACTTAAATTTTAAAATTCCCTCAGAATCACTTGCACAGGTTATAACGAGTCCTTGACCTCTTATTTTGCTTTTCTATTGATTTTACTCCAAAAAGGAGTAATTCCGCTGGTGAAGATTACACTCAACAATAAATGGCTTGCAAATTTGGCCAAAAATCAATATCGCACACTTGAACTACTGCTGAAGGATTGGAAGAGGACGAGGCTTGTATTTGTTACAATTCACTAGAGAATTGGAATTTCCTGTTTTGTTTTTTTGTTATTATTACAAAGGAGTATGTGTTCTACTCGTACAATGTACAAGCACAATCGTATCTTGATTGATTGCCTCGATTTGAATATCTGAAAAGGGACAGAGGAGGTGTTATAATGTATACGCATGGCCTATTGGTAACTATGCAAACATAATAATGAGTAAAGTCATGGAATGTCTCCATAGCTTGAAGTGAGCTAGAGACTTATTCTGGCCCGGTGATGTAATTTCTTAGCACGGCATGTGCAACATGAAATAGTGGGTAGTCTTTGTTATATTTTAAATGAAGTGAAATCTCGAAAATATAAACTTTTGGATTTTAAGGGTTTTGCTGTTGATAATTCTGTTGAAATGAATTCACATGGATGGCAATGAAAGGGCAAAGGCCGGACGGAGTATGGCATGGATAACGTCGTCGAATGTAAATACATCCGTGATTACAAGTCTTAGATGTCGAGGTCTTACATTTTTCGGCGAATGTTTTGTTTCTTTTTTAGGACACTAAGACTGTTGCCACTGTTGTTACTGGGATACTTCAAAGTAATGGGTGTTCTCCCAGCAGATGTTAAGCAAAACTTATAAATGGTGTTTACGAGTATGTAAGAGGAGCCGGGTTTCCGTGGAATATTATTTCCACGTTCAGCTATACAAATCACAAAAAACCATCGCTCATCTAAGCGTGATTTACTTTGTGTTGTGGAAAGATTTCACTCTAATAAAATGCTGCATGACATTAGACCAACAACAAGACCGCCACAGCTGAGGGCAGTGTTTTTTGCGGTCGAAACAGAGAACTTCAGACGAGGAACGAGTTCACTGCACTCATATACATTCTTCCTTTTACTAAAATTACTCAGTCTAACGTAGAAAGGTCAGTATGTTAAACAATTCGGAGATAAAATGCCTGCAGTACCATCACCCACCGCATCAGCGCTGAATACGGGTTGCAGGATGCGAGAATAGGTAAGAGCTTCAAACAGGTAGTGTTAGGCGGTGTCGTCATCACTTCCACAGCAAGTATTGCAGGATATTTTGTCACTTATGCCCAGCACACTTAGATGCTTAGCAAAACCGTAGTGCTCGTCACGACTCTAGTAACCAGCCTACAGTCTTTCCTATAGAGGGATAGTAGAAAAATTCGCGAACCTCTTTCTGATGTCGGGAAGCATTCGCTTAGTTTGCGGGCAAATTGGAGAGTCATAACATCTGCAGTTATACAGTCAATGAAAGTCACAACCGAAGACGCAGGCAGTCTTAACAATTGCGACATACAATTGGTATTATCCTTGCCATATAGATGCAAAGGAACCTTCTCGGTGACAACCCACAAACCGAAAGGTCCTTTGCACTGACAGGAGGCCGACAGTGCTTTAGAGGTTTTCGACGTAACATAGTGCATAGAAGTTTGTTATCCAGCATGACACCCAAATACTTAGCATCTTTGGAGAATTCTCGTAAAGAGAACAACCTCAGTTTTGAGAGGTCTGGGCTGCCTAGGCTTTAGCACAGACACTCGCTAAGCACGACTCAACAGACAATACTACTACATCAATACAGCTACATCATCCGCGTATTCTTATGCATAGACGTCAGAACTATTGAGTGCGTTAAACAGTGCGTCGACCATTATTCTCGCCATCATATGTTGGCCACATTCAGCCTCCACAAGCATTGCTTTATCCATAAAACTAGTAATTCGCAAACGCCGTGTTTTCTGGCCGAGTTACACAGGCCAAAAGTTGCGTTGTCGAAAGCACCCTTAATGTCGATGAAAATGCACAGCGTGTATTCCTTCTTGTCAAGTGTGCCTTCAATCCTGCCTATTAAATTCTGAAGTTCAGTCTCGCGCTTACCACGTTGGTCGCAAGCAGAGCGTGCATTAGCAGGGCAGATTTGCGTACATGAATCTCGACCATTCAGTCCATACTTTTCAACATGAGGGAAATCAGACTTTAGGTCAGAAACTCTTGGCGAACG
Source organism: Volucella bombylans (assembly GCA_949129095.1). Classification (NCBI taxonomy): domain Eukaryota; kingdom Metazoa; phylum Arthropoda; class Insecta; order Diptera; family Syrphidae; genus Volucella; species Volucella bombylans. The sequence goes on along the minus strand of OX422144.1, from coordinate 103,440,157 downwards.
TGAAGTCCTCTTTTCCGATTTTCGGTTTAAGGCTCTGATCTACATATATCTTTTTGTAACATAACGGAGAATATGCCATCGGTGCCAGGCGACTTGAAGCTATCAAGAGAAGCAGCAGAATGTTTAATGGCCTCATCCGTCACAACAACCGATGAATTATGCCAGCTACGGCGGGTTGTGAGCTGGTTCTGATTAGGTTACCCAGGAAGTGAGCGTCAAGCATGAGACAGAGAGTCTCTGCTTTCGACTCAATGTAGGTGCCATCAGATTTTCTGAGTAGTTCCAGCCAGGTTGATCGTTCCCTTTTGAGGACTTTGACAAGCCTACTGTTTTTACCGACCGTTTCGATCTTTTCGCAAAAGTCTTTATAAGAGGCACTCTTCGAAATCCGAATAAGCTTCTTATATTATTTTTGCTTCGATCTAGAAAGATTCCAAACTTCCTCCAAATCAGTCATAAGTGACCTGTTTAGAAGTTTTCTGGTTTCTTTGCCAAGACGCTGCAGGACTGACATTGAAATGACATTTTAAAACGCTTGGTGCGAGTACCGTTCAGGTTCTGAACAGCTTCCGATGGCTTTTGTTTTGTCCTAAGCTTAGGGATAGCACTGTTCGACTTATCGAACTCCTCGTTAAATTGTTTTCAGTTGGTTTTTTGCGCTTTCCTACTCTTCAACAAGATCGAGACACCTCGTATCCGATTCTGAATTTGATTTTTTTTTGTTTTTAAGAACTTAACCCTCAACTGGGTATAACTACACTTATGATGCCAAAGCATGTGTTAAGTTTATCGGATAATGGAACAGAAAGAGAAAGAAAGATGTTTGGGCTCAGTGTCTATTTCGCTCCATGGGCAGCATCCAACATTTAATGGGGAGACTAAATTATTAGTGTAAATTGGCTTGATGTAGTATTTAGGAATCATTCATTTCACTAGATTTTAGTTGCCTGCAAAAAAGTCTTTCGGTCACAAACCGTCCGATTTGGAACTGGAAGCCAATTCACTACCATTTGAGCCACGGCCACCCACAATGATGTCTCTATGATCTGGCATGCAGATTTCCGATATCACTTTCCAGCCAGTAATCTCCCTAGAATACCTATTGGATAACGTTAAGTCGATTACCTGCTGTCTTACTCTCGTAACAAAAGTTGGCTGAGGACCAACATTGCTGACAACTAGGTCAGACGATAGTATGAAATCCAGGAGATGATTGCCTCTCACGTTGCATTTGCTACTGCCCCAAAAAGTATTCTGAGCATTAACATCGTTGCATATGATAAGTTCCATCTTCCAGAGACATTCTATCTCATAGGAGCTCTTAGAAGCTTTCTTTGGTGTCGTCATCTTTCTCTGCTATGGGTCCATGAACCTACACAAGGAAAGCTTTACCTTGATGCAAATTATCATTAGGAGCCCATTCACAGGTCAAAAATTCAGGAGTTCTTGCCTAAGTTTGGCCCCAATTACAAATCCACATCCAAGCAAACGCTGTTTTTTTTTTGTCTGATTTGAAGTCATTTGTAAAAATTCGATTTGGATAGGAACTGATTCTTCGTGCCAAAGCCGGCTAGAGCCATTGCTAAACCACCGGAGACTTGGAGTTAATCTATCATAGAAGATTTTCATCTCTATGTTATGTTCCTATGTTATACAGTACGTTCTCGATTGAAGCAACTCCTGAATTTACATCATTGACGCATTTACGAGTACATTAGACGCAGTAATCGCAACTTTTCAAATAATTTTGACTCGATAACTGCAACTTTTATTTTTATATATGTATCTCTATTTACTCTTGTTCTTGGCTATGTTTGTGTTTTGAGTTTTCCTTTTGTCTGGGCAGTTATTTTACCGCTATTTTTGAGTGCCTTTAACTGATGGTACGATGAAGTTGTATGAATGTATCTATTGAAAACAAGATTTTGTTGTCAGTTTAATGTATTTTGTTTAGTGTGTGTTTCGAAAAATGGGTGTTACAAAAAAAAAAAAATTGTGCAACTATCAATTAGAAATAAAAGTGAAATTTTAGAAAAAATTAATAGAGGAGCTTCAATTAAATCAATATGCCGTGAGTATAATGTTCATAAATCTACAGTAAGAAAGTTTGTTTCTAGTGGATTTACAGGGGGTGGATTATATTAAAGGGGTGCGAATATCCTAAGATGGAAAAGGCTTTGTACAAGTGTTTCCTAAATCAAAGAAAGCTAAATGTGCCAATTATCCAGCGAGGTCCTAAGAACAAAGGCGTGCTTATTGCATGGAAAAATTGAGGAAAGGCCAGGATCTTTTAATGCTAGCAATAGCTGTGGAGAAAAACTTTCAAACAAACCGTAGCTTGTAGATCCTTTTTGATTAAAATTAAGGAAAAACCCAAAGAGCTCGATTTGACTTCCCCTCAAATTTATAACGTCAATGAGTCCGGGTTATTCTACCGACTTATGCCCAACAAAAAGCTTGTAGGTTTTAAAGAATCGTCAGCTCCTGGCCGAAAGATAAACAAAGAAAGAATCACGTTTCTCGCCTGAAACTAACGCTTCGGGTTTGCACAAAGTTAAGCTATTCGTCATCGGCGAATCTGTAAACCCACGATCTTTTAAAAATTTTGACCTCATGCCCGTGCCCACAAGGCAAATAAAAATGCTTGGATGACGTTAGCATTCTTTGAACAATGGTTCCACTCGACATTTGTGCTGAGGTAACAAAATTTTACAGGCCACAGGTAGGTCTTTTTTTCATACTTTTTTTTTTTTTTTGGTAAGACTCTTTCTAAATTAAAAAGGCACTATTACTTTTGGATAACGCTCTTTGCCATCCAAAAGATGCCGAGTCAAAAAGTTATGACGGCAAGATCGTTGTCATATGTTTTCCTGCAAATTACGCTGCTATCCTTCAGCCAATGGACCAGAACGTTATAAATTTGACAAAGTTGCACTACAAAAAAAAGTCTATTGGCGTTTTTAGTTGGATGTAGTGAGGGATCAGACCTTGAAATAAAAATGTGCACACCATTGATGTGCTCTCCCCTCTAGGCTCGTCGGACCATTGTGTCATATCAGCTAATTTCTCTTACACCGACCACACAGTTAGAGAAAAAATTCCTAAAAGAATCGTATGGCAATACGAGAAAGCCAACTGGAGCGGTTTAACAGCTTCTTTAGGAATTTTAGCTGGTCGTTATGCTTCCTCGATAACGACGTACGAGTAGATGCCGCTGCTGATATGATTACATACATCATTCTCTTTGGAATGAGATCCTTTATTCCTCATCGGATGAAGAGTATCAAACCAAAAGAAAAGGCATGGTACGACTCGAGCTGTAAAGAGGCCGTCAGGGTTAGAGAAATTTGTTCGGTCCTATAAGACCAACCCGACAGAGGAAAACCGAAAAAAGTTTAAACGAGCCAGAAATGACTGCAACGCCTTTCTTAAGCGTGTGAAATTCCTATACGACCAAAAACTGAGGCAAAAAATACTGCAATGTCCCAAAAGCAACAAAAACATTAGAAATTCCGCCTCATCCTCCATCCCAACGCTCATTTACAATGACATTCCAGCTGTCAGCTCTTTGGATAAGGCCAATCTGCTTGCTGCACACTTTGCGGCCAGCTCAACACTCCCAGATTGTGCTTTGTCTCCGCCTACACCTGAGTGCGTCGAATCTTCAATGGGACGAATCTACTTTCGCACTCGTGTAGTAGCAAGAGTACTTAAAGATCTCAACATACATAAATCCGCTGGTCCAGATAGTATATCTCCCCTTCTTCTGAAGAGGTGTTCTTCCTCGCTGGCAAAACCACTGCGTAAGCTTTTTCATTCCCGAGCAGATGGAAAACAGCATTTGTCCAGCCCATTAAAAAAAAAAAAGGCGAATCATCTTCTCTCTCCTCCTACAGACCCATTGCACTTACGTCCCTTCTTTCCAAGGTCATGGAAACACTGATAAATCGTCAGCTCATGAAATATCTCGAAACACGAAAACTCAGTGACCGGCAGTACGGTTTTCGTAGCAACAGGTCCACTGGTGATTTGATGGCATCTCACCGAAAAGTGGAACCAAAGCGTACATCAATCTGGCGAAAGCAAGATAGTTGCACTTGATCTTTCTAAGGCATTTGACAGAGTTTGGCATCAGGCTCTTTTGTCGAAAATGCGTGCATTTGGGATCGACGACTCTCTTCTTCAATGGATTAGAAATTACCTTTCGGAACGTTCAATTCAAGTTGTCTTGGACGGTTTCAAGTCTGATATTCACAAAATAAATGCTGGTGTGCCCCAAGGCTCTGTTCTGTCACTGACACTCTTTTTAATTTTCATCAACGATCTCTTGTCTGCTACTTCGAATCCAATATATTCCTTTGCTGATGACAGTACTATCTGCTTTTCATATTCGTTCCCGGACTCACGGCCCTGCTCGGCTGTAGAACGAGAACGGCAGCGTATGCTAAGCTCATTAAATTCCGATATCAACAGCATAACCAATTGGGGAACTATCAACAGAGTGGAATTTAATGCTTCCAAAACACAATGCTGTCTGCTGTCGTTAAAGCGAAATTTGAACACCCAGCCATTATCCATGAATGGCACTTGCATCGTCGAAACCGAAAAACTTTCCATTCTCGGTATGTGTGTCAATGACAACTTACGTTGGAATGACCACATATTTTGATGTTGCCAAAAATGCTGCGAATTGTCTAGGTTTCCTCAAGTGATGTAAGAAATATTTTACCCCCTCTGATCTGGTCTCAATATATAAGGCATTCATCCACCCAAAATTGGAGTACAATGCCCACATCTGGTCAGGTGCTCCTAAAACATCTCTGTCCCTGCTAGATAGGATTCAAAACCGTGCGATAAAACTTATTGACGATACTAATATCAGTCAATCAATGGACACCCTCGAACACCGACGAAATGTCTCGTGTCTCACTTTGTTTTATCGCTATTTCCACCACCAGTGCTCCACTGAAATCGCCAGTAGCATTCCGCCCATTCAAACTTTCAACCATAACACCCGTCTCGCTATGAATGCTCATCAGTATACCCTCAAGCCCATTTTCGGACGTACTCTAGAATATCGTGATTCGTTCCTAAGCCGTACAATTCGCTTATGGAATGCCCTGCCGATCTCTGTATCTTCTGGTCATTATAACTTGCAAACATTTAAAAACAATGTACATCGGTACCTCTCTTTTCTTCCTCCCTAAATTTCCTTTGCCCGCGCTGTGTACAATCACCTTAAGGGTACTCAAACCCCTTGAGCGCGCGCTCAATATAAAAAAAAAAAAAAAGTCTTCAAGAACTGTGAGAAATGGCGATTTTAAAAAATCTAACAAACCAAAAAATCTAAACAAAAATATCCAATTTTTTCAAAACAAAATAATAGCACATGTATAGAGAACTATACATATTTATGTACCTACATATATCAATTCAATTCAATTCAATTTATTGGATAATACAAACTGTACAGATAAGACTTTGTCTTTTAGAGTACTCACGAGCACACAGAAAACTACGTTCTCTTGGTGTATAGTATACTCTCAGGATCGCTTTATATTTACAACTGTTGTTTGTTGCGCGACTAAACGCCATCTACCGATCTTGTATCTTACAACAAATGTTTAAATTGTTTGCCTCCAGTGGCAATGTAAGCTCTATATCTTCTTACAAATGATCTGGTAATAAGATGGGCATATCTTCTGGAGTTGATGTCTTCAACGGCTTCTGCAATTTTTTCTTTTATGCTCCCCAGTGAAAAAAATCGAGTAGATTCAAATCAAATCAGGTGAACGGGCTGGCCACGAAATTGTACCAGACCGCCCTATCCACCTGTTGGAGTATTCCCGATCGAGGAACTCTCATACTGTGCGAGCATAATGCATTGGGCAGCCATCTTGTTGATACCACATGCAGGCATAAATATTAAGTGGCACGTCTTCCAACAAATTTGGTAAGTGGTTCTCCAAAAAATCTAAATAAACCTCCGCATTCAAATTCTGCGGCAGCTCGAATGGGCCAAGTTCCCGTCCAGATGTTTACTTTAAAACGGTACTGTTATCTATCTTCCCGCATCAAATGTGGATTTTCCACGTGCCATTCGTGCAAATTGTGGAGGTTCGTGTAACCGTCCCTTTTAAAAGTTGATTCGTCCGACAATAGAATTTTTTGAAGAATCTCGGGTCTTCTCTGAACCTCTGCACCATCGTTTGACGAAATTGGACTCTTTCTGGATAATCTCGGGGTAGCAGACTTTGGACTCGCTGTACATGGTACGGATGGAGCTGGTTTTTCCTTAGAATTCGGTGTGCTGTACTTTTGGGTACTCCTATGCTTCCTTCAATTGCACGTACTGAAGTACTAGGGTCTTGTGCGACTGCTTGTAAGACTTCCCTCACTAACCATTAGATTTGGAAAGCGACCCTCTGAGAATGACCAGTGCACATTTACACACACTCGATGATCGGATGACGCTGAGCATTTGGGTATCTCTCATGATAAAGTCTGGCTGCAGCACTAGCATTACAACTGCATTCCCCATAAATGAGATGCATGTTAGCAATAAAGAAACCCAAAATTGTAAGTACGAAATCAACAGGAATACAGAATAATGCGCTGTAAGCGGAGGAGCATAACGTTCGGCAGTATTACACGATGTGCCTATACGTCACTACTTAACAAGAGTGGCATTCTATAGGGTCCGCCAAAATTTTTTTTTGAAAATGCTATAAAAAAAACTACTGAATATTTTCGCAAATTTCTTTTTTTATTTGAAAGTACAATCCTTCCGGTTAATAATGGAAAATAATTTCATTCAAATGGCTGCCTCGGCTGGCCATGCAGTAGCCTACACGATCGGTCCATCTAAAACGATGATTTTTTTGGCAAAATCGGCATCTTCTCTAAGTCGATCGCAGGCCCACGTTCCCAGCGTTGTTCAAGCGCATACACAACCATATTCGTTCAGCGGAAAGATAAAACTAATTATCTGTCAAATCAGACATGAGCTAAGTGTTACCATTCACGAAATAAGCACAAGTTGAAAAAAAAAACGTTAGATGGCGGACCCTATATCTGTTTCACTCACACTAGTCGAAATGGCGTGTTTATTCGTCTCAATCACGGCGTCACTGTCTGTCTCGCTCATACTTGGTACTCATTGTATCTTACTAAAAAGAATTAGCTATGAATCGGGTTTCTTTATCAAAATATTTTTTTTGTCCTCAATTAAGCCTTAGTCTAGCAAGTGTCATACAACTTTGGAATCCAGACTAAATATGCCATCTTTTAAAGTTACTTGCCAAAATGGCATAGTACATTTTTTTGTCAGTACAGTCAGTTCAAATTGGGTGATTAATGATTTTCAGATACATGGATGGACAAAAAAGGAATATTTTAGTTGAAACCGATATAGTTATGTTTCAATTTTGGACCGTAATTTACAGAAGAATTACTCAGGGTTATGTGACAAACAAAATTCGAAGAAAAGTAAAGATTTGCGGTCACAGCACAGGGTGTCAGACGTCTGGATTTTCTTTTTAGTGCCAATAATTTTAAAAGTACATGACTTAATTTTTTTTTATAATTTTGTGATAAGCGACTTATCACCCGTTTCCAGCTTGACGTTGATTCTTGGGACATCCTGTATATAATTAAAATAAAGCAATAATAATAATAAAAATAGAAATAAAAGAAATAAAATAAGAAACTGTAAGGTAAAAGAGGAGGAAGAGAAACATGAGAAAAAGGGAGTGAAAATAGAATGAAAGAAAATAGTAAGACAGAGTTTAGTGTAAGCAGTTGCTGTGGTAATCAGGAGAGGTGTTCCAATACGGACGCTTTAAATTGTCTGACTCCAATTATTTGTTTTGTTGATTTGGTAGAGAGTTCCATAGCCTAATAATGGAATGGGGGGATGAGGTTACATGTCCCAGAAGATTGCATGAATTGAAGTTTTGCAAACAAATACGGAGGCGATTTGGTGTGGATGATTTTATGTAGGGAGATACAACATCTGGTGTCAGAGAATTGTTGAAACGAACAACCGAGTACATTTTTGTGGTAGTGAGAGATGTGTTCACGTCGGCGAAGGTCGTATACAAACTTTATCATGTCGTTGAAGGCAACAAACAACTTATGGTGGGATTTAGAATCAAGTTTACTGTACACAACTATGGCGTAGTCAATAATAGGTATAAGTAAAGTTTTAATAAGCCTAAGCTTATTATCGACGGGTGTATAACTAGAATACGGCCAAAGTTTGCGCAACCCAGCATAGATACGTCCAATGGAATAGTTTTATGTGATCGATCGCGGTGAGTGAACGATTTACCTTGAATTCAAGATTGGTTACGACATTCGTGTATTATACATTATTAAGGAAGACAGGTGCTAGATCATCACCTGTTGCTTGGAAATCAATATTAACTGCGACTTTGCAGGATTAATAGTTAGCCCTTGCCTCGAGTCCAGCTATATATACTAGAAAGGTCTTCATTCATCCTATAGAAAAGGTCCGCAGTTAGCGGGATAAGTAGATCTGTGCATCATCAGCGTAAAAGTGAATACTGGTACTGGTGCAAGCTTTTGGTAGGTCATTGATGAAAATGCAGAATAAAATTGGACCTAAAATTGAGCCCTGGGGTACCCCAGTTAGCAAAGTTTTAGAATTTGAGGCAGTATCACCAAATATCACTCGCTGACTACGATCACACAAATAACTGGATATAAGACATACTGATCTTTCACTAAATCCAAAGTACAATCTGACTTTTTTGGCAAAGTATTTCATGAATTACTTTGTCAAAAGCTTTGGAGAAGTCGAGCAAACAAAGTAAGGCGATATTGTCTAAGTCATATTCAATTCTAATATCATCAAGTATTTTAACCATTGCTGTGGAACAGCTGTGTTTTTGCCGAAAACCGGACTGAGCGGATGACAATAAGTTATGACGATCAAGATGACTGGAAATTTGTTTCACAAGTATTTTTTCCAGAACTTTTGATAAACATGGTAAAATACTAATTGGGCGAAAGTCATTGGTAGACGTTGGCTGCTGTTTTTTTTGGTACAGGTAAAACCTTAGCCAATTTCCAACAATCAGGAAAAGATGAACTGAGAATGCAGAAATTGAATACATGCGTTAGAACTCTGAATATGTGGGGAAATATCATTTTAATGAATCTAATAGGCATGCCGCCTTTCCCAACTGCATCGGATTTGACAGAACGAATGCTTTCATCGACTTCAATTTCTGTTACAACATCGAAATGAAAATCACTTTCAAAAAAGAGCTCAGTATTTGGGACAAAAACACAGTTGTTGGGCACACTATAAACAAAAACTTTCGTTGAGATCATTTATATCAGGTATTCTGCTTAAGATATTTTTTTTCCGACCCCAATAGAGCGTAAATTATTCCAGAGTTTTTTGGTAGATTGGTTGGTGCCTAAGTTTAGACAGAAAATGCCTTTTCTTCGCATTTTGTGTTATGCTAGTCGAATGATTGCGAACATGGCGGAAATTACTCCAATTTAAGGTGATTGGGTTTCGCTTCCAACATGAGTATAATTTATTTCAGACTTTCATAGCATTATGCACGTCAGACGTGAACCATGGGCAAGTTTTACTGCGAACAAACACAGTCTTTAAGGGATCATATTTGTTGAACAAGTCCAACAATAAAGATCTTAAAAATGTTATCTTAGCATTAATATCTGTATATAAATAGCAATTTTGCCAAGGAAGCATGCTGGCATCAAGTTGCAGATAACTATTAATTACAGCAGCATAATTTCAGTATTGGAAAGTTGAAGATGTAGACGAACGAAATAAGTTAACATTAAATGTACAGAACAGATAGTCATGATCAGACATAGCTTCAAGGGACAACTGATCCTGAAGCAGAACGGTGGAGCGATCACACACAGTAAATAGGTCAAGAAGGCTTGGGGGAGTATCAGGTGCATAACGGGTAGCAAATGAGTTGATTACATTAAGTCCAGAACCAGAACCAATCGAATCAAGCAGTTGGCAAGCCTTATTGTCCGATTTATGTAGGTCTATGTTGAAATCACCGCAAACAATGATGTGTTCATAGACCGCAGAAAAATGGGTCAAAAAACAATAAAGGTTGTGAATATACGCGACACCCAGAAGTAACTTTATGTTGCCATCAGCAACTTCGATTAGCATATATTCTATACTATTAAGATCGAGAGACTTTCCAACTATTCGAATATGACAGCTAAGGGATGTGTTATAATATACAGCGATTCCTCCCCCAATCCATCTGTGATCCTAGGATGGTGAGTCAGTTTGTACCCAGTAATATTGTATCTATCATCGTCAACAGAATCTGCACCCATTTTTGGGGTCTAAACCAAGTCTCCGTAACATCCACACCCGATCCATTAAAAATATAACCAAGATAGTCTAGTTTGGATAACCTTAAGCTACGCGCGTTTAAATGACACACTTTAAGCCCTGTACGTGTTTCGGATAGTATTTTAATCATTGCTCCCGTTGAGAATCCGCTCATATCACCAAGCGAAGACTCATTACTCTGAAGCATTATACCATATAAAATTAAAAACAAAAAATTGGAGCTAAGCGACATTAACAAGCACGCAAACGGTGTAAAATGGAAAGATGGAAGATAAAGATATAAAGAGAAAGAAGGGATGAGAAAAATTAAGGGGGAAAGTATAGAAGAAAAAAGAAGGAAACAAGATAAAAAGCATTATATAAAAAAAGTAATTCATAAAAACTAAAAAATTTACTTCAAATATAATGAAAGAAGGTAAATGAATTATAGTTTGAATAACGTTACAGGTAAATGACTTGATAAAACCAGATACTCGTAAATCCTTAGAGAAAAGGGAGCTGAACAACTGTAGTATTTGGGGATATGTCACGTTTGCGGAGATTTTGAACTCCTTATCGTCTTTGCTCTTCTTAACGAAAACCAACTAATTTTTTGTTCTTACGGAGAAGAGCAGTCCCTCTTTCGCAAATTATTGGCGTGACGAAGAAGGGAGACATTTTACGGCGTGAGACTTTCATTAATTTAGATTTTCTGTGCTGTCTGGTGGCTGCCAGTATTAGAGTTGGTGTTGTTCAGCAATTCACCAAGCCTGAGACCTTTTTTTTTACGGAAAGCTGAGATCAGAGCTTTTTATTCGGATACTGATGAGAGTCGTATTACCAATGCTCTTCGCCCGTCGCAGGATTTAGCTTTCAGGCTCTGACATTTGGTGTTCTAATTTTTCTGAAATATTTCTTTCAAGATCAACGGGATTCTCACTTGAGTCATATGGGACTCCACGAAGAATAACATCCCTGAGCCGCTGCTGTCGATGTAACTTATAAGTTTAAATATACAGGGAGACTTTTTAAAGAGAAATAATTTTATTTCTTATCCATTTGGCGGGTACTTATCAACTAACTCACAATTTTTCTTCAATCTTAAAATTACTTATTCTTTTACAAATTTAACTGTCGCATTAGCATGATTCCCACGAGCATATTGTACTTGCAGGAAATGCATCAAATATGATCCGCAAGAATTTATTCATGGGAACAGATACATGCTGCGAGATAATGGAGTTCATGTGACGCGCGCATGTTCCTTTACCTGCTTGAGTCTAAGAATTATATCACTCTTGTGATATTAAAAAAAATAAATAAATAAAATTATATCACTCTTGTGATATTTGAAATAAAAGAAAATAATTATATCTCTCTTGTGATAAAAACACAACTTTTATTTAACTATATCTTCGAGTCCTTTTTTGGACTTCGCGTGTTCGAATCTTTCTTAAGACTTCACGTCTCCGAATCTTTCTTAAGACTTCACGTCTCCGAATCTTTCTTAAGACTAACTTACTTATTCCTATTTCTGTCCACCAAACTTCGTAATCAATCCGAATCAGAGGGATTCGGTTATTGGTCTTTTCCATAAACAATTTTTAATGACCCAGTTCTAAATAGACGCTGGGTAAGGGATATTTCACTTATGTATGCAATCGTGTTTATTTGGGGCATGCATGGTCATTGATCCAGGCACTTGATCGATGACCATTTGGTTGGATGCTTCGTAAGCGGTTAATATAATTGCTTCGATTTTTAGTGGAGTGCGCATTAATGCTTCATAAGCGGTTATTATAATTGCTTCGATTTTGGGTGGAATGCAATTAGAGAAAATGTAATTAAATTGTAAAATATGTGACATGCTAAGTTGACAAATATATGATGCAATCAAATTGTGAAATATGTGACATGCTAAGTTGACAAATATATGATGCAATTAATTGTGAAATATGTGACATGCTAAGTTTACAAATATATGACATGCGCAAGATGAGTGCGCATTAAATAATTGTGGGTGCGGGGTGAGCAGTGGTAACTATAACACCCCCAACGTTAGATTGAGGCACCGACGAAATTTGAAGTAGTTGGTTACTCCGTTTGGTGGTTACAATTACGAGTATGATAATAATTAATAATATGGATAAGTCCGTACCTAGACTTATTACATTTGAATTCTTAGTAATATACGACATTTGGTCAATATTTTTTTCAAAGTCCAATTGTTTCAAATATAAGTTTTCTAATTTCAAATCAGATATTGAGGTATTTTCTTTAATTTTTGTCATATAATTTGGCAAGATTAATTTATCGTACACCTTAATACTAGGATTTAAATACTTTTTATTCATTATTTCGACTTTACAATTTTCAAATTTTATCATGAAGGTTCCTTCATTTTTAATTTTTATTTTGTTGCAATTATGATTTATTGTTTGATTATATATGTTTTTTAAAATTAATACACCTTGTAATATTTCTTTTACCTCTTTTTCTAGGAACATTTTTGTATAACAATGGGCTTCTTCATAATTTAAAATGTTTTTTATACATTCATTATTGACTTTTATTAAATTTTTCATGAGGTTGTCTTTTACATTTGTATTGTATATGTTATTATTTGAATCTACTAACACTTTATTTGTTTCAAGGTGTAAAGACTTATTTTCCCTGTTTGGGATGGGTTCAAAGGTGATTTGGGATAGAATTTGATTGGAATATTGAGGAATGAGTAGGATTATGACAATATTTGTTTCATGAAGTGTAATAGCGATCTTTGTGTGCATGTAGCTATCATAGTCTTTAATTAATTCTAGTTCTGTCTGTGTCAAAATATCAGTTGGGATTATACCAAGTTTGCCAGAGAAAACGATTTGTCCTATACCGTCGATATGATTTCGTAAAAGTGTAATGTCGCTGTCTACTTGATAAACTTGTTGTAAAAAGGTGAGTTCGTCTTCTATTGTCGCTATTTTATTTTGTATTACGTTTTTGAAATCGTTTAAGTAGTTTTCTATAGTTTTTTGTTGTGTGTTTATATGTAAAGTTATATTCTGTATTTGGGAGGAAATAGTATTGCTAATTAGAGTGAGTTTGTTTGTTGTGTCTGTCAGATTGTGTTGATTTTGTGTTAAGGATTCAAGTATTAGTATGGTAGTTATAAATTTCATTTTGGTTAATCCTGTAAGAAGATAATAAATCATACTGAATTTAGATTAAGGTTTAAAGTTAAATAAACATGTGTAATGATGATAGAAACGAATGGTAGGGTAAGTGTTTGTTATGTGGTTCTTCCAAGTTTAATAGTAGGATTCTCCTTATTTTGAAATTTTTTCCTTTGTCTCACATGGTTTTTGTAATATTTTAATCCTGTCTTTTTGTCATTTACATGATCATCATCGAGTTTTTCGGCATCGATCTTCCTATATTTGGCATGGTTTTTTCCGCCTCGTATTTCTTTTATAAAGTTTGGTCCAGGTGTAATTGATGTATCAACTCTATTGAGATTCAATTTATTGATAACTGTTTCTTTCTTTTTGAGGATGTTTTCATAAATCGTTGCATACTCTTCTTCTGTTATTTTTCCGTTTATAAAGTCGATGGGTCTTTTATTGGTTGTAGAGTGAATAGTGTTATTATAGAATTTTATTATTCGTAGTATTTTTTCCTCTACAGTTTCTAGGTTGTTTTCATCGTCATGTCTTAATAAACGGATGTGTTCGTTTATCGTATTATGTAGTCTTTCGATATCTGCATTCGAGGTGTGATTACTGTTCGAAGTATATTGAATGTCTATATTTTCCTTCCTTAGGAACTCACGAATAGGTATGGCTTTGAATCCTAATTCGTTATCTACTACAATCTTTTTCATATTACCATGAGTGCTTATATATTGTAGGACCTTTGCTTTAAATTCTGTCCAAGTTCGGCCATTAATTTTGTAAGCTTGAGCATATTTAGTAAATTTGTCAATAGTTGTCATAAATAATGTTTTCTTTAAGCTATAAAAAACATCTATATGTATTATTTCGTTTGGTTTGGAGGGTGTTTCTGTTAATTTATATTGGATTTTAAGTGGGTTTCTGTCATACTTTTCAATACAGCAGATTTCGCAATTATTTATAAATTGGGTGATTCTAATTTTTAAGTTAGGGTGATAAATTTTGCATTTCAATTCCTTAAACACTTCTTCGATACCTCTGTGATTATTTCTTTTGTGTTCTTTTTCAATAAGTTCGGTTAATTCTTCCTCACTCTCGATATCTTTTAATTCTTGAAAACATCTTATGATTTTGAAATTATTGTTACTTGAAAATAGTTGATTAAACGTATCGTTCAGTTCTGTATAAAATTCTTCATCTATCATTAGGGCATTCAGTTGCGTTGGATTAAAATGTGTTTTTAATAATGTAATAGCGAATTCTTTATCCATTGTCTTTGTGTATATTATCTTTCTATGATTTTTGAATATGTTTGAATTTCGAATTTTTAGTGAGCCCGACGTAATTTTTTTTATAATTACTTGATTTCTAAATATATTTATTGCTGACTCGGTGGTTCTTATGGTATTGGATTGTGTGTTTGGAATTATTTCTGAAGTGTGGACTTCAGTTTGAACAATTCTCGATAGAGCATCGGCGTTACTGTTTTGTGTCCCTTTTTTATATTTTATTTCATAATCAAACTCAGACAATTTTAATCTCCATCTTACTAGTTTTGAGTTTGGTTCTTTAATGGAAAATAGCCATGTTAGTGGTTTGTGGTCGGTTTCTATAGTGAATGTTCGACCGAATAGGTACGGGCGAAAATACTTTGTTGCCCAGACGATGGCTAGTAACTCTTTCTCAATTGTACTGTAATTCACTTCATGTTCGTTTAATGTACGACTTGCGAAACAGACAGGGTGATTTTCTTGAGAAAGGACGGCTCCAATTGCGAACTGACTTGCGTCTGTAGTCAGGGTAAATTTTTTCTTGAAATCTGGATATATTAAAATTGGGTCATTTACAAGAAGTCTTTTTAATGTTTCAAAACTGTTCCTATAATTTGGGTCAGATATGTTAATTTTGGCATCTTTTTTTAAAAATTTAGTCATTGGTTTGGCAATCTTCGAATAATCCTTAATAAATTTTCTATAGTACCCGGTCAAACCGAGGAATTGTTTTATTTGTTTAGTTGTTTTGGGAATTGGAAATTTGAGAATACACTCAATTTTTTGTGGATTAGGTTTAATACCGGTTTGAGTGACAATACGTCCAAGGAATTCGGTTTCTCGTTTAAGAAATTCAGACTTATCGAGTTGAATTTTTAAATTGACTTCTTTTAATCGTTCAAATATCTTGTTAAGTGAATCAATGTGTTCTTGCAAGGACGTTGAGAATACTATGATATCATCTAAGTACACAAAGCACCTTTTATTAATAAAATCTTTTAAAACGCTATTCATAAGCCTTTGGAAGGTTGCAGGGGCTGTCTTCAGACCAAATGGCATACGTAAAAATTCGTAATGGCCATTTTCTACACTAAAGGCTGTTTTATGAATATCTTCTTCTGCAATCTCAATCTGGTGGAAACCTTTTGCTAAATCTAAGGTTGTAAAATACTGACATTTACCCAGCTTGTCCAGGATTTCATCCATATTTGGAATTGGGAATTTGTCATTTATTGTCACATCGTTCAGCTTACGATAGTCGACAACTAGTCTCCATTTTTGTTTGCCACTGGCATCGACCTTCTTTGGTACGATCCATATTGGTGCGGAATATGGGGAGTTACTAGGGCGGATTATTTTACTATCTAACATTTCTTCAATTTGTTTTGCTACTTCATTTTTATGTATGTATGGGTATCTATAAGATTTTGCGTAAATGGGAATTTCGTTAATAGTACGAATTTTATGCTTAATAGCGTTGGTAAATGAAAGGTCAGAGGTTTCTTGATAAAATATATTTGAGTATTTTTTAATGACTTTCAGAAGCTGTTGTTTCTCTTCAAGGTTTAAATGATCTATTCGAATCTGTTCGGATATACATTTTTGATTTTCTGAAGGGGTATATTTGGGGACTGTGTAATAAACATTACCGTTTACTTCTTTCGGTTCACTTACCATGTTGATGACTACCTCTTGGTAATTATCGTTATAGACGCTTTGGTTTATGGAGTTAGTATTACTCTCTGAAGACTTCTGCTCTGCTTGAGTAAATTTTTCTACTGAACTGGAAGGATTCTCAGACCACTGATTTGTCTTCTTTTGGAAAATTAAAGGAATCAATTCTCCTTCTATTTCTAGTTGATTATTCTTATAATCAATTTTAGCATTAAGACGCCGAAGAATATCATTACCTATAAGTCCGTCATAGAATTCATGGAATTTAATGACAAGAAATTCTACCAATTCCTCCGGACTACCTAATTCACTGAATAAAGGAATTCTAACTCGATCTTTTATTTCAATTGAGTGTTGAAGTGTCTTAAGGGTTAATGGTGGAGAGAGTATTCTCCATTTAGGGTGACATATTTTAGGGTTTATGATGGAGTGCGTAGCTCCGGTGTCAATCAACATTTTTAAAGGTTCTAATTTTGTTTTTACCACTATATATGGGAGGTCCCTTGTGAGGCTGTTGAGGGAAAATTTTCAACAATCTTATCAGTGTAGTTTTGGTTGGCAAAATGTTGATGGTATACTTGTGAGGATGTTGAAGGAAGGTGTTCAATAGTCTCACATTTGTTTATGTCCATTGGTTCTAGAGGTGGATGAACATGTGTGTTCGTTATTCTATTCCCGTTATCATTTGAATACGGGTTACTATGTCTATCATTGTAATTCTGATTGTTAGAATATTGGTAACTGGAGCTAGATGTTTGTTGAGATTGTTGGTAATTGTTGTTTCTTTGAGGCTTATTGAATTGTTGTTGATTTGAATGTCTATTTGTACTTGAATCGTTTCGGGAATTATTCTTGTTTTGTCTAAAGTCTAATTGATTTCGATTACCATTGTTAGTCGATCGTTTTCGAAATTGTTCAGTATTTTTTTCTTGTTTGTTTGTTCTAAAATGTTGCATTTCATTGAAACTAAAATTAGAATAGCCTGCTTGGAAAAGAATATCCATTGCAGATTCTAAAGTTTCGGGGTTCCTACAAGTAAGTATTGTCTTCATTGGTTCTGGAATTTTAGATTTGAAAATGTTTAGTGCTGTTCGCATATTATTCTGAGCACACGTGTTTGTTTCTTCGCTTGAACCTAATATCACTAGTGTTCTGTTGTTTAAATTTCTTAGTTTCCGTTTAATGTCGTTAAAAAAGTCAATGGTGGTTGTCTTGAAAGTGGTACCACGTAATTCGTCAAAGAGTTCTTCGCAACTGCGCCTATCTCCAAAACTGTTTTGTAATATAGTTTTAATTTCTGCCCAGGAAGTAGCCTGGCAGTTAATTTCTAATGTCTCTCGCGCTCTACCCTTAAGTTTACTTTTAATGAGGTCCGAAAACAATTGTTGGGACAGCGCATCGTAGGCTTGTAATATTGGATGTACTCTGTCAACTAGACTTATAAATGTTTGTAGTTCCCTACGATCGCCACTAAATTCGGGAAGGTTGTTTAGGTATTTGAGGGGATTGATAGAGACTGAAGGAGGGTTTGCCATTTTAATTAACTTAATTTAATACAGATATTCTTAGATGTAATAAAATCCTATATCTATATATACATACACATATATATTATTATTATTATTATTACTATTTATATATATATATATATTTTTGTTTTGAATACTTGCTGTTTTTATCTGCTGATGATTCGGTTGCTATTTGTTGATCTTCTTCTGGATATTGTGCTCAACAGGTTGATTTGTAGACTGTTTGTTGATGAAGTTTTTGTTGTTTTCTTCCGGGTTTTTTTTTTTCTTTTTTTTTGTCACTTGGATTTTTAGAACTAGACAATCACGGTAGTTTTTTTTTTCTTCTTTAAAACGTTTAATTGGGCAACTATATATTACAATTTTTGACACTGTACGTTTGTTAAAACAATATATATATATATATATGCAGGTGCACGGAATAGTTAAAACACCAATTCTTCACTAATTTTATTAAATTGTTAGGACACCGACTGTTTATCACGTTGCTTACACACCAATTTTATTGTATGTATTAAGACGGAGAAAAAAAAAAATTTTTAACTTTTCGCGGGAACAATCTTATGTTCTTAATTTTGCAGCGATACTCGGTAAAGTGTTAAAACACAATAACTTTTATATTCTTATATTAAGATACCCGAGTATCCTACCGACTGCGCCAATTATATCACTCTTGTGATATTAAAAAAAATAAATAAATAAAATTATATCACTCTTGTGATATTTGAAATAAAAGAAAATAATTATATCTCTCTTGTGATAAAAACACAACTTTTATTTAACTATATCTTCGAGTCCTTTTTTGGACTTCGCGTGTTCGAATCTTTCTTAAGACTTCACGTCTCCGAATCTTTCTTAAGACTTCACGTCTCCGAATCTTTCTTAAGACTAACTTACTTATTCCTATTTCTGTCCACCAAACTTCGTAATCAATCCGAATCAGAGGGATTCGGTTATTGGTCTTTTCCATAAACAATTTTTAATGACCCAGTTCTAAATAGACGCTGGGTAAGGGATATTTCACTTATGTATGCAATCGTGTTTATTTGGGGCATGCATGGTCATTGATCCAGGCACTTGATCGATGACCATTTGGTTGGATGCTTCGTAAGCGGTTAATATAATTGCTTCGATTTTTAGTGGAGTGCGCATTAATGCTTCATAAGCGGTTATTATAATTGCTTCGATTTTGGGTGGAATGCAATTAGAGAAAATGTAATTAAATTGTAAAATATGTGACATGCTAAGTTGACAAATATATGATGCAATCAAATTGTGAAATATGTGACATGCTAAGTTGACAAATATATGATGCAATTAATTGTGAAATATGTGACATGCTAAGTTTACAAATATATGACATGCGCAAGATGAGTGCGCATTAAATAATTGTGGGTGCGGGGTGAGCAGTGGTAACTATAACATCTAAGCTTTAAGAATTTTTTGTGGAGAGGCTCGGGTAACGAACATGCGCCGCTACCGTCATTCCTTTTATTCTCCTCAGAGAGTTTCTTCATTTCCTTCTCACATTGTTGAATTTTATTACTCAGAGCGCACACTGTCTCACTGATCTTATTGTTTAACTTTACTTCAAACTCTGAAAGAAGAAATTGGAATTGTGCAGTCAAATTTATTTCTAACTCTTTAAGATCACTGGATTGAAAAAGCTTTTTATCACTTTTAGGATGTGGATTTGATTTTGCCGGCTGGGCAGGCGCTGGTGATTTATCTTGTGAAAAAACACTTTTCTCTTTAATAGATGAAATTGAATTTAAATTTAATGAATTAACTTCCTTTAGTTTTCTTTCTTATTAGAATTATAGTAGAATGAATAAAAATTTGTTGCATTAAATACATATGTTATGTAAGTGTTGGTTTTCTGATTTCCGCTTTTCATCTCGAATTGAGCCGAAACAAAATTTACTCGGTTATTGCGACAACCTCGGTCATTGTAACTACCCTCGTTTTAATTAGTTGCGAAAATCGAGAATGCACTGTATATCAGTTCGAAAATTTTATTTACACATTTTGTTGCACCTTAAGGTGTACGTGTATAACGAAATGTTGAGACTTGCTTTTCGAGTAATGCGTCAAATTATAGAGAAAAGTGAATGGTAAGTCAGGGATCTCGATTTTCATTCGTAGAATCCCTGAAAAGTGAGGTTCATTATGGCAACATTGTGTGTAGCAATAGGTTCAGAATAAAAACCACAAATCGCCTCACAATTCAAGATAAATTGATATACTGCCTTAGTTAGTCATCACATTTTAGGCTTAAATTTACTTATTTATTATTTCTGCACTCAGATAGATATATACATACATACATCTCCTTTAGTAAAAAGCTTGATTAACATTGAAATTACGCGGATCTTATGAGTATCTTTCATTTTAAATCCTAGCTTGCCTCACAAGACGTCAAATCGAAAAAAGAAGCACAAACCCATTTGCTAGAAGTCTATCGCAAAGATGAAGATCTGTCGAAGGCCAACTCTGAAATCAAAATGCTTGAAACACTACTTCTGGATCTCAAACAGTATATAAAATGGAATAATATAAGAATAATATTTATTAAGGATTTATTTTTACAGTAAAGAATTCGAGGTTCAAGATTTGAAGAAGTTAGAAATCCAACTCAAAACCGACATTGAAACTTTGAAATGTGAAGTAAGTTCTCTCAAAGCTGACCTTAACAAATGTTTTGGAGCTCGAATGAAACACTTGTGGCAACATTTTGTTCATATACATTACAACACGTTGGCGCTAATTCATCTTGGAGCGCTCTATTTACTCCCAGCGATACCTCCTCCTGAAAGCTTAAGGATGCCTATAAAAATTAACCTTGGGAAAGTGATGAGCATAATTAAAGATTAAGCGTTTATTTTATTTACATATTTTTTAATATAAATTTATGGACCTTTTTATTATGTTAAACATCTTGGAGAACAAATAAAGATTTATTTGAATTTATAGACGTAACATTACAATATTTTGTGCGGGTCAATTTGGGCAGAATAATTATGCATTTGAAGCTCAGGTTTAGGAGGATTGTCTATGTTAAGTCGGGATTTCTGCAAAAAATATGGTGCAGTTGTTTGAATTTACTCGTATGGTGCAGTCCAGGTAGACAAAGCCTGTTTTTTTTATCTATTAAGCAAAAGTTTGCCATTTTGGCGTACTGTTCGAGTCATGCTGACAGATGTCCTTATTTTTTTTCCATTAAACTCATCATGGCCGCAAATGCTTGAGTGACAGATTTACTTACTTACTTAGGTGGCGCTACCTCAACCTACATGTCTCTCCAAAGTTGGTTAAGGTCCTTCTCCGATTGCCAGCGTCGTTTGAGTTGCTGCGTTCCTCTCGGCGATGGATTCGAAGACTCCGTGCTGGAGCCCAGATGTCCATCTGCTTTACAACCTTCCAATTAGATAAATTCTGACTCCTCTAGCTAAGTTAATATTCCTTATAGTTATTGATGAAATCTCCTTTCACTCTCTGCCGCTACAAACAGAGATGTAGATCACTCGAAGCGCTTTCCTATTTTATAACGTCCACACATCTGCGTCATAAAAGAGAAGTTGGACTGTCAATGTGTTATCGAGCGCCATTTTGGTTTTCCGAGAAATAGCTAAGGCCATTTTATGATGTATTTTAAGTGCGGAGCCGGGATAAACAAAGTCCTTGACTAATGCAGAGTTATACCTGACGTTTTGGCCCAGAAGTCGATGTTATGTATTCATTCTAAGTGACAGGTTGTACGTAATTTTCCCTCGTCTATTGCCAAACCAATTTTCAACAGTTCATGAACAGTTTGCTACGTTCTGCCGATAATATCTACATCATCTGCATACACAAGTATTTGTATATGCTCTTGAAAGATTGTGCCATTAGAGTTGGCTTGATAGTTTCGCACAATACTAAGTATGATGTTGAAGAAATCGCATGGAAGTGAATGACTTTTTTGAAAGTCACCAAAGGTCTTAATAAAATCTTTACCTACCATCACGGGGTATCGAAGTCTGTAGGTCATACAACAGAGCTGTACGAATTAAGCAGGGGTACCAACTTCGGACATGACTTTTTTCCCAATAGACAATGATATGGGCTGCCTTAAAACCAACAAATAGATGGTGGGTGTCGGTTGTCGGTACGTTCAGCACAAAGAAAGGGGTAAGTTCATAAACGTCAGCATTTTTAACTTAGTACAATAGCAGATCTTTCCGCATGTGTTTTTGAACGCATTCGCTGCGCAGACATATTATGAACACAAGAATTATACAGTTTGACTACGTTGAACGCAACTAATCCAGTTCTTTGTTAGTATGAGGTTTTTGAAAACATCCATGCTTTCTTCTGATCACAAAGTTTTTTACCGCTGCATTGAACTGTTCCTTTTTTTACTTAAGCTTGGATATTTTCACTTCGTCGGGTAGACGGAATTGTTGCCAATCATTTTCCAGGTTTAATAGTTGGTTCTGCCTGACAGTATGCTCGTTAGCATACATAAAACTCAAGACTTCTTGCCCAACCCTGCCTCTCAAAACGAATCCGCATCAAACAAACCGCTACTTATCTTCTTCGTGAGTTGTTCGGCAGTACCGAAAATCGTTTGATTTTTTCGAGTAGCATAGATTGTCAATAGTGGTATCATTCGTATCCAAAGCATTCCATTATTTCGTAACATCATTACATGACCTGGAGCTTATTTACATACTTTCCTTTGATAATCCGCCTCCTTTTCTAATATGTTGACAAGGCTGGGATAACTTTATAAATCGGAAGCATACTACGCCAAATCGATATCATAGTCTACGAGTCCGAAGTAATTTTTGGGTGTGAGAGGTAACCGAAAGATAATTGCATTGCTATTTGGCCAAATACAGTAGTTTTGTTTATTAACATATCCATTCAACCAGAAATGAGCTTCTTCGCTGAAGACAATTTTTCGTTAAAAAAGCGGATCTTCCTCCAGTCCAGGCACACTCGTCGAAAATTCGACGCTGTGGCAGGTCATTTGGCTATTCTTACACGAGCTGTATTTTGCATGGTTTTAGACCAAGATCCTTGAGTAACATCTTCCACGTAGTCGAGTAACACAATCCCAATTGCTGCGAACGACGACCAATGGAAAAATCACTGTCTTCATTCAGACTGGCGGATACAGCAGCAATATTTTCCTCTGTACGCACTCTGCGCATACGGGTAGGTGGCTTGAGGTCCAATAGCGTGAAATTGGTACGAAATTTGGTCACTATGGCTTTAATTGCTTGCTCAGTAGAATGATAGTAGTGCGCAAAAACTATTTTTCATAGAGCACAAATTTTGATAATAAAATTCAATAATTTGTAAGCGTTGTCCGGGTATAAGTCTGGCAATGCTAACTGAGCATATTTGACTTTGACAAATGTCACGAATCACGCGTGAGCTGTCAAAAATAGAATACTGACAAACCAAACAGCAAAAAAATCACCATTTACAATATTTATCCTTACAATCATTTCATAAATTACAAGTAACAACAAGTGCTTAACCATTTGCAGATAAAAAGTCGCTTTGTGGACAACATAAACAAGTTGTATTAAACTATTATTAATCTAAATGTTAAATAATATAGAAAAAAGGGTAAAAGAAAGATCTCCAACTGCCTTAGGTAGCTTGGAAGGTAGTTAAGTACAAAAAACAAAACAGTGCTACAAACGATTAGAAATCGTTTTCATTTTCGTCATGGTTTAAACTAGAGATACCAAACTAGATATTTATAGCAAAAACATTAGGCACATAATGGAATGTCAAAACTTGTTTTTTGAATAGCTCGGACGCTCTGTATTTAAATTTAGTCACACAACTGTGTCGATTTTCTTCCATAAAGCGCCTGATATTTATAAATCTTCATAGCAACATCAACATCAGCGTAGTAAAACAAAAATCATGCAAATCGTTTCGCAATTCAAGAGAAATACGCTATTCTGTCTTAATAAGCAGAGTCGTCATACACAAAGGTTGCACTTTGACGTCAATATTTTAGGTTTAAACTTATTTATTATTCTTTCTGTGGAATACGTGCATCATACGTACCTCTTCTTCAGAAAAAGGCTCCATTAACAAGGCTGTTAATAATATTAATACATTGTTCTTGTTAAATTAATTTTACTTTATAAAATCATTTATTATTTTTAAAAATATCGGACGACCAGTATGCAGTTGGATTTCAGCATCAATTTGTACATGATAAGTCGCACGATCATGCAGTAGCAACTTATGATCTGTGCAACGACAAATGCAGAAGTTGTTAGTATAAGATCTCGTCCACTCTCAACTGTCCTTTTTGAACAATAATCTACATTCTCTGGTCCTTCCTTGCCGGATGTTTAAATTAAGAACCCTATAAACGCATAATAAAAGAACTATACTAGGTGAAAAGTAACCTCCTTGACCGCCAGAATGCGCTGTTATTGCAAAAAAAGTTATGGTGTCTTGAAGTCCGTTCATATTTTGGGCAATATTCTGCATATGAAAAAGTTATCCTGCCGCTGGGTGCCGCGCATGCTCACTGCTGACCAAAAACACTAACGCGAGAGCACTTCGAAACAGTGTTTTGACTTGCTTATGCGGAATCGGGCGGCCTTTTGGCGTCGATTGGTAACTGTTGATGCAACTTGGATCCACTATTACACACCAGAGAACAGAATAAGTGCCCGGCTATGGACTGAAGGCGGCACGAGTGCTCCGAAGCGGCCGAGGGAGGCTCGATGGGTCGGAAAGGTTATGGCGTCGGTTTTCTGGGATTGTCATGGCATACTCTTCGTGGACTACCTCGGAAAAGGAAAAACCATCAACAGCGAGTATTACTGTGCATTATTGGAGCGATTGAAGGCCGAAATCGCTGCAAAACGGCCTCACAGGAAGCGAAAAAAATAGGTGTTTTAGAAGAGGTTTAACCGGGTGCCAAGCTCAAAGTTATGGCTAAGTAGAGCAAAAATCTGCACATAGATCCTAGCTGAACCCTCCTCCGCAGAAGACATTCTGGAGATCATTAGGCTCAGTAACGTGACCCTTCCGACTTATGACTAGAAAGTCGCAAAATTGGAAGAATTAAGCGGCTCTTATACATACGCGTTAACACCTTAACCCTCTAGCGCAGGTTAAAGCCATGATTCGGTTCGGATTCAAGTCTATAACCCTACGAGTTTACAAAAAGAACGAGCTGAATGCTGATAAGCACATCCTCCTTTTTAAACGGAGAAGAAAATACAGCCTCAGATCTTGGAGAGTCGATATTTCTGAAATGGAATGACTCAAATCTTTCTGAAGCTACAACGAAGCCGACGGTTTCCGCCAGTCAGAAATAGAAACCACAACTCATTAAATAGAGATTCTTTACGATGAGCTTTTGGGCAAAATCAAATGACACCGTGGTGGTTCCTTCTCTGGTTGATTGTAGCGATGCAAGGGTTCCTTCAGATTAACCTTCATCGCTCCAAAAAGGAGGCCTTCACTCATTCTGCGTCTATCCAAAGACACTAAAGATATCATATTAATCCAGGAACTATGGATTGTAGAAGCGTGGTTCGTTCACTTGTTTACGCTTGAATACGTTCCGCACTATACAAAAGACAAAGGTAAGGTCAGAACTTGTATATTAGTGAAACGCAGCTTTAATGTACTCTTACTTCCTATTCTCAATGATCCCGACATAACCGCTGCTAGATTTGAGACTGCCAAAGGCAAAAACAAGCTGTGCCGACACTAACGATAGAGCTGAGTCACTTTTTGATTATATTATACAAAATACAGAGGAACACTTTTAAAAATACTCTCCTCTGAACTCTTTAGTCCCCCGCGTAACACCAACGAGCTTGGCATAAAAGTTAAGGATTTCACCCTGGCTCTCAATCAGACAATGGCTTCCTGCCCACTTATTCAACCTAGAGGCAAGAAAATGCCCCACTAGTGGAAAACAGTGCTGGGACCGCTTAGAAACATTTGCAAGAAACTTTGCAACTAAGCCAAAAGCACAAGAAAAGCTACTGACTTGAACTCATACATCGAATCCCTAAAAATAACATATATATATAAAAAAAAAAACTGAAAAAGTAAAGCGATAATCCTGGAGGTCATTCTGTGACAAGAGAAACCTCTAAGGAATCGCGGCTTAGAAAAATCTTCTCATGATGCCTAGCTGGTTGAAAAAAACCGACGGCTCTTGGACGACCTCAAGTGATGAATCACTCAACTTACTATTGCATACCCACTTTCCAGGTAGCTCCCTCACGGCCAATAAAATCCAGATCTGAAAATTCAGCACTTATATCGCTGCTCGCTGAAGCTAGGCTAACACTTCTTAAATGGAACTCTAACTACTGGCCTGCACTCGTCCGATTGCCAAATAATGATTGCGAATTATCTTCGTTCGATAATGAACGCTCCAAATCAATGATAAAGGTATTGGATCCCAACATCTGACTGAATTCGTTCCTTATGTTCAATCTTCCTTTACGTGATTCTCTAACTAGCCGATCCTTGTTATCAGAAATCACCCGAATTGTTGACCCTTAGGATTTCTGGTCCCATCAATTGTATTGTTCAAAATCTTATTTCAGGAATTGTGGTCATCAGAGTTTAAATTGAAATGGGATGGCTCACTTCGTTTAGATTTAGCCGAACGTGGCGGTGCTATCAACAAAAACTACATTCCTATGAGAAAATTAAAGTGTCTAGCTATATCTTCATATCTCCAGGCAACAAAGCACTGCGTGGATTTTCGGACGCTTAATCGTTGGCCTATTCTGCTGTTGTGTATGCTCGGTGCCAATTCGCATCTAACCAATTCAATGTACTGAAAACATTCGAGAACAGTCCTCGAAGTAAAGGGTGACCAGATATCAATGATAGTTTTTCCAATTGTTATGTTTCAGCAGCTGTCAAAATTACCAATGACATCCAGCTGTCAAAATATTCTGTAAGGTTTGCCATTCCATCATGCATCGCATAACTTGCCGAACATGCGGAAATTATTAAAAAATATTCGAAATTCCTGCTCAGCTGTAAATACGCAACGTGAATTTCGTCGTGTGGTCGGTCGTAAGCCACCTGGTTGGTGTCTGGTTGACAGAGATTAGTGTCGTTGAACATTGCCGCCATAGCGGACAGTATCGAAGAAGATCCAGACATTTCGATTCGGCGCGGATTAGTTGAACGGGGCATCGCCATAGTCAACCCGGCTTATTTTGCGATTGGATTTGGGCCTACATCCGTATAAGATTGTGCTGACGCAAGAATTGAAGCTGGACGACCATACACAACGCCGTCAGTTCACTAATTGGGCGTTGGAAATGTTGGCCGCAGATCCGGATTTTGGCCAAAGAATCATGTTCTTGGACGAGGCCCATTTTTGACTCTGCGCCTATGTCAATAAGAAGGATTGCTATTATTGGAGCGAACATAATCCACAAGTGTTCGGCCAAGCATCAATGCATCAACAAAGATTGACTGTTTGGTGCGATTTATGACATCGGACCAATTTCTTTCGAAATGAGGAAGGAGACACCGTTACTGTCAATGGTCTTAGGTATAGGCGGATGTTAATCGACTTTCTGTGGTTAGAGCTTGTCAACATCGATATATCCGAGCTGTGGTTCCACCAAGACGGTGTTACATACCATACAAGCGACGGAACGCTCGAACATGTGAAGGAGAAATTTGGCGACTGGGTCATCTGACGGCGAGCGTTCACCAATTGGCCGCCGCGATCATCCGATTTGACACAACTCGATTATTTTCTCTGGGGGTACGTTAAGTCCTTAGTCTACGCTAACAAGCCAAATAACGCCGCGCATATTATACCGACCGATCGCTTAAATGGCAGTGCGAAGCCGAGGCGACCATTTGAATGGCATGCACGCAGATTCAAAATAAAGCCAAAACCAATTATATATCTCACTCCGTTGTTGTTTTATTTAAATTGCCAGTGAACAAGCCTGTTGTGACTCAACTCAACCAAACAAAAAATATATTCCCACATTATTAAGTCATTCTTTCTATTTCCAATAACAAAATAAACAAAAAAGCTACTCGCCCCCGGGTGGACTCGAACCACCAACCTTTCGGTTAACAGCCGAACGCGCTAACCGATTGCGCCACGGAGGCTACGAAATCTCTCGTGTCAATTGAGGACTACACTTTTAATGGTTGGGTTTTACATATTTTCAAAATTATTCACCTCAAAAAAAGTCTCTTGTTTCTTCGCAATAGGATTTCACCAAAGTCAAGGGCCCGAAGCACTCCCATATTTTTCCTAATCATTCAGACCAAGGGCTTTGTGAATAAACTTTATTAAAAATCGTTTCAAAATCAAGTCAGTGTCATGTATCATCTTCGACCTACGCCAGCGCCATCTGACAGTCTGTAAGCTGCAATGAATGGGAAAAAAACATTTTTACACCAAAGTTCCAAACCTTTAAAAGCAAAACAAACTTGCTTTTTTTTCACGACTTTTTTCTATTCATGACTAAACTTTGTAAATAGAAGAAGGCAATGCATTTAAGTCGTTGGTTAATTTTCCCTATAAATAAATCGATTTTGATCTTCCATTGAAGCACTTCAAAACTCCTTTTGATAAGTCACCATGGTTACCCATAAATTACTTGGCGGAATTCCTTTTGAATATTGTTGATGTTCTCGCAATTTATTATTTCGTTTTCTTTTTCTGAATTCCTTTAATCAAATTAAAAAAATAAATTAACATTAAAACACAATCTACGCAATTTATTTGGTAGGTATATAATTCCAATTTTCAATAGAAGAGTACAAATAGAAGTGCAAGTCTATCGAAATTTGATTGACACAAAGTTAAATGACGCCGATTTCGAAAATTTCTGGTCGTTTCAAAATACATGACACCTATCGAGCTCATACGGAGGCGTTTTACAATGTTAGTCCTTCTCAAACACAGGACCAATTTGTGTGGTTTGCATCTTACTTTCCAATCATTGCCGCCCTGTCACCAGTTACTGTTTATAGCGCGTGTCAATCATAGACTAACTATAACTAGATATCAAACTTTCCAGATATTGGAAAATCAAAACCGGTTTTCTTCTGAAAGTCCCTATCCGTGTGAACCTGTCCGTGAATACGTGAGAATTGTCAACAATGTCAAAATTCGAAAAGTTTTACGAGTGACGTCACCCATATAAAAATGACGCGGTGAATTTCGATTTTGACATTTCTCATATTTACAAATCTAATTTCGTGTAAGTTGCAAAAAAATTTTATCTTGAACAATAATTTTGTTTATTATATTTTCTAGGACAACAAAAGAAGAAAAATTTACACATTTGGACCAAGAAGAAAACATTTTCCACAGAATACTGCGGCCACGAACAGATTGCCTTGGATTGGAGGTGGCAAAAGCAGTTGGAAAAGTTTGTTTACATTTTCTTGTGAGTAATTACGAGTACAAACATTTTAATTTAAAAATAATTTATTTTACTTCTTTTTACAGTAAGAACAATGAATCTAAATGCACCATTCAAGAGCTTTAAGAAATGTGGATGAGTGATCTAACTAATTACATGTAAGTAAAAAGAATACATTTTCGTATAGCTATACATATAATGCCTTTTTCCTTGCAGATCCAACATTTGAAGTGCAATGGTTTCAAGAAAAGCGTTCCCAGTGTGTAACCATTGTGAGCTGATCAAATAAATGTGAGTAAAAAGAATACATTTTCGTATAGCTATACATATAATGCCTTTTTCCTTGCAGATCCAACATTTGAAGTGCAATGGTTTCAAGAAAAGCGTTCCCAGTGTGGAACCATCGTGAGCTGATCAAATAAATGTGAGTAAAAAGAATACATTTTCGTATAGCTATTCATATAATTTTTGTCACTTACATATTTGCTGCTTCTTCAATAAATTATTGACATTTGTTCATTTCACCACGGTGTGGGTAAGTTTTTCGCTTCACCATGAATGTTTTCATCAGGAGAGCATGTTCTGAAAAAATGTAAATTACAATTCATGAATAAATTGGATTATTAGATTAAATGGAAAATATTGTATTAACTTTTCATACGAAGTAATAAATAATAATTAATGATTATTTTGACTGTTTTTATTTGTGAAAATAGAACAATAAATAGAAAATTAGTGCTTTATAGGTCCATTTAGTACGACAGCGAATTGACCAATTATTTTTTGAAAAAATATGGATGTGACTGCACAATTTAGCTCATATTTAATGCTTTTGTATTACTAATTCCATTACTAACGCAACATTTCCATATACTTTGCTCAATTTTTGCATCAAAAAATTTCCGAGAAGAAGAAAATCGATGTAAACACAACGCTGTACGTTTCACAAATATCACGTTGTAATTCTAAAATTTGTCTGGATTTTCGTGAATGTCAACGACATCAAATCGGAGTATAAATCTTATACCGTTAGAAAGAAACCTTTCGTCAGCGAAGCAAATAAAAAAAAACAAAAGGACTTTGCTAATAAATAAAAAAACAAAGGATTTGTGTTCTAGGATTTCTTCAGAAGAGTCAAAATTTTGCATTTATGAATCAAATAGGTCTTCGAAAGCATGAAGACAACCAAATGAAACTTACAGTCCAAATACACAAGGCAAAAAGTAAAGCACGGAAATGGTTGTTGTGTAATATGGAGCTAAATATCCACTGTTGAGATCGGTAATTTAGTCACAGTAATTCAGAAAAAGAAGTATACTAAAATATTTAGAGCGAAAATTTGCTTCAAAGGACACAAACAATGCTTATTGCGAAACATTTTTTACTCCCAACAGGACAACGATTTCAAGCATAAGTCCATATCCACATAAAGTCCCTCACTTGCTAGTAAGGCCACCACATAGCCCCGATCTTAACCCGTTCTCTTTGGAACGCCTTTGGAATCATTAAATGATGAGGTTACGAAAACATGTCATCACATCGAAGCCTCAGTTAAAAATTTTAATTTTTAGCGGAATGGCAAGAAATAATATGTGAATATATGGAAAAGTTGACGCATTCTATGCCAGACCGGCTTAAAGATGTTAACAGCATTAAAGAATACTCAACAAAGTAGTAGCAAAATCTGTTGAAAACAATTATAAACAAAAATTCCCTTCGACAAAACCAAATTAAGTTGGGATATCATTTCACATTGTTTGTCAAATTCTGGAAATTATTTTTAAAAAATAAACAATTAAAATACCACCGCTTTTGTACTTTATAATGTGTGAAAAAAAAGATTCTCGAAATATTTTGGAAAAGCTTTAAATTCAAATAGAAAAACAAATATTTTCCTTAAAAAACTAAAAAATGATCAAAAATGTTAATTGTACTTATCAGTATTATTTAATTAATTTATTTACTCAACACATTCAAACTAAAAGAACAGCAAGGAAATTGATTTTAAAAGTTGCCATTAATTAATAACCCTTTTCATTGATGTCCAGAGTACAGAGTTTGTGCCTAAACATAAAAAATGCTTATACAATTGACTCTCAATACAAGCTTAAGCTTGATTTCAGAATTGTAATAGTTTCAATTCATTTATATCTTCAAATGAAACTTTCAAAATATAATCCTTAGGTCCTTTTTTAATTTTATTCTGAAACGATCCCCTTTTTGTTCAATTGAAACAAAAAAAAGGGTTTTTTTTTTTTAAATATATTCTATTATCTTCACTTTTTCACCACGTTGAATTAAATATTCACCAGCGAAAAATATTTTTCCTTTTATTTTTGCCTTTATTATATATACTTAGCGAACATTACGTGAAATTTGTTGTCATTTTAGTCATTCTGACAGGTTATAGAGATTGAGAATGTGTTGGTGATTCACTTACAGTGTGTCTGTGCGAAAGTTAAACGTTTGCAAAAGTATTAGTAGAGTTTGATATCTAGTTATAGTTAGTCTATGGTGTCAATCAGTCAGTGAAACCAAGCTACAATATAATTTTTGTCAATGGTAAGGTTTTATCTTGGGTTTTGACGTAATTTTTCTTTGTTTGCCACATGATGATCAACTCGTTTCACCGGCCATTCAATTCACAATAATTCCAGATACCCAGCGTAATGTCGTTGTGTCGTTTCCGTACTTGTCGCACTTGGTGCTTTTAGTAAAGCCAAGGAGTTTATGACCATTTTTTCAGAAAATTCTTTAAGATTTTTGAAGAAGTTACACAAATGTTGCTCTCTGCAGTTTCATAGCAGATGATAACTAGCTTTTTAAATAATAACCACCAAAATTCAGTTTGAATTAATTATCGTTATTCAATATAATAGCTTTGCTCAGTAAGACTGTTCCGGAATGTTACGAACAGAAAAGTCCAAATTTCCTGTTCAGTGAGGAAGATTTCTGTCCGAATCTATTCTGCTCTGTGTTCAGTGAGACTGTTCCAATCTGTTCGGAGCAGAAAATCTTGCACCTACTGTCGAAGTAAAACAAAATTGTGAAAAATGTCAAAATCAGCTGTGCTGTACTTTTCTGTTCTCATTTGATTTGACGTTTTTCACAAGTCTGTCCTGTTCTGTTCTAGTTTTTCCTCACTGAACAATGCTAAAGAATGGTTCATAACTTTAAGCATATGGCTTCTTCGATAAGTTTTGGCGGAGCGCAACCTTTCGGTACAATTGCTTGCCACTCTTTTAAGCAATCGGGGCTCTATCACACTAATAACCCATTGAATACTCGCTTTCAAGGCCTGAATAGTTTGCGGTTCATCAGCGTGCACTTAGGACTTTATACATCGTCAAAGAAGTAGTCTTTCAAGATACCATACAATGTTGTCGTTGAATCAAGTCCTCAGTTTGGATTTATGCGCAGTATGATACGTTGCACCTCCTGTTGTTAGCCTCGTCACTAAACACGATTTATTGATAAAAACAAAAGACGACTGCAAGCTGCTCGAGAGCCCAAACCGCAAACTCCCGGCTTTCGTTCCTGTATCATCTGGATCTTACTCGAATGTTGGCCGAGGTATTTTAGCAAAATCTTTCAAACATTGGACGGACAGAAGCCAACCGATTGCGATCGACGCCGAATTGACAATTCTACAATATATCTTTTGCAACACTTTTACTCAACGACGAAAAGCGAGCTCAGTTAGTCGATTATGCAGTCCAAAGACTACGTTATCTTCCATACGTTTCACAAATCGAAGACCAATTTTCAAGAAAACATTTGAATAATGATTTGTCAAACTTCACTAGCCATAACATATCAAAACTTACAGGCATGGTTTGAAAGATATTCTGCTTTAGCCATTTCTGTCTGTCTACGATCAACGATATTATACGTATAGTGGGCCAACCAAATTAAGTATACAGCTTAAGTATAAACTCCATACTTTCCTAAATGTTTGTACCAATAAAGAATTGAATATTCGGCTTTAGGGTTAGTATGGAGCTGAATTTTAATGTACAGAAAGGCATGTGTATGGTAATTCCTAAAATATGACATTCAAGAATAGAGTGATGCCAATGTACTAATTTAATAGTAAGAAGGATTCGATTTGGTATCTGAAATACTAAAATTATGCATAAAGTGTATTAGAATTCAGTTGAAATAGTATAAGAGTTCTTTAATCAGCCGTATTGTCTTCGGAGATCATTCTTCCACTGCCGAGAGTTTTAGAAAGAAACGTGATGTTAAAAAACTAAGGCAAATCGGGAAAGTACGCTGATTTGCTGAAGTAGCAACAATTTTGGGAAAAAAGAACAAAAAACCAAATCACAGGAAAAGAATAGCTTCTGATTCATCTTCTTCATATAGCGGGCTCTGATAGATTTTTTAATTTTTCGGTGGACACTACGGAGCTTTCCAAAATTTCGGAGATGGGAACCAAACTGGACCTGAAAGAAGACAAGTTCGTGTTGGTAAAATTGACCGATAAAAGTGATTTCTACTACTTATGTTGGGCTTGTAACAGAAGTTCCCGCTTCTACGGGAGTTGTTAACTTTCTCCAACGACAGAGAAACTGGTAATCCTTCGTTTTGTTTTTGTTTTGAAGACAAAACATTAGTTTTGAAGCAGGACATAGTTCTAATTTTACCAGCACAGAGCAAATACATTTTTGCTATAAATTGTTCTAACTTAAATGTTCGCTAGTGCATTTTTTTCAAGGGTAATAAAGTACAAACTTGTATTGATTAATAAAAAAAAAATTGTAGTTCAATTTATTTACCTACAGTGTCGGCCAAAACTAAAGCAACTAAAATCGCAAGTCCGTGTTTTGTGATACATTTCATATAAATTAACCCAAAAGCTAAAAAAGATGTTCCCAATAGCTTGAACTTTTGATGATTAATTTATAAAATCAATGAACAGTAATTTTACCGTATTAAAAAAAAAATACAAACAAATAATGGAATTTACTTCATTTTTCAACTGGGCAAAACAAAAGCAAGTCAATTTGCTCCGTATTTTTTTATAACAGGAGAAATAGAAAAACCGTTACTTTGACCACAACTACTCATATCTGATTTGTTTATTGTTTATTCAAAAAAAAACATACATTTACTCAATTGGGTATGTCAGTCTGCTGCAGCAAGATCTTTAGAAGTTTCCCTTAAATTTTATTTCAAATATTTCAGCTAAAAGCAGAAGTGCAATACTGAAGTTTGCAATTGACCGTATTAACATAAGTATTTCCACACAGTATCCACTAAAACGAAAACGAATACTATTCTCCGACGAATCAAAGTTTAATGTGAAGGGATCGAATAGCTTTCGGCGTATCCGCCGGCGAATCAATGAAGCATTGAATCCTCGATACTTAAAGGGCACTGTGAAGCATGAAGAAGGAAACATAATGGTTTGGGGATGTTTCTCTGGACATTGAATTGGTTTCATACATAAAATAGATGAAACTGTTGACCAATTTATTTACAAAAGTACACTTGAAAACACTATGCTGCCACAATCTGAGGACGAATTTCCACTGAAATGGAAATTTCAGCAGGATAAAGATCCGAAGAATGGTTCAAAAATAATTCAAGAACGGTTACGGGATCAGAAATTCAATGTAATGGAATGCCAGCCCAGTCCTCCGATCTCAATTCGATAAAAGTTCTATGGAAGATTGTAGATCGGCGAATAATTTGGGAGAAATTTAGGAATAGGGACGAGCTTTATATTTAAGTCCAGGAGGCTTGGAAAACCATCCCACTCTCTATAATTTCCAATCTGATCGAGAGTGTCCCAAGAAGGTGTAGTGCAGTAATAAAAAACAAAGGTTTCACCACAAAATATTGCGGTTTAGTCGCGATGATTATTATTAAATATGAAATTACTATAAAGTTGCTTTAGTTTTGGCCAGCTTAAAATCGACATGGTTAGAGTGTTTTTATTTTTTCTACTTGAGAAAAAAAAATTTTTTTTTTTTCAAATACATTTATTTGTTCTATAAAGAAAAACTTAATAAAACATAATGCAATTTAATCAGTTTTACCACACAGGCTTGCGTTTATGTAAAATTTGCTTTAGTTTTGGCCAACACTGTAAGTACATTGCTATTTTACATGATTAAATAGACAACCTCCCAACCTATGTCGAATTCTCCCTACAGATTGACGAAGTCTCCCTCACGATGTGAGGTTTCCACAATTTCTCCATAGTTCGTTTTTTAGTTATAAATTAGAAAAATGTACGAACAACTTTTCAAAACTTTTTAATACTATGAGAAATAACCCTCCACTTTAAATGCACGCAAGCAGAAATATATATCTCGTTTTGTTAAAAAAAAAACCTAAAATTAATAAACTCTTAGACTGGTAAAACTTCCCTCTTCCTTATACCTTGCTTCGTTTTGCCTGAAACACATGTGCAGAAAATACTGTGCGTCAAATTTAGAAAACACTGTTTCTTAAACGAGCAAACACATGTGTCAGCTGCACACCTTGCGTCGATGCAAGACGTGTCTAATTCTAAATTGGATGCATCCAGTACGTGTACTAGATTTATACTCTAGTAAATTTGGTATACTTTTGGTAATTTGACAGTTGGAGTGTCAATTTTGAAAATATATATAATTTAAATAGGTGAGACAATGGAAAAAAAAATTAATAAAATTTGTGAGAGAACACAAAAATTACAAAAATATATTTTTAAGGGACAAAGCATTTGTCCATTTGGATTGCAAAGGAAACATAACCACAATGTGAAATTCTAACAAACTGACTGTCACTGTCAAAAAAATCTTCGTTGAACTGTCATAAACCAACTGTACGTGTTTTAAGTGCGTTAAGGCCAAGGCCCATAGAATCCGTTGCGTCCGTTGCGTGAATTGCGTCGACTGACAGCTCGATAGAATATACACGTTGTTATGGAAGCAGTCCCATAAACAAAGGATATGACGGAACGGACGGATAAAGTAGATTTAATTTTACTTTTCAATCCGTTGGCAGTTCACACATTCACACATTGAGGACCATACTTTCACATATTGAGGTTCACGTATTCACAAATTGAGAGTAAGCATTTTCATTGGTGGAGACATTGAGAGAATGAAGAGAAATTGTCATAGCTTGAAAGAAAATATTGAGATTAAATGACATTTAAATTTTTTTGTTTCGTTTCGTTCGTTATGCTGCCAACGTATGCCACGGATTCTATGGGACTGTCATTTCCGTCAAATACATTAACGTCAACCTATCCGGCATCGTAACGGACGCAACGGATTCTATGGGCCGGAGCCTTAAATGCACGACGAACTACTTGCAGCTCGACTGCACATGTGTTTCAGGCATTACACAAAGATATTAATTGATGAAAATAATGTTATATTAGGGTTTTAAAAATAACTTACGGGATCCACTTTCAATTTAGGAAGGAAAAACGGAACCAAAAGAGTATTAACTTGAGGCATTGGCATAATCGTTGCATGTATACAAAGGAGGAAAACAATTTCAGCTGATTTTGATCAAGTGCGAATATAAAACGTCAAGCCACTGTTATGTAGTAGAATCATTGAAAGTGTAGTAAATTCTTTGAAAAACTTTTTTAAGTGAATGCTGACTATTAAAAATTATTTTTTTTTTAAAAAAAAACTTAAAACTTTGACTGTCATAATTTTTGTCGGAAAAATATCGTATTAATATCCATTTTTGTAACTTTGAAACATGCACCTTGCAAAGATATGACCCAAC
The DNA here is from genome assembly GCA_949129095.1 of Volucella bombylans. NCBI lineage: Eukaryota > Metazoa > Arthropoda > Insecta > Diptera > Syrphidae > Volucella > Volucella bombylans. The sequence continues at coordinate 103,402,996 of OX422144.1, read as the reverse complement.
TTGGTTTAAACTATAAAACTCAAAAGTAGAGTATTTTTTGACAACAGAAAATTAACTAGTTAACAGCTGATTTGGGTTTTTCCCCATAAAATAAGTTTATTATTGTGCAATGTAAGTCGAATAAACTGTTTTTTAAAAAAGGTTCATTTTATGGTCCTTAAAAGCGGCAAAAGGGACCACCTCCGATAGGAACGGCCCATATTTTCGAGTAAAAAAAACAACAAAAATTCCAGGTTTTTTTTCTGAAAAACAAAGGTAAGCAGATCTCTAATGAAATAAACGATATTGATGTTTAATTCATGATATCATCGATGATGGACTTTTCAAAACAGGAATACCCAGATATGGTTGTCTATGGTTTCTGCAGCGGTAATGGTCAACGAGCTAAATTGGAATATCTGAGACGATACCCTGTTAGAACTGCCAAAATGGGATGAGCTTATTAGAACATCTTCCAAGTTGATGGAGACACGAACAACGCGGAAATCGTCAAGAGACATCCTGCCTTAGCAGAAGACATTGTCAACTACGAAGACTTATTACTTCGCCAGAAACCATCAATATAAGTCTTAAGCAACTAAGCAGACATTGCACAATCGGGTTCCATAGGCTTCCCCATTTTTTACTCGACTGTAAATTACTGCTGCGTAGACATCTCCCGAGGCATCACAAAATCCAATAAGCTGAATTGGTGAACTCTGGGTTCCTTGGATCCAGCGCGGGACTCTGATACCACTATGTTGCGGTAAGGTTTCAAATATTTTGTGGAACTTCAGCTGTGTTCTCTTATTATCTACTTGATCTTGATTCGGGATACGGATAAGGAATATGTCTTATGCCCAGGATTTTCATAGTTGGATTGACGACCTCTTTGTATGCGGCGAGTTTTTTTTTTATTATCCTCTATATTGTAAAGGACTGCTGGGCTGCTGGCTGACCATTTTGTCAGATACAGCTTTCCGACCTCTAGGGTTGAGTTGAGGTAATCTTAGCGATTTGCTCTTGGCATTATTTAATGATATCGGCTCCATGGAACAGATCATCCATATAAATAGAGTTCTTAATAATGTCATTTGTCTTCAGATCCTGTGCGTTATCATCGGCATGGATGGTGGATTTTTCGGATTGCTTGCCATGGCGCACAGTCCACGCCGTTGATGGCGCGCTATTGTTAAATGCGTTCCTTAACTTAGTTGTGCCATCATCTTTGCGGATGAAACTGATATATGGGATATAATAAGTGTTTCCGGTCTCGTTTCACTGGCACATTTATTTTGACGCGAAATAATCCTCCATAAAGTCGTTTGACATTTTCCTATGAATCTGGTTTTTCTCCCTACGACTTTCCTGTGAGATATAGAATTCGATTGCATCGAGATAAGAATAATACTGGTGCGTCAACTTTCCAAGGGATTGGGACGATTTACCGGCCGTGTTTGGTTCGAGAGTGTTTTTCGATAAATAAGTTTTCGCAGTATGAACTCTCGACTTCACCTATGTCTTCTCCGGTAACGGGCAGGTCCCAGAAATTTACTAGATTCGCCTCGAACTCTAAGTGTATTGTAAAGGTTAACGTTCGTTTTCCAAATTTTCTGTTTCCTGGGTCTCAAGACACAATTCACCCACCAAGGTAAATATAATAGAGGAATGTTGGCTAGTTTGTTGAAGTGTGGATGTGCAAGTGGCTTATCAAAGTAGGATTTTCAGACGATGTTACTGGACATATTTGGGAGTGATACGATAGCTCATTTGTATATCAGTGCTTTTATATTCACGATTTGTTGGCAATGGAACGGGCTGTTCCAATTTTTCCTCCTATTTCGATGATTTTGACAAGTGTCCGTTTTTTTTGGCAATCGCAGCTTCTGGATCAGATCTTCGGATATATACTTAGCTTGGCTGCCTTAATCTAGTAAACAGCGGATTCTAGTCCGCTGTCATTATTAACTACGAGCGTTGCAATAGCCGTAAGCAGAAGCACATCGGAAGACCCGTCGGACTTATTTTGGCGTAGGTAGGTGCTACTAGTTCAATGGAGGATAAACCATGATCGGAGTGGATTCAGGGTGAATTTCCGTAAGGTGAGGTCCTTGACAGGTTTTGCATATAAGATACTGACTTGACCTACAAGGGAAACGATAGTTGAATCGATGGTGCACAAGATGCAGATCTTGTGGTCACGTAGCAAGGTTTCTGGATTCGGGGCACTCCGGAACTTTGATGATGTTGTTCTGTGGAAATATAACACTTCTTTGTCACTTTTGCTCCTGCTTCATTGGGTTGGAGAGTAACATGTGCTCTGGTGTGCGGGATGCTGGAATCTTTTTTAGGCACTCTCTAAGTAAATCGAAGGTTGTCGTCTTGATCTAGGTGGTACTGATATTCCGTGAACAGGAAATCTTCTTCCTCTTTTAAGGTGGGAAGTCTGGTCTTCCAGTTTACAAAATCGTCCATTCTGCCCCGTATGACAAGATCAAAGCCTCGAAGGATTAAATAGGCAATGGTCTATTCACCATTTGTCTTGTTTCTTTTGAAATTGGAGACCCGTCCTTTGGTATAATGCATGTGGTATATTATAGACTCTGCATTCCCTGGGATTGTTGGTAGAGCTCACATAATTTCCAGTTCTAATTTAACTAGATGACTTGGATTGTCAATCGTTCAGTCCAATGTTGACCAGGCAATTGGATAGTTGTCTCTTGTTAAATCTAAGTCCTTAATTGTTCCCAATGCTTTCCCAGTTAGCTTCGACTTGGGTAGAGAGAAGCCATCGATATTGGACGTTCGGCTCCTTTGTGTCAGTGATTCAAACTGCCCCTTGAATTTACGGTACTTCGTGATATCATCACTATATTCTCTCGGGACGTTCTACTTGATGAAATCCTGAATTTTATTTTTGCAGCTTCATATTTTGGCAGGAATTCAGCTGCATTTATTCATGAAATTATAGTAAGACTCGGTGGAGGTCCATAGGTTCTTTGTCTTATCGTACTGCCTAGAAAGTATTTGCTGAGAACGTCTCCCTATTTGCAGCTTGGTAAGGTTAACCCTAACTTCTCTTAGCTGGGTGATAACATATTTTGTGTGCAAGGTAAGCTGTTACTTTTAAATATTATTGTTGCACCTTGTTAATATAACTTTTCGATTGTTGTAAGATAAAGCGTTACCTTTAAATTATAGTGAACCATGACTCTTATATGCTATAGTTTATAACCACTCTAGTGCAACCTCACACTAGGTAACAAATGCCAGGCTTGGCAATGGTTTTATAATCATGTTTTACTCGAAGGACCGCTGTTTAAAAAAATATGTACACTTCGTACTTGGTATATGAACTGGCCACTTTATTTAATTTATTAGCTCTACATATTTGTACTTAAAACTACTGAAGTTAATAACCAGCAAGTTGCTTTTTTGACAAAATATGAATTGTTCGCAACTTTTCAGGTCAATAAATTATTCCAATAAGCAAACCAATAACATTGTGGAAGTTGCATAATAGGCAGAATATCGGAAAATAATCAAATAAGCAAACCCACTGTTGAGGCCAGTAATTATTGAAGTTTCTAATTGGAGAAAATATCGTGAATTCTCATAAACACAAGCTAAGCGGGACATACAAGCACCAGTATAGGAGCTCCAACCCGGAGACCCAGGTTGAAGCGTTTGGAATTCTGCACTACATTCTGGAAAGACACTTTGCGGAAGACAACTTAATTGGCCGGATTCTATGAACGGATGAGTACCAATTCACCGAGGATGGAATCACTAATTTCCACAATTTACATACCTGGGCGGAAAGCAACCACCACTCCATGAAATACAGAGCCTTTCAGCATAAGTTCAGTGTCAATGTGTGGTCTGGCATATTGGGTAACAAGCTGATCGGACCCGACCCGGACAAATTACCGGAACTATTAGGGGATATACCATTGCAACAAAGAACAGCCATTGTTACCAGCAGAATTTTGTCTGGTAGAAGTTGTCTTCAATCAGAGTCAAAACAGAGAAAATCAAGACTTTGCTTAAAACCCCTGTGTGTCGAACGGGATGTATTTCCGACCCCCACCACCCACCCGTGAGATTTTTTCATCAAAATATGTCAAGGAATCTCCCCTTAAAGTCTTCGACACATTATCCGGAACGCCCTGTATTTCTTGACCATGTTAATAATAAAAAATAAAAAAAATACAATACAATGTAATTACATCTGAACAGAAGAGTTCTACAGAAACAGATTACTGTAGATATTCACGCAATTTAAAATGAACCAAAACAAAAATTTAACTCGCCCCCGGGTGGACTCGAACCACCAACCTTTCGGTTAACAGCCGAACGCGCTAACCGATTGCGCCACGGAGGCGATGTCTAGCGCATTTTAAAATCTCAATTCAAGCATACGAGTATATAACACGTGAATATTCCGCCAGGTTTTACCTCAAACGCTGATAGCAGCTATTGACATGATGACCTTTACTAAAAAAAAAAAAAAACAAATAAAATGTTTATTATAGATTGCCATGTGTACTTATCAGCAAATGCTTTGTAAATACAAGTCTAATGACTTCGTGTCTGCAGTGAACACCCTCTAAGAGCATGGAATTTTTGTTGCTACGCAGTAAGAGCTGCAAGTATCTATGCAAGCGGCACTGAACCTTGCAGCAAGCGATCCTTATGAGGCTTTAGTGGCACTCCCTGTATTCCATAAAAACTGGATATCGTTTTCTTCGGTTAAAAAACGTTTCGTTAACTAATATAGTTATTTAAAAATAGTTTATACTCGTACATTATCTATGTCTATATATAGGGTTTTCCAATAAGGACTTGACAACTTTTTTTTTAAATAAAACGCAAACCATTTGTGATATTTCAAAAACTTTATTATCGGCTTGAAGTGCAATCAACACATTTATGAAAGGAACTCGACTTCGTTCATATGGCCACCGCGGGCACGTTTGCAGCGGTCGATTCGTTGGATCCAATTTTCAACGACTCGGCCACACATTTCGGCCGAAACAGCCGCTATTTCGCGTTCAATGTTGGCTCTGAGCTCTTCCAACGTCGTCGGCATGTTGGCATAAACCAATGACTTAACGTAGCCCCACAGAAAATAGTCAAGCGGCGTTAAATCGCACGAACGAGGCGGCCAATCGACTGGCCCATGTCTTGAGATAACACGCTCACTATACTTACTCTTGAATAAATCGATTGTAGCGTGTGCTGTGTGGCTTGTGGCATCATCCTGTTGAAACCACATGTCGTCCAAGTCCATATCTTCCAATTCGGGCCAAAAATAATCGGTGATCATGGCGCGATAACGCTGACCATTCACAGTAACGTGACGATCGTCGTCGTCGACGAAAAAATATGGCCCAATAACGCCGCCGGCATGTAAACCGCACCAAACAGTTATTTTTTGTGGATGAAGTGGTGATTCATGAAGCACAAATGGTGATTCTTTCACCCGACCAATAACGCATATTTTGCTTATTGACGAACCCATTGAGTCAAAAATGAGCTTCGTCACTGAAGATGATTTTGCGATGAAATTCATCATCTTGCCGCATCTTCTCCAGAACCCAATCGGAGAACGTACGTCGCTTCAAATGGTCCATCGGCTTCAATTCTTGAGTCAGCTTGATCTTGTATGGGTGTAAACCAAGATCCTTACGCAAAATACGCCAAAATGTGGTCTGAGCGATGCCCAATTCTTGAGAACGCAGTAGAATTGACTGATTTGGATCGTTTGCTACGGACGCCTGAACGGCAGCGCTATTTTCGACACTTCGACCAACCCGTTGTCTCACTTACACGGCAACATCACACAACGAATATGTAGACTCAAATTTTTGCACTAAACTTGTTATTGCCTGTCTACTAGGGCGAGAATTACGACCGAAAATTGGAGTTAACGCTCTTAAAGTTGCAGTCACCGACTCCGAATTTCGGTAGAAATTTTTTATAATTTGCAGACGTTGCTCGTTCGTGTACTTTACCATGATTAAAATGTTGAGTTTACTGAATAAATTGACAGTGGCAGTTGGATGATTAGTGAAAGAGTGCGTTCACACAATAAATTCAAAGCTGTCAAGTCCCTATTGGAAAACCCTTCAGGTTTGGCTATTATTGGCCGCAATAGGGCATATTCCTATAAATCCTCTCTCGTACTGTGCAAGGGATTAACAACTCTGGACGATGCGGAATTAGGTGTAGTGCGATCAAATAACTTTCATTAGTGGGCCGATGTTCTCAGTTGAGTTGTAGTTAGTTTTTAGTTTTAAATGCATTTTATTTTCTTAATCACTAACTCTTACATACTAACAAAAATGCTTAAATGCTAGCTTAAAATTACTTAACAATCCTATACTAACTCTACCTCTAACGCAGGCACTCTAAGCTACTCTAAATTCTTATAACTATATCTTTCGACTTTATTTACATTTTCTTTACTAATATTTATTTACTGTACTTAAAATTGCTAACAAAAACTTAGCATATGGACATAATTTTTTATTTTTTATAAAAACTTAGTATCTAACTTAAAATAAACCTTAGCCTACCTAGCCTAAATGTACAATACAGACATAAACACACATAGACATTATACACAATTATATACATAAATTAGTATATCCCTTTGTATATACTAATATATGTATATATTTCTTAGATGCTAACCTAAACCTATGTAAGCTGGCCATCGCTATTCACAGAGAAAACGGATTGGTCAGCTCTGCCTCATTAGTGAGGCTGGTCCGTAATTGACGGAAACGACGACGAAACATCTTCTCCATCATTCAACCACCAGAAATTCTGGTGCTGCCGAACGACATCCCTCTTATCGCGATTCCCCACCTCTCTACTGAACTTGAGACGATCCACACTGCCGTGTGCGACGTCTCTGTTGTAGTTAAGTCGCCTGTCCCCAGCTTTCCGAGCGACATGGAAGATTAACGGGACCGCTGATCTATCCTGGATCAACCCTGTCTGATCAAGGTAGAGGAATGCTTCCGGTGGAACGAAGCCGTCAGAGCGCACATTCTCGTGGTAAAGGTAATTGGGGTAATAAGCCCCAGATATCAGGTTATTCGTCGAGGTCATTGCTCTTGCAATGTGCCTTCGAGTCAGCTTAATTACGAAGTTGTCCACTCGTATTAGGTTCGCCCTGTTGTAAAGGACCTCATTAGGATAAAATTTCTTGTACTCCGACTCTGGTGTTCTGTACAAGCGAAGACAAGCCCTCTCAAACACCCGAATCTTTTCCATTAAGCTTGCTCATACATTGAACCACACGGGACACCCAAATACCAGCATGGGCCTGATAAGGGCCATGTAGCAGATTACGTTTACCCTCGCATCGAGTTGGCTGCTATAAAACAGTCTCCTTGTAAGGGCAAAAGCACCTTTAGCTCTGGCCAGAGCAGCATCTATTTTTGCAAAAATACAGAAACTGATCTAGCCAGATCCAAAGGTATCTGGCTACATTTCGACAGGCAAGTGGTTGTCCGTGTTGTCCAATCATAGAGAACTTTCGTCAATTTTTTCTGGTATCCCTATAGGCTCTAGACAACGGCGTCCTAAAGGAAATGATTTCCGACTTCTGAAAGTTGATTTTCAACTTCCAGTCATCGCAAAATCGTCTTATCTTATCGAAGTCACGCTGCAAGAGAGTATTAATGACCTCGATTTTTGGACCTGTTCTGTACGCTCAAATCGTCTGCGTACGCAATAGTATGGGCAAGTGAACCTATCAAGTCGCTTGCATAAACGTTAAATAGGATCGGCGAATTGACCGCGCCTCTCTGAAGACCATTTTTAATTAGAAATATTCCAACAGAAGTCACATCACCATTTTTCATGATGTTGGTTAGCATATTATAGAGAATGTACAAGAGTTGTTTACTGATCCCTAGCCTAGTCAGCTTATAGAAAAGACCCTCTAACCATACGGTGTCGAAGGCCTTCTCCAAGTCAACAAGGCAGGCACCAGTACATTGTTTTTTGCCTTTATTCCATTGAATATCGGACACACATTGAATATCATGTCCCGCCTTCAAACCGAATTGATTATCCGGAACTATATGTTTGTCCTCAACCCACCTAGACAGAGCTCTATTGATTGCTTTTTCAAAAACCTTACTGATATTCGGAAGGAGACTTATCGACCGGAGATTCGCCGGATTGGATATATCCTTCCCCTTTTTGAGGATAGGTTGAACCACTGCCGTTTTCCAATGCGCTGGATAATGTGCGTTATTCATTGCATTATTAAACAGGGTGGTGTAAATGTCCACCGCTTCTAGAGGAAGAAGTCGGAGCACAATGTTCGGAATACCATCGGTCCCCACTGATTTCTTAGCCCTGATTGTGTCGAAGGTCTCATGGAGTTCTTCCCTCGAAATGAACGGGGGTAGGTCACCCTCTCTGGAAATGACATTATTTGTCATATTTTCGTCGCTAAACCGGGTGAAACCAGAGCCCTCGGATCGCCGGTTCCCTATTTCATTTCGAATGCAGAAGTCGTGCACCAAGACGCGATTGTCCAGGTCGTAATTAGGGCCAATGTTATCAGTGGCCTTGTATACTTCCTGGAAAGTCGCCCCCTACGGCCTCAACCTTCTCCTGTGGATCCTCGATCACAAAAAAGTCGTCATCATCAGCGACCTCTTTTGGATCAATACCTGCTATTGTCAGTAACCGTTCGTTGTCTGTAGTCCGGGCTATTTTACAGACACTGAAGGTCGTTTTGATTTCTTCTCCGAAATAGTTTATTTATTTGCGGAAACATATTCGGGTTGCTGGTGTTTACAGCCTGAATCTTGTTGTTCCAATATGAACTTACAAAAATTCTATAATTCTCTTTTATTAACGTTTGCACGTTTTTAATCGACGACTTCAGTGTCATAATCTCCGGGTCTTGTCTGTCTATACAAGTTTTTGAGTCTTGTCAGAAGTCTACTTTTCTGTCGGTGCTGTGCGTCAATAGTAGGATTGCGGAACAGGTCTTCGTTAGTTGTACGTCGATACCGCAGTATTGTAGTGTCCATAGTTTGTTTAATTGTCTCGTCCATCTGTTTTAGGTAATTGTCGATCTCCTCGTTTGACAAATTTCTATTGGACGGTGGGTGGAGCGTGTTCGAGGAGAGCGCTCTAGTCAAGGTTGCGGAGCAGCGTGTCCATCGAGTCTTACTCTAGTTGTGAGTATATCTTTGGACAAACTCCTCCAATTCCGCAATTTCGTTGGGAACTGTAATTTCGGTGCTAAAACGGCAATGGTCGCTGTCATACGCGAATGTGCGCAGACAGTTTAATGTTTGTAAATTCGTACCTGTCAGTCGTATACGTTCGTCGTACAGCAGTAGATCCAAATAAGACCCGCCTCTGGGAAACGTCGGGTTATCCGTCGCTTTAAGACCGAGTCTGTACATGACATCGTGCTGACCCCACCAATCGAGTAGTAGGTTCCCTGGCAAATTATTTCCCCAATCTCTGTGTCTAGCGTTGAAATCCCCGCCGATTATAAAATAATTCTCCCCCGATTCCAGCCTCAGAAGTCAGAAAAGCGTGTCGAGCTCTGTAATGAATAGGGTGGATTGTGAAGCCTGAGGTGTATAAACAGAAGCCAAGTAAAGCCGCGGTATGTAAACGACGACTGCTTCCAACACCCGGAACCTGCGCAACACGCCCTTGTACACTCTGTGAAATTTTATACCTTCTTTAATGAAGATCGCGACACCGCCTCCACGTTTGGATCTGGGCCGATTTCTTCTTCTAACAATATACTCGTAATTATTGTACTCCAGTTTGTGCTTATCGGTTAGCTTGGTTTCGCTAGCGAAAAGCACATCAGGAGTTTGGTCTTGTAACAATATAAACATCGCGGCTCTTCGTTCGATCCTAATCAGTGAATTAACATTCACCGCAAGGACCTTCAAAGTTTGCTCCACCATGTGCGTACCCATTACGACATGTGTTGCGTTAGGCCAGGCAGCAGTGCGTAGATCTGGTATACCCGCTTGGCCTGTTCTTGCACCTGCTTTTGCAGCTGAGCCATCTGCCCTTGGATTGCGAGCAAGATGGCTAGCATGTTAGGTGCAGCTTCCGTTGCTCTCGGCGTTGGCGCCGCAGAAGCAACAGTCGCTTGCTGTACCGTAGCCCCCTTACCTGACGCCATTTGGGCGTAGGAAATTCGAGACGTGACGGCTGGTGTTTGAAATCTGACAGATGAACGTTTGACCTCCACCTTCTGCTGCCGAGCCATTTTTGCTTTCTTAATGTCAGCGAACTTAGGACAACCCCGATAGTTTGCGGTGTGTCCCACGTTTCCACATAACACGCACGAGAGCTGCGACCTATCGGATGCTCCGTCAACACCCAGAGGACATTCTTCGGAACTGTGGTTCTTAGCGCACTTCACGCATCGAGGCTGGATTTGGCAGTTCGACGCGGCGTGCCCGAACCTCTAGCAACGAACGCATTGTATAACGCCTTCGCTTCTTTTTAATTTTTCCCCGTGACATTGATACTCCTTAGACTATCCAGACGGCTTTCGGAACTGAGCTGCACCAGGAAGAACGGCAGACTCCGTTTCTCCCGCCTGGCTCTTGCTGTGGTAAATGGCTTTACCCCCACAAACTTGAGTCCTTCACACTCCTTCTCTTTGAGCAGTGCCAGGATCTCCTCAGGATCAGAAGACGGTTCCAACCCCTTCAGCAGCATCGATTGCCGCTTTTCACACTTTGGTGTGAATGAGTAGTGCTCCGTCGTCGTTTCCTTTAGGAGCTCTTTCACTTTCGCGTAGCCCTCCACTGTGTTACAGTGGATGGCATGGCGATCGTTCCCCAACCTCTTTATGTTAAAATTATTACCAATGACCAACTTACACAGGTCCTTGGTTGCATTTTCCTCTAGTTTATAGGTGTTGATCGGAGGCACCTTCTTCTTCTTCTTGCATTTTGATGGCATACCCGACATCTTGTCCACTTATCTTGCTTTGTTATGATGTGATTCATATGGTCGTATCTCCCAGCAAGATTTTCTACAGCAGATGGGCGAGATGACATCTTCTTGAAAGGGTTCTTATATGACTTAGAACAATGCGACGACGGAAACCTTGCCGGTCAAATTTTTCCCCATTAAATTTGTATAGTTGTCACGCATTAGTAGCTGCCATTTCTAGGCAATGCACAGTGGTTCAGGTTCGAAAGAAGGGCGGTCATAGGGTTTTTTGGACAGATTTACAATGAAATCATATCATTTTGGCCTGGACAATTGTTGTTATGATTACTAGAGACATGATTACAAGACAAAAAAGCTATTTTTTTTTTAACAGAGTATATTCATGCATAAAATATTCATTATATACTCGTATAAAAAAACATAATCTCACAAAAAATCGGGTTATAATAACAATAAAATTAGTTTTTTTTATCTTATCAAAACCTAGTATTTTACATGAAACAAGTGCTATTTACATACGAGTAGTATTAAAAATGTCAAGTAATATAATATAATAAAGTTACAATAAAGCTCAAAAACTTAATAAATTCAACACTTCTTTTACTAACGCAGACTTCTTTTTATACTGCAACTTTCTTAAACTAGAAATAAGTGGATCTGAACTAAGAAGAAGCCTGTGCAAGAGATCCATGTTAGTAACATCCCGGGAACGTTTCCTAGTATTATCGCATCTGAATAGTTTGACTAATTTATTACAAGACTTAGCGGCCTCCTCAGATAATTCACCAATAGATATTAAAGAACTATCTATCACTTCTGCTCCGTGAATCAATACTTTATGTATTCATGAAGGTAAGTTATACCAAGGGTATTCCTCCACAAGCATCTTGGTAGTATCAAAGGCATAACTCTTAAATTTTTCTGAATTTATTTTATTACCAGAATAAAGGCTCTGCAGAAGGTGACTACATCTGTCAATAAGATCTTTTCTAATATCTGTTATTTCAGATGAAATATCAGAGTTATGGAAAAATATACGTGTTGTGTTTCCATCATTGGATGTGCTACTTCCTCCACTTCGAGGTTTGTGAACCTCTTTTAAGCATATATACTCGTAGATAAGTCGCCATCGTCAATTGTAAGGAATGGGTGATTTTAATTTCATTGCCATTAATAAGCACTGAAGTAGGGACTAACTGGTTAATTTGGCTTTTGAAATAAACTTCTTCTGGCAAGGTGACTTCCTTTGTTTCTTTTGTAAATTGAAAATGAATTGGTCTGCACCACCTAATAGAAGAAGGGCGTGGGTTTTTCCAAATGATTGATTCATCACAGGTATTTGGTTTATAAACAAGTTGAAGAGGTACATAAGATGTGACAAATAAACTCGAATCTTCGACAGTTGACTCTGTTCACTATGGCCTGTGCTGCCATCAAAACCCCATTTACCAATTAAAACTAAGTCATCCTTAGGTTCGTGAAGACTTTCAAACACAGCTTTTTGAGATTCAACAATGCGTCTTGATGAATGGTCTAACAATGATTGCAAATTGATTTCAGCAGAAGATTCTCTCACGCGAATATCAGTTGGATAGCAACGTTTTTTGGCTTCCAGCATTTTATGATAGGACGGAAAAACATTTGGTACTCGTATTTTAGACTGAATCACCTCTCTTAATAATAAATATTGGTTTTTGGTAAGCTTAGCTTCATTAATAAATGAAACAACTTCATCCGTGATAAATTCCAAAGAACTTTCTGATTGATTTGAACTGCTAAGTAAAGTAGTTACACCGGAATCGTCCATCTGTGATAAAACTGCTAATCTGCGACGTTTGGAGCTCTTGCTGCAGTCTCCAAACCCCTCCCTGTATCGCGTTCCACTTGTAGATTGAAGAGATTCCTTTTGCTCGTCGTTGTAGTTTCCACATATTTCTCCATCAGATACTTTAAGTATGCAAACTTCGGTCTCATTTAACCAGCTTTCGTATTTGGCCACTAGCTTAGCTTTTGATCTCCTAAATTATTTCCAATATGCGGCAAACCGTTTACAAAGATTCAAAAGGGGATTTCTCAAGCAATCAGTCTGGATATTTTCAGCATCTGGTAAAGAATTCGCAAGGGATTTAAACACTTCCCGAAACTTTTCTGCTTCATCTTCTTTATTTTTTGAAGCTACCCACGTATTTAAAACAAGCATTCGGGTAAAAGAGCACGTAATGGAAAAACAAAAGAAAAATACAAAAAATTAAATTTTTTTTTTTCTAGTACTGGACTTAGTCTCCTCAATGACGTGTAACAACCCTCAGAGCTCCCAGTCTTTGCGGTTATTAAAACTAGGAAAATCAGAGATTATATTGATATATGGCTCATTTATGGCGATTCGTGCCTTCATAAGTAACAGCTTAGTTGAATATGGAAAATGGTTAAAAACAAAAAAAGTGGAAGGTGTGTTTTAACGGAGCTAGTTACGAATAGTCGCATTTTTAAGGAATACATAATTACTTTAAAAATATCGTACATACCTTCAATTTGAATATCCATTGCACAATTATATCACAAACAATAAATTTCTCAGAAAAACAACACCAATTTATGTGACAAATAAACTAATGAGCACTAATCAGATGTTATCAATTCCGGTGTACAAAATTAACTGTGCCGTGTTTGTAATTGCAATGTTTTTTATACCTGTGAATAGAAGGTTTTTTTATGTTTCCTCTACCGGTAAAATAACATCATATTTGCAACATCGGTATTACGGCCCTATGACCTACGGCTGAACCACTGTGCAATTGGTTATTAAAGGGAAATACCATTTCTTTCCTCGAATCTCACACCAGTAAAAGTTTATCGTTTGATCTGATCGATCTACGCCACCCATTTCCTTATTGTAAGTACATATAGCTTTCGGCTGTTCTATGCTAATGTATTTTTTATCCGACTTACTGAATCGTTTGGACATTTGTGTGGGTAGAGCCGGCACTATGTTGGAGGCAATGTGGACTTCCCTGTTATCATTCCATTTCATGAGTACAACTGTCTCATTTTCGATTGTAGCATAATCTTAGAAGGCCCTTTTAGATTTTGTATTAATTTTTTTTGAAGGGATAATTTATAATCCTATTCTTTCTTATGGTTCCAATGGTCCCAATATTACTCGATCTTAATTCATTCAAAAGTTCGATAGACGCAAAAAGTTATCAAAAGATATTCGACAGTCAAGATTAAATGGTCTATCCTTCCAGAGACGGTCACAAAAATTCAGAACTACCTTCGAGCCAAGTGGGTAATCATTGTAAAAATCATTCAAAGCGGACTGATTTCTTTGATAGGGATCAAACCAACCTATATAGTCAGTTGCACCTACCCAAAATTTGTATAGGTTTCTTCTGAATAAACTGTTTTGTACTATGGCGACCAAAGTAATGCACTTGCAGTTTTTAGTGGGGCAAACTTAAGGAACTTATTATTCAGTACTTCAAATAAAGGTCTTACTTTGGCAAATTTATTACTGCTTTCAAGATTATTGTTATCGCAAACATGTAATGCTGACATGATAGAGTTAAATCGATCACGGGACAAAGATTCTGCAGCTCCTATTGAGTAATTATCCAAACCTTTCTCACAATACATTGATCGACTGGAAAATCCATTGTAACCGCTAAGCAAAAGAATCCCAACAAAGCTCTTCATTTCCGCAAGAGTTACGTTTCCAATTAAATTCTTCTGCGCAGCGTAAACATTGGTATGATGGGTTATCAGATGTCATACTTCAATTGGAAGCAGTTGATTTTTTTGTCAAAGCCATATCTGCATCATGTATACTTACTTCACTCTTCAAGTCAATTTCTGTATTCCATTTGTAAGTTTGCATCTGATAGGCATTCTGGATTCTTGGAATGGATGTCTTGAGAATTCACTCTCTCATCTGTACAAATAGAGCCGAGGCCTCGAGGTGTTGTCTTGGTAAATTATTAATTCATTATTATTATTCATCTGTTATGTAGTTATTTGCATTATTGGGCGGCAAAGTGTAAACATTTTCGTTTTCTAATTCATTGTCCTCTTCTAGAACATCCTGAATTTCGTGAAGTTTTAAAAATCTTAAAATATAAAAACAAAAAGCAATGGTAGTACTCCTACCGATACATTGTATCACAGTAATTTGTCAAGCGCAATAACATAAGCAATATTAACTGCATTGAAAAAATTATTTTGGAATTTAAAGCTGCATTGTTCGTAAATATAAATAACGCAAGAAATTGTCTGCACATCAATAAGTTGAGTGAGGAAAAACTAGAACAGAACAGCACAGATTTATGAAAAACGTCAAATCAAATGAGAACAGAAAAGTACAGCACAGCTGATTTTGACATTTTTCACAATTTCACAATAGAAATTTTTCTCACTGAACAGGAAAGATTGTACTTTTCTGTTCGGAACATTCCAAAACAGCCTCACTGAACAAAGCTATTATATTACTTACTTTTTACTGCACATTTTCAACTTTTTTAAAAATTTAAAATTTCGGTAAGAAAAACATTCACTTACGATCTAGCACGAAAAAGACTAAATTCTGAAAGATGGACAAACAGAATCACGTGAAAGCAATTTGAAAAAAAAACAAAGCCTACTATTGTAGTTTGCGATTTAATTTATGTCGACGTTACATAATTTATCGGTAGGAGGATGTGAGTTAATAGTAATAATTCGTTATAATTAATTTTTTGTTGTAACACACATATTTGTAATTTCATTGGAGTTTCTTTCTCTCCTTTTTTTACTAACCGCAGAAATATGTAACACGTATAATTACATTTAATGTAACATACATATTTCTCCCACGTATTTACATTTCTATTGCGCCGCTTGTGGTGTTGACTAAATTTGTACACCTTACAACTGTTCTACAGACCACTCTATCGTTACTGAGGGCCAAGGCCAAGGGTTTGCTGATGTTTTCGCAATTAAATGACCAATTATTTCTTCTTCGACCTCTTCTTTGAACCTCGACTAGAATTTGAGCTTCTATTGATTTTAGAACCGGATTTTCCAACGATTTTCGTTGAACATGTAATTTACTCTGTTGAAAAGAACCCTCTAGTTGCATCCCAACGTATACTTCCATGTTCACACAATAAAATGATTTCGCGTCTATAAGAGCAAATACCTTCGGACCATGTTTAGCTGTCGAAATGATACGCGACCTCTAAACGACTCCAATTTTTCATCAATTGTAAGGTACTCACTGGGAGAATAATGTGCTTTACAATTGTCGACAAAGTTATCGCATGTGGTCCTGAGGGGAACCAACTTATCAAATTGCAAGCGTTGTGCTCTGTTTTCTTCAATATCAAATCGGAGAGATTGTATCAAAATATAAAATCTTTGCCGTGATCGAAATAATTCAATGCGAGTGCCATCTGTACTCCAAAGGCCTGAAAGATTCTGTCTATTCGATTTGTATAATCCAGCTAAATAAAGTAAGCCTAAGACAGCTTTTATTTCTTTCTTGTTTACTTATTTCACTAAATATTGGTGATTCGCATCATATTTAACGACAATTTTGGTTAATTTAACGTTTGTATAAGATACAATGTTATCAAGCATGTCTTCCATTATAAAAAGAAGCCAGGAATGTACTGGCGTATACACCAGGTAAATGAAATAATTATATTTTCTGCACGAGTTCTAACATTTCTGTTGGCTGGACTCTTGGATCATTTCGACATATTTTTATCAAAATAAAACATGTTACTACGAGTATCACCATCCGGTTCAACATCATCCGGCTCAACACTATCCTCCCTCTTTATCCTCTTCGCCTATTTCATATAGCTCCTGAGCTTCTTCATTTTCTGACAAGGAGTCTACAAATGATTCTACATCTGAGCTTCCTCCAAAGTCTTCTAAAAGACGATCCAAATGTGCTTGTTCTCTTTCACGTGACATTTTATTTTATATCTGTTTCCTTAAGTTAAATTAATGATAATAAATAACGGATAAAACTTACAGATTTTTATTTGACTTCCTTATAAAAAATTTTACACAAAAAGTTACGATATTAGTAAGTAGATTATTTAAGAATTTACTTTTGAAAAGCTAATAGCAACAACAATGGGTACGTTTAACTGGAAAAGATTTCAGAGGAAAAATAAGTAGCTCTGGGGCATGTCATACCCCACCACACTAACGAAGTTTTAAAAATCAAACCTCTAAAAAAAAACAACCTTTATATACTCATACATTCCCCAACGCATCCGTTTAAATCTACATCGATGAAAAGAATTCCTTCCCTTGGCGTTCTATTTATAAGCTCATTGAAATAGCTCATTTCTTGTTCCGATTGCTCACTGCCTTATTGGGCTTCGTAAGCACTTACAATATATCAACCTTCATGTTCAATAATGAATTTTATTGCCATTAGTGGGTCCCTACTTTTGATACGTTTACAATTTGTAATTTACTTCCCCAAAGGCATCATATTGCTCGGCTTCGGAAACCATCAAACGCTGACACGAACACTTCTTATTGCCTTGAACTATTTCGCTGTGCAGAAGAAGTGCGCCGCAGGGTAGGTTATTCATATACGAACACTTCCATGATGCCATGCTTTCGTACTTCTCTGCTTTCATGTGCTTCTGTGCGGCGCTGGTACGCGTGAAATTTCATTTTTCCCACCGATAGTGTCCAAGCTTGATACCCGATCGCACATGCAGACTTCGGGGAGACTCATTAGATGATAATGCGAAACAGGCTTAACTTAGGCGTTAAAGTGCCTGAATATGATTTTTCCCAGTTAGTGCCACTTTACGAGAATTAGAGGCACAAACTGCAGAAATATGTTATAAGTGGTTGCCGCACGGTAGTACACTGCTGACGCTCTAAATGCAACTCAATCCATGAGATAAATTAGTGGGGATTTTATAGGCCATGCATTTATAATAGTTTTGGATAGGAATAACATAAGAGACCTTCCAAGGAGATTTTAATCTGAAAAAAGTGAAAAAAGAAAATGTGGGTTTAGTTTATTTAAAAAAAAGGCAGAGGACATAACAAACTTATCTTTAAGTTTGATTATGTTTACGAAAAAAAAACAATAAAGAAGCTAGGATTAACACCAATCGCTCAAACAATGCATTTCCAGGGAACGATGTCGTCTATGGAGAGTTTCTCATATAGCTAAAGTAACTACGAGTACTTGTTTGGAAAAGATTTGTTAAAATCGCATGCAAAGAAATTCGCAATAGTTTTTGGGTCTGCAGAAGATTCACTGAGAAATTGAAGATTTGAAAGGTTGCCGTCCGACTTTCTTTTGGTATTACTCCAGGATCTACAGGAAAGGCCTTAATAAAAACCTTCTGATGTGTATCTACTCGTATACAACGACATTGTCAAAGGACTTTGAAAGGCCATGACGGAGTTATACCCATCCCAAAAAACGAGGTAACGGAGCGTGTGTACAAACGTATGAGTACATGCAAACTCTTCATAGAAGGCAAGAGGATTGCGAGAAGATTATCTCCTCTTTGGCATGAGCCAGATCTCAGTTCAGAGATTTATGTGAGCATAAACAGGTGACAACACGAACATCATCATCAACTTCAGCAAAACATGGAATATGACATCCACATCATGGGTTGCCCCAAATAGTTGCCTAGTTACCACAGTGAAAGTGAATGAAGATGAACAAACAAAGAAACATCATTGTATCAATTCCCTAGTGGGAATTTCGGCTGCTGCTTACGTTAAGACAAAAATAATTCAGCTCCCAACTCGAAAGTAAAACTGGTTCCGCTAGTTTTGCTAATATAGCAGTTGCGGAATGCTGGAAAGTACATTTTTAAGCGGATTTTGGTAATTCTGAGATCGAAAAAGGCGAAGTGAGTGCTAGGACTGCCAACACTACTTTTGCCATAGACCAGTCACTTTCTGCACCTTTATGAGTGTATTTAGATAGGAGCGTTTTTCGAGTAATGCCGTCGTCCATTATCTCCAAAATACAGGACGCTAAATCTATGACGCACCCTGTGTGTGCCAACAAAGCTATAAATAATCTGGCAAGAAAAAATAAATGAATAAAAAAAAGCAAAAATTATGGGCAAATTGCTCGGCAATGCCACTGTTATGGAAGTGTTCTGAACAGCAAATTTACGAAAATCCGAAGCTAAGCTACAAGTTACTTAACCAAGAAATTTTGAAAGTGGCAGACATTGGGGGTGTCGCTGACCTCATGCAGGACATCGAGTATGGGGAACCTCGACACCTGCGACCGTGCGTTTGGCCCGCCGCCATGCAAACGGGAGTTCGGCGATACGCCCCCAATTTAATCTGCCAGAGAATTACTGGGAAAACAGGAGTGTGACGGATGCCACTGAGCAGATCTGCAAACACTGAAAAACGGTTCTAGCGATCAATGTCCAGCTACGTGCCATCACAAACAGAAGACACACACTTCCAACAATCTACGTTTCGGATGTTTTATTTATTGCACCACATCAAAGAACAAAATACTGCGAATCAGTAGGAAGAGAGACAGTCTACCCATTGGTGTACAGGTTATTGTATTTCTACCCCTGGTTGGTGCTTCGAATAAAGAACTATTTACATTCGACTTAGTCTTGGGCATAAATGCTTGCTGGGTGCGAGAATTTGGTATCATTTAAAACTCTTTACCGACACAAGATGTCGGTAGTTGCTAGGCCTTTGTTGTTGCTTTAGCGCAGTAAATAAAAAGGAATTTACGAATACATAAAGCAAAAGAAAGAAAACAACATTTAAACAATATTGCCAGATTTTCATAATCCATACATCAATAATAACAAAAAAGAAAAGCTATGACATGAGTGTGTACATTTTCCGCATCGATCTAGTTTTGTTATGTATAACGAGGAAGTACGAGTATTTTAATTTTTTTTTCGAAACAATTCGAGGGATTAATTTTATACTCGTTTTGGCTTTTGTAGAGGTGCACACATACTATTCAATTGTCTTGTTAGTCCAAAGAAATAGATATTCGCAAAAGTTATGCCACATTTGATCTTTACGCAGCTGCTTAACCATGAAACTAATTGAAATCTGTAAGCGGAGCGATGTGGAAAAAGATGAATAGATTATTTTGTTGATGAATGCATGTTAAAAATAATTCTTCGAACTACTTGTTCTATTTAATTGACGAGCAAGTAAAAAAGAAAAGTTAAGGCAAATGATTAGAATTGGACTCAAGTTAAGAAAAGAAGTAAACAGCATGATCAGTATGTTGATAACAATTATCTAATAGCCTTAGCACACAACATACATAAATGTGCGACTTATAGTGGCTCTCATAAATCTCTTGTGTTTTACGTGAACACCTATCGTGTAGACTTAAGTGGGATGCCCATACATCCTTGGAGGTCAGGGTATAAACCTGTGTTGAAGGCACAAGTTACATTCTTGGTTTGAGTCGAGGCTGATCTAAAACCCTTTGCCGATCCTAGGGTAACAGCACCCAACACTTACTTGCAACTCCACAGCGATTCAACCAAACATGGAAGACCTGCGATTTGAGGTTTAACCCTTTGTTCCCGGAGGTATAAATTTTTTTTAAATATTTTTATAAAACTTTGAAATTTAGATAAACTCTGTTTTATTAATAATGAATTTAAATAAAAAAAAAATTTGTTTAACTTTGTTAAATATTTCAGTAATGTTTTTAGAAGTGGTTTCGCCACGTAAAAGTAGGAAACTAAGAAATAAAAACAAAGAAAAAAGGTTACAATATATTCGCAGCATGAACAGGACCACTTGTACGGTGAAGCTGTGAGGTGTTTCTAAATCTGCAGGAATAGCGCGACCTATTTCTTCTTGAAACTATTTTTTGGTACAAATATTGTAAATACACTGCAAAATAAAAACCACTTCAAATGACATGAACCATCAAACCAATGCACAAAAAATCACTTACAATGCACTGCAAATCACCCGAAAAAAATTTTTACAGTTAGAAAATGAATAACAGTTCGTAGATATACACTTGCTTTTACCATGAAACCACTAGGAATATAGAGAAAAAATATTAAGTGTGTGGTTTCACTGCGAAACCACTAGGAAGCAAAGGGTTAAACCACAGCCACTATGACGCTCCCACTACCTAGCTACCTACCTCTTTCCAGTCAGGGGAGCCCTGATTCCCATGGTGGCGAGTTTTAAGTCCTGGTGATGACTACCAATCACTTTCTAATGGAATCTTAATAAGGCTAGCAACATTTTCAGAAACATTCCTATCAACTGTTCCTGCAACACCCTTTTCCCAGCTGAAGAACTTAAACTAAACAGTTTGTAAAACTAAAGGTGAACAGTTCAATCGCAGATAATAAAATTACATAGATATCGCATGCAGACCAAAAAAATGTCCACTTTTTCAACGACAATAAAATTCCCAAACCTAAGGGTTGTTGCATCAATTCGGTATGAAACCATTTTAAGTTGCATATTCGTAGATATCAACTATCCTACAGTGTGTTGTAACTTCGATATACACGTATTTTTTTCATATTTCGTTTTGCCGCAACCCTTTATATTGTTTTACGTCTCAATCCAACTTGCAAACGAACATATACGAATGACTGACTGTGTCGCTGGTGTTTATATGGATCGCTACACTGTGCTGTGTTTGTGCGTATATATTTATTGAGGAGGCACATCTTACACATACGTATATACGAGGGGCGTTCAACATATTCTCGGTATCGGGGTGAAGCTGTGGTTGTATATATAAATTGACTTATTTATCAAGTAATACTATTATTTTAGTGCATTCATGTAAAATTTTATATAAATGTGATTATTAATTCGCGTTTTATCTCTAGTTAAACAGAATCATAATGGCAACTGAGACGACGATGGTGAAAATTGAGCATCGCGCTGTAATTAAATTTCTCACTAAGCAAGGAAAAAGTCAAAAAACTATTCATGAAGAGATGGTGGCTGTTCACCAGGGTTCCGCACCTTCATTATCAACTTGTTCTTGAGGATGCCCGAATAAAGGTGAAAATGATGGCAGAGATCAACAGGCTTTCAATTGGTACCATTCACACCATTCTTCATGACCATCTTAACCTTTCAAAGGTCAGTGCAAGGTGGGTGCCACGAATGCTCACAGCGCCTCAGAAAAAAGTGAGAATCGCATGCTGTAGAGAGCTTTTGGAGATGTGTAGTGAGAACGCGGACGGTGTTATGGATCGAACTGTTACTGGGGACGAAACATGGGTCCACCACTATGACCCTGAAAGCAAACAAGAGTCCATTCAGTGGCATAAAAAAGGAACAGACCCCCCGAAGAAGTTCAAAGACACTCCGTCTGCCGGGAAGCTCATGGCCACAGTTTTTTCGGACTCAAAGGGAATCTTGCTCATTGAGTACAAAAAAAAAGGTGAAACCATCAACGCCACATCCTACGCTTCCACTTTGCATAATTTGCGGGAGGAAATTAAAAAGAAAAGACGGGGTAAACTCGCAGCGGGTGTGTTGCTTCTTCATGACAAAGCTCCTGTTCACAAGGCGCGAGTTTCCAAGGCTGCTGCGCGAGATTGTGGTTTCGAAGAAATCCAACACCCACCCTATAGTCCAGACCTTGCCCCTAGTGATTATTTCCTGTTTCCGGATTTGAAAAAATGTCTTCGTGGAAAAAGATTTTCGGATGATGAAGAACTCAAGTCGGCAATAAATGGGTGTTTTGCAGAGAAAGAGGAAATTTATTTTTTTGAGGGTTTAAAAAAGCTTATCTCTTGTTTCTTGTTCGATTTGTAAAAATTCGAAAATAAATTTCCCCGTCTGAAAATTTTTGCATGTCCTTCAAATGAAAAAAATTAAATTTTGAGCGATTCGTGGAGGCAGGCATGCGATTTTAAGAGCGAAGGAAAATATTTTGTTTGTCAAAAACATTTTTCTTTGGAATTTATTGGCAGAAAAATACTTAAAAGGGACGCTGTTCTCTCCTTAAATCTAAATTGTAATTTAAATTTAGACTTAAATTTAGAAAATCTTTCAGCTTTGTTACCAAAACGGAGAAGCACCTCTAAATTATTAGAAAAATGCGCACAAGACGAGAAAACAAATTCGCATAACGCTCTACGAACTAGCAAAATATCAACTAGTGTATCATCGCAAATTCAAGTACTTGATATTTCAAAGCATTCAACAATTTTTTTGTGGTATATTGATAGGGCTCTCCAAGTTCAAAAAATATAATGTCGCCGAAAGAGAACTTTCCCAAGACATTTTTTACAGATCTTAGAACGCTTATAAATTTCTTCGATATAGACTGGGATTTAGACTTCCCCACGTATCCACATTTTATCGTTGGGCTCCTGTTAACTCTTTCCGGTGCGAAAATTTGTTAAGAAAATCGACCCATGCGTCGCCAAAAAAACAAAGAATTAGATTTTTAAAAAAAATACTCCAATTTATTGATATAGACAAAAAACTTTACCTCTATTTTCTTAAATATAGTATTAAAACAGGTGGGCTGAATTTTGAACCAGTGCACCGCACGGGTCAGTTAATTTTTTGTGGTGATCCTGGAAACATGATTTATTTTTTCTCAAACACAGAGGAACTTTACAAATGGAACAAATCCAATTTGTCCTTACTTCGTTCTGAAGCGTACTGCAGATCGAACATCTTCGACGGGTACTGCGTTCCGGCTGATGAGCGGCCGAAAATGTACGAACTTCATATGGAACGAGAGACTTATAAGCTTTTTTGACAATAACGAGTGATGATCTTTCCAACGGGCGTTTATTTTCAATTAGATTTTTCGCCAATAAACCATTTATAACTGAGCGCCTGAATGTCTTCATGTCCATATGCGGAAGGTTAACCATTATGTACAAGCAAAAGGAATTTACGACTGTTGCATCTAGAAACAAGAAAAATATCCGGTTCCACCATTTCATGCTTTTTCTGTCCAACTTGTCTACGTAGTTCATGTGTTTATTGTAGTCAACAACTGCAGTTAGACACAATACTTTTGATACAATCCCATCCTTATTCTTACCTGAAACCTCACTGGATTTTCTATCGGGGTGAAAATTGGAGAGAATATGTACAGACCGCTTATCTTTACATTTTATAGCGGTTAGGTTTATGGCACTGTAGAAAAACTCATAGTTTCACCTTTCCATCTGATTATCTGGTGGGAACCTAGGAATTTTCTATATTTTCTCGGGGCATTTACCGTTTCACAGGCATAGATTCCGTCTTTATTCAGGTCTTCCATTGGCTTCACACCAGTAAAATAATTGTCAAAATACACCACATGTTACAACTTTAGCTCCAATATTGGTTTCTGCAGTTCCAAGTGCGCTGACTTTCCGGTGTAAATATTATACCCGTGACAGTATTCCATTTTATCTGCAAGCATACACACCTTGTACCCCCTTTTTGTCGGTTTCTTTGACATACTCGTATACTGTTTCATATAACTCCGACCCTTAAATTTTACCATGGACTCGTCTTTGGCTACTTCATGAGTAGGATTTGCACATTTTTTAAAATTTGTTGAGAGCATTTGGAGCATAGGGTCAATTGTATAAAGTCTATCCTAATTGAGAGCACCTGGTTTTGGTTCAAGACACCCATCATTCACATGTAAATTTCCCAACAATCAACTAAACCGTGCTTGCTTCATGCAGGAATTGATATAGGAATCGTGTAAATCGTGTAATAGTAAAAAATCGTGTTGGACTTTCAATATCTTTGACGAAATCAGTAGCCCTATAGTTATGTGTAAATCCGAACCTGACCATTCTGTAACCATTCCAGTTAGGAGTCACTTTTAGAGGAATATCGTCCTCTATTATCAAAAATAATATCAACTGAGGTTCCTGACCTTCAGGCTGTAAATTGGAACCTGACCCACATGAAGTCTCTGAAGAAATATCAGAATCAGGTCCTGAAGAAAGAGATCTGCATCATCGTCTGTTCCCAGTTCTCTCAAAAATTCATCAAAACTCATCCCAACCAAATTAAGATCTGGAAAAGCGGAAAAGGCGAAAAAGGCTTCCATCGCACTGGGTCAAAAAACGTACCAGTTATTTTTCTTCTATATTTACGGGTTTTCAAGAAAATTCTTGTACTAAAAATATAAACACACTAAACACTAATAACTTTGCAAAAATACGAATTTATACCAGAACGAAATTTAAGAAATGAAATTCCAGTGTCAACTTCACAAAAGTACCGTTACTCACTTTACAGTAAGAACAAAGTTGAAACGAAAAAATCTTCCTTCTAAATATATTAATATTAAATTTAATATTAAACCTTTGAACCAGTTGCAGAAAATATTTTCTACATGGTTTAAAATTTGTCCCTCTTAACCACAACGGCAAGAAATGTGTGGTTCAAATTTTGAACAAGCAGTGAAACGGAAAGAGTTAAAGACTTACAACCAGCATTCCAAAACAATGTCCACTGTTTTCTAAAAGCAAACTTTGCATCATTAAGCCAACGGGAACGGAATGTGGTACTGACATTTGATGAAATTAGAATTCGTCCAAATCTCACGTACAATATCAAAAATGACTTAATTGATGGATTGGAAGATCTGTGTTTTCATGGTAACCGGCCTCTTTGATAGCTGGAAAAGTATTTTAAATTATTTTGTTTTAGCAAACTCTGTCAAGGGGGTTAACCTGAAGTCTATTTTAGAAAATAATTTGACAATTTGCAAAGAACTTGACCTGAAAGTGTGCGCTATAGCTTGCGACCAAGGACCTAACAACAGGAAAGCTTACCAATTATTAGATGTTAGAGAAGAAAAGCCTCTTACAATTTTTAATAATGAAAAAATATTTTGTTTTTATGATTTTCCTCATTTATTAAAATCCATGCGTAATGTTTTACTCAAATCTGATATGCTAACTCCAGATGGTAATTTTTCCTCTGATGTTTTCAGAAAAATTCTTAATTTAGAAAGAGATAATGTGGCTAAAACATGCATGAGATTTACAAGTTCACATATAGCCCCAAATGCATTTGAAAAAATGAGTGTTCGCTTGGCAACGGAAACCTTTAGTAGAACAAACTGCTCATCAACTTAATTGCCTAAAAAATAGTTCAAATCAAGCTCTAGCAACACAAGTGTTTACATTAAAAATGAATAATGCTTTCGACTGTATGGATAGTGGGTCTCATTGCAATAAAAATATTTTAAAGCGTGGAGTTCAGGTCGAAAATCCAACTTATAATGAGCTTAAACAATTCTTGTCTTACTTAAGATCAGACACGGAAAGTAATGATTACAAAAAAGTTTCATTACAATTACTTGTAATTTGTAATGGAAAAATTCAATAACCCATTACTTGTAATTGTAATGGAAAAAAATTCATTACCCATTATATGTAATGGAAATTTCCATTACTTCAAGGCCCATTATTTACAAGTAATGCATTACAAAATGTAATGGTTGAAATGCTCTAATGATTATATTTTATTGTAATCATTATACAAAAATGTAATGAATACTGAATGTCCTGACATTCATTCATAAGTATTTTCTCAAATAGAGCGGCATGAAAACAACTAGGAAAATAAAAAAATATAAGAATTGGAAATGAACGAGCGTTGGAATTAATGGACCTTGACTGTAGAAGCCACTTGTTCAAATATTTGTGGTTTTGCGGTCAAAATGGGACAAACAGGGTAGTGATTCCTTCGTATTTCTTTTAGTAATACCTACCTGCTTAAGCTAGAATTCAGCTTTTTAGATAAATTTGGAACATTTTTGTAACAGTCCCTCAAATATTTAAATACACCACTCTAAAGGTGCCTTTCATTAAATGTCCGATTTTAAAAATTGGAAAGCTTAGTAAAAAACAAACTATTGATGCAGTTTGAAGACCAAACATATTTCCTTTTTAACAAAGAAATGCTTTAAGAAATACGCTTTCTAAGTCGAAAAGTTTCAACTTTGAGCTAGGACCACTGTGTGGCGAGGGTGTTGATAGCGACAACTGGATTTGTCGAAAAAACGGTGACGAGCTCTGTAATGAATAAAGTGGAGTGTGAAGCCTCAGGTGCATAAACAGAGGCTAAGTACAGCCGCTTTCCACTGCGGAGCGGGATGTAAATGACGACTACTTCCAACACCCGGAACCCGCGCAACACTCCCTTGTACACTCTCGCGACACCGCCTCCATGTTTGGATCTGGGCCGGTTTCTTATTTTCGCTAGCGAAAAGTACATCAGGAGTTTGGACTTGTAGCAATTTAAACATCGCGGCTCTTCGTTCGATCCTAATCAGTGAATTAACATTCACCGCAAGGACTTTCAAAGTTTGCTCCACCATGTGCGTACCCATTACGACATGTGTTGCGTTAGACCCGGCAGCAGCGCGCAGATCTGGTCCACTCGCTTGGCCTGTTCTTGCACCTGATTTTGCAGCTGAGCCATCTGCCCTTGGATTGCGAGCAAGATGGCCAGCATGTTAGCTGCAGCTGATACTCCTTAGACTATCCAGACGGCTTTCGGGACTGAGCTGCATCAGGAAGAACATCAGACTCCGTTTCTCCCGCCTGGCTCTAGCTGTGGTAAATGGCTTTACCCTTACAAACTTGAGTCCTTCGGACTCCTTCTCTTTGAGCAGTGCCAGGATCTTCTCAGGATCAGAAGACGGTTCCAACCCCTTCAGCAGCATCGATTGCCACTTTTCACACTTCGGTGTGAATGAGAAGTGCTCCGTCGTCGTTTCGTTTAGGAGCTCTTTCACTTTCGCGTAGCCTTCCACTGTATTACAGTGGATGGCATGGCGATCGTTCCCCAATCTCTTAATGTTAAAATTGTTACCAATGACCAACTTACACAGGTCCTTGGTTGCACTAACCTCTAATTTATAGGTATCGATAGGAGGTACCTTCTCCTTCTTCTTCTGCTGCTGCTGGTGTTGTTGTTGCTGCTGTTGCTGTTGTTGTTGCTGCTGCTGCTGCTGCTGTTTTGTTTGCTGCTGTTGCTGTTGTTGTTGCTGCTGCTGCTGCTGCTGTTTTGTTTGCTGCAGTAGTTGTTTTTGCTGCTGCTGGTTTTGTTGCAGGGAGCTCGCTACTTCTAATTGCTCCCTCTGCCTGCGTGCTGATTGTTTTTGCTTAATAACAAGCACTTTTTCTTACAGCTTTTGTATGCTGCTGGTGATGTCATTTATTTGTTCATCCTCATCTTCCGACTCGGATGCCGCTAGAGAGGCAAAGTTGTTATGGCCCCACTCATAATGGACCTCATCAGCCGTTAAAACGGCATTTATTCTCTTTTTTGTCAGATTAGGAGGGGTTTTCAAACTCCTCTTCCTTTTAATGGCTTTCGCCACAGCACCGGCAACACTATTTTTGCCTTTTCCCACTCCCGTTATGGGAAGAGCGGAGCGCTCTCCACAACCCATCGCGTGATTTGCTTATTTGTTTTGTTTTAATAACAGTATTTATTTCCACAATTTGTGATTGATGACCGACGCCGCTAACCGCTTGGCTACCGAGTCAACTAATAGAAATTGCGACCAATTGTCTTTACAAAGAAACAGAATTACTATTTTTTCACTATGAAAAGCCGAGACACGTCTATTCTCTACGGAGATTTGCGAACGACTCCGGGGTTTTATTACTTAGTGAAGACTAAGTGTTGGTTTATTCGGGAAGGTGAGTATTTACTTACAAAGAGAACTCATCAAGATATTTTGGAAAATTTATTTTCTATTATTCGCAGTAAAGGCGGTAATAACAAAAATCCCTCTGTGTACGAATTTACGAGTAATGTTTTAATTCTGTCCTCAAATCTAATTGCTTTCTCTCCTCATAGTAATTGTGATGATGACGATGTAGAATTTCTAAATTTAGATATCTCCCAGACTCAACCGCACACATCAAGAACTTTTTTCTTACCTGAACTACGCGAGGACAATGTATTTGATAATACTTTGTTCGAAAAAGTGATAAATGAAATCAAAATTGCAAATGGAATTTCATTGCAATGCGTTATTTTACAGGATATAATATAAAACAGCACCCCAAGAGTGACAGGCACCGGGACCTCACTATAAACCAACACCCCAAGACTTAAAAGCAGTATCCTAAGTTGCTATCGCATGATATACTTTCCTGCTAATCCCCTCTAACTATTCCTTAAAAGAAAAAAAAGGAAATAATCTTGAACAAGAAATTCCTTCCATTGAATCACAATCAGAATCTGAAATACAAAAACAAACACACTAGATACATGAAAACAAAATTGCAACAAGCAATTTGTTGTTCCAACCAAATTTGAAAGAACATCATGTCTTATGCACGATTCGAACGAGTTTGATCAAACTGGGACGTAGTAGTAAATCCCATTCACCTGAAAAAGTGACATATTTTTTTACTCTGCACGCGATATCTATGTAACCTTATTATCTGTGGTTCAATGTTATCACAAAGCTACTAAACTGTTGTATTCCAGTGTTAAATAATATGGTATTTAGATATAGTACTTCAAATGCGAGAGGTACTCGTACTCCGCACCAAAACAGTAGAATTTTCGATTTTTTTAAATGACAGCAACATTCATGTTGCTTTGGTTACGGAAACTATGATAAAAAATAATCAATTTGTCTACATCTAATTATAAATGTTATAGAAGTGATATAGGGTTTTCCAATAAGGACTTGCCAATTTTTTTTTTTAAATAAAACGCACACCATTTGAGATATTTCGAAAACTTTATTATCGGCTTGAAGTACAATCAAAACTTTTATGAATGGAACTCGACTTCGTTCATATGGCCACTGCGGGCACGTTTGCAGCGGTCGATTCGTTGGACCCAATTTTCAACGACTCGGCCACACATTTCGGCCGAAACGGCCGCTATTTCGCGTTCAATTGTGGCTCTGAGCTCTTCCAATATCGGCGGCGTGTTGGCATAAACCAATGACATAACGTAGCCCCACACAAAATAGTCAAGCGGCGTTAAATCACACGAACGAGGCGGCCAAACGACTGGCCCATTTCTTGAGATAACACGCTCACCATACTTACTCTTCAATAAATCGATTGTAGCGTGTGATGTGTGGCTTGTGGAATCACCCTGTTGAAACCGCATGTCGTCCAAGTCCATATCTTCCAATTCGGGCCAAAAATAATCGGTGATCATGGCGCGATAACGCTGACCATTCACAGTAACGTGACGATCGTTATCGTCGACGAAAAAATATGGTCCAATAACGCCGCCGGCATGCAAACCGCACCAAACAGTTATTGTTTGTGGATGAAGTGGTGATTCATGAAGCACATGTGGATTTTCACCCGACCAATAACGCATATTTTGCTTATTGACGAACCCATTGAGCCAAAAATGAGCTTCGTCACTGAAGATGATTTTGCGAGGAAATTCATCATCTTGGCTCATCTTCTCCAGAACCCAATCGGAGAACGTACGTCGCTTCAAATGGCCCATCGGTTTCAATTCGTTAGTTAGCTTGATCTTGTATGGGTGTAAACCAAGACCCTTACGCAAAATACGCCATAATGTGGTCTGAGCGATGCACAATTCTTGAGAACGCCGTGGAATTGACTGATTTGGATCGTTTGCTACGGACGCCTGAACGGCAGCGATATTTTCGACACTTCGACCAACACGTTGCCTCACTGACACGGCAACATCACACAACGAATATGTAGACTCAAATTTTTGCACTAAACTTCTTATTGCCTGTCTACTAGGGCGAGAATTACGACCGAAAATTGGAGTTAACGCTCTTAAAGTTGCAGTCACCGACTCCAAATTTCGGTAGAAAATTTTTATAATGACAGTTTGATGATTAGTGAAAGAGTGCGTTCACACAATAAATTCAAAGTTGTCAAGTCCCTATTGGAAAACCCTTTAGAATAGGTAGAAGAGGTGGAGGTATTCCTGTCCTAGTAAGGATGTCTATTCAACATTCGCCTTTATCTATTGTAAGAACTAAACTTATAGAAAATGTACTGAACGAGCCTATTAAGATTTTCTGTGTGCATTCCCTGGCAGAGAAAATTGCCGACACAAAACTACATCATAGGTAGTGACCATTAACCTGTTTTTTGAAAACTTCAAACAATTAGGGGCAACAAGTGTGCAATATATTCAAGATTTAAAAAACGTAAATTTTTAGCGTTTCAGAATAAAATTAAGTTGAAGAAATATTTCGGACAATATTGATAATATCTCCACTGAAGAAGAGGTAGATACCAGACCAGTATACGAGTAAACCTTTTCTCAGCACATATTTTGAATGATTTTGGAAAATCAGTCCCAAAGGTTCCAAAAACTATATTCTTTAGAAGACTCCCATGCTCAACTTGATATAGAAAAGGTATTCAATATATAGGGACATATACGAGTATACCCCTATATAAGTAAATTGATTCAGAGTTATTTGTCGAGTCGTCGTTTTAGACGTTATGTTAGTAGTGGCGTCTACGACCTAGTTTCGTTTTACTCTGGGATTCCCCATGTTCAGCCCTTGGACCAATTTTATATATTATTTTCACATCAGACTTTCCAAATCTTCCTGATTGTGATGCTGCTATATTTGCAGACGACACGGCAATCTTTTCATCTCATGGGTGCGCTTTAGTCAACTTAGAAAATGCGATGGTAATATTGGAAAATTATTACAACAAATGGAAAATAAAATTGAATAAAGAAAATAACCCAAGTCATCTTTTTCGCATAAAAAAGAAAAGCTTTTTATCTCCCCAGTAGAAAGTTGAATGTGAATGAGGTAAACATCAATTGGGAGCCCTCCGTTAGATACCTAGGTACATTACATACACCCTTTAGCTAGCCCATAACTTGCACAGTAAAGAAAATTGCTGTTGGCTTTATAATGCTCTATCCAGTTATCAATAGAAATTCGCTACTAACCACTAAAAACAAAATTATCATCCATAAAGTAATATTTCAGGCAATTTTACTCTCTGGGTGCCAAGTATGGAGTGACTGTGCATTCATGGGGCATTCTCACTTGAAAAAATTTCAGGTATCTCAAAACAAGATCCTGAAAATAATGCTAGATCTTCATTGGCATCACTCAACTTGCGATTTACATACTCAAGCGAATGTTGAATTGATTTCTAATAAAATTGTAAAACTTAGAAAAACATTTCTTGAGCGCTGCTGTTTTGCTGACAATCCTCTCATAAACGCATTAAGTACTCCAATATTACTGTGTTATTATTTGACTACTGATCCATAAGCGCGAGTTCGAAGCCTTATAAGTTATATATACACCGCAACTATAGCGAAAAAGATTCTTTTCAGGAACAAAATCGACCAATCAACAACAGGCCGCCAACTCTGGAAAAATATCCGGAAATTTGGAAGGGGTGGAAACATTAAACATATTGATATTGAGCTTTGTTACCCTCCTTTTTTCTGACATTAATGCTGTTCCTACTATATAAATCCGCTTGATTTTAACTTTCCTGACAATGCTTTTGAATTTTCCTGTATAGATGACACTGAAATGGTTGCTTTGTTTGTTGTCAGTCAAATCAAAAGCTGTAGGCTTTCATGAAATCCATCCCAAATTTATGAAAATAATCCTAGCAATTATTCCTCCATCTCTGGTCCATGTCTTCAACCCAATGTGCCAAAATAATTCCTATACATAAGTGTTCTAACATTTCTAATGCCGATATTCATACTGCCTTACTTCTCTAAGATGTTTGAGAGGCTACGTCAAAGACAAATAAACTCCTAAATTCAGTCCAACAACTTGCTCTCTCCAACACAATCTGGATTTAGGAAAGGCCATAGCTGTACAACGGCCATAATTAAAGTTGTAGACGATATCTTTTCTAAACTAACATTTGTAACAAACTGCTGACATTGTTTGGTTTTTCGAACTCAGCTACAAATACCATATCATTTTACCTAAAATTAAGAAAACAAGCTACGAGTATCTCAGTTGGCCAAAAATCGTCTTGTTTTATGTACAATACTATAGGAGTTCCACAGGGCTCCATCATGGGACCTATTCTATTCTCGCTGTACGTAAATGAGATTCCCACTTTAGTGACCTCATCTATTCAAATGTATGCTGACGTTCAACTCTATCGAAGTTGGTATGATAGATGACTGCGCAAAACCTGGAGCGCATATCAAGCTGGTCAGAAAAAAACGGATTTTTTCTAAACCCACTCAAAACCAAATGTATCGTCATTTATAAAAAAAAACTGCTTGATTATGCTGACACCGCAAAAAATCTTGGAGTTGTTTTTAACAGAAAACTTAAGTGGAATTACCATGTCAATACTACAGTTGGTAAAGCATATGGAACGTTAAGCCAGCTTTGGATGTCACACTACTTCACCCCCTTCAAAACTCGTCTCTTACTAGCTAAAACACCCCTTCTCTGTTATGGGTACGAAATATTCGGTTACTGTGAAGCTAACAGTAAAAGAAAACTTAATGTCGCTTTCAACAATATTATGCGTTACGCTTTCAATCTTCGACAGAATATCTCATTACCCGAAAATGCTCTTTAACATGTCACTTCACCACCTAATACGCTACCGATCAATTTCTATAGCGAATAGTTCTATTCTATTCAAAATGAAACATTTTATTGGAAGACCTTGTACTTGGCATGTACATGCAAGTAGCAATCCAAGTACAATTCATTACACTAATATCCTAGCTCCAGACAGTAAAAAGTACAACAAATATATGGACTGTACAATGAGAAGAAGGTTATGAAAGAATGTTGAGTTTGGAGGCGAAGATAACTGGCAGTGTCCCAGCTTTTACATCCCGTTGAGCGATAGTTCAAAAGAAAATATTAAATAAAAGAGAACATCACTACAATCGGGAAGGCGCAACTGCAAATACTTGTATCTCTGCTAGTAACCAAGTAAGGTTAAGGCTGGTACAATGCGGGTCGATAGCATTCCGGATAATAGTTATGTAAAGCATAGCATATGTACACTGTATGCATGACTCAAACTTAAAAAATGTATGCTGTACATAGTATGTACATGTATAATGGTAAGTATTGGTTTTATTGCTGCAATGCTTGCAAAGAGCGATTAGCCGAAATAACAATGGAATTAAAAGTATTTCTGTTTAATTTGAGTTGATAGGTAGAATTATTTCTCTCGAATGTTAGCCATCAAGCATACGAAGAGACATCCAGCCATATTAGTGAAGGTCAGTATCGCGTATTGACAAGCATTTTATTCGTACTTTGACACACGAAAACACTATCTTTAAGCACAATATGATTGTCGTATCATACAACATTGTAAAAGTCAGTTCATCTGACAACTAAGTTGTCTAGAATATCGATAGCTTCGCTGTTCCTGTATTCAGGGTAGTGGCACTACAATTCTCGGTGTTTTCTGTTCACTTAAAACTGTTATTTACTGGCCTTTACAAACAAATATGATGTCGTCATTAGGGTCGGGTGTATTCTTGCAGGAGCATGGAGCTATTTCGGAACATTTTACTGTCTGGAAATTATTGGTTGTTTAGGGACGTTTTCCTGCATCAGAATATTTTCTCAATATGCAGTTGTTTCTATTAATTTCCTAAGGAACTAAGTTCAGGGTTAAATACAACGGAAACCAACGCAATAAAGCGCATGTCGATGCAAAAAAAAGAAGTGTACAAAACGTAACTCTGCTTGATATGATAGATTCTGATCTAAAGCTCGAGCTATGTAATGTAGCTGGATATTACTTGAAGAGAGAATGAACCAACTCATCTACAAAATACAATCAGACAAAAGTATGACCGATGAATGGCATCTAAGCATTGAATTCCAACAATATACAGTGAAGGAACTTAAAATCAATATCTGCCACCTGCTCATTGAGTTTAAGGTCTGATATTACTGAACGGGAAAAGACAGAGTTCGCATCTGACTAATGACTACTGCTATCTATGGTGATAAAGCGGATAAACCGCTGTACTCGGACAAACTATATTCAATATAAGCATATTGAACCGAAACCGTCGGCAGACGAACTGGAAGAAACACGTCATGATAGCTCATGCCAAACTGATTGGATGTTCAAGTCACATTGGCTTTCGCTCATTCTTTCTAAAAGTGAGACGGGTATTGGTCCAACTGCGCTACAAGATTAGAGAGAATGTTAAATGTAGCAAACTATCCAGTTCATAACATGTATGGGAACCTTATAAGGCATCAATAAGGATCTACAAACGAGAAAATAAATTCAACGTATATGATAAGGCCATTTCTGTGAATGGCGACAATTGTCGACTACGGCAAGCTCCATACAAACCAACTCTAATTTAGACCGTACTGAAGCACCCGGATGGGTGCACTCTTAATCACAGAATGCTGTCGAGTTGCCAGTATGTTTACCGTCTCTCGCTGTCTTTCAACGGTGGAATGTTTTGACATTCGAGACAATTTTCAACAACGTTGACACATAATCGACCATCAACTGTCATCTAGAACTGAATATAAATGGCTCCCTGCTGCTTGATATACTTGTCTCTCAACAGTAGAGTTATTAGCTTTATAAGACTAACATTCTCCGTACTTAGGCATGTTAACCCTAGAAAGATAACGTTATTGAAAGTTACGTTAAAAATAACCATACGTCGATTCGACGTATATATATTTGTATGCTGATTTCTCCCACAATTTGTTTGTGTAATTAGTCGTTTATAACTTTATGTGTAACTGTTTTAATGTTCAATAAAATAACATAAGTTTTTTTAAATTTTTTATTCAAATTGAAAAAAAAAATACAAAAATAAAAATTCTTTTCTAATGAACTCGTCGATTCGACTTACGTTATCTTTCTAGGGTTAAAATGGAGCTAGTCTAAGGACAAAATAGCTAAACCGACGCGCTGTAATCCGATTCCTTAAACAACGTAACACCAGATGCACAATCATCCACAAGTTTTTTCAATTACTCGAATATGCCGTCGATATTGACATAATCGGAATGCCGATCGATGTTGCTTTGGGTAAGAAGGCAGTAAAGAGACCTTATCCCTACAGTCCTGTGATACGGCGTTCTAGTTTATTTTGAGAAGAAAATTCTTCGGTATCGTCGGCATGGACCGTGATTTGAAGAGAAATTGTAAAAAGAAGCTTACGCTTACGACATAGAAACTTACGGCAACGACTACAATAAACATCCATCAGACCCAGATAATCTTAACACCTAGCTCGGCTGGAGGATGCGGAAGTTAGAAGCAGTTAACTTACGATAGAGTTTTGTTCTGTTTAATCGCACAAGATCAGGGAAACTGCAATGACGAAATCGTACAGTGGATAAAAGGACTCCAAAACTCTAGACAACTCAACTGTTTACAAGACACTCGTATGCCTGATTCTATCATATGTATGTATGTAACGCAATGTTGTTGGAGATACTAAACATGACTCAAGTTCCCGTGTAAAATAGCCGATAGTGGAAAAATTTCAAATTTAGCGTAAGACCTTTAATCGCTAAGTACAAAAAGGTCATCGGAAAATACGGTCCGGAATCAATTGCAACCCAGGTTCAACTTGTGATAAATCTGTAATTGTTACAAAGTAGTTACAAAGATGCGTTCCACTACAGAAAAAACATGAAGCTACTACACTTGTTACCTGTGGGAAATAACTAAATTCGAAATATTTAGCTCGTCCGACATCATTAGGTACTTACGTCGCCTATATCCCAGCATTTTCAATTGCATATTGAGGTACCAAATCACACATTTCTGAAGCATTAACGATAGTTTGTGTACGCAGCGTTCCGCAAAGTGATGATAAATCAAATCATGGTCAAGACACAAAGTGAAATATGAATAAATTCCAGTTAAACACTCAATTTACTTTTAACAACCAGTAGCCACCAAATAAATAACAAAATCACATAGCTTCACTTTAAGATTGCACAAATCCACGACGAACTTTACAAATACGGTTATCGAAAGGATTATTGACAGTTAATTTTAAAATTTTGTTCCAATTCCTCTTCAATTCTATGGACAACTGAATGGTTTCAAAATGAAAGGATTCAGATGGTGATATTGTTTTCTTTAAATTAAGTATAGCTAACGTATTTTTTTAAAAATTTAATAGACCTGATGTTCTAATTTATTATGATATTATATGAAAATGAGGTAACTTGTGTACGAAAATGCAAGTTATGTAAAAGAAACTACAATAGTACTGTACAGCTAAGTCAGAGAAGAACCAAAATAAGGACAGCCATAGAGATTGTTGAGTTTCGGTTTAATTACTAAGAACTATCTGAAGCAGGAAAATGTTTAAGTTACTATCCATTATCGTGTTTGTATTCCAGAACTTCATATATGAAGTAATATAATTCAATTTGCCATTGGTTCCAACAAAATGAGTCGAACTCTATTGGACTAGTGGCGGATATATTATAAACAAAACAAAAAAGCGCAACATAAGGATATTGTTAAGCACTGAATTTTGCTATGTTTTGCTTCCAGATGAAGAAAAAACTAACTACGCTTATTAATCACAAAAGTCTACTGCTTACTAAACAAACACTCAGAACGAACCAAAACGACAGTTAACAAAAAAAAAATTTAAAAACTTTGACAGAACCGAAAAATGTTAGAGCGCTATCTAGTATTGAAAACTTGTTGTGTTCCAGCAAGAGGTGTAGGATTTGTGTTTTTGAATAAAACGAACAATTGTTTAGATATCTCTGAAACATTTATTGACTTATAAAGTCGGCACCAGGGGATTATTTTTTACGAACACAATAACTTTCAAATGACCGCAATGCCGTAAGTTTTCGGATTGCGTTCTGGAAACATGCATACTGACATTTCCATGCTGACAGGCATGTGGGTCTGAGTTTGTGGAGGTAAGGTTTAGTCAAAAGGAATCTGATATTACAACGTAGTTTTTATTTCTTTCCAATTTAGTAATGAATAATGAATACATTGTTGCATAAAAAGTAAAGTTGGACTCCAGAAATTTTCACGTAATCACAACACCAATTTTGAGGAGGATGGATTTTAAAAATAGGGAATAGCCGCTTTATGATTTCATATTAGGCTTTCATAAAGGACGAAAGCGTCTCTCCACTTCTATTACGAATGAGAATATTAAACGTGTGCGGCTCGCTGTCTTTTAATCTACTAGCCACCGTTAAAATGTTGCCTGAGCAACTGAATATTATGAGGGAGACATTTACATCATTTTGCACGTGTGCTCTCAGAATCTTACCACACTGGCGATTGGTTCTTCCTTTCTCATTATTCGTAACCCAATTTTTTTGCTAAAATATCAGTCTCTGTGATTAACCACCCACCGTACTCACCAGATCTGTTCCCGACCGACTTTTTTCCATTCCCTAATGCTATGATATGGAGTGTATGCAACAAAATGTGGTGCAGC
This sequence comes from Volucella bombylans, assembly GCA_949129095.1. Taxonomy (NCBI): domain Eukaryota; kingdom Metazoa; phylum Arthropoda; class Insecta; order Diptera; family Syrphidae; genus Volucella; species Volucella bombylans. The sequence continues at coordinate 103,364,635 of OX422144.1, read as the reverse complement.
GCAGCATTCATAGAGGAAGATTTGTCAACGGCCTTCTAGAAGCCCTACGATTGGTAAGTCCCGGAACATTTTAAATAAATTGCGTATGGTTGGGTGCTGTAGAAGTAGGCACTATAAATCTGAGAGATATCAATCTGGGTATACCCAACCCAGTGTTGTAACATCAATTGTGCTTATTTTAACTTCAAGTGGTGGCCATCGGGTACTGCTCGATGTCCATCCGGACTCGACTTGCGACTGCACAGGAGATAAAACTAGCTGCACTATAAACGGCAGGGCGGATGGATTGGCCAGATGGAATCAACGATAAAGTAAAATCCCCGAACAAACCAAATAATACCTTCTCCACGCTACTCCGATATATTTGTAGCTCAGGCCGATAATTATTTCCGAGACTAAATTAAGGTCTTGGAAAAGAGATGGTGGCGGATGGGCCCTTAAAGGGCCAACGGCAGGGCTTACATCCCCGAACGGGTTACTGGCTTCGAACTAACCGACCCCTTGCCCTAGAGGTATCTGGCTCTTCAGGTTGGAGTTTGTACTGCCGGGGTAACTCCCCGGCCATGCAAAAAAAAGTTAAGTTATAAAGCAACAACAAGCCTCGGATATGGACGGATCTACTGTTGACAACCCCTGCAAACGAAACATGGGCAGCGAACTTCCGATCTTCGCATGTGGAATATATATATATACTAAGGGATCTAAGTAGGCCACGTGCAGCCTAACAATAGATATTACCGCCGCCCAAGAAATGCGATGCGATGGGGCAGACAAAAAGAGGATGAAAAACTGCGACATCCGCTACGGCGATTATTATCGACGGCAAAAGCAGCGCCTGTTTGGATGCGGATTTGTTGTCAGAGGCAGACTTAGGCAAGAAGTCTTGAGTTTCCGGAATATGAACGAGCGCTTCGTAACAATCTGTATTAAGGCTAAATTTGTTAACACTAGCCTTATATGCGCGTACGCATATCATAGAGGGGGAAAATGACGACACCAAAGATGGTTTCTAGGAGTTTCTGGACAGGACCGATGAGGAGTGCCCTAACTATTTTAATGCAAAACTAGGAAAAAAGGGCATCTTTGGTAGTACTGTCGGAAGATTTAGCCCGCACGACATCGCCTTCGAAAACGAATCCAGGCTAATCCTCTTTGCATTCACAAGGGGACATGGAGAACTCCTGATAAATCAACCGTGACACAGATTGACCTTATTGCGTTTGACGCAAGGCACTTCTCCAGTATTACGGATGTCCCAACGTTCCAAGGGACCAACATCGACTCGGATCATTAGTACCTAGAACAAGCAAGCTATGAGGAAGTTCGACGTCGGACGCTGCAATGGCAAGGGATCGCCACATATTTTTCCGAAAAAATCGGACTTAATCTCTTAAGAGGTCAAGTGTTGAAGACCAATGGCAACATTGCCAAAAAGCCGTTAGAAATGCCGCCTCGGAAGTGGTGGGTTTCACTTGGCCAATACAACGAAACCACTAGTTTGACGACGAGTGCTGGCAAGCATATGTAGATAAGCACGAGATATACAAATCGACGATGCATAAAAGGACTAGAGCTACTCACGAGCTCACGCGGAGAGACGAACATTAGCTTCCCATTAGAAAGAAGGAGCACGAGCAGTACGCGGTCAAGGAAATTGAGAGATGTTACTCCAGGAATGGGATTCGGAAGTTTTGCCAAAAGGAAAAAAATAAATACCGTTGTCAGGCAGAATGACCCTTTTAACCTCGTACGATGTAGACCAAAAATTCCGTCCATCCGACCTAGATGAAGTGAAGGTAAACATATTAAAGCTTAAGTCCAACAAAGCTGCTGAAGCGAACTTGGTAAGGATCATACACCAATTCATCTTCTAAAATATGGTCGGACGAAAGTATGCCCGATGAAGGGAACCTCAGCATTGTATGTTTGATCATCTCCAACAAAAGAGAGCCTCTGAACTGCGCCAAATACAGAGGCATCAGTGTTCTTAACATGGCCTGCAAGATCCTATCTGCTATAACTGAAGCGCTACCTTAAGTAAGTAAGTAGGATAAAAGGTGCAGTGTATTCCTATTAAATTTTTTTTCAAATCATATTGTTTATTGTATGTATATTTTAATATATATGACCATACTCCTTTTCACACTGAAATCATCATACAATAAACCTTTTGAAGACGCCTGCCTGGTTAGCGCCCTTTGTAGCAAACCGAGGCTACTTTAATACGATTAGACAAAGCTGTAAGTAGTATTTAATTGTTAGTGACCCCTATGAGCGAGTTAATAAAAGAGCTTCTCGCAGCAACACTAAGCTAGGAGGATTTAATAAGTCCATTAAAGTAGTCAACAAACTACTACATTTTAGCACCTGTGTACTCGCGCTTGTGTATGCTACTATTTGTACAGTAACATAATTAGAACTTTGGTTTTAATTCCCCCAATACTAGCGTATTAAAGGCTGAGAGGCGGTGAATTCCCTACATAATTCGAACTGAGTAAAAGTTTGATATTTATTTTTCGATTGCGAATCATTCATTTAATTTTATTTTATATTATTTATTTTATTATACTTGGTAGACAAAAAACAAAAACAAAACGCATAACAATTAGATTATATGCACATATATCGGGATGTGAAACTTCACAGAAAGAGGTTCAACTTTATGCCTCTTAGAATAACAATCACCCTCAAGGTCAGCTGGTGTCATACAAAAATATGGCGAGCCTAATTTCGTAATCAAATCACGACCGTCTAACTATTTAGTATGCGTCAATTGTCAATTAATCTGATGTGATGAGCGCATTTCAACCGAGATTGACGCGACACTTTTTATTTTGTATTGTACTCGTACTCGTAGCTATGCATGCAGTTCGACGCCTTCTACGCAATGCTTAGCAAAGGTTAAGGCATCCGGGTTAAAACTTATTTATAAAATGAAATCTGAAGTAAATGGGCTGTAAACTAATTAAGTTATGACCTTATATAAAACCGGAGTTATTGCGTTGGAAATAAATAGGTTTAGAGATGATGACCCGTACTTGATGCCTTGAATCATTTGCAAGGTTATCGGTATATATTTGCGTATCAGATAAATCATCCCGGTTGACACTTGTGGAGCGAAGAGGCAATGCATTTTGCAAAAGATACTTTTACGAATTTGATGTGCAAAGAAATTAACCCAAATACACACATTTGGATCCATTAGATGACTAGGAGACCTAGGACTTGAAATATGTATGTATATAGTCAACCACCAGAATTGTAATTCTTCATTTAGTTCATTCAGAAAATAAGAACGTGGACATAGGGTTCTGAGACCTGACAACTCCTATGGTTTGGGTGGGATTCGAATGAATGTGATAAATCGAGTAATCTTTATTATCACACAAAAACTGATGATTCCACCAGTCCAAACCGTGTGCTCTTGAACCTCTTCATGTTGCTCCGCACCCCAAATTTTGGTCGTAAACAGTAGATGTTCTTGAAGCTTTTCAAGAGCCCCACGACTGAAACAGAAGCGGGCATCAATTCTTGCACGAATTGAATTTTGTGCTCACGTAAAATACGTCAAACTGTTGAGTACGACACGGAATCGTTTCATCATGGTTATCGTGTACACTCTCCGCTAGCACCGCTATATATTCTTCACCACGTGCCAGATGTGGTCTATTTGGACCCGTATTGTCCAATAATGAAAATTGGGTTTCACGCTTTTCGATGGTATTATGTGGACCATAATTTGCTCTAAGCGCTCGAAACACATTCGTAATACAGCTGAATAATTTGTAGACTCTGACTTATCCCGTCTTTCCAAATGTCAAACAATACTGAACAAAAATACCATATCACTGTGATACAACGCATGCGTGATCTCTCATGAAGACTCCACTGGAAAAAGTACCTCTAAAAAAGTTACCCATTAGAGCATGATTGGTTGACTACGCACACTAATCCCTGATTTAGAACATAGATCACATGAACAAAGACAGCTATATACGAGTACGGTCTCACGCATGGAATACACGGAATGCGTGGAAACCTGTTTAAAGCGAATCCTAATGTTACTCAAAAAGTGTATTGCAATGGGTCGAGCAAAATAATGGTGACGTACGTCTCGAGGATAGTTACAAGAAATGGAAGTAGCCAACATTTGGATGTCGTATGTTGTTAGAGGCAGATTTCATGAATAAATCTAAGAGAACTCTTAATAAAAAGCTCGACACAAGCATAAATTCAGCGTCAGTCTAATAAGCATACACACATGAACAGAGGGAAATGATAGCTTAGCCAAAGATTCTTTATATGTATGCGCTCTTTGAGAAGTTATACATACATACAAGCAATCTTCTTGATAAAAAAAAACCAGAAACAGGATAAGGTCAAGAGCTCGCAAGAAATTGCCGTAATTTTTAATTAACTTTTTGGAATTTTGATTTCAGATGATTACAAAAGGAGCAATCAGGGGGTCCAGCCATCTACTTTTTTTTTGAAGAGACCTACCTCATCAAAATGACGTTAAAATATTTTTTTTTTATTTAACAAACATATTTTTTGTATTATTCAATAGCTAAATAATAACATATAATTATCATAAGAAGATTGTATTTCATTTTCCGAAAAAAAAAACTTTAAAAACCTTCAAAATTTAACCTCGAACATGAGACTGCCCCCTTAAGAGGACAATTTTGCAGAAAGATCTCGGCTTACACCCATACAAGACTCAGCTGGTACAGCAAGCAAAGCCACGACATCATGGCTTGAGACGGGAGTTGCGAATTGGGATCTTGAGTAGCTTGAAGTCAACTCTTAGTTCTATCGAAATATTGTGCGTAGTGACGAGGCCCAATTTTGGTTCAATGCCTTTGTGAACAAAGAAAATTGTCATTTATAGAGTGAGACAGATCCTGAAGAGCCTACTATGACTGCAAAAATTGCACTCACAAAGTGCACTGTTTGTTGTGATCTGTACTATACGTTGGTGGCACCATTGGTCCTTATTTTTAAAAAATGAGGCCTTAAAGTTAATGGCTAACGTTACCGGGCAACGGTCAGTGATTACTAGTATATCTTCGAAAATATAGACGACATTGATCCGGACGATGACTTACGTACTCGATTCAACGGCAATATTACATCGCGAAATGGGCCAGTGAATTGGCCATCGAGATCGCGAGCTTTGACTCTATTACTTATTGTACAAAGTCTTTGGTGTGTAGTGGTAATCTGCAAATTATTCATGTGCATTATTGGCAAGGTAGAGCCCCAATTGCTTGAAATTATGACACAATATTGAACCGACACGATGCGCTTCGTCATAAACAGCCAAGTAAGACAGATGCCTGATGTCGTGTACAAGACATGATGTCATTAAATTTTCTTCATAACGAATAAAATTTTTTCATTCAAAATCAATTCCTGTCATTATTGTTAAAAAATTGTCTGCAGCTCTATAAGCAAAAACGACCCTTTAGAATATCAATAAAACTTAATCTAGTTTGACAACGAATTCTGACAAGTAATCATAGCACAACACTAAAATTGTGCGCGAACTTTACGAGCAATGAACAAACGAGGAACACTGGATTTACCGCAAAAATATGAACGATCACGAGATATACTCTACGTTTAAAAGTTGTTTAATAATATAAAAATAAGATTCTTGTAGTTTCTATTACTAGCTGTTGTAGTAGTAGTAGCTGTTGGAAGCAGTAATTGAGAGCTCGATATGGAGCATGTATCAAATCATCTGCAAAATGTGGGGACTTTAGAACCACTCCATAGGCCGCTCTTTTTCGGATCACCAGATATTAATGCTGATGTTTTTGCATTTGGGTGATCCAATTATTTTTCCATCGGCTACTTCTTCGAACCTCGGCTTGAACTTGAGGAGCCTCTATTCCTTTTGGACCGGAAAAGACGATCCGAATTCATAAATGCGTTGCTTGAATAGAAAATCTTGCAGGACTGTAAAAAGTAACAGACTTTGCATGCTTCCTGTAACTCTCAACAGTAACACTTCAAGAGTAACTTCGAATTCCACGGTTATTTCCGCTGCGTATTTAACTTTCAATTTAACGTCATCGTAGCCTGTTTCGAAGACTCTTTCCAAATGGATAAATACGATATGTAGAGCCTTTGCAACGTCACGATATTTTACATTGTTATCTGTAAAATTTTGAAGTGTGTCGTAGGTACGTCGAATTCAATTTTTCACAAAGCCACATGAAGTCTGATTATATTGCGCTGTCGAATGTCTAGAATTAAAATTAAATATTAACCACACAGATCGATAATTTTTACAGTTTCGCGTGTCGCTATTGCTTTATACAGCGCAGCAGGAAACTTATACCTCTACGAGTTAGGCATCGGATAACTTCTCATTATTTTGTTAAACAAAATCCCGAGCCATTTATGGTGGGTTGAAAAGTAACCTCCTTGGGAATGAAAATTTTTTTTTTAAATGTTTTTTTATTTTATTCAATATAGTCCCCTTTTAGCTTGATACACTTATTCCAACGATTTTCCAACTTTTTGATCCCGTCCGAAAAGTGATTTTCCGGAAGGTCTGCAAAATACTCCTCCGTGGCGTCGATGATTTCCTCGCGTGGGCTGAATTTTTTATTTGAGGTTTGGGAAGAGATAATAGTCCGAGGGAGCCAAATCGGGCGAATACGGTGGATGCGACAGCAGTTGTGCGCCGGAGCATTGTCTTGCAAAAACAACATTTTTTTTCGCTTCATGTGAGCCCGTTTTGCAGCGATTTCGGCCTTCAATCGCTCCAATAATGCACAGTAATACTCGCTGTTGATGGTTTTTCCTTTTTCGAGGTAGTCCAGGACAATCCCAGAAAACCGACGCCATAACCTTTCCGACCCATCGAGCTTCCCTCGGCCGCTTCGGCTTCAGTCCATTGCCGGGCACTCATTCTGTTCTCTGGTGTATAATAGTGGATCCAAGTTTCATCAACAGTTACCAATCGACGATTCCGCCCGATTCCGCATCAGCAAGTCCAAACAATCTTTCGAAGTGCTCTCGCATTTGTGTTTTTGGTGCGAGGTGAGTATGCGCGGCACCCAGCGGCAGGATAACTTTTTCATATGCAGAATATTGCCCGAAATATGGCGTGTGCGCTCAGTACTAATCTTTGTGGTCTCTGCTAGCTCGTGCACCTTCACTTTTCGGTCAGCCAACACCATTTCATGTATTTTTTTGACATTTTCCTCTGTAACCGCATCGGAGGGCCTGCCGCTGCGGACTTGATCGGTAGTGGAGTTGCGGCCGTCTCGAAACCAATATTTGACGGTGTAATCTGACGGAGCATTAGCCCTATAATATTTATCCAACTTTTCTTTTGTTTCCTTCGCCGTTTTGCCTCTCAAAAAGTAATGTTTTATGAGAGAACGAAAATCGTTTTTGTCCATACTCAACGTGATGCCAAACACGTCAACAACAATCAGCTGTCAAAACAAAACTAAAGACAGTATCAAATTGAAATTTGGCATGTCTGCCTAAATATGACTTCAAGGACTTCAAGTCACCATAATCTTTTTGCAGTAGCAGCGCATTCTGGCGGTCAAGGAGGTTACTTTTCACCCCACCTAGTAAATACAAGATTTTCGATCCTCATCCATACATCGGAATATTCACTTGAAAGCCTTCCCTCTTTTCTTAACCGGCCTTTTCCTTTCGTCTGTTAAAATTCAAAAAATTAAAAAAGGTCCAGATTAGTGCCTATGACATTTTCATCGATCGTATGGTCGCCTGTGACTACATAGATGGAGACAAGCTATACAGAGATACATTTGAAGAGTAATAAAAATTACACTATTCTACTTCTGTAGTCTTTTTTGTTGCTAATTACAGTAATCTTGAGCACGTGCATTATTTAATAAAGTTTTCAAAACACAAAAAGTAAAACAAGTGCAACCACCCCATCTTGCTCCCCCTGGGTAGGCTTGGGATATCAATTAGCCTAAGCCTATTATTCAGTACAAAGTCCTCTGGACAGCCGCAATAAGTCCATTTGTCACAAGCAGAAGATGCAGCTTAGTTGGGCTTGGTGTCAAGATTTCAAAATTAGGTAGATGTCTTTAAAATTGCGATTGTGGTGTTTTTTGCTCTAGAGGCTGTAGATAGCGCTAAACTCCCAGTTTGCGGAAAGTTTGTTGTGAATGAAGGAGCCAAGTCAATTTCAGGGAAGACTGATGAGTCGTATGGCCAAATCCTACAGCTGTTGCCATCGAAGATGCCTGTATTTGATTTAATTTAATGGAATAAGAAACAAAGTGTCAGCAAAAATGCACTTATTATCAGAATATTTTTGGTGGGTAGGACCATAACCCATATTGCCCCCTCATGACCAATAGAATAAAAAAAAAATCTAAATGTAAATAATGCACAATACAGACACAAAGAAGAAGACCTAGTCTTCCACACGTGAAAAATTTTGAGTTGAATCTGAACTATTATTTTTGTTGCAACAGACATATTCGAATTAAACTTGAAAAATCACAAGGAAGTTGACCAAAATCCGTTATAGTTTTTTTTGTTTTCAAAAAACCCGTTTTGCCCACCACCTATATATATAGGTGAGAGACCGCCAAAGTAATGGGGATTTTTATACCTTTAGACATTCCATAGCAAACATAGCCGGCTTTATTTAATACTGTTCGATTACCATAAAAACGGCTGTCATTTCAAAATAATTCGTCACGTTTCCGGTGAACCCGGTTTTGTCCATAAAGCCTTAAGCAAAATTAAGTTGAAGTCAATTTTTTTTTCGATATACCTTCCAAATACATGATCTATTAGTCGAGTGGAATTTATGAAGCCAAAATAACACGCCCATGTAAAATAGAACGAAAAACGACCGCAGCCCAAACAAACAGTGAAACCCATAAAATTTACAACTTTCCCCTTCAACAATGTTACAAATTAGGTAAGCCTCACAACCACGATCATAACCCAAGACTTTTTCATTATATACAATAGTTTAGTGCAATCCCACGGTTGTCTTATTTGGCCCGAAAAGATCGGCGCGAAATTTGAAATGTACGTTATCGAACCAAATTCCCAGGAGATTGTGGTTTGGTTCCACCATTTGCAGAGAATTTATCAACATTTTGCACATAACATTTCGGGATCTTGTTACGCAACTAATTTACATACTTTTACACTTTACAAACACGTATATCTGTAACCGCTCATGGCATAATTTATATCTATGATATTTAAATTTTTAAGACAAAGCACCACCAATTTGACTGACCCACCTCTGATCAATTTCGCAAAGTTTCGTAGCGTATCTGTGTGTCTTTGATATTGATCCTCACCCTGAGGGCACCATCAGTTGTTTGTATAATCGAAGCTTTTAAACGCTATAAACAATCCCATTGTCGCACTTTGTTTTTCGAACAAGTCAAGCCGAAAAAGGTCAATAGTGCGACACTTAAAGCAATTTTATGCTCACTTCATCCACTTCTGTGGATTTTTTTTTATGATGAACACTATAAATCCTCTCAGCATTCGATTCAAGTCTTTGGAGTAGCTTCCACGGCTTCCGGGATTAGGCATCTTGCTCTATTCAAACGTAATAAAAAAGTTACTAACCATCTAATCATTACAACTAGTCTGGTGGCATCAGAGAATTATCATAGGGCACACGAGCGAGCAGGTATTTAGTTGTAGTCGCGTAGTGATGGTCTGAGCCAATGTGGTTGCTTGTTGAATGTTAGTCTCGCGTGAGACACCGTTGTCAATAGATCGACAGTGTAAGCAATATATTAGTTAAGAATCCAAGTACGTGTGTCTATTGAGGAAGTTAACTTTAGTGTAGGCGCTTTGCCAAGAATTCTAGTCCCGTGCGGTGGTTAATAATTTAACTTTCTTCTTATGCGCGTTCTCGTTTCTGGCTGACGGTTTAGTATTTTTTTTATTTTCTTTTGTTTCATAAAAATTACGTGTGGAAAATAATTAAATTGATTTCTACTTCAAACCAATTTTGTGTAAGAAAGTAAGCTTGGCAATTATGGCTGAATTGCTGGATGGGCACCCTATTTGGGGACTGTTATTTCTTTTTATGGACTTGCTTGTGTTTATGTGCAAATCAGTGTTTTACATTGCGGAAGCCATCTATTTTTCGATTATCCCGGATAAATGGAGGAACTTAAAGGTGAGTGTTTTGGAAGACAGATAAAGATCTGTGGTCTTTAAGTGAATTCACAAAATAAATAAAGGTTATTACCCATCAGAATTTGAGCCTGTCCTAAATAATTTGATAGGCACTTCATGCCAAATTTGCTATTGTCCGTCATCAGACTTCGACCAGCTACAATGGATCATGAATAGTTTATCATATGTCAATGCAGAATTCGCTCTTCGCCATCTTCGCTCTCAAATTCACGGTGGAGCAAAGAGTACTTTCTTGCAGTTGCATTTTATTATTTGTTATAAGTTAGTAGAGCCTGCGTTGAATGTACCATATCGTAAAGCAAAGCGACCTAATCATGGTCTTCAAAGCTTCACTTATAGCATTTGTATAGTGATGCCAAGCTCACACTTAAGTTTCTTACAAATGGCACTTCGACTATAAACTTTTTCTTCTAGAAAGGGCTGAAAAGCTGGACAACCATAGGCATTTCAACATCTTTAGGAAACATCAGACCGAAGCCCAGTATGTGAACTGGATGATGATGAAAATTGAAGATCGTAGATCTATGATATCATCACCTGGTGGTTTTAAAAGTGATAAAAGTGATCTACCTTCACTATCATCAAATATTTTCGAATATCTCAACAATTTCCTGCCAACTATTGAAACTTGTAATCATGAGACTATCACCATGTCACTAAGTTAATCCTATTCTGGTCAGAATGTCAGTTTTATTTTTCGTGGGGTTTCAAAATGATCCAAAATCAAAATTATCTTCTTTTAAAATCCTTGAATCATCTTACTATGTGAACAGCTTTATCAGTAGCAATTGTATCCATTAGGAAGTGAAATTAGATCCTCTTCATATATTTTTTATTTTTTTTAATTAAATAATTATGTGCAGCCCTATAGATTGCCCTGCTACTATATCTCATAAGGCAAGGCCTGCTCATTGTGTATAAAAGATAATATTTCCCAAAAGAGCACTGAAACTTACGCTTGAACAACATTTTTGTTTCCTTTCGACATCCAGAGCTTTTTGTCGGTGGTGCAGCTGAATATACTCGTAAAAGTAAGAAGTCCAATTCAGGCGGAATACTTTCCTCCGTGAAGAAAACAACATTAAATCAATCTTTAAAGGATTAACGGCTTGTGTCGATTTCTCGGGAGCAGTAAACTCCTCACATTGGCAACTACGTACGTTACGCACCCATTGTGATCACTCTCTAGAAAGCAGATGGTGTCACTAATGTTCAATGCACACTTAAGTTGGTATTTGAAGAAGCATAGTTTACACGATAAAGACGGTTTACTTCTCCAGTTTTCCCTATTGAGCGACAGCTGGAATTCTGATGGCTTTTCAAAGACACTGAGAGGCATTCGTTTAGTTGATCTGCATCCTGAAAAGTCATGCAGTCTACGGATGTAGAAGACAGGCAGTGTTAACGTGGGTTCAGTTTCCGAGCAGTGCCTACCAAGTTCATCAGCAATCTCATTTGATCCTATTGTGACTTGTGACTAAAATAAGAGAAGACTTACAACTTCAAATCGATTTAGAAGTAGCGAGAGGCTTTATCAAGGTCTTAAAAGCAGCTTGATAGTGGCTACAGACACCTCTTCTAGTTCTTCAGAATTTAATTTTTTGTCATTAGGGTACGCTCCGCTTTCAAGTCAGGTATAAGTAAGCTTAACGTGAAAAGAGATTAGGGTTATCAAACTCGGCGAAAACTCCAGGGCCACACCCAGCTTAGATTCTGGTCGAAATTATTCCTGAGTACAGAGAAGGTCGACTTCGTGTTTTTGCTGCTTCGGAAATTCCAGTGTCATTACGTCAAACAGCATGTCTATGGGACCGGATTCAAAAGACAGTCGACGCGCAAGGCCATCGAAATTCTAGTGGCAGTGCCAGTGCCAATTCCACATCTTTTTAAAGGGAAGCCTCTTAGGTCAAAGCAAAGAGTTTTTGCTGAAGCCAGACCCATTTAAGACAAACCTTTTTTTTAGGTGAAAGTAGCAGTGCCCATTAACGTGAAAGTTTATTCCATCAAACAATTGACACTTAGGATAGAATTGGTTTTATTACAGTCAGGTGAATCCAGATGACCCTCTACAGTTATATGTCCCATGTATTGTCAAAAAGCTTTTTTACACATTTACGAAGAGAATAGCTTTAGGTGAAAGAAGTTTAAAAGCATCTACAGTATAGTACAGCTACATCATCGGCATTTGCCTCATCAGACGAACTGTTGAAAACGTTAATCGGGAAGTCAACCAACTAATGCATGCGAAAACAGGACGGCATGCAGGCAACTCCTGTTCACCCCAAAATCTAGAATTGACAGTAGACAAGGTGAAGGCGATTTGATATCATCGGCCATCACAATCACACCCAATTTCGGTATTATTCACCTCACCTGCACTTTCAGTGATAGGACCAGATTGTAAAAATTATTTGCTTCGATCTCTAAAGATCGATAATCTCAGGCGACTTGTTTGGAGGAATTCTGGTTTCATTTCAAGATCGCCATGGGCTTGCATTCCACCATGGAAACAGTATATCTACAATCATTCAGGTTTTGAAAAACTTCCTTTACCTTTGGAGTTAAGGCGGAGTTTTAAAAGACTTGCCAAGCTCCTCATTGAAGCATGTCCTTTTCTTTTGGATCCTTTACTTCAGCAATAGAAACCCTGTATCCCATTTGAAATCCCGATAACCTGTGATAGTGCTTTCTAGCTGAACGTACGTCTTAGATAGTTAACATACCATAATTCAAATACAGCAAAGGAAGAAAGAAGAAAGGAAATTATGAAGTCCATCTTGCCTCTCTCAAACCAAGACGATACTGTTAGATAGACTGTTTAAGTGGGCTCCCTGCTTTCTCGATTCACGTAAACACGGATGTCCTTAAAAATCGTGAAAAGTGCTTACTTTATTCAACTTTAAACGTGGCGGAACTTTATTTACTTACATAACAGGCTCCTGACTTCTCTTCGATTCCGAGCATTCTATTTCCTGTTAACCAGACCAAGTGCTCTGGTATCCGGGATAACTTGATCCTTAAAACGGAGGTTTTGGTATCAAACCTGGGGGGTTGTAATTCGCAGATCCAATTTATTGTAGAGTTATGGTTCTTTCGTCTGATGTGGCCGAACTAGTGTAATCGACGCGTTTTGGCATTGAACACACCTTGATATCACCTCTTCCATTCGTCAATATTCGACGAAAATTGTTTCTCTCGAAGTTGTTCCATATCTGCTCAGCCTTTCTGCTTATCGTTCAGCACTGGCTCTGCAAAATAGCATGCATTTTATCTTCCGAGTTAAGAATTTTGAGTCTACTCTGTCCTGTCCTGACTTGCTGTCGATGTCATCTGCGTATAGATTTGGTAGCTGGAAAGATTTGTTGAAGATAGTACCTTCTGTTTAACATCTGCCTCCGCACTGTCTGTTCCAGAACTAGATTAAGGAGATGACATTACTGAAAATCAGTACAACTATTTCGGAGGAACTACTATATTTCCAAATTGTACATAGTACCAGGTGTTTTTTTAGTGTCACGTAGCACAGATGGATCAGCGGCTTTATTGTTTTTCGGCTTTTTGATAGCTGAGTTAACCTCTTATATAGTTTCATCCAATTCGTGGTCCGGATTTGACATCCCTGTTTCAATCACGTATGTACGTCAATTTTCATGGGTTTGAAAGACTTTTTGACAAGTGGAACACTTGAATCGGAGCATTTTTAATTTTTAAATTTGAGCAGTTGGCCTGAAACATACCTTTATTCCTATTCTTCACACTTCCTTTCACATCAGCGATCAAAACTAAAATGTCAGAAATGGAACGATATGGAAAAAAACGAGGTGTTGCATCCACACTTTAGAAATAGATTCTAGGTGGAGTGACCCTTCTTCTTCCCACTTCAATAAAAAGCTTTCCCTCTCTTTCGGACAATCTTCCTGCCCGCTTCAATGTGAACAGGCACAAACAGAACTGTCATTAGAGACTTCGTATGTTTAGTTTAGGGTTTGCCATTTTACATCGCTGAACGTGTTGAAATTGTGAAAATTTACTACAAAATTAGTGATTCTGTAGTAGGTATGTTTCGCACATTACGAGCAGTTTATGGTCGACATAATCGTCCATCTGACAGGCTCTGTTACAGATGTCTTAAGTCCTATGAATCACCGAAATGCATGCTCTACAGAAAATATGGCTGCCGTGTTGAAGAAGATCCAAATCTATCGATTTCATGGCGAGCACAGCATTTGGTCTTGTCTTACGCCACATTATGGCGTATTTGGCACTTGAATTTGCATCTACGCCCTTATAAAGTTCAACTCACTCAAGAATTAAAGCCAGCTGACCAAGGAATGCGGAGAACATTCGCCGATCGGATGCTTGAACATCAGCGTGACCCATTTTTACACAACATTTTCTTCAGTGATGAAGCTCATTTTTCACTCGTTGGATGCGTTAACAAATTGTCGCGTATGGGGAAGTGAAAATACACAAAAAGTCACTGTATTGTGTGCAATTTGGTCTAGTGGTGTCATTGGTCCATACTTCTTTGAAACCGGTTACACCTCACAGTCAATTCTCATCGCTATAGCCAAATGTTAACCAAATTTTGTTGGCTACAAATCGAAGATATGGATGTGGAAGATATGTGATTTCAACAAGACGTTTCCAAATCTCACATAACATGACCCGTTTTGACTTTATTACCCTAACACTCTCTCTTCCTGATGCCCATTGGCTAGCTGCTGATAGTGCAATTTAAATGAGTACAATACATCTAATATTCCCTGGGGTAACTAGGTTTTTTTTCACTAGGCTTAAGGGTAGCTGGCTGCCTAGTTTTTCGGAAAAACATCCGGATATTATTCTTATCACCGTATTCTTCGGTCTCCTCGAGCTGAGAAGTTTCTCCCTTTTTTTGTGGGCGTACATTTCCTGTCACTTTTTTTCATCGTAACGTATTCAGTGTTAGCTGGTGGGTTAAGGTGATCTTGACTACCCCTTGAATGTAGCGAAGTATCTCTTGCTTGACGCTATCTGTTAGCTCTGTCTACTCTACTCGTGTTGAGGTTTGGAATGTTGAATTACGTTTTCTGGACGGTTGGCAACTTTATCTCGCTGGATAGTCAAGCTTTGAATTTGACTCCAATAAGAAAGAGGTAACAGTAGGCGTTTTCCACCTGGATGTTTGCATATTCGGTATTTTGAAAGCGTCAAGAATAGTCTAGACTTAATTTGCAACTTGTAGACTTTACCAGAATTATAAAAATATGTAGTGGAAATACTTTGAAATAAAGGAATATAACGAGGCCTACAATAAACTTGAAGAAAAAAAGCTTCTTCCAAACAATTTCAAACCATTCTAACTACCTACAGATAGATATCTTAAACGCAATGCTTCTTATATAAGATACTAATCATATTCGTCGTCTTCTGTCAAATCAAAAATTTCTTACTTTGTCTTTATCAAGTTCACGGAACCAATTTACATTGTTATACTCGTAACCAAGAAGAAAGTATCTCTCACGGTTAGCTGATCTTCACCCATCACAACATGAGAAGAAGGAGGAAAAAAACTTGCTAAATGGAAAACCGTGCCGTCATTGTTATTTGGCCACGGAAAAATATCTTTTCTAGCTTGAGCTACTATCTCTATAGATATTTGAGTATACAGTAACAACCCAACTATAAACTTGTATTGAAATAATGTAGATTACATGTATGAGTATCTAGTGAATGCAAAAAAGCCATTAGATACTCACTCGTACAGCATGGGGTATTAAGTATTTCAGCAAAAATTGGATGCAGTGAAAGCATCTAAATGCAGAGGTAACAATAGACTACTCGAACCTATTTTGTAAGTACTTACTACAAAATGCAATAGATGTTGGAAGGAAAAAACAACCTTACAAGACGGATAAATCAAGTGAAGTATGTCCAAAGCGCGCCAACTAACACAAACTCTTAAACATTTTCTATTGTCTGTCGTTAGCTCATGTTGTAGTCATATTCGTACTCAGGTGGAATGGCTCCGATGCGAGTACTCGTATCTAATGCCGTATCTATGTGAAAATGCCGGTTGCGAATTTCCCTCTTGTAAGTGGTAAAAAAGTGAAAGGAGCTCTATCAATTCCTGTAAAGATTGCAATTTGAAAGGTAAAAGTCCGAAGTCACTTAAGTCAAGTAGCACACAACGTAAAGACTATTACATCGCATGCTTGAAGCAGATTTACTCTTGAAAGATCGAAAACGATAAAATGTTCCTTCTGATGAGATACTCCTTAAAAAAGGGTTACCTACAATTTGAACAATGCTTTTTTTGTTGACCGAGACATCATTCTGTTGTAGGATACATTTCCATTTGGTATTGTGGCTTTGCCCAGTTGCTTTAGACGGAATTTGTAGATACAATATATCAAGTAGCGCCTATGGAGATAGAGAAAAAATACCAGAAACCACTATTTAAGTACGGTAGAATCCAGCTTTAAACCAGATTTGTGGTGCCATTTTTCTACGAAAACATAAGAGTATTTCCTAATTGTGATCATATACATAGACAACGTATATCTGTGTTAGTAGAGGGTACATCTGATACCGGTTTAAGTTTGCGCTATGCTGTGGAAGATCTGGTCAATAGTAGAACATCGTTAGTTAGTTAGGTATGATAATTTGGATGGTTGCTTGGCACAGCTTGGATTAAGCAAAGAATTAACATTACCTGATTCTGATAGTTTTGTATATTAATTTCGGGAATTCACTTTCGTTATCATGTAGAGATTTTGAGTAATCTGGGCAGAAAACGCCTATTCAAACTACTTTATTTAAGTTTACCCTATCTTGAAGTTAAATGGTCTCTAGTCAGATTTCTTATTTTCTGTATTTCGGATTATTTTGCTTTCCTGATTTTGCTGTCAAGTTTGGCGCTTCCTAGAGACACACTTTTGTTTTCCATAAGTTTAAGTCGTTTTTGAAAAAATAAATAAAAAAAAAGTTTTCTCAGCATAATACGCAGAAGTGCTAAGCCGAACAGTGTGAGAAACTATATTTTGGCAGCATCTATGTATATTCAACTCTTGTTTGTCATAATTCTTAATATTCAAAGAACTAGACTCAAATTATAAGAAAGCAGAATTGATCGACGTAATCCTGATATGATTCCTCACTGGATTTCTTAAGAAAAAAAAAACTAATTATTGTCGCTCAGAGCCCATGGCCTACTCTTTTTGATGATGGGAGTACGATTTCCAACGATTCAAACGAACCATGTGTGGCTGGTATGTCTTACCAAAGTTTCAAAATCTCAAAGGCGGTAAAAGTTCTTGGCCATTCGTAAAAAAAACATTAAAACCTCTGCCTTATCCCCCATTCCAGCACTCATTTATGATGACTATCCGGCTGTTAGCTCTTTGGTCGATGAGAATTTGTTTGTTTAGCAAGAGTACTTCAATGTACACAAATTCGCTTCTCCAGCAAGATAGATGCACTTGATATTTGAAGCCTCATTGCCGGGATCGACGAGTCTTTTCTCTAATACGAGGGCTGTATAATAAGTACCTGTGTTAGGCAAGAAAGCGGATTAAAAAAAAAACTTTATTTATTTCTCAATATAGTCTCCTTTCAGCTCGACACATTTAGTCCAGCGATATACTAATTTTTTCAAGCCATTCAAAATATATGATTTGTCGAACTCCGCAAAATAGGCCTCTGCTTCGGCGATGATTTCCTCGTTTTTCATGTTTGGAAACAAGAAGAAATCACATGGGGCCAAATCTGGTGAATAGGGTGGGTGAGGCAGCCATTCGTAGCGTAATTCGACCAGTTTTGCTGTGCTCCGAAGTCGTCATGCGATTTCGTTTTTGCTCCACTGTTAGCAAACGCGGCACCCATCTCGCCTATAGCTTTCTCATGCCCAATTTTTCGTGTAGGATATTTTGTATGCGTTTAATTGAGATGTGTACAATGTCAGCAATCTCTCTGATCTTCACCCGACGATCTGCTAAGACGATATCATGGATTTTATTAACCATATCCTCCGTTGTCACCGCAATCGGACGGCCTGGCCGCTCTTCATCAAAAACGGATGTTCTGCCATGCTTGAATTAAACCAATATCTGATGGTAGTCATCGAATGTGTATGGTGCTTATAAACGGCATGTAACCTCACTTTGATTTCCTCACACCTCTTCCCATCCAAAAAAAAAGAAATCGAATCGCTGATCGATATTGCTCTTTCTCCATGATTATAAATAAACACGAACTTGATGACTTTCAGCAGCTGTCAAAACAAAACTACTCGATACATCTGTCTGAAATTTTGACAATCATCGTTGTAAAAATGGCGCATACTATGGAATACACATTTTGTATCAGTCGGTAAACACGGGTACTTATCATACAGCCCTCGTAGATGCGAAATTATATTCTATTCCATTCCTTGGCCGATGACAGAACTCTCTGCTTTTCAAATTCGTTCCCAAACTCACGCCCCTGCCCTTGAGTTGTAGAACAGGAACGACAGCGTATGTTGTTATGTTATGTTCCTACTATATATAATATATAGCATTTTATAGCATTCCGCCTTCTGAGCTAAGAGCTTTGACTCCATTTATTTTGTCAAACCGAAGAAGCAGCGATGGTTTAAGTATTCATTGCACCTCCATGAAGGTATGATTCGTGGAGTTTATGCTAATCCTGAGGTGAGGAAGCTCATAAACTACTGTGGTTACTGTTTCGTCTTAGATGGCAAGTGGATGTTTCTTTGATTGCCGATAGCATGTACTTGGTTCCTTCCTCATTTACCTTAAGGCCAGTTCGCCTGGCCTATTCTCCGTTTGCGGTATAAGTTTCTATGATGGCGATGGACGTCGTAGATGACAACGACATCATCATAGCCTCGCTCAGTGGCCTGAGAGATTGTTGACGTTGTGTTCAGATACGGGGCTGCCTCTATCTTGAACAGTCTTAAAACTACACCTTTAACGCCATAGTTAATGCTAAAATTCCTTTCACGAGGCCAAAGAGTTCGACTATCACGGAGAGGACGGTTGATCGACTTTTGGCAACAACTGTCCGGTGTCTTGTCGTATTTTACGGTGACAAGGTCTTGTAGAGGCTGCCTATCTGGCTGGTAGAGTAAAATGTTTGATTATCCAGGATCTCCAGGATCGTCTCAGATCAGATGGCTCAGTTCGGAGCATTCAACTTATTCCTAGACTTATGAAGGATGTTATCCCTGTCATAAATCTACAGACTGCCAGTCTTAATGAAGTCACCGGAATTCTTCTCTTAACAACCACTACCCTTATGAACCTCTCATGCCATCCGGGGTCCTTGATATGGAGCATTGCGCATGAGATGTCATGTGTCGAATGAGATTTTCCCGTCAAAATCGGACATGTCGGGAACCGCAACTACGAAACTTTCTTTTACCGCCTCAGAAAATGGTTTGGAAATGGTTAAAGCCATTCTCACTTTTTTTTATCGTTAACGAACTCGTCGATGGATGGATCTTCCTTTTTGAGACATATTCTACTTCCGCTCCTAGGAACCCGAGTCAGAGTATTTGTCTTCACAGTTTTGGGTTCCACACGGCGTGGTTGGGTGGAACGTTCTAGGATTTTAGAACAGTAAGTCCAGAAGCTTGGGCTTCTCGATAGCCCAGAGCAACAGGTCCCTCTCTAGCGAAGTGCAATCCTTTTGCGGTCTCTTAACCAAGACAAACCAAAATATGAAGGCAGGACTAATTAGCAGCAATTTGCTTCGCCAATTCGGTCTACAGGTCTACACCTTTAAGAACGGGCTGGTAATGGGTTTCCCTGTCCTATACTCAGCGGACAGCGTCGAGTTGATATTGGTATCGTCGCTTGGTGGATGTCGATTATAGCAAAGGTTTACCATACACTTGTTTAAGGATTTTTGTATTTGAATATGAAATTTTGTTCGCACCAGTAACTCGGGATAGGATGGTTAGCCTACGAGTAGAAACTCGCCCGGTGACTGGGCCTACGGTACGCATATGTTGTATTATTTAAACTGAAATGACCAATGAAAAGATTTAATTTTCTGCGAACTCGTACTATAAATTGAAGATGTTTAAGCGATAACAAAGCTGTTCATCAAGCAACTTAATTCATTCCATCTGTTAGTACTGATGGATTACCAAGTTATCTCGTCTTAAGGAACTATTGATTAGATTGATTTTAATGCGTGATGGTTTGATTGCTTCGACGTGCATGCTAGTTGGTGTTAAATTCAATAACAATGCACGTTCAATTAAACGCGAAACATGCTTAACGTCTACAACCAATTAAATCAGCACACTATGAAATCAAGCAAATTTTGCAACAACCTAGACAGACATACTGCACATTTGTTGCTTGTACAATAAGTCTGCATTTGGCCAGGAAACAGGCACTGGTTGTGTGCAGCTTTTATGGATAAATGCCCCATGTGGAATGCCCACGATATGCTGCAACATTTTATATTGCGAAATTTGGCACATGATACCCGTAGACATGCTATCTTGCCGGAGTGAAATAGAAAAAAAGACAAAAAACTCAACAACAACATCAATCTAATCTTGAAGGCAACAAAATGATATTAGATTGTATACATTACAGTGAATAATTTAAAAAAAATATCTCGTAGTTGGATGGCAGCTGGTGGTATGGCTTAAGCATTCAAAATCGCAGAAGTTAACTAATGAACAAATTCTAAAGGGTTTGTGTGGTACACGCGTTTATCTTACGCAGCCTCTGACTCAATCAGGAGAAACCTATATTTTTTCTGTAAACGGAAGTTATCCAACTTAGGAATAGTTTCCCAGAATCAGATAAAGCAGTTCAAAGCAGTGAACTCAACATAGAAAAATGTTTTAGCTTCCTTTCAAGAAGAAAAAAACAAATACTTCTGATTCAATTTCAGTTTGGAGAAACTTATCGCTACTTCTTGCATATAAATCGTTTAATTAGATATTCTCAAATGACGAGCTTTGTGCGCGATTTTTTTTTTGTATTTCTTTAAGACACTCTTCGCATCTGAAAACGACTTGAGGTGCGTAATCTTTATGATTTTAATTTAAATGCGAATTGAATAATTTGTTGAAGCTTTTTTGTGATACCTTTATTATACTTACCTACATAAGTTGTGTTTGTTTTTTGTCGTTTTACCTTCTACCTACGTGCAAAACTAAGCAATTCTCATTTGGGAGCTACAATAATGAAGTCTTTCATTGGAAAACATCTGTTTGGGCTTTCGGCGAACCTTTTTATTTGAACCCATATCCATATTATACGATTCGCAGTGGTAGGACAGCTATAGTAGCACTTTGGTCATCAAGTATGTTTTTGTGGTGTTTAGCAATATGATAACATCCAGCATTAACCATATTTTCTAAGAATGGTAATTTATTTTTACGAAGCCACTTTTTGATTTCTTCGTGCCTGTTTACATTGGCGACGGGATGAAAGTCCTCACCGTGAACGTCGTGTTCACATTGTCATGGGGTTGAAAGACTTTTTAACAAGTGGAACACTTGAATTAGAGCATTTTTAATTTTTAAATTTGAGCAGTTGACCTGAGGCATACCGTTTTTCCTATTCTTCACACTTCCTTTCTCATCAACGATCAAAACTAAAATGAAAAAATATGTCAGAAATGGAACGATATGGAAAAAAACGATGTGTTGCACCCGAGAATCCACTTTAGAAATGGATTCTCGGTGGAAGTAGCTATTCTTCTTCCCACTTTAATAAAAATCGTTCCCTCTCTTTTGAACAATCTTCCTGCCCGCGCCAATGCGAACAGGCACTTCTTTTCTGGTAGAAGTTGAACGCGTTATCGCTTAAAAACCCTTCCTGGCCTGGCCACACAAATGTGGGATTGAAAGGCATGCCAGTGAACGAAATGGCTACACACAAAAAAAGGCGTTATTGACACCCGGTAAAGTGCTTTCAGCGCCCCTCGGTGGCATTTTTTGTACCTCCACGACTGGACAGATTTTGGCTGGGAGCAAAATCATATGTAAAGTTTAATTTCGGTGTGGAACAAAATAAATAAATTAGTTAAAGAATTTATTTTTGTCTGATCAGAATAAAGTTGAAATGTCGAGAAAAAATACGCGAGTTTCGAAATAAGTGCTTGTGAAGTGTGTAGATGGGTTAATTTGAATAGAATCGTGCTTTAAAAAATGTAAACAAAGCACTTGTGAAACACGAACAAATTGTTGTGTTGTTACTTTTCTATTAAATATTTAGTGAATACTGTGTAATATAGTGTCTTTTTGTTAAATATATGATTAAACAAATCAATAAAATAGTGAAATGCTGCTGAAAATTCGCATAGTTGGAATACTACACATGTGTATGTATGTATATGCATATACTCATAGCAGAATATTTTAAAAGGACTATTTCGTTTGGTGAAAGTGAAAGAATACTGAAAGCTGGTTGCAATTACTCTCTTGCACTTGATCCTGCTTCAATTATAACTTAAGAACCAAGCCAATTTCCACCAACTTTTCAGTTTCACCAGCGGAAACATTCCCCTTGAAATAATATTGCTGTAACATTAATAGGATTCCATCTATGAAAACTTTAAGTTGCATTTCACTGTCTTTATTGACTTGTTTAACAATATATTAAATAAACACTTTATATTATTCACTACGAACTTAATATTGAATAAGGAAATAACAAGAAAAACAATTTCTTCGTGTTTAACAAATGCTTTGTTTACATTTTTTAAAGCCCGATTCTATTTAAACTATCCCATCTAAACACTTCACAAGCACTTATTTCGAAACTCGTGTATCTTTTCTCAACATTTTAAGCCAACACGTAATTGAAAACAAAAATTCCTTTAACAAAATTAATAATATTATTCCGTACCGAATTTTCAATTTTCATACGAATTTGCTCGAGCCAACGATCTGTCAAGAATGTATATAGTCGATATAGTACAAAAAATTTCCGCAAGAATTTTCGTTCCAAGTCTCAATTGGAATGAAAGAATTTTTGACAGATAGAGAAACAGTGAAATCTGAAACGAACCATTTGAACATTTGTTTTGTGAAGAGTAGGTCAATTCGGAAGTTTCTTGTTTGCAGTAATTATTTGTGAAATACAAAATGAGCGATAACGAGGAAAATTTATTGGCAGCGACAGGATTACTGTTTGCAACCGCTGCTATATTGTTTTGTGCAGCTGAAAAGGAAAATAAAGCAACAAATGAGGAAAGAAAAAAAGAGAAACTGGGTTAAATCCTGAAGATTCAGAAAAGAAAATAAAGCTGCATCCAGATTTCTTCATAACTAGCTTCGTTTAGAGGATAAAGATGTGGTACCTGAGAATGGACGAAGACTGTTTTGTTAAAATTTTAGACATGAGAGATACAATTCTAACAGAAGAAGGATTGGCTTTGGTACTACGATTTTTGGCTACGGGTGAAACGTATATAAGTTTGCACTACCAGACAAGACTGAAGCGCTCATATATTGGAGCCTTCATCCCTCACTGCTGCGATGCTATTTACTCACGTCTGAAGGGAGAGTACTTAAAAGTTGTTAATTTTTTATTTCAAATTTTACAAATTTGACAGCTTTGTAGAATGAGAAAAAATAGCAGCGAATTTTTTTAATAGATGACAATTTCCCTTATGCATTGGTGCACTGGATGGCAAGCACATCGCTTTTAGACAGTCGTCCATCGACCATCGAGGCGAAGAGACGTATTTTGTATTTAATTGTGAATTAGAACAGTGCACATATTAAAAA
This sequence comes from Volucella bombylans, assembly GCA_949129095.1. Classification (NCBI taxonomy): domain Eukaryota; kingdom Metazoa; phylum Arthropoda; class Insecta; order Diptera; family Syrphidae; genus Volucella; species Volucella bombylans. Next base: position 103,340,694 of record OX422144.1, on the reverse strand, counting down.
TAAAGTGTTTGATAACAGTTTCAAAAGGGGCAAGTTGGCCTAGTGGAAGAGACAGACAATCGGCGACAAAGCGAGCCGAGTTCGACTCCTGGCGGGGGAGAACTATTTTTTTTTTTTTTTTTTCTCTATAATTAATAGAAAAAAAAAAAACAAGTCATAACACAACATAAGTGTATCCATCAAGTGATGGATAAAGACGAGCGGTCCGCTATCGCAATAGCGGATCCAGTATATGGCGTGATGAAATCAGCCGATGACGCAATAACACAACATAAGTGTATCCATCAAGTGATGGATAAAGACGAGCGGTCCGCTATCGCAATAGCGGATCCAGTATATGGCGTGATGAAATCAGCCGATGACGCAATAATGTCGGCCGTGACTGGTACATCAGAGAGCGGAGGGACAACAAAAAGAAGGAGGAAGCTAAGCCCAACTATTATTGTTAAACGCCTTTCCCTAACAGCTTCAACCGAAAAGCTGCCGGTTGAAGCCAGGAGAGAGGCGAAAACAACAAATACAGCAGCTGGGAAGAAGGATACACCTGTGGTCGCTAAATACCCTTACGTCTCCGACGGTGGTGAAGGCCATTTAATGGGTGCCGATAATAACTTTGCCTGTCTAGCTGCCTCCGAATCAGACGACGAAGAAGAAGAGGTAGAGAACATAAACAACAGCATACAACAGCTGCAACAACGAATTCTAGACATTAAAGCTAAGCAAATAGCGAGAAGGGCGAGGGAACAGCAAGAGCCACAGAGCTCTCAAAAACAACAACAGCAACAATATCAAACCAAAACCAAAACTCAAAAACATCCGCAACAGCAACAACAAGTAAAGCAAGCAACAAAAAAACTAACTAAACAGCAACTACAACAAAACCAACAACAACAAAATCAACAACAACAAAAGCAACTACAGCAGAAACAACAAAAACAGCAACAGCAGCAACAACAACAACAGCAGCAAAAACAACAACAACATCAGCAGAAAACAGTCAAGCAAAGGGTGCCACCAATCAACACCTTCAACATGGAATTAAAAGACACCATTGAGCTATGTAAGTCGGCTATAGGAAATAATTTTTTCATAAAGCGTTTAAGTATTAATAGACATGCGATCCACTGCAACACAGTGGAGCGCTATAATAAGATAAAACAATTACTGAAGGACACGACGACGGAGTTCTTCTCCTTCACACCGAAGGGTGAAAAGCTGCAAACTATGCTGCTGAGGGGGTTAGAGCCGTCTACTGATCCGAAGGAACTCCTCGCACTGCTGAAAGCGAAAGAGTGCGAAGGGCTCAAATTCGTGGGGGTCAAGCCGTTTGTCACGGCTAGAGCTAAAAGGGAGAAGCGGAAACTACCGTTCTTCCTGGTCCAACTAAGTCCCGACAGCAATCTGGATGGTCTAAGGAGTATCAAAGTCCTAGACTACCAGGTTGTACACTGGGAAAAATTAAAGAGGAGCGAAAACATTTTACAATGTGTTCGCTGCCAAAGGTTCGGGCACGCCGCGTCGAACTGCGAAATGCAGCCTCGATGCGTGAAGTGCGGAAAGAACCACAAATCCGCGGAATGTGCTCTAGGTAAGGACGGAGAGTCTGAAAAAAGCCAACTCTCTTGTGCGTTATGTAGGAACACGGGACACACCGCAAACTATCGGGGTTGTCCCAAATTTCAATACATAAAAAAAGTAAATCTGGCTCGGCAGCAGAAAGTGGAAGTTAAGCGACCACTCGTGCAGGTACAAACACCAGCCGTTACTCCCCACATTACCTACGCCCAAATGGCGGCAGGTAGGGGTAATACGGCACAAAAAACAAAGGTAGCTTCTCAGGCCCCAGCGCCTAGAGCAGCTGAACCGGTACCTGACATGCTAGCAATCTTACTCTCAATTCAGGGGCAGATGGCTCAGCTTCAACGTCAGATAACAGAACAAGCTACTCGGGTAGATCAAATATACGCGCTGCTGCCAGGCCTAACGCACCTACAGCCGTAATGGGTACGTACATGGCGGAGCAAACTCTGAAGGTCCTTGCTGTGAATGTTAATTCACTGATTAGGCTCGAACGAAGAGCCGCACTATTTAAGTTGCTTAAAGACCAAGCCCCCGATGTGCTTCTGGTTAGCGAAACTAAGCTTACCAAGAGACACAAAATGAGGCACAGAAGATACAAAATAGTACGGAGAAACCGACCCAACTCCATTCAGGGAGGTGGCGTTGCAATTTTCGTACTAAAAGGTATACATTTTAAAAGAGTATACAGTCGTGTAGTACGTAGGTTCCAGGTGCTGGAAGCATGCATCGTGTATATCCCTCTCCGTAGTGGAAAGCGGTTGTACATGGTGTCTGTCTATGCACCTAAGGCTACTCAATCCACCTTATTCATCTCAGTGCTCGAGACTCTTTTTCGATTTCTGAGGCTGGAATTGGAAGACAATTATTTTATTATCGGCGGAGATTTCAACGCCAAACATAGTGATTGGGGAAATAATACACCAAATACTAGAGGGAACCTACTATTCAATTGGTGGGGTCAGCACAGTGTAATGTATCGACTCGGGCTTAAGGCGACGGATAGTCCGTCGTTTCCCAGACACGGGTCCTATTTGGATCTTCTACTGTTCGACTCACGGATACAACTGACATGCACTAACCAACAAACTACAAACTGTCTACGCACTTTCGTGTATGACAGTGACCATTGCGGTCTCAGCACCGAAATAACTGTTCCCAATGAAATCGCGGAATTAGATGAGTTTGTCCAAAGGCATTCCTACAATTATAGTAGGGTGCGTTGGACACACTTCACCAGAACACTGACTAGAGCACTCTCCTCGAATTCGCTCTACCCACCGTCCAACAGAAATCTGTCAAACGAGGAGATTGACAGGTATCTAAGACTAATGGACGAGACAATCAAACGAACAATGGACATAACGATACCTCGGTACCGACACACTGACGAAGAAGACTTATTCCGCAACGCAACTATTGACGCACTGCACCGACATAAAAGTAGACTGCTGTCAAGACTAAAAACCTTGTACAGACAGTTTACTGACAGACATAACCCGGAGATCATGACACTGAAGTCGTCGATTAAAAACCTCCAAGTATTAATAAAAGAAAATTACAGAGCATCTGTAAATTTGTATTGGAACACTAAAATTCGGGCTGTAAACACCAGCAACCCGAATATGTTCCCGCAAATAAATAAAATATTTCGGAGAAATAATCAGAACGACCTTCCTTGTCTTAAAATCGCCCGAACGACGAACAACGAACAAATACTGGTAGCAGCGGGCATAGATCCAAATGAGGCTGTTGATGATGACAGCTTCTTTGTGATCGAGGATCCGCAGGAGCAGGTAGAGGCTATAGGAGCGACTTTCCAGGAAGTGTACAAGGCGAGTGTTATCATTGGCCCGAACCACGATCTGGAGAATCGAGTCCTTGTGCACAATTTCTGCCTTCGAAATGAAATTGCGAATTGGCGATTAGAGAGCTCGGGTTTCACCCAGTTCAGTGACGAAAATATGGCAAATAATGCCATCACCAACGATAGGGTACTACCCCCGTTCATTTCGAAGGAGGAGCTCCAAATGATCTTCGATTCACTTAGAAGTAAGAAATCAGCGGGAACCGATGAAATACCGAACATTGTGCTTCGACATCTCCCTCTAGAAGCGGTGAACATTTATACCATCCTGTTTAATAATGCAATGAATAATGCACATTATCCAGCGCATTGGAAAACAGCGGTGGTACATCCCATCCCCAAAAGGGATAAAGATACTTCCAATCCGGCGAATCTCCGCTCGATCAGTCTTCTTCCAAACATCAGTAAGGTTTTCGAGAAAGTGATCAATAGAGTCCTGACTAAGTGGGTTGAGGACAAACATATAGTTCCGGATAATCAGTTCGGTTTCAAGGCGGGACATGATATCATTCATGCTGCGTCTAAACTGGTTTCTGATATCCAATGGAACAAAGGCAAGAAACAGTGCACTGGTGCCTGCCTGATTGACTTGGAGAAAGCCTTCGATACCGTATGGTTAGAGGGACTCTTTTTCAAGCTGGACAGGTTGGGCATTAGTAAACCACTGCTGTATATTCTTTTTGATATGCTCTCCAGTAGACAGTTCATCGTGAAGAATGGCGATGTGACTTCTGCTGGAACATTTAACATTAAAAACGGTCTGCAACAAGGTGCGGTAAATTCGCCGATCCTGTTCAACATTTACACAAGTGATCTGATAGGTTCACTTCACCATGCCATAGCGTACGCAGACGACTTAATCGCGTACAGATCGGGTCCAACGATTGAGGTCATTAATATGCTTTTGCAGCGTGACTTCGACCAAATTAAGCGATATTGCGATGACTGGAAGTTGAAAATCAACTTTCAGAAGTCGGAAACTATTCTGTTTAGGACGCCTTTGTCTGGGGCCTCTAGGGATACCAGAAAGAATTGGCGAAAGTTTTCTATCGTCGGACAACACGGACAGCCACTTGCTTGTCGAAATGTAGTCAGATACCTCGGGATCTGGCTAGATCAATTTCTGTATTTTAACAAACATATAGAGGTTGCTCTGGCCAGAGCCAAAGGTGCTTTTGCTCTTACAAAGAGACTGTTTTATAACAGCCAACTCGATGCGAGGGTGAAGGTGATCTGCTACATGGCCCTTATCCGACCTATGCTTGTATTTGGATGTCCCGTGTGGTTTAACGTGAGAGCAAATTTATTGGAAAAGATTCGGGTGTTTGAGAGGGCTTGTCTTAGGACTTGTCTTCGCTTATACAGAACACCAGAGTCTGAGTACATAAAATTCTATCCTAATGAGGTCTTATACAATAAGGCGAACCTAATAAGAGTGGACAATTTCGTCATTAAGTTAACTCGAAGGCACATTGCAAGAGCAATGACCTCATCGAACAACCTGATCTCCGGGGCTTTCTACCCCAATTATATGTATCACGAGAGAGTTCGCTTTGACGGCTTTATTCCTCCAGAAGCGTTCCTCTATCTAGATAGTAAAGGTCTGGTCCAGGACAGATTGGCGGTGCCGCTAATCTTCCACGTCGCTCGAACAGCTGCGGACAGGCGACTCAACTACGACAGAGACGTCGCACACGGCAGTGCGGAGCGTCTCCGGTTCAGTAGGGCGGTAGGGAGTCGCGACATGAGGGATGTTGCTCGGCAGCACCAACAATTTTGGTGGCTGGTTGAGGGAGGGGAAGTTTCGTCGTCCAATTCCTCCAGTACTGGGTAGCTCCATAGGAAACAAAGTCGGTCGTCTGACTATTTTATTAGCCATGGCCGGCTTACATAGCTTTAGGTAGGATTAAGTTAGTTTTTAAGAAAAAAAAAAAAAATATATAAAAACACAAAAAAAATAAATAAAAATGAAAAATTAAAAAAAATAAATAAAATAAAATATATATATATGCATATACTTATATATTAAGTATATAGGTATTATGGATGTATATGTATATGTATGTGTGTGTATGTATTAGATGTAAGTAGGTTAAGTAGGTTAGGTAGTCTATAAGTTTTTAGTTTTAAGTTTTTATAATATAAAAAAAAACAGTCCATTTACTAAGTTTTTAGTTAAAATTTATTTTCTTAGTTCTAGTATTAAGTAATGTTAAATTGAATATAAAATTAGAATGTAAGATTCGTCGAAAGACATAGTTTAAGTGTTAGGTTTAACTTAGAGCGCCCGCATGGGGCCAGTAAGTTAGTATAAGATAATTTTAAGTTATTTAAGCTAATTTTTAAGCATTTTTTTGTCTAGCATGTAAGAGTAAATTAATTAGTTAAATAAAAATGCATTTAAACTGAACTGAAACTGACATCGCTTTTAGAGCATCAAAATCTCAGGGTTCTTTATACTATTACTACAAGGGATTCAACAGCATTGTATTGCTAGCGATGTCTGATGCCAGTTAAAAATGTACTTTCATTGACGTGGGTTACAACGGCAGAGTAAGCGATGGAGGAGTTCTAAACCGAAGTGATCTTCGTACTATACTAAGCAACCCGAATCAATACTTTCCTCCAGACAAGACCATTGGAAATAACAGAAAGTTGCCATACTGTATAATCGGTGATGACGCTTTTCCTTTAGAAAGAAGCTTACTGAAGCCATATCCATATTCTTCTAGGGAAATCAGCAAAAAAATATTTAATTCTCGCCTAAGCCATGAGAGGCAATGTATGGAATATGCTTGGAAATAGGTTTAGGGTTTTGCAGACAACTATACATTTGTGGCCGGAAAAAGTGAAGTCTATATTTTAAGCTGCCCTCTACATAACTTTTTGATTGAAAACAGTAGCCCATTTTTATTTTCCGAACATCTTCCATCGCATTTTGAAGATGATCTTTATCCGTCAGCATTTTCATTTCACTCTCCAAATTATTTAGGAAGGGTTGGAGTGCATAAGGTAGTTTGGATGACTTCAAATTTGCAATTGTGTCATTTCCAAATTAGTTTGACGCTGTTTTTTCATCTACATAGATAAATTAACATTAGCCTTTAAAAGATTTTTTCAAAATTTAAATGTGGTAAACACTTACCGCCGAAAACGTTTTTGCAGATCCTGAAGTGCTTGGCAAAGTCTGGGAAGTTTCACCACTCTCAGTGGCTGATAAATCATCACAAGTTACCTACATTTGAAAATTAAAATATATTTTATTCGTACATTCAAATTACGTAGATATTTGAGTTAACATTTCTCATCGTAGCACCACAATATCGGGACGTACACTTCATTGGTATTAGCACCACTTCTTTTGAAACTAATAACTCGTCCCTTTTCCTTTTGACACTGAGCTTCATTGTAACGTCCTTGAATGTCGTTGCTGGTCGACAGTTTTTTAATTTTTCAGCAGTTTCCATTAAATTTGCACTTCTTTTCACACGATTCTTATAATCTACACTACGAATTTTATACAGATTTGGATGCTGTGCAAATAGTTATTAGCTCCAGTGTCTGTTCGCGGGTCCAACTTGTCATTTTATTTTAAATTAAACGTAGAAAACTAGGAAAAATTCATACAACTGGTTGCGTTCACCTGATGAGACCTTTCCCGTATCCTAACACTTGTAAAATGAAAATTAACGTCAAAGACGATATGATTTGGAAACGAAACATTCATGCCAGGTAAAAAGTCATATTTGAAGATGATTTTCGATAGATTTTTGGTGCAATCAACCTTTCTCTTTCCAACTCACTAAAAATCCACCTGCTTAGCCCGACATGCCTTTGTGCCAGTTTACATTGGCGACAAGATGAAAGTCCTCACCATGAACGTCGTGTTCACATTGTCATGGGGTTGAATGACTTTTTGACAAGTGGAACACTTGAATCGGAGCATTTTTAATTTTTAAATTTAAGCAGTTGGCCTGAAACATACATTTTTTCTTATTTTTCACACTTCCTTTCTCATCAACGATCAAAACTAAAATGAAAAGATATGTCAGAAATGGAACGATATGGAAAAAAACGATGTGTTGCATCCGAGAATCCACTTTAGAAATGGATTCTCGGTGGAAGTAACCCTTCTTCTTCCCATTTCAATAAAAAGCGTTTCCTCTCTTTCGGACAATCTTCCTGCCCGCGCCAATGTGAACAGGCACTTTCAATCCCACGCTTGTGTGGCCAGGCACTAACTTTGTGCCCATATTAGAATGAAAAATAACATATGACAGATTTGCCGTATTGCAACACCTACGGCGATCATCGAAAAATTTATCCGTTAAACAGATTTCTCAAAGCACAAAAATCAAAAGCACTTATGCAGTGAGGAAAATATGGAACTACGGTCTAGGCTATCTAAAATTGAACTGCTCTGCGAAGAACTTAAGAAAGAGCTGGAAAGACTAAAGCCAAGACGAAAGTAATAAGGATATAACCCAAGCTAAGAAAATGTCTGCAGTAAGTTGTAATAAGTGCCGAAGAAAACCGAAATCGCAAGAATCGACTACTGCCACCAATCAACGTGATCGGGATTGCGGTTTACAACAAACTTTATAGATGTTTATGCGATCTAATTATACGAGTACGGTCACATCGCATAACAACAGCGTGTGGAAGTCAACGTCAAACACGCTGACAGCTATCACTTACTTACTCGAAAGTTAAGTAAGAGAACAACTCAGAAAGGCCAATATTTTTTTTTTTATAATGAGCGCGCGCTCAAGGGGTTTGTGTACCCTTAAGGTGATTGTTCACTGTGCGTCCAAAGGAAATTTAAGGAGGAAGAAAAAAGAGGTACCGATGTACATTGTTTTTAAATGTTTCCAAGTTATAGCGACCAGGAAATACAGAGATCGGCAGAGCATTCCATAAGCGAGTTGTACCGCTTAGGAACGAATCACGATATTTTAGAGTACGTTCGAAAATGGGCTTGAGGCTATACTGATGAGCATTCATAGCGAGATGGGTGTTACGGTTGAAAATTTGAATGGGCTTCACCCGTCATGCTACTGGCGATTTCAGTGGAGCACTGGTGGTGGAAATAGCGATAAAAGAAAGTGAGACAGGAGACATTACGTCGGTGTTCGAGGGTGTCAATTGATTGACTGGTATTAATATCATCAATAAGTTTTTTCGCACGGCTTTGAATCCTATCTAGCAGGTGCAGAGATGTTTTAGGAGCACCTGACCAGATGTGGGCATTGTACTTCAATTTTGGGCGGATGCCTTGTATATTGTGGCCAGACCCTCTGATCTTACATCAATATTTCTTACATCACTTGGGGAAAGCTAGACAATTCGCAGCATTTTTGGTGACATCAAATATGTGGGCATCCCAACGTAAGTTGTCATTGACACACATGCCGAGAATGGAAAGATTTTCGGTTTCGACGATGCAAGTGCCATTAATGGATAATGGCTGGGTATTTAAATTCCGCTTTAACGACAGCAGACAGCATTGTGTTTTGGAAGCATTAAATTCCACTCTGTTGATAGTTCCCCAGTTGGTTATGCTGTTGATATCGGAATTTAATGAGCTTAGCATACGCTGCCGTTCTCGTTCTGCAGCCGAAGAGCAGGACCGTGAGTCCGGGAACGAATATGAAAAGCAGAGAGTCATCAGCAAAGGAATATATTGGATTAGAAGTAGCAGACAAGAGATCATTAATTAAATTAAAAAGAGTGTCGGAGACAGAACAGAGTGCTGGGGCACACCAGCATTTATTTTGTGAATATCAGACTTGAAACCATCCAAGACATCTTGAATTGAACGTTCCGAAAGGTAATTTCTAATCCATTGAAGAAGAGAGTCGTTGATATGCACGCATTTTTGACAAAAGAGCCTGATGCAAAACTCTGTCAAATGCCTTAGAAATATCAAGTGATGTATTGATGTATGCTTTGGTTCCACTTTTCGGTGAGATATGCCATCAAATCACCAGTGGACCTGTTGCTACGAAAACCATATTGCCGGTCATTGAAAAGTTTTCGTGTTTCGAGATATTTCATGAGCTGAGGATTTATCAGCGTTTCCATGACCTTGGAAAGAAGGGACGTAAGTGCAATGGGTCTGTAGGAGGAGAGTGAAGATGATTCGCCTTTTTTAGGGACGGGCTGGACAAATGCTGTTTTCCATCTGCTCGGGAAGAGTCCTAAAGAGTAGGATTGATGAAAAAGCTTACGCAGTGGTTTTGTCGGCGAGAAAGAACACCTCTTCAGAAGAAGGGGAGATACACCATCTGGACCAGCGGATTTATGATCTTTAAGTACTCTTGCTACTACACGAGTGCGAAAGTAGATACGTCCCATTGAAGATTCGACTCACTCAAGTGTAGGCGGAGACAAAGCACAATCTGGGAGTGTTGAGCTGGCCGCAAAATGTGCAGCAAGTAGATTGGCCTTGTCCAAAGAGCTGACAGCTGCAATGTCATTGTAAATGAGCGTTGGGATGGAGGATGAGTAAGAATTTCTAATGTTTTTGCTGCTTTTGGGACATTGCAGTATTTTTTGCCTCAGTTTTTGGTCGTATTGGAATTTCACACGCTTACGAAAGGCGTTGCAGTTATTTCTGGCTCGTTTGAACTTTTTTCGGTTTTCCTCTGTAGGGTTAGTCTTGAAGGCCCGAAAAAACATTTCTCAAACCCTGACGGCCTCTTTACAGCTCGAGTCGTACCATGCCTTTTCTTTTGGTTTGATACTCTTCATCCGATGAGGAATAAAGGATCTCATTCCAAAGAGAATTGTTTCTGTAATCATATCAGCAGCGGCATCCACGTCGTAGCTAGAGGGCTTCACCCGTCATGCAGAAAAGAAGATGTCAGCGACCTGGAAAATAGGCATTTTAGAATTATTGAGAGAATCTAGAAACAATTTATGAAATAAAAGCGATTCTCAACATGATTATCAAAGTCGAACCTCTGCGCAAGAACATAAAACTAATCCCTCAGTGCAGAGTTCAATCACACGCAAAAGTATTGCCAGAAAGAACCACGTTGTTTGAAATACGCACGAAAGCACATCTCCAAAGACCGTGAAGTAAATCGCATAATAAGCACTCAAAAGTGGCGAATAGGGAGAAGTCTAAGTCCGGTAAATTAAAAATAGCTAAAGAAAAACCACCGGGTTCTGGTCACAAAAATATAAAAGAAAACGTGATGGAAGAGAAACTATTACGCTGTATCAAACGTAAATACGGGCAAGGGCAATACATGCGATGCGGTGTGTGCGGGTAATACGGAGGTGTCCAAATACAACACAATGCGTGCGTTTATTCTGGCTTCAGTGACAACTTCCTTTAGTTCAGTGTAAAATGTCTTCGGTTTCAGCGCGAACAATTCTTTTAATGGAAAATAGTTTATTAAGACTAAAAATATTAAAGAAACCGAAAAAGAATCATGCTAAGAAAAAAACGAGTGTAATACGAGTATATAAAAACCGATTTCATCACCTGTACCCTCAATTGCGTGCAGATGAAAGTGATGCATTTCGCCAGTATACAAGAATGACGGCAAAAAGATTCCATTATATTTTAAAAAATATATATGATAGTTGTTATCATATGCCACAAACTTTCAAAGACCTATCTCTGTCGAAGAACGACTTCTGCTAACATTAGGGTAATAAAACAAAAGATCTGTTATTATTTTATATAACGAAACCGTTTAGAAAAATATGTGTTTCATGTGATTCGTTTGTATTTGAGATGTAGAAGCAAAGTTTGTAGAAGATGATTGTTGCAGTGTGCCATTGGGGTAAATAGTGAAGACAGGGGAAGAAGCTGGTTCAGAGAATTCGGAATAAGATGGCATTGTATTTGAAGTTTGTTGATTTCGCATTTCTTCCATTTGTTGCATTTCATGCAGTAAACCATCTTGAAATTTCGATCTTACTCAAAGTTGTCGTAATGGATCCATTTTTCTCATAAATGGAAGCAACGACCGCAGAAAAAGTGAATTTTCGTCCTCCGAGCCTTCAAGCAAAGCAAGCTTTTTGGCTTCCATATCTAGAAGCTTAAGCTCAACATCATTTCCTTCCTCATACATCCTTTTTCTTTTTCGACGAGGTGGTGAATTCTTTAATGAAAGTTGTGTTTCAATGAAATTTATTTCTGGTTTATTCACTTCTGTATTTGCATCTTCATTGTTGACTTTTTCTGCAGCTGTAAAGCTTGGCGAATCGTCTGTTACCAGTGACAAATTTCCATCCGTATCTCTCGGGATATATTGAAAAGCATACTTTTCAAAAACTGCCACTTTCCAGAATATGTTGCAGCACAGTCTTGCGAATCACTTGATTTACTCTTTGGAATCTTTTTAAGCTCTTTACAAAATTGATCTTTTAAATTCCGCCACTTTTTTTAGCTTTATCTTCTGGAAATGAAAGAAAAACTAGATAAACATTTTTTGTACCTATCAACGGGAATATCATTTAGACAAATTGCTTTTACTTTTCGAAAAAATGAGTCTTAATTAGGCGGTGCTGTAGACGTAATATCGTATCCATATGCGTTTTAGTTGCATTTCCCCATGCCAGTACATATCTCATATTTAATGCGCGAATCTGCTATTAATTTTACTCGTATAAACCATATCAAAGAGTGACCTTTATATGATCACGTCATACAAAATTCTCATCGAAAGTAACTGCTAGATATTTTATTTCGTTCCCTATTTCTATAGCTTTGCTGTTGGCCTAACATGGACAAAGCTTGTTTCGGTGATATATTATATATTGAGAGTTTCCTTTAGTTTAGATAGGGTTCGTATGTGTATCACCTTGGTTTTTGCAGCATAAATAATTAACCTTGATCATGGCTCCATTTTGATATCGCACCGAATTCTTTTTGAACTATTTCCAATGCCTTGTTAACGTTTCTGTGTTTGACGATAACTGCTATATCATCTACATGAACATAGACTGTGCACTGTTTGAATACTTGTAAAAGTTCATCTGTATAAAAGCAAACAGAATCCGACCTAATTTGGAACCTTGCGGGACACCAAATGCATTTGGCCATTTTCTGCTTATGGTATTATACACTTTTACTTTAATCTTTTCAGTTAGGTAGTTTTCGATTCACTTTGCCAGCACTCCTCTTACACAAACTCTATTGACAGTTTCAATCTTTTCTAAAGTCAACAAACTTCACAAGCACATTCACATGATGTTGGTTAAGCCTTGCATTGAACGTGTTTGCAAACTCCCCTAATAATAGTTGTGTACCTTTTCCCTTCCTAGTTAAAACAATTAGCTCATTAAAAAAATAGAATTCTTGTCGAATAGATGGAGTATCAAACAGTATTTTAAAAACTATTGCATGGTTTATGATTGATGTACTTGCTTTTGTATTCAATAAAAGCATTTTCACTGGAAATTTTCCTGTTGCACTTAAATATGCGTACGTAATACCACTTTTTAAAAACGGTGAAACAGATTGCGTTCGAAACTACAGTCCTATCTCACTCCTTCCATCAGTGAGCAAAATTTTTTAAAAAGCTGTACAAAATAGAGTTGTTAAGTTTTTGAATAAAACAAGCTTTTTTTAATTCGGCCCCAATATGGGTTTCAAAAAGGTAAGTCTACGGAAGATACTCTCTTAAAATGTTGTTCCCAAATATACACTAATCTCGACAACAAAATGAATACAGCAGGCTTATTTGTGGATATAACAAAAGAGTTTGACATAGTAAATCATGAAATTTTGTAAAGGTAGCTAAAAAGAGCAGGTTTTCGGGACTTTATTTTCGAGTGGCTTAAATTTTACATCAGAGAATAGATATCATAGGGTGACAATTTATGAAACCAGGAGTGGAATTAAATATATTAATATAGGTGTACCACTGGGATCGGTGTTAGGACCTTTACTTTTGAATTTTAAAGGAATGTTAAGAGCTTTTGCTGACGATATAGGTTGTGCGTATGGTTCTAAGAGCCGTTTAGACCTGATAGCAGATATAAACTGGGATTTAAGCTTATTCAGAATATGATTTGCTGAGCACAAATTAATTATTATACCTTATCCAACAAAACAAGTCAGTACAGGGCTTATGGGAAAGCTTTTTTTCTAACAATGGTGGCTGTGACTCAATGTCACATTACCACTGAAACACAAAGGAAGCCACTGAACTTTGTGTACAATTGTTGTTGTAATGATTTTCAGATTTAACCACAGCCACCCTATAACTTGCTTGCCCGTTAGCCGTGGGCAGAATGATCATAAAATCACCATTCGCCATTACTGCTGGCTGTGCATTGCAAATAAGCGGTGTTTTGAAACTAGAATTCATTGACTGTGCAATTAGTGATCATATTGTGATAAGATAACCACTTAAATGTGAGCAGCGACATTTAGATTTTTTGCAAGCCAAAACAAGTCATTTAAAATGACAGAAATTAAATTATTATTAACAACAGCACTTGTAAGAGTTGACAGTGAGAAATGGCACCAATGTGTGCAACACGTTGAACAGGTTGTTGAGCCAAACATGTGGGATATGGACGTTTTCGCCGAGGAAGCAGTCGAAAGATTAGTAATAAATATAAATGACGATAATAGCAGCACTTACTTTTCACCAGACTAATAGATTTTAATATTATAAATTAATGAAGTTATTTTTACTTTAAATTAATGAAATTTTATATTTATTATGAATTATATTTTTGTTTACTATATTTTCATGAATAAATGAAAATACATATATTTTTTAGTTCTTTTTTCTATTTTCGGAAATTTTTTTTTTAAAGAAACTAAAAAGGGATTAGGCCTACGCGCCACCGCTTGGTGGTGAGGAAAAAGATAAATGAAATTTATATCGTTATATATATAGAGGGACACATTTATGCATGTTATTGCAACCAGACTAAGAGGCAAATGTCCTATCTTCCCTGTACTGACATTAATTCTTGGATAAACTATGTATAGTTCTAAAACGAAAGTTATGTTTCTCAGTCTGTCTGTCCAAAATCCTTTTGTAGCTAATATATTGTATCATACATCTATCTGTGTGTCCTAAATTCAAATTGCCTTATCGACTTCTTTTTTGAGCAGTTTTATCTGCATTGGTAATTGTTTTCTTATTGAGAAAGTCGATGAATTCAAGTACCTGGGGTTATTGACTCAAAGATGTCTTTTTTCAACCACATCGAGGCCTTGAGAAAATATTTTCGGTTTACGCTTTGTAATTTTTTTTATTTAAGAGGTGTTTGCTCTAGAAAACTACTTACGTCTACATACTATGCTACATTCCATACTAAATTGCAATATGGTAATAGCTGCTCCTAAACTCCTATTTAAATAAAATACAACCACTACTAACCATTCAGAAATATATTTTTAAAAAAAACTCTGCTTTAAAGATCGTCTACATTCAAGTTTTCCATTATTCCGTGATTTGAAAATTCTTCCTGCGCGTCATTTTTACTGCTTTAAAGTGCTTGAGATATTATTCAAAAGGTCCGGCAATCTAAATTTAAAAATCCTTGACAGGTATAATCTTCGTGGAAATTCTTTACAGCTGGTTTATGTGCCTTCATTTCGCACCACTCTCTGCCTTTCGTAATTTTTATACCGTATTTTCTTGTCGTTTATTATAATAAACTTCCTCAGTCTTTAAGACAACAAAGGTCACTGAACATGTTTTTGGCACACTTAAGAGATTAGCTATTTAATATTAATTATAATGATTTCGAAACTCTTTTAAATATCCAGGTGTAGATAAACGCACAATGAATACATTTTCTAACATGTAGGTGAATTTAAAATTGTTTTCGTTTTTTGGCTTGAATTAATTGAATGACTTGCCTGGCTTATTGTTTTCGTTGCTTTAAATATGTTTAATTTAATAATCTGCTTTGTTTCCTTTTTGAATTGTTATTTAAATTAATTTTAACTTATTCATCAACATATTTATACTGATATTTTCTGTTTGATTATAACGTACATAAATAGAATTTTTAAGGGTCACCCCACCCATATTTGAATTTCTTAGTTTAATTTTTATTAAAGTGGCATTTAACACTATTTTTAACCATAAAAATATAAAATGCCTCTAATTTTTCCTCATTAATACTATAAAAAATGTGTATATGTAAGATAAACAAAAAGGCAATGAAAATAAACTTAAACTTAAACTTTTCCCAGAAGTTCATTAATAACATTCCACGTTTTCCCAGAATCAATCCGAGAGCTTTAAAATAGTTGTTTGTAGAAGTTAACTTTACCCGTAATATCCCGAATTTTTTTATTGAAATAATTTCAGAAGTTTTTGTACTCAATTTTGTTACTTTGACTCCTTGGAGTGTTTTTCCATCTCCTATAGTTCTTGTCTCTTTTCTTACATAATGTAATTAGTTCACAGGTAACCCATAGCTTTTTTTTTTTTTTTTTTTTGTTGCTTGTTTCAGGGCAAATGCTGTTCATTTTGTCTTCAAAGTTCGTGTATAGTTTTTCCACATTATTTTCTGTAAGTAAATGTTACCAATTTGTTTGTTCTATAAGTTCATTCACTCTTTGTTGGTGAATACCGCTGGGATTTTTGGTTGCATACGCGAAAGATCTGTCTCTATAACTGCTGAATATATTCCTGCCTTTGTTATGCTAACATATACGAGTATGTGATCAGTGAGTGTGGATGTGTTTCTTGTTATCTTAACATGTGAGGATTGCTTAATACAATAACACTTGTAAGCCCTTTGGAGGCGCTCCCATTGTTCCGATTTGAGTTCTGTTCTTTTTTTTGTTAAGTTGGTAAATCTGTTGTTGACATTCCCTCTAAATCTTAGCGTAATAGCTTGACATTTGCAAAAGTTACATAGCCAAGAGTACATCTATCTCTGTGTGTGTTGACGATTTTTTTACAATTTTAGAAATCGATCTAAATTTGCAACAACGAACTTGTATTAAATTTTGCGTAAAAAACGGATTTAATGGTGCGGAAATGTTGGAAAAGTGTTTCGGCAACGATTCTCTAAAGAGAATCGAGAGAAGAGAGAGGTCGTGAATCAATCGCAGATGATGAACACAGTGGCAGACCATCGACATCGAAAACCGACGAAAACATTGATGGAGTAAAAGAAATGTTGGTCAATTACCGCAACTTAATCATCAGAGAGATAGCAGAGGACTTGAACATAGCCTATTGATCTGTCCAAGACATTTTGGTTAATGATTTGGGTTTCCTTCGTGTAGCAGGAAAGTTGGTGCCAAAAGACCTCAATTTCATGCCAAAAAGAGACCGTGTTGACGTTGTAAAAGAGATGATTTACGAGGCTGAATCCGATCCCACATTCATCAAAAGGATCATTACTGGAGACGAGTACGACACGCAATCCAGACATCAGGCAAGTGAACGGCGTTCACCAAATGTGCCGAGACCAAAAAAACCACGTCGTTTTCTGTCAAAAAAGAAGGCAATGCTCACGGTTTTCATGCATTACAACGGTGTAGTGCATCATGAATTTTTGCCAGAAGGCCAGACAGTAAACAAAGAGTATTATTTGGGCGTTATGAGACGTTTGCGTGAAGCAATTCGCCGAAAGAGACCAGAACTGTGGGCAGAAAACTCGTGGATTTTGCACCATGATAACGCACCGTCGCACAGTGCCACCATTTATCGTAATTTTTTGACGAAAAATGCAACAAATACCATCCAACAGCCACCGAATTGACCTGATTTAGCCCCCTGTGACTTCTTTGTGTTCAATCGAGTTAAAACACCATTACGGGGAACGGGCTTCAGCAGCCCGGAAAAATCGCAGGAACCACTGATTGACATACCGAAAACCAAATATAAAAAATGTTTCGAGGATTGGATCAAGCGCTGGCATAAGTGTGTTGCAGTCAATGGGAATTACTTTGAAGGGGACAATATAGATTTAGGTGAATAAATTTGTATTTTTAATTTTCTGAATAAATTCATATATATATATCATAGATATACCACTTTTTGATCAAGGTGGTATATCTTAAAACAAGGTCAATCATTCTCAATTTGTATATTCATGTTGATATCGCCTATCACTATATTTTCTCTACCTACATGGGTAACTTAATCTAGTTCTTCGATAAAACTACTAACGCTTAATCATGGTCGCCTATATCTTTTTCAATATATACTGCGACACCTCCACCTTTTGTTCTTTCCCGACTTATGTTCATGTTCAAATCCATCGATAAAGTATATTTCATTTCCTCGTTTATGAATATTTATTTTTTTTAAGACTAAAGGGCTGACCAGAATGTGAATCTGAAGATTGAATCGCTGTCAAACGCAGATACACGTCAATCGTGAATGAAAAGTTGGGTGCTTTTCAACTTCGAGATACAGATTCGAGACACAGGTTCACACAGATACGCATTGTGTTGGCGCTTATAGCTATACATGTATTCAACTTTTGGCAGTTCGATGTCAGATACAGATTCAAGCTTCAGATTCACATTCTGGTCAGCCCTTAATATAGGGTTTTAAAATAAGGACTTGACAATTTTTTTTTAAATAAAACGCAAACCATTTGAGATATTTCAAAAACTTTATTATCGGCTTGAAGTACAATCAAAACATTTATGAATGGAACTCGACTTCGTTCATATGGCCACTGCGGGCACGTTTGCAGCGGTCGATTAATTGGACCCAATTTTCAGCGACTCGGCCACACATTTCGGCCGAAACGGCCGCTATTTCGCGTTCAATGTTGGCTCTGAGCTCTTCCAACGTTGTCGGCGTGTTGGCATAAACCAATGGCTTAACGTAGTCCGACAGAAAATAGTCAAGCGGCGTTAAATCGCACGAATGAGACGGCCAATCGACTGGCCCATTTCTTGAGGTAACACGCTCACCATACTTACTCTTCAATAAATCGATTGTAGCGTGTGCTGTGTGGCTTGTGGCATCATCTTGTTGAAACCACATGTCGTCCAAGTCCATATCTTCCAATTCGGTAATCATGGCGCGATAACGCTGACCACTGACAGTAACGTGACGATCGTTATCGTCGACGAAAAAATATGGTCCAATAACGCCGCCGGCATGCAAACCGCACGAAACAATTATTTTTTGTGGATGAAGTAGTGATTCATGAAGCACATGTGGATTTTCACCCGACCAATAACGCATATTTTGCTTGTTGACCCATTGAGCCAAAAATGAGATTCGTCGCTGAAAATGATTTTGCGATGAAATTCATCATCTTGGCGCATCTTCTCCAGAACCCAATCGGAGAACGTACATCGCTTCAAATGGTCCATCGCCTTCAATTCGTGAGTCAGCTTGATCTTGTATGGGTGTAAACCAAGATCCTTACGCAAAATACGCCATAATGTGGTCTGAGCGATGCCCAATTCTTGAGAACGCCGTGGAATTGACTGATTTGGATCGTTAGCTACGGACGCCTCAACGGCAGCGGTATTTTCGAGACTTCGACCAACCCGTTGTCTCACGGACACGGCAACATCACACAACGAATATGTAGACTCAAATTTTTGCACTAAACTTGTTATTGTCTGTCTACTAGGACGAGAATTACGACCGAAAATTGGAGTTAACGCTCTTAAAGTTGCAGTCACCGCGGCAGAAAATTTTTATAATTTGCAGACGTTGCTCGTTCGTGTACTTTACCATGATGAAAATGTTGAGTTTACTGAATAAAGTGATAGTGACAGTTTGATGATTAATGAAAGAGTGCGTTCACAAATTAAATTCAAAGTTGTCAAGTCCCTATTGGAAAACCCTTTATATCAACGTGGCATAATACTGTTACGCATTCCCGAACATAGCCAGCCACCACCTTTTGCAGTTGACAGCTCATTTGGCACCACTTCAATTCTCTAAGGTCAATTGTCATAGTTGACAATTTCCGCTGTGGTTGAATAAAGTGTTAACAATATAACAATCTACCTCGTGTCTCTTTTTGTTTCCTTCATCCAAATTCTTCTCGCCATTCCATCGAAATCATAAAATTTATAACACTGGTGTGGGATGCTCGGTTTGATGTGACCACAGAATTGACTAAAAACTTGAAGAAAATTGTTTCCAAATTAAATTTTCTCAGCGCAAACGTACTGAGGAGGCAGGAGGAGCAGCGACACACTGAGGAACTACGCATATTAAGCGGAACCAATTTCGTCAAAGAAGTCTTTCGATGTTCTACACCTAAGGAGACGGACGCAGCAGACCATACAATAACCGTTGCAGACCCACCGGTTGTTCATAAAGAGGGAACACAAATGAAAAACACGGACTCTCGAGCACCTATTCACATCTAAAAATCTAATTTATTTAGCAACTCGTGCATGCTTCTTCCACCACCATTTGACGGTCACATAAAACGTTGGCGGGACTACCAAGCACAATTTGACACTGTCGCTGAAGCAAATGGATGGAATTTTAAAAAAAATATTAGCAGCTTTACTTCGGGGAGAAAGTGTAGCTGTACTGACCAACTTGGATCTCAACGACTGTCTTGATTACTATAAGCTGTCTTCAGCCCTACAGCTAAGGTTTGTTAGTCAAGAAAAATACAGTTCGTGGATGGCATTTATGACCGTTCTGTCCAGAAGAGCGTCAGGCTAGCAGATCCCAAGACTTTTAATGAAGCAGTTTCTAAGGCGATAACAGTAGAAGCGTGCGGCTTCGCCACCCAAACCATTCATCAAGCTCGATTAATCGAAATTAATAATGGAGAGATTCAACCGAATCGATACAGAAGTCAAAGTCACCGACCGCGCGCTAGGCCAATTGTTGTCAACGGAGTGCAGCCAATCGCAGTCTCGGAAAACTACCAGCAATCAGCGACCCTGATATCATGTAGTAGATCCCAAAATTATAACGATCACTCAAGTAGTTTTGCCAGTGGACTTACTGTGTCTGTGCTTATAGGAAATAAGTCATGCCAGTTGTTAGTGGATACAGGATCATCGGTTACGTTGGTAAGTCGATCTATAATTCCTTCCATCGCCCGCCTACAATCTGGAAATTCAAACTATATGTGGCAGCACATTCGCAACTTCGCACATTTGGCCTACAGTTAATCAACTCGGTAGATTTAAGCGTCGAGTAAAAGTTTTGGTGGTCGATTTATCCCTTCCCTCCAGCTGCGACGGTATCCTGGGTATTGATGTGCTTTAAGCCATCAAATCAAGATTGGTTGTGATCGCATTCAATGGAACAGTGAGGGCACAATTTCCGCCATTTGCGTAATGGTGATCTGAGTGATTGAACCGAGCAAGTTGTTTTTCTTCGGAATGCTGATGCACTTAATATTCGTCCCCGTACAGAAACAATTATTCCAACCATTGCTTCTTCATCTATACTTGAAGAAAGAATAGCCTTTTTTATAGGGAATTGTCCACCGAAAGGCCTCCTGATTGGAAAATACTTAATCAAAGTAAACAATAGGATTATCCTAGTAAGAGTAGCCAATCTAGCAGATCATTCTGTGGTTCTACCTGCCAATACTAGCACCGCCCTTTTCGAGGAGGTTGAGTGTAAGGATGTGGCACTGTCAGACAATGCAGTTTTGCCCGAGTTCTTAGCAGATCTTTTCCTACTGTCGAAAGAACACCTTAGTCCCGCACAAGAACATGCTGCCCAAAAATTGTTGCAGGAGTTTGCAGACATATTCTCCAGTGGACCTGAGCGCCATGGATTGCCCATCTCGATATTGGCAAGTAAAAGTGCATCCTAGCGACCGGAACAAGATCGCCTTTGTGACAAGGGACGGACTGTGGCAATTCAAAATAATGAGTTTGGACTTACCAACGATCCCGCGACATTTGAACGTCTCATGTCGAACGTTTAATGGGGACTGCCCATGGAAACCTGTTTAGTTTATTTGGACGACATCCTCGTCCATGGTAAGACCTTTGAACAAATGCTCGATAATTTACGTTATCGTCTAAGAGAGTCTGGCCTGAAATTGAATCCGCGCAAATGTAGCTTATTCCGAAAGGAAGTACGATTTCTTGGACATGTGCTGAATGGCGATGGCATATTACCTGACCCCAGTAAAATCAATGTTGTCCACAACTGGCCTACTCCTAATTGTCCGACCGATGTATGCAGCTTCGATGGGCTCTGCACATACAAGTATTACCACCAATTCGTACCCCAATTTTTGATAATCGCTCGCCCTCTACACAAGCTGACGGAGAAGAACGTAGTTTTTAAGTAGACCGGCGAATGTCCTATTTTGTGCCATGTACAGCCGGAAAGCGAATTCGTGCTAGACACCGATGCATGCGACTATGGTTTGGGAGCATTGTTGTCTCAACTACAGGGAGCAACAGAAAGGGTTATCCCCTATTTCAGCAAAGTTTTAAGTAAAGCAGAACGCAATTATTGCACCACACTGAAGGAGCTGCTAGCCGTGATAAAGGCCATTGAGCATTTTCACGTCCATCTTTTTGGCCGTGAATTTTTTATCCGATAGTTAAAGCGACTCCAGCAATATAATTATCGCATACAACATCGAGCTGGAAAACTCACCTAAATGCCGACGTTATTTCGCCGACCCTACGCTGACGAGAAATGCAATCATTGTGACACCAAGGAGGAACGAGTTCGTACCCAGGAGAGACATGCAGTTGATTCCATTAGACTGGTTCGATGTAGATAAGTTAAAGCATTCTCAGGCTGCAGATAAAATTATATCGTATGGCAATGGGTTACAGATGGCATTCGCTCAGGCTGGAATAACATATCGGATGAAAGCGGACTGCTTAAAGTATATCCCTCATTTTACAAAATAATGTTTTGTGCAAGAAATGGGTACCAACAACAAGTCAGCATCCAGAGCGTTTACTACCCATCATTCCTAAGTCTCTTGTCAGCAAATTAATTTAAATATATCAAGACACCCCAACCGGTGGACACTTTGGATTCAACAAGACGTTTGCCAAATTAAATGCAGATTATGGGGATACGAAAAACTCGCACTACACCATTACACCCTCAGTCCTATGTAAAGCGAATGAATAGAACAATACTACACTATCTAGCCAAATTTGGCGGCGATAAACAGAACGACTGATCCTCTCCCCTTGTTTGCCATGGCTTATAGCTCTTCGCATCAGGAATCAATCAAAGAGACTCACCACCACTTCAATTCTCCAAGGTCAATTGTCATAGTTAACAATTTCCGTTGTAGTTGAATAAATTGTTAACAATATAACAATCTACCTCATGTCTCTTTGGCCACCAATCTGCCGAAGTTCCAGCTTGCGATACGTAATTTATTTTTTGAGGGCACCATATTGCTCTCTGCAAGAAACCGTCGAGCTTTGATACGAATATTTCAATTTACCCCGGGATCTGGACAAAAAACTGAATTGGACTCTTAATGTAACGGAAATAACCAAAAAGGCATATAATGCTCTTTTTATCTGCAAAAGAACAGTAGGAAAAATTTGAGGCTTAAAACCTGCTATGGTGTACTGGCTGTATATGGTGGTGGTAAGACCCATACTTACATACGGCGCACTAGTATGGTGGAAAGCAACAAACAAACAAGAAAACGGTTTACGGAAAATTAGCGGCGGTTCAATGAGCGGCTTCCATAGCCATTACAGATGCGCTCCGTAGTCCGTACCACCCCTACCGCAGCATTGGGCACCTAACACCGCTTGATTTACAGATCAAAAAAGTTGCTGCCAACAGTGCAATACGACTCGCTAATTTGGGTTAATTCAAGATGCAATTATCACAGATGACTGAAAACCAGAGGAAGCAACAGGTTCAGGTATCTTCTCAGAAGACTCAAAACTAAGAGCGTCTATAAGACTATTGGACGCAAAGAGTGTCTTCCAATCAGAGGTTCTGGCTATCCTCAGGGCGGCTGAGCTAATGCAGATGAGAACGGTATCCGAAAGATATCTATCTACGAGTAGATCGATAGCCAGGCCGCACTCAAGGCAATGGAATCAACCAACGTCAACCCTGATACAGTCAGGAGCTGTCGCACAGTGCTCAAGGCACTATGCAGTCAGAACCGAGTAAGGCTGGACAGGACACTTGCTTGCAAAAAAAGAAGGGCTACTCGACAATAGTGAGGTTGCCAACATCAAACCACCCCTTTGCATAGTGAGTGGCACTATCGAGGAAAAAATCACAAAGACTGTCAACCTAAGTTTGTCAAGTCTTGAAGGACACATGGTATTGAGGCTCTTTGGCCGCTTTTTGACGGAAAAAAATTAGAAAGTTAATAAAATTAAATAGGGATAAGCTTAGGGCAGTAATAGGAATCCTGACAGGACACTGTGTCCTGCGGCAACTCGCAAAGAGACTCAAATTGTCAGATACCAGTATCTGCAAATTCTGCGGTGATCTGCCAGCTGTTGAGGACATAACACACATACTGTATGAATGCGAAGCAATATCGCGTAGACGAAGAAAATTTTTAGGTAAATACTTTTTCGAAAACCTAAAGGAAATGGACGGCACGAAATTCAAAGGCAATCTTGGCTATTGCAGGGAAATTGGTTGTTTCACCAGGGGGATTGTTTAGGTTTCTGCCATTCGAAGACAAATTCAACTGGTTCCACAGGGATCGTGATGGGCGCGTTTCGGTGTCTGCTGTCTGTGTCATGCCATCATACCCCTATTTACCCTAACTTAACCTACCCGGGATCACTACTCCGCAGTGCAAAAGAGGTGTTTAGTATTCATAAAACAACGTAGTTATTATGACTCCCGCCGCATTTTTGATGGTCCGTCAAATGTTTTCCTTCTCACAAAGAAAAGTTTTCCATTTTGAACGGATGAACCGACAGTCAATTCATATTACATATAACCGTTATCTGCTGAAATGGAAGAGCTTTAAAGTAGTTGCATTCATATCTATAGTTCTCGAACAATATCTCAGTTTTAAAAATCTGTAAATAACATTTTTACTGAGCTTGCTGATTTTGATTTCCAGTGAAAGTATGCAAATTCTTAGAGAGCAGTGTTGTTAATACATTTTTGCAAAAAAAAAAAAAAATTTCACTATGAAACTTTATCTAACATAGTTTTTATAACAACCTCATCACAGCCTATATATACTCATATAGACGATTGCTTGTAATACCCCTTTCCATTTCAAAATCGTTGACTTAATAACTTAGACTCTATCATTATTATAAACGACCTGCAGCAATAGCGAACACGTACATACATACATAACTTGAGAAATAAATTAATTACCTTCTGTCGAACAATTTATAAGGAGCCTTCACTTTCGTTTTATAAATTAGCTGCGGCAATGTTGTGGCACATTGACTCACAGCAAAATGTTGACACGGCTTATAATTTAAATAAAAAACACACATATATATAAAAATATGTTTATAAATGCTTCAACGTAGATTCGTTTCGTTTAAAAATCGTGCAAATATGTAAGATCTATCTAAATAGATGCGAAAACTAAAATCGATTTCAAGGGCACTTTCTAATGACCGAAATGTTGTTGTGCGTCAAAATTATGTATCTGAAAAATAGTCGCACACGCAAATCTTTCATTTTGAAAGCATACATATTTTATATGTAGATACATTTCTATTTCTTTTCGTTTTGTAGGACGTTTCTGGCAAGGTAGTACTAATCACTGGAGGAGGCGGAGGTGTCGGACGTTTGTTGGCATTAAATTACGCAAAACTCAACGCAAGAGTCGTTATATGGGATATCAATCAAGAAGGTAAGTCTTAAAACCTGAATAACACATGTACATACAGCTCATGCTCGGTGAAATTAATTTTGCTGATCTTAAATTTCCAACACGTTCTTAGGTCAATAAACTCGATTAATAGTTCAGCAAATAGAAAATATTTGTCACAAACAAACTAATTTAATTTATTTGCTAAGTAATTATCACATTACAGTCAACAAGTCGTTGATCAGACTCCGAGTGTACACATCTGTGATCGGTTATGATGGTGAGTGAGTGCCACATTGACGGGCAAATTGTGGATCTTCATGAAAGCGCGCCTTTTTTGCTTTTATGAATGCTGATACGAAATTATTGATTAAAAGATTAATTATGTAGTAAATAGAATTGCCTGAATTGGACATATGGGCTGTAATAAAGTGGGCTCAGTAGGCCTCCTTGAAGTCGATATGCACACAAAATAGAATCTAATGGAAAATTGCAAAAATCAAAAACAATATTCAAATGATGCTGTGATCTTAAAATTATTTCATTTGAAAATCAAAAAGGAAGAGCAAGACATCTGCGCTAGGGCTGGTGTTAATGCGTTCAAGGCGACCTAGCTATCTAGGCAGTCTTATCTCAGCTTTTCTAATGAGGTTTGTATCTCTGTATAATCCTTGCAGTTTGCTGTTGAAATGTCTCCTTCATTCTCCATTGATGCAAACTGGGATGATCAGGGTCCCGTATAGTCTTTTTGGTTGCTTGAGAGAGGACTTTACTACTCAATTACGTTCTATGACCAAAGAAGCAGCGATTAGCAAAAGTGATTCTCCGTTTGTCTTAGACGTCGATGTTGTGTTGCCCTCTTTGTTGACAGCACATATGTACCTTGTTATTTCTTTGTTGCCCGTTGAACCCATTTTTGCTGTTTCTGATTCAATAGTCACAAACTCTCACTTGGGTTTTTTCCAAGATCTGATCGTAATGTGAAAATTTGATCTATTTTAGACTTTTCTGGCCCAAAACCACACTGATAGAGACCGATCAGACTATTGACGAGGGGTTCTAGACGATCAGATAATACGACTGATAACATTTTATGCGTTGCTGAGGAGATTTATTAACCTGTAGTTGACGCAGTTCAAGGGATCTTGCTTCTTTAGGATCGGACAAACAATGATGACGTTTCATTCTTTGGGCATTCTTTCGTCGAAAAGTTCAGCATTTTAGTACAAATAAGCTTGCAAATTGCTGTCTTGACTTTGGCTTGGTCTGGTGGAGGGAAATGTTGTCTGTCATCGTTCAGTTTGAATGGTTCATTCTGTCTAATGGTAGGGTGTTATTCATTATCGTGATCAACTGTTTGCAGATATAATCTTTCCAGATTCTCAACACCGGCTATGGTCCTCGCAGATTTCTGTTGACCTTGGACCTCATAGAAAAAGAATGCAATCTTGTCTGAGAAAAGGAGAACAATTTTAATGAACAGAACTTCTGCACACCATTTCAATATGACAGTTTACTAGTTTACCTACTTACTTATATGATGCCATAGTCCGGGGTAGACCTGGTTCTGAACGAATAAACCTCTCCAGTTAGCGCGATCTTGGGAACTTCAAGATGGTTGACATCCCCTCTCACTTAAGTCGGCGTCTTCCTCTACTGAGATGTCCTACGGGTTTCTACAAATAGAAAACTCTTCGAGACGGAACGTTGGTATCCACTCACTCTACATATCTTAGTCGTTTTAGGTATAGGACAGCTAGCAAATGGGCCAAAAATAATTCGAAAAATCTAGCGTTCGAAATGATTAAGTCAATGCTTCTACACTGAAAAGTAGAATCTGGTTGGTGAAAGTCCTATAGGGAGTCTCCTTGATATTTTTAGCAAGGACTTATTACTCAATTGGCTTTTTAGGTGGTTGGCAATTGTAGATCTTCATTTGATTTCTAACGATGTGTCATTACCAGGGTCAATAACGGAGCAATTTGTCAAAGTTATAGTTGTCTATTGTATAACTGCCATTAGTTGAAAAAATCCTCTGACAAAGTCTGAAGAAAAATCCAAGAACAGTACGGTAACTCTGCTTGGTTTTTTGAAAGTTGAACTCTACATAAAAAAAAAACATGGTGGTGGAACGAACCAGATGACAACCAGTAAAAGAAGTTCGATGTTGCAACACAAGAAAACGGAATGGAGAATGAAAGATTGGCAAAAATTTGAATCATATCATATACATATACTCGTGTATACTCGGAAGAACAAAAGGCGAACAGGAACGTTTACTGACGGAAGATAAACGAGTGTTTTATCACATAACAACCTAATGCAGAAACAATCACTTTACTCTATTGCAAAAGAAGGAAACGTTCGATTTTACAGAGGAAGAAGTAACCGAAGCACTAAAATAATGAAATGGGACATGCAATCGGACCGAATTACGTACTCGTACCTTTCCAGGTACGCATAAGTAGTTTTCTACTTAAGTTTTGAGAAAAACAAGTAAAAACAAATATTTATCACCGAAAATGGCTTTATTGTTTTTTAAAACACTCTCCATGAAAATCAAAACACTTCCATGCCTTGGAACCAATTTTCGAAGCACTTTTTCCACTCCGAACGACGTAACTCCAAAACATGCGTTTTAAGCTCATCAACCCCTTCTTCAGGCGTCGAATAACGCTATTTATTTTGGATGTGCGGTCATAAAAAGAAGAAGAAGAAGTGGATGACCCATCAAATTGGGAGAGCTCTCATTGCCGTGGTGGAGAATGATCCGTGTTCGGAAGTTGTCTTTCCTTATTTCTCCAAAGACTTCTGGCAAACGAATGGTAGTGTACCATTCCAAATTGACCGTTCTACGTTACTCTAATGGCACCGTTTCACCGGCAACATTTCCGATTTTCCGAAGAAAAAGGCCATCATTTGTTTCGAAGTGCCTCGTTCGCGAACAACTTTTGTTGTATTATTTGTTTCGTCTTGAAAGACCCATACCACTGACTGGTGCTTAGTTTCGGGCTCATTATTCATACATCCATGATTCGTCGCCTATCAGGATCTTATAAACATCTTTTCAAAAGTCCCGCTCGAATTTTTTCAACATTTCCTTCGATCAATCGACACGAGCCTTTTTTTTGAGCGCTTGTCAAAATATGCGGTATCCAACGCGAATAAATCTCAGCATTGTTTGTCCGATCCTCAAGAAAGGAGACCCTCTGAACTGCGCCAACTATAGAGGCATCACTTTTCTTCACATCGCCTAAAAGATCGTCGCTGCCGTATTGTGTGAACTCCTGAAGCCGTTCGTCAACAGCCTGACTGGTCCATATCAGAGTCGTTACGACAGATCTTGGAGAAAATCCGTGAGCTTCCAAATCGATACACACTACTATTCATGGATTTTAAGGTCGCGCATGACAGAATCTATAGCGACGAGCTATACAGGGGGTGGCCGTGGTGTAGTGGTAGTAGCAAACACGTCTCACTCGGAGGGTCCAGGTTCGAATCCTGCCCATGGCAAGTCAGTTTTTCATTGTGTAATTGGAACTCAGACAGAAAAATTCTGCGTGTGAAGGCATAACACTGACACGTAGATTTGGCTGTTGTAGAGTTTCAAGCACAGAAAAGAAAAAATACTGTGATATACCTCGAATCACTCTGAGTGAAGAAAAAAAACTCTCCGTCCTATTCGGACTCCCACCCCTGGAGAGCAAACATAGAAACCAAACACACCTGAGTTTCAAACCACTACAAAAACAATTTTCCTTTCTCCTCCTTCTATCTTTCCGCCCGCGCCCTGGAAACAGTAAAAGGGTATCTAACCCCTTAGGCGCGCGTAAATTATAAAAAAAAAAAAAAAAAAAAAAATATCTAGTTTTGGCATGCCTGCCATAGAGAATGCACGCTGCTCCATCAAGGTCGGTAAAGAACTCTCCGAGACCCTTGATATCAAAAAAGGATTTAGTCAAGACGATGCCCTGTCATGCGATTTCTTCAACATCATTCTTGAATGAATAGTGCAAAACTCATGCGCCAACACAAGATGCACGATCTTTCAAAAGTCCATCCAATTACTCACATACGCGAACTATCTCATGTCTCACGTCATTGTCTCGTAGCTTTAATTCCTGCGCTAAGCGGGTGTAGGCCCAGATCAATTTTCTATATAGTGTATGGACAAAGGCGATAAATTCGTATGGACTCTTCCAGATAATCCGCTGCACTTTCAATCACAGCGGGTACAATGTTTTCAGTGCATTACGTCATGTAGAGTATATGTGATCTGAATTGTGTTCTTTTGTTTTAAGTCTATTCATTATGATTTGTCAAACAATACTGTACAGGAACTGCTAATAAATCTTTCCTATCAGAAGATAAGATCCAACAGTATGACTACGCCTACAATAGATAATACAACGCCCTTATATTCAAGTAGGAAAAACGACAGCTACGGAGATGAAAATGTTGCGATTGCCATCGGGTGTAGCAAAAAAGTACGCGCATTTTCCGAAATCTCTACGTTAAGAAACCGATAATGGAAAAACTTCATTCTGAATGACGAGAACTTTAGATTTCACTCCTCGTTAGGAAAACTTCCGTCTATCTTGAAAACGGAGTTACGAGTATATGCAATTCAGATGGCAAAGCACTTGCATCTGTAGCGATTCTCTTACGACTTCCCAGCTGATTCGAGATCGCAAGACTTCAATGAACGCAGTCGAGAGTCTGAATTCACTGAGTCTTGTTTGGATCCCATATCATAATGAGATCGCGGGAAATGAAAGCGCCAATGAACTTGCTAGGCACGGCTCAGGAGCCGAAATTGTGTTAGAACTGCCTACGTCCTCGGTTAGGGCTTCCATTGACATATCTTTAAAAGACTGCTTGCTGGAGTGTGCTAGGCATAAGTGATACAACATTCTGAGATGCTTGCTGCAAAAGTGATAACAACATAGCGATGGGCTACCTCTGTGAATGTCCGGTCTGCTCTCGCTTCAGTCTGCCGGTATCCAAAGCTGATGTCGTAGATGGTAATACTCTAGACACTTTATCACTGTACCACTTACTCATGCTTCTTCGAAAAACTGAGAAATTTCAGTAAGGAACATACTCGTACATATAAGGAACTACAATAGTTGGTTGTTGGAGAATTTGCTCTATAAGCAATAAAAGTTCAAGTTCTATCCGAAGTCAAGGGTGCCGAAAGAATAAAAATCAATCTGCTGCATAAACATCTGCATTTGTGCTATAATAGTAAAAGTTCCATTATACACCTTTCCGTTAACCGCAGAAATATGTAACTTGTAAGGATATTATCGAGTACAAATATTATCGTTGCGAATGTACTAACTGATAAAAATGCATTTCAAAGACGTGATTGGCCCTACCACGGTAATAACACAATTGTAAACTACATTTATGGTGGCATAAAAGTGAGGAATTTGGTACCTTAAATTATTACACAAATAATCGCTGCGCTGCTTGCCAAACTCACTGGAGCGTGAGTACGTAGTTTGGCCTATGTATAATGTCAAACGCACATTGCTCAAAATAATTACACATAGGTATGATAGAAAATATTACGCGACGTATTAGAGACTAAGCTTGTTTTTGGTGAACGAGTAAATCAGTCTGAAGTTTTTATCGAGTACGAAGAAATTGCTTTTTAAATTGCTGTACAAAGTCACATGTACGAGTATGTACTTTGTGTAAGCATTAAACATAAAAGGGTCAGAGTTTGAAGCCGTAAATTTTAATAGATGCAATTAATTGACATACACAGGTCGGCTTTGGCACATAAATACCATAGATCTTATAAGGTTTGTATGGTAATCACGATTACGTTAACTGTCTTAGATGTTTATATGTTTTTGAGGTATTAATATTTTGTTTTTTGTTTTGTTGTTGGTTGGTTTAACGAGAAACATTTTGATTTTTCTTTATAGCTCTAAAGACAACCATAGATCTTCTATTAAATAGCGGTTACACCTGCAAGAGCTACGTAGTAGACATATCCGACAGAGAACAAGTCTATGTCAAAGCTCAACAAGTCAAGGACGAAGTTGGCAATGTCGAAGTTCTGATCAATAATGCAGGCGTTGTCTGCTGCAAACCATTCTGGGATCTTCCCGATAGGGTCATCCAAAACACATACAACATCAACATTATATCACATTACTGGACAGTGAAGGCTTTCTTACCGGAAATGATGAAAAACAATCGCGGTCATATTGTGACAGTTGGTTCGGTGACAGGACTATTGGGTACCTACGGTTGTTCCGACTACAGTGCGACTAAATTCGCTTGTAATGGATTCCATGAGAGTCTATACACCGATTTACGTTCTCATGGATACGACAATATTGGAATGACACTTGTTTGCCCGTACTACATAAATACGGGAATGTTTGCAGGTGTTAAGCCAAGAACATTCCCAATGTTGGAACCACAATTTGTGGCAGATGAGATCACCAAGGCGATGCGAAGGAATGAGAACTGGTGTGTGCTGCCCAATCATGTCAGATCATTAATCCCCCTGAAATGGTAAATTGTTATTTTTATTCAATTTTAATGAGATTTTAAAATAATTCCCTATTTTCAATTTCTTAGTATCTTTCCGGCAAAAATGTGCTGGGAATTGATGTCACGTGTAATTCGAGGACCCGAGTCCATGATGATGTTCCGGGGAAGAGGAAAAGTCGCAGCTGGCTAGGCTTTCCAAATGATTATTGAATTTATTTTAAATATAATTTAATATGCCATTAAACAATTTAAGATTAATTTTAAAACGTAGTTAGTAACTGGGCATTTTTTTTGTTTATTATTTTAACTTAAAACTTACAAACTACCCAAAAAATAAATCTTAACCTACTTAGCCTACTTAAATCAACTTATGTAGATACATATATTCATATGTATGTATAGTATAGTGCAAATACAATTATCCTTTTGTTTTGGTATGGATTACCCCTTTCTTTAGGAAAAGTTATCACCCAACTTCATTTATAATTTTAAATTTTTTTTTTTAAATAACTTTTAATTTTTCCTTAAATCTACCCTACATTTATGTAAGCCGACCACGACTAAAAAAACTAGGCTGACCTAGTTTGACCTTTGCTCCTTGAGGAAGCTGTTCTATATTGGACGAAGAAGCTTATTCTCCTTCAACAAGAAACCAAAATTGTCGGTGCTACTGAGAAACACCCCTCATGTCACGACTTCTTCCTAACGCCCTACTGAACCGGAGACGATTTGCACTGCCGTTTGCGACGTCTCTGTCGTAGTTAAATAGCCTGTCCGCAGTTGTCCGAGCGGCTCAACCCAACGCGCTAACTGATTGCGCCACGGAGGCTATATACTCGTAAATAAGTCAACGAACTATTATGCACGGGATCTTAGGAATACATCTATAAATTTTCTCCCCAATTCATTGAGAAAACTCCGAGTAGATGGTGCCTTCCATAGAAACGCCTATATGCCACACTACATATTCCAGCGCAAACCTTATGCAATCAAACAACAGCGCAGATGGTTCGATGTCTTCGGATACTGGTTGCCTCCCAACATAAGTTTGCTTGGCTCATTATGCTTTCTTCGACATAGTGAATCCTTACTCATGCAGGCTAAAATGGTAAGGGCATGTTCGACCAGTAGCATAATACTGGTCTGTTCCGTCAAAGGGGTCCCATCTCTATTCGGAAGAGATTAATAAATGTGACGAAACAGCTAATAGTCTCGGATAGTAACGAATACTCTGTTGGCAACTCTGGCAAACGATTTAGGGACAGCGATCTTCGAATCTGCACGAAAACTTAACAGAACAACTAGCGGAGATCCTCCTTCTACAAAATAAGACGACCTCATCTTAGGTGGTGCACACAAGTTGAAGAGGCCTCAATCAACTTTGTGTGCACAACTGGTGGCAGTTGCCAAAGGGTCGACTGGGTGGAGAGGTATGTTAGCTGAGGCCCTGGTCCACTCCGGACTGTAGCGCCATCTAAATAAGCAAGTGAGGCTATTAACTGAGATCAAATCAAGTAGAAATGGCAGATGAGTGGTTACTAGGCCAATAGCAGCGCTCACAGCCTTGAAGTGGGTTTAAACCAAACCCTCGTCCTAGGAATTTTTGCAGGCTAAGGGCTTAGGACTATCCCGTAAGAGTTATTTCCCTACAACTTAAAAAAGAAAAGGTAAGGAGATACACGATGGATAGGCAAAAAATATTACAACTTCAACACGGTCATTGCCATTACTCGTAATTCTATGAGCTATTGCGCGGTTGTTATCCAACTGTTAACCAAAAAAAGCCGTGAAGAGCCCACAAATGAGACTTAACTCATTCCCCTTATAACTATATGCTCTATAACTCTGTAGTTCCGTATCACAACATCCTCAAAGAGGTGGCCGAATTTGCATTATGTTACATTTCTACAAATAAAGGAAACAGCCGACGAAAGACCCACGTCATTAGGCTTTGCAATGGAAGTCAAGACCAGCGCTGTAAACGTATCGAATCAGAAAAAGGGAGGAAAGAAATTCCTGTGAAAGAGCATACGCAGTCCCCTAGCCCCAGGGTTAAGCTATGGAAAGGCCGTAATACACTAAACCTAAGCCCTATGAGAAGGTGCTCTTCCCCAGTATAAAAAGGGTTGGGGCAACTATTAAACAGATGAAAAACAACAATGGTATACTCGTATGTCAGGCTAGGTCAGGTGGTAATCGGCATCGAGCAGGTTCACTTAGAACATAAAAGGCCCTTTGTGATACTACAAGATTCAATGTCCCTACATCTTGTGGAGACCAGAAGGTTACCCAGACCTGAAACTATCAGAATCACTCCAAGGGCGAACCATTTGCTGCTTTTAGTAAAACCAAGGAGTCTACTAACCCTTATCATCGTTAGAGATCAAGTTTTTCGTTGTAAGATAGTATCATATGTTAGTTGGTGCCTGCCAGCTACATTCGTGTGCCGAACAACAGGTCTAAATGTATCCGTGACTGAAAAACAACCTAACGGTCACCACATACATATGTACGAGTACGTACAACGATGTAGATTTTATTTAATATAAAATTTTAAAAACTGTGATTTATAATTTGCCGCAATATTTTTATCGCCTCCGTGGCGCAATAGGTTAGCGCGTTCGGCTGTTAACCGAAAGGTTGGTGGTTCGAGTCCACCCGGGGGCGGCTGTTATTTTGCTTTCTCTGGAAAAACAAAACTTTACTCAAATTAATAAGTTAGTAGTCATTCCCCTAACTCACTTACCAACAATTTGTTTCTCTATGGCTTAATCGATTTGTTTGAGTTAATTTCGCTCAAACCCAGAACAGTTTTTGCTATAGTATTCAGTAAAGGTATCGTGCTGAATTTTATGGTGCTCTTATTTGTCTGGGGAAGACAGATTGATCCAATTTTACACCTATGAATAAAGATATCCGCATCTTGAACTCCGAGCTCTGAACACTGTTTGAATGGTTAAAATTAACAATGCTTTTACTGGAAACGTTGTGTAGAACAATAGTACTCTCTTAATATTTTAAAGTCAGTTGCTCACAACTGACCTACTAACTTACACCCCGCTAACAAGTCCAGCGTAGCGCGGTATTTGTTCAACTTACTCAAGATGGTTGAGGAACCGTTCCACTTGTGCGTGCCATCAAAGTCAAGATTTTCACTTGACAATCTGCTGATGTGGGATTTCCATATACTTAGTATCGACTATGACATTACAAAAAAAATTTCCGTGCTCATCTCTACAGGTCATCGTTTTGCTGGCTTGATAAGATATTCTTACCTTTGTCTAAAACTTACGAACATTGTTCCTGGTATAAAACTTTTGAAGTTCCTCAATCGTGCTTTTAGATCCATATACTCTGAAAAAGATGTTGTCCTTCTCTCCTCTCTTATTCATAGAGCTACCTTTGTTCTTCTATGCAGTTCCGGTTTCGTGAAACTCATGCCATTAATCACGATTTTTCTGGACATCGAAGCCACTGCTTCAGGTTGAGAGGTATTCAATCAGAAAGAGTCCTGGCGATCGAACCGATGGCAGCATTTTCAACGTTTATGCTTTTCAGAGTTGTAGTCGTAGCTGAGATATCGGTTGATGCACTCTGACTGCAATTATGTAGTGGTCCAAGTCTATACTGACGGCTCGGAATGTTGGGACGTTTATAATAATAAACAAGTGCATCCGGTAATCGCTATGTTCTTATTGAGAAAGACCGTTTCCAAACGTGGTGTCGTATAGTCTATTCTTTACGACTATAATACCTATTTCACCGCTAAAATCACCGATAACAACTTTAGTGTTGTACTGAATTCTTTGATCCTACGTTTTCACGAAGAGCTCCTACGATTATAAGTATCTTTGGTAGCATTATCTATTTCTTCTGTACGCACATGAAACTAAATAAGCCTTTTGTTTGGTATTGTACACAGCGCGGGCAAAGGAAATTTAGGGAGGAAGAAAAGTGATGTACCGATGTACATTGTTTTTAAATGTTTGCAAGTTATAACGACCAAGAAATACAGAGATCGGCAGAGCATTCTATAAACGAGTTGTACGGCTTAGGAACGAATCACCATATTTTGGAGTACGTCCGAAAATGGGCTTGAGGGTATACTGATGAGCAGTCATAGCGAGACGGGTTTTACGGTTGAAAGTTTGAATGGGCGGAATGCTACTAGCGACTTCAGTGGAGCACTGGTGGTGGAAATAGCGATAAAACAAAGTGAGACAGGAGACATTACGTCGGTGTTCGAGAGTGTCAATTGATTGACTGATATTAGTATCATATATTAGTTTTATCGCACGGTTTTGAATCCTATCTAGCAAGTGCAGAATGTTTTAGGAGCGCCTGACCAGATGTGGGCATTGTACTCCAATTTTGGGCGTATGAATGCCTTATATATTGAGGCCAGATCAGAGAGGGTAAAATATTTCTTACATCGCTTGAAGAAATCTAGACATTTCGCTGAATTTTGAGCGACATCAAATATGTGGTCATTCCAACGTAAGTTGTCATTGCCACACATACCGAGAATGGAAAGTTTTTCGGTTTCGGCGATGCAAGTGCCATTCATGGATAATGGCTGGGTGTTTAAATTACGCTTTAACGACAGTAGACAGCTCAAGATTCTTCCCTTATTTTGCAGCTTAAAATAAATAAGCTCCAAAATATATCCTGCTCCTGCTCTCTGTAGCATTCCGGAACAATTTTTTTTTTCTTGATGATTGCACCATCATAAACAAACGCTTCAGGACACTCCTGATCATAGTCGGGCTGCGAATCATTTGTACTAAGACCGAATATCTTTCCGAATCTGCAAACCAATCTGTTTAGAAGTAGTCATCGTGCTGAACAATTTAAATACTTACAATACATATTCTCTGTAGTTAACCGCCTAGGAAATTGAGGTGACGATGTCGAACATAGATCGGTGTGAGGTCACGAAAACTTTGGTTTATTTGACGACAAAAAAATGTCGCTCGAACATAAAAGTTTATTATATACATCAATACAACCATCAATATAAAGTAAAAATGAGAACGAAGGAAATGAATACATATGTTATGAATATCAGTAAGATTAACAAAATTGAAAATCATCAGCAAACTCGTGGCCTTGTAAACCAAATGATCAAAAATTGGGCGCCTTGTAGAATGGCCACAAAGTCGCCAAATTTAGAGGTGCCTTAGCAGTAGAAATACATCAGGGAAATATTTGGCGCTGGATATAATCAACGGCGTTGGGGTGTGTACGATTAAGGTACATACCCAGATACTCAGTGCTGGAACTATGACTACACATCAATTGAGCTTATTTAACTTCTTTGTGATAGCCGCTGGGTGCTGGTCTCCTCGAATCAGACGTGACCTGCCAAACTTGTAAGCGCAAATGTTGAGCAAGAAAAATTAAAAGTACCATAACTCACTGTCAGAAGGACTGAATCATTTCTCCAGTCAGCAGTTCTTACGGGAGTGCATATTTAGCTTTAATAAGTTCAATGTCGTTGGAATGTTCAGACGTTGAACTTTTACCTGTAGTATCTAACGTAAGCATTTCTTATTACCAGGGCTATGAACGGTGCTGATGTAATTCATATGCCTCAACCTCTCGACATTTCTGTGCAACCAACATCAAGCGTTGAGGATTAGTGGCATCAATGCCAAGAAGCCATCAGAAACCCCAATATCCACTGTTTGTTGAAGAATGCAAGCAAGCACACGTAGAGAAACTACTCACCCACTGTATAGAAGAACGAGAGCGGCCTTGAGCCCTTCAAGCAAAATAGGAGGGAACAACATCGGCTTCTCGGGAGCAAAAAGAAAGAGCATGAGAAGAGCGCAATCGATGAAATAGAGTGGTGCTACTACAGGAGCAATACTCGGAAGTTTTATCAAAAAGTAAAAGGAATCTGTCAATGTGTCATTTAGTAGTAGAGTCACAGTCGGTACTGAGGATATGGAAAAAAAATTCTGCGGACTGTTACACGGGAGATGACTTAGTAGAGAGCATTAACCAACTCACTTCCAAGATTTGGTAAACAGAAAGCATGCCTGTTTAATCATATATTTAGCAAGAAGACACTATATTACACAGTATTCACTAAATAAATTAATGGAAAAGTAACAACACAACAATTCCTTCGTGATTCACAAGTGCTTTGTTTACATTTTTTAAAGCACGATTCTATTTAAACTATCCCATCTAAAGACTTCACAAGCACTTATTTCGCATCTCGCGTATTTTTTCTCGACATTTCAACTTTATTCTAATCAGACAAAAATAGATTCTTTCACTAATTTATTTATTTTGTTCCACACCGAAATTAAACATCACATATGAATTTGCTCCCGGGAACGAGCTGTCAAAAATTAGTCTAGCCTTATAGGTAAAAAAAAATGCCAGCAAGGGGCGCTGAAAGCACTTTACCGGGTGCTAATCCGCAATGTCGGTTCGGCGTTGAGCTGACAGATAAAGTATTGTTTCCTCAAATTTCTAATATATGAATTCGTTGCACTAGGTAGAGTAGAAAAGTACTCTTCTTATTTATATTAAAATTTAATTAATAGTAGTAATTTCACAAACAATGTTTTTTAATAAATAAATAAATAAATAAAAAACGAATACATAGTTCAAATTACTATTTTTTGCAAGAAAACCATAAAATCGCAAAAGGCAATATATTGGAGGTTACCCATTCGGAGTAAATGCATTAAACTATAAACTACTCTGTAACTACAAATCGAACAAATCAACGTATCGTGTAATGTCAAATTAAATTTTTTTTTACAAAAATTACAGTAGAGCTGATAGCCGACAGTTGTCAAATGCGCGAGGAAGTAGAAAGTAGCTCTAGTAGAGCTTTGATGTCGAGCTTACGATATTTACGATCAAAAGTGTCAGAAACGCCTGCGGTTACATTTCGGATTACACCTTAAGAGCGCATTGTTTCGACTCAATATGTTAAAGCGCGAACGCGACATTGTGGTTTGGTCATAACATTGGCATGACGTTTTATAAAGGGTCCGCTATCTAACGTTTTTTTTTCAACTAGTACTTGTTTCGTGAATGGTAACACTTAGCTCATGTCTGATTTGACAGATAATTTACTCTTGGACTTGAATTTATTTTGAAGTCGAGTGGAAATATCAAAATCAGCTTAAATTGTTTTCTTCCTCTGTACATATGAGACGATGGTGCCAATGCCTCAATTTAATACTGTTTGTTGGTTCCCTTTTCCCGAAATGGAAAGTGGATTCGAAAAGAGTTTTTTTTAAAACTCTAATATAATATTACTTGTATTAATCAATAATTTTGTATAACGCAGTATGTTCTTAATTGTTTCAATGAATCATTCACGAAAAATAGGAACACCGCTGGCAGATGGGAGACTCGCGACGGGGAGTATCAGACAGGAAATCTGAATGTTGCTAGTTTAGTTTAGTTTTAAATGCATTTTATTTACTTAATCATTAACTCTTACATAATGACAAAAAATGCTTAAATGCTAGCTTAAAATTACTTAACAATCTTATACTAACTTACTGACCCCACACAGGCGCTCTAAGCTACTCTAAATTCTTATAACTATGTCTTTCGACTTTATTTACATTTTGCTTAGAACTATTTATATTGAATACTTAAGGCTAAGAAAAAATATTTGTTAAGAAAAACTTAGCATATGGACATAATTTTTTATTTTTTATAAAAGCTTAGTATCTAACTTAAAATAAACCTTAGCCTACCTAACCTAAATGCACAATACACACATAAACACACATAGACATTATACACAATCATATACATATATCAGTATACACTTTTGTATACACTGATATATGTATATGTTTCTTAAATGCTAACCTAAACCTATGTAAGCTGGCCATCGCTATTTACTGAGCAAATAGATTGGTCAGCTCTGCCTCATTAGTGAGGCTGGTCCGTAATTGACGGAAACGACGACGAAACATCTTCCCCATCATTCAACCACCAGAAATGCTGGTACTGCCGAACGACATCCCTCTTATCGCGATTCCCCACCGCCCTACTGAACCTGAGGCGATCCACACTGCCGTATGCGACGTCTCTGTCGTAGTTGAGTCGCCTGTCCCCAGCTGTCCGAGCGACATGGAAGATTAACGGCACCGCTGATCTATCCTGGATCAACCCTATCTGATCTAGGTAGAGGAATGCTTCCGGTGGAACGAAGCCGTCAGAGCGCACACTCTCGTGGTAAAGGTAATTGGGGTAGTAAGCCCCAGATATCAGGTTATTCGTCGAAGTCATTGCTCTTGCAATGTGCCTTCGAGTCAGCTAAGTACGAAGTTGTCCACTCGTATTAGGTTCGCCCTATTGTAAAGGACCTCGTTAGGATAAAATTTCTTGTACTCCGACTCTGGTGTTCTATACAAGCGAAGACAAGCCCTAAGACAAGCCCTCTCAAACACCCGAATCTTTTCCATTAAGCTTGCTCGTACATTGAACCACACAGGACAACCAAATACCAGCATGGGCCTGATAAGGGCCATGTAGCAGATTACCTTTACCCTCGCATCGAGTTGGCTGCTATAAAACAGTCTCTTTGTAAGGGCAAAAGCACCTTTAGCTCTGGCCAGAGCAGCATCTACATTTTTGCCAAAATACAGAAACTGATCTAGCCAGATCCTAAGGTATCTGACTACATTTCGACAGGCAAGAGGCTGTCCGCGCTGTCCAATGATAGAGAACTTTCGCCAATTTTTTCTGGTCTGAATGTTGCCGACGGATGGAGATGCACAGTCCTATCTATCCAGACACCTCAACACGATGATGACGGGTGGAGGAGGATGATCCTTGGAGCTTGCACGCCAACAAAAGCCATGAAACAGTATGGCTGGAGGAATACCGCAATCGATGTGGAGACAACAGAAGCATCACATCCCACAACTGTGGTGGATTCAGCTAGCCAGAGAGCTAGCAGAGAACGCATCGATCGATGGGTGAAGAGACGACAGTATCTTTTGTAGTTACACCCCAACGTGGGAGTGACAGTGGTTCGCGTGGGGAGGTGCAAAATAAGCAAATACACTGCAACGAGGCATCAACTTAAAAGTTAGGTTTGGTGGGTGAAGGGACAACGAACCCTTTTCAAACTGGCACCCCGAAGATGCATCAGAGGCACGTAGGCGGATGGCCGAATATGTGTAGAAACAAACCAACAAAAAAAACAAAGAGGACAACAAAAGAAGAAAATAACTACGAAGAACAAATTATAAAACCGGCCGAGTTCAAAGTGGCAGAAAAGCCCATAAATAAATTAAAACATCCAAAACAAATAATTAATTGTGAAGTGTGACACGCTATTGGACCTCATTCCCCCAAATCTGAACGCCGATCCACCGGATTAGACAACGACCCGCTGTAAAAATTGCAAAAGACCTATACTTATTTTTATTAGGGGTGGCAACCCAGTGGATGGCTGGATCGGGATATAGTCGCTAATAAGATTATATCTACACTTTCTTTCTTTCATCTCAACACTCCAGCTGCCGCCTTTCCATCGAGTTTCCTCTCTCCTTCGCCTTTGTTTTAATTGCAGAAAATTTTTTTTAATTCGATGGCGGAAAAGTACTCGGATGACAGACAAGGGGAAAACAGTTTTTCGAAAATGCCACTAAAATTCCAAGGTTAAGGGAAATAATTACGTATAGCGAGGGTCCAGAAACTTCCATAAACTCTCTTAGTGGAATTCCCAGTGGTGACTGGAAGCGGGAGTGAACTCTATGAAGACTGGGCAGTTTATAATGAATGTGAAGAATGAAGTGATTGACAGGCATATCGGCCACGGGTGCACACACAAGCAAAACATGCCAGTGTTGTAGCTAATAACTCCATCAGTTGGATCCATTAAAGTGCTACTCGTATCTGTCAATTAAAATAAATTTTTACTTAGTTCAATTACCGTACTATCCAGAATTTTAGTATTTTGGATACTAAATCGAATACTTTTTAGTATGGTTCCTTTCCTACTATTGAATTAGTACATTGGCATCACTCTTTTCTTTAATGTCAAATTTTAAAAATTAGACATTAAAATTAAATCCAAACTAAAGGCTCCGACCCATAGAATCCGTTGCGTCCGTTACGATGCCGGATAGGTTGACGTTAATGTATTTGACGGAAATGACAGTCCCAAAGAATCCGTGGCATACGTTGGCAGAATAACGAACGAAACGAAACAAAAAAAATTTAAATGTCATTTAATCTCAATATTTTCTTTCAAGCTATGACAATTTCTCTTCATTCTCTCAATGTCTCCACCAATGAAAGTGCTTACTCTCAATTTGTGAATGCGTGAACGTCAATATGTGAAAGTATGGTCCTCAATGTATGAATGTGTGAACTGCCAACGGATTGAAAAGTAGAAATTAAATCTACTTTATCCGTCCGTTCCGTCATAGCCTTTGTTTATGGGCCTGCTTCCATAACAACGTGTATATTCTATCGAGATGTCAGTCGACGCAATTCACGCAACGAACGCAACGGATTCTATGGGCCTTGGCCTTAACGCTAATAGAAGCCGGCTTATTAAATACGTTATTTGTACAAACATTTCGAAAAGTGGAGATTTTACTTGAGCTGTATACTTAATTTGGTTCTTAGTAAAGTGGCCTAAGATAGCTAGGGCATGTATGTTAGAGCGTATGTTAAGCAGCGCTCCGGCACGCGGAGTTTTCGGTTCCAACCAGGAGGAAAACAGTAGAGGGAGGCCGTCATTAGATGGCGCGCTCAAGTGTTGATGATTGCAGTTGAAGCAGTTAGCAGGAGACCGCGCCAGCTGGAGAACCCAGTTTATTGGTTGTTGAGCACAATGTCCACCCGTAGCGCCAACTAATTAAATAAATACCTAAAGGTAATTACATGTTTTAGCGGTTAATTCACTTTAATTCATTCACTCGCAAGTGGTTTATTGTGTATTCATAAGTATTACTCGTAGTACAGGGTCAATAAGCAGTCATAACACCTCCGTTTAGAAAATAATACATATAAATAGAGGCTGAAGGCTACGAAAACGTATTTTGATTTACAAGAATCAACAGTACGTATAACGCAATAATATACAATATGATTGTCCAACAAAT
Organism: Volucella bombylans; assembly: GCA_949129095.1. Taxonomy (NCBI): domain Eukaryota; kingdom Metazoa; phylum Arthropoda; class Insecta; order Diptera; family Syrphidae; genus Volucella; species Volucella bombylans. Next base: position 103,297,953 of record OX422144.1, on the reverse strand, counting down.
TTTTAAAGATAACTCTTTCTTAGAACAAAAAATATTATCTCGCCCCCGGGTGGACTCGAACCACCAACCTTTCGGTTAACAGCCGAACGCGCTAACCGATTGCGCCACGGAGGCGATGTTGAAAGCTTAACAAATATTTAATATTAGCATTTAACAAAATATTTTTATTAAAATATTCTTAAAAATAGACAATAATTGCACCAATTCTATGGATTGGGGTAAGAAAACGAAATGATTTTATATTTTAGAATTCAAAAATGCCTCTAACGAGTTCGACCGTTTATAGGTCTCTGCCAAGATCTACAGTGTCGGTTTCTAGCTTGCTTGATCTCGGCTACAAAGTGTATTACACCATCTGCGATCTCTTGATCTTTGAACCGGATATGCGGTGTACCTTGATGCCTTAAACCTGAAAGAGGGAAATTTTTTAAGCTTAAGTGTTATCATCTGCTTGCTTAACTTGGCCAAGTATATCAATATCCTCAGCATAACCTATCAGATGAGCAGTCTTGATGAAGGTTGTATGCGCCCTAACTCCTCTCTTGTCCGTTATCTGATTTAGCATTTAATTTAAAGTGATAGAATGTTTCTTCACTGAAATCCATCGTATATCTGAAATAGTTTTGAGGAGGTATATGCTGGCCAGCTGTAACGCTGGTTAGCTGATAGTTATTTTCAAATTACAAAGTCAATCATTGCCTGATTGAGATCCAAATGGTCTTAAAGTATATAGAAGGAAGAAGTGCATTAAATCGACAGAGAGACAGATGGCAGCTATTCACCTTTCTTACACAAACTCCGGAAGTCGTCTTATCGGAGAACTCCTTAATTTCCTTAAGTTAAGATGCTGCCATTTCCAATTTTTACAGAATTTTCTTCCTTTTGCCCTAAGGTCTTAGAATTCTTATCGAGTTCATATATAACTTTTCGACGCAGCATCTCTTTGTACTACACAGGTTTACAGGTTGGTAGACCAAAATAAGTTTTACCTTGATGATTTAAGGGCAATGGCTCACTCTTCGGTTGCTTTCATTGAGGACGAAGGCATACTATGTTCAGACGCTGATAGTAAGCCAGATTAAGGCATTCGGAAGTGTTCCGATGTTGAAGCCCTAGCATTGGCATCTCTGAAACCGAGTATAAGCACTAAGTTTAGAATATCTCTTCCACTGATGAGCTGTGGTGTATTTGAATTCCAGTTCGAGCAGTTAAAGTGTTTGTCAAAGTTATTCTTTTGTCGTGGAATCGTCTGCTACCCATCACCGAGTTTCATGCAGCTATAAATCTTGAATGGATACATTTTCCGACCTAAATTCTCAAAAGAAAAACCTGGAATTCAGTTAATTTTAATTCAAATGTTTTATAAGTAGTTTATTACTCTAAATCCATATGTACATACTACATTACTAATTTGTAAAAATAAAGAGAAGAAAATCAAGAAATTATTATTCTAACAATCAAAATCAGGTTCCTCCTTTTCAACTACAAATGGAGAAGGCGATGACTCAGTCGTCATTTGCTGGCCAACATGATTTATTACAACAGATTGTCGATGTAATGCCCCTAATTGACCCTCAAATATAATTTCAGCAATCGCTCTCTTCGCGAATATTTGCTGATCCGAAGTCATCTTCTGCAACTCGGATGCCCAGGCCTTTCCGATTTTATCATACTCGTTTTCTTGGGCAGCTATACATGGACACGAGGAACAAATGTGCACTTCGCGGTCTTGATAGATAGATTGATTTTGATTTGGAGGTGGTGTATTTTGATGTGGAGTTGAATGTATCTCAGAGTAAGGTTTTATATAAGATCTGACTTTCTTGATAGGAGGTAGTTGAGGTGACGGTGACCTGGGTGTAAGCTCTCGAGGTGCAAACTGTCGGACTACAGGTTGCCGGACGGGAGGCTGTCGTACTACAGGTTGCCGAACTACTGGTTGCCGGATTGCAGGCTGCCGAGGTTGAATTTGTGGAAGAGAAATGTTTTCAACCGGAACAGGAGTAAAAGATGACGTCTGAAAGTATACAAATATACATATATATATTTAAATAGAATTTAAATAAAAAAATTGTTTCAAAAATCATTAAATACGAGTATTATTAACTTGAAATGAAAAAACATGAATAGGACCGTAAGAATAAGGAAGTAATATATTAGCAGAGGTTTTTGAAATTCTCAAAATAGAAATAATCGCTCTATCATCTAAGCTTAGCCCCACCACAGATTAGAAAGTCTACGACTGAACATATGGGCTCTTAAAAAATACTTGAAAGCATTTATTAGTTGTAGGGAGAAGTCATTTTCTAGAAAAACACTATGAAGCATCTAACAACAACAACACCAGAACCTCATGAGTTAATTGATCAGTCTATCATCTATTTAAGAGACTAATAGAAAATGCTGTCGGATACTCAGAACGCGTACTGTAAAGGAAAATCAATATGGCCCTTCTCATTTAGTGGGGACTATAGAAAAATCTCATCACAACAGAGAGGCAACCAAACACGCCCTCATCGATTGAAAGAAGAACAGCCACTGGAATTCGCAATCACTGAAAAATAGCAGGATCCATTCTTGACATCCAAAGTTCTTCTATTAGCTACGGAAGTGCTGATAAGATTGGTGTTATTATCTCATGAACCTTAAGAACAGATTGTACGCGAATTAATTTGGAAGACTCATGAAGACATATGCATCTATGAAACTAGAAACGAATTCCATAGGCTTCCCTTCCCATCGGGAAAACCCCAGCTGAAAATCGGTTTAGTATCTATTGTAGACTAAGTTGCTAAAAGTTAAATCGAAAAAGAACGATGAGAGCACCATCACTCAGCAGAAGGAACATATGCTACATAAAAGACATTGACCGGAATGATTTGTGCAGCTGAAACTCTTGAATGAAGGAGGAGAAGAATCATCAATCATCGTTTTTAGAACTACAGGCACTAGCAACGATACAATATAAATCCTTGGCGAATACTTCTACAATATATCGGCCTAAGGCTAAGCCGATCGAGCTGGCTATACTGTAACATCATCTTACATCTTAAGTAAAGCATTAATGACATTTCTGCATTTCCAAGCGGACTCAATTGCACAAAAACTGATATACTATATTCCACTCACCCACACACAAAACTTCGTAAAGTGAACGATTCCCGGACTTTGAGCTCTTACACGAAGTTAGTTGAAGCTACGCTCTTTCACCAGGTTTGTTTCTGTTTGCAATGCACTTTACTTCGGGAAGGAGCAAGCTTTGCCGCAGAGTTGGAGAGTAGGAAACCAGGACACTGGACATCAACCAGTCAGAACTGAAACGCGTTTTAAAGATCCGTACACGATGGTGCGCACGCGTTATTGACGCCCTTTACTCTTTGAAGACTGACAGGATGAAACATGTATGTAAGTTGATTAAATTATTTATGGTTCATAATGTACTATATCTGTAAACATTTTGAAGCGTTGATGAAAACTGTGCACGAAGTCCGAATTGAAAGAAAAATAGAAAACTTTATTACCTTATGCCTCAGCAAAATGTGGCATGTAATTTGAAGTACCGATAGGTTGAAGGTTGAAGACTGCTTTTTAATACTTTAAACTGAAATTGGAAACCAAATTCAACGAACGAAAAGGAAGAAACTTCCACAAAATTACTAGTTTAAGCTGTATGCACTTAAACCAGATTATCCATTACGAATGAAGCAAAATCGTATGCTGTGTGCTGAAGAGCAAGTTTCTTGCATTCAGCAGATATGGAATAACATCATCTCCTCCATTAAGCTTAAGTTTAGGCTGAATGACAAAGATGAAAGGAATTTCGTACGTAGAAAACCAGGAGGGCGGCTCGGTGTCGATGAATGTCTCCGCAAAATTCCCCGAACAGGTTAAGGTTGAAACCCAATATTTGGGAATCCTTTTCTGGAGAAGGTAGAGTCCGAATGTGCTTTCTCAACCTACAGGTTCTAAGAAATGCTCCACGTCATATCATCGAAATTTTAAGTAATAATTTATTTACACTTTAAACCACAATAGATGTACAGGGTGCGCCATGTTTTACATCGGTATGTCAACATTGAATAACTTTGACATTTATCAACCAATTGACTTGAATAGGCATGTCTTTGGAACGCAAATTCAATACAACTTTAACCATGAATCGCTTCACACCAAACCAACGCCCCGAAATAGTGACGCTATACATTGAAAATAGTTGTTCAGTTGTGTTAACTCAACATGCATATCGTCGAAAATATCGTGGCCAACTAGCAGCGTCTGACAACACTATTCGTCGACACATAGTTGAAGCGGTAAGAGAGAGTGTTTTCGAGAACCCACATGTGTCGTATCGTCACCGCGCTCAGTATTTTAGCCTCAGTGGAACCACCTTACGACGCATTTTGAAGGATGATTTGCATTTGTTTCCGTATAAAGTGCAATTGACCATCCACGTCAATTGGAATACGGCCAAACAGTCGCTATAATGGTTGACACTGACGTTAACAAGCAAAATTGACGCATTTTAGAGACGGAGAATCCACAAGAGATCCATGAAACACCATTGCATGACCAAAAAGTGACTGCTTAGGCCGGCGCTTGCACCAAAACCATCATTGGCCCATTTTTCTTCAGAGAAAGCGTAACATTTGATAGGAATCGATATCGGTGGATGTTGGCTCATTATATCTGTCCACAAATACGTGAAAAAGGTCTGGACGGTTACTGATTTCGACAAGACCGGCCACCCAGATCTCCAGAGTTGACCCCTCCGGACTTGTTTTTGTGGGGTTATTTGAAAAGCAAAGTGTACGCCAGCAGGCTTCAGACAATTGACGAGCTCACGGTAAACATTCGTGCCGAAATTATCGCTATACCCCCCGAGATGCTCGAAAAAGATATGGACAACACAGCAAAAAATCCACATTTTGCTTTGGTCAGTAATGGTGGTCACTTGATTGCTGTTGTATTCAAAAAGGACCAAATTAAATAAAAATACTTCATATATGGAAATCGTTTTTAAAGTTATTCAATATCCACATATCCACACATAATTATATTTCTTAAAATGAAAAGGCACTTCAACGAATAAAAATAACATATCATGTGTTGGACTGACCTTCTTACAGCCCAAACTTAAATTCAATTGAAAATATTTGCCCAAGGATAAAACTTAGACTAACAATGAAGCGCTCAGTATCAATTAACGTCCTGTGACTCGGTACAAACTTCGAAATGGAAAACCCTGTAAGCCTGGTCTATCGATACTGATACCCGCATACTTTATTTATTGATCTCATAGGAATGATACGCTATATGTGCGCTTACCTTAAAATGGAGATTTCGACATTAAAGTTGGAGTACACCAAGGCATCGTACAAAGTCCGTTGCTTTTTAAAGTCTTGCAAGACTTTCTACTGATGCCACACATTTACGAGTCGGCAACAATGCGTCAGCCCTTCAGATAACTTTTAATAATTAGATAAAGGCGTTAAGAGATAACGAGTTACGAATCGGTCATACAAGGAGTGTTTACACTGCCGTTTTCCCGAATTCACAAACCCAATTCCTTACATCTGTTTAGAAGGAGTCATCGTGCTGAAAAGTTACCAAGCAAATTTCACATAACATACAGTGGCTTAAATGGAACGAACAGTCCGCAGTATTTTGTGAAAGAAAAATGGCGTTTAGACCTTAAGGTTGTTTGTAGACGACAGTCCAGCTTTCAAATACTCATCGCACGTACATCGTTTGACCATGTACGAGATGTATAAAGGAAAAAATACAGAGACAGGTGTAATGAACCTTAATATAACTAGAAGTACGTGCATTCGTGAAAGTCTTCACATAACGAAACTGATAGGGGAAACACTTCAGGTTTGAATCAATCAGCTAGTTTTACCATGTATAACAGTAGAAGATCAAATTCCAGCCAAGGTCCGAAAAAGAGGCGGAAAGAAAAATAATTGGGTTACTCAAATGAAAAAAAACATCGCAAAATCTTGGCTTCAGTAATGAGGTGATCTAAAATAGAGAGACTTGTAAAATGCATCTAAAGCTCTCAGATTTATACCACCCTACAAAGGACCATGGACCAGTAGTATCTGCATTGCATGGTGGGAGAAATATGTTGCATTAGATGTATTTACGCCATAAAGATATTTCAACAAATAATAAAAGAAGAAAAAGATTGTTCTCATCAATATTTTTTACAGTTAAAAAAATCACAAAAGTTATTTTACTATTTCACTTCGATCACTTCCGAAAAACTGATCCTTCAGTTGACTTTCTTGTTCTTCTAAAAATCCCAACAAATTAAAATACCACAATGACGTTTTATACAAATTATTTTTATCAAATTTTTGACTCTCTTTCATTTTATTCAACTCCCGACGATAGCTGCACCTCAAACTATTGATTTTTCGTCGGGCAATTTCACGATTTGCATTTGGTTCGATTTCTTGTAACTTCACAATCAGCTGATCGTAAGCTTTATTTTTTAAAAATCGATTTTTATAACTGTCACTTTTGACATTCCAGAGAGCGGGCAAAGACTGGTACATTTCAATAAATTCCGTCCAAAACCGTTTCGAACCACCAACAACTGGTGACATCTTGCACCAGACCACCACATTCGGCCACGGCGTCTCCGATTAACTGAGGAATTCCTTCGATTATGCATGAAGCTTTCGAGCCCATTAATAGCTTGAGATATGTACTCGTAATATGCACATTTTGCTAGCCAAACAGAAACAACAAGTACTTCTACATTGCGTGCAGACAATGCATGCGCATACGTACAAATAGAAAAACCTTCTTACAAAAATATCTTCAAATTTTGTTGGCTACTATTCTTTTATTTTACACATCTAACATACTCGTATTATGCTGTTTTTCTTTTTCGTTTTTCAATTGAAATTCTATAAATAAATTGGCTAAACCTAGGTTGTCCCTAAAATACTTAATCAAAGTATCCGTATGCACTCCGTGTTGCACGAAAAAATTTAGACATCATAGAGGTGGATAGTGTAGTAAAATGTATTTGTACAATTACAATGTATCTATTGTAAAATCATTTGTGATTTGTACGATCTCAACTCGATCAAATTTGATTTGACCAAGTGCGGATACTCATGCGATGTTTGGTCGATTGTTGCTAACAAATCGTTGCAAATTGCTTTTGTTTGTTCTACTTGTTATATTTTGTTGGATTGCATTTTGAGTTTGCTTTTATTTTTGCACTTGGAGATTATGTTGTTTTCAATTTCGTCATAGATAAGGTGTTAAGTATTGTATCGACTTGAAGGCAACCACTTCATATCGATAAGGTTTCTGTTGCCTTCTAAACGTATGCATCACTCATAATTTTCGACCGTTTTTGTTTATATTGTTAGTTGTTGCAGTATTAGATATAAAGGGTTTTCTAATAGGGACTTGACAACTTTGAATTTAATTTGTGAACGCACTCTTTCACTAATCATCAAACTGTCTCTGCCAATTTATTCAGTAAACTCAACATTTTCATCATGGTAAAGTACACGAACGACCAACGTCTGCAAATTATAAAAATTTTCTACCGAAATTCGGAGTCGATGACTGTAACTTTAAGAGCGTTAACTCCAATTTTCGGTCGTAATTCTCGCCCTAGTAGACAGGCAATAACAAGTTTAGTGCAAAAATTTGAGTCTACATATTCGTTGTGTGACCGTGTCAGTGATACAACGGGTTGGTCGAAGTGTCGAAAATATCGTTGCCGTTCAGTCAATTCCACGGCGTTCTCAAGAATTGGGCATCGCTCAGACCACATTATGGCGTATTTTGCGTAAGGATCTTGGTTTACACCCATACAAGATCAAGCTGACTCAAGAATTGAAGCCGATGGACCATTTGAAGCGACGTACGTTCTCCGATTGGGGTCTGGAGAAGATGCGCCAAGATGATGAATTTCATCGCAAAATTATCTTCAGTGAAGAGCTCATTTTGGGCTCAATGGGTTCTTTAATAAGCAAAATATACGTTATTAGTCGGGTGAAAATCTACATGTGCTTAATGAATCACCACTTCATCCACAAAAAATAACTGTTTGGTGCGGTTTGCATGCCGGCGACGTTATTGGGCCATATTTTTTCGTCGACGATAATGATCGTCACGTTACTGTGAATGGTCAGCGTTATCGCGCCATGATCACCGATTATTTTTGACCCGAATTGGAAGATATGGACTTGGACGACATGTGGTTTCAACAGGATGATGCCGCAAGCCACACAGCACACGCTACAATCGATTTATTGAAGAGTAAGTATGGTGAGCGTGTTATCTCAAGAAATGGGCCAGTCGATTGGCCGCCTCGTTCGTGCGATTTAACGCCGCTTGACTATTTTCTGTGGGGCTACGTTAAATCATTGGTTTATGCCAACACGCGTTGGAAGAGCTCAGAGCCAACATTGAAAAAGCGGCCATTTCGGCCGAAATGTGTGGCCGAGTTGTTGAAAATTTCGTCCAACGAATCGACCACTATAAACGTGCCCGCGGTGGCGATATGAACGAAGTCGAGTTCCATTCATAAATGTTTTGATTGTACTTCAAGCCGATAATAAAGTTTTTGAAATATCTCAAATGGTTTGCGTTTTATTAAAAAAAAAGTTGTCAAGTCCTTATTGGAAAAACCTATACTTTAGTACACATGTACATACTTACACTAGTATGCAACGTACCATAGTGGTAAAAGCATGATTTTAACCGGCTTTACCGTGTGGGAGTTTATAGATTACTCTTTACGGGTAATTTGGTTGCTTTTTTTTCATTTTTGATTGTCTTATTGTGGCGGGAAGGGTTAAGAGTCAAACACCTTAAAAATATGGGGCATTGAACTACTCAAAACGCCAAACACGTCTTAGGTTGACGTCACAGAAACTAAACTCCAATAACACATTCTTCTTGATCTAGTCCATACAAGGACATGAAATACCCACCGACCTAGCCGCTGAAGCATGAGTCACAAGATCGCACGATTCAGTAGATTGAGCTGAATGGAAAATGAAAAATTTGAAGAGTCTTCGCCTAGTAGTCGATTGAAAACAATAGAAAACTCTAGCTCCAGTCGAAAGCACAATTGCCGAGAGACACACTCCTTCAGCGCGAAAGATAAAAAGAAATACGCTGCCAAAATTCGCTACAAGTGAAACAATCAATCTTACATTGCAGTAGTTTGCCCATTTTCTTCTATCTCGGATAGGAAAAACATCTCTAGTGATGCTTTAGCTCGCAAATCAAAATAGTGCTGCCACCAGCAAAAGTTATAGCTCCGATCGTTGTAGATTGAACACTATGACCGCTTCAAAAGCAGTGGCGAAAGCCTGAACGACGCTTATCGACTTTGATAGCTAGCCAACGCAGATAATCTTTTCATCAAAGCAGAGGGCTAGAAAACAGGGTGTAGTTCCATGGATAGTTTTATTCTTAAGTAGAACCAGAAAAAGCTATACTTCCGATCGACATCGATTATAGGCTTCGAATGCTCAAAAACGAAATCGCTAGCAGTATGAATGACGCAAATCACGTGTAGGAGTTAGCTAGCACAAAGGGGTTTTACATCCAAATAGAGGGCTAGATAACCGAGACTAAAGGGTGTAGTTTTTACACAGTTAATCCTGGAGTGACCAAAGCAATTCCGTGCCAAGAATCGTTACACCCTCTACATGGGATTAACAATCTTTTATGTTTTCAGAGCGCTTAAGATGACGTGCTGGATCCTTGGACAACTCGAGAACCCTGGAAAAACTAGCTTCTTTACTGTGTTACAAAGTCTTACCAAGTGCTACTTTAAGACGGCAAGACACTCGTAGTAATGTGTCAGTTAGAAAAGTTAACAAGACTAGGCTCATTCTTCTCTTCGTGTGTAACGCTGATTGTACAAAAAAGTTCTTTTAATTGGGAAGTCCAGCAATTCAAGGAGTTTTAAAGAAAAATCTGTACCATTACCATATTGAAAAATGTTTGTGTGAGTTCAAAAGATAATTCAATCACTTTTATCAACCAATTTTACTCGGCTTTATCGTTCACTTGAACCATTTTATCACTACTCCTAATCCACTTTTCAAATTCAACTTTAGAACTGATTTTAATTCTGATCAACGTTGGTATTTATACTCCCTGCTATTTTTCGACAACTTTCTTTACTAGTAAGCTTCCCATATTTCTTTCCATTTTTCTGGAAAATTCGCTATCAGTTGTCAAAGAGATCCCATTATTCCTAGATTGCATGAGTCTTCTGCTATTCAAATATAGATGACGCTGTTCATATTTAAGCGGTTATCGCATTGCTTCTTCCCCAAAGTTGTTCGTCCCAAACAACTTCGTCATTCACCGTTACATTAAGGTGACACATTCTATCTACATGACCCACCTTCATTTTGCTCAATTCCCACGTGTAAATTCATTTACTCTGATTCGATAGCGCAATCTATTCACGGCTACAGTCGCACTCGTTTCATTTTCGAAGAAATGGGGTCCAATTCCTTTTTTTTTCTTTCCGATTTGTAAGCCAATAGACTACCACTTGATTCATGGCCACTTTGTTCTGGTTATTGACAAAGCCGGTATGCCCGGCCGGTAACATTATACTGGCCTATGTCGTCATAGGGCTCACAACCCTATACGGAAGAGATTAAAAAGATGTGACGAATAACGGCCTCAGGAAAAATGAACTCACTGTTGCCGACCCTAGCAAACGTTTAAAGGTCAACGGCATTCGAATCTGCATTTGTAATGTGCGGACAGGCCACGTGCAGCCGAACAATTAGCGGAGTCCCCTCACTGCTACCACGCAGATATTATCGCCATCCAGGAAGTGCGGTGGGATGGGCCAGACATAAGGGGGCTGAAAAACTGAGATATATTCTATGGTGATTCTATGGTGATTGCTATAGGAAACAGTCTTTATTCGTGCTATACGTCAAATGACTTAAAATATACTAAATTGTATTAATTTGCAATTCTTACATCGGTTTGCAGTAAGATTAGAATTTGCAATATATTGCAGCACCCCATAGTAAACACGTGTTTGCTTATACTTCACATGTGTTTTAGGCATTGAGCATATTGACTTTGCAGCGTCACACAGTTTACTCATCTCAATATATACAAGGGGATATGGCGTTCTCCAGATCATCTAATGCTAAATCAAATTGATCATTTTGCGATAGACGTCAGACATGCCCCCAGTATTCAGGATGTCCGAACGTTCCGGGCAGCCAACATTTATATAACGTAGAAAAGCTAAAATCGCATGAGACCGCCAGAATTTTCCCCGAACGCATATCCCGAAATTTCTTAACAACTCCTATACCAAATACCGCAGACCAATGGAGACGCTATCAGAGAGGCCGTAAATGATGTGCCGGGTTTCACCCAACCACCATCAAGAAATGCATGGTTTGATGAAGAATCACAACAAGCACATGCAGAAAAACTAGTAGCCTACAATGTGGAGCTGCAACGAAGGACTATAGTTGCTCGTGAGCACTACGAGCAAAAGAGACAGGAAGAACATCGGCTTTTCCAGAAGAAAGAAAAAAGAGCACGAGAAGCGCGATTGAATATATTGATAAGTTGTACTCAAAAAGTAACGTATGGAAGTTTTACCAAAACTAAAAAGGACGTCCCAAGGCAAGTAAACCCGTACAGAAGCCTGTATATATGAAGAAGGAAACCCTGTAGTAGAGACACAGTCAGTGCTGAGAATATGGAAAAACTTTTTCTGTAGGCTGTATAATGGCGAAGAAGCCCATCATTCCGCCGTCAGGCAGAATAGACCATTCAACTTAGACGATGATAACCAAAAACAAAGTAAGGATAGCAATATCTAAAACCTAACAAATCAGCTGGGTCTGACATCTGTTCAGAAGCGTGTATGCCTGATGAATGAAATCCCAACACCGTCTGCCCGATCCACAAAAAACGAAACCCCCTCAACTGCGACAGGCCAGGAAAGTCCACGATCGGCCAAATCTTCACACTTCCGACGGATCCGGGAAAAAAACTCAAGAAGTCCAAATCGATACCCATCATCCTTTCAGCGATTTTAAGGCCGCATATGACAGCATTTATAGAGACAAGCAATATAGACCCATGTCTAGTTTTGGCATCTTAGTTCATCAGTCTGTGCAGAATATCGATGGAGAATACTCGCTGCTCAGTCAAAGTTGGTAACGATTCAATCGAGACCTTTGATGTCGAGGTGATGCGCTGTCATGTGACTTCTTTAATATTTACTTGAAAAAATTGTGCCGAACTGAAAAGCGAACACTGAATGTCTGCGCAACTACTAGCGTACACCGACAATATCTATGCTGCCAAAATGGGTTTAAAGGTAAATGAGGGCAGAACCAGGCATATGCTGTCAATAAGAACGGACACAGAACATCAACGAATTGGACAGAACATCACAATCGACAGCTATAATTTCGAGGTAGTAAACGACTTTGTTTGACTCTGCTATGAATTCTCCCAGCAACACTCAGCAGAAATAAAATGAAGAATCACTCTGGTCAATCGCTGTTTCATTGGGCTAAGAAGCAATTGAGTAGTTAGGAACTATCCCGAAAAACTAAGGAGACATGATCATTTCAGTTCTACTTTATGGCGCTGAAGCATGGACTCCCTCGAAAGCGGATGAAGATATATGTATTCCTTGCGTTGACGTGCTTTGAAGGAGAAGATTCTACGACGAATTAAACGAGCGACATCTATGTACCTAGTAAGAAAACTGGACATCAGTCACCTGAGATGGGTAAGACATGTAGAGCGAATGGACACCAATGCTCCGGCCCACAGAGTCTTCGAATCTAACCCGAAAGGACAACGTAGTGGAGGAAGACCTCACATTTGGTGGCGCGCAAGTAGAAGGGGACCTCAACTGACTAGAAGTGCGCAACTGGAGCCAGTTAGCTGAAGACCGTACTAACTGGAGAGGCTTGTTAGTTGAGGACCATGTACACCCCGAACTGTATTGTATTGATTTTTCCAGCATTGCGATGCACATGTTAGATCTGAAAGGACGACTAATGTGTTTAACAGATCTTTACGTTTAAGTGGTATTTTTTTGGCACAAAACATGGCGGAGTTTTCACGCCATTTAAGCCATTGAGAGCTAACTCTATGTGCGATATCGTCATCGTTATTTGCTTAGTGCCTAACGACAGTGCCTACCTATCTAAATTGTTCGCAATTCTACGCAGATTTCAGGCGTGAATTCGGAAAGGTATTGAGTCTTAGTACGACTGGGTCGTTACCCCATGATAGAAGACTCCACAAATATTAGGACTTACCTGAAGGCCTGATACATTGCGGTGATATCGTTATCAACTGCAAAAAGAAGAAAAGACGTTCCAGATTCGTTGATGTGTTGTTCAAAAAAAAATTTGGCAAGACGTCAAAAAGCAACGGACTTTGTCACTACCTTCTTGTACCAACTTTATCGGGTTATTCGTTCTCTGCAGACCATGTGCAGATCTTTCGAAGTGCCGCGATTTTTCTCCATTTTTGTCCGCAAACTGTGAATCGCGTTATATGTCGACCCGCCTTCAAAAAAAACGCATTGACTCTCTCGTATACGTTATATGCGATATTAGCTTTACCGATAGGTAGCTGCTGCTGCAATTTGTTGTAAAACAAGAAACCTCTTCCCGATTACGAATTAGCTGTCAAAGTTAACAATAACATCCCGGTGAAAAAATATTCAGTAAGGTTATAATATTCATGTATCGTTTTACGCTTGCTGAACGTGCGGAAATTATTAAAAGATATTCTCGTAATTCCGGCTCAGTTGTGCGTACGCAGCGTGAAATTTTGCGCTGACGCAAAAATTTAAGCCGGACGACCATAGACCATCGACAACGACGTGTGTTCGCTAATGCATCAATTGAATGAAGTGCTATTCCACACATAATGGCATAAACGTAGCTTCAAAATAAAACCAGAATAAATTTTAGATATATCTCGCACCGCTGTTGTTTCATTTAAATTTTTTTTCCAATTGTTCTTATCTGGTCATATAATTTATTTACAAAATTTAAAACAAAGACAAGGAATAGTGTGCAGATAGCGTTTTTAAAAAAAAATTATAAAAAACTCATAATTGACTTAACAATTTCTACCCACTGTCCGCCAGAAAAAACTATAGAGGCGTTGAAAGAGCATGATTTTGAGATATCGACCTTAGAGTGAAACAAATGTTTCCTACTGAATATATATTCGTAGAGTGGAAAAATGCCCTGAAGGAGAATCACATACTGCTTCTTTTAAGTAAAAACTTATCGTCGGTCAACAAACTTAAGTAATTTATAGTAAATTATACCATAACAATATCACGTATTTTTTTGTTTAATTCTGTCCAAAATTTCAATCAAATTTATCATCATTAAACTATCTTTAATCATCTTTAAACTACTCACAATCAATACGAAAATCTTGCATACCCTTGTCTCTCTTACGATTCGCTCATCGAGCATAATTAACCAAACGATTATGTGCACCTGCTGTTGATGTAGTGCGGGTATAGTAATTCGGTCAAAGTCAGCTCTTTATTTGAGCTGGGGAGCACATTTCTGTCCTCACATCACAACATGTTCTGTGAACTGTTCCAGATTACCTTATTTTAATCAAGCAACAAAAGCTCGTTCAAAGCTCATGCTCCCTCCACATCCGCAAATCACTCGTACACTCATGCACTCATTTGTACATATATTGTACAATAGTTATCTCTCAGAGACTTTTTGTTTTTCTTTAAATTCATGTGCATATGTACGAATATCTATCAAAATCAAAACCATTTATTGCCGCTGAATTGCTTGCAAAACGCCACAATCTAGAAGCAAGATGATTGTGTGGTTGAGAAATAATTTTATTCAATTGAAAAGACTTGATTACATTTCTTTAAAGTAAGAGAATTAATTTTCAAAATGTCAATATGTTTGGATCGACTCAACGATCAAGTGATTGACAGTTGAAATGCACATATTACATATTTCGAAATGAAAAGGAACTATATTGTTCTGAGAACTACTGTGTACAATACATCTCTGTTCCTGTTTTATATCCATTATAACTATACATGTATCTATACTATATATGTATGTATTCATAATCATATTCAATATTTCAATTACCTTTCTTTTATCTTTGGCAGTGTGTTTCTTTGCCCCTTGATTCATTATAGGAAACATTCCCTTAAAAGCAAACCATTTGCTTTCTTTCGGCCCTCCGCCTGTCCTTTTTTGCTTGGTTTGTAATTTCTTCTCCTCATATTTGTAATAGGTCCGTAGACTTTTATATTTCTTCTGCGTTTCATCGAAAGTAATATTGAATTCACGAGCAAGATCTTCCCAAGCATTCCTCCTTGCAATTGAATTTTTACCCAAATCAAAATTGACGTCCCATAGAATTGGCCTCGCATTAATTGAGCTGATAAAATCTAAACTTTTTTCATTAGTCCACGAATTCATTCTCATAGTGACACCGCACGCAAGTATCTATACACTTTCGAAACCAAATGCTTACTAATGGCGACAGCCGACAATAAGTATCGCAGAGCAAGAAGCAACAAAATACAACACAACACAACTGGCAAGAGGCAATATTATTATTGCTGCGCATACATACTCGCATCTACTCTACTCGTTCCACACAAGCTCGACGTGATATGAAGTAGATAAGAGACAATAGATACATGCCACATTTTGAGAGCAAAATGTATGTGCATACATAGATACGAATACTCGCTTGCGTCTGTACTAAAAAAGGGAATCGACAGCGACACATAGCAACAGCAATATTTTGGCTTGACATCACCACAGCATATGTATGGTGTTCTCAGAGTAAAAACATCGTTATTCAGCGAGCTGAATGTGAGTTATTTACCCCGTGTGTATTGTATTGAATGTTCAATTTGCGTCTTGATTTGTTTGATTGCAAGATTTGTGGCTTTGTGAATAGTCAGGGATTTCATTATTTTGGTAAAGGGGTGGAAAATGGACAATTTGGAAAAGGTAGTGGTAAGAAATATGTACTCTCTTCTACTATGTATTGTCATGCGGATTATTATGATGAGTTTTAGTTTAGTTTTGAAGCAATTGCGACAGATTCAAGAACGAATACAACAGGCGCAATCTTTAAATAGATTCTCCAACAACGAGAATTGGCAAAGTCCGGTGGCTCTCAATGTTGCGTTATAAGAAGCTTCAAAAATGGCTTTAACGCTGAAGAAGAGAAAAAAAGTAGATATGGTGTCACAAAAAAAGGAATAATGCGGAACCCACGACTGGAAAAAAAACTGGCAATTTACAACTATTGATTATAGTAGCAGATAGAGACTTTGCCCATTTTGTCGAGCACTGAAATCAGCTCAAAAATCATTATTGTCTAAAAATGCAATTAATCAATAAGACTTTATTTCGCAACTCGAATAACTGTAATATAATACGTAGTATTTTATGAATCCTTCACCATCTCAGTTCTGCTCTCCAATGATTGATTAGTAACAAAAGCAAATAACCACATTGGTTAATTTGATTTTCAGTGGACGGTGAATTTGAACGACATTGGCCATGTTTTTGCACATCTACTAACCACTAAAAATGTGATTTGCGTTTAAAATACAGCAATAACATAGTGATGTACGCTAACTCAATTTATATACGATATCTACTTAGCGGATATAAAACAGTGCTTCCAAACCATCTTTTTTCTACGATTTCGATGAATCGGTTGCAATGAATTTTCAGAAATGTCAAATGTTTGACGTATCTGATACATCCTACCGAAAACAATTTTTTAAAATATGTTAAATTTGTTCACCAACCGACAGTATGAATGTACGAGTATGTACAATATATTTATTGGAACTTCAATTTTAACGATTATATTTTTAAAATATAAATACATAGGTAAATGTATCTTTTTCTACGCGAAGTGGACAGCTAGAGGCTTTAACGTATGGTCATTTTGATATTTTACAGTTTTTGTCACGCTACTGCGAGTGCCAACATAGCGGAGGGATGTATTGGATGTATTGTACACGGGGTAGAAAAAAGGATTGGTACTGATAATATGTTTATTTTGACTGTTTGTTGCGGTTTGTGGCATGGCGGCATCATCTTACCTTATTTCTTTCAAAATGAGGAATGAGACATCATTACCGTCAATGGTCTCAAGTATAGAGCGATACTTACCGGTTTTCTGTAGTTAGAGCTCGACAACATTGATACAACCGAGCTGTGGTTCCAACAAGATGGCGCTACAAGAGACGGAACGGTCGAAATTGTGAAGGAATTATCACAGCGAACGTTTATAAATTGGCCGCCGCGATTATGCGATTTGACACCACTCGATTATTTTGTCTGGGGCTACGTCAAGTGCTTAGTCTACGCTAACAAGCCAACCACTTTAGAGGAGCTCGAGACCAACATTCGACACGCTGTTGCCGGAATAACGCAGCACATATTGGACCGAGTCACCAAAAATTGGACCGACCGATTGAAGCACTGCCAGCTAAGCCGAGGCGGCCATTTGAATGATGTGCTATTCCACATACTGGCATAAATGTAGCTTCAAAATAAAGCCAGAATTAATTCTATATCTCCCACCGTTGTTGTTTTAGTTACATTTTTTTTCCTATTGTTCTTATCTGGTCACCCAATATTAGGAAGAGATGGCTAGCTTAGGACTTAGTTTTGTTCGATTAAGTCGTTTTCTGATTACTTTAATTTTGTTAAATTTATTCGGATATGCTGTGGGTGGGTAGTTGAGGAAAATAAGTCAAGTTTCATTAAAATTGGAGGTAATCTGATTGAGGAGGATGGAATACTCCTGTTTTTTTTTGTCGAATGTTCCTTGAACCACTGATGTTTTTAACGAAGTTTTTGAATTTTAACGAATAATTGGTCGGCCCCGATGCCAGAGAGTTCATTAGCCAAACCCAGGAACTGGTCCGCGGGGTTTTGGCTTGAACCTTGTTTAAAGGTTTGGTTTCACTTGAACACTTGAAGTGTGGAAGCACCTAGCGTAGTTTATATTCGGGTTAATTTTAAGGCTCTGGCCGAGATTCCTATGACACAGCCTGGCTTTATCCTGTCCCTTGTTTCGCTTAGCATTTTTTTCCTGCCCTCGGCGTATTTTTGAAAGGCTGATCTGATTCACCAATTCGCTGGGTGTTCACCACCGCAATTGATGCAGTTCGCTTTTGAGCTTTCTGACATTTTATTCTCACATTAGTTAGGCGGATGATCAGCTAGGCATTTCACGCATCTGTAGTTTTTGGCACAGTTTTTGGAGAGGGGCCCAAAGCTTTGACATCTTTTACATTGTATATATCCTCCTCCTTCTCTGGATTTTTACCATTTCACTCAAGGAGTTAATAATGTACTTTAAGTTAACACTTCTTTGAGTAGCCTATCAGGTAGAAGCTTTACTAAAAATAACTTAACAGGGTTTCGAACTTCTCGAGCTTCCCCACTAGCCCTGGAATTATAGCATCCAACTCTTCTTGTACTACGTCAGCTGGAGTAGTTCCGATAGGCAACAACAATTTTTGATTTATGAACATAATTAATATTTTTTGTAAAAAAATCTATCACAATTTACAATTTTGAATTTAATTTTTTTTTTGATTTTTCTTAAGATTAATATTGGCGGAGGGCGATACTTACCTTGGAAATTGGACTGGCTAAAGCTATTTCCATTGGGTTAATTATTATTGGAGACGTTGTTACTGGTCTTGGCGGCGAATTTCTTGCTGTTTGTCAAGGTGTTGCTGACTGCGTTATTTTTGATACTGCTTGATGGACTGTTGATTTCGTCTTCATTCTTAGAAGCCTTTGATATTATATTATATTATTATATATTGTTGCATCCATCTCTTGATGTGGAATTCCCTTCTTGGATTTTGGAATATGCATTTCTCCAAGTATAGAGAATTTGTTAAAATTGTTTTTCTTTTTAACGGTATTGGGTGTCCTAGAGGTTTGCGAACTGTTACCCTTTACCATTATCAGTCGCTGGAAATTTCAATTGAATCGTTTTTTTAAGACCATTAGTGATTTTGCGATTCTCACAGCTCTTGGGCTGCTGATAGACCACGAAGGAGCTTTGATTTTGTATTTGTGATTTTCAGCTTACCGAAGCCTCATATGGCGAGTTGGCCTGTTTTTAGGTTATACTATTTTTCACTTTTCACTCTTGCTAGCCAAATACACTAATTCTAATTTTACTTCCATGATTTGTAATTACTTTTCCTTTTTTTTTTTTAGTGCATGAATGCCCAATTTCTTTAGCTGAACCTGAACTTGAGTTTAAATTTAAAGATCATCTCGTTGAGTTTCACAGTGTAAGTTCAGTTTAACGTAGTTTAACTAAATTGTATGAAAAAAAGTTTGGCAGCATTGTAAGTTATTGCTGCGTCATGTAAAGTAATGTAAACAAAACGTAGCAAATATTTTGTGTTGTTGACAATCGGAGGGAAGTTTTGTTTCAAATTACCGTTGTGAGCAGTGTCAAAACAAAATTTAATTAACTTTGTTCAGTGAGGAAAAACTAGAACACAACAGCACAGTTTTGTGAAAAACGTCAAATAAAATGAGAACAGAAAAGTACAGCACAGCTGATTTTGACATTTTTCACAATTGTGTCCTACTTCGAAAGTATGTGCAAGATTTTCTGTTCCGAACAGATTGGAACAGAGCAGAACAGATTCGGACAGAAATTTTTCTCACTGAACAGGAAAGCTTGTACTTTTCTGTTCGGAACAGTCCGGAATAGTCTCACTGAATAAAGCTATTTAAAAAAAAAAAGGAAAATAAATCAATAATTGTGCATAAAAAGAGAAGCAACAACAACAACTGTGTATAAACTGGCAGCAGGTCAAATTGAAATTGAACTGAGGTTTAAACGGCAGAATTCAGTCGTTTAACTTAAACTACATATATGAACTCAGTTCAAGGGTTAAATGAAACTGTGAAACCGCATAAATTATTGAACTGAACTTTAAACCAAAGTGGAGTTTAAAATTTCACTGTGAAACTGGGGGTAAATGTTGAAAGCACGTATTACTCTGTGAAGATATTACATAAAAAAGCTGCAATCGTAGGAGATCGAAATCTTTCGACAACTTCTATGATGACAATATCCAGTACCATCAGAGACGCCGTAACTGATGTGCTGCTTTTCATCCAACCACCATCAAGAAATTACTGGTTTCATGAAAAATGCCGGCAAGCACACGCAGCTAAACAAGAAGCCTACAAAGTGACGCTGTAACGAAGGCCGAGAGCAGAAGAAATGGAAAAAACATAGGCCTCTCCAGAAGAATAAATAAGAGCATGATGATATTAAGAGATTGTACTCCAGGAATAGCGTAAGGAAGTTTTACCAACAGGTGAAAACAACATGTCAAAACAAGAAAGCTTGTCGATATGAAGGAGAAAACCCTGAAGTAGTGTCATACTCGGTGCTGAGAATATTGAAAAATTTTTCTGCAGACCGTGTAACAACAAAGAGGCTTAACATCCCGCAATCAGGCAGATACACTGTTTAACTTAACTTATACGATGATAGCCAAAAATTCCATCCAGATGACTAAAACGAAATAAGGGTTGGAATATCTAAATGCAACAAATTATTCAAAGCTGCTGGAAATGACTTCGTAGAAAGCATGCGCCAGCTCATTTCTAAGATCTGGTAAGAAGTGTATAAATAAAGTCCAAATCAATACCCACCATCCTTTCAACGATTTTTAGCCAGCATATGACAGCTTTTATATACAGAGCCTTGTCTAGTTTTGGCATCCCTGCGAAGCTCGTCCGTCTGTGTAGAATGACGATAGTGGACGCTCGCTGCTCCGTCAAAGTTGGAACGATTTAATCGAAACCTTTGATGCCGAAAAGGTTTTAGACAAGGTGACACGCTGTGATGTGACTTCTTTAACATCAACTTGAAAGAATTGTGGGGAACTGTGTGAACAATCTTTCAAAAGTCTGCTCAATTATTGTTGAGCCGTACGTCGATGATATCGACATAAATTGGGAGAACTCAATGGGCTGTCATCGGTGCGTTCGCCAATATTGAAACGGAAGCTGCCAAAATCGGTTTAGCGCTAAATAAGGGCAAAACCAAGTCGACATATCCTATCAACAAGAATGGCCACAGATCATTGACGAATTAGACAGAACGTCATAATCGAGAAATCATTCGACTTTCTTTTAATGAAATTAGGCTTCTAAGTTATGTACAGCAAAAACAAAGCCTAGTTTTGTAGCCTTTTTAAAAGCATGTCTTCAATACAATAATTGATCGAATATTGTATATGGAATCTTGTAAAAGATATAGCAGAGCATTTTATTACATTTAATTTTAAGTAATTATTAATGCACCAAATATTTAAATTATTAAGGTCCCCATGAATTTTAATGCAATCATTAAAGAATTGGATGCCACTCCTTGTTTTGAGATCATCCGCATACATTGAGCATCAATAAATATGATGAAAAGAAGTGGCCCAAGATGACTCCCTTGTAGAACCCCAGAAATACACAAGAAACCCACCAATTACAAATGAAGAAATCCACTTAGACATTGGTGATTGGAATTCAAATCTTTCTATTCTTTATAAGTAGCTTCTTTAAGCTTAAGCTTAAGCTTCTTTATAAGTAAGTAGTATAAGAGCACATGGCTCACAGAATCAAAGGCTTTGCTAAAGTTCGTACAAACAGCGTCGACCTGATATCCCCCTTTCAACAGCAGTGATATTAAAAGATGTAAAGCTGACTAGATCTGATGCTGTGGAACGACCCGAGTAAATTAAGAAACTAAATTAAGAAACAAGTAAAGGTTTGCGAATAGAGCTACAACATTTAGTTTAATATGATTGCAGGAATACCAGGCTTGGGATTTGCTTTGAGACTACCGATAGCAAACAAGTCAATTTTTGGAATACTCGTATGATTCAGGAAGAGTAGGGACACAGTGGGGGAAACTACAGATTCAAAAAAAAAAACTGTGGAAATACAATAGTTCAACATTTATAAAGTAAATAATATGAAATTTACCTGATCTCCAGGTGCTTCCGGGTTGCCGGTCTCATCGGCCTTTAACATAAGAGCCATTGCATTGTAAGCAAACCATGTGCTTTCCGTAGGCACCCTGCTTGAACGTAGTTTTCTCTCTTCATATCTGAAGTATGTTCGCAGACTTCTATATTTCTTTTGAGCTTCGCCTAAGGAAATGTCATATTTTCGAATGATATCTGCCCATGCGTCTTTTCTTGCTTCTTCCCTTACGGTAATATCAGCATAGGTATTTAAAGTTCCATCCCATAAAATTGGTACTTTATAAATAGATTTTATAAAGCGTAAACTTTTTCCATTTGACCAGCGGGCTAGTTTTTCAGATATACGACCTTTAGGCTTAAAAAAAAATATCAATGAACGCTTTATTAGTACATTAAAAGGAAGAAGTGATAGGAAAGTGTGTTGAAAGTGTTTAATCAGGAGCAATTGTCGACCTTAGCAATGCCATAAAGAAGTTCTCCCAGCTCTAACTAGAGGCAGCAGGCGGACGTGCCGCATTTTATGTGACAACGATAGGTGACAAATATCGACTAGCACATAATTGGATTGGATTAGTGCATGGACTGGTGATGTCATAATCAGTATAGAAATCGTGCCAACCCGTAGAGTCTTATATGCAATACCATATTAAAATATTAAAATGTCCCCCATGGAACCCCTTGCATGAGTGGATGTGCTGAACATAATTTTCAATGGCTTAGTTGGCATAGCCATTTCACGCCGGGCGCCATTTTGGGCTCCTAATCATTTATAGTTTCTAGTTTGTTGGAATAAACTACAAGCTTAAAATAGCCCTAAAAGAAAGAGTCTAAATGTGTTTAATCGCACGAGCGGGACGGCCAATCGAATGACCCATTTCTGACTACAAGACGATCACTAAAATTAGCCTAAGTCGATTGTGGAATGCACTGTGTTCCAAGTGCCACCGTCCTGTAAAAACCACTTATTCACTTAGCCTGATTTTGAGATGAAAATTTCCTTCAATCTTCAGTAGAGCCCAATCATCGCAAGTTCGAAGTGTACGATTGTCATTTGGCTTTTTGTAGCTTCCCATCTACTCGTATGTATGTATGTACGAATATATGTACATAAATATATGACGAGCGATCGGAAAAATTCGGGAACTAGTCTTTTTGTGTCAATGTACTCCCATTTCTAAACCTATGCAATTCTATTACTTTTACTATCACTATTACTTTAGTTGCTGTAGCTTATAGCTACTCGTACAAATGAAAACAGAATGGCACTAATCGGACCACTGAATACTTTAATTATAGGAAAATTTGACTTACCATATGCTGTGACGCTTGTATTTTAGGACAGTAACACAAAAATCTATTACTATAACAAGTTATTAAGCAAACGTTATTCAACACGTATGCTAAAAAGATTACCGAAGGCTTCCATGCCAGATTTCAGAATCGGAAACGAGGTCTCTGCTCAAAACCTGAACGCCGCCTTCAGCAAATCTCAGGGTAAACTTCTGCAGATCGCACATTCCATGATGAAACGCAAATTTGCAGCACGTACGGATGTAAACCCAACAATTTCTAAACAAGGTGAAGGAAGACTGGCCTCTGTACAGATCGAATCAACATGAATAAGGAAGCTAATACGGATTTTGAGGAGTGTCTCTTATAAAGACATTTACAAAAGAAGCGAAGCACTCGGTGAAACCAGCAGCCTGGCCAAAGTCCTCAGAACGAACAAATCAGCCCGGCAACCCGGAGACACTCAAAAGAAGATAGCAACAATACTGGATTGAAACCATAGACTCTCTATCTCATAATTGAGACTCAAATGCCAAGTAACCTGATCGGAACAAGCTCACAACCAGCTCTTATCATTAAAACTCCAAGTAACCTAACTAAAACAATAAACCGTAGCTGGTATCTGTCGTCGATTGTTGTGATTGAGAAGGTCAGCAAATAGGAGGTTGCTTCTTTTGATGGCTCCAAGTCGTCTGGCATCGATGGCATACGTATATCCACTCAAGCAACAAAACGGTATGGGTCAGCTATTGGCAACTCCGAACAGAATCTTAATTGCTAACATGGCACCATCATACATACCGAAACACTATCGAAGAGCAAGAGTATCCTTTGTGACTGAAATTGAATTGAATGACTACACGCTCGCCGAAAACTTCAAACCTGCCAATATGATTTCTTTCATGTCGTAACGCATGGAGGGAATTGTCGAGCTTCATGTCCGTAAAACTGCTTTAAGGACATATCCTCATCAAAATCTGATGGGCACGATTTATGACGCTACGACCACCAAAAGAGTACGCTGGACGTTTGTCTGAGGGTGCTGAACAGTGCAACTTGGCCAGACAACACAGCATAGATGAATCAATTGTTCTGTTGCTAAGAGCAACGCTGGTGAATAGGCACTGATTGCGGATGCTGACTGCTGCCAATATGTGATGACGGGCTTAACCAAGCAAAATTTGCAAATATTGTAGGTCCACTCCCTGCTTAACGCTCTCAAGAGTTCTAATATCTACGCTGAGCCATATGCATATGATATACGAGTAGCGGTACTGTCTGTTAAATTATACCTATCGACTGCCTGCTCTAAATCGCTAGCAGCCTTATACAAGATCGGCGTTGTATGAATACTCTCTCGTAGAATTTGACTTCGGTCATATAGGCATGCGATCTGATGTAATCACACCAGGACTTCTATTTTTGTGAAAAAGCGAAATCGAGTAATAATTTTGAACAGAATCTGGACCAGGATGGGAACGAAAATGATTGAGGATGCGGCATTAGTGTCTTTTTGGATGACAACCTTAGATTTCAGGTCCCAATGGGTCACAAATGGAATGGTTGCGTTAGGATACACTGCGTCCTCGGTTAGGGCATCGACAGTTGTGCTTCGTGTGAGAATAACTACAGATGACATGACTATTCAGGATGTAGAGATGAATGTTTCCCGACTCGCATAAAAAATCCACGACTATCCCACTGCCTCTTAATAAGAAAGACCCCAGACTGTTTTTTGGCGTCGTAAGAAATCAATACGCGTTTCCTAAGGACATAAGTGTGCTTCATAGATCGCTTGCTGCGAGAGTGAGGACGACATCGTACTACGCACTCATATATACAATAATCGTTTGTATATGCAGGGTATTCCGGATAATGTTAACAAATGGAGTATTGTTGAATTCATAATTGTGAGTAATTTAATTGTTTCAAAGTAAATGTTGCCCTAAAATTAACGTATCAAAAGTTATTGAAGATCAAAAGTAATTGTGTTTTTTTTTTTAACTTAAAGTCTTGACTGTCATAATATTTTTCGGAAAAATATCTAATTAACCCCTACTGTTTACAACTATAGAAGGTACACCTAGTATTTAAAAAAAAACTCAGGTTATATCATCTCAGGTTTTCAAAACTATAAAACTTGTTCAAACTATAAAACTCAAAAATGGGGTATTCTATGACAACAGCTCTTTAAAATTTAATAGTTAACAACTGCTTTGGATTTTTTTTACCATAACATAATTCTATTGTGGCGCAATGTAAATCCAATAAACTTTTTATAAAAATTATTGATTTTATGGCCGCTAAAAGGGACAAAAGGAACCACCGCCCGTATTTTCAGCTCAAAAAAAAAAATCCCAGGGGTTTCCCTGAAAAAAAATATACTCGTAAAAATAATGTAAAATTATTTGCGTAACCAATTTGCAGTTTTTAATCGAGATATTGACGTTTTCAACACAAGAATATGCTGACATGGTTTATATCTATGGTTTCTGCGAAGGTAACGACCATCGAGCGAGATTGGAATATCTGAGACTTTACACTAATAGGGCTGCACCCATTGGTAGGACTTTTATTACAATATTCTCCAGGTTGAGGGGACAGGAACAACGCGGAAATCGTAGAGAGACTCACACCCTGCTTCAGCGGAAGGTGCTCACAGCTACGAAGACATTTTACATTAAGTCAGGAACCATCCAAATAGCAGTCCTAGGCAACTAAGCAGACATTTCAGTCTAAGCGGCGGAACTTGCATCTGGAGAATTATACTCATATATTCAGAAGGCATGCATGCATTCCATCATATATGAGTACCAATACAGGAGCTACACCCCGGGGACACAGAGAAGCGTTTGGAACTCTGCATTTACATTCTGGAAAGACACTTTGCGGAAGACAACTTTATTGGCTGGATTCTATGCACAGATGAGCCCCAATTCACCAGGAATAGAATCACTAATTTCCACAATTTCCATACCTGTGGGAAAAGTAACCACTTCTACACGAAATACAGAGCTTTTCAGCATAAGTTCAACCTCAATGTGTAGGCAGCTATATCGGGTAACAAGCTAATCGCCCCGTATCGGCTTCCTTCAAGACTTAATTGCGAAAAAAATTACCAGAACTATTAATATTATATATTGAGACCGGGTGAACCCCGAACAGTTTATTGAGTCTCATGTTTATGCTAACAAGCCCGTGACCACCCACGTTTGAAGGAGCAAATTGAGCGCTATATCAACGAAATTCAGCCAAATTTATACAGAACCGTAATGAAAAATTTCGACACCAGAGTGCGTATGTGACAGCAAAGCCACTCGATATGCTATTCCATTTGAATTTATGAATCAATAAATCATCAATAGTGCGAAAACTCTCCTGTATTTTGTGATATTAAGCTTAGCTTAAAGCGGCATGTGGATTGACGCTATCCCTTACACAGTTCAATCGAATGGCATTTTTATTAAATTTTTAGTTCTTGTATGCTTTCGTAGCGAGCACATGTGCGATGACGTATACGGACTTTGCATGAAGAGGAAAAAGAAAAGAATGTCAAGAAAAAAGCAAATTTGGATGAAGGAGTGGTTAGAAAAAAGGAATCTGTTTAGACACGAAAATCTTTTGAATGAATTGAAAATATCTGGATGAGACATAAAAATTTATATAATTCGTTCGCAACATATTAACTTTTCTGTTAACATCCACTTTTTGTTCGGCCGCTTGAGATTCTTACGTCCCATAAGTTTCAATAAATTCAGATATAAACGCTCGGTCTTCGTCATCCCGCAACACAAAATACAATGGAGTAACTAAGTCAATTTAACCCTTACACACATCAATCAGCATGACGCTCATCAGCCAAAATCAAATATCCTTTGATTTTCGTCAATCAGACTTCATCAAATGTGTATGACAAACAGAGACGGATTTTCACAAATGCATGCAAGTGACTGACGTCAATCGATTGATCATGTAAGGTCCGCTTAAGGGATTTTTACGAGTATATATATATGACAGTCGTTTCCTTAGCTTTAACATACTCATCACAGTTAGACGATGTACAAAAAATATGATATAAAGAGAAAATGACGGCGACGGAATTGAAAATGTTACAAATGTCTGCGGCAGTAACAAAACGCGATCTAATAAGAAGTACGAGCATCCACGGAAGTGTTCGATAGTAAAGAAACTTCAGGTTGAGCAAATCAGCTGGTTTTGTCATGTTCAACGAAGGACGTAGGGAAATCCGGCCCAAAAAACAATAAAGTTCAAGTTCTAGTTCAAGTCAAAGACCTTGCAATGCAGTAGTGTAGTAGCAATGTGTGGAGAAATATGTAACATTAGATAGAATTACACCTACGGTAGAACCGGCAATGATAGACGCAAGATACTCGTCAAACATCCTAAATGTGCAAACATTTAGAGGGGCAAATGTCGACTCAGGCCACTATTTAGTTGCAGCCAGAAGGAGGAAGGAGAAAAAGATACTGCGAACAAAGAAAAGAGCCTTCGCAGGCTCAAGGATATCGAAGATGCGAAACTTTTATAAAAAAGCTAAAAGCCTGGCTGCAGGCTAAGGACCAGGAACTCAGACCTTTCGAAACATTGAGGGTAATTTTATCACCGACCCGCAGGGAACTGTTGATGTATTTAAGCAGCATTTCCAACAGCTGCTTGATGGAGAGAGTGATAGGGTATGAAAAAAACTCAACTCCAGTTGATGAAGTAGTTCTCCCACCCAGCCTAGACGAAGTCGGCACAGCCATTAAAAGGCTGAAGGAGCATGCACCAGATCATCTGCAAAGTATGGGAGGACGAAAGTATGCCCGACGACTGGACTATCAGCTCTATCTGCACCATCTTCAAGAAAGGTGATCCTATGTCTTGTAAGAACTACCGAGACATATCCCTGCTTAACGTAGCCCCAAGATCCTATCCAGCGTGCTGTGTGAACGACTAAAGTCACTCATCGGCACCTAGCAGTGTGGCTTCCGGCCCAGAAAATCGACGATAGACCAAATCTTCACACTGCAGCAAATCCTGGAGAAAACCAACGAGTTCTAAGAGGATACTCACCATCTCTTCATCGACTTCAAAGCCGCATACGACAGCATTCATAGCACTTAATTATATAATGCGATGGCCGAATTGGGGTCCCGAGAAAACTGATCCGGTTGGAAACTAAACCTCCGAATTTTTCCAAAACACAGAAGGCACTATCCATCCAGCTGCTATGCAGACGATATCAACATCGTCGAGAAGATATAGAGAAGAACAAGCCAAACGAGTACGTCTCATAACGAATGAGCACAAAACAAAGTATTGTACATGCTGGTGACCAAAAACCGTCTAAGACAGAAGAGACAGCTATAATTTTGACGTAATGAAGGAGTTTATCTACCTCCGGGCAAATATAAGCTCCACAAATGACAAACTAGTGGAGATTCGACGAAGAATAGCCTTAGGCAACAGCTGCTACTTCGGTTTGTCCAAACTCCTAACTCGAAAGTCCAAAATCATGCTCTTCAAAACTCTGATATGCCAGTTTTGCTTTATGGAGCTGAATGTTGGACGGTAAGTAAGACAACGGAGCAGATCTTGGGATCCTTCGAAAGAAAAATTCTATGTTGAATATTTGGTCCAGTCTGCGAGAAGGGCGAATGGAGGAGAAGATATAACCGCGAACTCTACGAGTTGTATAAAGATGTGGATGTAGTCCGAAAGGCAAAAATCCGTCGACTGCACTGGCTGGGCCACATCGACCGAATGGACGAGAATGCTAAGAGAATCCTCAAATCCTAGCCAGCTGGTTGACGAAGAAAAGGAAGACCGAACCTCCAGTTTAAAGATCAAGTAATCGGGGACTCCAGAATGCTTGGTCTAGTAAACTGTAAGCAACTTTCCCGGGACCGTGAAGGAAGTAAGCAAGTAAGTATACGCGTTAGACATTAACAAAAAAGATGAAGACTGTGATGAGAACTCGGATTCTCTTACTAAGTCAGAGGATGAATAAATAAGTCCGAAACTAAATATTTCGAATTTAGAAAATGTAGATATTTGCATATATGTATATGCATTGCGTTGTTATTATATTCAACACAGCCAAGTATAGGAACACGAATTTTACAATCTGTGCATAGAGATTCATCCAGCCAAAAACTGCGACGCATGTAAAATGTAAAACATCACCTTAATCGACACATTTACGAAGAATACCTCGGTCAATTTCAAGAGGACAACTGGATATGCCTTACTTACGACCGAGCTAATAAGAGTCGGATATCGGAATCATCAAAACCTACAGCGCCAGCTAAAAACCTTCCACCATAATGTGATGCTTAGCCCAGCCGATTTTCAGAAGTATTTGCCAACTGGAATGTGGTTTTGAACCAAATTGAATGTACGAGTGTGTATTCAAAGTATAAAAAAATATATACTCATACGAGTACATAGTATTTTAAAGAGCAAAAATACAAAAAGTAAGCCACCATATTTTGTCAAGAAGCAATACTATTCTTTGGGGAAAAAAGCCATCGAACATATTCGTAGCAACACCAAAAACTCATCGAGAGTAATGAATTCGTATGTACTCGTATGTACACGCATAGAACATCGATATACGAGTATATAACTCGTTGTGAAAAAGAGAAACTCGCATACACCAGCAGCAATAACGAACGACGGCAATATTTCAATTCAGCGCTCCTAAAGAAAATATCACAAAATGTATCTGCTGAAACGCAATCCAGTATGAAGAATGGGGGCAATTTAATCATTTGAGTTCAATGTTCACCAGTGCGACGGCAATTCAAATGATTTTTTTTTTGTTTTTTTTTACAAAAAGACTTGTGAAAAAGTTTGCACACTTCAGTTTGGCAGATTCAATACTTGAAACAATTCGCTGCATTGAATGCCACTCATTTTGCACACAGTCACAAGTGTCCAAAGTGCACCTATTGGCGCGCATATGCTCATTTACTTTAGACAAAACATTTCCAGCTCAAAAGAAGAATCTTGCCAATGGAAATTGATTCAAAATGAATGCAAAATAATCACAAAGAAAACAGAGAAAATGTAATATAACAAAAAAATGTATATGTATAACAACTTACCCACACATTTGGAGAGTAGTCTTTCATTTTCCTTTCGGTAACCTCTCGCAAAAAAGCATCGGCTTCCCTAAACCAAAATATGCGGGGAGCATAAATATCACTACTCCTAAAAGCAGTTTTTTCGGATTTCTTGATTCGTGTCAACTCTTTGCAGTAACGCGTGCGGATGGTTTTGATTTTCGCCTTTATATGGTCAACAGTCAATTCTGGCATATCGAGGTAATCTAATATTGCCTCGTAGGCATTTTCGCGAACGTGATATTTATGATAGTCTCTGGACTTGGTGTCCCAAAGGCAGCTGTGTTTCTGGTATGCCTTTAAAAATATTGGCATATGTTCATCTTTCCACGCAAAAGACATTTTACCACAAATTACAACAACAACAACAAAAAAACAAAAAAAAATATCAGCAAAACTGCAGACTTAATGAAGCACACTCCTTTCAGCGAAACTGCAAAGCTGTCACTGGCAACGTAGTTTCGCCTTCAACACTGACTTTCAATATGGATGAATCATCATTTCGTTTCATCGAAAATATGTATATATGTACGTACCTAACTGGTTGTGGTTCTATCTACTTTGTTCGCTGTTTACTTTTGTCGCTTTTGTTTTGTTCTCTTTATCGTTGGCGCGCATAAATAATGATCGGCTTGGCTTTCGTTTCGATGAAGTTCAAAGCAGAAACTATCTAAATTATTTCGATTTGGATTTTTTTTTTTTGTATTCTTTCTGTGTTTTGCTTTCGTGTTATCGCCGCCGCCGTGGAAAAGAAGGAAAGAATTCGATTTCATTGACAATTGAAAATATTCGCGCATACCTGGTACGAATATCAGCTTCTGTTTTGATTATGATGTGTTCATACTTTTGTAGGTGCGTATGAACGTGTGCACTCATTTGATGTTTTTGGGCAAATACGAGTAGGTTTTTACGTTTTCACGTTTTTGGATTTTGTTATACATAGGTATATAGGTATATACGAGTATGTATGTATATTTCTGTATCATCCTATTAGTAGTTTTTAGTTAATTGCATAGGACCATCCTCATGGTGGCTTGGTTCTCCTTTGTTTCTTTAGCACAGGTCTTTGGTGTGAAAATTTCCAGTAAGGTTTGTTAATTTGTCGGACTGTTTTGAAAACAATAGTTTGAAACTGGGGCACATTCGGCAAAGATGATTTCGATATAATATAATTCAAAGAACGACGATGGCTCTGAATGCATGTTTTATCGAATACTATGTAGGTACGAGTACATACGAGTACAGTATTGTGCAAAACCTAAGCAACCATCTGAAATCCATACTTCACAGTAAATCTTTTCAACTTTCTATCTCAGCAAATAAAAAGAAATGAATAAGGAATGATGTACAATATACAGGATGTCGGAAACGGGTGATAGGTCAAGTGGTGTCGGTTATCACAAAATTATAAAAAAAATCTAAGACATGTACTTTTAAAATTATTGGCACTCAAAATAAATTGAGAAATGTGACACCCTGTGACGATCTTTCAAGTGCTGTGACCGCAAATCTTTACTTTTCTTCGATTTTTTTTTGTCACGTAACCCTGAGTAACTCTTCTGTAAATTATGATCCAAAATTGAAACATTTAACTAAAATATTAGTTTTTTGTCCATCCATGTATCTGAAAATCATTAATCATCCAACTTGAACTGACTGTACTGGCAAAAAAATGTACTATGCCATTTTGGCAAGTAACTTTAAAAGATGGCGTATTTAGTCTGGATTCCAAAATGGTATGACACTTACTAGACTAACGCTTAATTGAGAACAAAAATAAAAAAATTTTTGTTAAAGAAACCCGATTCATAGTTAATTCTTTTTAACAAGTTAAAATGAGTATCAAGTAACAAGTGTGAGACGGATAAACACGCCATTTCGACTAGTGTGAGTGAAACAGATAGAGATGCCAATGCATTGCGACTTTAATTTGCTATCTGACCGTTTCTTTCGAACCTGGATTTATTCTGCATTAGTGTTGATCGTTGATCCCGTGATTGTGTATTGCGAATGCCATCTTGCCATCTCGATACATTGCTCAGGACTATGCTAACATGCATTTCATTTATGAGGAATGCATGCGTAATGCTGGTGTCGCAGCCAGACTTTATCATGAGAGATACCCAAATGCTCAGCGTCATCCGAATCATCGAGTGTTTGTAAATGTGCACCTGTCATTCTCAGAGGGTCACTTTCCAAATTTAATGGTTAGTGAGGGAAGACCCGTCATGCCCTACGAGGACGAAGTCTTACAAGCAGTCGCACAATACCCTAGTTCTTCAGTACGTGCAATTGAAGAAGGCATAGGAGTATATAAAAGTACAACACACCGAATTCTAAGGAAAAACCAGCTCCATCCATACCGAAGTCTGCTACCCCGAGATTATCTAGAAAGAGTCCAATTTTGTCAAACGATGGTGCAAAGGTTCAGAGAAGACCGAGATTCTTCGAAAAAATTCTATGGTCGGACAAATCAACTTTTAAAAGGGTTACATGGATCTCCACAGTTTGCACCAGTGGCACGTGGAAAATTCACATTTGATGCGGGATCTATCGATCACAGTACCGTTTTAAAATAAACATGTGGACGGAAATTTTGAATGGTAGAATATACTGAACAATTTTACGAATATCTTCCATCTTCTTGTAGTTTATTGGTATCTTGTCCAAATATGCTTTTGTGGTGGATAGTGCGGGTTTTACGCCATTCTTCTGGAGCAAGAAAGTATGTTTAACAAGTCCATCAATATACTCCGATGCTTCCAATTAGACCTTAGATTCTGAACAGTATGTCAGATGTCTGTACTTTGAAATCATGTACATGGAATCTTTAGAAACTGACTTGCAAATTTTCTTGTAAAAACTTGGCCATGTACTTTTAAAATCAAGTATGTCAGAGGAAGTAATGCTTGTCACTTTAAATCCAGTGTATTTAGCAGTGGATATCATGCTGTTATACTCCAATGGAGTGTAAATTCGATCCTTTTTTCTGGTAAGCCGTTTAGCTGTCCCAAAATTTCGATTGCACTGTAAGAACGAGTGACCTCGTACGGAAAGTATTGATATACTCGTATCTTCTTAAAGTAGCCCAGTGAAACCAGTGCTGTCTTTCTTAATAAAATGTTAACGATGTTAGTGCTAAGACATCTCCGATTGCACTGACTTTATTCTTCCATTCTTACAATATACATATACATATATACATAGACTTGCATTTGAGTATAGAATTTAATATGTGTAATAATAGTCCTAGCATACGTTTGTATACCAATTATACATAATACAACATCTCCCCTCTTTTAATTTAATTCAAAATGCAGATATTTCATTTGTTTAGATAAAATGCAATTCAAAAATTATAAGTTTTTTTTTCAAATTCGTATTATTCGTAGTAAAATCTTCTTGGTGCTTTAATTTCCCTTCCAAAACGCGTTCTATGAATTTTTCCGAGCGTTTCCACGGACTTAGGAACTTTGCCACGTTAACAAAATTTCTGTCATCTTCATTTCCCGATGTACTACTATTTCGCGTATAGTTATTGTGATTTTCTAAGATTATATGCACCCTATTACGTCTACATCGACCTTCCTCGTCAAAATCCTCTACTATAAACGAATTAGGTTCTTTACATTGATCAATAACCATAATCAATCAATAACAATAACAGGAGACCATGGAGCTGTAGGATTCTTTTTAAAGAGAATTTGATCATCAACATAAACTGGTGGTAGTCTTTTAGCATGCATATCATAATATTTTTTCATCATCTGATTATATTTGTTCACATTATTTTGGTGTTCTTTCGAATCAATAACTTCTGGCTTCAAGTGTTCTGTTCTAACCGGTAACTTTGCGCGAAGATTCCTTGACATGAGCAATTTAGCTGGAGATTCAAGTTTTCCCTTAGGAGTATTCCTATCCCGAAGGAGGCCAATGTATGGGTCTGTGTTAGATTCCTTACATTTTTTGGAAATATTTTTTATTGTTTTTATAGTACGTACTGTAAGGCCATTTGATCTCGGATAATAAGGGCTTGAAGTGACTTGTTCTATATCCCAAGTGCAAAGAAAATTTTTGTGTTCACTTGAGCTGAATGGTGGTCCATTATCCGAAAATACAATTTTTGGAATGCCGTGTCTGGCAAAAAATGATTTGAGATAAGTTAAAACGTTTCTACCAGTCGAATTCTTATTTAGATTGGCAATTTCAACATATTTTGAATAATGATCAAAAGCAATCAAATAAATATCACTGTTGAAATGAAACAAATCAATACCTACTTTTTCCCAAGGAATGTCTGTTGATTGATGGGGAGTAAGGGGAACTTTTGAATGCGAAGGTCTATATTTTGCACAAACCTTACAGCTTGAAATTACGTTTTGTATATCATTCTGCATGTTTGGCCAGTAAACAATGTCTTTAGCTTGATTCAAACATCTCTCTATACCGAAATGGCCTTCATGAATTTTATTTAGAATAAGTTTTCTCATTATTTTGGGTATGATAAGGCTTTTGTTTTTAAAATAGTATGTCATTTAGAACATTTAGAGGTAAACTCTAATTTAGAAATATGGTTGAGCTTCTTGTTTTGTTAAACTCATTTTTTTTTGCCATCCACTCATGCAATAATCTTTGACAATTTGAAGAGAATTATCTTCATTTGCAGCATTTTGTATTTGCTGAAGTTTCTTGTCTGTAACAGATAAATTTGACAGAACTCAATTGACATGTACTGAGATATCATGCTGAATATGCTCAAATTGAGGTTCTTGAATGGAACATGCACTCGACAAACTATCAGCTACGTGCATCTTTTTACCAGGAACATACGATACGTTCACATTATGTATTTGAAGATTCATCAAAATTCTTTGTAATCTAGGAGCTGCTTTACAGAGCGGTTTTGTGTCTATTGAAACTAATGGCTTATGGTCTATCTGACCATATAGATACCTATGAAACTTGTTACAGCCAAAATATATTGCCAATAGTTCTTTTTCTATTTGGGAATAATTCTTTTGTGCCTCATTTAAAGTAGTGGATGCATAAGCTATAGGACTTGAACCATGTAAAAGGACAGCTCCCATTGCATCTTCGGATGAATCGACACAAGGTGTTATCGGCGTTTTGGGGTCAAAGTGACATAAAATTGGTGGCTTACATAGTAATTCTTTTACTCTATTAAATTCTTGGTCGTGAGAACTATTGCGTTCCCATTTTACATCGTTTTTTAAAAGAAAACGAAGATTAGACGTTTGTAAAGACAATTTTTTTATAAAAGAACTAAGATAGTTAACCATCCCTAGAAACCTTTGAAGGTCTTTTACGCACGCAGGGGTGGTCTTGTTTTTAAAGGCAGTAACTTTCGCTGGATCTGACAATATTCCATCTTGTTTGAATATATGGCCTAGATATCTGATTGTTGTAACCTTTATTTGACATTTGTTCTCTTTCTAATAACAATTTTAAATTTCTATCATGTTCCTGTTCTGTTTTTCCATAGATTAGAAAGTCATGTATATAATGAGCAATCCAGGTATGTCACCAAATGTTCTATTCATATATCCATGAAATATTTTTGATGCCGCGTTGATGCCAAATGGAAGCCTCAGAAATCTATATTTCCCAAAAGGGTTATTAAATCTACAGAACTTAGAACGAGCTTCATTTAACTCAAGCATCCAGAAAACCGAATTCGCATCAAGAAAACTAAAGTATTTTGCATCAGAAAATTGTGAACGAATATATTCAAAATCAGGTATTTCAAAATGAGGACAAAATCTTGCTTGATTCAAATTTCTTGGATCTAGACATACTCTTAGATCTTTATTTGCTTTTTCAACAAGTACAATAGAACTTACCCATGCACTGGGTTCAGTTAAGTTTGTGATGACATTTAGCCGTTCCATTCGCTCAAGTTCTTCCTTAAAAGCACACATCAATTTAAACGGGACCTTACGAGGGGCATCAATCTTAGGCAATACATTCGGATTCACTTCTAAATTTATTTTTTCTGGCAATTATTTAATATATCTAGATTATTACTTGTTGCTTTACTCATTTTACATACTTTTTTGATCAAATTGAGTGCTTTACATGTTTTCAAACCAATAATTGGAAGAGCACTTTCTTCTTCTATAACATAGAATTCAATAGCCACTCCTTTATGTTTGCCTAAATCACAGTTTATGCTACATATTCCAACAGAGTATATTTTTTCACCAGTATAGGAAACTATATTTGACATGCATGGTTTCAATTTAATATTTTGTAATTTCAAAAATGTTAGTGTTTTTATAGAGAACACGTTTGGCTGTGCACCACTATCAAGTAAACAACTAACTTTTCTTTTATTAACACTTAGATCTACTGTCCATAATTGATTGTTCTCCTTGCAATTTCTTTTTTGACGTATGGATCCCAAATCTTCTCTTTCTTCTTCTTCCTCATGTAAATTTCTTTACTTCTACACATTTTTGCGAAATGATCGGGTTTACCGCAATTTCTACAAACTACACCCACTGCTGGACATTTGAATAGGTGTTGTTGTCCACATCGATAGCAGGAACTTGATGAATATTGTTCATGCTGCTTGCTGTTTTCTTCTGCCCATGATGACGTCTTGGTACTACCGTTCTTTTCTGCAAAATTGAAAGTACTTGGTTTGATGTTAATGTAAAATTTACCGCTTGACGTAGATGTAGATGTTTGCGAAAGCCTTTTGTCGATTTTGCCTATGATAGATGCAGTTGGGTCTTCAAGTTGTTTCGTCTGTGTTTTTGTTTGCGCCATTACACGTGCAATTCCAATGGCTTTAGACAATGGTGCCTTTCCTTCTTGTAAGAGATTTTCTCGTATGGCATGGTTCTCCTTATAAATAAAAATATCTTTTACGATATCGTCTTGCAGTGCTCCAAGCTCACATGATATGCTTACATTTTTTAACCTTGTGACGAATTCAGTTATTGATTCGTCGAACATTTGCTTACGCGTGAAAGAATTGTGCCTCTCCACGGCTACATTCTTCTTCGGTGTGCAAAATCACTGAATTTGTCAATGATATCATAATATTTGATATCGTCTATTGATACACCGAACGAACTAAATATTGTCAAGGCTTCCAGACCAATATAATGTAGGAACATACCAACTTTTCTTTTCTAAGGTTCATTCTCCAAAGATCTTAAATTGGATAATGCAATTTTTCCATAGATCGCACAGTGCGGCAGAATGCCCTAAAATGTGGTATCAAATCAGCCGTTACAGCTAAGAATCTGAAATTTTTCAGCATAACTTCTGAAACCAGTCCAAAAATATTTGTAAACCGGCCCACCCGAAAAAAAACTTAAAGAAGATTTATTGCAGATCTAATTTTTATCACCTACACTTACCTTCCGTACTCAGTTTTACGCCCCCTTTTATCCTGAAGAAAAACAAATTACTAAAACCATTTCTTAAATTGTTCATAAGTATTTATTGAGACTTATAAATTAAAGAAAAAAAAACAATTAAATTAAATTTGTCCATTAAATACAAAACAAAACCAAGAATGGTTATTACATCCTTAGATATCATCACTATCATCACTGTCATCATTATTATCATCAGCCTCATCAGATTCAGGAAGAGCGCTTGATTCCTGGACACTTGGGGGTTTTAGCATGTTGAGTGCTTCTTTGGGAAAAGACTGGAATTTTTTTTTATGCAATTTTTGCTTGGATGTTATAATAGGATCCGAGCTCAGTAAAAAGAAATTAAATATATCTTCATTCGTTTTTTCACGGCTTGATTTTCTTGAGAAGTTCTCCCGAAAATTTTTAAAATCTTTGTATCGCGCTTCTTCCGAAAGTTGGCCGATCGGCAACGGTGCAGATGATATAATTTCTGAGCCATGAATAAAATATTTATGCAAAGTTGGAGGCATATGATACCAGGGATATTTATTGACGAAGCATCTCGCTGTGTCATATGCAAATTTCCTGAACTTTCCTAAATCAATCTCATATCCACTGGTAACTACACTCATTATTGTGTGCATTTTTTCTATAAGTTCTATGTCTATTTTTTTTTTATTTCGGCGGAGAGTTCAGGGTTTTGGAAAAACCGCCTTGCCGTGTTGCCATCGTTCGTATTACCAAATCTCGGTTTGGTTTATCGGCAATTAATCCACATCGTTCTCGGAATTCCCTTTGCTGCCACGACTTCTTTGTCACTTTTGCGAGCTCGCCATTTTTTAATGGGTAATTTGTATGCAGAAGGCATTCAAACATTCGTATCCAATCATGTAAAACAGACATTCCAAAAGCTAAGTGTTCTGTTTTTACTGGTCGTGTAATCATATTTTCGATTTTGTTGAATTCCATCGAAGTTGCTCCACATATATAACATTTTTGGGTTGAAGTGGTTTCACTTAAAGCATTACAAACTTTTCCATCAATCATGGAAAAAATTAAAGAATGATCTACTTTTACAGACCTGTTACCGATTACTACTACGACTCTTTAATATATTCAATTTTTAAAGGCCTGCAATAATTCGTTGAAGCTGGACGAGGGTTTTGCCAGATTATATGTTAAGCACTTATAAGTCGAATGGGAACTAAATAGGTTATGAAAACAGCAGTTTCTGGTCCGTGAAAAGCTTGTTTATAGGAACTATATAACGAGCTACCATCGAAATCCCACTTTGATATTAAGGAACTTTTGTCAAGTTCTTCATCTTCTATTGCTTCAAGAACACAATCCAACATCGAAAGTAAGCTTTTCTATGTACTGTCAAACAAAGCTTGAAGACTGACTTCAACACATGTAGCTGTGATTTTCATCATATCTTTGTTGGGATAGCAATCTTTCTTTGCATTCTGCACAACTTTTTACGATGGCAATTTTTCAGGATCACTCATTCTTTTCACATTATATTGGTGTCGTGTTAGTTTCGCTGCGACTAAAACTGCCAAAACATCTTCTCCGGTCACACAACTTTTCTCCTGCGACTTTTTAAATACTTTTCTGCCTTTTTCAGCTCGATTGGGACTTACAGTGGCTTCTTTTAGGAGTTTGGAGGCTTGAATCTGTCCGGAAACACTTATCCTCATTTGAGTAGCATAATTGAGGGCATTAACAGGTACCGAATCACACCCAATTGGTGGCTTTGAGCCAGCGTGTCTTAAAATCAGTTTCGAAATGCGAGAGTTTTTTTCTTTACAACTTCTATTTGGATATTTTCTGTGCTTTTTGTAATTGTAACAAGTTCTTCTTTTAAGAAATTGGACATTCAACAATTACACTCCCAGAGCTTCTCATCATACCAATTAGTTCACTTCTTGCCAAATGAATGAAATTTGAAGAAAGTCCTAAACAACAAAAAAAAGTATAAATCGAACGCAACATACAAAATTTAAATAACACAAAAATAAAAACTCGAACGAACGCGGAACCCAACTAAAAGTCTACGGGATTTAGGAAATCCTTAAAAATACACTTTTTTAAAAACTGACCACAGGACATTACCTCTATTTTTTTTTTTTTTTTTGGGCCTTACACATTGTTACATATCCGAAGTTGAAGTCTCCATACTAAGATTTCAAAATTATTTGCAGATTAACAAAAATTCGGGAAAAAATCCATACAAAGAAGAAAAAACATAATTTTTTTTTCTGAGTCAACTGAGAAAAATTCAAGCTTCAATCAAGCGCTGTGATGAATCAGATAAGTCTGAAAAGAAATCATTTGCATTTTTTAATAATGTGGATTTTATTTGATCGGAAAACAAAAAAAAAATAGATATTCTCAATTTAGTAATTTCATTTAATGCCAGCTTTTGGGCCACTTTGCCCCACTGTGGATCGGCTAGATTTTGTTGAAAGCATGTGAAATCCAATAGAGCTATGATTGGGGATATGCCGAGTTTTGATTCCGTTTCGTTCAGTTCATTTTTGTTAGTAATTTATTTTTTATTTCACTGACACTGCTTGTTTTTTCTGAGGATTCAAAATCACTCATTTTAATTTTAATTTTTTTTTTTTTGAGTTTACTTCTGACACCATGTTGTCTTTCATATTTTTTTTAGATTAAGATTTTTTTTATTAACGCCTAAAATATATTTACAATTTGACTTAAAAATAGACTTATAACTAAAATTAAATTGTCGGCTCAACAATAGGGGCCCGACGTACATATATCTGTCGACAGGAATACATTGTGTTTAACAATATGTTTGTTTACTTAATCTATTACATGTTAACTAAAATTTTATATTTATTTTATATATACATATATGTTGCTTTTTCTTTTGCTTTCTTCTTTTTTTTAATTTATACTAAAATGGCTGCAGAAGCAGCGGAATTTTAGCCTCTGTAATGTCCGCTGATATTTTTTCTGTAGAAAGGTGTTGCCTCGTTATGGATGATGTCTTCAAAGTCTGGATCTATGATGGCCTTGACGGTGAGGTATTTATGGTCGGATTGCAACGGATGCTGGAAATGCTCCTACATTCCCTGATTTGGGTGGTTATTTAGGTTTTGAATTAATTTAGTTGAGAGCTGCATCATGAACCTATCAATTGATGTTACTTTTGCTGCTTCGTACAGCCTCTCATTCCTCTGATGTTTTAGGGTAGTTGGATGACGATAGATTCCGGTACAGGAACGGAGAATCTTTCTTTCGAATATTCGAATTTTTTCCATGAAAGATTTCAATGATCGGGGAAATCGTAAACCAAATCGGACAGGCATATGTAATAACCGGCCTAATGACTTGCTTGTAGATAAGTAGCTTGGTACACTGGCTAAGCCCACTCTTCCGTCTTAGAAGTGGGTTAATGTTGTCTTTCATAATAAAATGTTAACGATGTTAGTGCTAAGACATCTCCGATCATAGACTAACTATACCTAGATATCAAACTTTACTAATACTTTTGCAAACGTTTAACTTTCGCACAGACACACTGTAAGTGAATCACCAACACATTTTCCATCTCTATAACCTGTCAGAATGGCTAAAATGACAACAAATTTCACGTAATGTTCGCTAAGTATATATAATAAAGGCAAAAATAAAAGGAAAAATATTTTTCGCTGGTGAATATTTAATTCAACGTGGTGAAAAAGTGAAGATAATAGAATATATAAAAAAAAAACCCTTTTTTTTGTTTCAATTGAACAAAAAGGGGATCGTTTCAGAATAAAATTAAAAAACGACCTAAGGATCAT
This sequence comes from Volucella bombylans, assembly GCA_949129095.1. Classification (NCBI taxonomy): domain Eukaryota; kingdom Metazoa; phylum Arthropoda; class Insecta; order Diptera; family Syrphidae; genus Volucella; species Volucella bombylans. The sequence goes on along the minus strand of OX422144.1, from coordinate 103,256,228 downwards.
ATTTTGAAAGTTTCATTTGAAGATATAAATGAATTGAAACTATTACAATTCTGAAATCAAGCTTAAGCTTGTATTGAGAGTCAATTGTATAAGCATTTTGCATGTTTAGGCACAAACTCTGTACTCTGGACATCAATGAAAAGGATTATTAATTAATAGCAACTTTTAAAATCAATTTCCTTGCTGTTCTTTTAGTTTGAATGTGTTGAGTAAATAAATTAATTAAATAATACTGATAAGTAAAATTAACATTTTTGATAATTTTTTTAGTTTTTTTAGGAAAATATATATTTGTTTTTCTAATTGAATTTAAAGCTTTTCCAAAATATTTCGAGAATTTTTTTTTTCACGCATTATAAAGTACAAAAGCGGTGGTATTTTAATTGTTTATTTTTTAAAAATAATTTCCTGAATTTAACATACAATGTGAAGTGAAGTTTTGTCGAAGGGAATTTTGTTTATAATTGTTTTCAACAGATCTGTTTCTTTGCAAGTAATAAATGTTTATTTGTATTTTGTATTTTATAGAGCAATAATAAAGGGGAAAAACAAGAAATGCAGTTTAGGATGTCGGGACCCACATCCATGTGTACCCCCAAAGATGCGAGTAAGCCAGGTAAGTTTGTATTATGCATAGTAAGAATATTGTTTATAGTAAGAATCGGTTCTTTATTTTTAATAGAAATTCTTCTATTACGAAGCTAATGCGAATTATGGGTGGAAGGAAGAGGAACCAGACAAATCACTTAATTGAAAATGACAAATCAGAGAATGTTAAGAAGTTGATAACGAATGGTTTGCAATACATTTACACTTAAGCGATGAAGAGCTCTAAATCGAAGACGAAATTTACCCCAATATGTCTCGTGAAGAAAAGAAAAAATCAACCCCGATTAATCACTGCAATTTGGGAGAATGAAAACGACAATCAACATATCACTGTCCTACAATCATCTAGAATAGTGTGTATTTACGTGCAATGAAGTTTTGTGAACCACTGCTTCTTGAACAGCTAAACACATGCATACATATGTATATTACATCTAAAACCCCTTGTTCTAGAAAAAAAAAAATAAAAGATTCTGTTTTATGTAAATGTAAAATCTTTTTAATTTAAATCTTATTTTATTTTTCACTTTTCAGAATGGAGAATGGGTGCAATAGGCCTACAGGGGAAACCGAACACCCAGTAAAAAAAAAATGGTTAACGCACCGCTATGCATACCTCAAAGATGGTGTGGAATTGCATAATTCAAGAAGAAAAACAAACAATTTCATTAAATTTATTTTATTTATTGAATAAAAATATCAAAACCAAAATCGAGAAAAAGACATTAAGTATTTACACATATTAAACATATACATAGTTAATATACAGTAGGAAGAATTAATTCTGTCGTTGTACTATAAATGTTGAATCTGCAAAGGAAAAGGCAATAAATGTATAGCTAAATGAAAATGTATTCTTTTTACTCACATTTATTTGATCAGCTCACGATGGTTCCACACTGGGAACGCTTTTCTTGAAACCATTGCACTTCAAATGTTGGATCTGCAAGGAAAAAGGCATTATATGTATAGCTATACGAAAATGTATTCTTTTTACTTACATGTAATTAGTTAGCATCACTCATCCACATTTCTTAAAGCTCTTGAATGGTGCATTTAGATTCATTGTTCTTACTGTAAAAAAGAAGTAAAATAAATTATTTTGAAATTAAAATGTTTGTAGTTACTCGCAAGAAAATGTAAACAAACTTTTCCAACTGCTTTTGCCACCTCCAATCCAATGCAATCTGTTCGTGGCCGCAGTATTCTGTGGAAAATGTTTTCTTCTTGCTCCAAATGTGTAGATTTTTTTTCTTTTGTTGTCCTAGAAAATATAATAAACAAAATTATTGTTCAACATAAAATTTTTTTGCAATTTACACGAAATTAGATTTGTAAATATGAGAAATGTCAAAATCGAAATTCACCGCGTCATTTTTATATGGGTGACGTCACTCGTAAGACTTTTCGAATTTTGACATTGTTGACAATTCTCACGTATTCACGGACAGGTTCACACGGATAGGGACGATCAGTACAAAACCGGTTTTGATTTTCCAATATCTGGAAAGTTTGATATCTAGGTATAGTTAGTCTATGTCTCCGATTGCACTGACTTTATTCTTCCATTCTTACAATATACATATACATATATACATAGACTTGTATTTGAGTATAGAATATAGTATGTATGTGTAATACTAGTTCTAGCATACGTTTGTATACCAGTTATACATACAACAACCAGGAGTAGGAAGAACCTTATGAGTGTGTTATTTCTGTTTTGCCCTCAACAACCATCACTGAATATGTGGAGTTCCTGAATGGCAGGATCATGAATCTAAATGTTCTTCCATAAGAAACTGCACACGTCGCGGTCGTCAGGTCCTCGCTTAGCTTCACCCTCATGGTACGTATAAAAATCGACATAAAGCCATAGTTTTCTGAGGTAAAACATTTCTTGCACTAAGATCTTTGGCAAGGGCAGATTCTGCATGTATTCGAAAACGAGCGCTCCGACATCAGCTCTTTCACGACACAAGGCTTTTACTTCTTGCTGTTTATTGTAAATTTTTTTGGCACGCCTGAGGTTGCTACACGTTTAGCAATATCATTCAGCGTTGCACTCTTTATTTTTGCACTGAGCTCCTCACTTGTAGAATAAATGTCAACTTGTGGCCGTCAAAGTCGATAGGAGTAGTTTGTATGGAAATACTTTCGGTTGAAATCATACATCAAAGCACTTACTGTAGAATAGGTCATGCATTATTTTAATGTTGAGTGAAGCATCCAAATACTCAATATCTTTGCTGCTATAGTGCGACTCTTTCAGTGGGAAGGATCGGATACGCTCATTGATTGCTACGATTGCATTGGCAGGAAAAGAAAATTTCCACTCGTAAGATGTTTTCCACGCTGATTTACAGGCACTCTTACTTCAGCAACGAGTGATGATAGCCGGAAAATAACTTTATTTGACACAGTATACAGAATGGAAAAAGCTTACCTGCAAACTCTTTTCTTTTCATTTACCAGCAAGACCTAATACGGGAAGGCGTTGTCACGTCTTGTCGGGTTGTTGTTATTAGACCGTCCTCGAGCCACTGGTCGATATTCTATAATGTGTCCAGCTCATTTTTTGGCCGCCCAGTGCGCACGCTCTGAAGTAGTTATTGTTTTTGTTGTAGGGCTATGTTTCTTGTGCAGTTCAGCTTACAAGAACAATCACGCCCTAGGCTCTATAAGTCTTTGAGACGTAACGCTTTTGTATGGCTCCCCACGTAAGCGATGCAGTTTTTGCACTTCCTTTGCATACAAACGTATATTTCTTACCCCTCTCTTCTTTTTCCTTGGAGATTCTGCTTCTCCGTTTCTCGAATCCGAGTCGCTTGACATTTTGTCGTCCAAAATATACCGACCAAACACTTTTGTCTACAAAATGACTGTTACAACCGAGCCGGTAACAGTACCTAAAAAAAATGCGGTTAACCTAAACTCTTGCTTATACGAATTTTAGAGATTGACACCTTTCAAACAACCTGTACTCGCTGAGTGCAGAAATAAAACTTAGTATATCATGCAATTCAAGAAGGAAATGAATTCGGGATTTGTTTCCTTCTTCCAACTAATGCTTTTTAAAATCACAATGTAGCACAGCTATTATTTTATTATTTTGTTATAAATAAATTATTAATTGTTTTGTGAATTATTTAACATTATTTCAGTTTTAATTAACATTTAAATTTATGTACCAAATAAAAATAATGATGTGACAACATTTAAATTTATGTACCAAACAAAATATAATGATGTGGCAACTCTCAACTTTTATTTGTGTCGCATCATATAATTCACACTCACTTCAAGTACCAAATTACTCTAATAGAAGAATAAAATTTTATTATATTGTGAAAAATCCACGTAAACCGTTGTTAGTGTTTTATTTAGAGAACAGCTTTTACAAGTTTACGCTCCGATTAAAAGGAATCACTCATACGTTTCGACCAAGACTTGGCCTTTCGTAAGTGATTGGAGGTTTAAGTTTATTCGTGTGTCTTCGACCAAGTTTTGGTCTTTTCACATAAATCAAAACCAATTTTCACAAGTTTCATCGAGAGGACGAATTTTCCCTCTACAATTGACGCCCAACGTGAGGCTCGAGTTCCCCACGGATTTATCGGCAATTCACGCAAGTCAGTGAAACCGATAACGTGAGTCGCGGTCGCGGGTAAACGGATATTCCGTTTTGGCGTTTAGGCAAGGCTCAGCACAGGAGATAGCACCAGCAGCAGCAGTAAGACCTCTGATAGGCAAGGCTCTGTTAGAACGTACGTGGAAGAGCAAGAAGACCTACTAAGCAGCAGTAAGACCTCTGACAGGCAAGGCTCGGGGGGTAGATCAAGAAGACTGGAGGGAATGTTTGACGGTCCAGCGGCAAATACAAGAACAGGTACTACCAGCAGGATGACGACCAACGAACAAGCAAATACAACGGACATGGAACACCGTATTCCCGAAGGAACCCAGCGGTTTAAAGAGACGTTGTGCGATTGCACGGAGCGGTTTAATGGCGAATTTGACGCCCAACGTTTCGAAAATTTTATAACGAACGTTGAAATTTTTAAAAGGGTTCGCCGCATCACCGATGAAGATGCATTGATAGAGCTTCCCTTGCTTCTAAAGAATGAAGCAGCGACATGGTGGAAAGGCATCCATACGGAAATGACTACTTGGTCAAATGCCATCGAAATGATGAGAGACCAATACGCTCCACGACGACCAGTGTACATTATATTTGAGCTATTGTTTGAAAAAAAACAAAAACTGGGTGAATCAACGGACCAATTTATCAGTGCAAAAAGAGCATTATTGGCCGAAATTCCCCAGCCACCCATACCAGAGGTACACTGTATAGACATTATAAACAGCCTGCTACATGATAATATCAAGAAGGGTGTTAGGAGGGGCGAGTTTAAAACATTTACCCAACTCATAGCCCTCGCAAGAGAATACGAAAGACTCCACCCAGTAGCGAAGAAGGAAGTTATAAGATGTAGCTTCTGTCATTTTGTAGGACATATGAAAGAAAATTGCCGTAAATTTAATAGCAGCGAGCAGTCCAAGCAGCAACGACCACTAGGGCCTAATAATAGAGGTCCGGAAAATCCGCTAGTTTGCTTTGGATGTGGAACCATAGGCTATATAAAAAGAAATTGTCCAAAATGCTCTAAAGGCATCAGCTCTGGAAGTGGAGCCAGCATTAATGCCTTAGACTCGAGAATTAGCGAGGGAGGTAACATACCAGCAGTGGTAGTAGAATTTGGCGGTATTAAACATGTTGCTTACTTAGATACGGCAGCCAAAACGAGTATTGCCAGCAACAGGCTGAGTGCCCAGCTAAGAAAGGAAAATCACGACTTTCGGAAAATGAAAGCGGAAATTAGACTGGCAGATGGTATTCTCAGAACCCAAGATATCTTGACGACAACCACTTATATGAAAATAGGCCGCCGACAAACCAAAATAAGCATTAGTGTGTTGTCAGAAGCCAATGACAATATCACGTTATTGGGAATCGATTATTTAGAAAGCTCTGGTATTATAATCAACCCAGCCAAGAACATATGGTATTTTGCCGATCAACCCGAATTTAGTGTTCCTTTCTTTAAATATACAGAAATTGCAACAACACCGAATTTTGCATACGGTGAAATCAGCCCAGTCTCTCCAATTTACGATCCGGCGATAGTACAAAAAATAAATAAGCTGATTGATAACGCACCAAGGTATAAAAAACCCATGCCATTACCACCTATGAAGAAATATTCTGCAGAAGAAATATACGAAGTTTTTGAGGATTCCTTACCACTACATGTCTACGACCAAGGACAACCAGGTAACAATCGGATACGAAACGTATTCCTCGATTTCTCTAATGAAGAGGAAGACCGGCTAAATGACAGACTGTTTGGGCCACCCTATAAGTTGGGCATAAACTTGACCAGTATTATAAAGAAGGATGAGGGACAATTAGATGATTTATTACAGAAGCACGACAATATTTTTAAATGGGAGGACGAGATAACTGTTCGTGGTGTAGTTCATTCCATTGAAACCGGATCTCATCAACCAGTAGCTTCCCCTCCATATCGTCTATCACCTGTGAGGAAGGAACAGCTTAAAGCTGAGTTACAGAAAATGCTTTTGCAGAAAATCATTGAACCGTGCGATTCACCATGGGCCTCACCTGTAGTGTTGGTTCCCAAAAAGAATGGTGACATCAGGGTGTGTGTTGATTACAGACAAATCAATGCCATCACCACACCAGATAGGTATCCTCTTCCTCGGATAGATGACTTGCTCCATGCAGCCAAATCCACGCCATACATGTCTACGATTGACCTTCAAGCTGGATATTGGCAAATCGGAGTAAACCCATCGGATAAGGATAAGACAGCCTTCACGTCGCCGTTTGGTACCTTTCGTTTTAATAGGATGCCATTCGGATTACGGAACGCACCCGCTACATTTCAACGCCTGATGGACCAAGTCCGATCTGGTTTAGATGACACAGTGGTCCAGGCTTACCTAGATGATCTAATTGTTTGCTCATCAACGTTAATAGAGCATATTAATGATTTAGATAAAGTTTTCAACCGGCTTAAGCAGTTCGGCTTGCGGGTAAATCTAGGAAAATGTAATTTCTGTTGCGAAGAAGTTAAGTTTCTGGGACACATTATTACGATAGATGGGATAAAAATGGATCCTGAAAAAGTGTCAGCCATACTTAATATGCAACAGCCAAAAAACGTGAAGCAAGTTCTCACGTTTCTACAAACCTGCTCATGGTATAGACGCTTTATACCTGATTTCGCTAAAGTTTCGAAACCAATAAGCAGTCTTACAAAAAAATCAGCTGTATTCAGGTGGAGTGCATTGGAAGACGAGTCATTTCAAAAACTCAAGAATCTCTTGGTGACTGCACCTATTCTAAGTCAAGCCGACTCAACAAAGCCATACCTTTTGAAGACAGACGCCAGCAGTTATGCATTGGGAGCAGTTTTAGTCCAGGGGGAGGGCCCTGACGAGCACCCAATAGAATATGCTAGTCGCTTATTGACATCAGCAGAACAGAACTATTCGAAGACAGAGAGAGAAGCACTAGCGATCGTCTGGGCGACCAATAAATTTCGCGGCTATATTGAAGGCGCAGACTTAACCCTTCTAACGGACCACCAGCCATTAAGGTGGCTAATGATGATCAAGTCACCTACTGGGCGCTTGGCACGATGGGCGTTACAACTTCAGCCATACAATATTCAAATAAAGTATATTTCAGGGAGAACGAATAGTGTAGCCGATACATTATCACGCCCGCCAATTGAATCCTGTGACATATGCTACACAGAAGTCGCGATTCCAACCCGTGGAAGTCAAGAAATTCGTCAAGAACAACTAAAAGATGATAAAATTAAAATTATTTTAGAAGCACTTGAGAGCACCGATGGTACTGAAGGTGAAAAATATGCCAATGAGGGATACATTGTGACTCATGGTGTATTATACAAGTATACAGATACTGAAGAAGCAGCGCTAGTAGTTCCAGACCAAGAAATAGAAACAATCATGAAAGCCCTTCATGATTCCCCTACTGCTGGACACTACGGAGTTGACAAAACCTTATCAAGGATAAGTTCAAAATTCTATTGGGATAAGATGTACTCTACGGTTCAGAAATATGTCAAAGAGTGTGACAAGTGTCAGCGATATAAGCCAAGTAATCTACGACCAATGGGACTTTACAAAACCACAGCAAGCAATCAAAGATTCGAGGCACTCTCTATAGACCTTTTTGGACCATTACCTGTCAGCAATGGCAACAAATGGATATTTGTAGTAGAAGACACAACTAGCAGATGGGTAGAACTTTTCCCTCTTACTGAAGCAACAGCGGAAAAATGTTCAAATGTTTTGTTACACGAAATCTTCCTACGATACGGAATCCCAAGAAGAGTAATTAGCGACAATGGTCCACAATTTATCGCTGCAATAATGCAGTATTTAACTACACGTCTCGGAATAGATCAGATGCTTACACCGGTATATCATCCACAGCCCAACATGGTGGAACGCAAGAACCGTGACCTAAAAACACAGTTGGCGATCCTCGTTGAAAATCAACATGACACATGGTCACAACACCTATCATCCATTCGTTTCGCGATGAATTCTGCAGTCTGTTCTACAACTGGACAAACAGCAGCTTATATTACTTTTGGACGCGAGCTGCAAGCACCAATACATATCTCCCATGATCTCAGTAGCAGCATTGATGATCCGAATTTCGACTCTACAATACTTCCTGTCCTAAGAGAACTACCCAACATCTTGGAAACAGTATCCAAGTTAGAAGATGACAACAAAAACAAACATGTGCAGTACGCTAATCGAAGGCGCCAAAAGGCTCCAGAATATAAACTCGGGGATGAAGTCCTAATTACAACACACGTTCTTAGTAACGCAGGCAAAACAATAACATCCAAATTTGCACCTAGGCGAGATGGTCCATATATCATTATACGGCGATTCAGCGAAACACTTTTCCAAATTGCTGAAGCGGATAAGTTAGATGTACCTCTTGGAACCTATCATGTGTCTGCGCTAACTCCATTCCGAGCGAAGGACGCATCCACAATAAATAAGCCAATACGACCCATAAGAAGGAGGGGACGACCTTCCAACCGACGCTGACCTGTACAATCGTCGAGACGACTTCATGTCCAGAGGGGGAGATTGTAGCACAGCTATTATTTTATTATTTTGTTATAAATAAATTATTAATTGTTTTGTGAATTATTTAACATTATTTCAGTTTTAATTAACATTTAAATTTATGTACCAAATAAAAATAATGATGTGACAACATTTAAATTTATGTACCAAACAAAATATAATGATGTGGCAACTCTCAACTTTTATTTGTGTCGCATCATATAATTCACACTCACTTCAAGTACCAAATTACTCTAATAGAAGAATAAAATTTTATTATATTGTGAAAAATCCACGTAAACCGTTGTTAGTGTTTTATTTAGAGAACAGCTTTTATAAGTTTACGCTCCGATTAAAAGGAATCACTCATACGTTTCGACCAAGACTTGGCCTTTCGTAAGTGATTGGAGGTTTAAGTTTATTCGTGTGTCTTCGACCAAGTTTTGGTCTTTTCACATAAATCAAAACCAATTTTCACAAGTTTCATCGAGAGGACGAATTTTCCCTCTACAACAAATATTTCCTTTCTGAAAATAGTTTTTGTTTCTTTCTTTGACCTAACAGATGCGCCTACGTATAGAGATGACATTTGCATCAAAATATCCTTTTTGGGGCTTATTCCCCTTTTCCAACTGGTGATTCAATTTGTGTTGTGGAATAAAATTTGAGAATCTGGGGCAGATTCGCATCTGGATTCAGGCCACCTTGGGCAGGTGCCGCTCGTACCCCAAAATAATATACACTAGTTAATCTAACTGCAACATATATGTGTATATGTATATGCTAAAGCAGATATGGTTCTAAACTATATAAGAAAGACCACTGTTATTGATGAAGAAATAATTAAAAAAGCTGTATACGATGTCATTAGCGAGGAAGCAACAATTTCATCTGCAGCGGTAACATACGACTTAAAACGTCTGTCTTGACTTAATACGCGAAATTATTTGAAACTGACATCTGATAGAAAGGGTATGTATTGAAAAAACCAAATTTCATTCCAAATACACTTCCCGACAGGTTTTTTTGAAGGCTGAAGAAGAACTGGTCCCATAACCAATTTATCCACTACTGCTTTATTTACAGAAGCCCCAAACTGGGCAGCAATTCGACCGTTAACGAGTTCGCGGCGCTGTCTGACTCCATACTCCATACAAAGAATTCTATCTCTGAATCCTAATACTGAAATCGTTATTGCGTTCATTATATTCAATTCTGGGTGGCTTCGGCATTCTGGGCAAACAACACCCAAAGGACGGTGTGTTGAGATTTTCGCTTTCGAAAAAAACCACGAAGCCCACGCGAATACCAGACGTTGATAGTAGTAACGCCAACACCCTGGAATTCTTTTGAACTCATCACTCTGAAAAGTACACTGTTGTGATTTCCCTCTAGGCTCCTCGGACCATTGTGTCATATCATATATCTCGTACACCGACCACACTGTTAGAGAAAAAATTCCTACAAGAACCATATGGCAATACGAGAAAGCCAACTTGAGCGGACTTAACAACTTCTTTAGGAATTTTAACTGGTCGTTATGTTTCCTCGATAACGACATGGATGGCGCTGCTGATATGATCACAGACACTATTATATTTGGAATTGGATCCTTTGTCGCTCATCGGATGGAGATTATCAGACAAAAAGGAAAGGGATGATACAACTCGAGCAGTAAAGAGGCTATCAGGGTTATATAAATGTTTTTTCGGTCCCCCAAGGCCTAGGGATGACCGCAACGCCTTTCTTAAGCGTATGAAACTTTAATACGCCCAAAAAATGGTGCAAAAAATCTACAATGTCCCATTGGTAGTAAAAATTATTGGTCGTTTGTCAAAAACATTAGAAATTCAGATACATCCTGCATCCCAACGCTCATTTATAACAACATTCAAGGTGTCAGCTCTTTAGACAAGTTCAGTCTGCTTGCTGCACACTTTGCGACTAGATCAACAATTTCAGATTGTGTTTTGTCTCCGCCTACACTTGAGTGCATCGAATCTTGTATGGGACGAATCCACTTTCGCACTCGTGTAGTAGCAAGAGTACTTAAAGAACTTAACATTCATAAAATCGCTGGTCCAGATAATATATCTCCCATTCATCTGAAGAGGTGTTCTTCCACGCTGGCAAAATCACTGCGTAAGCTTTTTCATCAATCCTACTCTTTAGGACCCATTCTGAGCAGATGGAAAACAGCATTTTTCCAGTCCGTCCTTAAAAAAGGTGAATCTTCTTCTTTCTCCTCCTAGATACCCATTGCACGTGCTCTCGTCCCTTCTTTGCAGAGCCATTGAAACGGTCAGCTCATGAAATACCTCGAAACACGTAAACTTCTCAAGGACCGGCAGTACGGTTTTCGTAGCAACATGTCCACTGGTGATGTCTCCCCGAAAAGTGGAACCAAAGTCTACAGCAATCTGGCTTGATATTTCTAAAGTATTTGACAGCGTTTGGCATCATCTTCTGCAATGGATTAGAAATTACCTTTCGGAACGTTGCATTCAAGTTGTTTTAAATGGTTTCATGTTTGATATCCACAAAATAGATGCTGGTGTGCCCCCTGGCTCCGTTCTGTCTCCGACACCATTTTTTATTTTCATCAATGATCTCTTGTCTGCTACTTCTAATCCAATATATTCCTTTGCTGATGACAGTACTCTCTGCTTTTCATATTAGTTCCCGGACTCACGTCCCTGCTTTTCGACTGTAGAACGGTACGGCAGCGTATGTTAAGTTCACTAAATTTCGATATTGAGAGCATAAGGGGGACTATCAACAGAGTGGAATTTAGTGCTTCCAAAACACAATGCTGTCTGTTGTCGTTAAAACGAAATTGAAATACCCAACCATTATCCATGAATGGCACTTGCATCGTCGAAACCGAAAAACTTTCCATTCTCGATCTGGCCACAATATAGTATAAGGCATTTATCCGCCCAAAAATTGGAGTACAACGCCCACATCTGGTCAGGCGGTCCCAAGACCTCTTTGCACTTGCTAGATAAGGTTGAAAACCGTACGATAAAACTCATAGGTGACACCAATATTGCATAGTCAAGTGACACGCGTGAAGACCGACGTAACGGCTCTTGGCTCACTTTGTTCTGTCGCTATTTTAACCACTAACACTCTATTGAAATCGCCAGTAGCATTCCGCCCGTTCAAACCTTACCCCGTTCATTTCAAAGGAAGACCTCCAAATGATCTTCGAATCACTAAGAAATAAGAAATGAGTGCGAACCGATGGCATACCGAACATTGTGCTTCAACATCTCACACTAGAAACGGACACAGTCTAACTCGTTTCGTAATGCTTTGAGTAATGCCCATTACCCATCGAACACCTGTCGGGAAGCGTGAACACCTGTCGGGAAGTCATAATTTCACGGGATGCCCATACATCCATGGGAGCAAGGATAAGCCTTGCCATCGCTCTCCGTTAATTCACTTTGATACCAAAGCAGAACTTGCGTTAGAGACACGAGTTCCACCCTTGGTATGGGTCAAGACCGATCTAAAACATCTTGCTGGTCTTAGGATAACAGTACCCAGTACTTATTGCAACTCTACATTGGGTCAAACCAACAGGAAGACTCTTCCCGCGATTTGGGTCTAAACCACAGCCACCTTGCGCTCCCACAAGGGGGCCTACCTCAATAAGTCAGACCCGGACCGAGATCCGGGGACTCCTGACTCCCATGGTGCTGTAATTTAAGTCCTGGTAGGGACTACCGCTGGACCTGCTGCCATAAAGACCTATGATCGGCCGGCCGTTTATAACCGGTCAAATCGTAGCAAGCTAGGCGTCATCTGAAAACCTTTACGATAAGATCAGTACTTTGCACCACCCCCGCTTTTTATTAGATAACATCATTGATGGGCGAAGCCTTGATAATTGGGCGGGGGTCCCGAATTCGAAGACAGCGGTGGTCTATCTAATTCCGAAAACGGGTAAATACACGTCCAATCCGTCGAATCTTCTGTCGATATGTCTCCTTCTGACTATGTTGCCGCCCAACATGACTTTACTTGGCTCATTATGGATTTTTCGTGTTTTCCTTACCTCCCAGTGGTGGGCCTCGGTAACAGTATAAACAAATCCTTACTCATTCAGGATAAAATGACAATGGTGTGCTCGACCAGTAACATAATATTGGCCTACGCCGTCATAATCCATCATGGAAGAGGTTAAAAAATATGACGAAACAGCTAATAGCCTCGTTGATGAGGATCTGCACGTAGAATGTTGGAACCCTTAACAGACTGCGGGCAACCGATATGTACTCGTAGTTATAGCCAGCGGGACGATATGTAGTTATAGCCAGGTGTGTGTTGGATGTCCGAATGTTCAGAGCAGCTAACACCGACTCGGACCATTACTTTGTTACAGCCCAAGGCCAGCGAACCATTGTGAGGAAGTTTAACGTCAAACGGCCACAATCGCAAGAGACCGCCAGGGCCTTTTCCGAATCCGATGCCATTAGCATCGAGCTTAGTGGACCAGTGACATCACTACCAAAGAGCATTAAGAAGGCCGTCTCTGGTGTACTAAGTTTAAACCCTCTCCAACAAAGAAACCGCTGGAATCTGAAAAAACAACGGAGATACAGAGCGACCTTTCAGAAAAGAACGAAAGGGGCTCACAACCTCTACGAGCAGAAAAGAACGAGAGAACATGGGCCTCCTCAGAAGAGGAGAGAAGCGCCCAATCGAGTGCTTAGAGAGGTGCTACCAAAAGAAGAAAGTTCGGAAGTCTTACCAAAAAATCAAGCTGTTGAGAAACGCAACGTCTAGATTGGTTTTGGAACCATTCGTGAAGACCCGGAATGGTGATGGTAACCCGGCAGGGTTACGTATGCTGAAAAAAAATTGCGTTGTCAAACACCCTTAATTAAAAATGCCTACCGTGTAGCCCTTCTTTTTGAGTGCTCCTTCCGTTTTGGAGAGCAGGATGCGTTCGCATTCTCCATCTATTTCAACATGATGTCCCCAAAAATGCTGCGAAATATCTAGGTTTCCTCAAGCGATGTAAGAAATATTTTACTCCCTCTGATCTGGCCTCAATATACAAGGCATTCCTCCGCCCAAAATTGGAGTACAATGCACACATCTGGTCAGGTGCTCCTAAAACATCTCTGCACCTGCTAGATAGGATGCAAAACCGTGCGATAGAACTTATAGATGATACTATTATCAGTCAATCAATTGACATCATCGAACACCGACGTAATGTCTCCTGTCTCACTTTTTTTATCGCTATTTCCACCACCAGTGCTGCACTGAAATCGCCAGTAGCATTCAAACTTTCAACCGTAACACCCGTCTCGCTATGAATGCTCATCAGTATCATCAGCCCATCTTCGGACGTACTCTAAAATATCGTGATTCGTTCCTAAGCCGTACAACTCGCTTATGGAATGTTCTGCCGATCTCTGTATTTCCTGGTCGTTATAACTTGCAAACATTTAGAAACAATGTACATCCGTACCTCTCTTTTCTTCCTCCCTAGATTTCCTTGGTCCGCGCCGTTAACAATCACCTTAAGGGTACACAAACCCTTTGAGCGCGCGCTCATTATAAAAAAAAAACATGAAGAAAGGCGGACTAATAGATCCGAAGCTCTTGGCGAGCTTATATTTGTAGTTTCTTCTCCGATTTTCAGAGTAAAGACTACCCTTACTCTTCGCCAGGTGTGCGGCGTGTATTGTGAAGCTTCTAGGCAAAGTTGCCAGCAGCTAGTCTATATCTTTAGACAGAGATTTAAATATTTAGTGACTTGATTAAATGTTTTGTGGTTTCCTTACGTAGCTACAAATCTGCGTGTGGAACGAGCGATCTGCAGAAGTTTTTTCTGGGTGAATACGTCAACTCAAAGAACGAACGAACGAACTCTTCTAACTCCGCAAATTCATTGCACGAACGTGTGTAGACAGTTTATATGATAGTATCTTAGTTCGTGCCTGCCAGTTATATTCGTGTGTCGAATAACAGGAAGTACAAAAGGAGCCGTGTCTGAGAAACAACCCCATTGTCACCACATGCGTACAACGGTGAGATTTTATTTAATTTAATATAAAATTTCAGGAACTGTCGTTTGTAATTTGCCAGAGATTTTTCATCGCCTCCGTGGCGCAATCGGTTAGCGCGTTCGGCTGTTAACCGAAAGGTTGGTGGTTCGAGTCCACCCGGGGGCGGCTTACTATTTTGTTTTTTCTTAAGCAATTATTTCTGTATATACAAAATATGAAAAAAGCTTTCTTTTTGAAAGCTCTGAAGATCTGCTTGCTTACGCTACGAAAAAACTGGATCGCATGACGTGAAAATGAATTTGTAATTTTGTTGTCATTGCACCTCTGTATTTCAACACCCAATTTTCACCCTTCCTTTATTTCACTCTTCTTTTTTTCTCACTTTCCTTTCTCGATGGATGTTTCAATATTAGAAATATAGGTTTTCTAGTGAAAAGGAAAAATCAACGTACGCTATGATAGATGCACTCACCAAATGTTATGAAGGACTCAAAGGTCTGAGGTGGAATCGGCTAGAGTAATTTGTCATAAGTGATATGGTATATAGTTGCATTCTTAGTTTTTGCTCCATGTAAGGTGATAGTTGTTGTGATGATCACATTCTAGTGATCATTTTCTTGTGACAGCTGATTGTCACTTTCATACAATTGCTTTCTCGCGATTGGCTTAGGTCCAGAAACCAACAAAATAGGTCTGTTCCCGCGAGATTTTTTTAACAATTTGTAAAAGAGAATTGTTTGCTTAAGTTTGAAGAGTAGCAATAAATTCTCTCTTAAACCCAAAATCTCGCGTTTTTGTGAAATGTGTTTGAAACGTCAAAAGTAACAAGTAAAAACAAAACAAAAAAGAAATTGTACAGCAGGAGGAAAATTGTTAGATTGGTTATTATTTCGATTTTATTGAAGAATATGCGTTTAATGAGTACTATTGTATTAGGCGAACAATTCCCTTCAATATGAAGCTCTTTTTTCTCCTCTTTTTCCATGTCCAAGTTATCTTTTGAGTTAATTTGCACAAAATTGTCGCAAAGTTTACGAACTTGACAGGCCGTTCAAATCTGCACATGGAATGTTCCTGCCTTGTATAAACTTGATTGCTGTAAAGCAGATATGAACGCCATTCAAAAAGTGCGGTAGGGTGGGTCGAGCAGAATAAGGATGAAAAACTTTGACATACTTGTATACTACGGTGATTGTTACAGAGAAATTATAGATTTTCGAACTTTCCGAGCAGAGAACATAGATTCAGACAACCACCTCGTATTAACCCAGATGCGTCCACGAATATCTCAGGCACCGCAATAACGAAGATATGAGATGATTCAGCGTTGAAAGGCGTAAACGCAAAAAGCCCACAGAGTCTGCACATCGCGCATCCCTCATCTCCTCGATATTCCCATGCAACGCCGCAACTTACGTGCTGGGTTTCACTCCTAGAGAAACAACTCGTTTACGAAGCTCCACCGCATATAACATCTTATCTGCCGACTTTTATGAACGCCTCTAGCCATTTATCAACAATATGTTAATTTTAGTCCCGGTAAGTTCACTATCGATCAAATATTCAACTACGACAGATTCTCAAAAGAACCCAATAAGTCCAAACCGATACGCACCATCGTTTTATCGATTTTAAGGCGCAAATGACAGCTTCCATAGACGCGAGCTATACAAAGTCCTCTCTAACCTTGGTATCTCTGCCAAACTTGTCAGATTGTGCAGAATGACGGTTCGATATCAAACAAGCGCAAACTAACTATGTATATATTGTCAACAAGGACACACAGCATGTATTAATCGGACAGAACGTTACAATAGAAAGTTACTTGTATAGCTTTGAGGTGGTCAGAGACTTTGTACACCTCGGCTCCCCTATTTATTGCAATCTGATAACGACATCTCATCAAAAATTACTCTTGCCAAAAGCGGTTTCTTCGGCCTAAGAAGGCAAATGAATAATTAGGTCTTATCAAGAAACACGTCATCGTCCTTTATGATGCAGAGGCATGGACGTTACCGAAGGTGGATTATTGTGGTGATTTTTGATCTCGCCTGCGTTGACGGATTTAACGACGAAATATACAAGCTGTACAGTGATATTGTCCTAGTCAGAAAAGTACATATAAGACACCTCACATAACTAAGCCATGTATAGCAATTGAACTACAACTCTCCGGCCCGAAGAGTTTTCGATTCCGACCCGGAGTGACAAAGAAATAGAGGAAGACCATGCATTAGGTTCAGAGTTCAGCTGAAGGCAGTTAGCAGGAAAGCCCTATTTATTGATTGAGGACCGGGTCCACCCTAGACTTTAGCGCCAACCAATTAAATAAGTAAGATGTAATTACATGCGTTATTTATAAATTTATTTATCCCTTTATGAATGCGCCATCAATTTTTAAAGTTATTCTTAAAAAAATACAAAAAAATTTTGCCTCGCCCCCGGGTGGACTCGAACCACCAACCTTTCGGTTAACAGCCGAACGCGCTAACCGATTGCGCCACGGAGGCGATGTTGAAAGCTTAGCAGATATCTAATGTCAGAATTTGAGAAAATATTTTACTAAAACATTCATAACTAATTTATGTATTTATAAAGCGTAATTGCAGCAGTTCTATGGATTAGGATAAGAAAAGACTTCTTAACGAAAGGGTTTCGTATTTTATAATTCAAAAATGCCTCTAACGAGTTTTCGTCAAGATCTACACTGTCATTTTCATCCTGTTCTCTCTCGGCTACGAAGTGTATTACACCAAAATGTTTGACATCTGCGACTAGGTACATGATTTTTGAATCGCATATGCAGTTTATGTTGTTACATTAAACCTGGAGCTGGTATAAAAAACATTTTGCAAGCTTAAGAGTTATCATTCGCTTACTTAACTTAACCAAGTCCATTCTTCGTATATTTGCCACGCAAGTAAGTAATCTGTCATATGAATAGTCTTGATGAAGGTAGAACGCACCTTAACACCTCTCTTGCTCATTATCTGATTTAGCATTTAATTGAAAATGATAGAATGTTTCTTCACTGAAATCCATTGCATATCTGCAATAGTTTCGAGAAAGAATATGGAGGCCAGCCGTAACGCTGTTTAGCGGCTAGTGTTTCCCAAATCCAAAAATTATTCATTGTCTGCTTGAGTTCCAGACGGTCTTAAAGTAGATAGAGGGATGGTGGTCTGGATCAAATCGAAACTCATCAGTCTTTTCAGAATTACCACCCTTGGCATCGATGACAAAATTCCACCTACAATCACGAAGAATCTCCATTCCACACTTCGAGACAGATGCACAGCAACATATTCAGCTTTTTTTTATACAAACTCCGGAAGCCGTCCTATTTATGGATGCAAATGCTGCTTCTCGTTTCGCAAACGTTTTACCAAAAAAATTTTCATTTCTTGTCGCTTTGTTGAAAAGTTTTCTGGTCTCAATTCTCAACTTCGCGAGTTTTTTAGACCACCAACGAGTAACTCTATTTGCCGCCTTAGTTTTTTCATCGCAAGATTGATGTTAGGTACTTGTAATGGCCGTGGTTAGTTTGTCCCAAGCAAGTTCAAGGCTATCAATATCTCTTAATAACTTGTTGCAGCTAGTCATGTTTTCCATGAGTTTTTGGTATTATAAGTCCCAGTCTGTGAATCTTGGCTGTTTGTATGTTTCTAGAAGACTGACATTGAATAGAATTTGGCGATGATCAAACATTGAAGTTTCTGTTGATGCATGCCAATTTTCAATGAAGTGTACACAAGAAGAGATGTAGGACCTCTTCCTTGATTCTATTTATAAAAGTTGGGCAATTCCCAGAATTAATAATTTCTAGATTATTAAAATTAATAAATTCTAAGATCGACTCACCTCTTGATATTTATGATGAAGCTTCCCCACATTGTGTGGTGAGCATTCGCATCACACCCAATTATAATTTGAAGGTTCCCGTTGCCACAGTAGTTCAAAAGTCCCTTCAGTGGCAGAATTGCCCGGAATTGCTTCTGTAAAACCTCATTCGTTTGGAATTTGAATAATTTTAGTATTACCTTTGCAAAGAATGCAGGCTCTTGGTTTGCCTTGTCATAGAGTAACTCACCTGATATCCGCTTTAACTCTTCCTTGTAAAGATATTGCTCCTAGATGAGAGATGCATCAAGGTGTTCCGTATTAAATCTACAAGTATGACTCAGAACCGCCGATACTGGTTTAGAGTGTTGTACAATAATTTGGATGACTATTAAGTTCAGCCGAAATACTGTCTTCCAACATCAAGCACGAATCATCTGTCGTTTTTGATACGGGTGGTTAGGTCTGGACACCACAGGCATCAATAAGCAATAAGTGTTGCTCTGTTCGCAGCTCACACGCCTGGTTTCCTAATGGGATTTGTTTTAAGCCCTTTAATTCGCACCAGAGAAGTTCAAGAACACGCTTCCTCTTATCAAAAGGAATTGCTATTTCGACTTCTTATCTATTGAGTAAACAATAGTATATTCCCTATTTTTCGCCTTTGCAGTTCTGAGGGTTAGCAGAGGGAGAAATATCAGAATTTTACCTTGCTATCCTACTCAGGAAGACTTCCTTGGGCGTGAGATCATCATCGGGGGAAATATACGACACATGTGTGCGATTTGGGGATATTATCGCCCTGAATTGTCACAAGGTCCGCATTTAGCCCCGGTTTTATTTTTGCAACAGCCGACATGAGCCATTTCTTGGTTTCCGTGAAAAGGCATGTGATCGAGAGCCAATCATCTTTTGTTGATATGGCAACAAATTTTGTGGGTTCTGTTTTGAACTTAATGGGTCATCCCCTTTCTTAATTGCACTAGAGCCCTTGTTGGCTTCTGCGAGAGTCGTGTTGGCTGCTCTCTGTACCCTCGAACGTATTCTGCTAGGGTCAGCACTCGACTGCTTTTGTCCTCCTTGCGATGAGTCAGCACTTGTGTCTTTGTGTGAAACTGACTGTGGATTGGACTTTTTTAATGCTTTATCCTTCGGCTAGTTGTTCGTGGACCTGCATCTTTTGGAGGAGCCGGGGTTATCAGTTTTTGCTGTCCTCTGGGCAAGAAGCTGAGCACAGAAACGTGAATCGCGGCCTGAAGAATAATTTTTTGGGTTCGCCATTGTAGATGTAATTATACGCCTTATAACTATATTTTAACGATTAATAGAATAAGGTGAGGAAAATGGACTTTACAGCATCTTACACGGACAATCTGTGCACGGACAATCCTTTGCGATCTCGAACTGCCCTGTATCCTCAAACTACTTCACAGTATGATACACTAAATTATGAGTAAATCCAAGTGGTCACAAGATCCGCCTTTCTATGCTGCATTAGAGAAAGCCAGCTACAACAATGGAATTTTCAATGTCATTCAATTCCTCTGAAGACAAACAGTTTTTGCCCTGCACTGTAAATGCAATGAACATATGTACGTATGAGTATGTCACATGTTAGCAGTCAGCCCATGAATGTATTTACTTGCGTACCAGATTTTTCTTTAGTTCAGTAGTTTAATTGAACGTAAAAATGTACGTGCCAGAAACAGAAAATCATTGGAATTATTCAAATTTAGTTTCTTGACTGACCTTACCTTTTAGCTGACTCTTCCTGAAAATCAGCCTTGTCATGACGGGAAGTCTCAATAATCCAATATCTTGAGAAACGTTTTTTAATAATTATTTTCATTTCTTAAGAAAATAGTAATATTGACAAGCTTTATTACATTCTACGAGTGAGCCTACCAGCCTGACTTTTTAAACTTGCCCAAACGCCTTGGTTACAGATGCTGTGTTGGCAACTTTTTACTATTTGACGGCCGCAAATGCTTCATTTTAAATGTACATATACTACGCTACGCGGGTCAAACCTTGAGACAATAGCTCCATTGATGACAATTTGCGTGTTATAAATGGTGAGATAGTTTCGTAACTCGGCAAGATTTAATGTTTACTGCTTTCGTACTTGAAGTCTACATTACACACATTTGATCATCTGGCATGGGCTTTGAAATTTCTCTTATTCATGATGGGCCCTGTGGCCCAATTCCACAAGAAATAGAAATTGAATTTAACATTATTTGTACCAAACCTTTTTCTACTCACATTTGAGTTGTATAACCATTGTACTATGAAACTCTACGAAAAGCACCCAAAAATAGACTGGCTTCAAAAAAACAACAAGAGAAAAACAAAATATGTAATTAAGATTTTCCTTTAATCACACTTTTATTTGCACTAAAACGTTCTCCTCTGGAATTGCTTCGAATTGTTGTTTGTTGAGGACTAAAACAAATCGTAGAAATAGTCCAAACCCTGCCCTAGCTCCCAAATTGATATACCAACTCCCAATTCCTCGGCCAACTTAATGCGCTCGTTGATTGAAAACAAAGTTGGGTAGAAAACAAAGTGGCGGCCATTAGAAGTCCTAAAACAATTATCATCATCTTGCTAGGTGGTTTCAAGTGCATTTGTGAGCAAACTTACTTGATCTCAAAGAAATTCTCCACGTCATGCTCGTCGTAAGTTAGACGCTTCTTTACATGTTTTACCAAGTCCAAATACTGCGCAGCAACAATAGCACCACCGCCATCTGGAGTGTAGTCATTGCCATACATGTTTAAGCCCATTAAGATCTTCTTTCGTTTGACCTGATAATGCTCCGCTGTCGCGGGTACAATGTTCTCAATAGATCTCTTCATCCAATGAAGGGGGGCATTAGCGCCTAAAACAAAGCAAAATACGTAAGTCATATAGAGGAAACTGTTTTCGATATACCTGGCCGCTGAACGTTAGAAAAATCGTACGTCATTAGTGAAAAGGCGTAAACATGCGAATACAAATGTTCAAAATGTTTCTCACTAAACAAATTGTGCATCTCCTCGCGCAGCGGCGGAATAACCAGAATCAACTTAAGACCCATTTGTTGGAGTTCCTTAGCTGAAAACCAGGAATATCTTTACTTTTTGCAACATATGACTCACTAAATTGACCTACATAAATCAATGACAAGATCATACAGATACTGATCATCAACACGTGCGGCTAGTTGCGACCAAATCTCTAGGACAACTCCGTCAAACTGGTTGACAACGCAATTGTTCACAATCAACTCGTTTACAGCTCGCCTTTCATGTGCCAGTGACAGCAATTTAGAATAATCCTTTTCGTTGAATTTATCGAAAATAACTCGTGGATACACTACAAGCCAAATCAAATTAAATTCGGCTCCAGAATTAATGATAACGAAGCGCTACTCACCTTTAAGATTCTTCTTAGCCAAGCGACCTGCTTTCCGAATATCTCGCACCCAACCGGCATCGATGTCGTGCTTACCAACCAGCTCGTACCTATTAGGGGCTTTGATTATTTGAAACCACACAGGTGATATAACATCAAACTTCTTGGCAAAGATTTTAGCCACATCGTAGCCATGGGAATTCCACTAAAATTGCTTAACGTAAAAACGAATTTCAAAATTAAAAGTTTACTCTAGTTACCGCGGTAACATAGCCCAAAACTGTGCCATTAAACCTTCTCAACGAGGTATCCTTGTAGTAGCCACCACTCTCGACGATTATATCCTTGGCCACGGGTTCTTCATCGATAAGTTCTCGATCGAAAACACTGTCCTCCTGCGGACCTTGTTTCACTTTCAATTGTTTTGCTTGCTTCACCTTATCGCCAGGTGAAATTGTCGATAATACGGGCGCTGCAAATATTGCAGCTATAAAGATAAGACGAATCATCAGCCAATGAAGTGTCATGTTTTATCACAGATCTTTATTTAAAAATCGAATATGATTCAATCAATTATAGGTCCGGCATCCACGTAGAGTTCTTGACCAAACAAACACAAATGTCAACTTTTTTCAGATAAACAAATGAACAGCTGTGCTTTGTAGCGATGTTAGCGCTCTTGGTGGACGAAAAAATGTGCATTGTACAGGGCTGGCTGGCAGTGAGCGAACGAATATGAAATTGTGTTACTACAATTTAAATAGATAGTTTTATTTTTGCTTGGAACGCAGAACTTTGTTTGCCTAATGGGGATGGAAGTCTAAGATCTAAATCGAATCCCTTCATGAAGACGAGAGCATCACATTTTTCATTAATTTGGAAATCGCGAAGAATCTAGTAAATTCTTTTTGTTTTCGAAGCATTCATCGTTCTGGTGTCAAACTTCAGAGTAAATTGCAAAACAAGAGTCAAAAATAGGCGACGAGCAGAATAATCGAATCTCTAGTGCAAGCTGTACGACAAACTTCACCGTTTCAAACAGAAAATGATTTCATGATTTAAAGCTGTGGGAGTATATCCTTGCCACTTCATAACGCAGTCCCATTCCGCAACCAGAATCCTACTCGTATTTAGTACCTTGGCTGGGTGTTGTTTTTAACGCGTAGAACATCTGTCAAGAGTTGCTTTGTGAAGAAATCCCCTTAATATTAATAAAAAGGTTCAATCTGTATTGGTCCACCTATATTTTTGAATGACATTTTGGAAGATCTTTTTCTGTTGGTCCCCAAAGGGAAGGCCCATTCGCAACAGCGGGTTGTGAAAGTGGAGTTTCACAGCGACATCAGCGTAGGTACATTGCGTAGCGAGGAAATGAATGATGGCTAGATAACCCTCCGCCTTATACCAACTGGGAAGAAGAGGACTTCGCGTTAAATAGCGTGCACCGTAGTAGAAGAAAAAAACCCGTAAGAACAAACAAGAGGAAAGAGACTGTCATAGTAAACGTGTTACGTTGTCAATACCTTCGGGATAGTGACAAATACAATGAAGACAAGCAAGAGAGAATACGAAGTTTAAAACCATCACCCTAAATTACTATATTTTATATGATTTTAATTTGATAATTTTGTCAGTATAGACAAAATAATAAAGAGTAAAGTCCACACATACTCGTATATTTAAAATGTTTATTAAATACAGGGTAATTTATTTTGTGGTTCCGAAAGTAAATTTAAATAAAACACATTTATGATTTAGATTTCGATAAAATTTTTATTTCAATATATTGTTTGGATCTTGCTATTACAAATGGAGTATAACATTATTCAAATGTACCTTACGGGAGTTCTTGCAGGACTTCATTCCGACAAACTAATTTTCGATGACTTTTCGACACATATCGGGCAATAACTTGACGAATATTGGTTTTCAAAGCGTCAAGAATTATAGCACAGCCTCACAAATGATACGATCTTGGAGGTCAGTTCACATCACCAAAACGCAAAATAACTCGTCCTGGAAATTGTTCCTGCAATAAAGCCAAAACGGGATATGTTGCGTGAGATGTGGCATCGTCTTGTTGAAACCACATCTCTTCCACATCCATTTGAGGCCAAAAAAAATTAGTTAACATTTGGCTATAGCGATGAGAATTGACGGTTACACCTTCCTCATTTTCGAAGAAGTATGGAACCAATCGGCGTATGTTCTACGCATTACGTGGTAAGCTTGCATCAATTCCTGAGTGAGTTGAACCTTACAAAGGTGCAGATGAAAATGCAAATGCAATATGTGCCATAATGTGCCGTAAGACAA
Organism: Volucella bombylans; assembly: GCA_949129095.1. Taxonomy (NCBI): domain Eukaryota; kingdom Metazoa; phylum Arthropoda; class Insecta; order Diptera; family Syrphidae; genus Volucella; species Volucella bombylans. Next base: position 103,231,821 of record OX422144.1, on the reverse strand, counting down.
GCCCAAATGCTGTGCTCGACGTGAAATCGATGGATTTGGATCTTCTTCAACATTTCCACTAATGGCAGCTACGAGTATATTTTCTGTAGAGCGTGCATTTCGATGATGGATATGCCTTAAGACATATGTAAAGGAGCCAGTCACTTCGATTTTTTTTGCTTGTAATGCACGAAAATTATATGCTACAGAATCACTATTTTTGTAGTAAGTTTTCACTAATTTCACACTTTGAGCAATTGTTAAATGATCCATATTGTGAAATGGCAAACCTTAAAAAATAGATGAATTAACTCAGATGGCAACCTCCACTAATACTTTTGTAAACCCTTAACCATTGCACAGACACATTGTAAGGGTGTAAAATGGTGGTAATGTGAATTGCCAACACATTGTACATCTCTATAACCTGCCAGAATATGCCAGAATGAGAGCACTTTACAAGTGAAAGTGCTAGAATGAGAGTGATTTACACGTAAAATTCACTATTCGTGTGTAATGTGGATGACGTTTTTTGAGTAAAATGGGTGGTATAGTGTAAAATGGGAGAAGCGATCAGTGGAAAGCTGGTTTTGGTTTTCCAATATCTGGAAAGTGTGCCATCTATGATATGTTAGTTCATCTATGCCTTAAATTAAACATATAAATATAATCTCTCGATTTGACGTATGAGGTGGAAACAGGGATGTCAAGTCCGGGTTACAAATTGGATGACCCTATATCAGAGACACATCGGCTTCGGTTTTCCGGAACAGGAATTTCCTAGTGTCAATTAATGCCCTTAGTAGATTTAATTCTAAGTCTGCTTATATAAATATGACCACAGCGGCTTGGTGGGAATGACCAATTACATATTTTGAAATCATTAACTTTTCCATAATACTCGTACATATCTCCCCTACAAATTTTCTGTTCCAGCAATACATTAAAAAATTCACATGATAGCGAATCTCCTTTGGCAGAAACTTGGAAAAGCGTCGGTATCGTGGAATCTACGTTTCAAATTTCTTGCTTTCAAGCAATTTCAATACGCGCTCTGTATTATGGAACTCCCAAAATTATTCGACTTCACTATGCTGGGAAGATTCATGGGCCATTTATCTCTAACGCTAGATTTTTCCACCTTTCATCTTTTGGATACGTATAGATTCATATGTGTTCTTCCCCGTTACTCTAGTGTTCCCTCGCAGCATTCTCATCTCTGCAATTTCTCTCACTATTATACTAAAGGCATATTTTGAGTAGTTGATGTACACCCACAGTGGCCTCGGCTATCTCCTTGAAATTGCAATACAAGTGTACATCTGCACAAACCAAATACACAGTAGAGTGTTTTTAGCCAGATGCTCTTAGAAGACTACGGCCGTTATAGGCGCCGTACGTCGTTCTAAGTCGAATCTCTATTTCTGCGGGGGTGTCAGACCTCTGAGATAGTGGTAACGGCTAACTACTAAATTTTCACCTTCAACATATTGAAGGAGTGCTTCACAATTATTGGCACTCAGTCAATTTTATTAACCGTTCCGCCGTCTGCAGATACCCAGTTTTCTATGTGATTATTCAAACGCTGAAATTAAGTCCTATTTATAACCATATCACAGAAAATTCTATGAGTAATAACAGTAGAATTAGTAATCCATTTTGGCATTGGGATCCCTGAATACGACCTTGACATCGTGCTCCGGACTGCCTCCGTTCAAGAGGTTATTAAATTGCTTATTAATAGGGCGTTAAATGTAGTCAGTAGGGGCCTGCGTAATATTAAGTCACACATCGGTCCAGACCATTTTCTTCAGTTGTTTTTCCACAAAGAATTCGTATCGCAATACGTTCGGCCTCTTAAAGCCGCAATGTACCTACATATATTTATAATAAATAATTACAGAACATACTCGTAGTTCATTTCCGCTGCGATTATTGTTATGTCTGCTTTATACTACTGAGATTGGATTCTATTTACTAGAGTGCATCGGTTTTATGTCAGAAAGTAGTTGCCTCCCACGTTGCACTTGCTACAGAATGACAATAAAATCAGCACTCCAGAGTTTCTTCTTGCGTATTTTAGATGGAGCTATAGTCTGGAGTGGACTTGAACTTTAACAAACAAGCCTCTCCATTTAGCTAGATCGTTAAATTATTAACACCATTTACGCACTCCTTGTTGGTTAAAGTCTCAACCTGAGTTGAGGTTTGGCCAAAACGACGATGTTTCCTCGATCTCATCCGCCAGTTATGGTAGTCCTTCTATTCAGACTCTTCTGAGTAGGTCAATGTCGCTGTACAGACCGTCGTTGTATCTTCTTCTCCATTCACCACATATGCAGACAGGACCGAAAATAGGACGTCGAATTTTGATGTTAAAACAGTCTACGGTCTCCTGGTCCAATCTTGGCAAATCCTTTTTTACTGTGACTGACATATGGTATAGCAGGACTGAAATTGTAAGGGTCTTTTACACGTTAAGCTACTCAATTGCCCTTTTTATCCTAAAGAAATTACAAATGAAAAGAGTTATTCTGCGTTTAATCGCAGTCTTGGTAATAGATAACCTAACCTACTAATACTTTTGCAAACCCTTAACTTTCCCACAGACACACTGTAAGTGAATTCCAACACTTTTACATCTCTATAACTTTGTCGAAATTTGAGAGCAGACAAGTAAAATTGCTTGCGTGAGAGCGATTTACACGAATGTGGTGACGTTTTTTTGATTGAAATGGGAGTGGTTTATATTTATGAAATGGGAGGAAAATTGCCATTGATGACAATTCACACATATTCACAGGCAGATTCGCACGTATAGGGGCGACCAGTAGAAAACAGGTTTTGATTTTCCAATATCTGGAAAGGTTAGTTTATCTACGGGCTTGGTGCCATTGTCAAACAGTGATGTCAAATATGTTGAATGTCTTTTTTGTAAACATATTACGGATATTTCTATATAGCCGATATTTATGCGATAAATTTCTAAAGATTGTGTCTGTGGTGTTAGTGGATTGAATATTGCATATTTTTTCAAAAATTATGATAAAGAAAAGTATTAAGCGCGTCGCCTTCCCTAATTCCTCTTTATTGCAATAAATTCTCTCAATTTCCTGCGCCGTCTTCATGCTCCTTCTGTTACTTGTTATCAGTACTTGATGCTGGCGACATCATCGACTTAATCGAGAGATTAAGGGACACTCTATCGCAAAGTCCCTAACGATTTCTTGCGATTTCGCAATGTCAAACCGTCCCATAGTATATTTTTGTCTATGGAATCTTTCGACATCATTATAATAGTCCGAGGCTGTAACACGTTTGGACATAACTCATAACGGATAAGGGCCTGGCTTCGATGGCAGTGTGGCAAATCTGGTTGATAATTGATAAATTAGAACAGTAATGTAATATATGTATAATATGTGCGTATTGAGATGCGGTAAATGTACACTAGCCTCGAAAATATATTATTCCATTTCGGAGAGGATGTCTTAAATTTACAATAAAATCGCTAAGGTCGATACCTTAGGTCAGAAAACGTGATATGGATAATCCGGAAGCTCACGCCAGAATTTAATCTGTATATAATGACATGATGCTATCGCAAGCAATCGCACGCTTTCTATTGTACTTCTTGAGTGGCGGTTATATCTCTTTTGCAGCGGTGTAAGGCCTACGCAATCTATTAATGGACTTTTTTGTTTGATTTCTTTGCAATAGTATGGCTGTAACTCACCACCTCAAACTTGGAGGGTCAGGCTCTATCTGTGACCCCTCTGACTTTCTTCTTAAATGATTTAAAATACCTACTAACATGGGCGATATAGTAAGCAAATAAACCCGATATCCGAGTTCGGTCTAGTGGTTTGCCATTGAAAGATACAATGTTTTCAATTAAAATAATTGGCCTTATATGACAAATATTTTAGAGTGCATATGGAGTGTGATACAAACCAGGAATGAGATAATATAACAAACTCAATAAGCGTCGAACACGTTACTTATGATAGTGAAAGAAAATTGTTTTTAATTATGACTCGTTCTTAAATTACTCGTACAATTAAAACCACGGTGCGTATGTGTACTATTTATTTCTTCCACAGCCATAAGCAGTTTACTAACATAGATAATGGCACTTAACCACATGCCCTCCATTACAAAGCAGAACCATGCACATGCTTAGAATTTTCCAGTGCATGCTGCACTCGTATTGGTATCTAGCACTGGCAATAGCTTTAGGATTGCGTGTTGACTTACAATCTAAACAAGGAATCCCGCTTAATAGTCATAGATTCGGTATTTCACTACTATTTCGCCATCTCGAATTCCACACATATTAAGGTTGGTTACTCCACGAAGCTAGCATGGAGTAACTAGTAGCCATTCGCTTGAAGATCTCTTAAGATCGTTCCAAAGAAAGTCACTCTTTTCTGAAGTAAGAGTTTCTCCTGGGCATATTTCATCCATCTGTCTCCGAAGTATCTTCAAGTCAAGTATCTTCAAGTCAACCTAGAAATTTATAAAAAAAATTGCCGTTCCAAGTGAAAAGTTTCAGTCGCCAGCTTCATCTCATCGGACTCGGTTCGTAGTCTTTAAAATTAAGCCACCGCCGGTTATAAAGCGCAGCAGAAGAAAAAACTTCAATTGATAGTTGTAAAGGGAGGAAAAAAAAACCACAACGGCGATAAAAAAATACAAAACCACTTCTTGGTGAAAAGTTATCCACCCGTTGCAGTGCAGTGATCGTCAGTGTATTCAAGTGTTCGTACTCACAGGGGAAATTGTCGAAAGTTTTTCCCACCCAAGGTCGATTTTAGTTAACCATAGTGTTCACCAAAGGTGTTTTTGAAAAAAAAAAAAAAAAAAAAAAAACATCTCGGTGCCTCATTGGATCATGTTAATGTGGACCCTGTCCGTTTTACTTTTGTTGATCTTCAGCGCTGCTCCAGATGGTAATTTCCCATTTAATTTTGAACAATTATGGCCAGCCAGTAGTGGAGTCTCTGGCATGGTTTCTAATATATAATACATATTTTCATGCGTGAAAGTTGGTTGGTGTGTGTCTTTTCTGGTCGATTATTGTTGTTGTTTTGGTTAATGATTTTACTGTGTCCAGCGATTAAGTAAACAAATAACGGCTATACTTTTTGTTGTGTAAATCAGTGATTACACAATTTCGGTTTCCATTTGGAATATTATGAGCCCCAACCAATTGGTTCAATGGTCAACGAAGACAGTGTCCAAATTCGGATTCAGGTTGACAGTCTTTGGAGATGATCGATTTTTTTTTTAATAAATATTTGTTGCTGTTGGATGGACGTACATCGATAAATGTCTATAAAAGGAAGTACTTCTGAATTAAAAGTTATAACAAGACTTTCCAGTAGCTAAGTTGATAAGCAGCTGCTAGGTTGATCAATTAGGGGCTAATGTGCAGTTGTAATAGATTTTCCTGTCTGCTGGATGAACTGGGCTAATTGGCATTCAGAAAATGCAATCTGATGTGTATTAACGAATTCTGTTTTGAGCAAATTCGCAAGTAAAAGAAAATAGAGAGTTGGCCATATGACGAAAGTTGTATTGGCAGTTAACAACTCGTATCAATATGAAACTACAGATACTGTTTTGTGCATGACTTCTTCGAAGTTGTTAAGCAGCTAAATTGAAAATTACTGACTTTTATTGGTGGTTAGATAAATTAAAGTGAAAAGAACAGCATCACATATAATTACTAAGAGGTATACCCCTTGAGTGAGCAAGTATTATAGTTGTGTACCGTGACGGGACTTATCTACTCGTACCTAAGCACAAACTAGTAAAATTTGGTAAATCCATTTCAATGGAAATATGAGACATGCTTTCTTGATGCAACAAGTGACATATTTGTAAGCTAATTTTTAGTAAAATAGTATGAACATCTAAACCATGAGTTCAACAACAACTTTTTACCAGCAAGACGTGGGTATAAATACTAACTTATAACTTACTTACTAAATTGCTGTACGGCACAGTACCTAACATCCTTTTCGATTCTGTGAGAGATGCTTCCAATTATTCAAACGTATTCAGTTTTAGTAATCTTTTCGTATGGGAGGCCGGAGAGGTTGTGCAGCTAGAAAATACCTTTGAATAATGAATTATAGTCTTGCAGCTTTTTGGACTACGGTTTTTATTTAGAGTGGTCTTTGGCTAACTGCCTCCAGTTATGCACTCCGAGATAGTTCACGTCCCTTTCCACTTGTGCAAGTCGTTCAAGGTCAGATCTATGCTTTCTACCTTAAGGGAGCAGCGAGCGTTCTCCACCGTCATTCTGCAGGAACGTCAAAACTAGACATGGCTCAGTATAGTTCGTGTAAATGCTGTTGCAATATATCTATACGGCCTTTTTTCTAAGATTTGCCGTAGTACGAATATTTGTCAATTGTGGACTTACTTGGTCTAAAATTGCACTGATGGTTGACAAATGGTTTCACAATCTTGTACGTATTGTTAAGGAAACTGATGTCAATTTAGAAGGCCTCCATTGTTGTTGTTCATTTAATGACATTATGATAAGTAAAAACGATTCTATAAAGCTTTAATGCTCGATAATTCCCATCATGATTCCACACAAACATTTGACATTAAAAGTAATGCAGCGAACACCATGGACTTTTTACTTATCACCCTGATAAGTACACAGCTTTAGGAAATTCAACTGATGATTATGCTTCCTCTATGTAGAAATACATAAGTTTACTTTCTTAATACTTTATTATATTTTTGCGACGTAAGAGTAGTTATAATTTTGCGTTCGCCAATAAAGAATCAAAAAAACAAAGAGAAAATATCCGAGTACATACATCAAAGGAAAGGATAACAGGAGGGATGATAAAGGAATTAATAAAGATTAAGAGTGACTTTGCATTCTAAATTTCTCAGCTGTCCTGGTGTACATCGTACCCACATCTGATTTGTCGTCCTCCATTTCATCACTCTGTCAAACGGGATGGCGGATAGTTCTTCTTGCTATCCGTTAAAGTACTTTTACTTTGCGGCCCTTCTCTTAATTTTAGTTTCAGTTTATTTTTTATCTTTTTTGGAACAATGCAATACAAGTACGACATAAGGTGTTTTATAGTACATTCAAGATATCATATAAGGAATAAATGCATACAAAAATATAACGAGATGAGTTTAAATAGTTAAAATTAACTTTGTTCAGTGAGACTGTTCCATAGTGTTCCGATCAGAAAAGTACAAGGTTTACTGTTCAGTGAGAAAAATTTCTGTCCGAATATGTTCTGCTCTGTGTTCAGTGAGGCTGTTCCAATCTATTCGGAACAGAAAACCTTGCACCTACTTTCGAAGTAGAACACAATTGTGAAAAATGTCAAAATCAGCTGTGCTGTACTTTTCTGTTCTCATTTGATTTGACGTTTTTCACAAATCTGTGCTGTTCTGTTCTAGTTTTTCCTCACTGAACAAAGCTATTGTGAATTATCAAATGTGCAGTTATTGTGGATTGAGTTTTTGGAAGAGATATAAAGGTTATCGGTTCATAATACTCATAATTTTATACATTAGTATACAACATCTATTTTTGAAGAATTTCTGTAGTGTACAGCCAATTACTATTTTATGTTGTGTGATATACATATGATCCCATCACAGCAATTCGAACTATCTAATCATGTCATTGGAGATAACGAGCAATTTATGAAAAGAATGTGAATCTAGTTTGGAGTATACAGGTATTAAAAATTCAACAAGAGGGACCAGCAAAGTTTTGATGAGTCATAGTTAGTTTAGTGTCTACGGGCGTAAAACTAGAGAGCAACCATAGCTTACGAAGATCACCATATATCTGGTCAACAGTGTAATTTATATGATCATGAGCAGAGAAATTGGAATTTATTTTGAAACCTATGGTGATAACCTTATCTCTGTAAAACAGGGGTCATATCATTAGCATCGACGTAACGTTTTGATATCATTATGGATTGTGATTTATTCCGATTTTATATTTACGAGTATATTTTTAAGACATCGTCTTTTATTCTGCCGACCAACTCTTCAGTTAAGCCGATTGGTTTAGAGAAGGAAATTTGAAAATCATCAGCACTAAGAAGGTCGTTGATATACAAACAGTATAAAAGAGGGCCTAGTATTGAACCTTGCGTAATGCCACACATTAGTTTTTCAGACTTCGATCAGTCTTAGACCAACACTTACTCTTTGACTTCGATTATAGCGATAATCTTTTATAAGCCGAGCTGCTCTTGAACTAAACCCAACATAAGACATTCGTAAACTGCTTTTGAAAAAGGAAAAAAACACAGTATTGTGATGGTATTCAAATCGAATTCTGTGCTTATATTGAGAGGAGGACATCAAACTGTATTAGTCTAGTTGATAGACAATTTGTTTTGTAAGAACTTTTTCAAATACTTTTGGCAGATAAAACGCTCGTGTTCACCAATTTTCTGGACAACATATCTCCTATTCCATATTTTGATTACGATCCCATGGAGTCCCAACAATTTACGACTTAACTTTAAGCAAGGTTTAAGTTAGGTTCGGCGTATGACCACAAAATCTCCAACTTTGTATTGTGCCGCTTCTTTTCTCCTCTTGTTATAAGTTTTTTTTTATTTTCCTCCTGTATCTTTTTAATCTGCTCCAATGCCGTTACTCTGAGTTTCGATCGGTTATCTGTACCAATGAAAAGGTTTCGGCTTAGCTAAAATGTTTAAAATGGGGATTATTATTCCGTCCACCAGTTGGGTATAAGCAAACGAATTTGGAAAAGTTATCGACAATAACAAAAATATGATTGTATGGTCGCCGTCCTGGGTCCTAGATAGCCAACGTGGTACTCGAATATGTCTAACGGTCAATATATTTTATCTATTTTTCTCCCTCAGAGCATCGATATAAGATTTTACCTTTTAGTATGAAGTCTTTAATCTTACCTTCGTCAACGCGCTTACCCAACTGCAGAATCTCCGGATCCTCACTTTGCGCTCGTTGAATCTGTGTGAAGAGAACATCTAAAGCCCTTTCTATAGCACTAATGGATACAAGGTGTCAGCTTAATGCGTCTACATTACACATCAAGTGCCTGAACGCCGTTCAATAGTGTACTGGAACTCCCAACACACTACCCGTAAGTTGATATCTACTTTAGCCATCGTTAGAGTGAATGCTTGGCAATGGAAGAATTTATAAATGTAAAAAATTCCTGTAAATTGACTGCAGCAAAATTTGAAAGCATTGATGAACACAACTTCTGCAGCATTGCTGTCGCAACTTTGCAGATGTCAAAATTGTGTCCATAAATATATTACAAACATTTTAGTTGTTAAAGAATGCTGAAGACGTGAAAAATAATTCTTAAAAAGTACGATGTCTAAAATTCTTATTTTGACAATTTTGGGTAACTCTCTAAGCTATTATAGTTTAGAGAAACTGTTTTTTTTCTCCTGCAGCTAATATAATCCGCTTCTATCGCCAAACATATGGGAATTAATAGTTTAATTTCTGCTGAAGTTCAAACCTTGTTTTTCTTTTTCTAAATTTCAAAACTGCTACTTATATTTTTGCTATCCTCTTGGATCACAACTTCGCAGCAAAATAAAAACTGCTGCAAAATTGCAATACAAATACAATCATTTGACGTTTATGACGACAAGTGATATGAAAACATTTGCTGCAGTAATATAGTACAGTCCTTTACATTTATGAACTCAGCTGCAGTATTTTTGCAATTATGAACTCACCTAATCTATTACTATTCTAAAAAGAATACCGAATAAGTAAACTCGTAAATTCTTCAATGATTTCTTGCTATGCAAGATCTTCAAGCTCGTAATACTTATACTCCTGTTCGGCTATTGTTGTTGTCCAACTCGCGTAATCCACTGAATGTAATTGGTTGTCTTCAGAATCTTTTTGCAAAAAGATAGCGCCTAATCCCTGCTTTGCTGCACCTGTATGCCGTTCCGTTTCAAAACCCAGGCGATAGATTCTCAAGACTAGTTGGTTCGTTAGACAGTAGAAACTTTAACTGATAGAACGCTTGCATCTGTCTTGGACCGAACTCAAAAATGCTGTCGTCGCTTTAATAGCTCAGTAATTGGTCTAGCGATAGTAGAGAAACTAAGAATAAATTTCCGGAAAGCCATGGAAACTCTGAACGGCTTGAACTGTTTTCGGCGTTGCAAAATTTGTTACGGCACCAGTCTGCTTTGGCGGTGGCTTAAGTTTCCCGCCCTCAATCACGCAGCCCAAACACTCAACTTGACTTTGCAAAAAACAACATTTTTCCAAATTAAAAAAAAGACCATACTTTCTTGCCGTTTCCAAAACTCTCTAAAGCTTATCCAATTTTTCACTTATGCAGGAATTCATTAAATTTCATTTGAACATAACCTGGAAAAACTGCCAGCGATTGCTAAATCCAAATGGGACACGAAGAAACTCGAATTGTCCATAAGAGGTTACAAATGCTGTGTATCTAATACTGTCATCGCCTAAAGTGACATGAAAAAAACCATCCCGGAGATTCAAAGTTCTAAAGATCATCGCAACTTGCAACTTGTCGATCTGATCTTCAATTAGTCGAAGAGGATATCAGTCACGTATAATTTTTTTATTTACCTCCCGGTAAATTAAATAAATCCACTCACAGCCACATCTTGCTGTTCTTTTTTCTCACTAAAACGATGTGACTGGCATAATCCGACGCATTTGGCCTAGTGATAAATTCACCAATCCACTTCTCGACAATTTCATTCCCTTCAGACCCCTCTTTTAGTAGAATTTTCATTTTAACTCCAGAATTGGTTTATACTCTGAAATCAGCTTTTAAAGGTAACGTGTGTAGTTTATGTTAACCCTAGATTTAGTGCAAGCTGTTCCTCTTCACCTATGTCGATGTTACAAAATTCCTTCACTAAAACTTCTTCACAGTTTTTCTCGGCGGGTTGTTTTGCATCGTCCTTACCCTTTATTAATCCTATTCTTTCAATTGGATTTCCACTAAATGCGTTAATCCGCTTCCCATTACCAGATCGTATGGTATAATATTTTTAGAAGCTACTAGAACGTTAAGCTCAACCGTGACACGGTCAATAACAACTTCAGCATTAAAACTTCCCAAAGTTTGCATCAACTCTGATCCAATTCCACCGAATGATGTTGTCTCTATATTTAAGTCTAGGCGAACCTAACTTGTAATTGTTAGATTCGTTAAATTAAAACTACTTCCGGAGTCTATGAGAGCTTTCAGCTTCTTGTCCATCGCAAAAACATTTTTAAAGATTTTCTGGTTCCTGGCACTCAAACTCAATAAAGAATTTTGCTGAACCACTTAACAATCTTTTTGAATAAACAACTTTTTACGGATCAGTCCATCCACATATGTACGATATGTTACTCGTAGTTCAGCTGTCTCTTTAAAGTTAATAATCCAACTTTTCACACTTTGTGAACTGTCGCCGCTAAACACTTCCAACGCCTCTTCTACATCCTTGAACGTAAGTGCTGATCTTTAGTCTAACTCTACATCAATCCGATGAAAGCAGGATAGTTGGCTTTGGTATTTTAAAATATTTAAAGGAATGTATTGATAGAGTTTGGCATCAGTTTCTTTTGTCGAAAATGCGTGCAATTGGCATCGATTAAGAGCTTTTTCAAAACGTTTTGTTTGATTCTAATTCTAATATTTGCACAATAAATTCTGATGTGCTCCAATGTTACGCTCTGCGTTCGACACTCTTTTTAATTTTCATTAATGATCCCTTGTTTGCTACTTCCGGTTCAGTATATTCCTTTATTGGCAGTAGAACTCACTGCTTTTTGCATACGTTTCCAGACTCACGTTCTGCTGTTCGAATACAGAACGGGAACCGCGTATTCAAACTCAGTAAATGATATCCTTCATTGGAATGACTACAAAAGCGATGTAAGAAATATTTCGATATGAAGCATTTATCCACTTATAATGCCTACATCCAGTCAGCCTGTCAGTTCTAGTCATTCCTAGTCATTATAATGTGCGACCATTCAAAACCAACATATATCGCTAACCGCCTTTATTTTTTCCCCTCCTTCGGCAGCGATATGTGTAAACAATTGCATTCATCTGAATAACCGAATCTAAGCCGTTCTTAAAGATCATCTCTACTATGTACCTCCACTAGGGTATTCGTCGTAAAGCCGCTACTCAGAAAAGTTTACTCGTAAGTTTTGCTTTGAGTACCAGATGCGATCCTGAGGACTTGGAAAATTTTAATTTGCATTGAGCCCAGCAGTTTTACGATATAGTTGAGTGAAGCAACTCAGAAGTTACTCCGAAGAAACTTTGTGAATTTGTACATCTTTCTATTTCTTATATTCAGCTGTTTTTAATTACGATTGCTAACCCCAATGTGTTGATTTCTTCCAGAAATTTGCAGAACTTCTCGTAATCCTGTGTCTATTCGCATCAATAATCAGAACTTGTAAACATCTTTCCAGCATACTATCTGCTCCAGGGCGAGATCACATAAAACAGATGTTCCTTGCCGAAACTCGATAAATATTTAAAGAGCTACGTAGAAGTGATGTTTCGAGCTGTATCTATTTCCCAGTAGTTCTGGATTTAGCTTTGTAGAGCTCTAAACGATGAATTCCATCAGATAATCGGTTTCGACTTAAAACCCAGAAAATAAACAAGTTCACGGCTTCAGCATGACGATTAACGTACCCGTATTCAAGAATGGCTTATGGTAATTCTGCACTGTGTTCCACACGATCTTACATACAACATTGTTCTGACGTACATACCATATGCCATTTGAACGCTTAGCGCTTTAAGAGATCTCATAGATTTTATATGCTTTTCGTCAGCCCACAGTTGATTGTTAGTTTGGTGCGCACGCGGTACCAAATGATAACCTCTATGGTTATTAATCTAGTGTCCGTGTTGTTTTCAGTTTCTTACAAATCAAAGCAAGAAGAACATAAGACACGAATTGAAGGATTGCCTCCAATATAGACTTTTGCGAAATGATCGAAATACTCGACGAAACCAGCATGTCAAAGTCTTCTAAACGCGCAAGTCAGCCGGGTTAAAAACACTCAGAAAATTTTCGGTTACTTACACTGAGTCGAAAGCACATACTCTGAGCTCATGCTTACGAGTAAAACTCACATCCCGGTAACTAAATCAGAATCGGTTCACAGATTGCACCTACCACCAGAAGTGCAAGTGAGCTAAGCAATTCACCCACCGCAACTCGTATCTGGCAGCGGTAGTCGTGATGGATGAGGCGATTAAATACGGTTGTACATACATAAGTATATCATCCTGGATATTAAACTACTTTAAATAAAACTTGTGGCCTCGAAAAGATCCGAAGCGCTGTCGGCTTTCTGACAGAGTAAAAGAGCTTTTGATAAAACACGAGGCTTGTCCTTGGAGAGGTTCTGGATTCACACGGTTTTAATAAGATTAGTTCTACAATATCTTAACAACTAACTATTTGGTAGAGTAAGGTTTTACGCGAATACGCAGAAAAGGGATATAGTCCAATGTCCATCGATGGCTCCCGAAACGCTTAACGATGTGGCGATGGTATCTTTATAAATAATGAAAACCTTAAACTTCATTACTCATTAGGCGTCTGTCTTCCAAGCAAATACATTCGAAATGCTGATGGCAAGGAATGAAGATGCGAGAAAATGCTGAATTCACTGAATAAAAGGTGCCAAGTCACAACGGGATCGCGGGAAGTAATGCTTCTGCCCTCGATTACATAGGGTCATCCCACAAGAAGTGTCAATTAAAATCAGTAGAAAAACGCATTTAAAACATTTTTACGAAAAGTGGTGGTATTTTTATTTTAATCTCAAGCACAAACTCTGTAGGTTAGTAATGGAATACAATATCTGTAAAATATCCCTATCGACTCTGCAAATAGTAATTTTCTTGATGAACTTTTTCATCACTGGGTGCTAGAAATGAATGCCTATTTCACACGTTGTGCGAATGTGTTTCGATCCATATTTAATAACTTCCTAGTTTTTACTTATCAAAAGTCATAGCTGAATGTTGACAGTTCAACAATAGCTCGAAATTTAAAATGACACCTCTTGTTGGATGACCCTCTACTTCCATTGAAATTCGGGTCACTTACGAGTTTTAGTTTTAGTTTTAGATGCATTTTATTTTCTTAACACTAACTCTTATATACTAACAAAAAATGCTTAAATGCTAGCTTAAAATTACATAGTAATCTTATACTAACTTACTGGCCCCACACAGGCACGAAGCCGTCAGAGCGCACATTCTCGTGGTAAAGGTAATTGGGGTAGTAAGCCCCAGATATCAGGTTATTCGTCGAGGCCATTGCTCTTGCAATCTGCCTTCGAGTCAGCTTAATTACGAAGTTGTCCACTCGTATCAGGTTCGCCCTATTGTAAAGGACCTCATTAGGATACAATTTTTTGTACTCTGACTCTGGTGTTCTGTACAAGCGAAGGCAAGCCTTCTCAAACACCCGAATCTTTTCCATTAAGCTTGCTCATACATTGTACCACACGGGACAACCAAATACCAGTATGGGCCTGATAAGGGCCATGTAGCACATTACCTTTACCCTCGCATGGAGTTGGCTGCTATAAAACAGTCTCTTTGTGAGGGCAAAAGCGCCTTTAGCTCTGGTCAGAACAGCATCTACATTTTTGACAAAATACAGAAACTGATCTAGCCAGATGCCAAGGTATCTGACTACATTTCGACAGGCAAGAGGCTGTCCATGCTGTCCAATAATCGAGAACTTTCGCCAATTTTTTCTGGTATCCCTAGAGGCTCCAGACAACGGCGTCCTAAAGAGAATGGTTTCCGACTTCTAAAAGTTGATTTTCAACTTCCAGTCATCGCAAAATCGTCTTATCTTATCGAAGTCACGCTGCAAGAGAGTATTAATGACGTCGATTTTTGGACCTGTTCTGTACGCTATCAAATCGTCTGCGTACGCAATTGTATGGGGAAGTGAACCTATCAAGTCGCTTGTATAAATGTTGAACAGGATCGGCGAATTGACCGCGCCTTTCTGAAGACCATTTTTAATTTTAAATATTCCAACAGAAGTCACATCACCATTTTTCACGATGAACTGTCTGTTGGTTAACATATTATAAAGAATGTACAAGAGAGGTCAGCTTATAGAAAAGGCCCTCTAACCATACGGTGTCGAAAGCCTTCTCCAAATCAACAAGGCGGGCACCAGTACATTGTTTTTTGCCTTTATTCCATTGGATATCGGATACCAGTTTAGACGCGGCCTGTGAGATATCATGTCCCGCCTTAAAACCGAATTGATTATCCGGAACTATATGTTTGTCCTCAACCCACCTAGTCAGAGCTCTATTGATTACCTTTTCAAAAACCTTACTGATATTCGGAAGGAGACTTATCGACCGAAGATTCGCCGGATTGGATATATCCTTTCCCTTTTTGGGGATAGGTTGAACCACCGCCGTTTTCCACTGATTTCTTAACTCTGATTGTGTCAAAGATCTCATGGAGTCCTTCCTTCGAAATGAACGGGGGTAGGTCACCCCCTCTGGCAATGACATTATTTGCCATATTTTCGTCGCTAAACCGGGTGAAACCAGAGTCTTCGGATCGCCAATTCTCTATTTCATTTCGAATGTAGCAGTCGTGCACCAAGACGCGATTGTCCAGGTCATAATTAGGGCCAATGATATCAATGGCCTTGTATACTTCCTGGAAAGTCGCCCCTATGGCCTCGACCTTCTCCTGTGGATCCTCGATCACAAAAAAGTCATCATCATCAGCTGCCTCATTTGGATCGATTCCTGCTATAGTCAGTAACCGTTCATTGTCTGTTGTCCGGGCTATTTTAAGACACTGAAGGTCGTTTTGATTTTTTCTCCGAAATAGTTTATTTATTTGCGGAAACATATTCGAGTTGCTGGTGTTTACAGCCCGAACCTTGTTGTTCCAATACAAACTTACAGAAATTCTGTAATTTTCTTTTATTAGCGTTTGAATATTTTTAATCGACGACTTCAGTGTCCTAATCTCCGGGTTTTGTCTGTCAGTTATCTGTCTATACAAGTTTTTAAGTCTTGTCAGAAGTCTACTTTTCTGTCGGTGCAGGGGTCACTTACGAGTACAATCCTAAGTGGCATCACTCTCAAGCTGCAGCCAGGTAGACCAAATATTTCTAAAAAGCCTGTGGCATCTCTATCTACGGCCACTTGCGCTCGTATTATCCTCCAAATTATAGGAGCTGATGTAATGAGAACTGGAACTGTACAATAGGTATCTTATCACATGAAGAGTGATTTTTTTGCTGGTTGGTTTTTCAGTGTTCTATTTTTGACAGCTCACGCGTGATTCGTGACATGTGTCAAAGTCAAACACGCTCAGTTACAAGAAAGACTTACATCCCAACAGCGCTTACAAATTATTGAATTTTATTATCAAATTCGTGCTCTGTGAAAAATGATTTTCGCGCACTTCGACCATTTTACGGTCGTCATAATCGACCTACTGAGCAAGCAATTTAAACTATAGTGACCAAATTTCGAACAAATTTCACGCTTTTGGACATCAAGCCACCTAGCCGTATGCGTAGTGTGCGTACAAAGGAAAATATTGCTGCTGTATCCGCCAGTGTTAATGAAGACCGTGATTGGTCCATTCTCTCATTTCTGGTTGAATGGGTATGTTAATAAACAAAACTGCCGTATTTGGTCCGATGAGCAACCTCAGGCATGAGTTGTCAATGCAAACCAAAAAATGCACTGTTTAGGTTTATGGTCCAGCAGAATCATTGGCCCGTATTTTTTCAAAGATGACCGTGATGGTCAATTACGGTTACCGTCAATGGCGACCGTTATCGTCCAATGATTTCGAACTTTATTTTTGCCCAAAATGCAGGAGCTGAACCTGGTCGACATGTGGTTCCAGCAAGATACAGCACACGAATCCATGGACCAATTGAGAAATGAGTTCGGTGGGCAATTTATCTCTTGTTGTGGACCTGTGAATTGGCCGGCTAGATCGTGCAATTTGACTTCGTCTATGCCAGTAAACCAGCGTCAATTGCAGCCTTGGAAAACAACATCACACATGTTATTAGCGAGATACCAGCCAATATTGACTTATCAACTCAAATAAAAATTGTATACACTTTTGCAATTTGCCTGTGTTTTTTTGACAATTAAAAACCAAAAAATCATCCACTATGAGTGTTTCCGGCTTAGTGAGGGTTTCTTACTTTGAAATTCGATTCTTTATATATTCAGAAGATTGCTTGGATGCGATTTGGTTAGAAGTGCAATAACCAGGATATAGGTGGATTGTACACCGGATTCGTAGTTTTTTCTAACCTAGTTCCACTCTGCAACTTGTAATGATCTTCTATAAAGTCTTCTAGTTGTGGAGGGTATACTTCCTGACTAATGCACCAAACGTGATTCACTTAATATTTGGCCCGAGATAATAAAACTCTTCCATTTAAGGTTTCTTTAACGCGTACCACAGCCAGTTCTTCTTCTATCTTCTGAATCAAGATCCAGTCTGAGAGGAATTCATTTCCGACGTTGGTTGTTTTGAATGACAAGAAAGTTATTTCGATGATATGAGCCAACTGAATAGAAGTTTAGCTTAAATAAAATGCGCCCAAAAAGTGCTTGTGTTCGTGAGTTGCGCAGATTGACTATTAAAGTGAAAAAACCAATAATTTATGTGTAGCTCGAATAGTGGGAAAAGCTAAATTGACACTGCTCATTATACAATATGTACGTACACACACTACACAACAACCAAACCCCAGAATAAAACTATTAACAAAATGATTAAATCAACATTTCGAAGTGGTGTCATCTAACAATCTAACGCGATCGTTTACAAGCTCGCACTTTCAAAAATCCATTCAATTCAAAAGTCAGCAGCTATTTCAACCAAACACCAATTCATCTTTCCAAAGACTTTCTTTGGGTACAATTGCCAATTCAAGATTTCGCACTTGGGGAAAACGTGTTTCAATTTATCGACGAGTATTAGAAATTCCTCACACAGAAATTGATCGCCAATTTAACAATTTTGTCCTATGCAATCTTAATGTTTTTGTTTTCTTTAGTTCAACCCGTTGGTGAGTTTTTTGCTTTGCAGTGTGCACCTGGAGTTTGTTTTAATTTTGTGCAAAATGTGTTCATCGGTTCGTAAAAGCGAAATGGCAAACAACTTATGAGTACATGAGTCCACAAGAGCACCCAGTAGCAACTACTCGTATTAGACGCTCGATTACTTACGGTGGCAAGATCGGTTATAGAGGGCAAGATACTTTGTGCCAACCGAGTATCTTGCTCCTCGCCATACATGTGCAGTACGCAATCGACTTGCCACGCTCATCTAGATTTCATTGGTTTTGTTTTACCTTGGTTTAAATGAATAAGAGATCTTGCTACGAGTGTATCTTCAGGTTAACATTGTTGACTTGTCTACATAGAGCTCCAGCCTAGTGGGAAGCCACTATCAGTAACTATTCAAAGTTAATGAGGTGGTTCGTTATTCTATTGTGTGATCTCGAAGAAGTTTCGAGATCGTTTATGATGAAATTTTACATTTTCAAAGTGACTACTAATCGTTTGAATTTTCACTTTTAGTGGAATGCGCCAAAAACGTGACCAAGCGCAGTATACGCAATACAGTGGAGTGCCATGAGGATGGAAGATTCTACAGAGATCCAGATAGGCCAGTTCACAAGATCTGGACGAATTCAGAGTGTTCCAAGTATTACTTGTGCTTGGACGAGGAGGTGTTTGAATTTAAATGCTCTGAAGGTCTACTCTTCGATGTTGTGAGACAGATTTGTGATTTCAAACAGAATGTCGACAATTGTGACGTCACTGCCGGTGAGTTAGATATATACACGTATACATATATGTACATGTATATTTGTGTAATTTTTATTTTATATAGAGGCCCGTGTACCAAAGCCACTTTTAACTGGCGCCCACTGTGAAGATGAAAGCCAATTGGGATGTGCTGATGGAACGTGTCTTCCAAATGAGTACTTCTGTGATGGATCTGTTGATTGTCCTGACGGATCCGATGAGGTACCATTGTATCGAACATAACCTTGGAAAGGTATATTATTTATGATTTTTGCAGGGTTGGTGTGATGTTGAAAATGATCCTAACGCAGCAGATGCTTGTGATCCTGTTGCTTGTAGATTGCCTGACTGTCATTGTTCAAAAGACGGAACAATTATCCCCGGCAGATTGGACCCTATTCAAATTCCTCAAATGATCCTGCTAACATTTGATGATGCCATCAATTTTGATAACTGGGAACTCTATTCCAAAGTTATATTCACACAGAATAGAAAAAATCCGAATGGATGTCCGATCAAAGGAACATTTTACGTGTCACATCAGTACACGAATTACCAATTTGTGCAGAAGTTGTGGAACGATGGCCATGAGATTTCAGTGCATTCAGTGACGTAAGTTAAATTTTTCTATTGTACTTTTCAACTAATAACTGTTTATTTATTTATTTTACGACCTAACCTAGTTATTTAAATAACAAATTAGGTTTGAGAACAGTATGAGTATGTAGACTCAAAGACTTTCCACTCTGAGAGGATAGAAAGTTTACAGGGCTAAGTTAAAGGAGTTGATATTTTTCAGTAGGTAGTATATATATAAATATTTATTATTGGGGAGAACCAACGAGATGCTGTAAAAGATGTTAAAGGTAAAAAGTTTGATTGCTGATTAGGCAAATCGGGGGATTTTCATTTAGAAGCAGGCGGACGCAAACGGACAAGTTTTTGATATTTGTTTTAACATTTTTGTATCTCGAAATAATACGTCTCACTTCATCATGCAATATGAATAGCACCACTGATAGAGGTAAATCCTGGGGGATACTGTTTTGCAAAGGAACTGTGACAGAGTAACGCAAAATACCTTGATAAAGTTATATATTTTTGGTCCTCTTCCCCATTCCTTTAGTTTTTTTTTTTAAGACCATGTGAGTTCCAATTCTTTGGAATGCCCTCGCGAAGTCTAGCGATAGAATAGCTAGGTACATTGTTTTGAACAGAGATGGCTTGATTAGGCTAAAAGGTCACTTAATTTTGACTCACTAAGTTTTTCTTTTCAATGTATTGTTTATTGTATACGTTTGCTAACGATTTTCTCCAAAATCTTTGAGATGCAAGGAAAAATAGAGATGGGCCTGTATTCGTTTACCGTATGTCTTTGTAGGTTTTGGAATATGAATAATGGTGTCAGTTTTCCAGATTTGGAGTATAATACCGGCTTGAGCTTGGCTTTTTGTGGGAAGTTTATGAACATAGGATAGGAGAGTCTGTTTCTGCCCAGATACTTGCCCATTAGTTTGTTCAGACAGGCATTAAGTTCCATTAGCGAAATAGGTTTTTCAATAATTTGACAGTCCTTGTGACAAGGATAATGGTTTGCATTTGAAAGTTTTTCATGAATAAAGTTTACGTGGAAATTGTTGTTATTGGAAGTGGTTTCTCAATTCTCAGGTGTAAGCAAAGTAGTTGTACACCTGAGAATGTAACGAATGTAACGAAAGAAGCAGAGTTTGGGTGGTTGCAACGTATATTTCTTAATGTTGTAGAGTGACCACTTAGACGTTTTATTCTGATAAAATCCGTGATTTGATTTTTTTTTTAAGTTTTAAGTTGCCTTCTAAAGGTCGCATTGGCTTTTTTATATGTTAGACGACTTTCGATTGATGGGTTCTGTCTAAACTTTCTCCACATATCACTTTGCTGTTCCTTAAGTTATTGAATTTAGAATTCCACCTGACAGCTTCGGGAGCAGATTGTGGAATAGAGATATTTGCGGCAGATCTTAAAATTTGTTTTAAGTTGCCGAAAAATTCACAAATTTTCCCAATAGAGACAAGCTTTTGAAATTTACACCAGTCAGCTTGTTTGGTTTTAAATTTAGACTCTGGTAAAGTGGATTTCCTTAGATTATCCAGAGCGACTGAAGTTAAGATTGGAAAATGGTCACTATTATGAACGTCGTCCACAACCTCCGGTGAAGTAGTGAGTGAGAGTGTTATGGGTGGAGAAGAGGGTGGGGAAACCATCGCTAATAATGAGGAGATTGGAGTTTGTAATAAAGTCCCCGAAGATGCGCCCTCTCTGGTTCGTTGCTGGTGAGCCCAACCGTAAACTCCACGTATTCACATCCGAAAATTACGGGACATACTTGGGACATTACTCGTATATTGTTCAGGAGGGACATAAAGTCTTACGTGGGTGAATTTCCTTTTTAGGGTAATTTCTAGTGCGATACTGAGATGTTGCTGCTGACCGGAACCGGGTTTTGGAGGACGTTGTTTCTTATTAAAAGTTTCGAAACAGTTGGGTTGGATTTAGTAGGACAGTGGTTTCTTGGAGAAAATTAGGCAAGGCTGATATTCTCTCATCAGAAGAGAAAGTTTATCAAGGTTAGTCTAGAGGCCTTTTATGTTCCACTGAAGAATTAAATACTGATTACTGAGCGTGTGAAAGGGTAATAGAGGGGGAGATAGAGACTACAATGTTGGGTTGGGCTGATCCGCTCCCAGTAGAGCGAAGTGGGGGTAGGGTTGTTAGAAATATTATTGTCGCATGCCATCATCATTAAAATCGTATATTAGGAAATGGTATTCCATGGTATTCCATGGTGTGTTGACTGAGGTTTGATTGAGGTGATTGATTGTTTGATGATGATGTTGGTTTATTTTGGTTGGAATTAGGTTCAGTTATTATAATTGCAGCTATATGATTGGTTTTGATTTGATTATGTTGGAAGATAGAATTATTGGTTTCTTTGGATGGGTTTGAAGGATGTGTTTTGATATTTTTGAATATATTGTATTTGATTATATATACGGTTATAGTTAGCTATAGAAAACTTTCTCCTCGTCTTGATGGATAACGGGTGGGGAAGAGCGCAGTTTCCGGCACGTACAAGCATATTGAGAGTGTGGCGGTAAGCTGCAGCCCTCGCTCTTTGCAGTTCCCCCGCAACGTTTTGTTGTAATATATATTATATATCCAAGCATTTGACAATTTCGGCATCGCATGGGGTTGGGAATGTATTCCCTGACTTTTGCTTTATACCAACCAATTTCAACCAACACCAGCACTTGAAACAAATCAAAAGTTATAAGAACCAGCCCAGTTGGTCTTTGAATGCCTTTTTCTGTTCTGGTAAACTTGAAAACACCCGTCACCCTTTGAGCTTTCATCTCAGAAACAATCTCAGCCTCGGACTTGCTCGTGTAGCTTAACATTTACTGGGCAAGTACCTGCAATTTTATTTAATTTAAAGAAAAGATCAACAACTTTTTGTGACTTTGCTAATTGGAGAAGGTTTCCGTCACGAAGTAAATAAATTTCCTCGTATTCTTAACTGATTCCGTCTATTGCTTTTTTCAGTAAGAATGGGCTAAGTGAAGAAATTAGGTTTTCACAATTCTCGGGTGAGATAAGTATAAATTTTGGGTTCTTTTGGGGGGAAACCAATTGTAACTCTGGGAGTTTTCTAAGGAGTTTAAGATTGCGTCTTTTTTTATTTGGTTTGAAACCACACGGAGCGTCAATGACTAGCCTCTAACACTGCGTCTCCACGAGCAATATTTCATAGAATGAATAGCATTCTATGAGCTGTCATTTCCATTGTAGTTTGACATTTGTGTTCATTTTTGACTGAAATAGTATGCTATGAAATGCCCACCATAATCATTCCATCATTATTTCTTTCTATGGACAAATGACAGATGGTATTCTATGAAATATTGCTCGTGGCGACGCCGTGTTATTAAAGCGATTTTCTATTCGACTTCATCCGAAGGCCATCCGTAAACAATTAACATCTCTCGCGATAAATAGAGACAAAAAACACGGGGTCAGCAAAACAAAAGAAAAATATCGGTGGTGAACAACGAATGCAGGAGAAAAGAAAAGAGAAAAGAAAAATGTAATTTGAAGTCACTCAGTAATGAAAAGTAAACACAAAGCACACACGATGTGATCGGCTCAAAGGTTAATCGGTGACTGCGAATAACTGTTATCTCTGTTAATACATATCTTATTATTAAGTTGTATCATCCCTCTGATCCGCGAAATCATTAGTCACAGAATCTAGAGTTTGAAACGCTAGCGTCGATCCAAAGATATTGCTAATAGCTTGTAAAACTAGGCTTCATAAAATCTCTGATACCTACTGAGCATCGATCTTTAACTTTCACTTTCGCATCGAACTTGGAGATGCGATTAAAACGGATGTTAAAGTTAAAAGCTCATCTTTCTCTTACTCGTATGCCTTTATAACATTTATTTTATTAAGCGAGATGTAAATCTCGTGAAGGTTTATATAACAAAACTTTAGATTGGGATATGGCGATGGCCAATACCGTAACTATGACTACACATCAACTGTAATTTTTTTTATTCTCGTGGTAGCCACCGGGTACTAGTTTCGTAACGTTCTTTTGGGTAATCGAAACAGTAACGGTATAATATCCTGCCAGAAACTAAACCTTTTGTAGTGGGATAGACCGAGCAATTTCCTACGTATGTTATGGCGTTTACATCATTTTTGGTCATTTAAAAATTCAAACCGGAAAGGACAAAATTATTGGTGGTGCAGCCAAGAAACCTGGAAGCAATCACACTACGTCTAGAAATTAAATAAAAATGTTAATTGACCTTTCTGCGGAGCGGAATACTTCTCCATCGTATTAACATTCCCAACGGAACATAGTCGTCACCGTACATCAAACCGTCAACAGAGATGATGGCGCTACGATCGACAAAATAAGACGAGACAAAAGATCGACGAGAAAAACATAAGGGAAGAACATCGGATTATCCGTATGAAAAAAAAAGAGCATAAAAAGCGCGATCGAAAATCTAGCAAGACAAATTACAAATCTGTCTCTAGTATTGGCATCTAGGCATGTGGGAAAAACTCCTCAGATTATCTAAAATGATGATAGAGAACGCTTGTTGTTCCGTTAAGATCGGAAGGATACTAGACCTTTATATACCTTTGATATCAAATATCAAGAAAGAGGTTAGACAAGGTGATCTGTTCGCAAGCTAACTCCTGAAATCCTATATCCCAAGAGCCTGTGCAACTACTATTGCATTGCGCAACTGGAAGCAGTTGAACAATTATTATACTAACTGAATACCCTTATTGGTCCTAGGTTCACTTCAACCCTGGATTATAGTATCATTTAAGTAAGTACGGAATTCGTTCCGAGTTTTCTAGGTACCAATTTAGGAATGTAAATGTGACCATATGGCTTAGCAGCCCGGATTATTTGTGTCTATGAATATCAATAGGTGAAAGAAATATTGTAGAAGCGTATTCAGGACATTGACCAAGAACCCTCGGTCGGAGTGATCTTTGGAAGAGATCTTACTAAATATGGCTACATTTTAATATTGATTACTCATAAAGTTCGAGAGCAGCTCCCGTCCGTCTTTATATATAGGTGGCCGACATTATTCGTCAAACCAAGGATTTTATTGTCGTGGCCAGGTAAAACTAAGACTCTAAAAGTTTTAGGGGACTCGATCAGGAAAGAATTTAGCAAATTTCAATTGCGATTGTAGGCAGACGATGTCAAATTTATTCGTAATATTTCTTCGGTGTTTTATCGTCCGGAATATTCGCAATCGCAACTCGGCTGCAACAAACTAGTGGTCTGAATCGATGTCAGTTCCTCGAAACGTTCGGATATTTAGAAAACTAGAGCATTAATGGCAAATTTTTAAATCAGGTTTGCGGTTTTTTAATCAGGTGACTGCCAGGTCCCTTTTTCGGAAGTTGAAGTTTTGAAACGTAGGTATGCTAGCCCCTTCCAAATTATATTTTTAGCAAAAATCTGCTTCTATAAATTAAGGGGAACAAGCTCACTTTTATCAATTCTGTAAGAGAAGAGGCACTTGACCTCACCATCTCGTCTCCCTTTCTTCACACTTTTATCAAGGATTAGCATGTGTCAGGTGAAACATCCTTATTGGACCATCGATTTTCATGAAAATCTCACTATCAAAGCTGACTCACTGCCCTCATCTCAACAGTCTATTCGGAACGTAAATTAGGCACGGGATCAACTAAATGCTTGGGACCTATACAAGTCCGCTTTAACCAACTTCAATAAAGAATTGAAAAGTCCAAGCTTCCTGAAAAAATAGGAGTATTACAAAAAGATGATGGTACTTTCACAGCTAGTCGAAAGAAACTCTAAAAATACCACTTGAAGATCATTTCCCAGACTCGAATCTTTTAAACAACACATATTATACCGATTCTAGATATGGAAGGTGCCATTGATAATACCGGATATGAATCCATTTCGGAAGCTATGTTTAAAAAGCGTATTGACCATCCCACTAACCCTTGGGTTAAAACGATGCTCGTAAACCGCAACATCTCTACATCTTCTGGTGAGTCTAAAATCTTTGTCTTAGCCGTTAAGTGTTCTCTCACCGCTCTTGTGGTCACTGGTCATTGATAAGTACTAAAGGGTTTTCCAATAGGGACTTGACAACTTTGAATTTAATTTGTGAACGCAATCTTTCACTAATCATCAAACTATCACTGTCAATTTATTCAGTAAACTCAACATTTTCATCATGGTAAAGTACACGAACGACCAACGTCTGAAAATTATAAAAATTTTCTGCCGAAATTCGGAGTCGATGACTGCAACTTTAAGAGCGTTAACTCCAATTTTCGATCGTAATTCTCGCAATAACAAGTTTAGTGAGTCTACATATTCGTTGTGTGACCGTGTCAGTGAGACAACGGGTTGGTCGAAGTGTCGAAAATATCGCTGCCATTCAGGCGTCCGTAGCAAACGATCCAAATCAGTCAATTCCACGGCGTTCTCAAGAATTGGGCATCGCTCAGACCACATTATGGCGTATTTTGCGTAAGGATCTAGGTTTGCACCCATACAAGATCAAGCTGACTCAAGAATTGAAGGCGATGGACCATCCGATTGGGTTCTGAAGAAGATGCGCCAAGAATTTCATCATGAATTCATCGCAAAATCATTTTCAGTGACGAAGCTCATTTTTGGCTCAATGGGTCAACAAGCAAAATATGCGTTATTGGTCGGGTGAAAATCCACATGTGCTTCATGAATCACTACTTCATCCACAAAAAATAACTATTTCGTGCGGTTTGCATGCCGGCGGCGTTATTGGACCATATTTTTTCGTCGACGATAACGATCGTCACGTTACTGTGAATAGTCAGCGTTATCGCGCCATGATTACCGAATTGGAAGATATGGACTTGGACGACATGTGGTTTCAACAAGATGATGCCACAAGCCACACAGCACACGCTACAATCGATTTATTGAAGAGTAAGTATGGTGAGCGTGTTATCTCAAGAAATGGGCCAGTCGATTGGCCGCCTCGTTCATGCGATTTAACGCCGCTTGACTATTTTCTGTGGGGCTACCTTAAGTCATTGGTTTATGCCAACACGCCGACGACATTGGAAGAGCTCAAAGCCAACATTGAACGCGAAATAGTGGCCATTTCGGCCGAAATGTGTGGCCGAGTTGTTGAAAATTTGGTCCAACGAATCGACCGCTATAAACGTGCCCGCGGTGGCCATATGAACGAAGTCGAGTTCCATTCATAAATGTTTTGATTCTACTTCAAGCCGATAATAAAGTTTTTGAAATATCTCAAATGGTTTGCGTTTTATTAAAAAAAAAAAGTTGTCAAGTCCTTATTGGAAAACCCTATAGTAAAACATAGTAATCTGGGATATCAAACAATAGGATATCCCGACGACTTAGTGATAATAGTGGCGGGTAAACACCCTAACGACGTTTGATATACGATGCAGACTGCTCTAAAAATGCAATAGTATGCGACTGGTGTGTTAGACAAAATCTCTCAATCAACCCCAGCAAAGCTATACTTGTTACCTTCACTCGTAAAAGAAATCTGAGCCTTGATCAGGTCTCACTTAACGTCCAGTATCTTGGAATAGTTCTCGATAAAAAACTAAAATGGAATTCATATATTTATAATAAAATTACCTAAGCGACTAAAGCCATGTGGGCTTGCCCTCGTATGCACTCGTATATATTATAAGACCTGGGCATTAACTCCAAAGATCACCGATTAGATATATGCAATGATGATACGACTCATCAGTAGTATGGCGGAAAAAAACAAAAGAGAAATCTGTCATACAAAATCTACAGCGGTTAAAAAGCCTTGCATGCCTCGGCATCACCGGCAGAATGCACACACCAACCACTGCACTTATAGAAGCCTTCATTGGTTAAAGAGGTGGAGTGGCATCTCTTCATAAAAAATATGGCAATTCGCAGCACGTTCAGGCTACTAAAATCGGGAGAGTTGAATCACTCAAATCATATGGATCAAGTGAAACTTGATCCGAAATCCCCGAGCTTAACATGATCTGCAGGGTAAACGACCGCCTACCTAAGACTCTGTGCTTAGGCATAAGATTCAATATAGTGATGCCAAGCTGAGAAGCATGGATCTACAAAAAATCCCACCTCAAACCTTAATGGTATCAAATGGTATACAGATGGATCAAAGATGGACCCCGGGGTGGGTACTGGTATATTTGGTCCAAACACCAGAATTTCACAGCCAATGGAAAAAAGTCCCTGTGTATTTTAAATGGAAATACATGTCATCTAGGTGTGCGCAAATCTAACTAACGAACAGTCAAGCAGCTATTAAAGTAGTAGACTCTAATCCCATTGACTCCAAATCAGTCATGCAATGCTTCAATACACTACAAGATCTCCCCCATAAGAACAAAGTAAAGCTTTGTTGGTTGCCTGGTCACGTAACCGGACACACTAACCTGATACACCTACAGAAAATGAGTCTTATTCGGGAAATTGAATACCGTCTTTGCACGGCAGACGACTGGCGAACACATTTTATGTGAAGTACCTTAAGGAGACGACACTTCCTCAGAGAAATTATAATCCATGGGGAAAATCTCAAAATCTCCACCAGAGAGATTCTCAAATCACAACTGGCGAATCAGATCATTAAAGAAATTGCTAGCCTTGACTCGATTAGCCTGAGATCTCCGCAAATTATTCAACCGCATGTGAACTATTCAGAATTCAGTCCTTTACACCAAGTTTATCGCTGTTCATTTTATTTTGAATCGACAAATTACTATGTTTTTTAGCTAAGATGCAAATTGTAAGTTTGCCACTAACTTGGCAGCTATATTAGATAAGTACCAAAGGTAGGTTTGGTTATCTTGTGACCTCATTATGATTGCTCTCCTAACTCAGGTTTCCGGTATGTCGGCAGCATAGCACATATATACTTTAAATTTATTTGAAATACTTGCCCCTTTATCTTGCTATATCGAACTAGAAAAGAGAGTGTCCTTGTAGAGTTATTCTGCCCTTATGGCTGTCAATTCATCCATCAGTACCGTTATGAGGGTCGAGACATTTGAGATGCTTTCTAACGCGTGAACTAGGGAATTCCGGTTGGTCACTATACCTACATATAGTATAATACTTGACAAATTTTCCTTAACGCTGCTTCACGTGTTCATTGAAGTTTCGCGACTAGCTGGGCTCTAAGATACATCTTTACACAAGACCACATTGGTACAAGAATTCACCCTTCCTGCAAACACATGTTCTTAAAATATGTGATAATATGGTCTGATAGAGTTCATGATATTTACTAAGTCAGGATTGAGCCTACATGACTTCTGTATTGCTTTACATTTTGCCATGTGTATCGACTTTTTAAACCTTTATTTTACTTTATTGTACAGTCATCGTGGTCCAGAAATATGGTGGTCGAAAAATGCCACAATCGAAGATTGGTTTGACGAGATGGTTGGCCAAGCGAACATAATCAATAAATTCGCAGGAGTACGTATGGAAGAGATTCGTGGAATGCGTGTACCTTACTTACGCGTTGGTTGGAATCGTCAGTTCCTGATGATGAAAGAATTTGGATTTGTGTTTGATTCAACAATGGTAGCACCATTTACAAATCCCCCATTGTGGCCATATACTTTAGACTACAAAATGCCACATAGTTGCATTGGAATGAATCAAAATTGTCCCACAAGAAGCTACCCTGGTATCTGGGAAATGGTAATGAATCAACTAGAAGCTGGTGAATATACATGTGGAATGGTAGACAGTTGTCCACCTCATTTAAGCGGAGAAGATATTTACCGGATGCTAACTCATAATTTCAAAAGACACTACCTAAGCAATCGGGCGCCATTTGGCCTTTTCTTTCATTCCACTTGGTTCAAGAAAATCGACTACTTGAATGCTTTTTTGGTAAGTAGCCATCACCAGACTTGTCTAAGTTTAAATCTCATTTGGTTTTCTTTCAGAAATTTATGGACGATCTGCAGAAACTGCCGGATGTTTACTTTGTAACAAACTACCAAGCAATTCAGTGGATGCGTCATCCAACTCCAATCAATCAACTGCATCAATTCGAAGAATGGCACTGTAAACCGAAGCCATTGGAGGCGCAAGAATTTGTATGCAACATTCCCAACACCTGCAAGTTACGCAGTCGTGTTCTACAGCAAGATCGTTACTTCTACACTTGCAAACAATGTCCTCCGCAGTATCCCTGGCTAAGAAATGAATTTGGTTTGGATTAGAAATGAACACAAACTGTATTTAGATTGTACACTATTTATTTGCACATCCTTAAACTAAGTGAATTACATTTTACGCTGCTTTCTATGTTTCCAATGTTTTTTTTTTACATAATAAAAAAGATAATAATAGGAATTTTGTAACTGTCTTTCTATGCATCTTGTGAGATGAAAGGATTTGGTATTGATTCCAAGCCGTCCTGCGGGCAAATGAGAACAAGCGCCGTCCCCCTGCAGACTACTAGACCTAAGCTGCGTGTCTCTTCGGCAAGTTTGAATGGTTCGTCTGCATCGCGAAGATACTCTACTGTATTGTCGAGTACCAAATTAAGGAGGGCATCGTATCCTTTAAGAACTCCAGCTGCTTCTCGTCCACCAGCGAACTTAACACGGATCATTTTCTCCAGGTATTTCGATAGATCGAGGATGGATTCCTTTCGGCGTTTCTCTTTATTATCATTACCACCGGATTGCTATGAAAAGATAATAAGTGACTGAAGGTTAACACATAAAGTATGAACTACTTACTGGCTTTCCTTTGTCTGCCATCGATACGAATTTATTTGGACAATTGCAGAATGAATAAATAAACAAATTGAAACGTTTTGATTCTTTCACCGCTCAAAATGTTGAGGTTATTTGTAAATGTTTTGACAGCTGACAGCTGGCTGTTGGATTTTGATAGGGTGCAAAGAAAAATCTTGAACGAATTTATTAATATGTCCAGGTCACAATAGTGTACATACAATTCAAATGCTAATTTTTATATAACCAACATTTATAGATCTGATTACACATACAAATCTTCGAAAATTGAAATATAAACAGCTGTACTAGAGGCTCTAGTTGTGATGAATACTCTGAGGCGAGACGATGCACTTTCCATTGGTTTCTCTTCGTTGTTTACTCGCCCTGAT
The DNA here is from genome assembly GCA_949129095.1 of Volucella bombylans. Taxonomy (NCBI): domain Eukaryota; kingdom Metazoa; phylum Arthropoda; class Insecta; order Diptera; family Syrphidae; genus Volucella; species Volucella bombylans. Next base: position 103,201,191 of record OX422144.1, on the reverse strand, counting down.
TCAGATTTCTCTATCAAAACTCGTAAATAAAATGGTCAAACTTTCAAAATTATTGACTTCCAATTTTATACAAAATGGTAAATTTCCATCTATTTCAACTAAATTGTGACTTAACATAATCTCCTTTCAAATTAATATATTCATCTAATCTCTCTCCAATTTTTCGACCCTTTCCAAACAATAAGATTTATCGAAGATCTCACAATAGACAGTTTATAGCGATAATTTCATCGTTACAGTCAAATCGCTTTCTGCCGTGTAATTTCTTCAAGTTTAGAGCGGAACAATTGGAAGCTCAATTCATGAAATTACGCCATAATGACTAAGCACGTATGCACACGTACATTATCTTGAGAAAAAAAGCAGTTTCTCCTTGGCCAATTAGCGTTGTTTTCCATAAAGTTTCAAGTGCAGAAGTAAACGAAATAAATTTTTTCCCACTTTTGTCTAAATTGGTATAATTGAATGCTTCAATGGTTGTCACAAACTAAATAGCGCAGCTTGCTCAAAGTTTGAAAGCAGTGCATTGATAGATGGTGGTCGACGAGACCAGTGTTTCTTTTCTCGCTACAACGCTGTAAATTCAAAAAGTCGCGGTCTTATTTGTCCACCTTCTCTTTATCCCAGCTCTGTGCGATTTCCTGTTTTCTAAATAAGAAGTTTTTTTCTGATGTAATTTTTACCTAAAACGGCGATGATGGTCAAAAACCACTATTCACACTACGGCAAAATAAACCATCCACTCTGTACGAAGACGACGGAGAATTCCGCTTGACCTAGAGGAAGTTAAGGGAGGAATATAAAAGTTTAAGTCTAATTAAGCTGCTAGCGTAGACGGGTTGCCTACAAAAGAGAAGTAATCCTCCTAAAAGCCTCAAGATCTTTTCTGCCGTATTATGTAAGCATCTGGAGACATTCATGAGCAATCTGGTTAATCCATACCTGTGTGGAGAGTCCATTATAGATCAAATATTCACATAGCAGCAGATATTGGAAATACTCGAGAATTTCAGATTCATATGATAGGATGACTATGGAGAATTCTCGCTGCTCCATCTAGGTCGGTATTGAATTAATGCTTAATGTCAAAAAAGATTTTAGACAAAGCGACTGGCAACCTTCGGCTAACATAAGAGGCGCCATCTTTCTGCCATCTTGACGCTGGCTTGGCCAGAACGTCACTATTGGCAATTAAGACTTTGAGGTAAGGACTTCGTCCACCTTGGTCCCACAGTTACAAACTGCAACAGCATTAACGCAGAAATCAGGATCTTTTACCAATCGGTGTATTTTTTTTTTTTTTTGACTCAGGAGGCAATTGAATAATAGGACCCTTTTTCGTAAGGCCAAACTGACCCTACACAAGATGATTATGATCGCAATCGTGCTCGGATAAAGGACTGCAGTTTCGAGAGAAAGATATTGCGTGTGATTTTCTGTCCGCTTTGTATTGGCTGGGGATAGAGGGGGAAATTCAACCAGCTGACAGTCGAGTCAAGCGGATATGGATCCAACACCTAAGATGGCTGGGTCTTGTTAAGCGAACGGATGACACTGCTACGGCATACAACCCTCGATTTTAACCCCAATGAACGGCGCAGCAGAGGACGACCGCATCTAAGATGGCATACGCCTCAACCAGCAAGGAGTGCGGTACTGGGGACAGCTGGTGAGGGAACGTCACCCCGGACTGTAGCGCCACCTAAATAAGTAAGTAATTTTCTCCGGCGTATATTAGAAAACTAGTATCAAAAACATTGATTGAACATTTCTGAATTTACTCGTATTTATAAAAAAAAAATATATATAATTTACTTTTTATACTATATTATTTTTGTGGAGCCAATAGTGTAAATCACATTTTAAACACTTTATAAGAGGAAAGGATTTGCATTGACGCAGTTTAATCGTTGCTTTGTGTCATCATAAACTCTGCTATTTTAATTTTGATTTTAAAGAACGTTCAAGTTCGATTATTTGACGAGATTTTACGTCGCACTTTCCTTCACAATTTCGGCGGAGAGCGCAGTGTGGCAAGTAACTTTTTTTTTTATAAATTAAACAAAGTAGAACTCCAAATTTGGAGACTTCCCAATCGGGTCAACCCATTTGCCAACCTTAAGAGTTTTCCTACAATATACCCTCTGTAGTCGGGACACCTCCTAATTGGAACGCTCAATTCAACTTTGCTAGAATCTCCATAATTGAGCCAAACCTCTTAATTGGGACACTATATTAAAAACGTCTGCAAATATGACTTCTCTAATGGGACTATTCGAGTCGAACCCCTCAATTGGGACACTAGACTCGAAGTAAAAACAATTGTGACTTCTCTAATGGGGACAGTAAAATTCCTAAATGTTCGCAGCTGCATCTCATTCTGGAAATTCTCAAACCGTTATGTGTTTGCATAACAGTAAGTCTGTATCGGAGACAAAAAATACGACCGTTTTATTTTGATTCATTATTGGATACATATTGGTACCGTGCAGTTGCAGTTGCTTTTGTTTAGATACAATTGTGTGCATGGACCTTCAATGAATGTTTTTTGGTTTATAAGTGGGATTATTGTCTTTCCAGGATGAATAAACAGTATAAAGAAGCCGATTAGAAGAAAAAATTGGAAATCATTACGTTGTACGAGGAACAAAAACTAAGCCTTAGGACACTTGCAAAGAAGTTCAGTATTAGTATTATTAAAATTCAAGTCCAGCGTATTATTAAATCGCAACTTTTGGAGGAATATGGCATTTTGGCAAGAAAAAGGTTGAAATTGTCTACTCCGAAATCTAACTTGGATGTTGGATCGCCTTGTCTCCAAATGGTTCCCGTTAGCTCGCATTAAAAATGTTCCCATAACAGGACCTATTTTACAAGGTAAGACTTTACAAATTGCTAAAATATTAAATCTGGATGCATTTCGAACATCAAACGGCTGGCTAGAGAAATTTAGGTAGCGTCATAATATTGCCTTCCACATTCTAAACAGAGAAGGAGCTCATGTTGACATGGAGTGTGTTGCTTCGTATAGATCCTCTATTGCAAAAATTTGCGAAGACAATATCTACAACTTAGATGAAAGAGAGCTATTTTTCAGAGCAACGCTCTCGAAGTCACTGGTGTTTAAAAATGAAAAGTGCATTGGTGGAAAACAGTCCAAGGAAAGAATTACTGTCTCCGCGCTTCTGAAAAAAAAGAACATCTTTTGGGAAAGCAGCAAAGTCACGTGCTTTTGAGAACATTAATGTAAAGGTAACACTTAAAATAACTTGGCGCAGTAGCTGCAAGGCTTGGATGACTTCTACTTTATTTACTAAGTGGGTCCAAGAATTTGATAAGAGTTTAGAAAGACAAAAACAAAAGGTACTGTTATTTTTGGACAATGCACCATGTCATGTTTTGTAATCTGGGTGTATTTTACAGAACATAAAACTGAAGTTTTTACAACCTAATTGCACATTTTTAGTTCCAGCCGTTAGATCTGGGCATTATTAAGAACTTGAAGGTACACTACCGAAAATGTTTAATGGAGCAGTTTCTTTGTGTAATTGATGAAGCTTAAAACTTTGCGGATATTGCTGTCAAAATAACAGTACTTGATGCTTGTAGATGGTTACAAAAGGCCTGGAATGCGGTTCATGAAAGCACAATAGTTAACTGTTATAAAAGAGCCGGATTTTTGGGAGAGTTGGAAGAAGATTCGTCTCAAATCAAATGCGCCATGATGTTAATACCATACAAGCAGAAGTTGTTGAATTTGCAGACAGTGACAAAGAACTTCCAACAAGCGTCACGTTGTCTGAAAATTAGGGAGGCCGATTTTTCCAATCCGTTGAAAGAAAAGAAAATTATGTACCTACATATGTATATAAGTATAAACATAAAAATTTCGTTTCATTTAAACAAGGTACAATTTTGTTAACGAGATAGAGCGTTTCATACTTTTTTCATATGAGAATGTAAGTTTTTTTTTTGTGTAGTTGTCTTTTTCAACATTTTTTATGTAAAATTCTATAATTGGGACACCTCTTCATCGGGATAGCAAAGAGTCGGTCCCAATTAGAGAGGTTTTACTGTACATTTGTGAAGCAAGGGTCCGGTGGGGACCCACCCACTTACTGATAGGGATGATATGGGGCTTCGACTCTGAATCCGATATGTCAGAACCTCCGGTTTAAATTGCTCTGGTTCCGATATAATCACAACGGAGGCTTTTCGGACCACCCTCGGTAACGACCGACGAACACGAGCTACAAAGAGTGATCGACTTGCGACATGTTACAACACAACTGTATCTTCACTCTCTTATTTGTTTACATCATTAGTAGATTTGCATTGAATTTGAGAGTGCATGCATGAGACGCTTGAGTTAGTGATTGGTTTGTTGGTTTAGTGAACAGGTATCTTGCCGTTTATTAGATAGACTTTATTAACTATGAAACCTAAAACAAGTGTAATATTGTAAAACTATTAGAAGAAGCCAAAAACCAGGTATCATTGAACGACATCTTAAATAAGAAGCTAAAATGAGATGCGTCACATTCTAAATCTAAAGAAATTGATATTTAAAATTGAAATTTCGCCGGCTCATGCAAAATATTGTGCCAAATTACAATATGAGAGGATACCAATTTTTCTCCGACAATATTTCTGACGAATTATATTGTAAAATTGCTAATAAAATTATCGCATTACTGAAAAACTTCCATAAATTGTCATTCACCACGGATATTTGGTCTGAGTCAAGTGCTAATGTAACGTTAATAAGTTTAACGACACATGGAATAACCGAAGAGTTAGAACGCGTAAGAGTTGTATTAAAATGTCAACCGATGTATGAACGTCACACTGGGGATATAATCGCTGCATAATTTAGGCACATGATGCATGAATGTGAAATAGAAGACGATACAATTCACTGCTGTATTTGTAACCGTGGGTCAAATATGGTACGAGCAATGAAGTTAACTAATATTCCTTATGTGGATTGCACTGTACATCAACTACAGCTTTGTGTTCGAAATGCTTTGAGCAAAGACAACGATATCACAACTTTGTGCCTGTTCACATTGGCGCGGGCAGGAAGATTGTCCGAAAGAGAGGGAACACTTTTTATTGCGGTGGGAAGGGGAAGGGTTACTTCCACCGAGAATCCATTTCTAAAGTGGATTCTCGGCTGCAACACATCGTTTTTTTCCATATCGTTCCATTTCTGACATATTTTTTCATTTTAGTTTTGATCGTTGATGTGAAAGGAAGTGTGAAGAATATGAAAAAAGGTATGTTTCAGGCCAACTGCTCAAATTTAAAAATTAAAAATGCTCCGATTCAAGTGTTCCACTTGTCAAAAAGGCTTTCAACCCCATGACAATGTGAACACGACGTTTATGGTGAGGACTTTCATCCCGTCGCCAATGCAAACAGGCACTTTAAAGGGCAGACCAGAATGTGAATCTGAAGCTTGAATATTGAATCGCTGTCAAACGCAGATACACGTCAATCTCGAATCTGTTTCTCGAAGTTGGGTGCTTTTCAACTTCGAGATACAGATTCAAAGTGCATGTTTACATTGGCGACGACGTCACATTTTCATGGGGTTGAAAGACAAGTGGAACACTTGAATCGGAGCATTTTTAATTTTTAAATGTAAGCAGTTGGGCTGAAACATATCAATTTCCTATTCTTCACACTTCCTTGCTCGTCAACGATCAAAACTAAAATGAAAAAATATGTCAGTAGTGGAACGATATGGAAAAAAACGACGTGCTTCCATTTCTAAAGTGGATTTTCGGTGTGGTGTGGAGTGTGGTGTTGGCGCTTACGGTTATACATGTATTCAACTTTTGACAGTTCGATATCAGATACATATTCACATTCTGGTCAACCCTTAATAGCTAACAGCCCTAATCTGCTATACTCCCGGGGGGAATGTTTATGTCAAATACGAGTTTTCCGATCCTGCTATCCGTTCGAAGTGAAACACTCACTTGTCGGTAACGCAGATCGGTATTCCACTATGCGCACGAATCTAATGTCCTCATAAAAATGATTCACTTCAGTAGAATCTCCGAGTCAAAATTGAAATAAAGTGCTGCACTATCCATATTTGTTTTTCTTTCCACACAAATTACACAGTTGAAATGACATTTAAATTTCCAAACGGGTGACGTTTAAATCTTCGAAACATTGAAATAAAAAGCGGTAAGGCAGTTCACTCGCCGTATATTAGAATACCGATTCGAAGTGAAAGTGAAGGAAACGTTCGATCCGCACGTGTAGCAAGCAGAATAGGGGTGTAAATGCAAGACCATAGCGACACATTTTAGCCACTCACTGATTGCACAGTTTGAATTACAAAAAATTCAAAAAGAGCAACTTAACCAGCAACCTTTGGGTGTAATACAGGATTGTAGTACAAGGTATCCGCTTTTATTTATATTTATGTGGAACTGTATCTTTTATATGATAGCACGTTTGATCAAGATCAAGGTTTCGATCTGCTTATATGCCAGCAAGCAAAAAATTACACAAATTTCACCGGGAGAATGGTTACACCTTGATAGATTGTTGACAGTGTTACAGCCATTTGAAGAAGTCACCAGAAATATGAGTGAGAACAAAGCCAGAATTTCTTCTGTAATTCCTTTATTTCACGTGCTCAAAAAGAACTTTCAAATGAAAGTATTCGAAACTAAACCGAATGCAATAATAATAATAATCAAAAGATTAATTAATGACCTAAACTCAAGATTTCCAAGCGAACAACTATTCAGTGGAACTGGTTTGATTTATAACCATAGACTAACTACGAGTATAGGAATAATTTCGTATTTTCAGCCTGTGACCTCCGCCTCCGTCGATATGAGGTTTCCGACAACGATAAAACCACCTCCATGACATCTCTGCACTGAGTTATTTGTCTTTCCATGTGCCCAGAGAAGGACCTACGATATTTCGCCGATTCTGAATTGCGGGAAAATGGTAGGCAGTAGGTTTCACTTTCGGAATTTCTCTTTTGCCTGTCGTAATGGCACTAAAATCGGAAAAGTTACTTATTTGTTTTCCTTCTATTAACCGTTGAAATATGTAACGCGTATAATTAGATCTAATGTTACATATTTCCCCCAAAGTATCTGTATTGCTATTACGACTTTTGGCTGGTTGGCTAAACGTAAGACCTTAGAACCATCTTTAAAAGCCACTCTATTTTGGATCAACTCGTTAGTAAGGCCAAGAAAAGTTTGCTGATGTTTTCGCATCTGAGTGATCCGATAATTTTTCTTTTCTTTCTGCTCGAACTAGAGACTATTGCTTTTTGAAACGGATTTCCCGACAACCTTTGTTGAACATGGCAAAACCAGCTGATTTGTTTGCTATCTCTACTATCGGTTTCTATGTGAATTCTTCTGCGGATAGGCGAACTTCTTATAAAATCACGTTGTTACACCCGCTAATATGCGTAACATTATATCAGCGGGTATGATAATTCGCATTCATGGAAGCCTTCATATTGAAAAACTTCCAGTTGAACAGATCAGTTGTTGATGCCATGATAAATGCCTAAATTCGAAGTAGGCTGAGGGAGAAATTTTGTAGCACAGGATGTTATTATACGGTTAACATACTTTGATTTTGTCTATCACAGTATTCCATCCCAATCGAATCACGGATGAAATCAACTCACTCGATAATGTGTACGATAATTTGGCCCAAGTCCTTCTTTTTTAACCACCATCACACCATTTGCCGGGTGATGACTCCGGCGTCATCATTATCTCATATTTAATTTAGGTAAAACTCAAAAGTAATTTAAAAATGCATTTTTATTCTACTAAATCATTTTTTCTTCAATAAACGTAAAAATAAACAAGAAAAAAAAACGATGAAGGCGTGATCACTTACAAAATGAAAGCAAAATGTTAAAACTTAAACTAATACAACTTAAGGCACGGTATTTGTTGCTATCGCGATGGGCCATGTCGTTGGCCCTTTCAATACAATATCCTCTAACATTTGTTTGATTTTGATGAATCGTCTTTTAAACTCCAAACCGCAGCCCTTTGATAAACGAAAGTCCAATAGAATTTTTCCATCCATTTCGATAATGTGCGCCTTAAATACTAAACGTAATTTTCTTCTATCGACTGTCGATATTGTTACCACGCTGTCGTCGTTAGTTTTTCGCGCATAACCCAATTTATCCAGCGTTGTAAAGAGTCGTCTTATTGTGTCGTCCCATTGTGTAGTAACGAAGAACCTTGTCATACGTCGCACCAGTCTTTGGAATACATTTTGGCTTGCTGATTGTGTTTGATTCATTTGCGTGCATAGAATTAAATCATCCAGCAATGCTGGTTGAGAGAAACAGAAACCGTTGCGCGCTTCAAATGTAGAGTTGTTATTTGTACTCCGGTTAACACCACCTCTGCCAGCCACCATATCAGTATCTACATCTACATCGTGCCTCATCGATGGCATTGGCTGAGAGCAGTAAACTCTTGATATAGAATCATCGAAGGGATTTGAGAAATCCGCACTGGAACGTTGTCGTTTAGCCTTTGGTGAGCGGACATCACCGTCCGTTACGTCGTGAGATTTCAAATCTGTGAAATAAATCGAGTGGTAAAACATTAGTAACATAATCACAAGGAGCAATCATTTATAAAACGTAACAATTGGGATAGGAAATAAATACACTAAAAAATAATAATAATAATAAAAAAAACATAACGTAACGTAACGAAACGAAAAATCACAATCATTTGGTTTTTGGTGATAAAGCTCTATGGAATCAAGAAACCAACCATACAGCTAAAATCACCAAAGACCAAATAAAGGCGAACAAAAATAAAAAAAAAATATAATATGTAATAATAATAATAAAAATAAAAGCGAAAACTGTAAACCAAAATCCAATCAATTGATGCAAATCCAAAACACAAAAGGAGAGGGAAATTAAAATTAAAATCATTGAGGGCCATGGGGAAAAACTGCAATAAAAAGAATAAGGATGCATTTAGAGGAGGGGAAACAGGCGGGAACACGCAAGAATGCAGTACGAGTATATGTACTATGTGATTAGCAGATTTGAATTTTGTTGGAAATGCGAAACCTTCAATGCTTTGGTAATCTAGCTTTATGAAGTAAACAATCTATCATACAGCTAAAGCGCCAAAGCGATGAAAATCTGCGTGTCTATCAATTACTTTAGTTATGAATAATCGCAACTAAAGAGGCTTTTATTATGACAACCGAGTATTAATATTAACAGAGAAGAGGAGCGCATGCTATGCATTATCATAATCATCTCTCTTAAACAAAAGACGATTACTAGGTGGTGTTGGTGGTGGTTGTGGTGGTAATCACTTGGTTACTTTTGCACATCAAGAAAACAAAAAAAAAACTTTGTATATTTGATTTAGTGTCGAGGGTAGCAGCTTTCACTTAGGCACAAAGTGTCTCTCAGAATTTCATAAATACACTGAGAGTCACTAAGTACCTGAACAAAAGTTACCGAATTCACAATTTTTCACTGTTTTTCGTTTATACGAATAAGGAAGGTACATACATAAGTGATAAGTGGACAATAGCAAAAGAAGGAATAAAACAAAACAACTTACCACAATCGACAAACTGCAGGTTGCACCATTTGTGGTCCAAAATCTTTTCTAGGCTTATTCGATGGGCGGAATTAACAGCTAGTACTTTGCGTAGCAGAGAGATTGCTAGTGTGTCCAGTTTACTCCAAGGTGTGTTTGTTGTCCATCGGTCATTCTCCTTCCAATTCACATACTCCTGGCAGTTGGAGGACGGCTGATCCCAGGGAAGTTCTGCGAATGAACAAATTAAACTTAATTAGATTGTGTTAGAATGATAATCACAAGTTTACAAATTAATTTGTAATATTGTAGAATAAAATGAAAATGGTAGAAGTCAGTTTTAACTTAAGCCAACGAATACGAGTATATGGCTTCAATGCAAAACATTTCGTTAGATTTCAACATCAGCATACATACATATGTACATACATATTCGTCACTAGTTAATTTAACTATCTAGACCAATTTGTAGAGTTTTATATGAACAATACAGAGGTCAAAATTAGCTTAAATCTGGGCAACAATTACAAGGAATAAACTGCAGCTTAACAGTGGTATACTCCAAGAAATATAACTTTGGATTGTATGAAATTTAAAACAAGGGATACGTCAAAAACAAAAAAGGAATGCAATTTGCTCCAGAATACAGAAAAACAGCTGAAGACGTTGCATTCTGTCCCAAGTGTGTTTGGACAGTATGTAGTCAAGCATGGCGGAATTCTGAAGTTGTACCAATTTATCGAATCGATGGGTTTTTGACGAAGGAAAAACATGGTGATATATATGTTCTAGAATGTAATGGGCTAACGAAAATATGATATATGGATGTCAATGTACCGATCGAAATTTCATCAAAGATCAGACCTCCTCCACATAAAGCATCTGTGAAAAGATGTTGAAAAGATGCAAAACATACGAGGGGCGTTCAATATATTTTCGGTATCGATATGAAGAAAATGCGAATTCAATTTAAGTTGTTTTTATTTTTCAATATAATCTCCCCTAAATGCATTTGTTACATCTTGAGATAAGCTTTTTTAAACCCTCAAAAAAATAAATTTCCTCTTTCTCTGCAAAATACCCATTTATTGCCGACTTGAGTTCTTCATCATTCGAAAATCTTTTTCCACGAAGACATTTTTTTCAAATCCGGAAACAGGAAATAATCACTAGGGGCAAGGTCTGGACTATAGGGTGGGTGTTGGATTTCTTCGAAACCACAATCTCTCGCAGCAGCCTTGGAAACTCGCGCCGTGTGAACAGGAGCGTTGTCATGAAGAAGCAACACACCCGTTGCGAGTTTACCCCGTCTTTTCTTTTTAATTTCCTTCCGCAAATTATGCAAAGTGGAAGCGTAGGATGTGGCGTTGATGGTTTCACCTTTTTTTTTTGTACTCAATGAGCAAGATTCCCTTTGAGTCCCAAAAAACTGTGGCCATGAGCTTCCCGGCAGACGGAGTGACTTTGAACTTCTTCGGGGGGTCTGTTCCTTTTTTATGCCACTGCATGGACTCTTGTTTGCTTTCAGGGTCATAGTGGTGGACCCATGTTACGTCCCCCGTAACAATTCGATCCATAACACCGTCCGCGTTCTCACTACACATCTCCAAAAGCTCTCTACAGCATGCGATTCCCACTTTTTCTGAGGCGCTGTGAGCATTCGTGGCACCCACCTTGCACTGACCTTTGAAAGGTTAAGATGGTCATGAAGAATGGTGTGAATGGTACCAATTGAAAGCTTGGTGATCTCTGCCATCATTTTCACCTTTATTCGGGCATCCTCAAGAACAAGTTTTTCGACTTCTTTGATGCTTTCTCCCGTACAAGCAGTAACCGGGGCGCCGGAGCGGGGGTCGTCTTCAATGCCTCTGCCTCTCTTGAACTCACTTAACCACTTTTGCACAGTTGATAATGAAGGTGCGGAACCCTGGTAAACAGCCACCATCTCTTCATGAATAGTTTTTTGACTTTTTCCTTTCTTAGTGAGAAATTTAATTACAGCGCGATGCTCAATTTTGACCATCATCGTCTCAGTTGCCATTATGATTCTGTTTAACTAGAGATAAAACGCGAATTAATAATCACATTTATATGAAATTTTACATGAATGCACTAAAATAATAGTATTACTTGATAAATAAGTCAATTTATATATACAACCACAGCTTCACCCCGATACCGAGAATATGTTGAACGCACCTCGTAAGCATTATAGACGATATTTACATCAAAGTCGAGACGCCTTGGAAGGCCATACCTGTGCAAAGATGCAGGAGGGCCCTATAAGTAGCATGCAGCGCCTAGCCAATGATGTGATTTTACAACAAGTATTTTCTACAATATACTGGTTGTACGTACCACACTAAATGTCCGGTGTTCACTTCAGCCCGAAATAAGAAGCTCTCGAGTGAACATCTGCACATTTCAGAACATGCAATTGTCCCTTTTTTAAGATACGTGTGTTTGATGACTGAGACTTTTAGGGTTCGTTACAAGTTTTTTTTTTTTTAACAACCAGAAATATTTATAACAGATTTGAAAGATTTTATTCCGAGGAAAACGAACCTTGTGAGAAACTGGAAACGGTTATTGACAACGATGTCTCAAAATTAATGGTATATGCAGACCCAACGAATACGGCGATAACTCTCTCTCTTTCATAGAAGAGGTAAAGAAACTCATCAAGCGCATACCCCATGAAGTAACTACGGCGACTAGAAATACATATATGCAACGCTTAGAATTAAGACACCAAAGTAAGCCATTTTTGTACCGAATAATTATCTTCTACGAAAGGTGGTTTCTGTATGATAACCGTATCCAACCAACAGTTAGAAACAGACAAAAAAACAAAACAGCTCCAAGCATGGTCTTAACCCAAATTGGCTGAAAATCTGTCTGTGTTATAATGCATCATGATAATGCATGTCTGCCTTAGAACGTAGATTCTTAGACCAAGCAGATGGTCTTACCGACTGATGCAAAATGTGTATACCATCATATAGCGCCATTTTTACAACGATGACTGTCAAAATTTCAGACAGATGTATTTTTCAGAAGTAGTTTTGTTTTGACAGCTGTCAAAGTTGACTGAAAGTCATCAAGTTCGTGTTTATTTGCAATCATGGAGAAAGAGCAATATCGATCGATATTGATGTGATTCGATATATTTTTTTTGGATGGGAAGACGTGTGAGGAAATCAAAGTGAAGTTGCATGCCGTTTATAAGGACCATGCACCTTCGATGACTACCATCAGATATTGGTTTAATGAATTCAAGCGTGGCCGAACATCCGTTTTTGATGAAAAGCGCGCAGGCCGTCCGATTGAGGTCACCCACGGAGGATATGGTTAATAAAATCCATGATATCGTGTTAACAGATCAGAGAGTTTGCTGACATTAAATTGTACACATCTCAATTGAACGCATACAACATATCCTACACGAAAAATTGGGCATGAGAAAGCTATCGGCGAGATGGGTGCCGCGTTTGCTAACAGTGAAGCAAAAACGAAATCGCATAACTTCGGAGCACTGTTTGTTGGACATGTTTAAGCGCAATCCGAAAGAGTTTCTACGGCGTTTCGTGACTGTTGACGAAACATGGGATCCATCACTACACGCCAGAAATGAAAGAACAGTCAAAACAGTGGATTTCATCCGGCGAAACTGGTTCCAAAGAAGGCGAAAACGGTTCCATCGGCCGGAAAAGTCATGGCCAGTTTTTTTGGGATTCGCAAGGCATCATCTACACCGACTATTTGGAGAAAGGAAGGACAATCACGGGGCAGTACTATGCTGATTTATTGGACCGATTCAATGCTGAATTAATAAATAAATTTTTCACCATGACAACGCACCTGCTTACTCGTCCGCAATCGCCACAGCAAAACTGGTCGAACTACGCTACGAATTGCTGCCTAACCCACCCTATTCTATTCTCCAGATTTGGCCCCATGTGATTTCTTTTTGTTTCCAATCATGAAAAAATGGCTTGGCGGAAAGCGATTCTCGTCAAACGAGGAAATCATAATCGCTGGACTAAATGTGTCGAGCTAAAAGGAGACTATATTGAGAAATAAAAATTTTTTTAATGCGTTTTCTTGCCTAACACTGTTACAGCTAGCTCTGGTACATATGTCCAGAATACTAAATCTTATTTTATTTTCAAAATAATTTAACTCTAGAGTATTGTACAATGATTTCATTCGAAAATCACGGTTAGCCGTATACGTGTTTCTTCATGAACAGCTCTTTGTTTAGTTACAATTAATTTTGCAAGATCCGAAACATGTTTTGACATCAGTTCTCAGTCGAACGTCCTGTTTGACAACCTGCATAAAGCTTCATGAGCACGATTATCAACAAAGGGGCAGAAATATAATTCATGGGCAGTTACTTTTAGCCAAATTTAGGTGATTAATCAACAGTAATTGGTACAAGCTATAGAGAATCCTATACCATAAACGTTTGATGGCTTGGTCAACTCAGTAGATTACCATAATACAGTTTAAATCTAAATTACATTTCAGACCTAGTTTGTACTTAGCTTTTTTTTCTTCTACAATTACGTTATTGGAAAGAGGAAATACAATTGTCGAATAGTCAATGTTCCGCCAATCGTAGGCCCGCCCTTGTGCATTATTGGTCATTTAATATGTTGATACAACTGACTACTAATTATACGCTTGTTTGTGAGTATATAACATAAATTAAACATCATTAGTGTCATTGCGTTTTGAGTAAATTACAATATATACAAAAATGACTGTGACCCATCGAGCGACACATAGCAAGATAGACGTTCGATTGGTATCAACAATCGATATATGGATAAATTAAAAAGGACGAAGAAATGACACAGGTTTCACTAAAACACAATTGTTTACTCGTGTGAATACAGTGACAGACGTTATTACGAAAACTATGAGAGTTATACTACATATATGAATAAGCAACTTAACTGGGCTGCGAGGTACATATATACTCGTATGTATATTGTCGTAGCCCCAATTTTATAATGAACGCGCGCTCAAGGGGTTTGTGTACCCTTAAAGTGATTGTACACAGCGCGGGCAAAGGAAATTTAGGGAGGAAGAAAAGAGAGGTACCGTTGTACATTGTTTTTAAATGTTTGCAAGTTATAACGACCAGGAAATACAGAGACCGGCATGGCATTCCATATGCGATTTGTACGGCTTAGGAACGAATCACGATATTTTAGAGCGAGACGGGTGTTACGGTGGAAAGTTTGAATGGGCGGAATGCTACTGGCGATTTTAGTGGAGCACTGGTGATGGAGTGTCGAAGACAGAACAGAGCCCTGGGACACACCAGCATTCATTTTGTGAATATGAGACTTGAAACTGTCCAACACAACTTGAATTAAACGTTCCAAAAGGTAATTTCTAATCCATTGAAGAAGAGAGTCATCGATCCCAAATGCGCGCATTTTCGACAAAAGAGCCTGATGCCAAACTCTGTTAAATGCCTTATAAATATTAAGTACAACTACGAGGGGCGGTCAACATATTCTCGGTATCGGGGTGAAGCTGTGGTTGTATATATAAATTGACTTATTTATCAAGTAATACTATTATTTTAGTGCATTATGTAAAATTTCATATAAATATGATTATTAATTCGCGTTTTATCTCTAGTTAAACAGAATCATAATGGCAACTGAGACGATGATGGTGAAAATTGAGCATCGCGCTGTAATTAAATTTCGCACTAAGCAAGGAAAAAGTCAAAAAACTATTCATGAAGAGATGGTGGCTGTTTACCAGGATTCCGCACCTTCATTATCAACTGTGCAAAAGTGGTCAAGTGAGTTCAAGAGAGGCAGAGAGAGCATTGAAGACGACCCCCGCCCGGCGCCCCGGCTACTGCTTGTACGGGAGAAAGCATCAAACAAGTCCAAAAACTTGTTCTTGAGGATGCCCGAATAAAGGTGAAAATGATGGCAGAGATCACCAAGCTTTCAATTGGTACCATTCACACCATTCTTCATGACCATCTTAACCTTTCAAAGGTCAGTGCAAGGTGGGTGCCACGAATGCTCACAGCGCCTCAGAAAAAAGTGAGAATCGCATGCTGTAGAGAGCTTTTGGAGATGTGCAGTGAGAACGCGGACGGTGTTATGGATCGAATTGTTACTGGGGACGAAACATGGGTCCACCACTATGAACCTGAAAGCAAACAAGAGTGGCATAAAAAAGGAACAGACCCCCCGAAGAAGTTCAAAGTCACTCCGTCTGCCGGGAAGCTCATGGCCACAGTTTTTTGGGACTCAAAGGGAATCTTGCTCATTGAGTACAAAAAAAAAGGTGAAACCATCAACGCCACATTCTACGCTTCCACTTTGCATAATTTGCGGGAGGAAATTAAAAAGAAAAGACGGGGTAAACTCGCAGCGGGTGTGTTGCTTCTTCATGACAACGCTCCTGTTCACACGGCGCGAGTTTCCAAGGCTGCTGCGCGAGATTGTGGTTTCGAAGAAATCCAACACCCACCCTATAGTCCAGACCTTGGCCCTACTGATTATTTCCTGTTTCCGGATTTGAAAAAATGTCTTCGTGGAAAAAGATTTTCGGATGATGAAGAACTCAAGTCGGCAATAAATGGGTATTTTGCAGAGAAAGAGGAAATTTATTTTTTTGAGGGTTTAAAAAAGCTTATCTCAAGATGTAACAAATGCATTGATGTTAGGGGAGATTATATTGAAAAATAAAAACAATTTAAATTGAATTCGCATTTTCCTTCATATCGATACCGAGAATATATTGAACGTCCCTCGTATCTTGCTTTCGCCAAATTGATGTACGCTTTGGTTCCACTTTTCCGCGTTTCGAGATATTTCATTAGGTGACGGTTTATCAACGTTTCCATGACTTTGGAAAGAACGGACGTAAGTGCAATGGGTCTGTAGGAGGGGAGGGAAGAAGATTCGCCTTTTTTAGGGACCTGCTCGACAAATGCTGTTTTCCATCTGTTCGGAAAGTCCTAAAGTGTAGGATTGATGAAAAAGCTTACGCAGTGGTTTTGCCAGCGAGGAAGAACATCTCCTCAGAAGAAGAAAGAGAGATATACCATCTGGACCAGCGGATTTATGTATGTTGAGATATATATTTAAGTACTCTTGCTAGTACACGAATGCGAAAGTGGATTCGACTCACTTAAGTGTAGGCAGGGACAACACAATCTGGGAGTGTTGAGTGTGCAGTAAGCAGATTGGCCTTGTCCAAAGAGCTGACACCTGTAATGTTATTGTAAATGAGCGTTGGGGTGCAGGATGAGGCAGAATTTCTAATGTTTTTGACGAACGACCAAACATTTTTACTGATAGTCATATCTAGCGATAGTTTTGTGAGTGGACATCTTCGGCTATAGATTGCTTTTGGAAGGTGGTTTCATAAATGGGCAGGCTTGAAGGAATTCATTGTCGTAACTTAACACGAATTTGGATGAGCGTTTTCCTAGATAGTAAGATGCAAGTATGATACCACTAATACCAGGTTGTAACATATTTCCCAATCCATAAAATGCGTAAAACCAATTTAATGCTGAAACCGTTATTGAAATTAGTATTTGGGATATAATGCTTATTCAGTAGGCAAAATCAATGTAAGCATTTTTAAATGAATTTTAAAATTGATGTATCGGAAGAGCATATTCGTATGGTTTACTGTTTATGTTCCGAATAAACCCAGAATGAAAGTGAAACCACAAGAGAAATTCAAAATGTGTATGGAGAGGGTGTTTTCAGCGAGCCCAAGTAAAGTTTAGAAATGGCAATTTTGACCTAAATGATGAAGACGAAGAGCTAGATTATGAGCTCCTGAAGCCCACCGTCGAAAGAAGTCCCGTTCGTAAGCCATATGACCATCCATCAACACCTAAAAAATCTAGGGAGTCATAAAGTTGGGTAAATAGGTACAACACCAATCGCGCCGTTTTTGAGCCGGATCGTTACCGAAGATGAAAAATGGGTTCTTTGCCATAACACTACACTTCGCCACTAGTGGCTTAGTCCAGCCAGAACACAGCCCAGCACAACATCCCAGCGATGGACTTCACCCACTCAAGGTGTTGCTGTCTCTGTGGTGGGATGCTGAGGCAGTGATCCATTGAACTGTTGCTTGGTAATCAGATCACCGCAGAAGTCTACTATCAACAGTTGTGCAGATTAAAGTCGGCACTAAAGCAGAAACGGCCAGGTCTCGTTAATCGAAGGGATGTTCTATTGCATCGGTATAACGCTCGCCACTTTCGCACATTCAGATTTCCACTTGTTCGCCTGCAAAACTTCCTTGATGGAAAAATTTTAGACCTCGGGATGATGTCCAATAGTCTATTGGAACATTTTTTTCGTCAAAGGCAAACAATTTTTTTAGCGACGACACTACGAAGTTGCCCGGGAGGTGGGTAGAAGTGTTGTCTAAAAAAGGAAATTACATTGAGAACATTTTTGCATTTGGTGCAAATTAATTAGCAGAACAGACATTCATAAATCGCGCAATACTTATGTTACAAGTTGATGTTGATGTTTATTCACTACAGTGATTCATAAATTGTATGTTGTGGGCAACAAAGTGGGTCTATAATTCAAATTAAAATTCTAACTTACTAAGTGGGGTGAAAAGTAACCTCCTTGACAGCCAGAATGCGCTGCTACTGCAAAAAAGGTTATGGTGCCTTGAAGTCCGTTCATATTTAGGCAGACATGCCAAATTTCAGTGCGATACTGTCTTTAGTTTTGTTTTGACAACTGATTGTTGTTGACGTGTTTGGCATCATGTTGAGTATGGACAAAAGTTGGATAAATATTATGGGGCTAATGCTTCGTCAGATTGCACCGTCAAATATTGGTTTCGAGAGTTTAGTGGTGGCCGCAATTCCACTACCGATCAAGTCCGCAGCGGCAGGCCCTCCAATGCGCTTACAGAGGACAATGTCAAAAAAATACATGAAATGGTGTTGGCTGACATGAAAGGGAAGGTGCGCGAGCTAGCAGATACCACAAAGATTAGTACTAAGCGCACACGCCATATTTTGGGCAATATTCTGCATATGAAAAAGTTATCCTGCCGCTGGGTGGCGCGCATGCTCACTCCTGACCAAAAACAGGAACGCGGGAGCACTTCGAAAAAGTGTTTGGACTTGCTGATGCGGAATCGGGAGGACTTTTGGCGTCGATTGGTAACTTTTGATGAAACTTGGATCCACTATTACACACTAGAGAACAGAATGAGTGCCCGGCAATGGACTGAAGAAAAAGCGGCCGAGGGAGGCTCGAGGGGTCGGAAAGTTTATGGCGTCGGTTTCCTGGGATTGTCATGGCATACTTTTCATGGACTACCTCGAAAAAGGAAAAACCATCAACAGCGAGTACTACTGTGCATTACTGGAGCGATTGAAGACCGAAATCGCTGCAAACGGCCTCACCATCACGAAAAAAAAAATTTGTTTTTGCAAGACAATGCGCCGGAGCACAAGAGCATCGCAACCACGGCTAAAATCAATGACTTACGGCTCCAATTGCTGTCACATCCACCGTATTCGCCCGATTTGGCTCCCTCGGACTGTTATCTCTTCCCAAACCTCAAAAGTTGGCTCATCAATAAAAAATTCAGCTCACGCGAGCAAATCATCGACGCCAAGGAGGAGTATTTTGCAGACCTTCCGGAAAATTACTTTTCGGACCGGATCAAGAAGTTGGAAAATCGCTGGAATAAGTGTATCAAGCTAAAAGAATAAAATAAAAATAAAAAACAAACACAAA
Source organism: Volucella bombylans (assembly GCA_949129095.1). Taxonomy (NCBI): domain Eukaryota; kingdom Metazoa; phylum Arthropoda; class Insecta; order Diptera; family Syrphidae; genus Volucella; species Volucella bombylans. Next base: position 103,181,807 of record OX422144.1, on the reverse strand, counting down.
ATTTTTTTTTTTCATTCCCAAGGAAACCTCCTTTTCACCCCACCTAGTAATTTTCCCGTGCAAAAGATCGAGTAAGAGGTATACATGCCAATGCATATGTAGCAAAAATCGAAAAGCAATACTAAATGGTTTTCCAATAAGAAGTTTCGTGTTAATTGTATGTATATTGTCTTTGAGGTATTCCTTTGAATAGCATGTATTGATATAAATCGTCTTTCACATGGCTCTAAAGAAGAAGTCGCATTATCTGGGCGATCAATTGTGATCACTATTACCTGGAATGACTCGGACAGCAATATTTTCTGACAAAATAGCAATGATTTTGCCACTTGTAGCGTCGTCTGGTTGGAAATGAACATCGCTTACACCCACAAACCGGCATAAAAATTCATTGTCCATAGTTCGATAGAGCTATCCACTCACGCTCATATAGTACATAGCTTTGAAATTTTCAATGATGTCTCATGCCTAAAAACCACTTTATGAGTAGAGTGTTCCCGACAAATATTCTTGGATCTTCTAAACTACTCGTTCAAATGCGGGATTTTTATTAAGATTGCCTTGAGGATGGAAATGTGTCTATCGCTTAAGATTCTCGGTTAAATGCTGAATTTTCATGCTGCTGAAAGTGGGTCGGCTTAAGTTTATACATCAGTTGAATTTTACAGGCTTTAGGGCCGAAGTCTTTATGCCGAAATTTGAAAGAGTGTTGTTTGCTAAGTTGTTCTTGCGCGATGTTCACGATTTCGGGTCTTCACATCTCAAACTAGACCTAGTATTTTGTAATTATTTTATTAGTAATTACGCCCAGCGAGAAGACCTAATGAATACTCTAGAAACATATGCAAACCAAAACCCTACTCGGTTAAAAAAAAAAAAGCAAGACACATTCAGTCGGATATAACAATACACAACATGATTAAAAACTAAACAATTCTAAGCCGTCACATGTTATGATAAAATTTTGTAGCTTTTCGTGTCCAAAGAAGATGGACATCTACAAAATATTTTAATCTATTCATATTTTGCGCTATGCGCTCTAACGCAGTAGTGGTCTTCGTCTATTTCTTAGAACTTCTAGTCTAGATTCCAGGAGCTTTGTGCCCTGACAACTCATTGCACTTGCTCTGCATGTTATGTTGGCCATTCGTTCTTTTCACCGTAGTAATTCGTTTTGTATACGATCTCTCCTTTTAACAATGAGCATTGCACTCCCAGCGCTCTTTATGATGATTGGGGCTTGCCGATAATGTGGCTCATTAGACTTCGGGCTCCGGCTCACTTAGGGAAGCACTAGTAGCAAGCATTGGTCATACACGTGTATGGAGATATTATTGTAAGGGAGGATTTTGCGAGTTTAATTCCGATCCAGCCCAAATATTTGTATCAAGTCTGAAACCTACTCTGATTCGTATTCTTTCCAACAATTTTCATTTGTTGGAAGTCATTTTCTACAGTCTATGTATAGGCCGACGTTACACCAAGTTGATTTCAGCTCTTCCCGCACTATTTAATGACGTTATCAGTAAAACAAAGGTGATTTAGGTATTCATCATTTAAATTATAAGTAAAGTCCGTTTCAAAGTAAATAGGACCTTTTAAAAATAGGTATTTCCAGTGTGGCCATCGAAAAGGTAGAACCTTCACTGATGTACTGTCAAAATTTCATGATATGTATTTGGACGAATTGAAGTGGAGTTATTGCGTCTGAAGTGACAGTATGTTTGTGTCATCCGTACAAAAATGAACATCGAACAAAGTTTTGTTTAAACTTGGTAAAACTTTTACCGAAACATTTCAATTGATTAACCAAATTTATGGTGAGTTCATGAGTGGTATACGCGGTTAAAAAACTGTCGTTCTCTTTTTCGGTGTCATACGACACAAAACTCAATAAATTTCGTTGTGGAAAACGAAGACATGCGCATATGCTGATACGTTTCCAATGTTATTATCCACAAATAGCTCGTTCCACCGGGCGAAAAATTTAATGGACAATTCCATGTTGGTGTTTTGAAGCGTTTGGTGCATCGTATGCATTGTTTTCGCCCAGAATAATATCACGCAGAAGCAAGTTGGCATTTGTTGCACGATAATGCGCCATCTCATCGAGCGACAAAATCGCATTTTAACTATCAAAACTCAATTCATATTTTTTGTGTTATTATTCTTCAACAAAAATGAAAAACGAAAAACAAGTCCGTAACGTTGCGCTCATTTATGCTTACTTGCTGCGAATACGATGTTCGTTTAAGCAAACAAACAGTATACGAGGGCGGGTCAATAAGTCCGTGACTTTTTGAATTTCTGACCTCTTTACTGAAACAGCAACACTGCTCCTGTCAACAGGCATCTGTCAGTTGACTCCTGTCAAAATTTAAACTTGCTGCGTCAGTTAGTTTGTGTTTGACAGCTATTTTTATCAGACTACTCACTAATTTGAGGAGAAAATGGAAAAAAGTGAATTTCGTGTGCTTATTAAGCATTATTTCTTGCGAAAAAAAACCATTACCGAGACCAAGGCTAAGCTTGATAAATACTATGGGGACTCTGCACCATCGATTTCAATGGTAAAAAAGTGGTTTACTGAATTTCGTTGTGGCCGTACAAGCACTGAAGATGCCGAACGTCCTGGACGCCCAGTTGAGGTCTCTGCACCCGAAACAATCGAAAAAATTCACGATATGGTGTTGGCCGACCGAAGATTGAAAGTGCGAGAGATTGTGGAAGCCGTAGGGATCTCGCATGGCGCAGTGGTTTCAATTTTGAATGATCACTTGGGCATGAGAAAGCTTTCCGCAAGATGGGTGCCGCGTTTGCTCACAGTCGACTACAAACGCAATCGTGTAACAACTTCACAGGAAGGTTTGGCGTTGTTTAATCGCAATATGGAGGAGTTTTTGCGCCGTTTTGTAACCGTGGACGAAACGTGGATCCATCACAACACACCAGAGAACAAACAGTGGGTTTCTAAGGGTGAATCGGCGCCAAAGAAGGCCAAGGTGGGTTTGTCAGCCAATAAAGTTATGGCGACTGTTTTTTGGGATGCACGCGGGATAATCCACATTGACTACCTTCAAAAGGGAAGAACAATCAATGGGGAATATTATGCCAACTTATTGGACCGATTCAATGACGATTTGAAAAAAAACCGACCTCATTTGGCCAAGAAAAAAGTTCTTTTCCACCAAGACAATGCAAGGGTGCACACATGTGCAGTTGCCATGGCAAAAATCCATGAATTGGGCTATGAATTGCTCCCTCATCCACCCTATTCTCCAGATTTGGCTCCGAGCGACTACTTCTTGTTCCCAAACCTGAAGAAATGGCTTGGTGGAAAAAGATTTGACTCCAATGATGAAGTCATCTCGCAAACAAAGGCCTATTTTGAGGACCTCGACAAATCATTTTTTTTTTGGAAGGGATAAAAAAAATTGGAGAAGCGTTGGACAAAGTTTATAGAGCTCAAGGGAGACTACGTTGAAAAATAAAATTATTTTTTTATCAAAAAATCTGTGTTTTATTCCAAAAGTCACGGACTTATTGACCCGTATTTGCACATGCCGTTTACATTGACAGGAAAAAATAATAGATCAAGATCACTTGATAAAAGAAAAGATGTGTGTTTGTTGTAAAGAATAGTTTTCTAAGTCGTTTTAGCCACAATATGGTTAGCAATTTATTTTGTAATAGGTAACGGTTGTTTCAACAGGAAGTGTAGGATTAGGATTTGAAAGGCCTATTATTTTACAGCTGATCCACATAGGGTCAGCGTATGGTGACAGATGTTTTTGTGACCGGAGCTCGAATATATGGATACGGACGACCTCTGCTTTCAAGAGGACGGTGCTACGTGACATACAAGTCACCAAACAATCGAGTTATTGCGCACGAAGTTTCCTTAGAATCTTTTTTTAGGGCTACGTTTTTGAAAGCAAGGTTTACGCGAACCATCAGCAAACACTTAGAACTCTGAGCTGCTATCGCCGAAATAGAGTGAAAAAGTGATTGAAAATTTCGAGAAAAGGCTGAGTGCCTTACAACCAGAGCCGAGGTGGTCATTTGAAAGATATCGTGTTTCATGAATAATCCCCATGTGCCTACTAATAAAGCAATGCAGTTTTCAGCGATATCTCAACAATTGTTTGTTTTATTAAAAAAAAAAAAAAAAAAAACAGATACTCACCCCTTGTTGAAACGACGCCCTTAAAAAAATAAAAAACACACAATTGATGACCATTTAAAAATGAAGATGCTTCATTAAAAGGAACCCCACACCACCCGCGCAGTATCAGTGGGAGAAATATGTAGCATTGAACGCAATTACACGCGTTACATGTTTCAACGGTTAATAAAAGACGAGAATTCAAAGGAACTTATTGTGTGGCGTAGCGAAGTCTTCTCAAAAGCAAAATCTACTAATGCATCAGAGAGAACCAAATAAGCCGTAAACCCGTTAAGAACAAAGAAACAGCACTATGTACGCTGTAGTACACAGATAAATAATGCAGAACAATATGCATAACAAGATATGCCGTTTTTTTTTCGTTTTTTTAATCATTATTCTCATTTTACAATTTCCAAATAATTTTAAACAAAATATGTTGCAGCTTAAAATACGAGAATGGTTAGTGACATTTTGTATTAAATAACATAAATAGAGGTAAATGTCACTATATATTAAACTATTAATAGTGGGGTGAACAATTCAAAATAAGAAAAGAGAAAAAAAAATATATATATATTATACTATATACACTTGCGGTCATAAAAACCGCACCACCTAATGAGATCTCAAAAAATGCCTAATTACATCAGATCTTAAGGGTTTTTCCCATACTAATGAAGGGTATTCCCCATAGCGGAGTTCGGCCTCGTATTTAGTGCAAAAAAATCAGTTTGAATTGAGTTGTGACGGTGACAAATACAAAAAAGTGAAATGTCTGGTAAATATCATCAACTGACTTGGGACGAAAAAGTTCAAATATTGACTTTAGTCGAAGAAGGGCTTGGCTGTCATTCAACCATCGTACGACTGATGAAGAAAAAAGAAAATTTGGATCCACTGGAAAGGAAAAAAGACTCGGGACGAAAACGTAAAACAACCCAGAAGACGGACAATGTATTACAACGAATTAGCATGAAAGATCGCTTTAAAAGTGTTGTCCGTATATGAGTGAATTTCATCAAGTTGATCTAAGTGCTGAAACCATACGCCGACGACTACGGGAAATAGGTTTATATGGAAGACGACCAGCGAAAAAACCTCTCCTAACCACAAAAATGAAAAAAGCTCGCTTGACGTGGGCGAAGTACGAAGATTGGACGCAGGGTGATCGATGTGTGATATGGTCCGATGAAATTAAAATTTAATTTGTTGTGTGCCGACAATTTGCAATACGTAGGACGGTCAGCAGGTGAAAGGTTCAAGGACGAGTGCATAGTCAAAACAGTGAAGTTTCCTTAAAGGTTTGGGGATGTTTTTCTTTTTACGTTTTGGGCTCTTTGCACTTTATTAATGGAACTATGAACGCTCAAAAGTATGGAGAAGTAGTAAGGGAGTTTTTGGTACCAGCAATTGAACAGCATCATTCGTATACTGGCAAGTGCATTTTTCAAGATGATTCTGCACCTTGCCACCGCACCAAATCCGTAAGTAAAGTGTTATAAATCAACTTCTAGATGTCTACTTTATAAATAATAAACAGACAAGTAACTAGAGTCTTTCAATAATTTTCAGCTCAAGACAACGTTTGATGTTTATAAACTCAATTCTCTCTATTACTCCAGAAATCACCAAATGGCTTATAGCAAATTTTTTTTGCAATAAATGTTACTGATTTACCGCTTTCAAAATTAGAAACTATTTCTTCTTTTATTTCGTCAGAATACTTATTACGAGCCATTTTACCACCTTTTTGTCACAATTAAACACAATTTAAGCTTCCGATTTAAAACGCCACCGATCACACACAATTTTTTTCCATTGTTTAGAATTTTTTTGAAAAGAAAAACAGTAATCTTTGATACATATTATAAGTGAACGGTAAAATATGCTGACTGAAAGTAATAACAGGGTGCAGTGCTTTAATTTTGTCCACTTATTTTTCAATGGATTTTTCATTATTTTATTTTATTAAGAATTGGATAAGATTTAACGTAAAGTGAGTAAATGTAAATCAACGAACAATATTTTGTGAATAGGAAAATATAAACATTTTTAAGCTGTCACAAGTTTTTTTTTTTAGTTTTCCTTACTTTTTTCCTAAGTGAGAATTTTTCGTGCTATAGTTTTGGCTAACACTGTATATATACATATAATTAATAAGAAAAAATAAGAATAATTTTATTTTATATGCAAAAATGAAAAGCATTTCAGAAGGAAAATTTGTTAAAAGTAAATTAAAAGCTATTACTCAATGTAGTGTAGCAACATTTCGATTTCGTTCTGATTGTAGCTAAAAAGCCATTGTTTAACTCTTTTCATGAAAGTACGCAAATTACCTACGAATCTTGTATCTACATTGAAACTATTGAATAATTTGCAGGATAGAATGGAATATGAATTTCTATAGCAGGTGGTACGAAAAGCAGGAATAGCGATAAGAGATTGTTGATGACTCCTCAAGTTGTAAGCGTCAGAAATCGGACTCTACATATAACCACCTGGGATGAAAAATATTTGTAAGACCTTAAAATAATAAAACAGATACCTGACTGTTAGGATTTGCATGTATCTAAATAATTCCATGGCGTGGGGGCCAAACTAGAAAAACCACAGATCTTCCGCATGACACACTTCTGTAGAACAATCAACGGCTGAATTTTACTCAGGTACGCACTTCCCCAACATCCTATACCGTACTTTAATTTTTAATGAAATATCCCATGATAAATTGTTTTTAGAGTATTAAAAGGGCAAACCTTCTTTAGACGGTAGAATGAGCGAATGGTAGATAACAGATATTGCTTTAAACTTAAAATATGATTAGACCAACCTAAATTTCGGTCAATAATAACATCTAGGTATTTAAAATGGCTTACGTTTTCAATTTTAAAACAACTGTCCTGGCAGGGAAGATTCACGTCGAAAGACATTTTAGAGCATTGGACAGAAGATGGACAGTGAAACATGTTAAACCTTGCACATTTAGAAGTATGGAATACGACCTCAATATATGGAGACTCATGCGTGGTAAGACTGAAAAACATAAGTTTTGTCTTATCGCTTACTATTAGCTTGTGCTCCGTGAACCAAACTCTTAGCAATTCAATATCGTGGTTCATATCATCCGCTAAGTTTAAGGGATTGGCGGAATCGTATCCGATCGTCAGATCATCTGCAAAAAGCCTGACTTTTCCTACAAATGGCCGGGTCAGCAAGGAGTTGACATATATAAGAAATAATATAGATCCAAAGACCGAGCTCTGAGGGACACCAAGGTTGATAACCATAAAGTTGCTTAGGCTAAATTCGATTTTCAATTTTTGTTTTCTGTCTTTTAGATAGGACATAAACCAACTATGTATCAAACCACGAAAATCTATATTTTACAGCTTGTTTAGAATAATATGTTATTATGGTCAACCATATCAAACGCTTTTGTTATATCAACAAAAAGTCCAGCACAAGATCTTTTTTCATCCAAACCTTTCTGTATAATGGAGCAAAAATCTAAAAGGGCGTCTTCAGTAGATAGCCCAGCTCTAAGCCCAAATTGCATTGAACTGAAGAATTTTATTTTGTTCAGATACTCTAACACTCTTTTCTTTACTCATTTCCCAAAAACCTTACTGATAGAAGACAACAGTGAAATTGATCTATAGTTCATTTGTTCACGTTTTTTTTTTTTGTTCATTTTTTAAAGAGAGAAATAAAAATAGCACATTTTAAAACTTCAGGAAAACATCCGGACAGGATACTCAAATTGAAAATATGCTCCAGCAAGATGACGACTTTAAGCATTGTACAAAGTTTGTAAAATCTTGGTTTGTCATAGTCACCAGATCTCAATAATGTTGACCATCTTTGGGGAGTTTTAAAAAAGGAAGTTTCAAAATGTTAATTATGGAATCGAGAGCATCCATGGCAGGTCTTTCATACTTACAAGTACAAGTACAAATTAAGGAAATTTTATCCATGCAGTTGTTTAGCATATAACAACACATTTTTATTATTTAAAGTTTTTGTCAAACGTCATTCCGGCGAAACAGCTGTGTTAGTTGACTGCATTGAGGGACTCGAAGACGTTGCCAGATCAGCAGTTTTTAATGATAATCTAAGATTGTCACCATATATTTATTATTATTATTACTATTATTTTTTTTTTCTTGCATTTCTTTCTCTTCATAATTTTTGTAAATATTCTTTATTTTCTTTCTTTTGAATTGCTTTATTCATTTTATTTTATTTTTTGTTTGTTGTTATAATAAAAATGATTAATAACCAATTATGCAGCGGTCGTAATCAAAATGCAACTTTGCCTTCGATGATTAGAGTTCTGAGCAGTCAGTATAGCGGTCTCCGGGTTTGTAGTTTAAACGCGCAAAGTTTATTGGCGAAAATTGAAGAGTTCCGTGATTTGTTTGTTGGATCGGATGTTGACGTAGTATGTGTTACTGAAAAATGATTTAGGGATGATTTAAGAGACGAGGCTTTTCGCTTGGAGGGTTACCATCGACCTTTTCGCTCAAACAAAAAATATCGTGTTGGGGGGGGGGGAGTGGCAATATTTGTTAGAGATATAATCAAATGCAAAGCAAGGCTTTCATCTGATGATGGAAGTAGTATCGAGTATATGTTTGTTGATCTAATGTGCAGTGAGGGTGGACTATTTATTGGTGCAATTTATGGGCCAAATAGGGATATTAGCCTATCACCTTTTTTTACTCTTTTAGAGGTAATATCGTTAGGCTCCCCTAATATTATTTTATGCGGCGATCTTATAGGTCCGAATTCCCTCACTCAACACATGGAAACGTTTAACGTAAGGCAAGTCAACACTTGCACTCCTACACACTTTTTTGACGGTGGTGCAACACTACAAGATTTATTTTTCGCTAGTGATATGGGCAAAGTGGCTTTGTACGACCAGCTCTCTGCTCCTGCTTTTTCAAAACATGATCTTATCTTTTGGACTCTGAAATTCAGCATTAATCGCCTGCGCAAAACTATCGAAAATCGTGATTTCCAATACATTGATTTTGAACTCATACAAGAGTGCACAAGAAGTAGGAATTGGGATTACACGTATCATTTATTGTCACTAAATGGTCAATTGCAGTTTTTAACTGAAAACATAACTACCCTGTATAATACTCATGTGCCATTAAGAACTAAGCTCATTAAACCGAGCAATAAGCCATGGTTTACCCGACACATCCATTTATTAATTCAGCAACGTGATGAGGCCTATAATTCCTGGATACCTTACCGGTTAAATGGGTCCAAGCGAATATATTGTTCACTACGTAATAAAGATGTTGGAGAAATACGTAAAGTCAAATCTCAAATGTACTCTAACCAGCTTAGTACTTCTTTAAGTGGGCGTCAGTTGTGGAATAACTTACCGAACTAAGGCATCGGTAATCAAGGGGCGACCGAGTTAAAGATGTTGATGGTAATACTATAAACCAACAATTTGTTTCCGTGCCCTCGCTACGTCCAATGAGTACTACAGAAGCTTCCTTTTCGTTTGCGGATCAGTGGAACGATTCTGGTTTTGGTTTTCGAGCGGTAAATCCTGCTGATGTTGTGGAAGGTAACCTTTCTATAAAGTCAAATACTGTGGGTCTGGACAGAATTCATCCCTCGTTTTCAAAAATTATTCTACCCATTGTACTGCTACACATAACCTATTTGTTCAATGAAATTTTGACGACAGCCGAGTATCCCGTCCTACGAAAGCTGGATAAGATCGTTCCCCTTCCAAAAAAAACACTAAAGAGGATGAATTAGGCCCATTTCAATTTTGTCCTTTTTGGCGAAAGTGTTTGAAAGGAGTCTTCAAAAACAAATTAGTGCTCACCTAACGGCGAATAATATGCTCACCCCAAAACAATCTGGATTTCGTGAAAAGCACAGTTGTATCACAGCCTTGTTAAGTGTCACAGACGATATTATAGGCAGGCGTTGAACAGGGATGAAGTAACTTTTCTGGTATTGCTTGGTTTCTCGAAGGCTTTTGACACAGTTAGCCATAATATTTTATGTAAAAAGCTTATTCAGCAATATAACTTATCAGCTGGTGCCACAAAGTTGCTTTATTCCTACCTAACTAATAGAAAGCAAGCAGTGCAGGTTGGTGATACTTATCCGACTTTCTCCCCAATGTTATCGGCGCCCCTAAAAGTTCCATACTCGGACCACTATTGTTTTCGATTCACATTAATGAGCTTCCATCTATAATCGAGAACTTCTCATCTCACAAGAATATCAAGAAAAAGTATTGATCTCTCTTATTTTCCGACGATCGAATTTGTTAATACTGCAAAAAAATCTTGGGGTGATTTTCTATCAGTGTCTAACTTGGGATACCCACATTCATTCACTCTTTGGTAAAGTATATGGCGTACTGCGTACCTTGTGGGTAACTCAGTCATTTACACGAGTTAAAACACGAATGTTACTTGCTAAGACATTGGTATTACCGATCTTAATTTACGGGTGTGAACTTTTTTGTATGTGAAAGGTGAAAGCTCAATGTGGCGTTTAACAGCACTGTACGCTATGTCTTTTGGATACGAAGATATGATAGATTGTCTGGTTTTGCTAATCGTCTGTTTGGTATGACATTGGAAAATTATCTTCAACTTCGAAGTGTAACATTGCCTTCCGATATTTTGCTAACGCGACAGCCACAATACTATTTTGAAAGAATTAGTAAATCATTCTCGAGTAGGTCTCGTCAAGAATTTTTTGTCAATGCCGTCCGTCAGTGGAATTCTCTACCGCTTTACATTAAAGAAACACAGAACACAAAAAACATTAAAAAGATGTTAAAAAAGGATTTTCTAGTAAATTTGTTAATTTTATTTCTAATTGAAGATTTAATTTATGTATATCAATTAATTCATAAAATCAAAATCATTGTTAAAGTCTTATATTAGCTCTCTCTTGTAAAATAAGCTTAAGACAAAAGATATTGTATCTTACTGCCTTTAAGCAATCAAAAGTAAATAAATAAACAAAATAAAATAAAAAAGTTATTATGAAAATGGGTGTTATGTGAATGTTACATTTAGCTGGATTTGTGATTCTTTCGATCAACATTCAGTCCAGAATTCAAACAACATATTATAATGCACGGCCAAAACCAACCAAAGTGTTCGAGTCAAGCACGTCGATTATTCGCCGAAGTAAACAATTAGGCATTGCTTACATCCATATAAGATCCAAATGACATACGTTTAAAAGCCATTGGACCACAAACAACGCCGCCATTTTGCCCACTGGATGTGTGAATGAAAAGAGAATTTTACCTCAAAAGTGATATTTTATGAAGAGTCACAATATTTGATGGACGGGCATGTAAGCAAACACAATGTGATTTCGGAAAAACCAATGCATCCCAAAAGAGTTACTCAGTAGTGGTGGTGGTGGATGGGCGGATGACGGTATAATTGGGCAAATTTTTATTTTCTTTTTCCAAAGATGACAATGAAGAGACGGCAATGAATGCCGAGCGTTATGTCGACCTCCCAAAATCGGATGGGTTGAATGTAGGTGAGCTCTGATCTCAGCAAGACGGCGCTATGGCGCATGTACATCCATCAAATTGTGAACTTATTACGAACGAAATTCAAAGATTAGCCACCGAGAGCAAGCGATCTAGCTTCGTCGGACTTCTGTTAGACATCTTTTTATGTATTTCATACATAATTGCCATAAGCGAACTTTAGTATTCCATAGGGATCTACGATGATTACTCTTAAATCATGTGTATTGGATTGGTAAGAAAGTACATACTTGTATTTTCAGTTTTCGCCAATGTCGTGATTCTTTTTGATAGTTGATCTAGTAGCTGTCACTTTAAGCTTAATTTAGAGCAAATTGAAGTTAATTTCTATTACACCTCGTAAATACAGTTTCAATTTTAACATGAAGTTCAAAAATTAAACATTTTCAACAGATTTTCGTTTTTTTATTTCCGTAAAAACAAGAAAGCTCACAAAGAGATATGCATGTGAAGTTTCTGGTGTTGAATGCTTAACAGAACGCACGTATCTGAATTGGTTTAAGTAATTCTGTTCTGGAGATTTTTCACTCAAATATGAGCAACAAGCATGGCAGACCAACTGAAGTGGATGTTGACCAAATCGATATCATAATTGAAACAGATCATAAGAATTTGCGAGAGATTGCAGAGAAATTAAACACATCACATGCAACAAATGGACATCACTTGAAACGTCTTGGACTCGTATAAGAGCTCGATATTTAGGTTTCACGTAAATTGCAAGACATTTATTTAACAAAACAAATCAATATTTGCAGTGAAATTGATCTTCTAGAGCAACATCAATCGAAAATGATCCCGGTCCAAGCGTAATGAATTAGAACAAGCCACATCGAAAATGTTGTCAATTATAAATGAAACTGGATTATAAATGAAACTGAATGAAGCAATCAGACTAAAAGGGACAGAATTGGCAAATCGCAAGGATTTGACAATGTTAGACCACAGACATCTTTGGTAACTGGTCAAAATATTATTGAACTTTGGTTGAGAAGTGATGTCACATCCACCCGACCTTGCATCATCAGATTTTCATTTGTTTCGAAGTTTGTAAAACTCACGAATGATGAAATTTTTACCAATGATGGCATCTCACTTGGTCCAGCTCTGTGTTAAAAAGGGCAAGGAATCATCATCAGTTGCCAAAAAAAATGACACCAACACGCATGCGTTCATTCCTGCTTATAAAACTCATTGAAAGTTTGTAACCGCTCTGAAATATCATATAAACATTTTCAAATCGCATAGAAACATTTTACTCTCTCGCGCCCTCATCATTATTTCATCACCGGGCAGGTATTAGTTGTATATTTAAAATGTGGGATTGCAAACGAAATATTTGGAAAGACAAAGAAATAACAACAATGCATCAGTGTTAGTGTCAATTGTCAGTTCAATCAGCTGTTTGTTCAACTTCCCTCAATTTTCTCTCGCTCATTTTGGATAATTTCATATAAACACCCGCATTTCTACGGATATTGAGCCAATACGGATTGCTTCAGCGCACATTGAGCTGTCGGATAAACTGGGTAAAAGTCACAAGTTGCGTTTTAGGTCAGCATTCGATTCGTGTAGGTACATTATTGTTATTCGGTTTGGCAGAAATAACGAATGTCGCTATAGAAATGTCTTCTTTTTGTTATATTGCTCGGCGGCATTCGAATTTCATAATTTTTTTTTTTGTAGACACAAACTCAGACGGCCGGACGAGTCTGGCTAAAATATCAAAACTTTCTCATTATTTAAACTAAATCCTACCAGTAGTACACACGACTATTATACTAAACTTGGTGATTTTCAAATGGATTCAAAAACAGAACTTGATTTTAATGGAATCCGAATTTCGTTAGGAGAAATGAAAGGATTAAAGTTAATGTCATTGGTCATAATATAGACATCGATTATATGTACTGCTAAACACAATAAGAAAAATTTTGTCAACTTATTTCACTTCAGAAATGAAGATTAACCGCTTTTCATTGTAACCATGACAAAAAAAAACAACAAGAACACAAACACACGAGACCAAACATAAAGTAGGTATTACACTCTGAACATTACGACGACAAACAATAAAATCCATTCCGTGCAGAAGTTTTGCAAATAAATCTGTATGCAGCAGGCGAGCGTTGCAGAGCGAAATAAAATTTAATAAAAACAGTAATTCTGAACCAAAAACAATCCAAAAAGAGAGAAACAAAAAAGTATAAAGGAAACAAAAAAATAGTAATAATGTGCAGCAAGCAATTTAAGCTGGAGCTTTGGTACAAAAGCTTTAGATGATTGCAAATATTAAATCTACAGCTAGAATACCAAAGACTCAGCAAAAATATTCAATGACAAAACTAAAAAGGGAATAAAATAAAACATACGCAAGACACACACATAACAAACGAAGCAAGTTATGTAAATATATAAAAAAAATAAATAAACTTAACAAAATGCAAATTTAAAAAAATAAGATTTCCAGAAAAAAATTTCTTTTCACAATGATTTTTGATGCATGTGATGGATGATAGAGATTCACTTGATGAGGCAATTAGGTTAAAGTGCATTCACAAGGTGCAAAAGAGATTATCAGAGCAAAACGCTTTGGTTTTTTTTACTTTTTTAATTTTTTTGGTTGTACTTACCACCAGCTAACATTGTGACAAGGATCACACCACATGACCAAATGTCTGCAGGCTGCGCATGATATGGTTTGACTAGCACCTCAGGAGCAACATACGGCAAAGTACCACAACGTTTGTCCAGTAATCGTTCTTTGCCTTTCATTCTGCACAAATAAAAAGGAAAGAAAAAAAAAACAAAACTCATTTAGTACAATTTAACAAGCTCCATGGAGGTGCATTTATTGTGTGGTGTACCTAATACCTAAACATGGTCGCCATTCCAAAGTCTGAGATCTTGATGTTGTCATGTTCGTCCAGGAGCAAATTTTCCGGCTTCAAGTCTCGATGGGCAACGCCTCTTGAATGCAAATACTGTACTCCCGATAGTAGTTGTGTGAAATACCTTTGTGCTTCATGTTGCGGCATACCGATGTCAGGTTCTGTTTTAATGGAAAACACAAAACAAAACGAACATTTAATGCTTAATCACAAGATGTTCTTCTGCTTAAACACAAGTATGTGTGCACATGGACAGGTCATTCGTATGAAACATAAATGGACACATATGTATGTACAAAGTTCAATTAACAACGTGATAATAACGCATTTGGATTCCTATTGTTAAGTGAAACCAAATTGAAAATCAATACTCGAGAAATGTGAACAATTTATCTTTGATTGTTAGACAGTTGTGTGCTGTGCTGTGCAACGTTTCACTACTAAAAATGAAATAAATTGAAGAACGTACTGCGCGTGGTAACCTTGAACTGACTTCCTTCCACTTACATACATACTCGTACATCGTTTTCGAGAAAAGAAAATAAGCAAAAAGGAAAACAAAATTGGGCTACGACTACAAAGTAGAAAAGGATTCATTCAACCAACCAACAACAAGTCACATCACTCCTCACTTAAGGCATCCTAAAGTAAAATGCAACACAGTAGATGCATTTTTGCTGCTCCTGTTGAACATCATGTAAGGAAGCATAAATAGTGTATATATATAGTAGCAATAGCTATCGTCTCAAAACACCACTCGACATATAGAGCACAGTAAATGCACAATTAAGTGGCTGTACGTGCTTCAATGACTCATCAACGTCATCGTCATCGCCATCACCATAGCCATAATCATCATCATCACCATCATCATCATCATCATCATCATCGGCATCATCATCGTTAACCCAATCGTCGCCAATCTTGTTTTATTTTTCTCCCTCACCGCTGCTTGTTCATAACTTTGATTCGGCTAATAAAGTACGCTTAGATATATGTACTTTTTCTCGTACTTGCACTCGTTTGATAAAGGGAAAATGGTAGAAAAATACTCACCCCATCAACAAGTTTAGTTTGCAATTTTGTAGATCTGTGTAACATGCAATAGAGGATTCTGACAATGACCTTTTGGGGTAATTTGAACGCGCACTGTTTATATTACGATAAGCATACGAGTACAAGATAGACATTCAGACGATGACCAGATAAGCAGTGTGGTTTACAAATCCAATTAGCTAGCCTTTAATGTAATATATGTGGCACCTTTTATGAGATGTGCCCTAAAACAGCTCCAAACGCATCGGGTGGAATTTCATATTTTTACAGATCCCATCGATTTTTACTCATACATGCCCTCGATATTCGCTACAGTCCAGTCCGCTCATATATACATTCGGGTATGTAAATATATACTCGCACACGCAGAAGTGTTTTAGCGAAACTTCATATTCCACTAACTGCTTGCTAATGGTGTTTTCAAAAATTTTGCCCCAACAAGAAATATTGTCAAATTGATTTCGATTGAAATTGGAAAGTACGAGTAGTAGATAAGCCTGCACAGTAGTTTTTTTTTTTTATAACCTCCCCGTTGTTATGAGTAATAGTCGCGACGACAAAAAGACAGCAGATAACGTCTTTCGATAAGAAATGCAATATTGAAATGCAGTGATAGGAAGCATTAAATTCCAAGAAAATTGGTGCACAAACCAATTGAGCGCGTTCAGAATTCTAGGGACTGAAATTTTACTCAAACCTAACACACTGAACGGCAAATTTGCAGGCAAATGCAATTGACATTTCCATATGTTACAACATACGTCATAATTGGATATTTATGGAGTTTTCGATTGGTCGACGACAGAAGCCTTCTTTTTGCACTCCGGAGAGAAAAAAGTTATATAAAACTATTCCTTTGCGCTCTTCAAAAGTTGCTGAAAGAAAGATTTCATCGCCTTAAATACATATATTGTTGCAGCCAACACTAACATGGCCAAAGAAATTGTAGTGGCTTTCGTAGTATTACACATTACACAACACATCCACATACGAATATTTGGAGTCGAAAACAGCGAAGAGTTTATTTAAGGGGAATCCAACCATAGTCATATTTTTTGCGCACGCGACGGTGAGAGGATTGAGAAACGTCTGTTCGTATCGCTGTTGTAGGCGATCAGCGCTAATACAAGAGCTTATTTGCGAGATCTGATAAAAAATTATTTTTTAACTTCTAAAACGGTGCATTTTAGCGAGGACTGTGCAATACTTCTATCCTAATAAACGTATTATATGTATTTTTGTTTTCGAGTTATATTCCAATGGAGCTTTACAGTTTTTTGGGGTTCGTAGTTTTTTTTTTTTTTTAAATATTCTACTTTGGAAACCACACCAGAAATTTTACACGATTCTGTAGATACTCACGCAAAAAATTCAACTTTTAAAGCTCACGAAGAGACACAATTCAAAACCAATCGTCAACCAATTGAAGGTGACTGTCTGTAAGGAAGGCCCCTTTCAATCCAATTAATGAACTCATGATCAAATAATATAGGATTTGGTGCAAGCCAACCGTTGTCTAACTGTAAGAGAAGTCGCAGAAAAATATTTAAATCTGCAATGGGTCACATATCATCTGATTTTGGTAGAAGAGTTGAACACGCATCGATTATTCCGTTTGTCTCTCGATAGAGTAATTGTACATAAAAAGTAACTACAATTAAGGAGAAGCAGTTTTAACTAACAGTAAACTAAAACTGGAACTAATAACTACCAGAAAAGGAGACCTTTGCATACATTATAAGTCTGCATGACGAAAATTTTGAATAGCGCGATAAAGCCCTTTTCGAGGACTAGGAGTAACAACGACGTATCGTGCAAAGTAAGACGCTACCCTTATCAAGAATATATAAATAATCTAAATAATCTATTCCCATGTATGCCGGAACAATGTAGGAAAAAGAAGTTAATCAGACGAATGCCAGAAAATAAAGCTAATTTGTCAAGGATCAGACAACCACAAAACTTTGATAAAAATAAAAGAATGAAAGAAGTTCGCAACGTAACGAATGTCTACAACGGTCAGTGTTCCACAAACAAAAAATTAACTCAGTGACAGAAAAATTGGCTATTACAGCAATAAATTATCAACAGATAACAGCTATTATCAAGTATATTTTAACAGGTTTCGGCACAATGAGAATTGAAGTTAGACAGGGCTGCAAAGATTTGAGTCATGCATTTTTTCAAAGTCCAAAATTCAGTGCCTAGACCCGTCCAACAAACAAATTGAACACAATATGCTGTCATCCTGAGAATTATGAATAAGACAAGACATAACAGCGTACGCTCTTAAATAAGTTCTGATGAGTAGATCCAGTATCGAATAGATAAAGTCAACTGTTACACCAAAATGAAAAGAGCAGCGTTTATTGATATTACCACAAGGCGAATTACGGTAGCACTGCATTATTGTCGAGCTAGAAAGACCCGACCTCAAATTATAAAGGACTCAGTGCGAGCACCATCGTAGGACCATAAGCTTTTATCGCATGAGGTATGGGAATTACTGAAAAATATTGCAGCTAATCTCATGAAAAAAGCGGAAAAGTCGCGTGTCCTTAGCTATGTATTTGTATTTGCATTATCGGCAAAATAAATAAATAAAGTCTCTCATAGTTCCCGGAAAATGCAACGTGCGGCGCTCTCGTTTTACGCATTTGAATTCGGAAGGAATAGTTTGACATTTGTGAAAGGTACAGCGATGTGTTTACATTGATTTTTGAAATAGATACAAAAATTGAACAGCTATAATTAGCATTCAATTTTGTGTTCAAAACCAAATTAACGGCAAAAAAACATTGGAGATTCTAAAAAAAATGTTTCAACAACGATGCTCTAAAGAAAAAAGTAGTATAAGATTGCCATACATGCTTCAGAAGTGGTTTTGAAGCCTTCGACTTCGACGGACCATCGACACGACATCAACAAGTGAGGAATATATCGATAAAATCAAAGATTAACAAGTCGCAAACCGCAAATTGAACATCAAAATCTCGGTTGGATCCGTTCACGGAATTTCAACTAATTAACGAGACTTCAGAAATGCCGCTGCAAAGCTGGTGTCAAAAAGCTCGACTGAAAGCAACGTCTAGACATACATGTAAAAGACATAAATTCCGATGCTGATTCCGACCAAATATTCATCAAAATTATCATTATTGGTGACGTGACCTGGGCTTATGAGTAACACACGCAAGTCAGACATTAAATAAATGAATGGCGTGCTCCAAATAAGCCAAGACCCAAGAAATCGCGCCGTTTTCCATAAAAAAAAAACAACAAGGCGATGTCCAACTCTCTGCATGGATTACGAGTACAATTGACGGCCAGACCGTCAATAAGGAGTATTATTTGAGCGTTATAGGACTTGCGTAAAGCTATTCACAAAAGAAGACAATTCTTGGATAATATATCCACCATCAACCATATTCAACTGATCTAGCACCGTGACTTTTTCCTTTTCGGGCGTCTCAAAACACCACTTTGGATAACGCGTTTTAACAGTCGAGAGGAAATAATGTGAAAATCGCTGCGCGCACTAAAGACCATGCTGAACATCGAATGCCGTGCGCACATATGTATAAGGCGAGAGTACACAGACGCAATACCGCATTGAAATTTAGTTAGATTAGAGGTTTTTCTCGATCCAACCGTTGTTACGAATGGTTTCGATAATGGTATAGAATCTATTATACAGTACGAACGAAAAACATGCACCTAGTACCACAAAGACGCTGAATTCCAAAACGCAGTACTTCTGCATTACTGCTGAATCAAGCGTTCCAAAACGCAAACTGATTACTATGATGCAATGCATATTTTTCTAAAACGCATTGTGAACGCATCAACTGCGCAAACAAAAGCAAACAGAGCATCGTGAATGATTATGATCCAAATGTTTGACATTTCAGTTTGAACCGCCAAATAAAATTGATTCATCGCCGGAGTTGTAAGTAAAATAATATATTTTGTAATATGTCAATTTTACTTTGATTTGTAGTAATAAAAAAATGGACGAATGAGTCTATTAAATTATTGGTGAGTGCCACAAAATGCAATTTGAACCCGATTTTTGCGACAAAAGAACGAAAAAGAAGGTGCTGTTTTTATAAATACTCTATAAATGGTTCCTCTTCCCATTCCAAAGCGATCAGAAATCTCCCGAAAGCTACATTGACTGGCGAGTTTCCAGAAAGTTACGTAGAGGCATTGCTTCAATGAATAGGCAGGTCTACCGGTTTCTCTAGATTTGCTCATGGGTTTTAGAATTATTTCAAGCGCCTTAATAGTTAGGGAAAATAAAGTACATAAATTTGGTTTAAATTAAAAAGTATATTTAAGCTTACCAGAAAGCGTGCTTCTATTCATGTGAAAAACACATCGTTTGGATAGGATTCCATAACTCTAAAATAATTTCTACACTTCGGTACATTTCTTTTTATTTGTTTAACTGAAGAAAGCAAAGACATTCTCCGAGTAAACTGCTTCCTTCTTAAATAAAGAATATGCTTAAACGTGTTGGCATTGTATGAACCAACATTGTTTATTAAGCTTTTAAAAAGTATGGTTGTTACCAATTGTTTGAAAGATTTTACGATAGTTTCCATCAAAGTCGTTCCAAAACGTCAAAGATT
The DNA here is from genome assembly GCA_949129095.1 of Volucella bombylans. Lineage (NCBI taxonomy): Eukaryota > Metazoa > Arthropoda > Insecta > Diptera > Syrphidae > Volucella > Volucella bombylans. The sequence goes on along the minus strand of OX422144.1, from coordinate 103,161,488 downwards.
GCAAAGCATAACAAATGCAAAGCAGCGAAAAAGCATTCATAACATGGGCATCAGAAATGCAGTGTGCATTCACAATGCGCATTTTTTTGAGGTTTTGGAATTCTGCCAGACAGTCTCGTATGGGAGACTTTTGACACATTCGTTGAACGCACTGTGAATTTTCAGAGTCGTTTTAGGTGATTGGCAATTTTAGAATCTTCTGATTTGAATATAGAGATATAAATAAAACTGTTATGTCGACGAATTCCTTTTACAAAAACTTTCTGGACAATCTCATCTTTCGTTGAAAAGTTGAAATTTCTGATGAAAGTAGCAACAAAATTGGTACGAGAGACTTGGGTATGATACGATCTGAACCGATTTAAGAAGAGGATAGTGATGATATACACACATAGTGACATTTCTGTCTCATTCGACATATGTAAATTATGGTTTTAAACCAACTGAGAAATTAACCATTGAGAAACTCACTCACCTACACACTTTTCTCAATTCGATGCTGCTTATAACTTTACTCACATTGTCCATTAACCTTTAATTAGTCGCGTGGGGTCCACTGGGCCCCAAGCGACATAGATTGTTTTGTTATTTCGGCAAGTCTTAGGCGTATGCGACTGTACGTTAGCTTCCTAACTCATGCGCCCATCATTTCTGAGTGTTCCGCTTGCCGCGGCGTCAACCACACGTGGCACATGGATTGGTCTGGACTCCGTGCGACTAATAGTGTAGTACAGTTTTTGTAAGTATCAAAAAGTTCTCGGAATAACCATCGTGTGGAGCTCCCATTGTTCTTATTTGAGTTGTTGTTGTTTTTTTTGTTAAGTTGGTAAATCTGTTGTGACATTCCCTCTAAATCTTAGGGTCATAGCTTGACATTTGCAAAAGTTACGTAGCCAAGAGTACATCTACTCTGTGTGTGTTAGCGATTTTTTATAATTTTAAAAATGGATATAAATTTGCAACAACGAACTTGTATTAAACGGATTTAATGGTGCGTTGGAAATATTGGAAAAGTGTTTCGGCAACGATTCTCTAATGGAAACGGTCGTTTGCTAGTGGCACGAGCGGTTCAAAAGTGGTCGTGAGTTAATCGAAGATGATGAACGCAGTGGCAGACCATCGACATCGAAAACATTGATGGAGTAAAAGAAATGTTGGTCAATAACCGCAAATTAACCATCAGAGAGATAGCGGAGGACGTGAACATTGCCTAGGGATCAGTCCAAGATATTTTGGTTAATGATTTGGGTTTCCGCCGTGTAGCAGCAAGTTAGTGCCAAAAGACCTCAATTTCATGCAAAAAAGAGACCGTGTTGACGTTGCAAAAAAGATGATTGCGAGGCTGAATCCGATCCCACATTCATCAAAAGGATCATTACTGGAGACGAAACGTGGGTTTATGAGTACGGCACGCAATCCAGACATCAGGCAAGTGAATGGAGTTCACCAAATGAGGCGAGAACAAAAATCACGTCGTTTTCGGTCAAAAAAGAAGGCAATGCGCACGGTTTTGGACGGTCATGGATTACAACGGTGTAGTGCGTCATGAATTTTTGGCAGAAGGCCAGACAGTAAACAAAGAGTATTATTTGGGCGTTATGAGAACGTTTGCGTGAAGCAATTCGACGAAAGAGACCAGAATTGTGGGCAGAAAACTCGTGGATTTTGCACCATATAACGCACCGTCGCACAGTGCCATCATTATTCGTAATTTTTTATTATAAAAAATGCAACAAATACCATTCAACAGCCACCGAATTCACCTGATTTGGTTCCCTGTGACTTCTTTCTTTTCAATCGAGTTAAAAAACCTATACGGGGAACGCGTTTCAGCAGCCGAAAGGAAGTAACGGAAAAATCACAGGAAGCACTGAGGACATACCGAAAACCGAATATAAAGAATGTTTCGAGGATTTGATCAAGCGCTGGCATAAGTGTGTTGCAGTCGATGGGGATTACACTTTGAAGGGAACAATATAGATTTAGATGAACAATGATGACTGATGAAAGTGACGACGAGTTGGGCATGGTAGAATGCTCTACTGAACAACAAGGGAACGTGACGCGAAAAATGTGGCGAGTGAAGTATTACAATTAGCAGCGATCGGAGAATTTTGTGACCTGATGAGTAATAAAGTAATAACTTTAAAAAACATAACACGGTTCCCGAGTATGTGACAACCGATGAACAGCTAATAACATTTAGAAGAGGGCGATTCTCTGGTTTAATCTACATACCACGAAAACCGAATAAATACTGAATCAAACTACACGCTATGGTTGACGCCAAAACAGCTTATCTTCAAACATTTGAAGTATACGTAAGCAATCAGCCAAACGGGCCGTATAAGTTACCAATCGACACAATCGGCATCGTATATAGACTTGCCGATCCAATCAAAGGTACGGGTCGCAATATCACACTCGATAACTGGTATACTAGTATTCCTCTGGCAAAAAACTTGTTGCAACATAAGCTTACTTTGGTTGGTACTCTTCGACAAAATATGAAGGAAATTAAATTACAGTTTTTACCTCAAAGAATAACTGAAGTGCATTCGTCACTATTTGGCTTTTGTAAGGAACTAACTCTTGTGTCATATGTTATTTTACTGTCTGTCTACTATGCACTATGATAAAGCTATATGCGACGATAATAAGAAAAGGCCGGAAATAATAGTTTTTTTTTTTATAATCGAATCAAGAGCAGCGTTGACACAAACGACAAACTGTGTGAAATTTATAATGTACGAAGAGATGGCCCATGGTAATATTTTTTCATCTTTTCAATGTTTCGACGCTAAGAGCTTATGTTATTTATAATATTAATAATTATGACAATAAAATAACCAGAGAGGAATTTCTGAAAAAGAAAACTTTAACAGAATTAGGTGAAAGTTTTAAAACCAAGAGAGCTGAAACTCTTACTCTGCCACGGCCCTTTAAAAGATGACTCCTAAATGACACCGAACCTTGAACTACTGGAACCAATTCAAATGGTTACAAAGGCCGTTGTCTACGAGGGTTATCTGAAAAGTTTCCGACCGAACAATGATACAAGACATTTTTTTCTCAAATTTTGTTTTTATTTTTCTACATAGTCTCCTTGTACACACTTCTCCCAGCGATGCTCCCATCTCTCTAACCCGTCCAAATAGTACTGGGCGTTTTTCTGTGCAAAATAATTGTTCACGAAGGTGATTGCCTCCTCATTTGACGAAAATCTCTGTCCTCCGAGTGCAGTTTTTAGACGAGGGAACAAAAAGAAGTCGCTTGGGGTGACTAATCAGGTGAATAAGGCGGATGGTCAAGTAGTTCAAACCGTAATTCATGGATTTTCGCCATGGCAATGGCGTTGTCTTGGTGAAACAGGATTTTCTTTTTCTGCAAATGTGGCCTTGGCAAGTAATGATGCGTATGCTCCTGTAATGGTTTTTCCTTTTTGAAGATAATCGATTAAGATAACTCCTTTACTATCCCAAAGAACAGTCGCCATCACTTTCTGAGCCGAAAAAACAGTTTTTGACTTTTTTTTTGGAGCCGGCTCCCCCTTTGCAGTCACTGTTTTGACTGAATTTTTGTTTCGAGCGTATAATGGTGTATCCAAGTTTCATTAATAAATCGGCGCCAAAACTCAGATTTATTACGCCTAAACTGCGCCAACAGAGCATTGGATTCGAACAGGTTTTTGGTCTAACGCAAGCAATGCGGCACCCAACGCGCGTACAGCTTTCTCATGCCTGAATCTTGATTTAATATGCAACAAACACGTTCTTTGAACATTTTACTATCTCTCTCACTTTAATTCGGCGGTCGTCTAACACCATTTGGTGAACTTTAGCAACGTTATCGTTAGTGATTGCAGTTTTTGGACGTCCCGAACGTTCATCATATCCCAAGCTCTTACGGCCACGTTTTAAATTCAGCTGCCCAAAATTTTACTGTGGTAAATGATGGTGCAGAGTCCCCATACACAGTGTCCATAACTCATTTTTGATTTGCGTAGGCATATTGCCTTTCAAAAACAAGAATTTAATAACAGCTCGATACTCAATTTTTCCCATTTTCACAAAAAAACACTCACATCGACTCACTCAAACGATTGTCAACGACTGAAACTTCGGTAAGTAACTGTCAAAAGATGCACAACTAGCATTCACTAGCTTTTATTGACGAGTGCCGCTATCACGTTGCGGTCGGAAACTTTTCAGACAACCCTTGTATAAGCGAGGTCTAAGGACAGTAAAAAGAGCACCAAGTGTGGTAAAAGCAATTAATTTATGTGCAATGAACACTAAACTAAAGTTTGTGATTCCTGTGCCACATAATCATAAGTATTTTTCAAGACTGTTTTAGAAGTTTATATTCTGTTATTTTCTGAAAGGTTATAATTTTTGTAGAGTTAAGATGTTGCTCTTAAAGTTCCTATATAAAATATGAATTTGCATATATTGATTTTGCTTCTTTCTCCAAAATACATAATAATAGGACATGGACTCCACGCGACTAACAGTGTAAATATTTTGACGCGGCTAGCTAATGGTTAAATATTTCAAAAACTTTTCGCATCTCAACTGAAAACAGGAAATATTATCCCAACAACTTTGGCAAATGTATTGTGTCACGGTCGTGTTCTCAAAAAATATTCTTTCTATACCATGCGACGCCTTCTGTATATTCACATTTCAAGTCTTTTCCAACTTCAACAGTTCACAATGGGGTAGGTAACAACAAAAGAAAAAAATTTACCTTTCCATAGAACTTCTTCGCCATCAACTATAGACTAGCAGTTGCAACAGCATACATATGTATGTATATATGTAAATATTAATACCAATCTCACATTAAATAAACACATAAGCCACCAACTCTCTATCATCTACATAACTAGGATAAGTACGAGTATAATCATCTTCAGTGATACATGGTACACCTTTTTCTTTACAAATAGATACACAAAACGTGCTGAATTATTTGTGCTCTTCCTGAAGGGAAGAATAGATCAAATTCAAATGGCAAATAATAACAACCAAAATGACGAGACCAACAACAGAATAAAAATAAAAATGTATCTACCAACGAAATAGTGTGTAAAGCGCCCATAAAGACTGCGCGTTGCGCGTGATACCTGGTACCTGTGATTTGTGCGATGTAAATATTCTTCGGAAAACCTAATTAGCCGTGAAAAATAAGATACGAGTATTCATTCTCCTTCATAAAGTATCTCTCGGAAAGGTTCGAGTAGTATTCATATTTTTAGGAACTTTTACTTTGCACGTATTTCTTGCATGTACCCAAATAATGATCAAATTTTACAATTGCTAGTTGATTCTATTTTTTTATTTTTTTTGCATTCCGTTAGCGTCCAACAAACACCCACAATGAGCGTAAGGAGAGAATGTGTATACCACCTTTTTACCTCACGACCAATTTATCTCTCATTCTCTCGTTGAATTATCCCCCATATTCATCCCCAGATGCATTTGTTAAATTTATGCTGGAAGTTATAGACAGACTATGAGAGACTATGACTACTGAAAGATGACAAGCGACACACGACAGCGACTGAACAATGAAACTTTGAGCTAAAACCGTTTGAAATGTATGAAATGTACATAAATCACAATATTAATTGCAAATCGCTAGACAAAACAATCGAAGCAAGGAAACAAAAATTTATAAATGAAAAAAAATAAAATAAAAAGCACACGCACACAAGTATCCTCGCACTCACGGGGATCTTAATTCAAAAGGCGGAGCAAGGCGAACGTATAAAAAAAAATATCCCAAACACGATATATGTACTCGTATGTACATAGGTAGTCATAGTCGGTCGTAGTAGTCTCCATTAACACCGTCACCGTCGTCGTCGTTGTTGCGTGGTAGTAGAAAGCCGAGCGAGTTCAACTTTTTTCGGCAAACTGCTGTGGGAGTAAAAATCGATATTAAAATTAACAGAGAGAGAGCGCACATCACAGCAACACACAAAACAAAAAAAAAAAAGGAGTAAAACAAATTCAAATGGAAGTATTCGTATCCAAATCAAACATGCTACTAATGAATACTCTTCGAAATTGAATGATAGGGACAGGCGCGTTAATGGGGTGATTTTGTTCGATGCATTATTAAATATATAAAATTAAATTCTACTTGCAAAGAAGCAAACAAAAATTATTATAAAACACAATACCACCCACTATTCACTTTTGGGGTAGGTTTTTCATGTGCATAACTTACCAATTCGATCAAAGAGTTCACCACCAGCGGCATACTCAAGGAATATATACTCGATATCACCTTGTGAACGTTTGCCAAAATAACGTAAAACATGCGGATCTTGTAAAATTTTCTGAATGCAAACTTCTTTTCGTACGGATAGCACAGCATCCGGGTGCTTCTTTAAATCGACCATTTTCATAGCAACAGCTTCACCGGTTTGCCGATTAATCAACAATTTTACTCTGAAAATAAAAAAAAGGAGAACAGAGAGAGAGAGAGATGAGAATTTGATGCGCGCAAAGGGGAAATAATCTTATGTATATTATACAGAGAAAGAGACTATGTTTGTTTGTTTTGCTTTTTTTCCTTTTCGACTAGGGAGAACATGCAAACAATAAAGTAAGGGTAAGGTGCTGCTCAAACAAAGGATAAACGACATCAGAGTTTTCCAAACTTTACTCTGCAGAGGACTGCGACAAATTAACAAACCATGTTCCAGGTTTATTGTTGTCGAGAATTTAAGACTTTATAGTCGTCGTTTTGCGGATGCTACGTTGTGAAAACAGCCCTGAGCCTTTCCATTCGATACTTACAGGATGTTTTTCTGAATTGCAAAATTCATTCGAATGAACGAAACAATCGATCCTGAGCCTTAGACAACCATGACAGGTGTTAAATAATTTTTTCTTACTTTGAAAATCTTATCCGATAGATTATGTTTCGAAGGCGGCACCACACACAAGGCACTGCCAAAGGATAATTTTTTTTACAGTTTTTTGTAGAAGAAAATCTTCCCCTTCGAAATATAGATGCTCTTTTTGGTTCGCTAAGTCTTGAAGTCTCCTGTTGCAGGAAATAAATCTAATGTTCAGTACTAAATATCAACTGGAAATCCTTGCTACTTGACAAAACAAAAATTTGTGACAAATCTACTGGATTAGTTATACGTTGGTAACTACTCGTAGTATGTAAAATCGATGAATCTACTCGTTGAGATCAGGTCGCTCAGCTTTCCACCATTATCCTCATCTTTAAGTAAAGTATCATTTGTTCCCTTATTAAATAGAGGCCTTTAAAAGAGTTCCATCATTTTAGACTGAGTAACGCTGATGACCACTACGAATAATACCGAAATAAGGCGTAAACTTAACTGCAGGTCATTGAGTGATACTTAAAATACCCTATCAATTAGTTTTTAAATCGGATTATCTATCACACACGATGTATTATTGGGTTCGTATAATTGCAGACAATTAAAACAACGGCCACACCAAGGCAGCAACCAAGAATACAACCACTGTACTTAAAATAAGCTTTGGTATTTATGAAATTTGGTTGGAGATACGGTCTGTCAAAATAGATTTCGTTTCAATTCACACCCTAATTGCTTTTTTCGAGAAAAATTAGCCTAGAAGGGAGTATTCACACTTGATCCTCGCACACACAAGAGGTGTTGGCCAACTTACGAATTTCCCATGCTTAAGACGATTTTGACTCCCAACCAGTAGAAAACAATACTGAAGCTGGTTGATCCTATGAAAATTTCATAGAAGAACCACATTGCCAAAGTTAACAATGGAATACCTACGTGTGCTATATAGGTAACTTGATTTGGAAATATGGTATAACTTTTACAGGAACAACGTTTTAGCATTTTAGGCATACGCCATACGAATCGAAAAAGTTAGAATGAATGCGAGTAATATGGAAAGTGTGCATAAATCAATTATATTAGAGTTTGGAGCACGACATCGATCAGTCATGGTGAAAGAACAACGTCATTTCTGTTGTACGATATTAAGCGATATTGATCAATGATGAGGCAGGAAACCTGACTCATTGGAGATATTCCAACTGTTTGAATTTTGTTATCCGGATAACCTCTTGTCTTCACAATATCACTGAGCACAAGGTGCCCTAATCTAAGGTACCCAGCCATAAAGTGTGTTGGCTAATGACCTCAAATTTGAATGTGACCACTCTTCGAAAATCAATATTGTTATTGATTTTTTCAGCGTTTCAGCCACGTTTGAACTAAAAAACAATTAGTTTATTGTCAGCAATGGAATTGAATTCCATAATGTAAACCATTTTCAAACTGACAGTTAAGGGAAAAAGCCACGGAACCCAGTACAAAATCTAATAAATATGTTACAGACAATCTTTAGAATAGTTACAAATAGTCAAGAAATGGGACCTATGACCATCGAACCTCGATCATTTTCTAACGAGAAACATAAGCAATTCACCTGAATCTGTATCGAAGGTATTTTATAGGATTTAATCAACGCAGCAGAAAAAGTAAAACTGAACGTAATACAAGAAACCTCAAATCTGCAAATCTTTTTGACCGAGATTGCGGTAGCCTCTTTCCTGGAATCAAAGGGCCGCCATAAAAATAAATATAAATTTATTTATTAACTACATTTCATACAGTGTGTTTGAAAAAAGCGTGTGATATTATAGAAAATAATCGCATAACGCAGAGAAAGAAAATTATAATTTTAAAGGCTCTTAATATTTCTTCAAAGCGCAAAGTGCTTAATGTGTTGGCTCTCTTCCCAGTTATCGCATCACACCTTTACCAATAATCTGCTGTCTGCTGCAAAGTCTTGCTGTTATTGTCGCTAAACTTTTTTTTCGGGCAGTTTAAGCTGTTCTATTGCCATTACTTCATTTCCTTTAATCCTCTGATTCATGTTTATTTATTTTTTTAATTTTTAATCGGATTGGCTTCTGAAAATTGAAATGGCCAATTCAACACATTGATGTTATTTGACTCTTTAAAGCCCTGATAAATACGACTACGATGTTTCGACGGATAATTTTACTCTTGTAGAAGAAAATTATGGCTTCCCCATCCGAACAGCATTTTAGCGGATGCCAACAATCTTTTTTTGTACAGTTAGATCATTCTTGGAAAATCAAGATTTCCAGTGAAGGTTTCTGAAATTCGCTGCACAGAAACAACCATAAACATGCACTTTTGCCGGATGTTTCAGTGTTCATTAGATGATGGTTTCACTATGCGGAGGTCCACATACGTCTCAACTTCCGGTTTAAAAATAATGAAGCTTTGTCAGCGAAAATAATTTCGAACTAGTTCATATCTTTGTAATAGTAACACCACTCCAATCCTCTTTAATTTATTTTTCGGTTATCAAAAGCTTGGTCGCAACGGTTTTATCATTAAGCTATTTTCTCGGATTACTTTGCAAACATTGTACATAGATGCCTCGGGATTTTTTTCCTTATAACAGTTCTATAGCTTTCCTGAGGTTAACCTTGTTATGTTTTTTGGTTGTGGATAAGTAATAAGACACGTAGCTTTAAAAGTGAACACGTCTTATAACTTGAAAAAAAGAGATTCAGCTGAAATACAGTTTTACTGCAAATTAGAGAAGCAATAATTCTAACGGAATCAAAAAATTATTGCACGTTAATTCTTACAACATTAGATCGCTTTCCAATTGTTTTATACTCAGTCGAATAAATAATTGATCCACCAAATGTCAATCGTCTCAAATCTGACGGAGAATGTTTATTCAATCATCGTGTGGGGTTGCGTTTGAAATGTGTTGTTTTATCAGCATGTTGAAGATGATTTTCAATTTATTAAAATTCTGTAACTTTTTTACTTGCATCTACAGTAGGGTATTATTCTTCAATATAGACATGTCAGTGCTAGTTTATTTGAAAAACATATTCTTCTAGATGTTATATTTCGAGTACAACTCTCAAACAGCAGCTTCATATCTCTGTACTTAGAATCATATATCTTTTCTGCTTAACATGTGGCTTCGTATTAGGCAGCTTATTTTGTGTTCCGATTTCTCGCCATGTTGATTCGAAAGGCATTACTTTCTTCTCCATAAAATTAATTAAGACTAGTAACGTACAAGTCAAGTCTTTGTCCAACCCACTGCTCATTAGTGATTTTCTGTTGCGTACACAACTATTATATTTGTTTAGTTGGCAATTTAGCTACTCCGTCTCAGATTGCGCTATAGAAGTTTCTTCTTCAGTCTTTACTTTTATTTTCCGCTCTATCTTTTCAACTATTTTATTTAAAATTTTAGCTGTTTCAAAGGGCTTTGAAGTTTTCTTATGAAGTTGTAAAAAAGATTTTCCTGTCTGAGAAAACTCACTAATGAATGAGAATAGTTTTTTTTTGCTGTATTAAGCGCCGTGTGCAGAACATGATGGGTGCAGGATTGCTACTTTGGGTTTTTAGATCGATACACTAATATGCATGATAAAATAGTTTTACACAGCTTCCATGTCAAGCACTTTTTGAATTTTTCCAAAATATCATTACTTTTAAATAAAAACAAGCAGCTGTTTAATACCTCTGGCCTATGCTTTGTGAGGTGTTGAGAATTGCCGAAGAATACAACCAGGAATGCGTGCTACTCGTACCAACTGTAAAACACGGCGGAGGCAGCATTACGATCTGGGACCGCATGGTTGCGGACAATTCTAAAAAGGTGCATAAAAGTTATGGAAATTATTATTATTATTCCATTTAGACAAATTTTTGTGTGACACAAACATGCTCAATGACAAATTTCATCAAGATAAAACGCTCTGCCACAAGACTGCTCTTTCAATAATGGCACTGATTTGCAGGAGAGAACTGAATAGTCTCTAGATCTAAACCCACTTTGGTGCCTTTGAGGTATTCTGAAGCTTCATATACAGCTCTATGGGAAAAAGTAGCACTAGTTGAATTTTGTATAATACATTTTTTCTTTGCTTTTGTAAACACATGACATACATATATATACTGTAGGACATCTGTCTAAGATTCAGTTTAGTCTTGCAAGACAAGTTCACAAAAAAACTAAACTTTGAGACTAGGACATTCCCGTTTGCGGTGTGTAAGAAAATAGCACCACGTCATTTTGTAGAGTTTTCCTGCTGTTAAGTTGTGTTTTACATATTTTTCACATTTGAATAGTTAAAGGTGAGATATTTAAGTAATATAAAATTAATATCTCACAAACTCAACATATCTGGCAGCTGAAATGTATCGCACTAGAAATAGCACCAATGAGCTGCATTTACTAATAAGAAAATTAATTTGCGAAATAAAAACTTACAATTTTATTAGAGAAAAAATGACAAAAAGTTTGTTCAGCAAAAAGAAAAGAAAAACGATATTGACCCCTAGCGATGAACGAAGTATCATTAGAATTTATTGGACAATAAAAACACTAGTTAGGAAACAACTTGCGCCATATCTAAATGACGCAACTTCTTATTGTACCGATGAGTTCAAAATTGTTTTATTTGGAACACTTGCAGAACATTTGTTCGTAGGTCAAAAAACCAGAAATTCAGGCCAGATTACACCATAAACCACTAAACATGGCGGCGCAAAAATAAACATATGGGGATGCCTCTCTTATAATGATACTGGTCCCATATATTGGATCAAACCAATAATGACCGCTGAAATTTCTGTTAATATTCCATTAAAATGGAATATGCCTCTCACATGGATCCTGTAACAAGATAACGACCCAAAGCATACGGACAAATTGGCCAAGGAATTTTGCGACACGAATAGGGTTCAAGTTATCGAATGGTCGGCTGGCTCAATCTGCAGACCTGGATACTAAATTATTAATTAAATTTTAGCTTTTTAACTTAAAAATTAAATTTTATTATAAATTTAAATGAAACAGTTAATAACATATTTCGTCCAACCATCCATTCCATCCTTCAATTAAAATACTAATGATTATGCTACCTTTGCACAGTTAATATACTGCGGCCATTTGTCTGTACTTGCATCGTTTGGCCTTATGTCTGTTGTTAATGAACCTACGTGTCTTAATGCATGTTTAGATCATATTTTTATAAGATTTCATAGAAACACTCAAGTGAGATATGAAGCGCTTGCTTATGATCTAAAGATTACTGATCACTATTTAACGTGTCACTCGTATAAAAAAATTAGAAGTTAGGGAAACTGTAAAAATTGATTTTGTTGCATTAAGGAACTATCTGTACTATGAATTTTGGGATGCTGTCTATACGTCTTCTGAGCCCTCTACAGCATTTGATTTGTTTTTAAAAAAGCTTCAGTTTTATTTGACTTTATGTTCTCATAGGGAAAATAATATTAATAATAAGTTCAAATACTTGAAACAGTGGATGTCTATAGCACTTTTAAAGAAAGTAAGGAAGAAGAAACATATCTGCTTAGAACTTAAAAAACACCCTAATAATCATAGATTAAGCAGTTACTATAATAAGATTTGCCGTGAACTTAAACCTGAAATACCTAACTGCAGAAATAGTTACTACAGTAGAAAATTAGCTTGGAGTGTTGGTAACTCTAAGAAAGAATGGCAAGTTGTTAACCAAATTTGAAATAAGAAAAAATATAGTGATGATATTGTACTGAAAATTAACAACTCTACAACTTCTGATCCTCTGGAGATTGCTAACCAGCTTAATAATTTCTTTGCAAACGTAGGAACTTCTCATAGTTTATCTAACTATTTCAACTCAACATCGTGTACTAATGATAGTTTAGTGGAAACGAGATTTCAACCCGAATGTTTCTTCTTCATTGAATTTTCTGCACTTGAAATACAAAAAATCATAGCTTCTTTAAAATTGTAGAACACTCAACCATCACTAGATAACATCTCTAGCAGAATTTTAAAAAATATATCTTTTCAGATCTTTGATGTTCTGTTTTATTTTGAACTTAGAAAGGAATTTTCCCCATTTCCCTAAAGACAGCACTTGTTATACACTTCATAAAAAAGGGGCCACTATGCTATTAAACAGTTATTTGAATTTATATTTACATGTTAATTTCGATTTAGACATACTGCGCAGTTGGTTTAAACAACATAATTTGATTATAAGTACTAACAAAATTTATGGAATTTAATATTAAGGGTTTAGTATGTGAAGACTTTCCTCTTTATTACCACAGCCCAAGTTGTTTACGATTTTGTTTAGCTGATCCTGGCGCTGAAACTTTTAACGATAGTGTAGTCTGCAGTGTTTTAGAATTGAAAGTGTCAGCAGTTTTCAATATTTAGGCATTATATTGGACAATAAGCTCAATTGGAATGATCACACTGTACACCTAAAACAGTATTTTAATAGAATTGTTAGGCATATGTTTCACTTGAGCCTCTATTGTAATAATCAGATTTTAAAAATGGTATACAATGGTTTCTTAAAATCAAAATTGCAGTATGGTATCTTCTCTTGCTGGGGTGTGGTGCATACTTTAAAAACATAGAGCCTCTGCTTACTAAACAAAATCATGTAATAAGAATTATGGCAAAAGTATCGCAGAACCCCTAGCTTTCAATTGAAACATTTGTATTGTTACAAAGAATTAAAAATATTTTTTGAAAAATCGGGATTTTATGATATCAAATACCATTAGGGGGGTTGTCTGAAAAGTTTCCGACCGCAACTTAAAGAGAACGGCACTCGTCAATAAAAGCTAGTGCATCTTTTGACAGTTACTTACCGAAGTTTCAGTCATTTTGGACGCGCAGTTTTTAGTTGACAGTCGTTTGAGTGAGTCGATGTGAGTGTTTTTTGTGAAAATGGAAAAAATTGAGTATCGAGCTGTTATTAAATTCTTGTTTTTGAAAGGCAATACGCCTACGCAAATAAAACACGAGTTGGACTCTGTGTATTGGGACTCTGCACCATCAGTTACCACAGTGAAATTTTGGGCAGCTGAATTTAAACGTGATGAATGTTTGGGACGTCCAAAAACTGCAACCACTTTATAAAACGCGAACCATTTGAGATATTTCAAAAACTTTATTATCGGCTTGAAGTACAATCAAAACATTTATGAATGGAACTCGACTTCGTTCATATGGGCATCGCGGGCACTTTAGCAGCAGTCGATTCGTAGGACTCACTTTTCAACGACTCGGCCACACATTTCGGCCGAAATGGCCGCTATTTCGAGTTCAATGTTGGCTTTGAGCTCTTCCAACGTCGTCGGCGTGTTGGTATAAACCAATGATTTAACGTAGCCCCACAGAAAATAGTCAAGCGGCATTAAATCGCACGAACGAGGCGGCCAACCGACTGGCCCATTTCTTGAAATAACACGCTCACCATACTTACTCTTCAATAAATCGATTGTAGCGTGTGCTGTGTGGCTTGTGGCATCATACTGTTGAAAGCACATGTCGTCCAAGTCCATATCTTCCAATTCGGGTCAAAAATAACCGGTGATCATGGCGCGATAACGCTGACCATTCACAGTAACGTGACGATCGTTATCGGCGACGAAAAAATATGGCCCAATAAGGCCGCCGGCATGCAAACCGCACCAAACAGTTATTTTTTGTGGATGAAGTGGTAATTCATGATGCACATGTTGATTTTCTTCACCCGACCAATAACGCATATTTTGCTTATTGACGAACCCATTGAGCCAAAAATGAGCTTCGTCACTGAAGATGATTTTGCGATGAAATTCATCATCTTGGCGCATCTTCTCCAGAACCCAATCGGAGAGTGTACGTCGCTTCAAATGGTCTATCGGTTTCAATTCTTGAGTCAACTTGATCTTGTATGGGTGTAAACCAGGATCCTTACGCAAAATGCGCCATAATGTGGTCTGAGCGATGCCCAATTCTTGAGAACGCCGTGGAATTGACTGATTTGGATCGTTTGCTACGGACGCCTGAACGACAACGATATTTTCGACATTTCGACCAACCCATTGTCTCATTGGCACGGCAACATCACACAACGGATATGTAGACTCAAATTTTTGCACTAAACTTGTTATTGCCTGTCTACTAGGGCGAGAATTACGACCGAAAATTGGAGTTAACGCTCTTAAAGTTGCAGCCACCGACTCCGAGTTACGGTAGAAAATTTTATAATTTGCAGACCTTGCTCGTTCGTGTACTTTACCATTATGAAAATGTTGAGTTTACTGAATAAATTGGCAGTGACAGTTTGATGATTAGTTAGATTATTAGAGTGCGTTCACAAATTAAATTCAAAGTTGTCAAGTCCCTATTGGAAAACCCTTTACTTTCGCCACTTGCCATATGGCAAAAAATTGTACTTCTTTGGCAAATCATTCTGCTTTGGTGTTTTAATAATATTGTATCTTTCTATTTATATGTATTTCCCTTTTGTCAAGAAATAAAGTTAATGAAAAAAAATTATTTATGAATTTTTAATCATGGTCCTATTATGTATTTCGCGCACTCGAAAAGTGACTTTTTTTGTTTAAAACTAAATTACATTTTATTTTTGTGATTTTTAGATATAATGAACGTTTTTTTTTTGTGTTTCTCTAATGGCGTTTTCGTTTGGCCGGATAGGAGCCTATTTTTGCATTCCAGAGCAAAAAAATGACAAAGTTGTTATATTATCACTGTTTCAGAATTAAAAGTAATTTCAGAAGCCAAATCTTTCTTCTGGATTCGATGTCAAAGTGTACTAACGCATATAAATCTGTATAAACGTCAAATAGTATTGTATCAAAAGAAATTGTTAGTGTTCCATTGGAATCCGAATCGCCTTACCTCCGGAGAGAAACCAATCGAAAATGCCATAAGTTGTTTCAACCTCACTTTTACTATTAAAATAAAAATAAAATTCAAATTGTCATTTGCTTATAAAATGTTTCTTTCATGGGGCTTTGCAAATGTATGGCGTTACTTCTTTTTTGCGCAGAGCTGTACGATAGAACTCAAAAACATTAGAAGAGTCGCTTTACATTAGCTTTGGAGCAAACGCGAAATAAAGATAAGCTCAGACGAATGCCGCAAGCTAGTAATATCAATGACAAGGACAGTAACCAAATATTAATTTTTATATAAGAAGGCCAGACAAAAGCCGTATTAGTTATACTAACTGCATCATCCAACATTTTTTTGTTTCTATTTCAAATATCTTTGAAGGTTTACTTTTGGCGGAAATGTAGGTGTAAAATCGCATCCATCCAAATTGCGAGATAGCATTTTGAGGACCTGATGCACCTTAAATTCCAATCTCTTGTATTAGACTCTATCAAACAAGTGCAAACTCATTTGCTTGTGCGATTTTTTCAACACTGACTGATTGAGTAGACGATTTACTCTTTTCAGTATATTTACTTGTTAATTCGCATCAGTGAAAAAATTAATAGTGTTTCCTTTATTGTACTTACGACAACTCTTTAAACTGATAAGACAGATTAGTATAAGCGCAATTTGTCTATAAGACTTGTGGGTTGTAGGAGTATAATAACTTCTACGATTTCCTTTGCTTTGGAACATATAAAAGAAAAGCATTAGTAAGTAAATGATAACGAATATTTGGTTGGTACTACAGTATCAAAAGTCTCGTTCTAGTTTCGTCAGAGTTTCGTATTTGAATTAAAAATCAGATATTGATTAAATTAGTGTTTTATTTAGTATTTATAATAGTTTAGTGGGCGATCATTCACTCTGATTATTTGTTTATTGGTCAACTAACTAATTATCTTCAAGTTTGCTTTGTAATAACGTTTATGTTTCCAAGCGAGTAAGTTACAACCCTTATTACGGTTAATGCAATGAGTCACAAAACGCAGAACACAAGATGTTTAAGTCTCCGCCTTTAATTCAGAAGTTTTCCAATCAGTTAAGTGTTTAGCAACTGAGGTTGTATGGTAGTTTTCGGTTGTTTAACTTAGACAAGTTATGTAAACAAATCATTTCGTTTTAAGTGTAAGAAATGCTGACAAACGCAAGATCCTATTAGCGACTTTCAGTTACAGGGCATGCATTCTAGACTTCGAATAGAGTGGTCTTCAACCATTCGATATTGAGCGCTTGAGCTATAGGTGTCTATAGTGATAACCAATACTGTAGGAAGTTTCTTCTTTAAAACGTGTATGTGTCTCAGGTAACACAAATATTGTGCGATTTTTAACTGATTATATTTTTTCTTGATTCCGTTACTTAACAATTAAAAAAATAAAAAATTCGTTTACATAGTCGTTTTTTTAACTGTGCACGCATTTGATTCTTTGCTGAAGATTATTTTGTGATTGGTGATGTGGGACGCATTTTCCAATCTTAATGACCTCTTCCTGCACACTTCATTAGGTATCGAAAAATAATCAAATACGTTTCGTGGAGAAAAAGTAGCTTTTGATAACTTTTGCGAGAACCCTTATGGGAACAGGGGATTATTCCGATAATGAGCTTCAACTGATTGGCCTACTCGAACGATGCTCATTCTTTCAATTAACATTGCCGTTTTTAGACTTCCCAAACGAACGCCGACTCTTAAACTTTTTTCTCTAGTGACTGCGACTACCCTGATTATACCAAAACGAAAACAAACGAAAATATGTCGAATATATGGCTCTTCCAATACATACATTTTCAAATTTGGTTATAGGGTTTATAATTTTTTTTATTGTTTCATATGATTGTGCAGTACAACATCTTGAGATTGTTGTGTCAAAATTTGAAACATATCGGAGCAAAACTAACTAAGATATAGAACTTTAAGCGTTCGTTGCTCGATACGGTTTCGTATATATGCTTTGTGCTCTTAGAATACCTAAATTCTTTTGTTCGTCGATGGGTTTTTGTAGCTATACCTATGCATAATAATGTTCTATACTTCCAGTTTGTAGGGTATGTAAATCAGTTTAGAAGTACACCTTGCGTTGAGAAGTTGTAGACGACGGTGAAATTTCGCTGTGAGTGTTTGTTCACATAGTTTGCTCTGTTTTGTGATTTAATATTTACTGTCAGAAAAATGACGAGAAAAGTAAGTAGAGAAGAACGGTAGAAACCTGGTGCCAATCTAAGTCGACCGAAAAATATGATACCTACACAGAAACGTATGAAAGACAATATGCAATGTACATAGTAGTGCGTCATATAAGAAAATCAAATTAAATACTAGTTGCAAACATTACAGGATCATCGATTTTATTTTAGTTTTTTCAACGATTGCTACATACATTAGCGGAGTGTATAAAGTGTGATGAAGAACTTACGTTTAAATCGTGCAAAAAAATGGGCGCAAAGGACAGTAATCGGATCAGCAGAGTGGAGCAACAAGCTGCACACGACAGCAAATATGGCAGAGTTCCACAAAACCAAAAAAATGATATAGATATGGGCGCTGACATTGCTGCACTTTATGGACCAGGAATCGGCAACTCTGTTTAGCAATGAACAATTTTTTCATGTTTAATATTAGATTTTCTGGTATACAAAACTTTAAAGCAATTTTCTGACACTTGTCATTTTTGAAGCCGGTGAACTGTTTAAAACAAAATCTACTCGACCGATTCCTTTGAAATTTAGTATACTACTTCCTTACATAAATGACCTGGTATCCCGGGGAGCCTTTTTTTTATTTTTCATAATTATTAATTTTACAATAACAAATTGGTCCATTTTTTAGGCGGAAATCGGTGTTTTCACTTCTAAGTGTCACCAAAAATTAAATAATCGAAGAAACAAATTTTCCTCCTAGGGATACCTTAGGAAAGCGATAAAGCATTTTATTTTTTTTTTTTGATTTCAGATGATCCAGTCATGAGTTATACTGTTCACCGGAGGACAATTTTTTTTCAAGGCGCCTCCGAAGATTTGCTGCCATCAGCATTTTGATTAATATTTTGCTTTCAAAAATTAAGGAAATATTGTTCATATGGTGTACTATAATGTCACAAGCAATTAAATAAATTTATATTACCTGTAGCGTCTAAAAAGATTGCATACGAAATTTACAATATGGTACATACTCTAAATTTAAATTGCGATTTCAGAATGTTATAGCAACTGGAAAAAAAATATTACAACCTGATACTTATTATACGAGTACAACACCACTGCGTCACCGTTTTTTTTACCTTATGCCTATCCAGCTTGATAACTAATTGGCAATGTACCCTTGTATTGTGCTGCTGTTGCTTCTACCGAATGGTTGCCGAATTTACCATGTGGTCAGCTTTAAGCAAATACATCTGAGAACACTTTAAACTTTCCTTATGATTCCACAAAGCTCTGCCAGTTGAATTTTATCGACTAGTTCAAATATAAACTACTAGTTCTTTGATAGCAATCAATGAAAATATAAATTGGCCGTGTAACACTGAGCCATGGCTATGATTCTTGATATACTTAATACGCTTCTCTTATTCTTTTATTAACGTTTAAAATATGTAACGCGTAAAGTAGATACATCTAATGTTTCATATTTCTCCCAGGTATCTGCATTATTACTGCGCCACTTAAGGGATGGGGTAAATTTGCGCACCTTAAAACCATTCTACAGGACACTCTATTTTTGATCACTTCGTTCGTGTTGCTAAGAGTTTGTTGGTGTTTTCGCTGTTGTTTTCCCTCTTTCGGCCCCCTTTTGTAACCTCGACTGGTACATGAGACTCTATTCCTTTTTGGACTGGATTTTCCGACGAACTTCATTGAACACGAACATTACAAAATCAGCTAATTTCTTCAGACTGAAGTTTCTCTACTGTCGGTTTCTTTATGTGGAGACTTCCGAGGGTGCGCGTACTTTATAAGATCACGTTTTGTTACACCCACTGACATTTCTTTTTTCTGTCATTTTTCGTCTATATTTTTTTGTATATCTTCCAGCATTACAATGTGTGTGTTAAAACTGGACGACTGTCTGTCGTATATAACAAATCCCTAAGTTTAAGCGGTATTTTTCTGTCACAAAATACAGCGCCATTTAATCCACCCCACACTGACTCTCTCTATGTGCGGCATTGTGCGATCGAACATAATACACATTTATCAAATTAGCACCCTTTCTATTGAGTGCAAACCCCTTCAAACCCATTTTTTAATCGAATATCCATCAATTTTGTATAGTAACTCGAATAAAATTACAAAATTTCCTAACTGCACTCAGTGTAGAGATTAACCAGCGTTATTTTCAAATGGCAGGCCTGGCTGTTTTAACAATATACACAATTACGTAGAGCGTATTCCATCTAAGAAGATGTATTCACAAATGGTAAGCCCCAAAATTAAAAAGAAGATGAATCAGTGAGACATTCTTAAAAGCCCAACTAATTTTATTGGTGATCAAATTTTTTTTTGTTTACTACCAAGTAAACATTCCAGATACAGCATCACAGATATTGAACTGAAGCTATAATATTTAATTGTAAGAGAACAAAAAAAAAAGTCAAAATTACTAAATACAATTCGACATATTAAAAAGTCGGATTAGGGGTGCCACAAGGATCGGTACTTAGAACACAAATTTTTTCTAGTTTCCATAAATGAGATCAAGTGCGTAGTATACAGCAGCCAGATGATATTGTTTGCTGTTGGTATCATTGTACGTACTCGTAGATTTGCCGATGAATGTCAAAAAGACCAGAGGAAGATCTTAACGCTATAGAAAACCGGCTAATGCAAAAAAAAAAAAAAAAAAAACAAATTAAATGCAAAGAAGAGAAAAACGAAAGCGATGATAATTCGTTTTCCAGGAATACAAACAAATGAGCACCGGGGGAGAAAATATGCATCCCCTTAGCTCAGGAGCACTTCGTACTTATTATTGTTGAAAACTTAAAATTTAAGGAAGACCATATGCAGATTATAGTCTTAAAAAGATCGAGGATAAAATAGAAAGGAGGAAATAAGATATAGAGTATCTATCCGTGGTGATCTCGACTATATTTGGAATTCTATCCTACAATCCTGTTTCTATGCTGTCAAGTGATTGCTTGTCTACAGAGAATGCAGAAGAGAACCATCAAAACTACTTTAAAGTGTATTGGATTCTCATCGATCAACTTGATGCTGCAAGATATTAAAATAAATGAGACATTCATCCACAATGTATAGATAAAATGAGACATGGATTAAAACCGGAAAGAAACAATAGCATTAGTTTTTGAGAGTCAAGCAAGCGTATACGCCGAGGAATGCTAATAATATTCGAGTTAATTTCATATCCATGGCGGCATCTCAAAACAGCTTGCTTTTCAAGGGTTTCTAAAAATTGAACAAAACCAATATATTCTAAATAAGGAATAATTTGTAATTAGTACAGATCTATTATTTATAACATTAATAACTTGATCACATCATTTAATTCTTATTTAACCCTTTCGCTCCCCCATTGGGATCATATGTCCCAAGCAAAGTTCGAAGAATCCCAGAAAGCCATATTTGAAAGAAAATGTTATTTAAATTGGTCCCATTGGTAATTTCAGGTATGATCATGCTTTACTTTTCCCAATTTGCACATATTAGGAAAAAAGTTCCCAAAAACTGATCAGTATGAAATTCTTGCTTTTCTTGGTATTTGTCTTGTCATGAGCTATAATAGATTACCAAAAATGCAAGAGTATTGGAGCATGAACCCATCTCTTGGTAATGTGCTAGTAAAAAGTACTTCATTTAGAAACAGATTCCAGCTTTTGATGGCAAAGTTATATGGAAACTGTCCATCAAAACCAACAGATTGTTCTAAGCTATACTACTACATTGAAGAGTTGGTAAATTGTGTAAATACCACCTTTCCATCTCAAAGAACAGAATCACCTTTCAAGTCTATAGATGAAAGCATGACGAAATTCAAAGATAGGTCATCTTTGACACAATATCAACCGTTAAAACCAATAAAGCTGGGATTAAAATTTGAGTGCGACGTGACACGAAAACAGGTTATATTTATGACTTGAATATATATGCTGGAAAGGAAGAAGAATTCTTAGAAGCAACACTTGGGGAGAGAGTTGTCAAAAAGCTTTGTAGTACGATTCGGGAGTCTAATATAATGATTGCAATGGATCTTGACTATGCTGCAGTTGGGACCGTTATAAAATCGAGGAAAAACTTTCCCATCTTTGACAGCACACTGAAAAAATACGAGGTGGACTTCAGAATCAGCAATGGTGGTATATTAGCTGCAAAGTGGCTCGATTCAAAGGAATTAATAGTACTATCTAACTGCCCCACCCACCTACACTCGCTAAAGGTCTACGCAAAATGAAAGACGGTAAGAAAATTGAAGTTCCTATACCAGTTGCAATTAAAAGCTAAAACGAAATAATGGGAGGAGTGGGAGGAGTGGGAGGAGTAGTCTGAGCAGATGATAGGTATCGGAAAGGATAAATCAAGAACCCTCAAGAGAAGGCGTAGTTCTGGTAGTCCATCTAAGAAACTAAAGCATATGATAAATAATATCGGAGAGCACATGCCTTAAGTTATAACACAAAGACGTCGTTGTGTTCATGCTCGGCAAACCAGATTGAAAAACGTACTAAAACTATTTGCGCCAGCAGCAAGGTCGATGTTTTCTTTTCTAATTTATTTATTGTTTTTTTTTATTAATATTCTTTTTTTTTCTAATAAAACTTGAATTCTTGAAAAATGATTTTTTGTTTGTTGAGTCCCATTGGGACGAATACATCCCACTCAAAAATACCAATGGGACAATACGTCCCAGCCTTGAATTTAATCCAAACCCATAAAAAAAAAACGTTAAATCTATTACAGCTAACAAAGATTTACATAAAAAATTGCGAGCGAAAGTGGTTCCGGAATTCAAGTTTCGATTTTTCTCAAATATTACACACAATTTCAAATAATAGGTATACATACTAATTGCAAATTAAAAAGTAAACCATCCTACTAATAAATTAACCAATCAATCAATCAAAACTTCAGATTAGGTAACTAACTCTATGCGAATAATAACAATTGACAAGTGCCAAAGTGATCCGATGATCGATGTTCAAATCATTTAAAGTGTTTCTTAAACATCGAGTTGCCGAATTCAGTTTCAATATTAATAGGGGCACCGTATAATTGAATTGAAGCAACACATTTGCGTAACGAACCCCAGGCTTTTTCAGATGTCCCGAAATTCATTTGAATGTAAATTCTTAAAAGATTAATCAAAATCTGGTTTAACTGGGAAGAAATAGTGCAGCGTCTACTAATATCCGTAGATGTTAAAACCGATTCTTTACGTGCGTAACAACTTTGTGTATTTCGTAAGCCTTATTTAGAGAGATACACACCATTTTCCTGCTTTTAAACTGCGCTAGTCTTGATCGTTATAAAATCACCCAACGTTTTTCTAAGACACTTTATATCGATACTAGTTAGTCACATTTTTTTTTTTTTTATAATTTGGGTTAATCACAACTTTTCATTTACTTAAGATTTAAAAAAAAAAATAAAAAATTAAAGCAACAATTTGCGGTTAGATCCGTGTGCCTTATTTTTGTTTTCCACAACACATATATCTTTGCAGACTATTTAAGAAACACTGAAACTTAGTGAAACACAAAAAATAAAAAAATAATTTAATGAAGGGGGAGGGGAGGCAAACAAATAACGGAGAAAAAGATGAAAAAAGGGGAAAATTTCACGAGTGGACTGTATTTTATAAAGTGAGAGCAAATCATCGAATACGAGTAACGACTAACGAGTAAAGAGTAAAATGCAAAATGTGTTGCTCTGCGCAAGGGTGGTGGATGATGTACGAATAAAAAAACATAAAATGTATATTCTTCACACGATGTGGGATGATTTATAGTTCTTATAAGAGGATGATTAAACTCTTGTAGAATGTAAATGCAACAAGAAAAAAAGTAGAGATTTGTAAAATACAAAAAAAAAACAACAAAAAAAAAGCAAAACAGTAAAAAGTAATAATCTATAAAATTCATAGTTTTGGTGTACTTACTCGCCGTAGGCACCTTCGCCAAGAGTTTGCGCAAGTGTCCAGCCCTCGACAAATTCGCGATTACTGCCATTTTGTGTGCAGGACATGTTTTTGATTTTTTTTTTCCACTTTTTTTTCTCTGTCTCTTCGAAATTATTCTCCTATTATCGATGAATGTTTGCCAGATGATTCTTGAGATTACCTCTGGCTGCTTCCTTCGTAATCATTTATAAAAAAATTAATTTGAAAAAAAAAAACACCAAAAGAAACCACTCAACACCGATAGTGTGTAGCGGATTGAAACTGAGACTAAGCGCACTTTGTACTCCCCTCACGGCAGCATTGATACAGATGTGCTTTTTCGTATGTTGTACCAGGATATCTAAAATAGATACAGATAATGTATAGATTAGTATTCTTTCCGTTATGCGCGTTAAATTCTGTTAAAATTTAAAAAAAAAAAAAAATCAAGAAATTTTCTTTTTAGAGAGGGCAATGATTGCAGAGAGAAAGAAAGTGTCTTTAGAGAGTAGAATTTAAGGACTAAGTAAGAAGCATGGGGGTTATGGTTTGAAAAGGAATAAAAGCAAACCCTGTTTGTGTAAGGATATGTAGACAAACCATGAACGAGTAGCTCGTATACACGAATAAATTACACACTATACAAAACCAGCAGCAAGTTTCGCCGCTCCAACTCTAGACGAATTGTTCAACAGGCCACTTAAAAATTATAGTAAAATGTGTTGTGGGAGTTTTTTGGGCCCACCATTCGCAGACTAATGTGTGTGATTGAGATTCTTGCAATACTTGAATATTGTCGGCGCGAACATTACGATATCGATGGCCGCCCTCTTGCGATTCGTTACGTTTCTTTTTTCCTTTTTCTTTTTCCTGCTTTGATTCACTTTTTAGTGCATATACGTTTTGTATGAAGATTTTCACAATTTTTCAACCTTAAAACTCGAAACAAGTATTCCACGCGAATGGGGAGGGGGAGAAAAAAGAAACAAAAATCCCCTTAGCAACTGCAAAAAATTTCTCTACCGAGCAACACACACAGTTTTCCAAGGAGGCTTTCTGCTTTGGAAGCTGTTCCTTAGCCTTTTTTTCACATTTTTTCGCACAACTTGCTGCAACACACCGTGTCCGTGTTTGCGTCCCCGTCGTCTGTCTACTATGGAACCAACCGACCGATTGCCAAGAGTGCATCCACATTGCACTGAAGGAAATCATCAGCACACCACACAACACATATAACATCGCCGTTCAGGAGAATTAAATAAAATATAAACTCCAAACTTCAGATCAAGATTGATTTTCGCGAAACGAAGATCCACCGGTTTCAATGCTTTACTGATGCTGGGATGCTCCTTCTACTCCACTGCTACTACTACTACTAATACTATTCTTACTTCCACAGATTTCGCTGTTCTTGTTGGAGAGCTAAATGTACCTCTGAACCAAATTGAACGCCGCCGCCAACTACACACCATCACCTTCACAAATGTGTATAGAGATACGAGCATACTCTCTTCTCTTCCATATATTCCTGCATTTCAAGTTTTGCACACGAGGAGAACCAACAAAAAAAAAAAGGAAATTAAAGCGAGCAAAATCCACTACGACGACCAAGAAGACGACAACGATGATGCCGAGGACGAGTACAACGCAAAGGAGGAAGGGACATTGAAATGGGAAGAAAAAAATCCAATCCAATGTCACTTTTTTGCCGCTCTCGGTTATTTCGAATGCACAAGCGTACTATAGCGTATAGCTCCCCATTATAGAAGCAGAGGTAACATGTACATATACACATCTACACATCTACTTTTCTCTCCAATGGATTTGACCTTTTTTTTTTGTCTTTTTTGGTTGTTTTAGGAGAGATCGACTTTTTTTTTTTGTCTTCTTCTACTTCTTTTTCTGGATGAAATTTATTGAATTTTTCGAGGATGCTGTTGCTATTGGCATTGATGCCGCAGCTACATTCACACTTTGAAAAAAACTTTGTGTGGTGTAACGACTCTGAGTACTTACGAGTTCTATGAGCTAAAAGTCATAACTAATTCCGGCCAAACTCGAAGAATGTGGAGAAATGCAAGGATGGTAGGTAAAGCCAATGCCAAAGTCAGAGCCAGAGCTAAAGATATGTAGCGTCCTCCTAATCCTTCGGCGAAACGAAATACACTATAAAGAAACAGAAAACGGTTGTAGTTTACGATAGTACAGGTGACGGAGATGGCGGTGGGATGCTTAGTTAGATGGTGGTAAGTTAGTTAGATAAAAGAATAAACAAAAGAAAAAAAACGAAGAGAAACATTTTTTGTTCGTTATTTTGTCCCAATGGCGACGCTACTCTGCTCTCTTTGCCTAGCATAGCACCAACCAAAGTCTGTTACATGATATAGAAAACGAACTCTCTTTGTGCTATGTGCCGTTTGCCGTGTATCAAGCTATCTATTCGCTAAGAATTGATGGAAATTTTTTTAACTTTAATGCAATATAAAGTATGTATCCAGATAATCAATCATCAATCAATCTAATAACAAAAATCTGAAGGTGTTCCTTACCATGGGTTGGTTGGTGGTGTATTTGCACGAAATGAAAGCTGTTATTTTTTTCGAAAAGGGTAACGAAACAAATTTCATAATAAAACAATGTAAACAAATTCACAAGAGGAGAAACTTCAGGAAATCGCAACAAATCAATTTTATCAATTGAATTTCTACTTCTAAGGGGACACTCTCTGAGGTAATCATCATCACAAGGTGATTTCTTAAAATAAAAGGAAGAAGGGGACGAATAGTGTTTGGAAACAGAATTGCCGTAATAGATTTCGATATGTATATGAAATCGACCTAACTTTTTAAGTTTCCATTTATCAATTACATGAGTAAACACACAAATTATTAACGCGAAATATCTACGAGTAGGTGTCTCATTATTTATTCATTTGTCGAAAGCAACCGAGGCGAAAGATTTATGACAACATTAGCAGTCGCAGACTTTAGAAATCATACTATATGTCATTAAGACAAATAGCAGGGGTTAGAACCAAGAAATGTCCACTTTTTAAACAAGCAAGGCGAAGAATTTCGTCAATATTTCTCGCAATGCTTTCCAGATAATGATAAGTGGTGTTGGCCCAATAATAATCATAGTTCTATCAGTTCACAAGACACAATTTCTCTAAACAGGCTGGGCTTGTAAACGTTGGCACAAACAAAACATAACAGCATACGAAGGGATATTCGAATTATTATGAATGGGAAAGGTGCTAAACTTCTCGTTAGATGTAGGACATGTTTAGGCGTTGAACCTATGTATATGTTTGAGGTTTCTAAAGACATATCCACAAACCACCGGAAAATAATCATTGGCGCTTTAGGTTTATAAAATCGATGGCCATATTTTACGCTAAGTTCTGAAGAACATTCAAGGTTCTTGGTTTAATGACAATATGATAGCTCGACGTATGTAGATGATTTGACAAAGAACATACACCATGTCATTTCCTCTATTTGCATTTTCTTAGTGGGAAGTGGTTAAGTTCGTCAACTATTTGGTAAGAGAGGGGTTGGGTTCAAATAACGAAGAATACCGAAAAGCAAGAAAGAAGTAAAAATTATTTTTCCGACTCAAACATCAATATTCTTTCGGCAGGTAATGGCAGGAACATCCAAATGGCAAAAGTAAGTGCAAAAGCTAGGCCTTGGTCCACACAGAACTATCGAACCATCAATTTATGTAAATAAAACGAATGGCTGATAAATGAATATAACTCTTTAGACACTATTTTCCTATCCACAAGAAAGGAGGAGACCTTTCTGGAAACCTAAAACCAAACATTAGAAAGCATAATCTTGCAAGGCTGTGTAACTACCCACAACGAGAATCAATTATTTTCGGTATTTTATGGATTTATTAGAAAAAAGATCTAACATTCTAACATTTCCAGTAGTTATGGAATACGATTTCATTCATGTGGCTGCCCCGGCTGGCTTCGCAGGAGCCAATCATGTCAACCCAATTTTCCAAGAACTTGTTGAATGTTTCTGGCTCTATCTCACGAAGGGCTCGGACGATATTCGCTTTAAGGGCCTCAAACGTTTCTGGATTCTCCACATAACATCGTCAAATCGTAGCTCCGAGGCGGCCAATTGACATCGTTAAGGCGGCTGATAACACGATTACCGAAGTTAGCGCGCAAAAGTAGATTGTTTGATGGACTGCATTATGGCACCACTACTCCAAAATCCGCACCAAACTGCCACGCTCTGCAGAGCCGCCGAGATGAAAATGAACCTCGGCCAAATTCGACGTCCAATTCGAGCTGCTGTAAGATCGAAATAACAAAGCGTATGGTGGTTGCCTTCAATTGCTGAATCGATTGGACTTTGTAAGAGAATAATCCGAGATCTTTGTGCGCGAAATGTTGAGTTATTAAGATCGATGGCGAGTTGATGTTCATGGAATGAATCAAACACTCTCGGCCACAACAGCCACATTCTCGTCGGTACGACGGGGAGACCGTGAGTATTGTCCGCAAGCAAGCCAGTCTCACGGACTATTTGCACAAACATGCGTACAGCGTGCGCGTTGTTTGGGCAACACAAAACTCATTTTTGAAATAAGTTTGCAATATTTAACAAAGTTGTTATAGCATAAAGTTGGAAAGCTTGACCAACAGTCAAGCTTACGAACGGGAAAGAGCTGTCAGTGTCCAAATAACATATGATTCAAAAAGAAACTTTTATTTGGACCACCCTATTAACAAGAGTTATATTACATTGACAAGTTGAACAGAATGTCACAATAAACTGCCATCTTTTAGGTACATAGTTAGGAATTTTGTACCTCTCATCAAAAATCAAATGCAGAGTTACACTGGCCAATCGTTGTTTCTGTGAAATTAGAAGACAATTGAGTTATAAGGTCTTATTAGGGAGCATAGATAGCAGACTTTATATAAGACCCTCATATCACCTCAGTTCTGATCGATGATGCAGAAGCATGGACGTAGACGCAAACGCACATGGAAATATCCTTAGTCAGTTCGGACACAGGATTCTTCGGGTGAATTTTGCAGATGAAAAACCAAAACACACACCCAAACTAGCTCTTCACTCAGAAAAGGTTACGGTGACAATCTGGTGGACATCAAAAGGACCAATTCGCTTTTCATTTCTTCAACCAGAGGAAACGATAAATCCAGTCAAATATTGTGAGGAAATCGACATAGTGCATGAGAAATTGACTGAAAAGCAACCTGCGTTGGTAAAAGAACATGGTCCGATCCTATTGCATGACAATGCTAGCCCCATATATCATGCGTAACGGTGCAAAAAATGCTACAATCAGGATTTGAAATTCGTCCGCATCCACCGTACTCTCATGATGTTTCTCCAATGGACATTGGCAGAAAGTATTAAAAATCAAGCCTTCTAAATATAAGTAAGGAACAATGGACCTTGAATCAAGTTGGAAAAAAATTATAGATGCTAATTATATTTTGACTAAATAAAAAATTATATAAAAAAAATATTGATTTTTAAATTTTTACCTAAAAATCGGTCATTTCATGTGGTACAACCTAATAGTAACGATTAGTAACTACGAAATGTACATCGATAGCGACAGAGTATGTATCCGTCGCTTGAAATGGCTGGGATATGTAGAGCGAATGGATTAGTTAAAACCTTTAAGGAAGGGTTAAGTCTACAGCCCATAGTCCACATGAACATCAATGCTCTAGCTCCAGAAGCCCTCATCAAGAATGGACAATGAAACAAAAAAACGCGGAAGACCACGCCTTAAATTCTATTGCATTTGTCAACTTCTTGCGGAGTTTAGACAAACCAAAGGAGCAACGAGTGACTAGGATCATTTTATAATAAACTTACACTGTATGTGCCATTCTTGATGGTTACATTAGCCCCGAATTTGGCAAGTTCTTTCACCCTATTAATAAGTACAATGAATTATTCAAGCTTATTCATCTTCTATCTATACATTTTTGTTTTTGACTTCAATAGCTCGATTGTTTGGTCCGTTATGTTGCCAGTGGCGCCGTCCTGTTGAAACCACGTTTCACCAATGTTCAGTGCACGCAATTACTGCAAAAAATAACGTTCCAATATGTCGCAATATCGATTTATATTAACTATAACGTGCGGCTATCAACGCTAACGAAAAAATACGGCCCAATGACCCCGCCGACATGAAAACAGTCAGTTTTTGTGGACTTAGTCGCGTCTCATGAAGCGCATGTGGGTTTGTAGCCGTCTAATAGCGCGTATTTTGCTTGTTGACAAAGCGTATTTTGCGACGAAGTTCCGAGTCAATTGTAACCATTTCCGTTGCAACCATTGTAACCATTGCTCGTTCGAGTACTGAATCATGACTAAATGGTAGACATGCTGGAAAGCGGCATTAGCCCAGGCTCAGACCCAGAGGGGACCAAGCATTTGCATCTGTAGCGACACCCAACATGTGCTTATAGACTTTCTGAAACCTCTTACGACTTTAAATCTATTTGGAATGTGCAAGAATTCACTACACACAGTCAGAAGACAAAACTCAGTGAGCCTTGTTTGTGTCCCAGGTCATAATATCAGCAGGTCAAATTAAATCGTCGATTAAATTTCTATTCAAGACTCATAGTGATGATTTTTCATGTCGCCTAGAGACTAGACAGCGGCTTTCTTGCTGTTCTTCAGAAGGAAAGACTACAAACGGCTTACTGGCGTCGTGATGGGGCATTACCGGTTTGTTTTCCAAGACTGAAAAATTTCTGTAATAGCAACATACACGGGGTACATACGGGGACTAGTTCCTCTTTGTCTAAGCGCTCTGTTCCGGCAGAAAAAAAAGCTGCTCAATTCAGAAGCTGAAAACACATAAATAATACGCTTTTCATACAACGGTCTTCAATACGGGCAAGTGCTATGGAAATCAGAATGTAAAAACGACAATCAGTCTTTAGTATGAAGTTCTTGAGAGTGCGGAACATTTTAAAACATACAACATAATAGGATGAGTAGTAGTTTCTACTTTAGCTCCTTAGCTAAAGTTTCTTAACACTGAAGTTCCTCTTGAAAATGCGCTTTAAATAATAAAGATTCCTTTTTATTACAAACTGACTTTATTTGAATACGTCTCTATATACATATGACAGAAAAAAAGGAAAAAAGAAAAGAATGACAGTTGCTGTCTAACTTATAGTATATTGTGGAAAGGAAAGCATACAGAATAAGGGTATGTACACATAGCACACCCAACACCTCTCCTCAATTCCACAATTCCCTATTATATTCTAGTCCCAAAAGCGCATTCCCAAATTTCGGAAACATCTCCTGTGAGCTGATAATGCCATGGACTTGGTTAAGGCGTCCGCTGGCATTTCTTCGGAGGCCAAAAACTGGTCTATTCATACGCAAATTGAAATTGAAATACGTTAAGTTTTTAACATGGTGTGGAGCGATAAATAAGTGCGTTATGGAAAAAGAGCTTTTCTTTAAAACGCTGAAGCCGTAAGGGATCAGCCGCATGTGTGTCTATCGGTGATGTTCAAAAAAGACAAAGAACTGGAAAACCACGTACCGTTAGACGCTATCAAAGCTGTGAAGGGGCGAATAAGGCGAAATTCAGTGCGGAAACAAAAATCATGTCTCGTGAAATGGCCATTTCACAAACTTCAATGGCCCGCATTATCAAACAAGAATTAGGTTTGTGGGCATACAATAGACATACTGGCCATTTGTTGACTAAGGCGTTTAAGGAGAAATTTCGCTAAAATTTAGCCAAAGGAAAGCAGTCAACAATTTTCCAATGGAAATCGTGCGTACTATGATGTATAACTGGTTATGCAAATTATTTTGCATTCTTTTTTCTTTATTTCATAAGAGATATCTTTTCTCTTGAAAAAGGACACATTTTGAAAACTACTGACTTGAGATGAAAAGACCTGACAGGGTCAAAACAGGGCAGCACGTAAGTCTTTGCTTAAAACTTCTGTATCTCGGAGGGGATGCATTTGCGACTCCCACACAGAAAAAAAAACAAGGAATCTCCCTTTAAAGTCTTTGACACATTATCCGGAACACCGTGTGTAGTACGTACCTTCCTATTACAAACAGCCGGCTTACAAACTTCGAAAAAAAAAAAAAAAACAATTTAAAAAACGAAGACGATTCTGGTGTAAAAATAAATTAAGACCCTAAGACATATCATAAAAACGATGAAGGATCACAGCTGTATATATTAGGAGAGCTACTAAGCGACAGCGCATCAATAAGCGCACGTTTTTTTAAAGACAGGTGGCGAAATTTGAAATAACCATCGAGTACTACCATCCTTGAAACGAAGACATATAAAATTTCAAATGATTCATCGGTTAGTTTTGATTTAATAGCATTAAGAGTGTTTGGTGGAAAAAGCGCAATATGGACCTGTAAATCGTATTCGAAGAAATAAAAGCTAAGTTGAATGCTGTCTATTGGGACCCTTCACTATCTATGACAACCGTAAGATATTGACTTAACGAATTTAAACGTGGTCAGACATCTATTTGACAAGACCATAATACGCACAAAAAGTCACACTTTGGGATCATCGGTCCTTAATATTCTGTAAACAATGATGCTGAAACAGGGTGGGTCAATAAGTCCCTGAAAATTAAAATAGATGTCGTTGCCACTCAAATCCAACATTTTGCTTGTCAAGAACAATCTTTCAAAAGAACGCACCCAAAGTTTTAAACAGATCTGCCAAATAGTTTTGTTTGAAACAGACGCCTATGAGAATATTCGTTAAAATGGAGAAAAGTGAAAAAAGGAGTTTCTTCACCATCATTACTGATTTATTCAATTTCACTGCGGCGGTACCAGCACAAGTGACCCCAAACGTTCTGGTCGCAAAATTGAGGTCACCATACCAAAGATGGTCGATAAAATCCACGAAATGGTATTGGACGATGGGAGAGTGAAGATGCGCGAACTTGAAAAGGCTTATCACATGGATAAATGACTCCAGATTCCAGTATGTATTGCAAAAATATTGCAATTGACAGCAAACTTATTGTTTGACAACTTCAAAGGAGTGTTTGGCGATGTTCAGTCACAATCCGAACGATTTTTATGCCGTTTCGTAACCGTAGATGAAACATGGGAAGCAAAAAACGACCGCATTTGGCGTGGAAAAAAGTTATCTTCCACTAGGACAACGCATGACAAAATTGCATGAATTAGGTTACGAATTGCCCCCTCATCCAGCATATAGCTAAAAGGTTATTATGTTGAAAAATAAAACGCTTTTTTGCTGAAAGTGTTCCTTATTTCAATTTTCAGGGACTTATTGACCCACCTTCGTACATTCAATTTCGGGCGCATATTAATCGATTATTTTTGGCAAAATACAAAAGCACAGAAGGCGCTAAACACAATGAAAGTTTTAAGCGAAAGGTCTGAGGACCGTATCATATAATGTTTTAGCGACAAAAACTGTTACCCAAAATCATTCATTGGACTTTTCGTTTTTGGATGTGAAGAGTCGTATTTACGATAACATACCTAAGACGTAGGAGGACTTGAAAGCCGAGATTCGTTGAGTCAGACAGTCATTGGAAATTACAAGAAAAATGAGTCATGTACTGCACGAAATTTTAGAGAATTTGACTTAAGTTTCATGCATTTCATAGATCCTCCTTTTATCAAGACGCATTGTCTTCCGGATTCTGTGGGTTATGATAAAATCCGGAATCTACTTAAAAACGAGTGGAAAAGCACTACCTAGACTAGCACTATATGAATGAAATAACCATTATTACGGACGAATGCGTAAAGACCAACAGTCGGTAATATCAGTCTGCGTTGGCAAACGACTGAAAATCAAGCTTACCTCCTCGTTTTGCTGCTTGCTTAGGATTTCTTAAGCGAGGTTCCTACTAATGTGGATCTAATGTAATCTGTGACTTTCTGAACGAGAGATAATTCTTCAACAAAAAACGTTTCCTTAACTTTTCACGTTTCCAGCGTTTCTCAAATTATTTGATCTCTTCCAAATAATAAAATTTGTTGAGATGTTTATAAACGATGATGTTATCGTTGTCAAGTCACTTTCCGCCGAACCATTTCTTCTTAGAAACAGGAAATAGTCATTGGGGGCTCATGCAATTTTGCAATGTCTTGATCGACGGGCACTTTCTTGGCCGATTTTCTGTCGTTTTTCCATTTTGAACGTAAGCGATATGGATTATACCGCGTGCATCCCAAACAACTGTCGCCACGACCTTGTCGTCCAAAAGACGCAGCTTGGCCTTCTTCAGCGCCAGTTGGTTTGGATAAACTCATTGTTTCAGTTCTTGTTTGACAGAAACTTTACAAAAACTAGTCCGGATTGCGGCTCAACAATGCCAAACACTGTTTTGAAATTGCAACATGAAATTCATTCTCTTCCATTCATCTTCCAGTCAAGATGTACACTGTTGTTTACTTTCAATGGGTGTTACAAACACTAAACGACGCAGTTTGCTCAAAATTTGACAGTCGGTTATTGACAGAATCAGTGCTGCTCTTCACGCGGGAAATTCAAAATCCCACGGACTTGCGGACCACCTCTAGTACAAAGTTTAGCTGCATGCGTAGAATGAGTATGTGTCTTCGCAAAACTGAAGAAAACCTCGATGCTAGGTTTAAAACCGTTCTCATAGTTAAGCAGAGGTACAGTACAACACGTAAACAAGATGTTCAGTCAAAAAATAATTCAGTAATAAATAATTGTCGTTATAGAGAAACGGCAAAATGACAATTAAGATATCCATTACCTCTGAACATTTACAGCATGCTTAACGCAACCAACACTAATTAGTGGATAGCTGTAAATTAACCCCACTGAAATTTCGAATATCTTCCGAATACTAATAATTTTTAAGGTGATACCTGCACTACACCTAGGAAAGGAGAAAACTGCTAACGGATTACCGACTCTTAACCATATTTTTAACAAACAACCTTCAGCTCTCAAAGTCAGAAAAAATCATGCTCCAAAATCGGCCGAGTGAGAGTCACAAGTTTGTAAGTCATTGACAAAGGATTTAGAAGAAGCTAAGGGATCTAGTCATTCAGGAGCACCTAAAAATCTGACTTTCTCCAAGACAATAGCGGCACAAATCTACTGCATAAAATATGATACGGGCCGTTTCATTCATTGTCGTCCGATAGACTTTATACGACCCTCCTGCAGAAGAATAGATAAGGTGGTAAGAGTTCAAGTGCGTCCATGCACGGATTATTACTAACTGATTATCCACTGCTTCAGCTTCACTTATAGCTGCGTTTTACTTCCAAACTAGCAGAGCAACCGCAACTGTATTAATCTCAGAAGGTTCTTATGAACTCAAACTTCACAACTTCCTAATTCCAATAGTACTCCGAACGGTGCACGATTCCAATGAGGTAGGTTCTCCCATCTAAATTCGTAAAATCGGCGATCAACTCGACGACTTCGGTGATCGAGTGGAAACCAATGCATTAAGTCTTGCGAGGACGTTTTCTAGCCCCTCATCTTGATTTTGTTCTTCTTCTTCCATCTTATCAATAATTTCGCCCAAAGCTGCTTTATTTCGGTGGTCGAGTAAAAACCAATGCATTTAGCTCTGCAGAAAACAAGACGTATCAACGACTTACCGAATATGAAGTTTGCCGACACAAATGCTCTGCTTCGCCACATGTCTAAATACTACTACCCAGAATATCAAATAGACAGTAATACAGTAAGTTACAGGAGCCACGTCTTTTAGGAATAACTTTCACAAAAATCAAAATCCCCGTCAAAGAACACAAGCCTGATATTTGAACTTAACAAATAGTATAAGCAACACAATCAAGAGCCAAACATACGTTGTTCAGCTTAGTTACTGATGTTCCTGAAGTTACAGACGAATGCACATTTTCCGATAACTCCACACAACAACAGGTTAACACTACAGTGGCTTTCCAAGCCAAAAAACCTGAAAGTTAATCCCGAGCAAGTAAAAAAAAAAACCATTCGACCAACTTCAAGTTCATGAGAAGCACCACCACCACCATTCACCATTTAGCAACCGACCCGCGACTGTCATATGGTGCGAATGCATTTCACCCAGACCTGCACGAGGTTCATCAAAGCAATAAAATTCTAGCATGACGCACTTTTATGACCGGTGACTAAGTAGCTGGATCTCTTGGTTGGTTTAATGCATTCCTCCTTTTTTCATTTTGTGGATATTTCTTTTGCTTGCACATTTTTCGGCGAATACAGAATAAGAGCAAGTTGATGACGACAATGAAAAGTGCTTGCTCCTCTTCCAACGTTTTCGGCTTCTTCGCCGTCATAATCTTGGACGAAATTTCACAACTTTCAGTTTTGGTGAAAAAGAACAAACTCACCAACGACCAATAACCTGATTGCGACACAGCACCATGAGAGAAGCAAAGATCGGAATACGAGTATGTTGGTGATGATGATGTTCACCGTAGGTCGTGGCAATGAAAAACCTCAGCAGCAGCAGCAGCATAACCAGGCGATAGCGAAATAGACGTAGATAGCAATCGCGACCACTAGACAAACTGCAAAGAAACTGGTGCGACGGCCGGCAACAGACAACGCAACTACGACCACGATGATGATAATCATCGTCGTGCTGGTGATGATGACGACTACGACGACGACGACGACAAAGTCGACCATGGTACACACGGCGAAACCTTGTGCTGCGCGCAATATCCACAAAAGGCATTGACACCGCATTGGCGAAGAATTACAAAAATCACGCAGAGCCAGTAGAGAAAAAAAAGAAAAACCCTCGTACCATGGAACCTCCATCGCTGAATGTTCTCTGCCTCCAGCTATACCTACGCCGGCTACACGTTAATCAAATTCTATTTCCTCTCACTTTATCACATCGCAGCAACACCGTTATTCGATTAATAACACAAATAATTCGCAAACCTAGAATAATTTCGGAAATTTCACTAAACTTTGTAAAATCTAAAACCAAAATCGAACACAAAAGAAACGAAGAGAACAAAAATGAAAAAATTTCGCTGTCTTTCACTCTTTTGTTGACTAATGGCAGACATCTTATGCGCTGTCCCGCTTGCTCTGCCGTGCAGTATATGCAACAATTGCGCCAAAAAGAAAAAAAAAATAGTAGTCGTCGGCGACTGATGATTCCAGTTTCTTCTCGATAGAGATTAAAAGCGCGAGAAATTTTTTTTTACATTCTATCCAAAGCCAATTCTTCGAATTTTCTTTTAACAAAATTTATGGGACCAAAACTTACCAGGACCTGGTGAGTGTTGGACTTCTAGGCACCTTCACTTCACTTTAAAAGAATTTTTCCAATTTCCTTTCTTCTTTTTTCGCACAGATATCACCAGTAGATTGGGAGTAGCAAAGAAAAACTGATTGAAGGGAAAAACTGCAAATGACATGAGACGTCGCCGAATTCCGTGCTGTGAAAGTTAAGGGGAGAATGGAAAAACATAGAATATGATGATATAGTGTTATTGTTCTCTGTCGCAAGGCTTATAGGGTGATGAGCAGAGATAGATATATACGATGAATGGAATTTTCAAATTTAACAGGTTTTTAAGCAAAAGCCGGTTCCAGATTTGCTTGCTGTCAATTGCTTTTTTTTCTACGTTTTCTGACATTAGGGTGGGGTCACAAGCCAATCCAAGATTGAGTGAGTTCGCAAAGTAGTTTTACAATTACATGTTTTGATTTTATGTAAATGTTAATAAACAGGTCAAATATATATTACACAATTGTTTTATTTGCTACAATCGATAGACAAACAATAAAAATAAAGTGGCGCGTGCACATGAAGCAAGTTTTACAACATGTTTTGAAACCCAAACATTTTCGTCCGCCATACACATCAACCAAAAGCGAAAACATTACGATCGTTGAATAATGACAATGACATTTTATCGTATTGCAGTTTGTTTACTTATCATTAGCACTTGCATGAAAGATAAAATATAAATTAAATAAAGAAAAAAACCAAATCGACCAAATTGGTATCTTGCATTTTTGCTCTCAAAGAGCTCCTAATAGGATTGGAGGATCCTTGTTTGGAGACTACAATTTTTTTTTCAGAATGGATAATTCAACTTATAAAGGGCCTCTGCTTTCTTTGGTACCCTTAATTAGGCCATATTCTCCGCAGTAACGAAATGCTTGTCCAAAAGCAATGAAATTCTCCACTGTATCTCCAAATGGACCAATATTTCACAAGAGAGATGAACAACAATGTTAGGGGGTGTCGTCGACACTAGAAGAATATGAGTGCAAATAATAAGTCTTTTTAAAAATTCATTTGTATGTTTAAAGAAAAAGTTTTTGTTTCCTTTTGGGTGATGAGTAAATAGGATATAGCCAAATTACGACGAAAGCCTAGTTGGATCATCTTTGCTGCGTTTGAATGAGCAACCAAGAGTTGCAGAAACATCCAACATTCATGTGAATAATACTATACTATGATAAGCTATGTTCATTTATATTCCGATTCATTCGGTCGCTACAATGTTCTGGTTCTAATTTCGAATGGCATAAGAGATATCAAGAGAAATATATTTTTGTTCGCTCTATAGGAATCTTCAATGCTTCGTGGATCAGCTGTAAAAATG
Source organism: Volucella bombylans (assembly GCA_949129095.1). Lineage (NCBI taxonomy): Eukaryota > Metazoa > Arthropoda > Insecta > Diptera > Syrphidae > Volucella > Volucella bombylans. Next base: position 103,122,912 of record OX422144.1, on the reverse strand, counting down.
TGGAGGCAACTGTGACAACAAGAATTATCCTCAAAAATATGGTAGAGTCACTGTACTACAAAGTGGCAAATTAAGTTAGCTCTCTTAATGCCTGTGCAATTATAATCGCGTTGCTTCAATTCTCTTAGCAGGGGATATGTTGTGAACAAATTGTCACAATAAATGTGATAAGGAAATTTGAATTTACTTATAGGATACCGATCAAGTAAATGAAGGATTGTAGAGGCACATTTGCCGAAAGTATTTTCCATTTTCTCATCTCCTTTATGCGTCTTTCCCTGATATGGATCAAATGCTATTAGATTACCAGATGGAGAATTTCGACACCATACTTTATATCCAAATCGAATTGGTTTGTTTCGAATTGCTTGCTTGGAACTATGTTTTCCAAAGTACTCCACCATAGCTTCATCGTGGGAATTCGCTTATGTGGGTTGATAATTTTGAATTTATGATGGCTTCAATCAAAATGTTGTCGAAAACTATTTCAAAATATTGAACCGCCGTTATGTCCACAATAGCATCAGCAACGCTTACGGAAAAATTGACAAATGAAAGAGTTTCAGCCCCTATTAGCCACAACATTTCATTCCAATTTTCTTTTGACTTGCTTGTTTTTTTCTGCTTAGTTTTTTTTTTTATCAGAATTGGATGAAACTTTCGTTCTCATCAGACTTGCTGGCCCCGAAAGTTGATTCCGAAAAAGATGACCATTCAGAATCTCATCCTCTTTACCTGCATCTTCATCTGTCAGATCGGTGACTTGCGATGGCTCAATAGAAACATACTGAATGGCGAATGACATCCCACCGTTAGGCAAAATGAACCATTCAACCTGGACGAAGACAGAAAACATAACCCGACCAAGATGGCAGCAGGACAGCAATTTCCAACCTTAGACTGCTGCCCTAAGTCTATGATACTGGCGCCACCTCTTATTCAATCCCGTCGGTACTACATCGACGTTAATTAATTTAATATTTTTTATTCGCTTTCCAACTAGGCTTTGTATCAGGCGTTTATTAAAACATTTAAACCCTCTTTATTTTTTTTAATACTAAAGCGGATTCTTATTGATTTGGACGTAGTTTTTTTTAATATGTACTTTTCACGTGTCTTTTCTGGTATCCAACCTTTCCGAAAGCAAAAAAGAAAACAAAACATGGTTTCCTTTGCCCGGAAATTACAATTTATCTTGGTTCCTCTTATTCTCTATGTTTGTCCTGTCATTGTCAGTATTAAAATTTAGATTTATCTTATAACCAACAAATAACAGTTGCCGTTAAATACCACAAAGAAAACTATTACAATTATCAAATCCATATTGTAACGTTTAATAAAACTTGCGTTTTATTTCAGGTTACAGGTAAGCAAGTTTGCTACTTTGATGCTGTAAACATCTGAATGAATGCCATCTGTGTTCTGGTAGACAAAAACCAGTTAAGTGTCTCCTATAAATTGTAACGTGTAATATTGCAGCTGCTTACTGAACTGATAATTAGAGTCCGACTGAACATTCGGCTTAAATTTCAACCTTCGGCAAAACATTCGGTTTCGGCAAGAAAAGGCCGAAGATTTTGCCGAAGCCGAACCATTTTTTCGCAAAAATTAAACTATCACACGCACCGTGTTTTGGAGGAGATTTCGAACAAGTCATTTCGTTCTGTAACAAATAGCTACAAGGAATGCTGACATTTTTAATTATTGGGCCCTCAAGTCCTTATACCTACTTGAATGAAGTAGCTAACAAATATTTATCAGCTCCTTCTACTAGTGTATAGCGAGTGAGCAATTATTCAGTGCTGCTGGTTTTCTACTGATCGCCTTTATCCGTGTGACCCTGTCTGTGAATAAGTGTGTATTGTCATCAATGGCGATTTCCCTACCATTTCATACAAAACCCGCCCATTTTACGCAAAAAAACGTCATCCACATTACACACACTCGTGCAAATCGCTCTCATTCTACCAATTTTACTTGTAAATTGCTCTCATTCTAGCAAATTTTGACAAAGTTATTGGCACCCGGTAAAGTGCTTTCAGCGCCCCTTGGTGGTAATTTTTTTTACCCAAACGGCTAGACTGATTTTGGACAGCTCGTTGCCGGGAGCAAATTCATATGTAAAGTTTAATTTCGGTGTGGAACAAAATAAATAAATTGGTTAAAGAATTTATTTTTGTCTGAAATGAATAAAGTTGAAATGTCGAGACAAAATACGCGAGTTTCGAAATAAGTGCTTAGATGGGTTAATTTAAATAGAATCCTGCTTTAAAAAATGTAAACAAAACACTTGTTAAACACGAACAAATTGTTGTGTTGTTACTTTTCCATTAAATATTTAGTGAATAATGTTACACAGTGTCTTTTTGTTAAATATATGGTTAAACAAATCAATAAAGATAGTGAAATGTGGCTGAAAATTCGCATAGATGGAATATTACACATGTGTATTTATATGCATGTACTCCTAGCAGAATGTTTTAAAAGGACTATTTCACTTGGTCTAAGTGAAAGAAAACTGATAGCTGGTTGCAATTACACTCTTGCACATGATCTTGCTTTAATTGCAACTTAAAAACCAAGCCAGTTTCCACCAACTTTTCACTTTCGCTAACTGAAATATTCCCCTTGGGATAATATTTCTGTAATATTAATAGAATTTCATCTATGAAAATTTTAAGTTGCATTTTGACAATATATTCAATAATCACTTTATATTTTTCACTATGGACTTAATATTGAATAAAACAAAAAAATCAATTTCATCGCGTTTCACAAGTGCTTTGTTTAGATTTTTTAAAGCAAGATGCTATTTAAACTATCCCATCTAAACACTTCACAAGCACTTATTTCGAAACTCGCGTATCTTTTCTCGACATTTCAACCCAACACGTATTTGAAAAGAAAAATTTCTTTAACAAATTTATTAATTTTAGTCCATACCGAATTTTAGCTTCCCATACGAATTTGTTCCAGCCAACGAATTGTCAGAAATTCACATAGGGGTTTAAGTACAAAAAATATCCGCCCGAATTTTCGTTCCAGGTGTCAATAAAAAATGACAGTTCTTTCGAAGGAATAGAATCTCAAAATACGACAATAATGAACTTTCCTTTAGTAAAATGAATTTTTATTTGGTAAATGAACTCTCTATTCCTTCGAATGTCAAAGTACCGATCGTTCGACTTTTTCTCACTTTCGAATGCAAACGAATCTTAAAATAAGGCTGATAGTTCTAAAGTGCTTAACAAAGTTCGTTAATTAAATTTAATGAAATGAATTAAGAAAGCCCGCAAAGCAATTTAAAAAGTACAAAAAGTACAATTACATGGAAGGAGAAAGAAATACATATTTCACAGAGAACAATGCTCATAGTCATAGAACGAAAGATGCAGTTGGCCAACCCATCACTTCCACCATCTTTTAGAAGTTAGATGGAAGCCTAAGCCGTAATTCATAGATAAACTAACCTAGATGTCAAACTTTCCAGATATTGGAAAATTAAAACCGGTTCTCTACTGATCGCCCCTATTCGTGTGGCACTGCCTGTGAATACGTGTGAATTGTCATCAATGGCAATTTCCCACCCATTTTATACAAACCGCGCCCATTTTAGTCAAATAAACGTCATCCCCATTACACATACTCGTGTAAATCGCTCTCATTCTAGCAATTTTATTTGTAAATTGCTCTCATTCTAGCAAATTTTCACAAAGTTATAGAGATGCAAAAGGGATTGAATTCACTTACAGTGTGTCTGTGCGACAGTTAAGGGTTTCCAAAAGTATTAGTAGAGTTTGACATCTAGGTCTGTTTATTTATGCCGTATAATTACATATAATGCATACATATGTTATGCAAATTCATCAACTGTGACTTTCGGAAATATTTCGATGGCACGAAAAGGGATTCAAAATTTGAAATCACGAGCACTGGCAGCGATTGTGTTTGAAATCTGGTAAGGATGTTTGGGATCGTTGTTTACTAGCAGAAAGGTTTCTCCAGATTAGCAACTGGTTATGATTCGTTTCACGGATTGGAAATTGAAATCAATTGACAATAAGATCAAGGGTGGGGTTCTTGCTGTGTTGGTATTCGATGGCCTCATTGAATATGCCATTATTTATGGCCTTATAGAATTGTGAAGTTCCTTTGACTACAGATCTGGTTAAAGAGCGTTCCTTAGCTAAATCAACTCGCTTTGAAAACTTTGACAAAAATTGCTCTGTCTGCAAACACATAACCAAAAGAATGGCAAGGGAAAGGGCTTTAATTGCGACAAAGCTGGTCATCGATCTGCAGATTGTCGTGTTTCAAAGCAAATTAATACCATAAAGAAGAGTAGGTTTGATGACACGTGTTAGCACCAGCTAATTAGTTGGAAATTTCAACATCGACGATTCCTTAAATCGGCAGTGGGTGATACGACGGTTATGCTAGATGTCAATGGACAGTTTGTTGAATCACCAATACATGACGTAAGATATCCTGAAGGATTGTAGTTCAATCTCATGCATGAAACAACTAGGTAGGAACAGCATTAGGACGACAATTATTGATGACAAAGGATGTGAAATTTCTGACCAAGACAGAAATCGCCATCGGGTGGCGATTTATGGTATATAAGTTTAAACGAGCTGAAAATCCGGTTTGGATTTTATGGTGAAGACCGTCAGATTACACCGTCAAATATTGGTTTTAAGCGTTTCGTGGTGGCCGCAACTCCACTACCGATCAAGTTTGCAGCGCCAGGCCCTCCGATGCGGTTACAGAGGACAATGTTAAAAAAATACTTGAAATGGTGTTGGCTGACCGGAAAATGAAGTTGCGCAAGCTAGCAGATACCACAAAGATTAGTACTGAGCGCACACGCCATATTTTGGGCAATATTCTGCATATGAAAAAGTTATCCTGCCGCTAGGTGTCACGCATGCTCACTCCTGACCAAAAACACAAACGCGAGAGCACTTCGAAAGAGTGTTTGAACTTGCTGATGCGGAATCGGGCGGACTTTTGGCGTCGATTGGTAACTGTTGATGAAACTTGGATCCACTATTACACACCAGAGAACAAAATGAGTGCCCGGCAATGGACTGAAGTCGGCACGAGTGCTCGGAAGCGGCCGAAGGAGGTTCGATGGGTCAAAAAGATTATGGCGTCGGATTTCTGGGATTTTCATGGAATACTCTTCGTGGACTACCTCGAAACAGGAAAAACCATCAACAGCGAGTATTACTGTGCATTATTGGAGCGATTGGATGGAAAACGGACTCACATGTTTTTGCAAGACAATGCGCCGGCGCACAAGAGCATCGCAACTACTGCTAAAATCAATGACTTACGGCTCCAATTGCTGTCGCATCCACCGTATTCGCCCGATTTGGCTCCCTCGGACTATTACTTCTTCCCAAACCTCAAAAGATGGCTCATCAATAAAAAATTCAGCTTACGCGAGGAAATCATCGACGCCACGGAGGAGTATTTTGCAGACCTTGCGGAAAATTAGGCCCCAGGAGGGACAACACAGTAGAGGAAGACCTCATCTTAGGTCACGAAGCACAAGTGCAAGTTAGTTAGCTAAAGATTAGGCTGAGTGGAGAGACTTATTAGTTGAATCACTGGTTTACCCCGGACTTTACCGCCACCTAAAAAGTATTCGTTTGCATTCAATCCAAAAACTCTGTAGGAAAAATAAATAATAGTGGAAAGGCAATCTTCTAAAACCTTGGCAGTAGTAAAAATCTATTTTAATTATTGCTTTAAATATATTTTATAAACAATAGGTTTTCCCGATTACATTTGCATTCCACTACGCTGACTAATTGTAAAAAACTTAAATTCCAAACAACACTAATGAGTTTTGATCATACATACATATATACTAGTCCACAAACGCTCTACTTATAAGATCCATTTTAAAAGAAAAAAATCTCACTATTTGCATTGTTAGCAAATGAAAGTGTAAACAACTTTTTTTTCCAAAATAAAAGAAATAAAACGCTTTTACAAGTACGTGTATGAGGTCCACGTACTTGCGCATGAATGTTCCAATCCAAATTGCAATCGTTCAAGGAAAATACATTTGTTGACATAAAAAATTCAATTGATTGAATTCGTGTTTTCTACAGATTATTTGGTTATTTAAATGTTGTGTGCAGTTTTAAAAAATGTTTGTTGTCTCTCTCATAGAGGGCGTTGAAATTTGCGTCATTAAAAATCACCTAAAATGGTTTCAAATCGCCTGCTTTTTTTAAAAAGTCTGAAATCAAAACATCAAAGTGCATTTTTAATTGCGCGTTGTGCATTGATTTTCCTCCAGAAGCGTTCCTCTATCTAGATAGCAAAGGTCTGATCCAGGACAGATTGGCGGTGCCGCTAATCTTCCACGTTGCTCGAACAGCTGCGGACAGGCGACTCAACTACGACAGAGACGTCGCACATGGCAGTGCGGAGCGTCTCCGGTTCAGTTGGGCGGTAGGGAGTCGCGACATGAGGGATGTTGCTCGGCAGCACCAAAACTTTTGGTGGCTTGTTGAAGGGGAGGATGCTTCATCGTCACACTCCTTCAGTGATATGTAGCTTCATGTGAAGCCTAATTTTTTTTTTCCTTTTTTAGCCATGGCCGGCTTACATAGTTTTAGGTAGGATTAAGTTAGTTTTAAGAAAAAAAAAATATAAAATCCAAAAAACAAAAAAAAATCAAAATAAAATATATATATATATGCATGTATTTATATATTATGTATATACATATTATGTATATATATATATATTTATGTATGTTTGTGTTTGTGTTAGATTTAAGTAGGTTAAGATTTATTTTTAGGTAGTTTGTAGGCTTTAGTTTTAAATTTTATACAAAATTAAAAAATGTCCATATACTAAGTTTTTGACTAAAATTTATTTTCTTAGTTTTAGTATTAATTAATGTTAAAATAGAAATAAAAGTAGACTGTAAGATTCGTCGAAAGACATAGTTTAAGTGTTAGGTTTAACTTAGAGTGCCCGCATGGGGCCATTAAGTTAGAATAAGATTATTTGTAAGTAATTTAAGCTAATTTTTAAGCGTTTTTTGTTTAGCATATAAGAGTAACTTAAGTTAAAAAATAAAAATGCATAAAAACTGAAACTGAAACTGAAACTGTTGTGCATTGATTGCCTTTGCAGCACGAAGTCGTGGGCTGTGGGTCCGATATACATACATACATCCAATATACAATAACTTTTTTTCTATCTGCAATTTTCGTCTTGATTTGAGGCATTAACAAATCATATTATTACAGAAAAAAAATTTGATTTTTTTAAATGGCTCGTTTTGCAGTAATTCCGCCCTCCGATGAAACGAATCCTTAGAACCTTTTGCACCGACTAGATGGCATTCAAAGCAGAGTAATAATACTTGTAAATGACACTAATATTCCCAACAAGAATAAAGTGTTCCTTTCTTCCGCGAACTTAACACTCAAGAGGATATTACTACTCTTAAAACAATGAACACATGTTAAATTTTTTGGAAAATTAAATAGAGAGAGAGAAAGATGTTTGGGCTCAGTGGTTATTTCGGTCCATGGGTGGCATCCAACGTTTAATTATTTGTGTAAGTTGACTTGTTATATTTTAGGCAACCATTCATCTTACGAGATTTTAGTTGCCTGAGAAAAAGAATGTCTTTCGGGCGCGTCTGGTAGAACCGTCCGATTGGAAAGGCAATATGATACCACTTGAGTCACGACCACCCGTGTGCTCGTTCATACCCAATAAATTTCTTCCATTTCAAACTCTCCTTAAAACCCATCTCGTTGTGAATGCTTAAGCTTCGATGAAACAAAAAAGCGACAGGAAATGGGAGGGGGTAGCTCGGGAAAAATGAGACATGGCAGAGGAACGAAAAGGCGACAGATTCCGAGTAGGGAACTAAAAGAGAGGAGGTAACGTGAGTGGAGGCCACTAATTCGATCCACGAGCGGTAAACGGGGTGTGGTGGGCGGAGTTACGTGCATAGCAACACCATCAGCATCATCATCATCCTGCCCATGGCAAGTCAGTTTTTCATTTGTGTAATTTTAACTCAGACAGAAAAATTCTGCGTGTGAAGGCATAACACTGACACCTAGATTTGGCTGTTGTAGAGTTTCAAGCACAGAAAAAAATACTGTATTAAAATTTATTGTCTTAGTTTTAGTATTAATTAATGTTAAAATAGAAATAAAAGTAGACTGTAAGATTCGTTGAAAGACATAGTTTAGAGTGCCCGCATGGGGCCATTAAGTTAGAATAAGATTATTTGTAAGTAATTTAAGCTAATTTTTAAGCATTTTTTGTTTAGCATATAAGAGTAACTTAAGTTAAAAAATAAAAATGCATAAGAACTGAACTGACCGAGTATAGGCACATAGAATCATGGCTGCCTTCGAATGAGCGTGAGTTCTCTTGAGAATTTACATGGGAATTAGCTATGTTGCAGAGTATCCCTAGCACGTGTCATTAGATTTGTTATTTATCGAGTTTACATAAACTACAGTATGTCGAAGTTACTGTGGTTATAAAGAAGTGAGAAATACTACTTAAAAAATTCCTCAATAATGAAAGATGGCTTCTTTTATCAAAGAAAGGTTTTTTTATCGCAAAGCTTTTTAGGCTGACCATTTTTTTTTTCCGTCACAGTGTAAAGGAGGGTCATCCAATAAGGGGTGTGAATTAAAAGTTTGCGCTAACAAACGATGAGTTTGGCAGAGATACCAAAATTAGGCATAGCTCTGTACCTATAGCTTGTTTCAACAGATGCTGTCATACGCGGCCTTAAAATCGATGAATTTGTGTGTATATATACTCGTAAATCGATGGTGGTGTGTATCGAGTTGGAGTTTATGAGTTTTTTCCAAGATCTGCAGTAGTGTGAATATTTTGGTCGATGGTGGGCTTTACTGGCCTTAAGTCACACTGATATAGAGCAATCAAATTGTTGACGAACGGTTTCAATCATTCACATAATACGGCAGATAGGATCTTGTGAAAAATATTGTTGGCGCAGTTCAGAGGGTCTCCTTTCTCCTGAGGTTTCGTTCACCGGGCATACTTTCGTCCGAACATATTTTACAGACAAGTTGATGTATGCTCCTTACCAAGTCATTACTACAGTTTTAGATCTGATAAGTCATCGACCATCGACAAAATGTTCATTTTGAGGCAGATTATGAGGCACTAACCTGGTCATCGATTTTAAAACTTCTAATGACACTCGTATCTTCTATCATATATGTACAGAACCTCATTCGGTTTTGCAGTTCGTCCATGCAGAATTTCCGCTGCTCTATCTAAGTTGGGGGAAGCATCACCGAATCTTTTGAAGCTAAGACAATTCTAAGAAAGCTCGACGCCTTATCATACGACTTCCTTTATCCCGTGCTGAAAAGTATTATGCTCAAATCACAAGCCAATAAAGGAATCATAATGTTTCCCAAGTACAACATCTCGTATTCGCCCAAAATCAGCGTGTTGTCAGTGCGACATTTGTGAGTATTGAGCGAAAAGCAGCAAAAATGGAGCTGAATAGGACAATCCTGAATATGTCAATAGTTATTCATTGAATTTTGCGGTGGTAAAGTGACTGCAGTGACCTCCAGTTACGACATCAACATGGAGATCAGGCGAAGACTAACTCTAAATAAGTACAATTGAGTATCGAAACCCCTTTCTCGAGTAACAAGAAGACGCTATACAAGACCTTCATCATTCTTCCGGCCAGGAGGAAAGGAAAGTAAAAAAGGAGTATGTTTACATTTCCTCTATTTAAGACGCCCAAAAAGAGTGTTATTGTGAGTTAATTAAAAACTTGGTAAATGACGAAAATTCGTTGGAACCCACATCGGACTTAATTAGCCACATTTTGCCACATAACCCAAGAAAAGATGATTCCCATATACTCGTTCTCGTATTTAGAAACTTGGTCCGCATATTATCTATTTAGTGAGAACCAAAATTTGTTTACTTGCAACAGAAATAAGAAATAAAATCCAACACTTGCGTTTTAAGAACAAAAAATCATATGTATTTGGTTTTATGCGTTTTCGTTACACCCATGACGGCGTGCTATTTCTAGACTTTGCAGTGCCATTTCCATCAATGGGCTTCAATTAAAAACAAAAAAAATAATACCAACGATACCATTAGATTCCGACCGTATTCGCATCCACAGGAGATCATAAATACGAGTATATCAAATAAAAATTGGAAATAAAATCCCCTACTCATCATTCAGCTTATGGGCAGTCATTTGTAGCTTGCGCACCATTATTTAGCAATTAATTCCCAGCGTGGTGAACTTGCTCTTACATTTTTCATTTCAAAAATATCAGAATGACTTCTACGCGGGAGATGGCAAGAATTACTTCTGGGAAAAAATAAGAAGAAAACGATTTAAGAGAGTAAGAGAAAGGAGGCGATATCCAGGAGCGCATTTCTAATTACTAAACTAAAAGTGATTTTAGTAGTCCCTGAGATGGGCGCTATCCTTATATTCGATGAGGAATAAATGCATCATGCCTCAACATCTGTGCATTATTGATATTACAGCGTAGCAAGAGGTGGAATTACCTCTGTCCAGTACTTTAAGGTGCCCAGCTAAAATCCTATGTGGCCTTCCTTTCTTTGACTGCTGTTTTGTGGCTCGAAGGCTCACGAGTCAGAGATCATTTGGTTCTGAAAACAACCCAGACAACCTAAACGCCAAAAGATGTCCAAACTAAATGATAAATGTGGGTCACTATGAAGGTGACCCCTTAAATTGATACTCCAGGTATCAATCCAAGGATAAGTCAATCCATCTCTACACTGATGGATCTAAAACCAATAGCGGAAGAAGAAGCTCTGTCCTGGCTGAAGAAGCGTGATATCTGCAAATGATATCCGCATCTTTTCGAATAGTCAGGCCGCTATCAAGTCCCTGGACTCGGTCTCATTAAATTCTAAAACCACCCTTGAATGCCGATCATCTCTCATGGAGATGACAGAGCAGTTCAACCTTCACCTTTGTTTTGTGCCGGGCCACAGAGACATTCCAGGGAACTATAGAGCCGATGAACTCACCAAAATTGGAACCACTCTACCTATTCTACTGGGTAGAAAGAGTAGCATAGGTATACCAATCGCTACATGCAAAAGAACAGATCTTAGGTGGAATGTTGGACCAACATGTCTAACGACCAAACAGATCTAGCCAAAGCTGAATCTGAATCGCTCTAAGTGTCTGATCCTTCTAAATAGGAAACATCTCAGCACCATAATAGGTGTCATCACTGGGCAGGCTTGGCGCTTTTACTAACGATTTTTGTAGAAGTGGCATGGACGAGGAAGAGGAGGAGACAATCATCCAAATACTCTGTACATGTTCAGCTCTCTTCCAGAGAAGAAAGCTGCATCTAGCAGCTAAAACGATCCTAAACGATCCTAGACCTAAACGATCTAAAAAATATAGACGTAAACAGTCTCATATGCTTCATCATAAGCTCAAACTGGTTCCATTAGTAAGAGGATTATAGATCCACTTAGCATCACAATGGGCCAATAGGCCTAAGTGGGTTGGTATTTCCAACAGCCACTCTTACCTACCTACCTACTTATGACTCCTGCGGCTCTTTCTACGACATGTTCAGTAAATTGGGCGGGATACCAAAGATACGTAACCTGTTTTTCCATAACAACAGATAGGTGACTGGACAGACCGCTATTTTTGACTATTTTGACCAAAAATGCCAAACGGTCTCCAGAAGTGGCACATTCTGAAAGGACTACCGTTAAAGAGGCAGCAGCGACAAGCGCACTCGTAAGCGCGGGTGCTGAAAATCTCATTTGTCGACCGGAGACAGAGTGGAGAAACAGATCGGCGGAAATGATAGCCACTGAAACCGATAAAACTCTCGAAACTGAAGCTGCATTTTCTTCTTCTGCCTCGAACAGTGTCAATAAGAAAAAAGTTTTTGGCACTTTATTGGTGCAGCAGTTCTAGTGGACGGAAAGCAGATGAAGTTGTGCTTCACTTCAGTTCCAGTTTATTCTTTATATTTTTTAGAATAATCCAGTACAAGTAAGACATAAGGTATTTTATAGTATTATATACGAGTAGTTCTTTCCAATAAGGACTTGACAACTTTTATTTTAAATAAAACGCAAACCATTTGAGATATTTCAAAAACTTTATTATCGGCTTGAAGTACAATCAAAACATTTATGAATGGAACTCGACTTCGTTCATATGGCCACAGCGGGCGTTCAATGTTGGCTCTGAGCTCTTCCAACGGCGTGTTGGCATAAACCAATGACTTAACGTAGCCCCACAGAAAATAGTCAAGCGGAGTTAAATCACACGAACGAGGCGGCCAATCGACTGGCCCATTTCTTGAGTTAACACGCTCACCATACTTACTCTTCAATAAATCGATTGTAGCGTGTGCTGTGTGACTTGTGGCATCATCCTGTTGAAACCACATGTCGTCCAAGTCCATATCTTCAAATTTGGGCCAAAAATAATCGGTGATCATGGCGCGATAACGCTGAACATTCACAGTAACGTGACGATCTTTATCGTCGACGAAAATATATGGCCCAATAACGCTACCGGCATGCAAACCGCACCAAAGAGTTATTTTTTGTGGATGAAGTGGTGATTCATGAAGCACATGTGGATTTTCACCCGACCAATAACGCATATTTTGCTTATTGACGAACCCATTTGCTACGGACGCCTGAACGGCAGCGATATTTTCGACACTTCGACCAACACGTTGTCTCACTGATACAGCAACATCACACAACGAATATGTAGACTCAAATTTTTGCACTAAACTTGTTATTGCCTGTCTACTAGGGCGAGAATTACCACCGAAAATTGGAGTTAACGCTCTTAAAGTTGCAGTCACCGACTCCGAATTTCGGTAGAAAATTTTTATAATTTGCAGACGTTGCTCGTTCATGTATTTTACCATGACGAAAATATTGAGTTTACTGAATAAATTGACAGTGACAGTTTGATGATTAGTGAAAGAGCGCGTTAACAAATTAAATTCAAAGTTGTCAAGTCCCTATTGGAAAACCCTTTACATACAAGATATATCATATAAAGAGTAAATGTATATATTACTGTAAAAGCCCGTATAATGGTAAATCTTAAGTTTACCATAACTAGTAAATCTTAAGATTTACCAACATGTGTTGGTATATGTGAGGATTTTTTAAACAAGAGATAATTTTTCTTGCTTTTACCATTAGAGTTTGGTACATGCTAGGTTTACAATTAGTAAATGTTGGTTTTGAGAATAAAACAATAAATATATTTCTCAATCATTTATTTTAATTACGTATCAGTGTCAAATCCTTACATGTATTTAGTTATTATTATGAATATTTTTAGTTATATCAAATAAGTATTGTATTCTTAATAATTTATTACAATATAATTAGTAATGAAATTACCCATCTGTCAAATCTTTACATTGTTTAAATTATTATCTCTCATTCGATATTTTTTTTTTTAAAACATCTTCAAAATACTTTTTAAAATATTTAAACTTAACGCTTACGTTGGCTAAGATAACACATCAGTATTATTCTTATTATTTGGTATTTGAAAGAAATTGAAAGAGGGCAACTAATAAATTGCCAGTTATTAATATTAAAAAAAGAAAAATATTTGTTACAAACTTGTTACAACACGGAGAACTATTGTGGATTTTAGAATTACAAAGTAATCTTGATGACTTGTAAGAGCATTTCTTTGATAAGCATTTTTTTTGAGGCAGTTACATTTTTTGAATCCTTGTCATAGACAATTTTCCGACAACTTCTCATTTCTTTGTGAAATTTTCAGAGCATAAGGTAAACTGTTTCTTAGTATAAAGCTGCTTTAGTACTTAAATTTTCGTACACAGTTGGTAAAGCTCGTTGTCTTTTACATCTACACCACTGAAATAATGCTTTTTGGGTCAATTTTAGCTCTGTCAATGTCAGGCACTTTCAGTCTTACATTTTGGCCAACTTTCACATTTGGATATTTATTTGCTGACGTTACTTTCGTTTCTTCAACTTGGTTTTCCAAATTGAATTTAGCATTGTTTCTTATTGCCAGGATAGTTTATTTCTTTTTCGATATCGGCTCTTCAGTTATAAAAACTTCTTGAGATAGAGTTGCGTTTTCTGTCTCTAAATCGGTATGTCTCTGAATCGTTACATTAGGATCATCGGTTATTTGTTTCTCATTTCGTCTATTTGTGTTTTACTCTTCACAGTGTTTCTGTTTATGTCCTTTTCTGGCTCATTTTCAACAGTGTTATCTGCCTTATTCTGTTCAATGGCATTTTCGACATTAATATTTTGTTATGTATTTTTGTGCGAATGCAATAAATTTTCTAAATCTTCTTCAGATCTTACTAGTTCAAGCATGTCTCTAGGGATTGCTGACGTTGTAATGCCCATTTTCATGGGACTACCAAACATTGTTTAGTAGGGGAACATTTTATTCCCTCGTTATATGCACTATTTTTCATTGCCTGGATGAATTTCAAACCCTCTGACCACTTTGCTAACTGGTTTGTTTCCATCAACGTGCTCAACATATTTTCCATATCTTGATTGGCCAGCTCTACTGATCCTTAACTCTGACTATGTCTTCCCATGTATTGTACAAACGTGCGCGTTCAAACGTGTGAAACGATCGATTGAGACGAGTGGGCACTGGAAAGGGTGGTGGTATGGGTAGCGGGGGTTGCAGACTGGTAAAAATTCGAAATGAAAGGTGATCACAGAACATTTCGGACTTTTAACATTCAGAGTTGGTAAATGTTAGGTTTTACTGGAAAATCTTCGCCTTTTTACAGTATTGGTCTAGATAGGTAAATTTGGCATATAAATGCAGAGATACGTCGGAACATACCTTCCTAGTGTATGTACTAGTGTACCGTTAATGTACAAACAGAATAAAAGAGTACCTAGTATTGAACCTTGAGGGACACCACACACTTACTCTTTGACTTCGATTATAGATATAGTGTTTTATAAGCTTAGCTTCTCTTGAACTGAACCCAAAATAAGACATTAGTTTCTCACATAAAATTGGATAGTCAGCATGGTCAAAAGACTTTGAAAAATTAAGTAAATACAGTATTGTGACTTTATTCAAATTGAATTCTGCGCTTATATCATCCAGAATGCTTATCATTCTCACTATGGCACAACTGTGGTGCTTACGGAAAGCAGATTGAGCAGGAGACATCAAACTATAATACTCGTATATTGTTATAGCGACAGATAATTTGTCTTGTAAGAACTTTTTCAAATACTTTTGACCTATAATGCTTATGTGTCGAAAATCTGAAATCAACGGGGATTTTTTTTGGGTGTGGGAATAATCTTATCTAGTTTCGAAGCATCAGCAAAATAGGACGATGCAATAATATAATTAATAATTTGCGTAAGTGGTCCTAAGAACTGTGGCAAAATAATTTTAAGGAATCGTCCAACCCGATAGCATTAGGATTTTAATGGGAAAATATTTTCAATATTTTCAGACTCTACCATAACTTCAAAATCAAAGGTATTTAGTTGTAAAGGTTTGTAAAGAAGTGCATTATTATTGTATTTACAAAAGTTGACGTATCTACAAACCTGGACATGTATGTATGTAGGAATAAAAAAAAAAATGAATCCGGTTTTTAAAGAAAACTATTTTAATTCAGTAATTCAATGTGTATAAGGACAAATAAGCTTTTTACAAAAAATATTAAACGCAATACAACTTTGACAACTTCGCCGCTCCCCGTTCATCTTCTTACTCCGTCTTTCTTCTTCGTCTTCGAGTTTCGCCTTTTTTGTTCATCTTTCGGCGTTCGTCAAATGTTTGACCAATGAAGGGTGACCATAAACTCCACATGTATATTAACAGAAAAGTACCCTTTTGCCTATTCCAATGCCAAGCAAATTACTCCAAGCAATTTCGGATCTTGGTATATACTAAGATTGGATAGAAAGTATTTTTTTTTGGCTTGACGCGTAACAAAATTGGACCGATTAAATAATTCCCGATAAAATAACTCCCAATAACAATCAGTAGGATATCGTTTCCGAGAACTCTCCCATTCGGACATAGGACGTCTATTTACAATGGCACGTCAAAACACCACTCGCAAATAACAAGCTCAAAATGAAACAACAACAATTTAGCTGTCACGCATTGTGTCTGTTTACATTGGCGACGGGATGAAAGTCCTCACCATGAACGTCGTGTTCACATTGTCATGGGGTTGAAAGACTTTTTGACAAGTGGAACACTTGAATCGGAGAATTTTTAATTTTTACATTTGAGCAGTTGGCCTGAAACATACCTTGTTTCCTATTCTTCACACTTCCTTTCTCGTCAGCGATCAAAACTAAAATGAAAAAATATGTCAGAAAGAGAACGATATGGGAAAAAACGACGTGCTTCACCCGAAAATCCACTTTAGAAAGTGCCTGTTTACATTGGCGACGGGATGAAAGTCCTCACCATGAACGTCGTGTTCGCACTGTCATGGGGTTGAAAGACTTTTTGACAAGTGGAACACTTGAATCGGAGCATTTTTAATTTTTAAATTTTAGCAGTTGGCCTGAAACATACCTTTTTTTCCTATTCATCACACTTCCTTTCTCATCAATGATCAAAACTAAAATGAAAAAATATGTCTGAAATGGAACGATATGGAAAAAAACGATGTGTTGCACCCGTTTAGAAATAGATTTTCGGTGGAAGTAACCCTTCTTCTTCCCACTTCAATAAAAAACGTTCCCTCTCTTTCGGACAATCTTCCTGCCCGTGCAAATGTGAACAGGCACATTGCGAGATGCGAGAGTTTTCCAGATTTTCGAAATTGACTGCGATACTTGCTGTGAGACTCGCATTATTATAAACAAACACATTGAAGTACGTGTTACGGAAATATTTTTGAGAGTTCATGCGCTCTCTTTTTCGAACAACGTATCGGATCTCGGAGCATGGTAAATGGCACTTAACTCACGAAGATATCGAATCGTATTGTATATCTCAGTTATAAACCATGGACATTTCCGATTACGTCCCCAAACGGTTTTGAGAGAGTTTTATTATCAAGGATTACACATGATTAATTTTCTCATTTGCGTCAGGTAAATAATCACAATTATACCATGGTATTGTACCCATATGTATCGTATACTGAAAAATATCTGGGGTTGTATTACGAGAAAGATCAATATGTATTATAAGTACATACTATTAAAACACGGTCTGTTATCTCTTTCAAAGATAATTGATCAACGACTAATGCATAGGTCAGATACAATAAAGAGATCAAGCTGGCTTTGAGATTTATTAGTAGCAAAGTGAGTGGTATGGGAGTTCGCAGCTTCTTAGCCAGCACAAGCAACAAAATCAAGAACATGTCTAATTCTGCAGTCAGCTTTCAACAGATTGGCGTTAAAGTCACCACAAACGATTATATGTTCATAGCGCTTCAAAAATTCTTGAAGAGCATCAAACAGTGGAAGTAAAGAGAAACTTCTGCTCGAACAGTAAGCAGCACACGTAAAACACTTAACGTTACGATCGGAAACTTCAAAAAAGAGATACTCAATGCCACTACTTTGAGATTTTTTCACAAGTTCACAACCAAGAAACTTGTCACAATACACAGCAATTCCTTTGCAACAGATGTCAGTTACTTTGTCGTTGCGCAACAATTTATACTCGTAATTAGGAATTTCGTAAAAGATATCATGTACATTCCATGCTTGAACCAAGTTTCAGTTATGCACACTATATCAATATCAGAACTATTAAGGATATAACCTATAAAGCCAACCCTTTACAGACATTAGCCAATATTCTTAAAACGGATCGCACAGAGTCATCATCCACATCACACTCAGGCTCACATGGCTCATGATTTTCTATCGAAAACAAACAACACAAATAAAACAAATGATTGGAGCACCATGTCAATTAAGGAAAAACTAAAAAGTAAGTCAAGAAGTACGAGTATATGGGGAAAGGGCAATAAAGTTGAGTGGTCTGGGGAAATTCAGGAGAACATTGGGCAGCGCAGTATGTTATTATAGATACACATAATAAGGTTTTATCTGCTGAATAATCCTAAGAAGTTTGCTCAATTTTAAGAGTTTTGTCGATGGAATCCCTTACTAAGGTCAGCACAGACTAGGTAGTCCTGTTAAAAGTTCAGATCATGAGAAGTACTTTTTAGATAATTTGCCAGCAACCTCAGCGGGCTTTCAATTCCGCTACTCCACATCGCTTAACTACCTTTTGGAATTCTGAAAAGATTCAAACCTGTTCAGAGAAGTCTAGGAAGACCTAGGGCTTTGTTGTCGCTTTAGATGCAGATAGTTCGCATCATCTGCCTGTTTTTCACAATACATACTCGTGTATCATATAAAAAGGGTGTTTTTTTCAATATGACAATACTAAGACAGCTGATAGGTAAGGTCCATACACAGCTCATCGAACTGCGAATACAAATTAGCGTATATTCGTAAATTTTGACATTCCTTTCACAGCTACTTTTTAATTTAGTCGGAGCGGCAAATTGTCATTCGTTTTGCTTAAAATAAATATATAAATATTTGAGGTTAAATTCGACCGAATGCTTCGGTCGTGCGGATGTAGATTGGGCTCCACATTTGTGGAATGCGAATAAAATTTGACAAATCGCAAGGAGCACTCGCTTATTCGCGGAGAAATAAGCGAATCGTTGATTTCTTTGCGAAAAGTAATTATTGAATTTAAGTTTTTTTTTTAGAATGCTCGTACACAGATAAATTAAGCTCTGTGCTTTTGGAATAGTAAAATTGTCAATTTCCTGTGTTTAAATGTACTAAAATTGATCTGTTCGCTTTCAGTTCATTCACAATGAGCTGTGAATGGACATTCAATCTGACAGCTGACATTTCTATTCAGTATTGTTTGCCTAATCATCATGCAAAGACTTTCGCCTGAACAACGTTCACAAATTGTGAAAATTTATTCACAAAAGTAGCATAATCGACCAAGTGAGTCAGCTATTCGCAACACAATTGACAAATTTCGCAGTACATTTACTTTTTTGAACTCCAAGCCAATGACAAGATGAAAATATCGGCGTTGTTGAGGCCAGTGTTGAGGACGATCCTAATTCATCGATTCGTCATTGTGCACAAGATCTTTGTCTACGAGTATGTCTATCGATTTTCTGGAAGATTTTGCGCAACGATCATCGATGCGTCACCGTCAAATTTTGTTCAGTGACCAGGCTATCTCAGTTAATAAGAAAAATGGTCGAATTTGTAGGGAAGAAAATCTAAAGGTGATGTACTCGGCATCATTGGAAGGTGCTTCTTCAAAAATAAAGAAAATGTGCCCGTCCATGGCACCTTGTACAGTGTCATGATTAAAAATTGTATGATTCCAACAGTGCGTGAACATGTCTGCAGGACATTTTGTTT
Organism: Volucella bombylans; assembly: GCA_949129095.1. Lineage (NCBI taxonomy): Eukaryota > Metazoa > Arthropoda > Insecta > Diptera > Syrphidae > Volucella > Volucella bombylans. The sequence goes on along the minus strand of OX422144.1, from coordinate 103,103,415 downwards.
CAACAGGACGGTGTCACATGGCATACTGCGTCCAGTTTTCCACTCCCTTCCAATTATGCACACCACCTAAGGAGAGATCTTATTCCACTCCTTAGTACCGAAGTACCGAAAACAGTTTGTGTCGGAGGGTTGATATCCATTCTTTCCGCAATGGTGGACAGTTCAGTGCCTAGATTCATCCTGTAGAGTTAAGAAAACGGATTATATCTCGTATTCCTTTACCCGAGATGGCGTTATGGTCGTCCATGAATGGTTGGTTTAGTGTACGCAGTCTTGCTCTTGCAGAGGTAATAAGATGGAGTTCCCTTCTCATTTTTATTCCCGCAACTGCGACAGTGGGGGTTGTAAAGGATGCCTAGTTTGGCGGCATGGTCCAATTGGCCAATGCCAGTGATTATCGACGTGATTCTGGCGATACCTGGGCGGGTTTTTTTTTCGTAGGTCGACCATATAATTCTTGGTATGGCGCAGTTAGTTAAGCCTCTCCATTGAAGGTTAGCCTTCTGCAGGATGTGTAAGTGGATTTGTCCTTTAACCGTTCCTAGCGCGATGCGAACCGTTCCCGCAAATGAGCCGTGCAGAGCTGACCCCTGCCGGGCGAGTTTATCTCCACGATCGTTTCCTTTTATGTCATTGTGCCGTGAAACCCAATGCAGAGTTCGTTCCAGCACTTCTACACCAGTTTGGAGGATATGATAGCCGAGTCGATAGCTTTGATAGCGGCTTGGCTATCTATGGGGATTGCAATGTTTTGTTGTGTCACGCCCGAGTTTGGTGCAAGCCTCTCGGATTACCAGTAGTTCCGCCTGGAAGACGTTGCCAAAATCCGGCAAGCGGTGTAATATTGATATTTTCAGTGATTCAGAGTAAACACTGGCCTCCAAACCACAGTTTGTCTACCACTGAGCTCTGGTGGGAAATCCTACTTGTAAGTTTTTCTTAAAGTTTAGTTTGAGTGTGATGTAGTCGGTTGAAAACGTGGCCTGGAGGATAATGTAAGCGGTTGACCTTCAAGACAGAGAAGGGTACAATATTGTGGTTTTGGTAGTGAATAGCATCATTCAGCAATAGATCCATTATAACGGGTATGATAAGATGAAATCTCACAACCTTCGAAAAGGCGACAAGCAATAGAAGAAGTGTCACATTGAAACACAAGCAAACTCATTTCTGGATGTGTTGCCTTAAGAAATTTCACAGTTTTGCCATTTCCTGCTCAAATGTAGATGACGTCAAAAATTATATTTTTTGTTTCTCCATGCAATGCCTACATTTGAACCCAGACCTGTTTCGCAGCAGCAGATTGCCGCCTATTGCGGCTATCGTTCTCTATAGCACGTACATACATACGAATATTATTTTGATGTGAAAACGAAGTGGAGTTCAAGCTGTAGTTATGGCGGGGGTAAAAAGGACAGAATCCTGTTTCCGCTGCTATGGTTCATGCCGGTCGACTTTTAACTTAACGCTTTCAACAGCTCCAACGTCTACGCTCAGACAGTGATGCAGCAGTACAGTTTCTGTCGGATCACCTCAAAATTTATTTTCTAAAGCGCAGCCAGCCCTAGACGTCATCGACGATTGGTGCACTAAAATTGGGGTTTCAATCAGCTCTCTCAAAACTGAGGGGTAAGCACAGACCAATTATATTCCATGCATCTGCAATTCGGTGGAACAGGCTTTCACGAATATGTCATTCCTGCGCTTTTATCAGACTTTAAAAAACTGTCTGTCTCCTCTGGATGGGAGCTTTCCCTAGCCGAGCTCTGCTTCGGACGCAGAACACCTATTGCTGCGAAAATACGAGATCGATTTCGGTGAGAAAGTCAGAAAAGGAAGTTGATGAGTAAAACCGATCAATGATGCGGCACTGGCCTCCTTTTGAGGACGCTAACGTTAAATTTCACACTTCGTTAGGAGAACATGCGTCTGACTTCCAAACGAAGATATATATGATCCTGATGCATATGCGTCTACAGCTACAAACCACCCGTGCTTAAGGGCCCTATTTGAAAACGCCAATATTCTCAGAACACAGTCAGAAGACAGAATTCACTAAGTCTTGTTTGGTTAAAGCCAATAAATTTGCTAAACATGACTCAGAAAGGAGTTTCTCAGGATATGAATCTGCGCCAGAACTGCATAAGTTCAAGGTCAGAGCCTGTTGGGTACCTTATGAGCATAACTGCAGGATGTCGGCTTATGAAAGGAATCCATCTCGAGGTCTCTAAAAGGTCAGCGACTTTTTTGCTGTCTCTAAATAGAAAGGACTGCTGACAGCTCATAGCCATCGTAATGCAGCATAACACTTTTGCTTAGTATCTTGGTGTTCTAGGCATGAATGACACAACATGATGTGATGTTTGGTGTATGTGAACGATGGCAATGCGCAGTGCTGATGTGGTGGGCGCTTATACGATAAGCACTTTAACGTTTAAGTAATATTGTAGAAATGCTCGTATATAAAAAGAGTATAATACTCGTAAACTGGAATCCGAATCTTTGAGTCGCAGGTACGTAGTTCGAGATGTCGAAAAAGACGAACGTTTTCAAAGTCAAGCTATGTCAGATCGTTTAGTCAGTATCATATTGAAGAGCATTTCCAGAATACAAAAGAGTGGAATAGCCCTATGCCGAAGAATAAAATTGAAATGCTCAGGATTAGCCCTGAGGCTCATATAACATGGTTTATTATTTTACCATTACATGTCAACATGTGACATGGGCCTGTATGTTTTATTTAAAGCAACCCAGTCACAATTTTCTAATCCTTTTTTCTTAGTCCTCTCAAATTGTACGGAGTTGAATCATTTCGAATTGTCTATGGAAGATTAGAACGTGACTAAACAACGGCGACCTCAAAGTCAAATCTAAAAATAGTTCACTCATATTTAGTAAGGTAAAGTAGGTATAGGCATCTTTTAACTGGGAAGAATAACAATAAAGTCATACAAATAGCGTTGAATACCAAACTTGAAATCATAAAACGCAAACCACATCGAATATTCTTCATTAAAACAAATCCTTTACAAAAAGTCCTGACCTCTATTCATAAATTTTCCCAATAAGCAACCAAAATAGCCCAAAATTGTTATACCCTTTCTTGCAGAACGCAACGCACCAAAAGTCAACAATGTTTGACAGTTTCGTGCACCAATTGTGGTTCACGAACTCGTTAATGGTGTTTTTATAGGTCGGATTATTTCAGTTTTTTTCTCTGTTCCCCTTTTTTGGTTGCATTACAAGACCCTATTCCTCCGTTCACGAAATCATTTTCCTCCATAAACATACACACAATGTAATGCTAATCACTTCCCTATGAATTAGTCTCAAGACATCACAACAAAGGCTATAAAACAATTATAGCCCAACATGAAATCATCCCAGAGCCTACGAGTACAACCGAAACCGACCCTGTGCATCTTGCTCCCATGCAAGCAAGGACTAAGAGCGTGTTAAAGAGAAATTTTTTGCAATACTCGAAAAGTGCACAAACATCACGACGACAAAAATACATGCACACGATGGATGCATTGAAAACTAACACAAATTCCGCCACCAGAATTTTTCCGGGAAGTAAATGTTCGCTCCAGCTACTGCTACCAATTCAGTAGTAGTCTCTCTCTTACCCCGAACGGTCGAATCTTTTGGATATTAGTGCGCGCGATAGTGGATTCCTAATAAAAAAAAAAATACAAAAAAATCTAGTGTTCCCAGTGCCGCCCCGAAAATGTGTACTAGTGTTGTAGTGGCTCCCCTCCCTTAGTTAATTGGTGCAGAAATCAAAATCACGTCGTGTTTTCTGTTAAACGAAGTACGAGTAATCGTCACAGTCGTAGTCGTCGTCTGAGGGTGGATCTAACTATTTTCAGCCCTTAAGAAATAGCACCCTTACCCAGCATATTACCGTAACCCATAAGCACCCAAACCAACCACCTCAATTGCCATCACAAGGAGTTGGAGTGAGACCAGGTGGTGGGTGGTACTTGGTGGGCAATAAACTTTAATTGCCTGCAGTTTTGTAGTACAGAGAATTTGTTGTGGCCCACATTTGCAACTTCCGCTAAAATTGCAACTGCCTGAAGGAGTTAAAGAAGCACTGCCATCGCCACTACCGCCACTATCACCACCACCACAACCACCACAAATAACCAAGCCATCGGTGACCCGTTGGTCCATTGCACTGGAGGTGCTTCGCCAGCAATCTAGATCGATAGCAGCTCTTCGGAGGAAATCCCATTTCAAGGTAAGCATACTCCTGCATCCGCTTTACTCTCTTTTCTTTTTTTTTGTTCGTGTAATTCCATTTTGTGGCTACATGGAGAAGTACGAGGAGTCAAGGTAACCTAAAGCCGATGCCGCCATCAGCAGGTGAACAGACTTTACGCGGCGTGTATGAATGATATTTGGGTGAGGCGGTGATACAGTGACATGATGACGCGGTGACACGCTGATGGTGACAGTGTATTCGCACGACCAAGTGCATTTCTGTTAAGGGATACATTTCCTACTCTACAGGGTGGATACTTGCAATTTCGCTGGTACTGAAGTTACTGTTTATATGTTTAAAAAGGCTCCTGTGTAATGTATATACGAGTATGTGGATACATGAGTGCCATGAACAAAAAGCCCTCGTAGTTGTAGGGGGTTTGTTTTGCATTGCAGAGTACAAGGCCGTTAGAAGAGACGCCTTGGTCCAGTCAAGGACGTTCAATCCTGACACAGGTGGATACTTTCTTTTCTTTCTTACCGCAATGTAATTGGTGACTTTTGAAAAAATAAAATCAATTTCCTATGAAACGACAGGTGAACTGTGGTCACATGGGCGTAAAATATGAAATGGAGTCTTGAGTAAATTATTGATGAGCTGTGGTTGTATCTAGAGGCTGGGGAAATATTTATTTTTGAACAAATCTTTTTCTTGTTCATAGATACGAGTATGTATGTATAGTACACACTTACTCGTATACATGGCTCTGTATTTTAATTGCTGTTAGGGAGCTTATATATAAAATTTTAAAATTCGAAATTGTACAAAGGCTTTTGCTGAGAAATGGCGAGACAATATATGGGCTGTATTTATACACTAATAGTCCGATAGGCGTTGTCCGAAGACAACATTACAGACTTTTGTTGTTTTCATTGACATTGTGTGCAAAATGTTGACGCTACGAGTATGTCCCATATCTTGTAGACTCATAAAAGCTACATACATTTGGAAAGATAATTTTTTATCAGTTAACATTTAAAGATGAATTTCATACATATGAGCCCCGCAACTGGCAATTATAAAGCGTATCCTGTCAGTCTTCTTTTTGAGTTCAGTCACCATTGACTGTAAAGTGAGTTCCGGCCTCATTTTTTAAGAAATAACGCCCGATAATGCCACCAGCATACAAATCACACCATACTTACTTAAGATGGCGCTACAGTCCGAGGTGGACCTGGGCCTCAACCAACAAGCGTCCCCAGCCAGCTCGGCCTTTAGCTGCCTCCAGTTTGTGCAGCGACATTGACGTACGCCAAGGTGGTTAAGGTCCCCTTCCACTCTCAGGGGCGGACCGGAGCATTGGTGTCCATCCGCCTTACATGACCCAGTCGTCCTAGTCGTCGGACTTTCTATTCATCTGACTAAGTCGATGTCGCTGAATAGCCCGTATAGTTCGTCATTGTATCTCCTCCTCCACTCACCGTCTATGAAGAATTTTTTCTCTCTCTGCAGTCAAGACCACCCTCATCCATTTTTGATAAAGTCCATGCCTCGGTGCCATAGAGCAACACTGGACTATTAGGGTCTTATATAGGGTCACTTTTGTTGTTCGAGAGGGGGCTTTGCTAATCAATTGCCTTCTTAGCCCAAAGAAGCAGCAATTGGCAAGAGTTATTCTCCGTTTGATCACAAAGCCCTTAATTACCTCAAAGATATATATGTCGGTGGTGGCGTCCTGTCCGAAGAGTCGGTGTTGCGTGTTCTTTCTGGTTGAAAGCATGTACATGGTCGAATTCTACTTCTCCGCTTTCGTCTTAATACTCGCGAAAGCGCCATTGACAAGACGAACTTTTAAAACACTGCACCTCTTCTGTTGGCGCGTCAATTTTGCATTACTCTTTTAAGATTGATGTTAAAGAAATAGCATGGCAGCGCATCGCCTCATGAGCTCATGAGCAGCTCTAGTCATTCTATGCAGCCTCACTTTGTACAATACGTATCTTGCTTAGCTGCATGTACTTGCCAGCACTCGTCGTCAACGCAGGGGTTTCATTGTGGTGGCCAATTGAAATCCAGCACATTTGTGATAGCTTTTTGATATTGCCACGTATTGAAGACATATTGCCACTGGTGTTCAATACGTGATACCTCGATCAGAAAAGTATTGGGATTATAGCCGTCCGACGTCAATATTCCTCACAGTATTAGCCTGTCTTTACGATGTTCGTTATATCCGCAACCGTATCTTGGCTATAACATGGTAATGGTCCGAGTCGATGTTGGCCACTCGGAACGTTTGTACATCTAAAATACTGGAGCAGTGTGTTGTGTCGATCGCAATGTGGTCAATCTGGTTGACGGTTGATTGACCAGGAGTTCTCTTCACAAGTCACCTTGTGAATATCGAAATGTGGAAACCTCATACTAGCTACGACCTTGTTCTGTCGCATCGCAAAGTCGATTAGCCTAAATCCACAGGCTATACCTTCCGTACTACCAAAGATGCCGGCGAGGACAATTTTAATGTCATAGCTAGGGCACTGCTCGTAGGTCTGGTCCTAGGGCTCGTAGAAGCCATCTTATTTCACTATCGGGAGCGTCCGCATATAAGACTTATCTTTGTTATCTTATCTATTGTTACGATGCACTCGTTAACATGCCGGAAACTCGATACTTCTTTCCTAAGTATACCTCCAACAACAAATCCGTAACAAAATAGGCGCTGCTTTTGCAGGCGATAACAATATCCATAGCAAATGTCGCAGTCTTTCAAATTTTTTTTGTCCGGCCCATCCCATTGTATTTCTTGGATTTCTGTAACATCTGCTTTGCAAGAGTCCAGGACCTCCGCTAGTTGTTCGGCTGCACGTGGTCTATTAAGGGACCTAACATTCCACATTCATATCCGAAGTTCGTTGTCCTTACTTCGTGTGCAGGGGTTGTCAACAGTAAATCCGTCCGTATCCGAGGCTTGTTGTTGCTTCGTAACTATAGATTTTTTCTATAACCGGCAGTTACGCAGGCGGCACAACCCCCAACCTGGAGAGCTAGTTTCATTGTGGATACCCCTAGGACGAAAACGAAGCCAATAACCTGTTCGGGGTTGTAAGTCCTGTCGTTGGTCCATTAAGTGCTCATACGCCACCTTCTCTTTTCCAAGAACCTGGCTTAGTCTCGGAAATCCTTACCGGTTCTAAATATTTCGGATTAGCCCGGATAAGGTCTTATTTGGTTTCCTCCGGGATTTTACTTTACCGTTGATTCCATCTGAGGAATTCATCCTCCGTCCCGTTTATAGTGCTGCAGCACTCGTGCTTAAAGTTTGGCCAGTCAAGTCCGGATGGACCTCTACCAGTACCCGATTGTTAACACTTGGAGGCAAAATAAGCACAATTGATGTGTAGAAACAGTTACAACACTGGATATCGCCAGGTTGACATCTCTCAGTGCCTACCCTATTGCTGCAGCACCTAATCAATTAAGGCTGTTTGAATAGTAATTTGTGTGTTATTCTCACTCCAAATTTGAAGATCCAGCCTTTTGACGTGTGAATTCAATACGATGTGATGGATTATTTTACAAACTGTACAAAACCGGAACGTCTAGTAAAGTCATTAATATTTTGTTGGCATTGTTTGACCATCATACAGCATACGTCCGTGATAGGGAATTTAAGGCATCAATGGGTGTCAAGCAGGGTTGCTTACTAGGTACGCTCTTATTTATCCTGTAGATCAATGACATAACCGATTTTATGAGACGGGGAATTGAGCTGTGCCAATTGTATATGCTTATGTATGCATACAACATCGTTATTCTTTTGAATTCAATCGACTGGATGTAGTTAATGATAAACATGCTGGCTGAGTACTGCAAGCTAGAAAACCTATCTGTGAATCTTGACAACTGGAAGATGATTATGTTTAGAAATGGAAGCGTTAGATATGAGATCACAAAGCTGTTCTTGGCATTCTAAACCTTAATGCCATCAAAACGCTTAGTTTGTGCAGGAATGCTTTGAAGCTACAAAACATCCACAGTTGGCATATAAAATCAGCTAAGCTTAAGGGGTTACATACGTTTCTCCGCTCAAAAACGGAGCGTTTTTCAAGATTTTTTTTTCGCTACAATATTAAATTAATATAAAAAAAGTAAAATATACATTGTGTAAAGTATTCCTTCACGAATACAAAATTTTATTGACAATTGAAGAAAAACAATTATAAAGTATACATTTCTCCCATCTCCGGAAACCTCTCTTCAAAAACGTGCTGGGCGGTACCAGAAATATCTCTGGTAGGTTTCATTTGAAAAAAAAAAACCCTGTTAAAGTAGATGGACAAAACTAGTCTCTATCATAGAAGTTTTTAAAAATTTTCATTTTTAACAAAATGGCAGCGTTTTGAACGTACGATGCTATTTTTGACTAAAAAACGAGTCACATTTTTATTTATAACAAATCTAAAAATTAAGATATCACAAAAATCCTACGTAGGCGACTAGATAATGGTATTAATAATATCCGTGCGAAATGGCATGCAAATCGGTCGAGTGGTTCAAGAGATATTTCTGGTACCGACTCGGAAAACACTGTTTCGAGAAAAACGCAAACAAAATGCAAAATCTGCAATGTGTCTTGCCTGCGTGGCTTTGAAAGCAAAATTGAAAATGTGCTCGAGTAGTGCCTTCTGGAATATTCTGAATTCTAATATTCTTATACAAGGTGTAAATCTATTGCTAAACAGGTACAAATATTTGCGAGGGCACTGACCCGTCATTAGAGAAGGTAGGAAGGCAGAGCAGGCACGCAGCTGCTCATGTCCCTAATGAGCGCTCCGCCCGGTCCGACGTCTAACGGTCATAACTTTCTTAATTATTAGAATTTTTGAAATATTCTTGCGGCATTTGAATTGCAAAAGAGTATAGAATTTTTTCATGCAAAAAAAAAATCGATAGCTATACTCGTAGCTATTCTTCCCTTTTTATCGATAACGTTTGTATCAATCATATACGTAAATAGCCAAATAAAAGAGTTTATAAAAGGAAAACACTTTCTTAATCATCTGCGGTCTTGCTTCTGTCTAGCTGAACATCAGCTTTACTATACAACTCATAATTACAAATTAATTGATTTTTCTAAGACATGTTAACCCCAATATTCGTTGTGGTAAGTTTGTGACATATTTAAATTTCTTTGACTCTTCTAACAAACTTATTTATTCATATAAGACTAATCGCATGCAAGCTGTTTTATGTAGTAGTAAAGTGTCTTCGTTTCTTCCTGTTTTTAATGGTGTTCCCCAAGGATCTATTCTTCGCTCATTATTGTTCTCTTTGTTCATTAATGACTTACTCGTACCTTTCTTCATATTCGTATATACCACCTTGATCAAATATCCCGGAATAAAGTGTGGCGCTCCCATTGTTCCGATTTAAGTTCTGTTTTTTTTTGTTAAGTTGGTAAACCTGTTGTTGACATTCCCTCTAAATCTTAGCGTCATAGCCTGACATTTGCAAAAGTTACGTAGCCAAGAGTACATCTATGTATCTCTGCGTGTGTGTTGGCGATTTTTTACAATTTTAGAAATGGATTTAAATTTGCAACAACGAACTTGTATTAAATTTTGCGTAAAAAACGGATTTATAGTGCGCGAACGTTAGAAATGTTGGAAAAGTGTTTCGGCAACAATTCCCCAAAGAAAACGGTCGTTTACCAGTGGCACGAGCGGTTCAAAAGTGGTCGTTAGTAAATCGAAGATGATGAACGCAGTGGCAGACCATCGACATCGAAAACCGACGAAAACATTGATGGAGTAAAAGAAATGTTGGAGGACTTGAACATTGCCTATGGATCCGTCCAAGACATTTTGGGTAATGATTTGGGTTTCCGTCGTGTAGCAGCAAAGTTGGTGCCAAAAGACCTCAATTTCATGCAAAAAAGAGACCGTGTTTACGTCGCAAAAGATCCACATTCATCACAAAAGGATCATCACTGGAGACGAGACGTGGGTTTATGCGTAGGACACGCAATCCAGAAATCAGGCAAGTGAGTGGCGTTCACCAAATGAGCCGAGACAAAATAAAACACATCGTTTTCAGTCAAAAAAGAAGGCAATGCTCACGGTTTTCATAGATTACAACGGTGTAGTGCATTATGAATTTTTGCCAGAATGCCAGACAGTAAGCGAAGAGTATTATTTGGGCGTTTTGAGACGTTTGCGTGAAGCAATTCGCCGAAAGAGACCAGAATTGATGACAGAAAACTCGTGGATTTTGCACCATGATAACGCACCGTCACACAGTGCCATCATTATTCGTAATTTTTTGACGAAAATGCAACAAATACCATCCAACAGCCACCGAATTCACCTGATTTGGCTCCCTGTGACTTCTTACTGTTCAATTGAGTTAAAAAACCACTACGGGGATCTCGTTTCAGCAGCCGAGAGGAAGTAGTGGAAAAATCGCAGGAAGCACTGATGGGCATACCGAAAACCGAATATAAAAAATATTTCGAGGATTAGATCAAGCGCTGGCATAAGTGTGTTGCAGTGGATGGAGATTACTTTGAAGGGGACAATATAGTTTTAGATGAATAAACTGGTATTTTTAATTTTCTGAATAAATCCCGGAAACTTTTTGGTTTGATGATAAAATTCAATTGTGCGTTTTTTCTGTAGGTATGGTTGAAAACCTAATTACTTACAATTGTTGGCGGAAAGAACCAACCAATAGGCCTTTCCAGTTAGCGCGGGCTGTGACTAACTGCCCCCAGTAGGGAATTTCAATCAAGCTTCTTCTCGCACAGCCCCAACTCGTGCAAGATCAGATGAAAATATCGCCGCCGTAGCTGACAGTGTGACTCAAAACCCAGGTGTGTCCATTTTGAGACGATCACAGTAAATGGGCTTATCTGCAACCACTTTGCACCGCATTTTACATAAAGATCTTGGCCTGATTGGGTGCTGGAAATTAATAAACAAGATCATGGTTTTTTACACAAAATTATTCTGAATGGCGAGGCTCATTTTCATTAGTCTGGGAACGTAAACAAACAAAACTATTGCCTCTGGAATTCTAAAAAGCCAAGAGAAATAGTGAACAACCTCTCCATCCACAATGAGTGACACTTTGGTGCGAATTTTGGGCTGGCGATGTCATTGGGCCATGGTTGCATTAACGAACGATGTTGGCTGACTTTTTTTTTGCCTAAAATTGATGCTATGGCAAAAGTATGTTCTTCGTCAAATTGGTGAAGAAGGTGAAGAAGAGTCCGAATACAATGCATATGATTCCTGGATCATGTATTATGTATTAATAGATCGGACTAACTCCAGCGCTCGGGCTCGGAAAATCTTCGAATCATCCTGGAAGATCAGCGAAACAACGCATACATGTTGAGAGGGATCTCAAACAAAACGACCAGTTCCTGAAATGGACGTGGACGTCCTTTATTTTCACCAGGACGGTGCCTCATGAGACACACCATTTCGTGATATTGCGTGAGAAATTTCCTGGACTTCTGATTTCTCGAAACGGAGTCTTCAATTGGCCGACGAGACCATGCGATTGAACACCAATAGACTTTTTTCTTTGGGGCTATATTGAAGATAAAGTCTATGCCAATGTTCCACCAACGATTCAAGCACTAAAAGAAAATATCAGAACTGTTATGAAATACAGCAATTATGCGAAAATGTGAGGAAAAATTTCATCAAAGCAAACGTATAATACATATACATATTTTATTCCATTACAAACGTTTAGGTTTATGCTTCAGCATAAAATAAAAATATCATCACTTTTCATAAAAATGTTGGATTTTTCTATTAATTTAAAATGACACCTCTTGTTGGATGACCCTGTATTTAGTTTTGCCCTCATTGGCATTAGTCGTCCATTTTTGCTGCTTCTGTCAATGTTCAGGGACAGTTTCCTGAGTTCTGTCAATGTCATCAGCGTATGCAATTAAAGGGTGATCATATAAGAATGATAAGGGAAAAAATTTAAATAAAACAACAACGGTGTAAGATATAAAATTTATTCTGGCTTTATTTTGAAGCTACGTTCATGCCATTGTGTGTCGAATTGCACATCATTCAAATGGCCGCCTCGACTTCGCTAACAGTGCTTCAAGCTGTCGGTCCAATTTTTGATGATTCGCTCCAATATGTTCGGCGTTATTCCGTCAATAGCGTGTTGACGAATGTTGGCCTCGAGCTCGTCCAAAGTGATTGACTTGTTAGCGTAGACTAAGAACTTGACGTAGCCCCAGAGAAATAATCGAATGGTGTCAAATCGCATGATCGCGGCGGCCAATTGATATACGCTCGCCGTGAGATGACCAAATTTACCCTTCATAATTTCGAGCGTTCCTCGCTTGCATGGCATGTAGCGCCGTCTTGATGGAATCACAGTTCGAATATATCACTATACCTGAGACCATTGACGGTAACGGTGTCTCCTTCCCTATTTCGAAAGAAATAAGGTCCGATGATGTCGCCATTCCATAAACCGCACCATACAGTCAATCTTGGTGGATGCATTGATGTGTGGCCCAATACTTGTGGATTGTTTTCGCTCCAATAATGATAATTTTACTGAGCCAAAAATAGGCCTCGTCCGAGAAGATGATTTTTTGGCCAAAATCCGGAACTCCGGTCAACATTTCCAGCATCCAATTAGTGAACACGCGGCGTCAACACAATCTTGTACGGATGTAGGCCCAAATCCAATCGCAAATTAAGGCGGTTTGACTCTCTGGCGATGCCCAATTCAGCTGATCGGAGCCGAATCGACATTTCTTGGTCTTTTCGATACTGGCCACTAAGGGGTCTACGTTTTCTTCATTTCGCACCAATCTCTATCTGGCTGGTGTTTTAAGTTGCAAAACGGTGTACTCTAAGGCCATGATGACGACCGACCTTACAACGAAATTCACATTGCGTATTTACAACTGAGCCGGAATTTCGATAATAGTTTTTAATAATTTCCGCACGTTCGACATGCGTAAAACGATGCATAATGAAACGGCAAATCTTACTGAATATTTTGACAGCTGGATATAATTGGTAACTTTCACAGCTGCTGAAACATAACAATTGGAAAAACTGTCATTGCTATCTGTTCACCCTATACGATAGTTGTACAGACAGGTGTTGACGTGCGAATTCCCCACAATTTTCTCAAGTATGATGTTGAAAAGGTTATATGACAGCCCATTACTTTGCCTGAGTCCTGTTTTGACATCAAAAGCCTCAGAGAGAATGTTTTTGACCTGTACGGAGCAGCAAGCGTTCTTCGACATCAGGCAAAGATACCAAGGCTAGACGTGTCTCTGTATAGCTCGTCTCTATGGATGCTGTCATATGCGATCTTAAAATCGATAAAGGTGCGCATTGATTAAAATTTCTTGCATTTTTTCCAGAATATGACGTAGTGTGATTTTGGACTTAGCGGGCCTAAAATCGTATTGATAGAGGCCAATCAAATCATTAACTGGCCGAAATAGGAGCAATCGATGGGTCACGCCAAGAAGTTCCTGATTAACAAAGCTTGTAGTATTCCCCAATGGGTTTTGATATTTCATATCCTATTAGAATTTAGTACAAGTTAATCCGAAAATTGTCAAAAAACAGGATGAGCCTGACGGGTTAAGCTTCAGAGGCTTGGGGATCGAGCAAACGGTTCTAAGGTTCTATTCTTCGGGTATTCCTTCAGCAGACCAAATCTTCATCATGCTGCCTTAAATTGCTCGGCAAGTAGGTAGGTCGTCCGGTCCAGCAGCCTTGTTGTACTTAAGCTTGGACAGGTTGAATGGTTAATTCCGCCCGACAGCGGAATTTGGGTTGTCTTTGCCATTAAAAAGTTTGAAGAAGTAGTTTTTTCATTTCCTCAGTACCGACTGCAATTGTACTTGTAAGTTTCCTTGTTCATCCCTACAGGCCCCTGTTCGGATCTTGTTGCCTTCACACTTTCTTTTTATTTTTTGTTAAAACTTCCGATTATTCCTGTAGTATTATAGCAGCTCTCTATTTCCTTTATAGCTTCTCATGCTCTTTATTTTTCCTCCGGAGAAACCGATGCTCGGTTGGAGCGCCGCTTCGGAGGCAAATTTTTTCCCTATGTATGCTTGCAATCGTATACGTTGCGGAGTTTCTGATGGCTTTTTGGCATCGATGCCACTGGTCTTCAGCACTTGATCTTAGTTCCACAGCATATGTGGATGTGATATATTGTTGAGGTTGAGGGATACGCGATTAGTAAACACTCTTGCGGTTTGTTGCTGTTGTTGCAGCCGTTCAACGTTAAATCTGTAGATGTCACACATTATGCATGCGGGTCTCTGTGTCAAGAAGATGACAAGTCACTACAGAAGGGGTGAAAGAACATACCCTTGTGGACAGCCTTTGGCTGTAATTGATGACTTATAAAAAAAAGTAGTTATTCGATGGTTCTATCATCGCTCTCACTCATCTGCGGGTAAGTGGACCAATATCTCTGAGCTCCTTGGAATTTGAGATGAAATTGTATCAGGTATTGTCAAAAGCACCTTCAATAGCTAGTAAAGCACATAATGCAGCCTCTTTTCATAGGTAGGCGTCTTTTATTTGTGGTAAATACTATAATAGAGTCTGCCGTAGATCACTCCCTTCCCATAGACTTATTGATATTGGGTGCAAAGGCTAATTTTATCTCAGTATTCTCTGATATATACATAGAGTAGTAGTCTTTCTACTATTTTAAGAAAAAACTAAGTCAAGTTTATGGGATGTTTGGGTTTTAGGTAGCTCACTGTTATTTGTTGTTATTTGGTTTAGGCATAATATTTATGTTTAGCTTCTCCAGGTTTGTGGTACGTTTCCCTGATCGAAGCTGGACCTAAATAAGGCAACCTGGTCTTTTTGAATGAGAGCTAAAAAGATTTTGGCTCTTTTCGGTGCCATGAAATGTTTAAATGAGTTTATTGCCCATTTAACTTTGTCTTGGCTGAACATTTTCTCAGAGTGTTGGTTCTGCTATTGTTATGATGGATTCTAAGATCAAAACTAGCATTTGGTGTAAATTGAATTAGAGTAAAGATTGGCAGATGTGCCTTAATTAGAGATCTTAAGGTTACCTCTCGACTAAATATGAACGTACCATAGGATTTGTATAAAAAAAACCCATGCTGTTTGAACGGTCTCTAGAGAGAAACTTTTGCAGACGTATGTAAGCCGGATTTTTTCTGTGTTGAATTTGATGGAATGTGGACCTGTAAGTGTGCCATGAACCGGATCATAATCGAAGTGTTTTGCTTTATTGAAAAAATTTCTTACCCTTCTGGGTAGTTATTCTAGTTGTTTATTCCACCATGGTACACATATTTTAACCGTTTCAGCTTTGACGTTACAACTACTACTGAAGAGTGATATGATTCATTGAGCTGAAAAGATGCCTCATTTATATCCCTAGTGGTCCGCAATGATGTAGGAAGGTTTTCGGCACTGGCCGAGAGGGTTTCTCTGAATGTTCACCGATTTGTTGATTTTCTTATGGATGTGGTCTCGTTATGTCAAAATGATTGTCATCATACTCGTATGTTCAACCACGTATGCATATAGTTCGACATACAATAAATGCTTCATTAGACACTTACCAGTCCTCAACTATTGTAGATTGTAAATGGACAGAGAAGAGATAGCAGCGTTTAGTACTTCTTCTCTAATTGAGTTTTCTTCGAGATACTCAATGAGCTATTTGGCTATATCCTCTTTGAGAACCTTATTCGTTACGGATATGATTGAAATTGGTTGATTGTTCACAATATAGTTTCTCTTGGCTTTCTTGTATGTTGGTCGGATGATGGACCATTTCTCCATTCTCTCCCGGACCATCACTTTAGTCAGATATAACTTTGGGACTTTATGCACCTAGACTCTGTCATTAATTTTGACAACAACATCAACTCTGAGATCGAGCGAAGGATATTGCTAATCGCTGTCTAGGGTATCTATTGTATATGAGACCATAATCATCCAAGTCCTGTTTTATGTGGCAAGATCAGGAAGTTTGATTTCGGATAGACGTTGAGTGAAGGTGAAGATATAACCTACAGGTTTGGTCATAAGAGTTCAAATACAATGCATGAGAATGCTGGGTCATATACACTGGTGATCACTAGACGGGTGTTACGGTTGAAAGTTTGAATGGGCGGAATGCTACTGGCAACTTCAGTGGATGAGACAGGAAATATTTCATCGGTTTTCGAGTGTGTCAATTGATGGACTGATATAAGTATCATCTATAAGTTTTATCGCACGGTTTTGAATTCCATATTGCAGGTGCAGAGATGTGTTAGGAGCACCTGACCACATGTGAGCATTGTACTCCAATTTTGGGCAGATGAATGCCTTATATATTGAGGCCAGATCAGAGGGGGAAATGTATTACATTACATCATTTAAGGAAACCTAAACATTTTTGGCGACATCGAATATGTTGTCGTTCCACCGTAAGTTGTCATTGACACACATATCGAGAATGGAAAGTTTTTCGGTTTCGACGATGCAAGTGCCATTCATGGATAATGGCTGGGTGTTTAAATTTCGCTTTAACGACAGCAGTTAAAGTTTTGGAAGCATTAAATTCCACTCTGTTGATAATTCCCCAATTGCATATGCTGTTGATATCAGAATTTAATGAGCTTAGCATACGCTGCCGTTCCCGTTCTACAGCCGAAGAGCAGGGCCGTGAGTCAGGGAACGAATATGAAAAGCAGAGAGTACTGTCATCAGCAAAGGAATATATTGGATTAGACGTAGCAGACAAGAGATCATTAATGAAAATTAGAAAGAGTGTCGGAGACAAAACAGAGCCCTGGGGCACACCTGCATTTATTTTGTGAATATCAGACTTGAAACTGTCCCAGACAACTTGAATTGAACGTTCCGAAAGGTAATTTCTAATCCATTGAAGAAGAGAGTCGTCGATTCCAAATGCGCGCATTTTCGTCAAAAGAGCCTGATGCCAAACTCTGTCAAATGTCTTAGAAATATTGAGTGCAACTATCTTGCTTTCGCCAGATTGATGTACGCTTTGGTTCCATTTTTCGGTGAGACATGCCATCAAATCACCAGTGGACCTGTTGCTACGAAAACCGTACTGCCGGTCATTGAGAAGTTTTCGTGTTTCGAGATATTTCATGAGCTGACGATTTATCAGTGTTTCCATGACCTTGGAAAGAAGGGACGGGTCTGTAGGAGGAGACAGAAGATGATTTGCCTTTTTTAGGGACGGGCTGGACAAATGCTGTTTTCCATCTGCAGTGGTTTTGCCAACGAGGAAGAAAACCTCTTCAGAAGAAGGGGAGATATATCATCTGGACCAGCGGATTTATGTATGCTGAGATCTTTAAATACTCTTGCTAGTACACGAATGCGAAAGTGGATTCGTTCCATTGAAGATTCGACGCACTCAAGTGTAGGCGGAGACAAAGCACAATCTGGGAGTGTTTAGCTGGCTGCAAAGTGTTCAGCAGGCAGAATAGCCTTGTCTAAAAAGCTGACAGCTGGAATGTCATTGTAAATGAGCATTGGGATGGAGGATGAGGCAGAATTTCTAATATTTTTGACGAACGACCAAATATGTTTACAACCTTTGGGACATTGCAGTATTTTTTGCCTCAGTTTTTGGTTGTATTGAAATTTCACACTCTTAAGAAAGGCGTTGCAGTCATTTCTGGCTCGTTTAAACTTTTTTTCGTTTTTCCTCCTCTCAGGCCGAGAAATTGCAAAGAAGCGTAATAGAAGGCTTAATAGACTGTTGTAAACAGTTATCTTGCGTATCCACAACATTATGGGAAAAATCAAAGAGGACGCACGGCAGAAGCAAAACCATTGCGAGAAAAGCGGTTAATTCTACGTGCCTCAATGGTCCGAAGGATAATACAAAAAAATGGTACTATAAAGAGAAGAAAACTTAAAAATAAACCTGTTTTGAGGCAAGTACACAAGGAGCATCGAATGAAGGCCCCGATGGTTACAACTTTTATTTCTAGGATCTAAGAAAGGGGGAGCTTATTTTGGCAACACATCACAGCCGTACATCAAGTGTAATGGTGTCGGAAGCTATTCCCTACTATGGCACAAACGAGTTGGAGTTTTTATCCACAACAATGAACGGAAACAACTACAAATGTTTGCTGGACCGTCAATTCCAAAAGTGAAAAACATTTTCGGAACCCTGCCTTGGATATTCCAACAAGATAATGCCCCCATCCATACTGCCAGGGTTTTTAGAAGACGAATTCAATCAGAAGACGCGGAACTTTTGCCATGGCCGCCCTATTTACCGGACTTAAACTGAAAATGTTTGGGCATGGTTATCTCGTAAATAAGAAGACAAGGACGCTTTAATCGAAGCTATTCGTGATGCCTGGGTCCAAAGAGTGGAAATCGATTGCAAAATATATGGCCTTATCCTGGTGATCGTCAGTGTATATAGATTGAAGGAACTACAGCGCTCGGGCCCGGAATATCTTCAAATTATCCCGAAAGAACAGCCAAAACGACGCACGCTTGTGTAACTCGACTACTTCGAGGCAGTATCAAAGGGAATTGACCTTTTATCTACGAGTGTCACCATAAAATATTAATAAACAGAGTAACCTTTTAAATCAATTCTAATCAATTTCAAAAATATATGTCCATATATTGTTTTTCGTAGAAAACCGTTATCTATGTAATTGCAATATGCCTCACATGACTTACTCGCATTATGATCGAGTATACCTAGCCTTTGTATACTTACATACTCGTATGTATGTGTATGCATATACTTATAGTAGGGTTCAATTTATCACTGTTTGTTCCGGTATCACGCAAAAGTGCCATAATTTATATTCACAAAAAGGGGGATAAGTTTAGTTACCCAGCGACTCTACATAATTTAATTAGGGAGCGAAAAAATCCTTTAACAGGAGGGTGTCAAGTTGGGACTTATGCGAAGAGATATCATGAAAATAGTTAGTCAAACATGTCGGGGCTTAGAGTTATAGACTACAAGCTACGGGGGTGCACATTTAATGTTCCAAATGAAACCAACAACAAAAAACAAAACAAAAAATGTGTTAAATACATGCAAGGAATTTTTGGGGATTTTTTCCCCAAAACCTTTTTTCTGATAAAGAACTGACAATAAATATTGACGACGAAAAACAATTTTCCGAAGACAGACTGTTCTGTATGTGTATTTGTCCCAGCATTTGCTTTTGAATGTTGACGCAAATAATGCAGCGCAAATATTATGATCAATCAATTTATGAGTAATACTAAAAGTTATTTATCACAAACGTTGACAGGATTCACTAATGATGGCCATTTGCAAAACTAGACATAACACTGAACCGAAAATATGATGGTCGATATAAGTATGTGGCAATCGAAATGGTTAAGAACTTTATCATCCACTTGACTGAAGTAATGTGGGATTGCATTTCATGGAAATTCTATTAGATCATCAGCCTTTGTTTAGATTAATTAAATGCAAAACACCCTCTTGTTTATATTTATTTGTGGGAAATGTTTGTAAATTTAATGTTTTAAGTTTAAGGTAAATACCGTGAAAAGCTAGTGAATAAAAGGCTACTATCTTCTAGAAAAATGTAAGCAGGCCGTGATTTTAATACAAGAATACAACTTCCACTATTGATAAATAGAAGTCCCCACCGGGTACGCAGGCAGTCCTACAAATCTCGAGTAGTTCTCCTCTGAACCTTGCATGCCAAGTTGAAAGTTTTCATGCCAGCAGTTCCATTGATCATATCTCTTCTGATATTTGAAATGTGGAACAAAAGTCTCCACAAATCTCAACAATATATGATAGTTTCGTTTGATATTTCAACGGTAAGTCTTTAACAGAGTTTGGCATCAAGATCGATGAATCTCTCCTTCAAAAGATTAGATATTACCTTCAACAAAGTTCAATTTAAATTGTTTTGGATATGCGCAAAATAAATGTCTACTGTAATACCGGTGGAATCGCCTAATAATCACAAATCCGACTTTGTATATATATATGCTATGTATGTATTTCTTCTTTAAATAATCAACAATAATATTTCATAGAAGTACACCGCGGTGATGCTCACACTTGCGTAGCTAATTAACAACTGCTCTCAAACTCCTCGCCGAGATATCAAGTGGATAGAGCACGTGTCAACACGTTCGAACATCTGCAATCAATGGTCGGCAGGTTGCCACATCCCTCCAATATTGTTCAGCTTCAACGTCAACTTTTGGTTGGGGGTCTTCAGCTTATCTTGCTCTTGTACAGGATCGGGTGCAGAACTGCTCTGTTTGTCATCCTCTAATGTGTTACTGAAAAAGTTACCTGAAAGATTAGAAGGAACATTATGATTTGTGTTAGAAATTAAACCTGTTCCTTGGTCAGTGGATCGTGTTTCCGGGAGGTTGGGTATTTTCTTGAGGTGGCTTATGTTCCGCCTAAAAACTTTACCATTTCCGTTCACCATAACCTCATTCCATGTTCTTTCAATTACTTCGAATTCATCCGACATAAATGTAGTTGTCAGCTTGTTTGATGGTATCAGATTTTGAAGCAAAACCTTGTCTTCTACCCCTATCTCGTATCGCTTTGCCCTACGATCTCTATCAGCTGCCTGCTTCCCCTTCTCTTTATTTTTAATATCTGAGTCCCTTGCTTCTGCGTCTACTCGTAGAATATTCTCTGGGATATCTTGAATACATGGAATTGTATCCCTGATAATTCTATTTAACAATAGTTCTGAAGGCGCTTTTAATGTTGTACCATGAGGTGTGACATTATACATCAACATGAACTTTTGAACTTCTTTTACATAGTCTTCAACTTTGGAATGTGCAATCTGAAGTCTTTTTAATATGGACCGGTTCATATTCTCCACCTCTCCATTAGCTTGCGGCCAGTATGGTGCGGATGTGAACGCAGTTGTCTTCCATTGTCGGCTTTGATGGATTTTGGATAACCGAGTCTAGCAAATATTTCCTCTAAAATATCAATGATTACGTTAGATGTTATTTTCTTTATGAATTTGATTTCGTGGTATCTCAAGTAGTAATCGATAAAGACAAAAACATAGTCGTGGTTTGGAAGAGGGCCTAACAAATCCATTGCTAGGCATAACCATGGACCCTCTGGGAAAAGGCGCCTATGCATTGGAGCTGGTTGGATTGATCTTGATACAAGCAAACCGTCGCGACAGTCTTTTACAAACTTCTCTACGTCTCTATCAATCAGGGGCCACCAGACTTTTGAACGCACGCTGCGTTTCATCACGGTTTTACCAATTCAAGAACTCTTGACCTTAGAGCTGTGGGTATAACTAGCTTAGTTCCTCGTAGTAAAATATTCCCCATGGTACGCAGTTCTAAACGAAATGGGAAAAATCTGTTTGCACTGTTGGTAGTCCACGTACGAGTATTTTCCCCAATGCTGTTAACCGCTTCCATAAGTTCTGAATCAGTACTATTATGTTCAATAATTTCAAGAATGGTAAGGGCCCGCGGTATTGATTTTTGAACTATTTGACAGATGTTTTGTTCAAACTGTCTGTCGAAAGAGTCAATTCGTTTACTTTTGCACAGTCTGGAAAATGAGTCGGCTATGTTTGACTTACCGGGTTGATAAATGACTTTAAATTTAAATGATTGCAATCTTAAAACCCATCTTTCAATTCGAGCTGGTGGCTTCGACGTGGGCTTGAAGATAGCCTCCAAAGGCTTATCATCTGTTACCAGTTCGAATTGAACTCCAGCTAAATAATAATAAAATCTTTCTACGCCCCATACCAATGCAAGACTTTCTTTTTCCGTTTGGGAATATCTCCGTTCAACTTCGGAAAGACTTTTACATGCAAAAGATATCACTTGAGGGTTTTCGTTTACAAACTGCAAAAGTACCGCACCCAAAGCTACAGGACTTGCATCAGCAATTAAGCGGATTCGATTTTTCGGATTGTAATATGACAGCGTTGGGATTTTTGCTAGTCGCTTCTTTAATTCCTGAAAAGACTTATCTTGGTTAGATCCCCATGAAAATGGTATTTCTTTCTTCGTCAATTTCCCCGTGGTTCTGCTATATCACCCAGATCAGGAATGAATTTCCCCAAGTACGTAACCAGACCTAAGAAGGTCCGGGTTTCTTCTTTGCTGTTTGGAGGTCGAAACTCTAAAACTGTTTTTACCTTCTCTGGATCTGGGCGTATGCCTTCTGATGATAGAATATGTCCCAGGAACTTTAAGGTTTGAGCCTTCCATGTGCACTTTCCTTCATTTAGAACTACATTGAAATCTTTAAAAACTCCCAACACCGCTTTCAAATTCTGATCATGTTCCCTTTCTGTTTGTCCGAAAACAATTATGTCAACAAGGTAGTTAAGAGCATTTTTGCAGGAAGCCAGAATGTGTTCCATGGTTCTCTGAAAAATCTCCGGGGCAGAATTCACACCGAACAATAATCTCTTGTATCGATAAACTCCTTTCAGCGTTATGAAAGTTGTAATCTCGCGATTACGTTCATCCAATTCCAGTTGGTGATAAGCGTTTTTAAGGTCCAGCCTAGAGAAATACTTGGCTCCTTTCAATCTTGTCATCACGGAGTGGAAAGTCGGCAAAGGGTAGTTTTCCCTCAAAATTGCTGCGTTCGCACGTCTCATGTCGATGCACAGGCGGATGTCTCCATTTTCCTTGAACACTACCACAACTGGAGATATCCACCTTCCAGGTGCTGGAAGCATGCATCGTGTATATCCCTCTCCGTAGTGGAAAGCGGTTGTACATGGTGTCTGTCTACGCACCTAAGGCTACTCAATCCACCATATTTATCTCAGAGCTCGAAACACTTTTTCGATTTCTGAGGCTGGAATTGGAAGACAACTATTTTGTTATCGGCGGAGATTTCAACGCCAAACATAGTGATTATGGAAATAATACACCAAATACTAGAGGGAACCTACTATTCAATTGATGGGGTCAGCACAGTGTGATGTATCGACTCGGGCTCAAGGCGACGGATAGTCCGTCGTTTCCCAGACACGGGTCCTATTTGGATCTTCTGCTGTTCGACTCACGAATACAACTGACATGCACTAACCAACAAACTACAAACTGTCTACGCACTTTCGTGTATGACAGTGACCATTGCGGTTTCAGCACCGAAATAACTGTTCCAAACGAAATTGCGGAATTGGATGAGTTTGTTCAAAGGCATTCCTACAATTATAGTAGGGTGCGTTGGACACACTTCACCAGAACACTGACTAGAGCACTCTCCTCGAACTCGCTCTACCCACCGTCCAACAGAAATCTGTCAAACGAGGAGATTGACAGGTATCTAAAACTAATGGACGAGACAATTAAACGAACAATGGACAAAACTATACCTCGGTATCAACACACTGACGAAGAAGACTTATTCCGCAACGCAACTATTGACGCACTGCACCGACATAAAAGTAGACTGCTGTCAAGACTAAAAACCTTGTACAGACAGTTTACTGACAGACATAACCCGGAGATTATGACGCTAAAGTCGTCGATCAAAAACCTCCAAGTATTAATAAAAGAAAATTACAGAACATCTGTAAGTTTGTATTGGAACAACAAAATTCGAGCTGTAAACACCAGCAACCCGAATATGTTCCCGCAAATAAATAAAATATTTCGGAGAAAAGATCAGAACGACCTTTCGTGTCTTAAAATCGCCCGAACGATGGACAACGAGAACATACTTATAGCAGCAGGCATAGATCCAAATGAGGCTGTTGATGATGACAACTTCTTTGTGATCGAGGATCCGCAGGAGAAGGTAGAGGCTATAGGAGCGACTTTCCAGGAAGTATATAAGGCGAATGACATCATTGGCCCGAACCACGACCTGGAAGGTCGAGTCCTTGTGCACAACTTCTGCCTTAGAAATGAAATAGTGAATTGGCGATTCGAGAGCTCGGGATTCACCCAGTTCAGTGACGAGAATATGGCAAATAATGTCATCACCAACGATAGGGTACTACCCCCGTTCATTTCGAAGGAAGAGCTCCAAACGATCTTCGAATCACTTAGAAGTAAGAAATCAGTGGGAACCGATGAAATACCGAACATTGTGCTTCGACATCTCCCTCTAGAAGCGGTGAACATTTATACCACCCTGTTTAATAATGCAATGAATAATGCACATTATCCAGCGCATTGGAAAACTGCGGTGGTACATCCTATCCCCAAAAGGGATAAAGACACTTCCAATCCGGCGAATCTCCGCTAGATCAGTCTTCTTCCAAACATCAGTAAAGTTTTCGAGAAGGTGATCAATAGAGTCCTGACTAAGTGGGTTGAGGACAAACATATAGTTCCGGATAATCAGTTCGGTTTCAAGGCGGAACATGATATCATTCATGCTGCGTCTAAGCTGGTTTCTGATATCCAATGGAACAAAGGCAAGAAACAGTGCACTGGTGCCTGCCTGATTGACTTGGAGAAAGCTTTCGATACCGTATGGTTAGAAGGACTCTTTTTCAAGCTGGACAGGTTGGGCATTAGTAAACCACTGCTGTATATTCTTTTTGATATGCTCTCCAGTAGACAGTTCATCGTGAAGAATGGCGATGTGACTTCTGCTGGAACTTATAACATTAAAAACGGTCTGCAACAAGGTGCGGTAAATTCGCCGATCCTATTCAACATTTACACAAGTGATCTGATAGGTTCACTTCACCATGCCATAGCGTACGCAGACGACTTAATCGCGTACAGATCGGGTCCAAAGATTGAGGTCATTAATATGCTTTTGCAACGTGACTTCGACAAAATTAAGCGATATTGCGATGACTGGAAGTTGAAAATCAACTTTCAGAAGTCGGAAACCATTCTGTTTAGGACGCCTTTGTCTGGGGCCTCTAGGGATACCAGGAAGAATTGGCGAAAGTTTTCTATCGTCGGACAACACGAACAGCCACTTGCCTGTCGAAATGTAGTCAGATACCTTGGGATCTGGCTTGATGAATATCTGTATTTTAACAAACATATAGATGTTGCTCTGGCCAGAGCCAAAGGTGCTTTTGCTCTTACAAAGAGACTGTTTTATAACAGCCAACTCGATGCGGGGGTGAAGGTGATCTGCTACATGGCCCTTACCCGGCCTATGCTTGTATTTGGATGTCCCGTGTGGTTCAATGTGAGAGCAAGTTTATTGGAAAAGATTCGGGTGTTTGAGAAGGCTTGTCTTAGGACTTGTCTTCGCTTATACAGAACACCAGAGTCTCAGTACATAAAATTCTATCCCAATGAGGTCCTGTACAATAGGGCGAACCTAATAAGAGTGGACAATTTCGTCATTAAGTTGACTCGGAGGTACATTGCAAGAGAATGACCTCATCGGACAACCTGATCTCCGGGGCTTTCTACCCCAATTATATGTATCACGAGAGAGTTCGCTTTGACGGCTTTATTCCTCCAGAAGCGTTCCTCTACCTAGATAGCAAAGGTCTGATCCAGGACAGATTGGCGGTGCCGCTAATCTTCCACGTCGTTCGAACAGCTGCGGACAGGCGACTCAACTACGATAGAGACGTTGCACATGGCAGTGCGGAGCGTCTCCGGTTCAGTAGGTCGGTAGGGAGTCGCGGCATGAGGGATGTTGCTCGGCAGCACCAACAATTTTGCTGGCTAGTTGAAGGAGGGGAAGTTTCGTCGTCCAATTCTTCCAGTACTAGGTAGCTCTATAGGAAGCAAAGTCGGTCGTCTGACTATTTTTATTAGTCTTGGCCGGCTTACATAGTTTTAGGTATGATTAAGATAGTTTTTAAGAAAAAAAATACATAAATACAAAAAAAAATTAATAAAACAAAAAAATGAAAAATATATATATATATATGTTTACATGTATTTATATATTTAGTATATATATATTATGTATATACATATATATATTGTATGTCTATATTTGTTTTAGATGTAAGTAGGTTAAGTAGATTAAGATTTATTTTTAGGTAGCTGTAAGTTTTTAGTTTTAAGTTTAGTTTAGTTTTAATAAAAAAAAAGGTCATGGAACTAAGTTTTTTGTTAAAAAATGTTTTCTTAGTTTTAGTATTAATTAATGTTAAAATACAAATAAAATTAGACTGTAAGATACGTCGAAAGACATAATTTAAGGGTTAGGTTTAACTTAGAGTGCCCGCATGGGGCCAGTAAGTTATAATAAGATATTTCTAAGTTATTTAAGCTAATTTTTAAGCGTTTTTTTGTCTAGCAAGTAAGAGTAATTTAAGTGACATAAATAAAAAATGCATAGAAACTGAAACTGAAAACTGGAGATATCCACCGACTTGGTCCAACCACAGGCTCTATGATGTCTTGCGCTATGGCTTCATTAAGTTTAGCTTCAACTTTGTCCTCAAGAGCAGATGGTATCCGACGCAAAGGCTGCTGTACTGGCCTTACGGTTTCATCAATAGACAGAGAGATTTTGATACCCTTGATTTTTGGAAATGCTTCGAAGCCTTGGACTTTATCTGAAGCCCTAACTTCAGAACATTGAGTTCAATGGCAGTATCTTTGCCCAATAATGATTGTCTAGCATTTTCTATAACATAAAATGTAGCAATCAAGTCGGAAATCCTATCTATGCTTATTACGGCCTGAAAAACTACTTTGATTTTAAGCAAATCAGTTCCAGCATAAGCCCGAAATCGGTTCTCTGATTTTAATCTCACGTTCCATACAATAGCATTTTCTTTGCAAAGGTGTTCCCAGTCTTTTCCGCTAAGAAGATTAAACTTGGACCCCGAATCAATAATCATTGCCAATTTTGAACCTCCGATCAAACAGTCTATGTATTCACTCGTATTGTTTATAGAGGAACTTCCGTCAATTATTTTAAAGCAGTCATGATGTAATTTATCCATCCCGTCTTCAGAATCCGATTCACTCTCTTTTCCTACAAATCGGATTTTAGGAGATTTGAACCGTTGTCTTTTTATGTCTGTATTTCTATAATCCCTTGATTTGCGCTTTACGGACTTAGTTATGCATTTCCTAGCGAAATGGCCAAGATACCCACATTTGTTGCATTTAGAATCTTTGGCGGAACAGTATGGACTACTCCCTAGATGTCCGCGCTTGCCACATCTACCGCATTCTGTGTCTATGAACTTACTTTCACTTTTAGACGTGACTTTATTGATATTTGCGGATGTTGTTGGCATAATCATCTCCTCAGACTGGCTGTTTATCTGTTCATAAATATTACACATATCAATTACGTCTTTCAAATCATATTCCTTTTCCAATAGTCGTTTCTTAAGCCCTCTAGGGGCCCACACGTCTATCAGTTTATCTTTAAGATTAGTATTAATTATTTCTTCCCTAGTTTCCCCAAACTGACATTTTGCCGCCTGGTTCCGCAATCTCAACAGAAATTTATTGAGGTTTTCCCCTCCATCCGGTCTTAATAAGCGAAAAAGATGCCTTTCAAATGTTGAGTTCCTCTTAGGAGAGAAATACTCGGTCAACTTGTCAATTAGGATCTTACAAAAAACAACAGTGCCTCCTTCTTCTTCTCCTGGCTTAACTAAAGCATCCGGAGTGTTATAGATAACTTCTTGCAGTTATTATAGACTTTGTATATATATATGCTATGTATGTATTTCTTCTTTAAATAATCAACAATAATATTTCATAGAAGTACATCGCGGTGATGCTCACACTTGCGTAGCTAATTAACAACTGCTCTCAAACTCCTCGCCTAGATATCAAGTGGATAGAGCAGGTGTCAACACGTTCGAACATCTGCAATCAATGGTCGGCAGGGTGCCACATCTACGATTAATTGTTAATAATTAAATTCAGATATTAACAACCCACCTAACTGGTGAACCACCAGCCGAATGAATGCTTCTAAACCACAGTCCTGTCTTGTGTCATTAAAGCAAAATTTAAGCACCCAGCCATTATCCATGTATGACACTTGTATCTTTGAAATGGAAAAACTTTTCACTCCCGGTATCTGTGTCAGTGGCTACCTACGATAGGATGACCATATATACGATGTCGCCGTAAATGATGCGAAATGTCTAAATTTCCTGAAGCAATGTAAAGACTTTTTCCTGTCAGATCTGCGCATTAATCTGAACAAAATTCAAGTACAATGCTTACGCCTGGTCAGTTGCACCAAACATTTCTCTGCACTTAATAGAACAAAAGGGTGCGATAAGACTCATAGGGAACCTTAATATTGCCAAGTCAATTGGCAACCTCCACCACCGAGGTAATGTCTCTTGATTTACCTTATTCTATCACTATCTGCACCACCAATTAAATTGCTAGTAGCGTTCTGGTTCTTCCAAACTTCAACCGTAATACCTGTCTTGCCAAGAATTCCCATTACTTCAACCTCAAGCCCTCCTTTGGACGTACTCTGAAATATTGTGATTCTTTCCCAAGCCATACTACTCAGTTATGAAATGCCCTGTCATTACATATACGAGGGTTGTCTGAAAAGTTTCCGACTGAACAATGATACAAGACATTTTTTCTCAATTTTTTTTTTATTTTTCTACATAGTCTCCTTGTAACTCTACACACTTTTCCCAGCGATGCTCCCATCTCTCTAACCCGTCCATATAATACCTGGCGTTTTTCTCTGCAAAAGAATTTGTCACGAAGGTGAACAATCGGTGACGAAAATCTCTGTCCTCCGAGCGCAGTTTTTAGATGAGGGAACAAAAAGAAGTCGCTTGGGGCTAGATCTGGTGAATAAGGCGGATGGTAACCGTAATTCATGGATTTTCGCCATGACAACCGCTGAGGAGTCTTGGTGAAACAGGATTTTCTTTTTCTGAAAATGTGGCCTTGGCAAGTAATGATGCGTATGCTCATGTAATGGTTTTTCCTTTTTGAAGATAATCGATTAAGATAACTCCTTTACTCCCAAAACTCCCAAAAAACACTCGCCATCACTTTCCCAGCTGAAAAAACAGTTTTTGCGTTTTTTTTTTGGAGCCGGCTCGCCCTTTGCAGTCCACTGTTTTGACTGAATTTTTGTTTCGGGCGTATAATGGTGTATCCAAGTTTCATCTACAGTAATTAATCGGCGCCAAAACTCGGATTTATTGCTCCTAAACTGCGCCAACAGAACGTTGGAAATGTTCATTCGAACACATTTTTGGTCTAACGCGGACAGCTTTCTCATGACTAAAACTTGCAACAAACACGTTCTTTGGACATTTTCATAACCTCTACTATCTCTCTCACTTTAATTCGGCTGTCGTCTAACACTATTTGGTGAACTTTTTGCAGTTTTTGGACGTCCCGAACGTTCATCATCTCCCAAGCTCTTACGGCCACGTTTAAATTCAGCTGCCCAAAATTTCACTATGGTAATTTGATGGTGCAGAGTCCCTATACACAGAGTCCAACTCATTTTTCATTTGCGTAGGCGTATTGCCTTCCAAAAACAAGAATTTAATAACAGCTCGATACTGAATTTTTTCCATTTTAACAAAAAACACTCACATCGACACACTCAAACGACTGTCAACTAAAAACTGCGCGTCCAAAATGACTGAAACTTCGGTAAGTAACTGTCAAAAGATGCACAACTTGCATTCACTAGATTTTATTGACGAGTGCCGCTATCTTTACGTTGCGGTCGGAGCTTTTCAGACAACCCTCGTATATATGTTGCGCGATCCATTCCTATTTCCAGTTGATTGTCATCATGGATCAGGCTCTTCACAATGATCTCAAGAACAGAGCACTCGGGTGTATAGTTTGATCATTACGTTTAACATGCCTTATCTACTTCTCGTGTGCCAGCCAGCGTTGTTGAAGTTGGGAAGTGATAGAGAGCTTACCATGACGTGTTCGTAAAGGCGCTTGAATTTGCAACACTCTACAAGCTGTCAGTTATTTTATGTGACTTTCCCGTTTCCATCTTGTCAGGAGCGCATTTATTGCATAAGGCCACTTAAGAAAATATTTTAGGGAAGATTTTCAAGTCCTTCTCTTCCAAAGGCGTTGAACATTTCATAGATGGATTGCGCATATTTTGGAGCACAGCTGCCTGCGTCCATTGACATACCATTGCACATGTCTTCAGTTCCGTAGCTCAGAGGGTTGAAGACCACAAGACCACAACCTTGACGTGTATCGTGTGAAATATTTGAGTGCAGTCTCGTGAAGTTGTGTGGTCAGATGTAGTCGTTATATCATTATTTCTTGATAGCCCCGAGAAATGAGTCTCCCTTTCGTTGAGTTCAATCTTTTTCTGCCTTTCTACCAAGATAATTTACATAATTATACCGTTTGGTCTAGCTCGGATTTTTAACACACAATTGCACCGTGCACGCCTGAGCTTTTCTTAAAACTGGGCCTTCAGTCAAGCTGATGCTCGGCATGCTTCGGACTACAGCTCAATCTTGCCTAAGAGACGAATGTGGACATCATGACCCTATTTAAACGTCTACACTATTGCAAAGTTGGCAATCGTCGTTGAAGTCCACATCCTATTCTTAGTCAGTATTCCGTTAGAGTTAAATCATTAGAGGTAACCCTTTGACCAACCATATCTGTGTTTGGATGAAGATTAAATGTGTCGGACTTATCTTTCTTTATCGCTTCAGTTCAATGAATCGAAAAATGGGCCATAGTTACCAATGGAGTCCTTTATGTTAGTGCCTACAAACGTAGGGGTTGAAAAACTTGATGGTTAAGGTCTATAGAATTCTTAGTAAAAATACTTGTAACGTCTTAGACTAGACCATTTTGGGCTCCTCGTCATTATCCTCCTGAAGGTTCAATGATCGCCTACGGTACGGCATCTGTATCTCATTTACGTGGATGTGGACGCGGATCGTTCCGTCTAACACATAGACTGCTGCATCCGAGAGTGTTCGAAAGTCGCCGATAACCCTGATTACCGAGCATGTACGGGTTCTTTTCAACACTCCCTCCGCTAGTGCATTTGCCCATACCAAAGCAGAATATAGGAAGACCGAATTGACCACTTTGGACCGCAGTTTTCAGCGGACGTATAAAGTACCACATCTTTTCAAAAGCATTTGAAAGAGTGCTGCCTGCATCTGCCATGCCTTCTTGAGTATCAATCCTGTTATCGAGTATCACTCCAAAGTATTTTAGGGACTCGCATACTCCAAGGTCTTGCTGCTGGTTATTAAGACAGTCTAAGTCTTGCTAGTTCCAGACCCACAGACTCTTATGGTGGACTATGTCTCACGAATAAGTGTTGCAAGAAGCAAGAGCTATACTCCCATTAGAAGAAATAAGTATGTACGTCCTCTTAAGCAAACTCGATGATTTCGAATGAAGCCGATGCTAAAACCAGGGAAAGCTGCTGTTTCGGTGGCCGTATCTCCAGTCTTTTTCAAGGAAAAGTTAATCTCTAAAGTATAGGAGTTCCACTGTTTCTCTGTTAGCAGTCCAAATTGGAAAGACTGACACTGTAAAGGGCCGAGTGCAAATGTACCCTCATAGCCTCATCTAATTGCGCTGATCGCGATATCAAATGCTAACATGCTTCTTGCACCTATTCTGAAAATTTCCCAAAGCTGGGAGCATCTCCTCGCTTTCATATCGACGCCACTGATGTGTAACACTTGCTGGATTACTAAGAAATTCTTTTGATATGGGCTTGCTGACGCCCGTTATTTTCCTAAAACCGAAACCTGACACATATGTGTCAATCATTAAAATAGTACTCGTACAAGCAGAATAAAGGTCAAGCGGATGAGAACAATAATTGTACTCTATTCATTTGACTGAACAAAGCTTCTGCCAAGGCTATTAGATTTTGGTCTGATCTTTTTACACTTCCAAAAGATCGATTCGCATTTATGTCGAACCTTGAAGAGCACAGCAAGAGGGATACTCCACTTAACCAAGTTTTATGCTCGTAGAAAATAGAGCAAATCCACATCATTCAGATAAGCAGTCAATCAGATTGAAGCCCCACTTAGAATCAGAATCCTTGCCAATGTTGTGAGAAAAAAATACCATATATGTAGAATAAATGAAGGATATCTGTCTATAAAAGTTCATTGTCCTCGCTACGCCAGCAGTCTGTTTACATATCTCTTTCTAACCTACATAATTATTGACAAATACAATTCTTGCAAACTAGTTGAAATTTGTATTTTTTTGCTCTTTTCAGTTGACGAAATGGAGCGACACCAAAGCAGCCGAAGCAGGAGGTGAGTACCTACTCCGACAAATAAAACCTCACAATTTTCCATACCAGGGGGGAAGAAAAAGAACAAACAACTATGTACATCCTACACAAATGCTAATGCCACTTTATTTGAATCGCTTTCCTTTATACAACTGTTCAAAAACTCTAGTTACTTATAAAAGACAAAAGAGAAATATGATACAATGCACAACCACAAACAGACACGAAAAGGCAGGGAAAACAGCTTAAGCTAAAGGCAAAACAAACTTAAATCCTAGTCTACCATCAGGCCTCAAGGACGACGAGCAAAAATATCCACCTGACTGAAGAACTAGTTCAAAATCCTTTTTACCACTTTCTCTCGAGTAGTCGTATCCTTGTCCTGGTGCAGCAGTAAGAAAAAGATAGCGCTAATGCACATCTCCGTGGCTTTTCAGCTCTTCCACTTTTATTCTGAAGTGATACCCAAAGCTAGGTGCAAATATTTAATAGGACGTTTCTAACTCTTACCTTGTTACTTTGTGCCCTGGCTACCAACTGACTAATACAGCTCTCAACATGCCAAGTGGTTAATTCATTAGTACTGTTGAATTACTTACTTCTTTCTGTCGGGTGGGCGAGCAGGTTCCTCTGATTTTTAAGGAGCCATTCGTATGGCATACATACGAGTATATCCATGAGTAACCTTCTCAGAGGAGAATTTTTTCTTGTCCTCTTCACAGAAAATAAATTTTCCATTTTTTAGGAAAACCCGTAGCAATAGCTGTACGTTGGCCTAAATATTCGCACACGTGATAAGGTCCCTATGCCTTTTGGTTTCAACATCACGAATTTTAATGATTTCTCTTTTCCTTTGAGAAATGTTCGCTGGAGACTTCATACAAGTTTGTTGGTGTAGGTACGAGTATACAGTAGGAACCTCCTACTCGGAACAAAGTAATTACCCCATCGAAACCTTACAGTGGAGAAATAATAAATGAGACTACGTCTAACCGCCTTTACATCAAACTCAGGGACGGTAGCCATTGACCCAGATTGAAGTTGAGCCAGCTGCACCCTGTATGTCAACATCAATATGCAGCTACGAATGCATACCATACATCATCGTACATCTACGGATAGTTTCAGTTGCAGTCATTGCCAACGAAGGTCGCTCACCTTCTCTTAACCGAGGTCGTGCATCCCTCTTGAAAGACTCATCATCCCTTGTCAGATTTTTTTAGGTACATAAAGATGTGTCCATGGTCAACTGAGAATGTAACATAAATCATCCATTCGGGGCGGTAATGATGATGGGATGATATATGCTTTAACGAATCGGCCACAAATCAAGTGCCATCGAAACGATGGAAATTGCTTCAGATACTTCCCTTTGACCAATTAAAATGAACGCTGTCAGTGATTTCAACATATTTTGTGGTCATAATACTCGTACTACAGTGTAAAGTCGATGATGGGAGTGATGGTTAATCTGTCATCACTCAGGGCAAGCGAGCAAACTCATAACTTTAGTTCACGTCTTATTTCCCAGTTTGCTCATTAGAAGGTTGTTTAAAAAGTTTTCATTTCCAGTTTAATCTAAACTTCACTGCAAAGTTGCCTAACAGTCATTCTATTATTCTATTGAACCCATGGCAGCAATCCCACTTCGAAGGAAGGACAGTCAGCGAAGTTACTATAAGTACACCTCGAAATTCAGTAAATATTATCAGCAATGGCGTTTCTGCCTTGTATGTTAATTGTCGGTTTGATAGGTATTGACTTCTATTGAAACCATAGAAATACTTTGCTGCATTATAACTGAACAAAACAGTCGCTCAGAACTTCGATAAGTCACATATAGGAGACTCACCAAACACGTTTATTGTCTTCAACTTAAATTAGATCTGGCTTCAATCCGAGGCCATTCGCACAAAGAGAAATCCATATACAAATACGACGCGCTACCCAAAAGAAACCGATGTTGTGGTGGGCGGAATTTTTATAGAACCGCGTTCTGCCGCTAGGAGTATATAGAACTACCATTACCTATTCAGTAAGCCAAGCGTCGTCGGTAAAGAAAGTTCCATCCGGCCTATGTGAACTTTTTAATGGCAGTTTTTTTGGGTCCTCGTCGTCTTTGAAA
This sequence comes from Volucella bombylans, assembly GCA_949129095.1. NCBI lineage: Eukaryota > Metazoa > Arthropoda > Insecta > Diptera > Syrphidae > Volucella > Volucella bombylans. The sequence continues at coordinate 103,068,862 of OX422144.1, read as the reverse complement.
TGGCTGATTCTCATGAATAGCGTGTGACCGTAAAGTTTTGCTTTTTGCTCGGAAAAACTCGCACAGAAATCCTTGAAATGCTAAAAATGGCCCTACAAGAATGATGCTATTGGAAGAACCCGTTACAAAAAAGCACAATGTCAATTGATGACAAACCTCGCTCTAGTCGTCCTTTACGGCTCGAACCATGAAGATGTTGAAAAAATGCGCGATAGATCGGCGACGGACGATTGATGAAGTTGTGAAGCTATCTACGGTGACTTGGAGTTCAATTCAGCGAATGTTAATGGAAGATTTGAGAATGAAAAGGGAGGCTGCCAAATTCGTACCGCGACTTCTGACTTTTGCAAAAAAACAAGTCGCGTGGAAGGATGCTGTGCTTTGAAAGAAGAGCTGACGAATCATGGTCTTATGGTTACGATTCTGAAACGAGCTACAAACAAACCAGTATACGGCTTCAAGTTCGCCTCACCCCAAAAGCTTTCGTCTGATTTCGTCCACTCAGAGTCTAACTGCAGGTTCAGACAGTTAACGAGCCTTCCTACCTGGAAGTTTTGAGAACATTGCGCAATAGTTTGCAGCAAAAGGGGTCTGCTAACACAGTCCTGTCTGTGGACCAATCTTGAGCAAAAATGGCGTGACCTCTGTACCCCAACTCCACTATTACCCCGGTCTTTCCTTCCTCCGCTTTTTGTTATTTCCCCGGATTGGTTGGGTGCTGTAGAAATGGGGTAGGCACTGTGAGGTGTCAATCTGGCTTTGCCAAGTGTTCCTACACATCACGTCGGTGCTCGAGTTGTTAATTTGCATCACCTATGAGTCTTATCGCTTCCATTTTGAATCCTATCTAGGAAGTGCAGAACAATTTTCGGGTACCTGATGCTTAAATTTGTTTTCAACAGCACCATTGTGTTTTTGATGCATTAAGCCGCACTCTGAAGGTCGTTCTCCAATTAGCTATGCTTTTAATGTCGGAATTCTGATACTGCGTTCCAAGAACATGCGTCACTTCGCAGCCTTGCTTAGCATCGTCGGTATTTGTGTTTTTTGTGTTTGTTATAGATTATGACTAGGAAATTCAGGGTGGACGTAGCCAATATACGCGGGCTAAAAAGTAATCACTTTTCAGCGTACGTCCACGTCTGTAAGTACAGACCAGCTGTTTTGGCACTTAGTGAAACACAGGTAGATCCCCGCCCACACCTATCAGATCATTCTGATCTGAAGCTACCTGGCTACGAACTAGTGCCATTATTCTTCTCTCACTGCGGTCTCGCCATTTACGTGAGTAGTGATGTAGCTTACCAAACTCCACCACAATGTGATACATGTTCCAATCCGGAATTCAACTTCATGTGGTTAAAATTCCATCTCCGTAAGCAAATTATCCACTACTGCTTTATTTACAGAAGCCCCAAACTGGACAGCAATTCGACTTTTAACGAGTTTGATGCGCTGTCTGACTCCATTCAAAGAATTTTATCCCTGTATCCTCATACTGAAATCGTTATTACGGGCGACTTCAATATACACAATTCTGGGTGGCTTCGACATTCTGGACAGACAACACCCGAAGGACGGTGTGTTGAGATCTTCGCTGCGGAAAACAACTTAACGCAGCTTGTAAATGAGCCCACGCGAATACCAGACGTTGATAGTCATACCGCCAACACCCTGGACTTGTTTTTAACTTCTCACCCTGATAAGTACACCATTGATGTGCTCTCCCCTCTAGGCTCGTCGGACCATTGTGTCATATCAGCTAATTTCTCGTACACCGACCACACAGTTAGAGAAAAGATTCCTAAAAGAACCGTATGGCAATACGAGAAAGCCAACTGGAGCGGACTTAACAGCTTCTTTAAGAATTTTAACTGGTCGTTATGTTTCCTCGATAACGATGTGGATTCCGCTGCTGATATGATTACAGACACCATTCTCTTTGGAATGAGATCCTTTATTCCTCATCGGATAAAAAGTATCAAACCAAAAGAAAAGACATGGTACGACTCGAGCTAAAGAGGCCGTCAGGGTTAGAGAAATATTTTTTCGGGCCTTCAAGACCAACCCGACAGAGGAAAACCGAAAAAAGTTCAAACGAGCCAGAAATGACTGCAACGCCTTTCTTAATCGTGTGAAATTCCAATACGACCAACAACTGAGGCAAAAAATACTGCAATGTCCCAAAGGCAGTAAAAATTGTTGGTCGTTCGTCAAAAACATTAGAAATTCTGCCTCATCCTCCATCCCAACGTTCATTTACAATGACATTCCAGCTGTCAGCTCTTTGGACAAGGCCAATCTACTTGCTGCACAATTTGCGGCCAGCTCAACACGCCCAGATTGTGCTTTGTCTCCGCCTACACTTGAGTGCGTCGAATCTTCAATGGGACGAATCTACTTTTGCACTCGTGTAGTAGCAAGAGTACTTAAAGATCCCAACATACATAAATCCGCTGGTCCAGATGGTATATCTCCCCTTCTTCTGAAGAGGTGTTCTCCCACGCTGGCAAAACCACTGCGTATGCTTTTTCATCAATCCTACTCTTTAGGACTCTTCCCGAGCAGATGGAAAACAACATTTGTCCAGCCCGTCCCTAAAAAAGGCGAATCATCTTCCCTCTCCTCCTACAGACAATTGCACTTACGTCCGTTCTTTCCAATGCGCTGATAAAAAACCGGCAGTACGGCTTTCGTAGCAACAGGTCCACTGGTGATTTGATGGCATGTCTCACCGAAAAATGGAACCGAAGCGTACATCAATCTGGCGAAAGCAAGATAGTTGCACTTGATATTTCTAAGGCATTTGACAGAGTTTGGCATCAGGCTCTTTTGTCGAAAATGCGTGCATTTGGGATCGACGACTCTCTTCTTCAATGGATTAGAAATTACCTTTCGGAACGTTCAATTCAAGTTGTTTTAGACGGTTTCAAGTCTGATATTAACAAAATAAATGCTGGTGTGCCCCAGGGCTCTGTTCTGTCTCTTTTTAATTTTCATTAATGCTGCTTCTAATCCAATATATTCCTTTTCTGATGATAGTACTCTCTGCTTTTCATATTCGTTCCCGGACTCACGGCCCTGCTCTTTGGCTGTAGAACGAGAACGGCAGCGTATGCTAAGCTCATTAAATTTCGATATCAACAGCATAACCAATTGGGGAACTATCAACAGAGTGGAATTTAATGCTTCCAAAACACAATGCTGTCTGCTGTCGTTAAAGCGAAATTTAAACATCCAGCCATTATCCATGAATGGCACTTGCATCGTCGAAACCGAAAAACTTTCCATTCTTGGTATGTGTGTCAATGACAACTTACGTTGGAATGACCACATATTGGATGTCGTCAAAAATGCTGCGAACTGTCTAGGTTTCCTCAAGCGATGTAAGAAATATTTTACCCCTCTGATCTCGCCTCAATATACAAGGCATTCATCCGCCCAAAATTGGAGTACAATGAACACATCTGGTCAGGTGCTCCTAAAACATCTCTACACCAGCTAGATAGGGTTCAAAACCGTGCGATAAAACTTATTGTTGATACTAATACCAGTCAATCAATTGCCATCCTCGAACACTTGTTTTATCGCTATTTCTACCACCAGTGCTCCACTGAAATCGCCAGTAGCATTCCGCCCATTCAAATTTTAAACCCGTGTCGCTATGAATGCTCATCAGTATACCCATTTTCGGACGTACTCTAAAATATCGTGATTCGTTCCTAAGCCGTACCACCCGCTTACAGAATGCCCTGTCGATCTCTGTATTTCCTGGTCGTTATAACTTGCAAACATTTAAAAACAGTGTACATCGGTACCTCTCTTTTCTTCCTCCCTAAATTGAGCGCGCGCTGATTATATAAAAAAAAAAGAGAAGAAGATTCGTCTTTTTAGGGACGGAAAGAATCCTAAAGAGGATTGAGGAAAAAACTCCCTCAGTGGTTTTGCCACTCGGAACATCGGATTTGTGTATATTAAGGACTTTGAATCCTCTTGCTACTTGCTACTTAATGTCTGCTATAGTTGACTCGTCCTATAAAATGTTCTAGTGTAGATGGAAACATGCCACAATAAGCAGATTGCTCTTCTCCAAAGTGATGACAGCTATAATGTCATTATAAATGAGCGATTCGATGAAAGATAAAGATAAGACCGAATTCCTCGTTTTAACGTGAAACTTAGCGAAATGAATCTTACGAGTGCACTAGTATTACTTGTTCTGGTCGAAGATCAGCTCGGTCGATCGTTTCACAAATGTCCTTAAAGAATGTCTCCTTGTTAAAAATCAGAATTGACGTCATATACGAGTATTTTTCTTAGCTTTGATCTAACAACATCATATTACCTGTGTATTCTACACTACATAATTTCAAATCGATTAAAACCTTAAAAATAGTTCTTATATTTATATAGAAGTGATTCAAAAGTTAATGCTTAAAATAGTACCTTCATACTGTATCCTAATAAGATTTGCAAAGACATCCTCTGTCTTTTATCCTGGTCTCTTGTGAATTGAATATACATATCTCAGTTCTCTTAGGACTCCATTAAAAGTTCCGAACTCCCTTTCGTACCAGGTAATTATATAAATATTACATTATTAGATTATATGTATAAATATGGTTATTTAAATATAAATATAAATATAAAAACGTTCCTTACTGTAGGAAATAAACCCACCGAACCAAAATTAATTCACCACTTTGGTTTCTACTGGCCGGTTTTACTTTGCAAATATTGTAAATGCAATTCAGCAGACAATGGTATAGATGGTCTGGTAAGTGGAAATGGAATTGGTTAGGTGTGGACTTTTAACTCGGGCGATATCCCTGCAAAAAGATGCCAACACTAAAGTATTCACCAGTACCACCCGGCCCCTTGCCACAAACACAGAAACTCATTATAGTTTACTCACTGTGCGAGAGCATTGAACCTTCCTATTCATTGTGGGAAAAAAATATTATAACCCTTCAGTCACGGATATGCAATTGTATTGATTGACCTGGAAACATGGTTCTCTGTAGTCGAGGCACTTTCACGTTCGCTGATTTTGACATACTTTTCCGAGTGCTTCTTTTTTTTATCCACATAGTACCCGTATTTTGCACTTCTTTTTGTTGGTTTCTGTTATTTTTGTATTGTGCTTTTGATATACTCGTATTTTTATTGTTTTTTTTTTTTTGTATTTTTGGATCTCTTTTGCAAGAATGGTGACAAAGCGAAGGTGGTAGCGAAGGACTTTTAGTTGGTGTCTACTAGTTTTTTTTTTTTGCTTTTTGCTATTAAGGAGCAAGTGTCAATTTTCTTATTTTTTTTCTATTAAACGTATATCCCCTTACATACTTAACATACACAAAACACATAAACAGTTTAAATTTACAGTAAACTAGTCAATCTGGCGGCATTTTTAAGTTAACTACGAGTAATGTCAACGGTTTTGCAATAAGACGTTTCATTTTGATTTATCAATAAAATGTTTTCATCGATAACAGCACGTTTGTTGGCTTTGAGTGCTTCAATCAAGTGCGTTGGGATAGACATGCTCTTTCACATAGCCAGAAAGACAAGAGTTTCACGGTGATTTTGGCTCCCAATTTTGAACACTATTTTGAAAAATGATATGGGAAATAAGCTTTTCTCGCAAAAGTAATGATTTTGCCACTTGTGTGCCACATAGCGCCATCTAGTTGGAAATTAATATTGTCCACAGTTTGGGGTGCACCGGGTCTTCCACTAATGACTAACAAGCCTGTCCAGATAGTTCGATCTTTAGCCAGGTGCTTCTAGTTTCGGTTGAGATTCGCTTCTACTTACACGCATTGTTAGATTCGAAGGCTCTGCGGACAGAAGACTCTGCATGCCCTACCAATCTTAGATGTCTAATCCGCAGTTTTCTGGCTAGGTCGGCGTCGCCATACAGCTCGTATAGTTCGTCGTTGAAAATTCCCGTCCAAAGCTCGTCAACACAAATGGGACCGCATGTCTTACAAAGAATTTTTCTGGCCGATTAGATCTGCATCCGTTTTCGATAGAATTCATGCTTCAGGATTGCGATAATCATGGTTGTACATAGAGACCCAATTGCCTTCTTGGCCCAATGAAACAGCGATTGGCAAGAGCAGTTGTTGGCAGAATTGACAGCAGATTCAATGTAGGAAAAGTTGTTTCACTACCTCTGTTCTGTTCAATTCGTCAATGTTGTGTGTCTCTTCTTGTTGTATAAGTATAAAAACACAAGAATCGATCTTCTTTTTTATTTCTTTCTGTTTTTCTTCAATGCGTATACATGGTTTAGCCCTCATTTACCTTTGAACCCATTGTGACAGCTTCAGTCACGTATAAATGTATAAATGCTGTCTATATGCGGCCTTAAAATGGTGTGATTTGGACTTCTTGTGCCTTTTCCAGGATCTGTCGGAGTGTGAATATTTTGTGGATTGTTGGCTTTCCTGTTGTGACACCAAACTGATAAGGCTGTTGCGAAGGGTTTCAGACATTCACACAATATGGCAGATAAGATCTTGTACGTAAAGTTGTGGGGACCTACATCTACTTCTATAGTTGAGACCCCGGACGGGCAAACGATGCTGAGATTTCATTCATCGGGCATACACGCTTCTGACCATATTTGAGAAACGAGTTGGTGTATGTTCTCCACAAAGTCACTTCCAGCAGCTTTGATTATATTGGCCGGTAAGTCATGAGGTCCAGCAAATCTGTTGAATTTGAGCTTAGATATTGCAATCTTTACTTATCGTCGTCTAAATTGAATGGTTAGGCTTCGTTGTTGTTATACAGTATGCAGAAAAAGGTTTCCCGTGCTCTGATGTTCTTCCGCCTCTTTTGCTCGTAGAGCTCACAAGCGACTCTCGTCCTTCATTGCAGCTGCATGTGCTTGCCGACATTCTTCTTCAAACCACGGATTTCTTGGTAGTGGTCGGTAAGAACCGACAAATTTCGGTATACGCGTTCGGCAAAGATGGCGGTCTCTTGCGATTGCAGCTTTTGTACGTGATATGTTCTTACTGTAGTTCTTCTTTGTTGTGACGCTTGGGAAACATTCGCATTCGTACCTTGGCAGCAAAATGCTTAATTTGTTTTAGCATTTTATGGTCCGGAGATCATCATGGCTTTGACATTTCAATATACAAGGATAGTATATTGAAATGTCGAAACTGTGTTCTTGCTTGAGTGATATTTCGTCCCACAGCAAAGCCAATAAGCCTAATTCCATCGCACAACGTGGTGTCTTGCAGGCTATGCTTACCAACTATCCTACCAAATATGTCCTCCTTTCCTATATCGGCGTTAAAATCGATTTGTCGAGGAGCTCGTAGACAATCTTCGGAGGCGTCGTCCTTGTCTTTTATAAGGGCACGAGCGCATATTAAGTTTATTTTAGCGAATTTAACCTTGATGCGGATTGCCAGAAGACGCTCACTCCCTTGTCGAAGTCTCAATACATCTTGTGTAAGCCTGTCGCGTATCACAAATCCACACCTGAATAAGAGCTTTTTCTGTTCCATATAGGAAACACCATAGTACTCGTAGATGTCACAGTTTTTCATCTTCCTTTTACTCAGTCCATCCCATCGCACTTCCTATATGGCGGTGATGTCTGCATAATAACAGTCAAGGGGCTCTGCAAACTGTTTGGCTACACGTGGCCTGTCAAGGCTTCTGCGTCATAGAGCAGGACTGGGATGATATGGGTGTTTGTTGGATTTAAATTGCCTTCATTACTTCGTCCGATTAGTGTGAACGAAATTGTTCGTCTAAATTGAACGATTCATTCTACAGTCGAATTTTGGTCATCATCGTCGTTCTAGAGTCTGCAGTAATAGTATTTCGAAATTCTCAGCACCGACTGCTCTTCTATTCCATTTGGTAACATTTTTGAACACCAGTCCTGCAATAGCTTCTCCATATTTCTCTGACCTTATACTTTTCCTTTTTTTAGAAGCCAGTGATTATTCCATTCCGTCTGGTTTTAGAGCCCGCAAGTACAATAACTCTGGTCTCTCTTTCAACACCACTCTCCTTGCTTCTTTTATCTCTGTACTTTTACTTTCCGGGTTTATTTTTTTAATCAAACTAGGAGTTTACTTGTGGTAGGCAAGAAAAATCCAACAGGACAGAGGCGGCTTATCCGTTTCGTAGTACGCAGTTGCCATTGACGTCGTTTTTCTTTTCTGTTGAGGCATGTGCGCATATTACGTATATTAGGTTGATGTTGGCAAAATTAACCATCATACGAGTTGTCAAGAGGGGCTTATTCACAATGTCGAAAAGTCAATACTTCTTGCCTTAATCTAACTCCAATCAATCCGCACTCAAGTAAGCGCCGTTTTTGTTGTCGATGCAATTCAGCAATATAATGCTTAAAGGCATAGTTGTCGCTTTTGACGATGTTATACGATTGTTTAGGATGGAGCACGACCTCAAATATCAAGCTTTTCCAACCAGTTCTATTCGTATGAAGTTTTACACACCGAACTGGTTTAGGTTCCTTTGTAAGTGCGGAGTCTTCTTGTATGACCCTCTCTCTGTGCGTGGTGGATTTAAATATTTGCCAGACTAGGCCGATCTGTACCTTCTAGCAGCAATGAGAAGATTAGGGTTTTGCTCGTATACAATGTTTTCTTTGTTATCCGAAAGAGGGTTTGTTGCACTAATTATCTCCTATAAACAGCGCTAAGTAATAGTGTTTCATGTCACCTTTCAGTGAAATTTCGGCCTTCGACACCATCCAACAACCAACTGAAATACTTTTTGTAGATCCTCACTATCGCCTTTAGAGTAGTATCTCTCAATGGATTTCACTCCGCATTTTCGTGATCGTGATCTTTTTTCTTTATAGAAACCGTATTCTTCCGCATTTTCTGTGAAGCCTACTGTTCTCGCCTTCCTCAAAGCAAAGTCTAACCTCACTGGCTGCATTCTTCAACTTTGGTGCCGTCTAGTTAAACACAACACAATATCGACAGTATTATTAATAGCTAGTTGGTAGTGTTACTAGTGGTTTTTCGGCCTTGAGATTGGTGGTATCTCGATTGAGAGAGGGTTTATTGGAACGATGACAATAAAGGCGCCTTACGATTAAAAGCCTCTTACGCCAAACTTTCCCACGCTATGTACGAATATATACGAGTATTTGTATATGTCGTGCTCGATATATTTCTTTTTACCTTGACTACAATCAAGTTAGCATCTATGAGTATATTTCCGGTTCGCAACATACAGATGTCCTTTAGCAGCATCTGACGCAAGGACAATGTTATCGAACTGGTTAAAGGCTTCATGATCGGGTGATCTCCGGGTTACCTTGATACTCGCAGTTATAAAGTTTCGTCTACCTCCAAGGTCAATCAGGCTATATCTCGGGATGTTTTCGTGCAATATATTTTTTCCAACCACTTCCAAGCACTAATTGATTCGTCATTCTTTCTTCTCTGGCACACATCAGAGTTCTGGAATTTAACTGCAAAGTGGATTGTACAATAACAGATTTTTTCCACATGGCATAAACTCAAGTCTCCGTTCCTTAACTCTCTTCTGATTTAAAAACCTGTTATGAGTCGTGAAATCCTAACTACAATAAACTAAATGACATAAGGCCGATGGTCACATCATAGTCTTCAAAGGTTAATCGTAGATCGAAAAAAGTATAACTACTAAGCTGGATTTGAAGACAATTAAGATACATATATCCGAGTAGCTGAATTTAAACTTTTTTACCTATTCTTGTTTCATTGGCAGACGAAGGAAAAAAACTTCATTTCGTCAGTCCAGCTAGGCGAAGGTCTGTTCTTGCGCCTATCCTAAGCAAGATCAAGAACAATGGCACGGACTCTGATAGCGAGAAAAAAGGCGATGGACATGTTTCTATTCAAATCGAAGCTGCCAAGAAAGTTAAGGTAAGATGTGTACTCCTTCTTTACTCGCCGATTTATTTAGCCATCTACATATTCCCTCAGAGACACAGCATACATGGAATGATGGAAGAGGAGAACATCATTCGTCCTCATCAAGAAATTCGTCAACTAACTCTGGAGGAGAAAAAGTTCCTTCTGGCTGTTGAGCGTGGTGACATGGCTGGAACTAGACGGTTAGTTTATATTCAAAACTTACCAACGCCCATTTGGTAAATCTATTTGTTCTATCTAGGATGCTCCAAAAAGCCCAGGACACAGAGTATATAAACATCAATTGTGTAGACCCGTTGGGACGTACAGCTCTACTTATGGCGATCGATAATGAAAATCTAGAAATGGTGGAACTTCTGATCAATTTCAATGTCGATACTAAAGATGCTCTGCTTCATTCGATCTCAGAGGAGTTTGTCGAAGCTGTCGAGGTTCTACTCGATCATGAAGATATCAACTTTCAAAATGAAGGCAGTCATGTGAATATTACTTGAAATGATCCAATCACGAATATTTTACAATATATAAGAATTTTAACAGAGTTGGGAGTCCAGCCCAGAAGATACATCAACTTTTACACCAGACATTACGCCACTCATCCTTGCAGCTCATCGTGATAATTATGAGATCATAAAGATTTTACTGGATCGTGGTTCTGTACTACCAATGCCACATGATGTACGCTGTGGTTGTGATGAATGTGTTCAATCGCGTCAAGAGGACTCATTGCGTCACTCGAGATCACGCATCAACGCCTATCGAGCTTTAGCTAGTCCAAGCCTTATTGCCTTGTCCTCGAAGGACCCAATTTTAACTGCTTTTGAACTATCTTGGGAGCTTAGGAGACTTAGCTTTTTGGAGCACGAATTTAAGGTAAGTTCTAGTTGTAGAGTTTAAGTCAGCTCCAGTCCGACTATTTCATTTGTTTTGTAGAACGAATATCAGGAACTGCGAAAGCAGTGTCAGGATTTTGCAACTGCTCTATTAGATCACACAAGGACATCACATGAGTTGGAGATTCTTCTCAATCATGATCCCACCGGTCCGGTCTATGAGCATGGAGAACGTATGCACTTGAATCGATTAAAGTTGGCCATCAAGCTTAGGCAAAAAAAGGTAATTAAATCGTCACGAAAATATGAAACGTAATCATGGATCACTCGCACTTCTTTTTAGTTTGTGGCCCACTCGAATGTTCAACAACTTTTGGCTAGTATTTGGTACGAAGGTCTGCCAGGGTTTCGTCGGAAGAATATGGCCCTTCAAGCTGTGGAAATAATTCGAATTGGTTGAATAACCTCTTTAATAATTGACTTTATAATAGTTTTTGACGTTTCATCTCAATTCCAGGAATTCTCTTTCCGATATTCTCGCTCGCTTACATTCTAGCGCCATACTCTAGTGTTGGACAGACCATGAGGAAACCATTCATCAAATTCATCTGTCACAGTGCATCTTATTTTACATTTTTATGTAAGTAATACCTTTAAGATACAATATTTTAAAACGTTACAAGTTTTTGTTTCGCAGTTCTGCTAATGTTAGCATCGCAACGCATTGAAACATTCATCGGTGGCTGGTTTTGGCAGGAAACTGCTACGATTATTTCCGAGGAAGAAGTTCCCACGAAAAGAGGTGCTAAGCCAACATTTATCGAATGGCTTATACTAGCTTGGGTTAGCGGTAAGTAAGACTCAAATACGAAATTACTATTTAGGTTGTAATGTCACCTTCACTTCATTTAAGGACTTATTTGGAGTGAGGTGAAACAACTTTGGGACGTTGGCCTTCAGGAATATCTAAATGACATGTGGAATGTTATAGATTTTGTGACAAATTCGTTATATGTCGCAACTGTTGCATTGCGTGTGGTGTCATTCTTTCAGGTAATGTTCGGTTTCAATCAATCTGCACATTGAGGCGCATTTTTATGTTTCTTCTTCTTTTAGGTGCAAAAGGAAATGACTGTGGACAAGTCTGCTGCTGATTTACCTCGGGAGAAGTGGGACACCTGGGATCCGATGTTAATATCGGAAGGTCTCTTCAGTGCAGCGAATATCTTTAGTTCTCTGAAATTAGTTTACATATTTTCGGTGAATCCACATTTGGGACCATTGCAAGTATCACTGTCAAGGATGGTCATGGATATTATGAAATTTTTCTTTTTGTACGTGTTAGTGCTGTTTGCTTTTGGAAGCGGTCTTAATCAGTTATTGTGGTAAGTAATTGCCTCTTTAGTATGCCTATTTTGATCATAGTATCGTGTTAGTATTCATTTTAAATATGTGATTCGGAAACGTAAGTAGCTGCTTAAAATAATCAATGCCCAAGGGAGGACTAAGCCCAAGAACTGTCAAAGCTTAGCCGGGCCTAAGTCCATTATGCGAAATTATGCGCTCAACGAATGTTTCTTTCAAAAAATTTATTGTGTCGCGGGCTGTGTGGTATGTTGTGCCGTCTTATTGCAAACACAGTTCTTCCATATTAATTTCATTCAATTGGAAAACTTAAAAGCCAGTAATCATGACTTTACAACGACCTCAAACGTTCCAACTGTGATCATTTTTGAAGAAATATGGACCATACTGCACAGCAAATAGTGACTTTGTTGATGTAGGCGTCTGAATAATGGCTTGTGAATTTTCTTCACTCCAAATGCGGCAATTCAACCAAAAATTTGTCTGATTGGTGAACAGAATTTCTTGCTGAAAAAGAGGATCAGAAGCAATCTCATTTTCGACTCATTAACTGTGCGAAAGTCGCGCTGAACCAAGGTGACTATGAATATTGAATAAAGTGAATGAACACAGCCCCAATTACTTTGCACATTGGCGAATCGACTCATTTGTGTCCTATTCAAATATACGATTATGTCGACCGTAAGATAGACGTAGCGTACGGTAAGTTTCACGAAAGAACCTTGCTTTTCGAAATAAATTTGCAGAATTTGCAATGCCAAACATTATTGAGCACAAAACAGGTATCAGAACTTGTAGGTAGAAAGGCTGACGACTTGATATAAGCCTCTTATCTACTTACATATATCTACTTACCTACATAAAGTTTGGAAAATTAAGTATCTGAAATATCAGTGATTTGACACAGATGATGTTCCATCTTGCATTTGTTTTTGAAAGATGTCTATCCTAACAGAATGCCAACTAAAAATGTCAAAAGCTGAATCACGTATAACTGGTTTATCGCCTTTACATTTACAACAACCCAGAGTAAAATAGTCTTCAACAGACTACCAGGCGGGGTAATTTCTTTCTGACACTAGTGAAATAACTTAGAGACTGGCGTTGCTAAGTCAAATGCTTTAAATGCAGCAAGGATACCAATGAATCTTTAGTAGTTCTGTTGAAAAGTATACCCTACGTGACACCACCTCCAATAACAGATCCAGGCTTATAGTTTTATAGTGGTCTTATAGTGACATCTGAATATTCATAAAGGAAAATTTAAGACTGTCCATCAATCAAGCGAATGATTCTTGGCGCGAACATTGACTTGAATCACTATGGGTTCATAGGTTGGTTGCGGATCTTTTGAACATAACAAATACAAGAAATCACTACTCGTAGGGAGAATGTTTGACATACGAGTATAATGGCTGCACCTACAAGAGCGAGCATTGTATGACGCCAGAATGAAATAAGGAAAGCTAGTGTCAGCACTGTCAGTCTGACATTGATGTGTTGTAATAAAATCGCCAACTGCAGCGAAAGGTACTCACGAGTTCTATGAGCAGAAAAAGTAAGATAAACACTGGCTGCTCAAAAAGAAAAGAAGAAGCACGAGAAGAGCACTGTGGTGGAAGTAGATAGATACTATCACAGGAGAGGTTGAAATATATAACTAACGTATAAAAAGTGCATGCTCGGGCTACCAAGCCCGAGTCGAAGCCTTCAAAGATAAACAAGGTGACATTATGGTAAAATTCCAGTCGTTGCGAAGTTTGAGTACGAACCATTTCTAGCTTTCTAGTATGAAAGCGACGACGAAGAAAGTTTATCTATCAGGCAGAATAGTTCATTCAATTCTGACCACCAGACCTTGATGAAGTAACGATAGCCATACCCGTTGGAGCTTACGACCAGCTTAAAAATCGAAGCATGATATATGGGTGCTATCTACAAAAAAAAACATTCAGTGCTGACATTTCGGACAGAACATCACTTCAGAAAGATGCAACTTTGAGGTAATTAGTGATTTTGTTTATCTAGGCATAGAAGAATACTAGCGGACGATTTGTCGTCAAATGAAAACTTAGGGTACCATTCTTGAGTTTTCAGAATGTTAGCGAACGCCTGACGACGTTTCGCAAAAAGGCCAAATTCCCCAAAGTAAGCCACATAAATGCCCTCGCTGTGTGCAAACATTTTAAGGATACTTAAAAATCCCTTGAGCGCGCGCAAATTATAAAAAAAAGAAAAAAAAACACCCAGAGGAGTAGGACGACCTTACCAAAAATTTCTTTTACGAGCTCCACAAGAGAACATGATAAATTCGCTAAAATGACGTGAAAATCGTCCTATGCGACCTTAATGCCAAGCTAAATAAGGAGAATATCTTTGGTAATACTGTCGGAAAGTACAGCTTCAACGACATCACCTCCGGAAACGGGAACAGACTTATTGATTTTGCAGTGGGACGTAATGTATTGCAACTATAGGTAACACACGGCAGCCTGGATGACTTCCGATCAACGAATCGTCAACGAAATTAATCTTATCTCGATTAACCCTTCCAGCGTTTTAGATGTCCGAACGTTCCGAACAGCTAACATTGCCGCGAAAAATCATCCTGTTGCAGCTAAGATACGGGTGCGGATATCCATAACAGCCCAAAGACAATGCACAATTGTGAGGAGCAAATCTCCTTTAACCTCGCCAGTATTAAAGGGCAATCAGAGAGATTGCCTCTGATGTGCTGAGTTTCTACCCACCGCAGCCAAGATACCCCTGGTTCCATAGCGAATGCAGACAGGCAAACTTAGCAAAATAGAGGATTTATAAATCGGTCCTGTAGAACAGAACGAACGGGGTTTGAATGCTCTAAGCTCATCAGGAAAAAGGAAAGGGCACGAGAAGCACTTAATCGAGTCCATAGAGAAGAAGTTTGGAAGTTCTACTAAAAAAATTAAACGAACATGCTAAAGCTGTAAAACCCGAAAAGAAATCTGCAAGAATGGACAAGGAAACCTCATAGAAAAACCACAGTCGGTGCTTGTAATCTAGAAAGATTATTACTGCAGACTGATAAACAGTGACAGAATGAACGATTCAACTTGGACGATGACTGAAAACACTTCCATCCACCTTACCAAGATGAAGTCAGGACAGAAATTTGCAAGCTCAAGGCCAACAAAGCTACTTGACCCGATGGCTTAACTGTGAGTTGTTCAAAGCTGCATATGATGACTGGATACGGAGCATACATCAATTCATCTCTATAATCTAGTTGACGAAATTATGCCCGAAGAATGGAACCTCTTCATTGTTTGCCGGTTTTAAGGCAAGAAGATCCCCTGAATTGTGTCAACTACACAGAAATACTCGTAAGTGTTCTAAACATCGTACTCGTATATGAAATCCTGTCTGCCGTATTATGTAAAAATCTAATACGTACCTTCATCATCCCAGTCCTGCTTTACAGCGCAAAAGTTTGGATACTGACAAAAGCAGATGAAAATGCTTTGGAACGCAGTTCTTCGGGTTATTTGCATCAATGGAGAATGGAGGAGACGTCTCAACAGCAAACTTTACGCCCTGTACAGAGATTCCAATCTCATCAGATAAGCACGGATCGATTCTATAATAATTATTCAGGCAGTCTTAAATATATAGGGACGTAGTAAGAAACCTCTTCTAAATTCAATTCTCATTTGTTTTTGTAGGTACTATGCAGATTTAGAAAAGAAACGTTGTCCTGAAGTATCATCAAATGCCATCCTCAATGCCAATGGCACTGCCGATCCAAATGCGTGCATTGTTTGGCGAAGATTTTCCAAGTAAGCTCTCCGGTATCTTAATTTTCACCAAAGCAAAACATATCCTTCTTTCCCTAGTCTCTTTGAAACTACTCAAACCCTGTTCTGGGCAGTATTTGGGCTTATTGATCTTGATAGCTTCGAATTGGATGGCATTAAGATTTTCACCAGATTTTGGGGCATGCTAATGTTTGGAACGTATTCCGTCATCAACATCGTTGTACTTCTTAATCTATTAATTGCTATGATGAACCACTCTTATCAACTTATCTCGGTATGAAGGATTATCTTTTTTCACTCGTAAACATGTACCTTATCCTTCAGAACATTTCTTAAAGGAACGTGCCGATGTTGAATGGAAATTTGCTCGCTCAAAACTTTGGATTAGCTACTTCGAAGAAGGTGGTACTTGTCCGCCTCCGTTTAACATTATACCAACACCCAAATCCATTTGGTACGCATTCAAGTGGGCACGAAGGATATTCTGCAGTGGTTCATCAGCAGCAAGAAGAGAACATTTGAAGACTATTAGGGTAAGTATCATAGATCAAAATATACTAGGTTATCCTTGAAACTATCAAATTTCATTCATAGAGAAAGGCACAACAGGCTAACGACAGAGACTTTAAGTATCAGGTAAGATTTCAATTCAGAAATATCCTTTTACCTAAACACATGTAATTCAACTGCTTACCAGCAAATTATGAGGAACCTTGTAAGACGGTACGTTACCGTTGAACAAAGAAAAGCCGAATCACAGGGTGTGACCGAGGATGACGTTAACGAGATTAAGCAAGACATTTCGGCATTCCGTTGTGAATTGGTGGAGATTTTGAAAAACAGTGGCATGGACACAAACGTTACCGCTGGTCAAGCAGGAGGTGGCTTTTATGATTTTCTACATTCAAAGGATTTTATTTACAATTGAATTTTGTCTAGGAGGCGGGGGAAAGAAAAATCGCCAGAAAGAACGACGTCTTATGAAAGGCTTCAACATAGCACCGCCTGGATCAACGGGATCTTTAGCTCCTGTTGCAGAATTCTCAACATCCCTAGATCAATATGAGAGCCAACATGAGATGCTAAGTTCGACTTTGACAAACATCTTTACTCCGAATTTTATGCAGAAGAAACTCAATACATGTTGTCCAAATGGAGTTTGTACAACTAACTTGGTCAAGGATCCCACAATCAATGTGCAAGCTATGAATAAGTATAATAAGAGCACTGTGAAGCCATACAATAAACGTATTGCTGGACACAAGAAACGATGGGGTAGGGTTCTAACCCACAATTTAAACAATCAATTTTATATACGTAATCCACATTCGTTTAGGAACGCTTATTGAAGCAGCTAAAGTTGGTAACGTATCAAAAATGCTAGGACGATCTAAGTCGGAAGATTCAGTTTGCAATTCAACACCAACAACACCCGTGCACGGAGTACACGTCACGTATGCACAAAACTGTGGAACATATCGTGGTGATTCAACACCAAGTGAGGCAAGCCCTTGTCACAGCAATAGCAGTAGTGGTACAACGTTCTTTCATGCTTCAACTGGTAAGTACTACTAAATAAAATTTTAATCATCTAAGTGTGAGCGAAACAATTTTCATTTCCAGGAATAACTGCCATTGCTGCCTTGAAAAAGAAACGAAAGAAGTTCTCATCGAGCAAGAATACCAGCCCAGTCACGGAGTCCATATCTACAACCACTTCTGAGTCGCTCAATGACAAGGTTTTGTATATTATGTAAAAAAAAAAAAACATTTTTCTATGTTTTGCTACCGATGCACTTCATCCTGTACCACCATCCTGTATTATTAGGACTACGAATTTTTGTTTACCGTACCTGAGTACGGCGCCAGAATCAGGTATCCATATGTGCTTTCAAAATTGAAATCCAAAAACAGATTCATCCTCATCAAGACTTCATTCTATTCACAAAAAATATCTGTGACATACTCGCACATAATATCTCGAAGTTAAGGTTTAATCTGAGCTTTCTTGAAAACACTGCATATTTGTTAACTACTCGGAATCCATTAAAGCTGCAACTCAGCTTTTTTCGAAAACAATAACAACAATTGCTTACAACAGCTGGAAAGATTATTAAAATAAACTTTGGGCCCCTTTTAGTGGTATTTCTACCAAAATTCTTATCAAAGCATGCTTAACATTTCCAGCTTCTTTCTTCTGGGCTGTACTTCTCCCTTTGTTCAACAATTTTGTCCTTAATAAATTACTCCTGAAAATATAGAACACCAAGGCAAGAATGGCTGGAAGGTAGTACAATGGGGGAAAAGCCTCTCATGAGGTCCACAACTCAATATAATTGATGAGAAGACCGGTTTCCTTGTACAGAATTGGGTGCCGTCTAGAGATTACTGGTGGTTTCCGTTTGCTCCACCAGTAATCTCTAGACGGCAGATATATAATCATAAAATCACGTATACCAGCGATACATGCATGAAAAGAGAGTAGTACGAAAGTACAGCATCATGGAAATTAAAGTATCTATCTTCCCCGGCACTTCTTTTGCACAGTGATCGCGGGGCAAATACAAATAACATATTCATTCCTGAGCTCGACGGTTTCAGAATGAGAGCAATATGATGCTGTAACAAATTAGGTATCGCAAGCTAGAACGTAAGCACAATGACGGGAACATTTTTCGAACTAGAAAACGTATTAGAGCAACGTAAAAGTTATAAGTGTAATTTGCGTTAAAAAAAAAAAACAAAGTGGCGAAATGTCTGAAATAGTGCAAGCACTCGAACTTCCAAACGAAAGCGTCAAAAATGTATTATTCCGGAACGGAACAATGTAAAATTGGAGTTGCTTTCATCTTGACAGCTGAACGTTACATGATAAGCAAACCGATAAAGTGCATATTAAGTTAGAAAGTGAACGTTACAAAAATAAGCCGAAAAAGCAGCAGCTAGTTCACGTGGCATGGCCACATACTCTCGTACCATTAGAGGCATTGTATCGGAAATTAGCAGAGGTATATATGGAGGCGACAAACAGTATATGAAGCGGAATATCGAAGAAAGTCCCAAGTGAGCAGTGATACCTGTTAATCAATACGTAGAGTATTTAAAAGCTTTACGTGACGGAGGATCTGCACAAAAATATTGCATCGACTGTCGCGAACGAAGAGAAAATGATTGATCTTACGGAGGTCGATATTAACGAAGCCATGAAGAGAATCAACCGGTCTGATATACTCGGACGAATAAATGGCTCGCGATTATATTAAATAAGTTCAATGCGGGGTGATCGAATGTTTAGCCAGTAGAGAGACGTTCCTTGTTTCATTGTATGTTATAGAAGCAAAGGCGGCACGATAATCTGCAACAACCGTTAATCGGTGGAACTAATGTCCCATATTTTAAATATTTACGAGCCGATTCCAGACAGTTGACAACGCAATATTGCTCAATAGCAGTCAACACGTCTTGGGAGTCAGTTCGACACATGACGTGATTCAGACTTTACGGATAGTGATGAAAAAACATGGCAAAGCTTCGAAGGATATGCATACAGTCTTCATCGATTTGGAATAAGCGTTCGATGAAGTTCCCAGAGATTTTATTTGGACGCGCTAAGACCTCAAAATGTACCCGACACTTACTTACATAGCCTCAGCTAATATATTATGCCCCTCCAGTTAACGTGGTCTTTTGCCAACTGCCTTCAGTTGCACACACGTAATTGTTTCACTTGTATACGCACCCTTAAATGATTTCGTCCCTCTGGGTTAGAGACTAACGCTAATGTCTGTGGGCTCAATGTGACCTCGCCATCTAGTCAGTTAGTTATAAGACCGATACTCACCTACGGAGTGTTTGTCTGGTGGACGGCCTTAGACAATGCAGTCAACTGCAGCAAAGTAAGCAAAGCCAAACGGACTGCATGTCTGTGCATAATGAGTGCCTTACCTACTACTCCCTCCTCGGCATTGGATATTCTGTTTCACTTGACACCCCTCGATATTTTCAGCAGGCAACGCAGCTATTCTAACACACTAGAAATCCTTCCAGAGAACGTCGACTACACTATGCCCAAACATTGCTTTAACAAAGACTTTCATATAACCATCCCATTTAGATCTTTCTGGGAGGAAGATGCTTTCATGGACGACATGCCAATCCATTTCTCTACGAATGGATACAAGACAGAAAACTGTGTTTTCTCAGATAAGCTTAACCTGAGCTTTTCCTTCCCCCTTCTAAATCACTGTAGCGTGTTCCATGCGAAAATTTTGGCGATTAAAGAAGTCTTGTCCTGGCTGCAAAGGGAGTAAGGCCACTATCAAATCCCTGGACTCAGTCTCACAAAATTCTAAAACCGCCCTTGACTGCCGATCATCTCTCAGGGAGATAGCAGATCAATTCAACATTCATCTGTATTGGGTGCCGGGGCACGGATACACGAACTCGCTAAAATTGGAACCACTTTACCTATCCTACCTGAAAAGTTATCATCTGTATACCAATCGCTACCTTAAAAGTTATACTAAATCTAGATGCTAACATTGTAAAAGAACAAACCTTAGGTGCCCTTTTAGCTCAACATGTCTAGCGAGCAAACAAATCTGGCCAAAGATGGATCAGAATCGCTCTAAAAGTTTGATCTTTCAAAATCGGAAACATCTCAGCGCTATAATAGGTGCTATAACTGAACACTGTCTTATAGGCTATGCTTGCCTAGGCTTGCAAGAAGGCTTGGCGCTTTTACACACGAATTCTGCAGATGCTGCATGTCCGAGGAGGAGGTGGAGTCAATCCTCCACCTACCCTATACATGTACAGCTCTCTCCCTAAGAAGAAAACTCCACTTAGGAGCTTTCTTATACGATGACATAAGCTATCTGAACAATATAACAGCTCATACGCATTGTCAGAAGCTCAAATTGATTCCAAGTGTTGGAGGGTCACAGATCCATTTGATATCACAATTGGCCAACAGGCCTAACTGTGTGTGTGTTTTTTCAAAGCCACTCTTACCTAACCTAACCTAACCTTCGTCAGTGTTTAGTCTTCTGCAACGAAAAGCAGGACTGGGATGATCATTGTCTTCTATAATGTCTTTTTGGTTGCTTGAAAGAAGACTATTCAATTGTTTTCTAAGCTGAAAGAAGCAGCGATTAGCAAGAGTGATTATTCGCACGATTTGCACGCAGTTGTCTTTGTCGGAGTTGATAGCAGAGCCGAGGTAGATGAAGTCCCTTACTATTGTATCTTAAAGTTGTAGCTGCTTATCTTGAAGATTTACCCTGGGTGTCGATATTGTATCTCCTTCTTTGTTGACTGCATATACTTTGTTTAGCAATTCAAAAATGGTGGAAGTTAAACTGTCGCGATTTGCAAATTGCGTCCAATTTTTGATAATCAACGTGTTGGAGGGCAATCAATAGCGAATATTCAAACAGATCTGCCCGATTACTGATGTCACACCAACGACAAGTGTTGGTCCAGCAGAAAACATCATATCTGTTCGTCAGAACGTTGCCGAGAGTCCGGGAAAGTATATTTTTTTAAGAGGTTATAGCCACTTCTGGCGAACGAAAGGACAAGATTTTCTCGATTTCTTTTCGGCAGCATAATAAATATTTATTTGAAATTGAATAACATTGTCGATTAGTACATGTCTTCAATTACTTGTACAAATTTTTTCATAAAAAAATATTTCAAAATGGCGGAGCTGCAGCTGTTTTCCCGAAGCGCCTTGTTTTGAGCATCAATGGCGGTGGACAGGATAACTCTGGAACAGCTTTGGTCAGTATATTCGATTAGCTTGTGCTTGAACGAAGGATTTGTCAAAATATGGGCGGCAGTTTTTACAAAAAGCTGCATTTTCGAATATCTCAATTTTCGGTCTAAAAGAAAATTTCCCACAAAAAATTAAAATCCTTCATTCAAGCTCAAGCAATTACTATAACAAACAAGCAGGAAAAAAATTGGTGACGACCGATGTCTGGATTTCAAGAAATCGTGTCCACCGCAAAGGTGTTTTTTGAAAAGCACGATTCTGAGAAAATCGTGTTTAGAGTTTTGATTGTAGATTTTTCATATGTAACATTAATTTTTGTACACTAAAAGTTTTTTGTGTCATTGGGCCAGGGCTATACAGTAGTCCTTCTGAATCTTCTGTAGCCTCGAGAGCATCGATTTGCTGTACGGCCGAAGTCGCGCCGCACCGACGGGACCGTACAGCTGCGTTACCTAGCATCGAGGCGTCACACTGTGATTGCTTATAACTCCTGTTCTAAAACTACGATCATTATAAAATTTTTTGAGCATATTTTTGAGAATTTAATATAAACGAATATGTAATAAAAAAAAATTCGATTTTTTTCGACCCTATAATCCCTTATGAATTGCATTCGAAACGGTTTTTTGTTTAATTTTTTTTTTCAGGAGGCACCAATCAATCGACGACGCCCATTGGTAGTGTCAGCTTCTTCACCTCTACCTGAACAGACTGATTTGTGTCCTCGAGGTACTTTCGTAAAGTCCGGTTCAGCCCAGTTTTCCGCGTTTTGAAGCAGGCACACAACGATATTATCAGCAGTGAACCACTCTCCAAATTGATCGCGTGAAGCTATCCTCTCGTTTTCGTACCGTGAACAATAAAAAAACATGTTCTCCGCGTTGTCCGAGATAGTTTCACAATATGGTCAGTTTGGAAAGTTTTCGTGTTTGCGTTTAAGTGGGTGCTCTCTGTGATAGCCATGTCCCGCCAAAATCGATCATTGGTATAAGACGACGTGTCTACCATTGTTGTTGCCAGGTTGCAATACTGCTGTTCTTTTCATATTTTCATTTTTGATCATTTAAGCGGCCATTTTGGACTCGCTATTGAGCCTTACCATTTCTACCATGTCGACAGGTAGCATTGAAGATATGCAATAATTCCGTCCACTGTTCACCGTGACTTACGAAAATCGTGTTGGTGTTCCGAAATACCTCTTGCTGCTACAAGAATCTGGCAAGAATCTACTGTAAATGATCCTCTGAAGGATTTTTTCGACTATGGCAATAAACAAAAAGACCGAAGGATCGTTTGGGTTTGCCAATAGCAAAAGCGGTTGGTGTTTCCAAGGCTCAGGAAAACCGCCGTCTTGAAGACACGCGATAAAGATACTGGCAAATAATTCCGGCCGTATTTTAATCTTTAAGGCTTTGTTTGGAATACCATCAACTCCCGGTGATTTTTTGTTTTCGCGTGTAATCGTAGGTATCGGTGTACTCTAGTGATGAATTTGACCCACCGGTATCCTACTTTCTTGTACTTTCAGTACCGGGCATATAGCGAATCCGTGCGGATACCTTTCAGCTTCATTAATACAGTTTGATTAGTTTGAGGTAATAATCGTGATAAAGTTGTCTAGCATAGGTGTTTGACAGACTTAACCGCTTTTTTTTTGTACGAGGGCGGGTCAATAAGTCCGTGACTTTTTGAATTTCTGACCTCTTTACTGAAACAGCAACACTGCTCCTGTCAACAGGCATCTGTCAGTTGACTCCTGTCAAAATTTAAACTTGCTGCGTCAGTTAGTTTGTGTTTGACAGCTATTTTTATCAGACTACTCACTAATTTGAGGAGAAAATGGAAAAAAGTGAATTTCGTGTGCTTCACTTCACAGGAAGGTTTGGCGTTGTTTAATCGCAATATGGAGGAGTTTTTGCGCCGTTTTGTAACCGTGGACGAAACATGGATCCATCACAACACACCAGAGGACAAACAACAGTCAAAACAGTGGGTTTCTAAGGGTGAATCGGCGCCAAAGAAAGCCAAGGTGGGTTTGTCAGCCAATAAAGTTATGGCGACTGTTTTTTGGGATGCACGCGGGATAATCCACATTGACTACCTTCAAAAGGGAAGAACAATCAATGGGGAATATTATGCCAACTTATTGGACCGATTCAATGACGATTTGAAAAAAAACCGACCTCATTTGGCCAAGAAAAAAGTTATTTTCCACCAAGACAATGCAAGGGTGCACACATGTGCAGTTGCCATGGCAAAAATCCATGAATTGGGCTATGAATTGCTCCCTCATCCACCCTATTCTCCAGATTTGGCTCCGAGCGACTACTTCTTGTTCCCAAACCTGAAGAAATGGCTTGGTGGAAAAAGATTTGACTCCAATGATGAAGTCATCTCGCAAACAAAGGCCTATTTTGAGGACCTCGACAAATCATTTTTTTTGGAAGGGATAAAAAAATTGGAGAAGCGTTGGACAAAGTGTATAGAGCTCAAGGGAGACTACGTTGAAAAATAAAATTATTTTTTTATCAAAAAATCTGTGTTTTATTCCAAAAGTCACGGACTTATTGACCCGCCCTCGTATCTAGTTCTTACTTTTCGACATGCATGTGTGCGTTGCACTTGCTGGTCATCCGCATTTCGAGCCCGTGAACACTGATAAGTTTTTGTTCGGTGGCATACCGATCTTAGTTCCGCTATTTCAAATGTCGCATTGACGCATTACTTGCATTGATTACACAGGTCCACAAAACAAAGAATTGTTTTTGAGTTTTTATTTCAATGATTATTTTCTAATCCGTTATACCGAAAAATAACTACCAGGTGTATGCACAAGTTTTTTCCGATTTTTTTTTTTGGTAAAAAAAGTACGTAATTTTCTAGGGAAATTAATTTTTTTGTTATTCAAAATATTGGCCATTGGCTTTTACACATTTCGCTCATCTTGCAGGTAATTTATGAATAGCATGGCAGAAAAACTGCTTGTTGCCTTGCCTTGTCAGACTTTATTGATGATATCCTTATTTTCGGCGGCTTTAATCTTCCTCAGCTACAATGGACTCCATCAGATGATCAATCATTTTTCATCGCTTCAAATGCCAAATCAGCTAAGGAATGTCTCTTCTTAGATCGCTTAACAGACTCAAGTCTATGCCAAGTCACTGGTATATCCAATTATATGGACAGGCAATTAGACCTTATTTTCACAACAGATCCAATTAACTCTTCAGTCTCACTTTGTCCCTATCTCTCTCAACCATCGATAACTATCCCCCCCCCCCCCTTCTACTTTTATTTTTTCATCCCACGATTTTCATAAAGCAAACTTTCACAAACTCAGTGAATATCTCAGCAGATCCCTCTTTAACTTTCACAACCTAAGTATAAATGATGCCTTATCCATTTTTTATAAAGAAATATTTAATTCTTTTTCCCTTTACGTTTCGTTTTCCCAGCTTAAAACATCATCTACTAGTCCTCCCTGCTATAATCGCAAGCTTCGTTCCTTACGAAATAAGAGAAATAAGTTATAGGCTGTTTTCCTGCGTACCAGATCCTTTTCCGACTATTCCAACTATCTTGGTGCTTATCTTCATTTCACCGAACTTTACCAGCGCTACCTTAACAATGCGCAAGTCGACCTTATAAACGACCCTAAGTCCTTTTTTCAATTTGTTAACTACAAAAGAAAGTCCGATAGTTACCCTCCTTCCCTCTCTTTCAACAACAGGTCACCATTGCCAACCTATTTGCCAGAGCCATCCTATTTGCCTACTGAACTCCTCCAATGGCCCACTTCTCTCTCATATTTTGGACCCGTCTTATATCGAATATAAATTACACCAACTCAATGACGAATTCACACCCGGCCCAGATGGCCTCCCTGCCATATTTCTTAAAAAAAAACCTCCTTCATAACCCCGATCCAAAGAATGAAATAACCAACTATCGTCCCATCGCTAAACTCTCCCATATACCCAAACTCTTTGAAAGTATTTTGTATGAAGCTCTAAGCTTCCAATGCAAATCACTTATTTCCCCTAGACAACATGGCTTCCGAAAGGGTAGGTCAACCACCACAAATCTCGTTGAATTCGTATCCTTTGCCCTCTCTGCCCTAGAGAATGGCGATGAAGTCGATGTAGTTGCAACCGATTTTAGCAAAGCCTTCGATGAAATCTCTCATCGGTTAATCATCTTTAAATTGTCTGCCCTCGGCTTTGAACCCATACTGTTAAAATGGATATTCTCTTACCTCGAAAACCGTTTTTACAGTGTTCGTTTTAGGTCAGCCCACTCCGCTCCATTTTTGGCCACCTCTGGAGTTCCACAAGGCAGCCATCTCGGTCCCCTTCTTTTTATATTAACCATAAATGATCTCGATATGATCAAACACTCGTCTGTCTCCCTTTAAGCCGAAGATACCAAATTTTTCAAAACCATTTCCTCTTCTCATGACTCTTTCCTCCATCAACAAGACCTTGATAGTTTTTCGATCTGGTGCCTCAAAAATTCTTTGGAACTTAATATCGCCAAATGCCAATCCATCACCTTCTCACATAAGCGGAACCAATCTCCTCCCCGACTCTATCTTCTCCATAACCAACCTATCTCCTCCGTACAATCTCTTCGCGACCTCGGCATTTTGTGTGATAGGGTGCTCAACTTCCGTTTACATATGGATAAGATAATCCTCAAAGCCAACTCTGCACTAGGATTTGTAAAACGGTGGTCCTAAGAATTCACCAACCCATACGTGACCAGGTCCCTCTAAATTACTTTTGTTCGCCCCCTCCTAGAGTGCGCCACTCAAGTATGGTCCCCATATCAACGTGTTCATATCTCGAGAATTGAAAGTATCCAGCGCCGTTTTCTTCGATTTGCTCATCGAGGTATGCCCTGGGTCGATCCTTTTAATCTACCCCCTATCAAAACCGTCTCAACCTTATCAACTTAAACACCCTTGAAGATCGCAGAGATGTAGCAGACTTTCTCTTCATTCATCGACTACTTTCAGGTCACGTTGAATGCGCGTCCCTTCACAACTCCATTTTCCTCAACACTAACCCTCGTAATCTACGTACCCCACGACTCTTCTATCTACCAACCCACCTAACCTGCTATGGCGCGAATGAACCAATCTTCCGTATGCTACGTAAAATCAACTCAAACCCTGCCGTCTTTGACTTCCACCGCACCACTTCCTACCTCAAATCCGTTCTCCTTCACCACTCCAACCAACCTTAGTTTTAAGTTTTAGTTTAAGTTTAATTTTTAAGTTATAGCTTGTGTTAAGCCGAATAAATGGGGTCCCACCAAAATTACCTTTGCTTATAAGACAGTAGAGCAGACAATTTGCATTGCCAGCAGTACAGATGGCTTAAGCGAACTAAGTTCGAGATAAGAAAATATAATGTTCAATGTGACCTAATTGCATATAAAATTAGACCTTATGAAGCAATTCGTAAAAGCTCTTCGTTAAGATTCATACGAAGCCAAAGTAAATGGTAGTATTTCTTCGGAACACAAGTAGCGAAAATAATAACCAGCAACGAATTTTTCCAGCTACTCAATACTCAGAAAAGGCAAGCATGGGGCAGCCTTAAAGTAGTGGTTCATGGTTTTCCCGGAAACATAAAAGCTGAGAACTATAAAGAGCTGATTTCAAATATGCTGGAAGACTTTAAACTCATGGGTTACAGAATTTCACGTAAAGTGCATATGTTACATGCTCACTTTGAAGACAATTCGGAAGAACAAGCTTTGGTGTATTTTGAACGTCGTTATCAGGGCCAATATTATGAGAGAATGATGGGAGATTATAATTAAGGGTTAATACGAGAGAGTCCATACAATCACGTAAGAAATACATATAGGATTCATTTTGAATTATTTGTTTATATATTTTGTTGATATAATTATTTGTTTTAATTATTTTTTTGGTTAGTAGAACAATTTCAAATTCAAATGACAATGATTTTGAACGGCTTTTCGTGCATTACTCACCGATTTTTAGTGCCCCAGAACCGCAAATTTTGTTTGCTCACATATCCACACGGGGCTCGTCGCCTATTATTATTTTTGACGCAAAATCGTTGAGATTCAGGAGGGCGTGAGAGTAGATTAGACACGATTCACGGTCAACACCAATCAGCTGGTGGACTGTCTGCACTTTGTAAGGAAACCTCTTCAAGTCTTTCACTAAAATGCTCCGCAGAGACGTGCGTCTAATTGCTAATTGCATGGCAAGCGGAGCGTTTACGGGATCTTCAATCATGGCAGCGATATTCTCGGTCGAACGAGAGGTAGGAGGGTTTCCAGTGCTTGCTCCGTCCCAAGTTGTTCCAGTTTCTAAGAGTCGTATAGCTAAACGCCTCATTGAACGACCAGTATGAACCGGGCGGCCAGGAAAACGGGCACAGAATGCACTTTGCACTAAAATAACTGACGAATTGTTCATCCAAAACATTGTGACAATTTTCAGCGTTCTTCCGCATTCCACTGCTTATTCACACAAATTCCAATTCTCTTTGCTTCACAAATGTCAAAACCGAACTGACGATCGACGTCATCTGCAAAATCTATGGCACTTACCGGTAGGATCATACATTATGGCCCTCTTTGCACAATAAAGAGATAAAAAATAGAACTTTTCTTAAAATCCGTATTTTCATTCTGACAGCCACACAGGCAAACTTTTTAAAGTAACCGTTTTTTTTGTTAATTAGTAGCGTGGGAAAAATAAGAAAATTAATAATAATCAGATAATTAAAACCAAAGATTTGTGTTCACCGGTGTTATTAACCCCGATACCTGGGCTATAAAATCCCCTGCAGGTCGGGTTTCAAAATGAAATCAAAAAGCTTGTTGTGACACCTTTTATAAAGCTTTTAAGGGATGTAAAAGTTTCAGGGATAACTCTTGATCAAGAACTCACCTGGACACCCATATTTAAAAAAAAAACATAGATAAAGCCATGATCTTACTTTGGAACGCCCAAAATCTTATTGGAAAAAAAAACAGGGGCACAGCAATCGTTAGACTTATGTTACTTAAAAAATTGCAAAATGTAGCTAATGTGCTCACATCGGGTGATAAGAAATTCAACTCAATGATACAACCTGGAGATCTAGCTTTAAAAACGTCCCCTAGTTTCGCTAGTTTCTCATTAAATGAATGTGGGTACCATTTACAACTTATCGATCACAATTTATTTTTATTTTTCAATTGTTTTTCTCGGTCTTCTAAGCTCTTCGAACTTGTGTCTACCATTTAGAGGTGAAATAAGCAAAATTGATGTTTACTCATACACCGCTGAACATATGTGTAGATAAATTGTGTCCGCTCCATTTTTGTTATACCATCTATCCACCCCATAGTTTCCTTGCGACCCACTCATTATACCCTCTACGCCTTGAACCCCATATATACTCGTATGTGTATATTCGAATTACTTTCAACATTTACTAATTACATAACCTTTTATTTTAATTTATCTTAAGGCCTTAAAACGTGTTTCAAGTTACCCTGCCACCACAGGTGAAGCACCACGTCTAGCAGCTAAACCACGACGTCATGAACAAACTCAAAGTCAACATGATTCCGTCGAAACATCTTCAGAGTTCATTCTCTCAAATGAGATACCATTGGATCCATCCAATACATCCGTCAATTCTCGAGAGCCCTTGATCAGTGCATCAAGTGTTGCTACTAATTAAACAATTTTAAAAACAGCAACCACAACACTGCCCAAGAAAGCCTTTAAAAGGCTAAGGAACCACATTAGAATTTATACACGACCAGCACATATAATTCGCACA
The DNA here is from genome assembly GCA_949129095.1 of Volucella bombylans. Taxonomy (NCBI): domain Eukaryota; kingdom Metazoa; phylum Arthropoda; class Insecta; order Diptera; family Syrphidae; genus Volucella; species Volucella bombylans. The sequence continues at coordinate 103,039,345 of OX422144.1, read as the reverse complement.
ACGAAATAAAACATTAGTTAACCGCTCAAAGTCAACACTGACAGATGATGTTCACATTTTTGTAAAAAAAAAAAAAACAAACAATTAGCTGTCAGTGGTATACATAGATAAATTATCCATTACAACATATCTAACCTAAAATCATATCGATGTAAACGTTGCCTTAGCTGATAAAAAAAATTAAAACACAAAATCTGTTAACCTAATCACAAAACATATTTAAAAAAACAAAAAACCATATATTTAGAAACAACAAAAAATATTTTTTAGGAAAACTGTACCTATAATTTTATATATATATTTTTTTTAATTAACACAGAATTTTAAATCTTACAAGAAAGATGAAAATATTTCGAAAAAAGATTTGACTTAACTTGGTCATATCTGAACGTCAAAAGATTGTATTCGCTGATGCGAGCGGAGTCCATAAATAGATACATGCTTAAAAATTAATAAAAATATCAGACTTTTTCCAGAAATATGTTAATCGTAATACCTTTTCGAAAAAAGGCTACTGCAAAAGCAATTAATTTCAGATTTTGGCAATATTTTGTCACATACGATATAAGTATGTAGACAAGTGAGGATCTTTATACTTCAGCTGCAAGCATGCTACAGAATGTTTTAGGCTCTTTACAGGATCAGGTCAACGCAAAATCAAACTCGCTAAACTAACAAAACGAGACCGATCGTTTTTAGAAGTCACTCGAAACTGGTAGCTTGATTTGACGATACATAGTTGACACTTAGTTACAGTATAAACTATTTAGTTCATTACAAAAATAATTTAGCGAATTTGTAGTAAAACAAATGTTATTAGGTACTGTTTATGGCACAAGGGATATTGCTGTTTGCACATGGTATTATATACTAGTAGGTCAATTTTATGTAAAAAAAAAAAACAATAATAATAAAAACTATTCGAAACAATGACGGCAACTATTATATTAGAAAATATTATGTACTTGCAAATTAAGAACCAAATAAATATACAAATAAACTCATTTCTAAAATTGTAATTAATTTGGGATACAACATATTAGGACTTTCCTTTTTCTAAAGTAAGTATGTACAGACAAATTGGAAACACCCAGAAAAAATTGGTAAGAAAGTAGAAACTTTAACTTTCATCATCGGCTCACAACCAGCTCCTATCACTGGAACTCCAATGAGCTCCAACCCACCATGTCGACAGAGAAAGACATCATAGACGCTGCACTACTTGTGGCGAATGGTAAGCGGAGCTGGTATAACAAAAATCGGTAAATGTTACTGCTGTTACTGTTGCCCTGACTTTTTATTTCCTGAAAAGCATTGAGAGGATGGTTGTTGCGCAAAACTCCTTTCTCAATGCATGCTTTTTCTAAGATTTGGAAGATCAAGCTTCAATCAAATCAAATAGTGAAATACCACCTTGATCAAAACGTAATCACCGTGTGGCTCTTCCATTGTTCCGCTTTGAGTTCTGTTTTTTTTTTAAGTTGGTAAATCTGTTGTTGACATTCTATCTAAATCTTAGCGTTATAGCTTGACATTTGCAAAAATTACATAGCCAAGAGTACATCTATCACTGTGTGTGTTGGCGATTTTTTACAATTTTAGAAATGGATTTAAATTTGCAACAACGAACTTGTATTAAATTTTGCGTAAAAACGGGTTTACTGGTGCGCGAACGTTAGAAATGTTGGAAAAGTGTTTCGGCAACGATTCCCCAAAGAAAACGGTCGTTTACCAGTGGCACGAGCGGTTCAAAAGTGGTCGTTAGTAAATGGAAGATGATGAACGCAGTGGCAGACCATCGACATCGAAAACCGACGAAAACATTGATGGAGTAAAAGAAATATTGGAGGACTTGAACATTGCCTATGGATCCGTCCAAGACATTTTGGTTAATGATTTGGGTTTCCGTCGTGTAGCAGCAAAGTTGGTGTCAAAAGACCTCAATTTCATCCAAAAAAGAGACCGTTATAATAGTTACTCGTATCATTTGGTTACTTCTCCACAAGTACCATATCCAAATCATATACCTACTCATACCAAAAAAAAAAGGATCCACACAAATAATTTCGCATCCAAGAAGTATAATGAATGCACTATGTCCATGCGTGCCAGAACGTTGCGAGTAAAATCAAACTGGTTTTATTTTAAGTGTCGTTGACTCGGTTGTTGGTGGGATGGTTATGTGTGATGGCACTTGTGTGATGATACCGGTGTCCGCCGAGTGTGCCGCTTTATGCGTTCGCACAAGAGCTGTTGCAAACCGTATGTATTCGATACGAGTATTTCATTTCATACCAAATACGCAAAAGTTACTTCCCAACAAGTTAGTTACTCGCATCATTTTGTTACTTTTGCAGAAATATCCGCACACAAATGATTGCGTATGCAAGAAATAACATTTGTGTTATTTTTTTTTTTGTGTTTGTAACCAAAGTAACTAAAGTAACGAGTAACGATATATTTGTAACGGGTATTCATTTTGTCTCTACTTTTACAGCACTAAGTGCATCATGAATTTTTTGCCAGAAGGCCAGACAGTAAACAAGGAGTATTATTTGGGCGTTATGAGACGTTTGCGTGAAGCAATTCACCGAAAGAGACCAGAATTGTGGGCAGAAAACTCGTGGATTTTGCACCATGATAACACACCGTGCGTCGCACACTTACCATCATTATTCGTAAAATGAAACGAATACCATCCAACAGCCACCGAATTTACCTGATTTGGCTCCCTGTGACTTCTTTCTGTTCAATCTAGTTAAAAAACCAATACGGGGAACGCGTTTCAGCAGCCGAGAGGAAGTAATGGAAAAATTGCAGGAAGCACTGATGGTCATACCGAAAACCGAATATAAAAAATGTTTCGAGGATTGGATCAAGCGCTGGAATAAGTGTGTTGCAGTCGATGGGGATTACTTTGAAGGGGACAATATAGATTTAGATGAATAAACTTGTATTTTTAATATTATGAATAAATTCCGGGACCAAGGTGGTATTTGCATTTGAATGATTCGATTAGTTTGTTAGTGTGGAGGCTTCAGCGAATGCGTACTTTTTATAAGATTATGTATTGTTACACCCGCGGAGATTGGTAACATTTTTAATTCCCACGCTATAATTTTTTCCTTTATACTACATAGTTCAACATTGTGATGAATATGTTAAAGCTATACAAGCGACTGTCATGTATAACATAACTCGCCCATTCCTCAGAATGATCTCACCCGACTGCACGCTCTCCAATCATTCTTTTTACTACAATACATCGCTAACTTCTGCTTCCGAAATATCTGACATTTCCTCTTCGTGCGCGAGGGAATGGTACTGCGCAGGAATTCTTCGTTTAGTCGTTAAAATAGTCTTTCTATCAATTGGAAGTCTACGAGTATTAGGGTAAAATTTCCCAACCAAACTTAGCAATTAGCAAGGTTTCCCCTGCCACATGTGGTGTTGCGTTGTCGCAAATATCTGTTGGCCAAAGATGGACATTTGGTCTGAATTTCTGTGTCCAAAATATCAAGCTGACTACAATGACGACTAAATTAACCGTTTCATTTTGTTTAAGCCGCTCATAGTACACCAAACCTCTGCGGTCTCCCAAGCAGCATTTTTCTGATGCAAACTGTCGTTTGATGTTGATAAGGAAGATTCCCTTCTGTGAGCATAGGTTCTTTTTCTTACAACAATTTTAATTAATTATCAATTTTCCAGTACAGTACAGTGCAGTAACTATGCATTGGAACTCATGAGCATACAATGTATTAACATTTGACCGATTTCAATTGGTTTTTTGTAATGCTAGTAAAGGGTTTTCCAACAGGGACTTGACAAATTTGAATTTAATTTGTGAACGCACTCTTTCACTAATCATCAAACTGTCACTGTCAATTTATTTAGTAAACTCAACATTTTCATCATGGTAAAGTACACGAACGACCAACGTCTGCAAGTTATAAAAATTTTCTACCAAAACTCCAATTTTCGGTCGTAATTCTCGCCCTAGTAGATTGGCAATAACAAGTTTAGTGCAAAAATTTGAGTCCATATATCCGTTGTGTGATGTTGCCGTGTCAATGAGACAACGGGTTGGTCAAAGTGTCGAAAATATCGCTGCGGTGCAGGCGTCCGTAGCAAACGATCCAAATCAGTTAATTCCGCGGCGTTCTCAAAAATTGGGCATCGCTCAGACCACATTATGGCATATTTTGCGTAAGGATCTTGGTTTACACCCATACAAGATCAAGCTGACTCAAGAATTGAAACCGATAGAATATTTGAAGCGACGTACACTCTCCGATTGGGTTCTGGAGAAGATGCGCCAAGATGATGAATTTCATCGCAAAATCATCTTCAGTGACGAAGCTCATTTTTGGCTCAATGGGTTCGCCAATAAGCAAAATATGCGTTATTGGTCGGGTGAAAATCCACATGTGCTTCATGAATTACCAATTCATCCACAAAAAATAACTGTTTCGTGCAGTTTGCATGCGGCGTTATTGGGCCATATTTCTTGGTCGACGATAACGATCGTCACGTTACTGTGAATGGTCAGCGTTATCGCGCCATGATCACCGATTACGAGTATTTTTGGCCCGAATTGGAAGATATGGACTTGCACGACATGTGGTTTCAACAGGATGATGCCACAAGCCACAGAGCACACACTACAATCGATTTATTGAAGAGTAAGTAGGGTGAGTGTGTTATCTCAAGAAATGGGCCAGTCGATTGGCTGCTTCGTTCGTGCGATTTAACGCCGCTTGACTATTTTCTGTGGGGCTACGTTAAGTCAACACGCCGACGAAGTTCGAAGAGCTCAGAGCCAACATTGAACGCGAAATAGCGGCAAGTGTGTGGCCGAGTTGTTGAAAATTGGGTCCAACGAATCGACCGATGCAAACGTGCCCGCGGTGGCCATATAACGCATATAGTCGAGTTCCATTCATAAATGTTTTAATTGTACTTCAAGCCGATAAGAAAGTTTTTGAAATAACTCAAATGGTTTGTTTGCGTTTGTTTGTGTTACATGCTTGCTGAAATAAAATAAAAACAAAACCTGACCAACGAATTCGCATAAAATTTTATGTTAAAAATAAAGTTAACAGTACAGAAACATTGAAAATATTAAAACAAAACTGTTTTGGCTATAAAAAGAAATACAGAAGTCAGCCTCGGAAAGCTTTTCCACAATCTACTTGCAGGAAATTGAAGTCCTTCGGCACTAGTTTTGTAGCGACACGTTTCAAGTCGAATTGGTTAGTCAAAATTCCGTGAATGGATGCAATCGAGATGTTGGTAATTTCTGCTTAATCTCTGATGGTCAATTTGCAATCAACGACCAGCAAATCTTTGAGTTCATCAACGAGGTCCTCAGTTGTTCATGTCAATTGTCTCCAAGAAAGATTGCAAACGTCGCCGGCCTCACGACCACTTCTGAAATGTGCATGCCAATCGTCATTTCAAAACGTCATTTGTGTCAATTTTTTTTTTTGCGACAACAATGAAAAATCGGATCATAAACTATTTCATTTTCACCACAAACCTTATGTGTATGATGCTTCATGACTCTGGTTTTTCTTTCACATATTATTTGATATCATGTATTGCATTTCTCGAAACGGTACAATCTGTTTATCAACCCTCATATGTCCAATTTTTAGTTACAGATATCGAGTTCTGAAAGAATCATCCATTAGCCGTGGATACATCGTATGTCAAAACGTTTCAAATCGAATGTAGATCGGTATGTCTCTTTCTTTCCTCCCCAACTTTCCTTCGCTCGCGCAGTGTGCGAAGGCAGCCCAGCCTAGTACAATACGTCGTAGGGTTGGGTTGTCTCTTGATATGCTAACTTCGCGTCCCAAATATTTGTATTTAAATACCTGTTCAATCTGCTTTTCATCTGCTATCGTAAGGTTAACGCATATTCCAGAACCGCTGTAAAAAGTTTTAGTGGAATTGTGTCCCCTTGCCTGATTCCTCTTTCTACTCGATACTTCTTTGTTTTTTCATGTAGCACAACACATGCTGTAGCGTTGTCGAATATGTGTTGAAAAAGTTGTAGCTACCTTCCGCCTACTCTGCACTGCTTAAGCGCTTCGATAACACAACAAATATTGATTAACCACTTGAGCGCGCCCTAATTAAAAAAAATATCGATAAGAGTTAACATGTGCAATATGTAGTGCTAATATCAATTACATGTAAATTATTTCTCAACTGAAAAAATCAATCTGCAGCCATGTTTTCTTTTTAATATCTTCGTTTTCTCACTGATGGTGTACGTTGCCCCGAGTATATCGGGCAACGGGCACCTAGGACCTTGGGTATTATAGTCCGTACCAATTCAGTTTGCCATTCTACTGCACAGGTCTCTTAAAATTTCTTTTATCATCTCTTGACATGACAAATATGACCTAAGAAACACGAAAATGGGTGGAGCCATAAACAAAAAGGATCTACATCCCAACGTTGCTTTCAATGCTATCTGCCTGAGGGTGTTTTTTTTTATTTTCCTTCTATTAAACTGAAGTTGAGAGCGCAGTTTCTGAACATCCGATAATTTAAATGTTGTGTTTTGGTTTCCCACACTTGCCTTGACAGTTGCCCAAATATTTTCAATAGGGTTGAGATCTGGGTGATAAGGTGGCAATCGTACTACTTCGTGTCCCGCGCCGTGAATTATAGCGCCAATGTTATGCTTTGGATGGTGTATAGTTCGATGTTCCTTTATAAGCTCATAAAGTTCGAGTTTGAGTATTTGTGAACTATGTGGTATATTGTAGTGTGCAAGCCATTGTAACATCTCAAATTTTCCGTAACCAGAACTGATTTGCTTCTCTTTCCATTTGTTGTGATATGATATGTTGTCCATTACAATAACTGAAGGTTTGGAGAAATTTTCAAAATTCATCTCATCGTGATAATCTCCTGTTTTAATTCCAGATTTAAATAAAAGCAAGGTATTATTTACGAAGTCTTTCTCGCCACCTGCATGCTCCATTATCAACATATCAATGAAAATGGCGCGTTTAATCCACGTCTGGTACCATCAGTCCATGCCCTTGGTATTGTGTGTGAGCTGTGAATATATGTAGCTATAGTCCAAATAAATGATCTCATATCCTTTTGATCTGTATTCCCGCACATTTCTCAAATATTTCACTCATAAAAGTTTAACTTAATTTTCTTAGCACATAAGTTTACGGTTGTTCTCCGTTTTTATATAGAAAGATCCATTTCTTCTTAGAATCCTGTGTAGCGACATAGTGCTAAAGTTAAGCTCCAAATCTTCCAGGACCCGTTTTCTCAACACTTCTAACATCCATCATCATAACATCCATCCAACTTTTATTAAATTAATATTACCCTATATACTTCCAGCTTTAACATATATTTTCAATAATATAATAACAAGATCCACTTTTCCGTGTGCTTGGAAGCAAGCTAAGATTATACCAATCCCAAAAAGGAAAGCAGTAGGCAACTCGTCAACTGAATATAGACCTATCGCTATACTTCCATATTTGTCAAAAGTATTTGAAAAAGTTATACACCATGAAATATCAAGTTTTCTTCAACAAGAACAAGTTCTTTGCGCCTACCAGTCTGAATTTCGGAAACACCACAGCTGCACATCAGCGCTTCTTTGAGTATCCGACGACATGAGAGCTGCAATAGAAAAAAAAACAAATCACCCTTATCGCTCTCCTAGATTTTTCTAAGGCCTTTGACACCGTTGATCATGAACTACTTGTATCAAAATTGAGAAACTTCTATAACTTCTCTGCATCAGCCGCTAATCTCATGCGGTCCTATCTGGTTGAAAGGAAACAAGCAGTTCATGTAAGCAATGCTGTGTCAGATTATATTGCAATTTCAGTTGGTGTTCCACAAGGATCCATTTTGGGTCCCCTACTTTTCGCAATTTTTATTAACGATCTTCCTAAAAGCATTAAAAGTTATAATTTTTACATGTTTGCTGACGATATCCAGCTCTATTTAAGCTTTGAGAATGATCTTATTGATCATGCTGCTTTGAAATTTAATGATGACCTAAAACGTATCCATTGCTGGGCTGATGAAAACCTTCTGCAGCTTAACCCAAGAAAAACGAAGTGTCTTCTCATAAATAGAAACCCCTTATCTTTTATCAACGTTCCTTCAGTATACCTTGGTAATGAACCTATCGAATTTGTAAACAAAGCCAAAAATCTTGGTATTTGGTTCAATACAAAATTATCCTGGGACGACCACGTTTGCTCAGTTGTGGGAAAAATATACGGATGTCTTAGAAATCTCTCCCAAATTCAAAGCTTCACACCAGTAAATACGAAGCTCATGTTGGTCAAGGCCGTGCTCATTCCTCTGATAACATATGGCTGCGAAGTTTTTTGTTGCGCCGGCGCCTTTGCCAGACGTAAGCTCAAAATTTTTAACAATGTTGTGCGATACGTATACGGCCTAAATCGTTTTGCTCACGTGTCGGCTTATACCAAAAATATTCTTGGTTGCACACTTGACCGATATTTTGACTACTGCACAATCAAATATCTACACAGGATTATAATCAACCAACAGCCCCAATACTTATATGATAAACTAAGGTTTTCGAATTCAAGTAGATCTTTAAGTTTAATTGTACCTCGTGTTGTTTATCAAGTTACCGAACGACAGTTTTTCGTTCACGCTCTCTTTCGACATATAGCAGACAACTAGCAGGAATACTGAACATAAATTTCACACCATACAAATACTTTATTTCAATTGTTCAAGAAAGCTTATAATTTTTTTTCTCTCTCTTTGTACTCAAATTTATTTTAATCAGATGTTAATAATTTTAAAGTTTACCTTATTGAGAAAGAATTATAATTTTAGTTAATCTTAAATCACTTATTAATTGTATCACATTTATAGCTTAAAGATTTGAATGGTCTATTATAAATATCGTTGTTATACTGTAATAAAAATACTGAAATACTAATAAAGAGATAAGAGAAAGGTAATCACCATTTTTTCCTCAAGGTGAAAGTTGTATATATTTCGCCGAATAGCTGTGATGTCAAAGTCGTCTAATGAAGTTTTCCATTTTTTGTGTGATACTTTTTTATTTGGTGATTTAGTAACACCTTTCTACTCCTATTCCTTGATAATCGTTTGTATTGATCGGGCCGAAATTCCAGTGAACTCCTCAGTCTGCGAGTTTGTGTACGTTATGGGATTATCTAAACATAAACTCATAGCTTCTTCCAATTTTTTGTTATGCATGTTAACAACAATCTTACGGGCATGACTTCCTATTGGTTTTCCTTTTTCGCGATGAATTCATGACAATTTCCTGTATTTGTATAAGCTTTTGTACGAGCAATGCTATTGTTTTCGTAAAACTGGATTCCAAATAGCAAATCCATCATTTATATGCGTTGGGTCTAGCTTGATTGCAATTACATGCAAATAATTATTAAACAATTACTATTACTAATTAGATACATGTACGAGGGCGGGTCAATAAGTACGTGACTTTTTGAATTTCTGACCTCTTTACTGAAACAGCAACACTGCTCCTGTCAACAGGCATCTGTCAGTTGACTCCTGTCAAAATTTAAACTTGCTGCGTCAGTTAGTTTGTGTTTGACAGCTATTTTTATCAGACTACTCACTAATTTGAGGAGAAAATGGAAAAAAGTGAATTTCGTGTGCTTATTAAGCATTATTTCTTGCGAAAAAAAACCATTACCGAGACCAAGGCTAAGCTTGTTAAATACTATGGGGAGTCTGCACCATCGATTTCAATGGTAAAAAAGTGGTTTACTGAATTTCGTTGTGGCCGTACAAGCACTGAAGATGCCGAACGTCCTGGACGCCCAGTTGAGGTCTCTACACCCGAAACAATCGAAAAAATTCACGATATGGTGTTGGCCGACCGAAGATTGAAAGTGCGAGAGATTGTGGAAGCCGTAGGGATCTCGCATGGCTCAGTGGTTTCAATTTTGAATGATCACTTGGGCATGAGAAAGCTTTCCGCAAGATGGGTGCCGCGTTTGCTCACAGTCGACCACAAACGCAATCGTGTAACAACTTCACAGGAAGGTTTGGCGTTGTTTAATCGCAATATGGAGGAGTTTTTGCGCCGTTTTATAACCGTGGACGAAACATGGATCCATCACAACACACCAGAGAACAAAGAACAGTCAAAACAGTGGGTTTCTAAGGGTGAATCGGCGCCAAAGAAGGCCAAGGTGGGTTTGTCAGCCAATAAAGTTATGGCGACTGTTTTTTGGGATGCACGCGGGATAATCCACATTGACTACCTTCAAAAGGGAAGAACAATCAATGGGGAATATTATGCCAACTTATTGGACCGATTCAATGACGATTTGAAAAAAAACTGACCTCATTTGGTCAAGAAAAAAGTTCTTTTCCACCAAGACAATGCAAGGGTGCACACATGTGCAGTTGCCATGGCAAAAATCCATGAATTGGGCTATGAATTGCTCCCTCATCCACCCTATTCTCCAGATTTGGCTCCGAGCGACTACTTCTTGTTCCCAAACCTGAAGAAATGGCTTGGTGGAAAAAGATTTGACTCCAATGATGAAGTCATCTCGCAAACAAAGGCCTATTTTGAGGACATCGACAAATCATTTTTTTTGGAACGGATAAAAAAATTGGAGAAGCGTTGGACAAAGTGTATAGAGCTCAAGGGAGACTACGTTGAAAAATAAAATTATTTTTTTATCAAAAAATCTGTGTTTTATTCCAAAAGTCACGGACTTATTGACCCGCCCTCGTAACTAACTTTTGGTATTAATTGAATAAAAAGTATGGCGTTAATAATTTTTTTAAGTGATTACCAAAAAAAAGGAAATAAAACACTTAAACAATTTCATTTCTAAGACCTAAAATCCTGTCCTAAAACCTATGAACTAAAGTCCCACAGATAGAAGCAAACACCATAAAATAAATGGAAGCACGCCACATACGGTACGTAAACCTAAACCACAAATAATAAAATTATAAAAAACGTTGAGAACCTCATCAATTACGATTCATACAAATTCAACAAATTCCATATACGAGTACCTATGCCCTGAATTTTTTGCAAAATATTTCATTTCATTGATATCGGTAACGTACAATAAGATAAACATGTTTTTTAGTACTAAGAAATTTTTTAACTTAAAACTAATTTTATCAAGTAAAAAAAGTAGCGTACACGTAAATTCACTTTGTTATATTACTAAATCACTTATTTTAAGCAAAATAGATTACGGCATTTTCATATATGGCAATTCTCCTAAAACGACACTCGGAATCATAAAACCAATTTATCACCAAGCAGCAAGATGTAGTGTGGGCGCCTTTCGCACCACTCCTATCAAAAATATCCTGGCAGAGGCTGGCCTACCGACTATTGAGGAACGAAGAGATAAAATAACGCACAAACTCTACGCCAAACTGATTTTCTCGTATAATTCGCCAATCGACAAAGAAGTAAACCTCACAATGGATCGTAAAAGGAAATACAAGATCCCACCAGCCCTCTTGACAATTCTACAATCTGGCAATGACGAATTTCCGAAAAAAGAGCTATTTAAAATAATAAAGCCAACTTCTTTGGAACCCTCTTGGCTAATAGATTCAACCTCTTTTATAATGGACCTTGCATCGTATGGAAAACCCAATACAAGTGATTTCATATATCGAAAGCTATATCAAAGCATCTCATCCGATTTCAAGGCCAACAATTGGAATCTTATGTTTACTGACGGATCAAAGACATGTAATAACACATCTTTTGCTATCGTTAATGATGATGGCAGTACAATTCGACTTGGGATACTTCCACAAATAGCATCCATTTTCACCGCCGAAGCTTTCGCTATTCTTCTTGCGATAAAAGAGGCCACAAAAATTGGCACAAAGCGAATCATCTGCACAGACAGCCTCTCTACTATCAAAGCTATTGCAAATACCAATAATGACACTAATGTCATCAACAACATCCGGCACTTATTAATCAAGTCAACTCACTTCATAAAGCTGATGTGGATTCCAGGACATGTGGGTATCCCAGGAAATGAGCGGGCGGATGAAGCTGCCAACCTCGCACTGAAATCACCACTTTACCTCTACAACTTCTACACTAAAAATGACCTTGTTAAATATCGTATGGAAAAAGTTGCAAGTGTCGAACAAAATGATTGGCTCCTGTATCAGCACCACTACGCTAAAGTTAACCCAACAAAGACTCCACCCATCTACCCTACAAACATATCAAAAATTAAAATCACCAATTTCATCCGACTACGACTTGGCCATATCTCTGCCACCCATCTCTACATCCTTAAAAAAGAATCCCCTCCCACTTGTCCTACCTGCCACACTACTCTTAATCTTCAACACCTACTCTACAACTGCGACAAAACTAAACCATCCATCATCAATTTACTAACAGGAAACGACATCATCGAAACTTTAAAATATCCGAAAAAATCTAACATACAGAAAATCAATGCCATATTTTTTAAAACAGACATTAATATATAAGTCACTTTAGCTTTCTATATTATAATTTTAAACTAGTTTAAGTATCTTTGAGCGTAAGGCCATTGCAGCTTCTAGCTCCTCTCTCATAGCATTAAATTGTAATTTATTACTTGTTTAATAAAGATATAATAATAATAATAATAAAACTAAATTACAATAATAAATTTACAATTGGATGACAATAGATATTAGTGGAGTATATGTGGGGAAGGATACAAATTTAGGGTTGAGATGTCAGGGAGGAGAAGTAGAGGATGACTGCACTTTTAAACGTCAAATGGTTAGATATTAATTTGATTCGCGGTGGAAGGGAATTCCATAATTTAACAGAACGAATAAAAAAAAGACGCGATGAATTCAAGAATTGATAACGAAAAGGGACAATAGATAGATTTCTTAAGGAGCGATTAAAAACGAGTTTGTCAAATTTTATTGAGATACTATTGTAAAGTGCAACCTAGTAATTTATTGAATAATTCAGAGATATGGTTATATCTGCGGAGATCATATACATATCGTACAGCATCATTGAAAGCAACTAAGAGCTTACGTTGCGATAGTGAGTTCAAATCACTATAAACAACCTCAGCGTAGGTAATAATAGGCAATATCAAAGTAAGCACTAGCTTGCGTCTTGTATCCAAAGGGGTAAAATAGGAAGTAAGCCACAAATTGCGGAGGCATCCGTACACACGGCCGATAACTGCATTTGTGTGACATAACATAACCAAGACTAGTGCTCTGCTCCACAACAGTAATCTTAGTGTTGTCTAGACAAATATCGGGAATTAAAATAAGACCACATTTTCTTTTGCATATAGGAAGGGATTGAGATTTTGTCGGGTTTAGAAGCAATTTATTAGCAACGGACCAAGCAGATATACGGCGAAGATCCTTATTGATAAGATGGACTAATTCATCAAGCAAGAAAAGAGGTTTACCTAAGTGAAGCTGTACATCATCTGCATAAAGATTTACAGAAGTATGGGTGCAGACAATAGGTAAATCGTTGATGAACCTGGTGAACAATAAGGGACCGAGGATAGAGCCTTGCGGAACTCCTTGAAATAACGCCTTACGTGACGAGGATCTGCTAATTAAATTAACCCCCTAAAACCTCTCTGATAAATAGCTTTTGATTAGTTTGACGGCCTTGTCACTGAAACCAAACAAGTTTTTAAGTTTCAACCTTAGAATATAATGATCTGCCCTATCAAAAGCCTTAGAAAAGTCTAGCAAACAAAGTAGAGTAATGTGACCTTTGTCGTAGTCCTGTCTAATTTCCTCTAATAAGTTCACCATCACTGTAGAACAACTATGATTAGTTCTGAAACCAGATTGCTTCGGGTAGATAAGGTTGTTGTTTTTTAAATGGTCAAAAATTAGTTTATCTAAGATCTTTTCGAAGACTTTCGATAAACAAGGAAGTATGCAATTGGATAAGTTTTACAAATCGAATGGGTATATCATCTTCACCGGTAGCGTCAGACTTAATTAACATCACACATTTAAAATCTTCTTCTTTACTTACGACTACAAAATCTTCTAGCAAAGGAATCGTGCCGTCTGAATTAAAGTATAGATTATCATTATTATTATTGTTAAAAGGTTGTTCACCTACAAAGAAGTCATTTAGTGTAACTGGGTCAAGATCGCAAGCCGGGTTAGTTCCTTTGGAGACACCTATCATTTTATGATTACTCCAAAGTTTTTTGGCAGGTAAGGAGGTATTCAACTTTGAAGCATAATAGTTCTTTTCGGATGCACGTATTATTTTAATAGCAAAATTTCAATCAATACTTCTTAATGAACGTTTCCATTTACTATGCAATTTATTACGAGCCTTAATTGCATTAATAACTTCAGAAGTATACCAAGGACACTGTTGGAGCACTTTATCAACAACACACAACAACGATATTTATTGAATTGTAAATTGCAAATTTTTTGAATTAAATCGATAATCTTCATTATACTAAATTTCCTTAATATTTAAACTTGGCGCCTACGAATATCGAGCCGCCATATTTAATGATTGTTAGCTTTCGTTAAAATTTATACCAATTGAATTGTATAAAAAGCAATAAACGCTCAGTTTGTGCGCCTATTTTTTCTCTTGTTCACGCTTGGTTTTTTTGATTCGTCGTCTCCTGTCGCTGTGTCATCTGTGCTCTCGCTGTGGAAAAAATTACCAAAAATATATTACACTCGGAAAGACCGACAGAATCCATAACCCCCCAATTCCAATTCATTTTTGATGTGAATTTTCCTACTAAAATAATAACGTACATTTTTACATCAAAGCGGTCAGACTCGCTGATCGTACAGACACTTTTGATTTCTTATTTTTATTGTTTTAGTCGGGACATGCTGATCAATCAGTTGGGTTGCAATAGATTGAAAGTAATCAACTTTGTCATTTGGGTTAGAGAATAGTCTACATTGTAATTAGGGGGCTGATAAAGTTACTAGCTTTAGTGCATCAATGTTAATAGATCTAAAATCTTTGTAAGTAAAGTAGTTAGCGGTAGTTACAATAGTTTAGATAAATTTACATTATAAGTCAAAAAAAAGGATGTCATGGTCAGAAATGTCGAAAGATATTTAGTCAAAAAGAAGAACAAGCGCAGGATCGGAGACTATGGCAAGATCTAAAGGACTGGGTAAACTAAAAGACTTAGGACGAAACGTGTTGGGTAATTATTGTTCACAATACTACAATACATATGAAGTGCGTTGGAATTTATCGACTCCATAATAAAAAAAATTAAAGTAATTTATGCAACAGTATTTTAGTTCATGCAAAAACATTTACACTTTCGTACCATTTTTGTTCTCTTAAATCCTCTCTCTGCGCAATCGACCGTTGGCAAACTAAATTGGTACGGACTATATCTGCACTTGCTTTCGCGTTGTGTTGTTGAGATGGGTACTACCCGGGTAAGATCAAAAGTAGTAGTTCCCACGGCAACATCAGCTTTTCATTTACTTGATCCATTTGAATAAATGTAAGGAAAGACTTGTACCTGTTTTTTTTTTGTTTTTTTTTTTTTTTTTTGAGAAACAAATATATTTTTCTTATAAATTTGTATTGAATTTAAATTGTTTTTTTTTATCCTAGATTTTTTTTTAATTTTGTTTTAATTTATAATTGTTATTGTATTGACTTAAAAACAAAGTTAATATTTTTTTTTGTTTTATCTTTATCCTAGTTAGTTTTTATCTTGTTGTTGGTAAAGTATTCAATAATTTATCCTCGATCTTGAGGATTTAGAGAATCCATACTGCTTATCCCGTTCAAACTTTTCATGCGATCTTTCTCTAGTATCGCGGACATGAGGTGACTTATCCTGAACATATACGTAAGCTGAATGTTAATACCTTGTTGAATGAAGTTTGTATGTGTTGTGCCTTACCCTGAGATGATATTTGTCTCTTACATCGTCGTCTCCATTTTGTACTGAAAAGATAAAAACAAAATGTTTAATACATACTTGTTTGGAAAATTTGTATATATTTGAATGCTAACCTTCTCGTCGTCGCTTGTGATCGGTGGATGAGTTCTCTTCTAGACGTTCTCGCTTTCGGCCAAGCTTACGTTCTTTTCGGGCATCTTTCTCCTCATCCGTTAACTTGTCCTTGCGATCTTTTACCTTAGAACTGCGCTCCTTTTTAGAGCTCTCAATTAAATCATCTTGTTTCTGGAATATGAAATGAAAAAAAAAAAACTCAAAACAACTGATGAAACAATTCGAAGGTTCTCACAAGCCTCATCCTGTTTTTTTTTTTTTTTTTACAGTAATAATAGAAAGCCCAGTATTTTGTTATTCATTTTTTTGTTAGAATAAAAGTTGTTATTCATTTTATTGAGGACGTTGTCTTTTTTAATTTTCAAGAACTTACCACTTACCCAGGGCATCTTTCATCACACACGCACAATCGGTTTAATCTTTGTTTTTTTACTTACTACATACATCAGTAATGCGCTTCAATTGGCTTGATTGAACTTCACTGCACAATTTTGAATGTTGAATTGCTCCCCGTTTGATAGGTTCTGCTTATTCCAGTCCGACTCTTGGTTATGATGAGGGTTCTGGTATGGTCCACCGAAGTATGTCAAAGTGATGTTTGCTTGTGTTCTCCATATATTGGCATCCATGTTTTTATTTTTTAATAATCCACATCGGAGATGGTTCTTTAAAATGTTTTCTTTCGATCCAAACTAGACTCCGAATTCCTTCATGATTGGTTAGCCAGTTTTTATTAGGCACTTGTTAACAGAAAAGTATTTCCTTTATTGAGTTGCTTTCGAATCGATGCTTAACTTCCAAGGGGTCATTGAAAACTTAATTAAATCAAAGTACGACTCTCCTTTACTCTTATCTCCTCTGAAGAACGGCGTCCTTCTGCTGACGATTTTGCTGCTTTTCTATGGTGCCATGTTTTTGTGCTCACATTACAGGATGTATATTGATTAAGTGGTAAAGTTTAAAGGGCAGAACAAAGTCAACAGTGGAATTATTTGTGTTTCGTAGGATGGTTTTCCAAAAATGTTCTGTTTGATGACAGTGCGGGCTTCTTCATTGTATTTGATTAATCCTTTTTAATAGGCGACATAGATGGGATGAACTATTTAAGATTTTTAGTCACAGGAACACATGATATGATATATTTCTTGATATTTGTAGTAATATTCTTTATAAATGCTGCTTGCATCGGGTACTTCCTTCCGGTTTGACTCAAAACAAACAAATGTGGCAAATTAGTGAAGCTTTTCCAATATCATGCAGTCGCCCTATGCCCAAAGTACCACTTAGTATCAGTAATTGATTCAAATATATGTACATCTCTCGTTGCTTTTTACTCCATTCACTTGGCTGATTTATCTCTAGATCCTTAGACTGTCCACGGCATACAAGCACTGTTTATTTTTTGATTTATTTTTATTTTAGCTTTTCCTCCGTTGTTTAATGGTCTCATCTATATCTCATCAACCGACTCGTATTTCGCTGAACACGCTGTTTTAAATGTGAATCTTGCAGAATATGTTATCACGGGTTCTGCAATCTAAAATCATACAACCACCAGAGATCCAAGGATTTTTGAATGAAGATTTGTGTTTTCGTGCATTGTTGAGTCAATTAAATTGTTTTGTCCAAGAGCTCCACTCGTTGCATTCTTGATGATTGAATAAAGGGATTCCTTCGCGCACATCTCCAATAACTATGGTAACCTCGGAAAACTTAAATGAATATACCTCGAGCAACTAAAATGCACTAAACTAAAAACATTCTTTCTGGGCGTAACTATGTTTCTTCTTAGCTCATAAATCTTTCTGTATTTGTTTAGTATACAAAACACCATTCTTTGATTATTATTTAGTAGATTGCCATTACATGAGTTGTCTTAAAAATTGTCCATCTATTCTTATCAGCTTTAGCAACAAAAAAACCAAATACAGAATTTTGTTGCAATACAATATCCAAAAGGAGTAAGCAAACCCTAGTAAAACAGAAGGTGAGTGTACCGACAGAAAATACCCAAGGATATTTAAAGAATATGGTGTTCAAGGCTTAGCAAAATATCCCTTAGATGAGATTTCTTTTATACGACGAATGATTGGTTGAGTAAATCGAAACAAGGGAAAACAACACGTTGAACAAGACTATCACCACTAAGTACGAAAAGCGATATCCAGATCTTTAATGCTACTAGAACTCTAAGACAAGGTACCGAACTGGCATAAATATGAAAAGCTACTAAGTTACACAGGTTCAATCTTTAATCAGAGAAGAGTATCACGAAAACGTTACTAGGTGGGGTGAAAAGTAACCTCCTTGACCGCCAGAATGCGCTGCTACTGCAAAAAAGGTTATGGTGCCTTGAAGTCCGTTCATATTTAGGCAGACATGCCAAATTTCAGTGCGATATTGTCTTTAGTTTTGTTTTGAAAGCTGATTGTTGTTGACGTGTTTGGCATCATGTTTTGAGTATGGAAAAAAACGATTTTCGTTCTCTCATAAAACATTATTTTTTGAGAGGCAAAACGGCGAAAAGTTGGATAAATATTATGGGGCTAATGCTCCGTCAGATTACACCGTCAAATATTGGTTTCGAGAGTTTCGTGGTGGCCGCAACTCCACTGCCGATGCGGTTACAGAGAACAATGTCAAAAAAATACATGAAATGGTGTTGGCTGACCGGAAAGTGAAGGTGCGCGAGCTAGCAGATACCACAAATATTAGTACTGAGCGCACACGCCATATTTTGGGCAATATTCTGCATATGAAAAAGTTATCCTGCCGCTTTCGAAAGAGTGTTTGGACTTGCTGATGCGGAATCGGGCGGACTTTTGGCATCGATTGGTAACTGTTGATGAAACTTGAATCCACTATTACACACCAGAGAACAAAATGAGTGCCCGGCAATGGACTGAAGTCGGCACGAGTGCTCCGAAGCGGCCGAGGGAGGTTCGATGGGTCGAAAAGATTCTGGAGTCGGATTTCTGGGATTTTCATGGAATACTACCTCGAAAAAGGAAAAACCATCAACAGCGAGTATTGCTGTGCATTATTGGAGCGATTGAAGGCTGCAAAACGGCTTCACATGAATCGAAAACAAATTTTGTTTTTGCAAGACACTGCGCCAGCGCACAAGAGCATCGCAACCACGACTAAAATCAATGACTTACGGCTCCAATTGCTGTCGCATCCACCGTATTCGCCCGATTTGGCTCCCTCGGACTATTATCTCTTCCCAAACCTCAAAAGATGGCTCATCAATAAAAAATTCAGCTTACGCGAGGAAATCATCGACGCCACGGAGGACAAAATACTCCTCCGGAAAATTACTTTTCGGACGGGATCAAGAAGTTGGAAAATCGCTGGAATAAGTGTATCAAGCTAAAAGGGGACTATATTGAATAAAATAAAAATAAAAAACATTTAAAAAAAATTTTTATTCATTCCCAAGGAGATTGCTTTTCACCCCACCTAGTATAATGATATTTTGTCAATTTGAAAAATATAAAATCCTTCGATACTTTGCAGCGGCATGAGACTGGTGAATCTTTACCAAGGACTATTTGGTTATAAGCTATGAAAAAGATGTGGTCAGTAAGGTGAATAAATAAGAATACAACGTGTTTTGTTTTGGATTATCATATCAAATCCTCAACTCTTCAATGAGTCAGCAAAAGAAATGAATTTAGAACGTTGGTTTTTTTTACTGTTTGGTTTTTCAGTGTTCTACTTTTGACAGCTCATGCGTGATTCTTGGCATGTGTCAAATCAAACGTGCTCAGTTAGTATTGCCATTTCATTATGGAAAGGCTTGCCCCCGAACAGCGCTTACAAATTATTGAATTTTATTATGAAAATTCATGTTGTGTGAAAAATGTTTTTGGCGCACTTCCACCATTTTATGGTGGCAATTCAAGCCATAGTGACCAAATTTAACGTTATTGGACATCAAACCACCTATCCGTATGCGTAGAGGAAAATATTGCTGCCGTATCCGCCAGTGTTAATGAAGGCCATGATTTGTCGATTCGTCGCCGTTCGCAGCAATTGGGATTGTGTTATTCGACCACGTGG
Organism: Volucella bombylans; assembly: GCA_949129095.1. NCBI lineage: Eukaryota > Metazoa > Arthropoda > Insecta > Diptera > Syrphidae > Volucella > Volucella bombylans. Next base: position 103,019,201 of record OX422144.1, on the reverse strand, counting down.
AAGATTTTACGCAAGCATCTTGGTCTAAAACCTTACAAAACACAGCTCAATCAATAACTGAAGCTAAACGACCTGCCACAGCGTTGAATTTTCGTTGAGTGAGCCTTAGAAAAGCTGGAGGAAGATACGCTTTTATATCGAAAAATTGTCTTCAGCGACGAAGCTCATTTCTGGTTGAATGGATACGTTAATAAACAAAACGGCCGTATTTGGGCCGATGGCCAACCCCAGGCAATACAAGCGCTGCCAACGCACCCGGAAAAATACACTATTTAGTGCAGTTTATGGTCCGGCGGAATCATGTACCCGTATTTTTTCAAAGACGACCGTGACAACAACGTTACCGTCAATGGCACCTGCTATCGTTCAATAATTTCGAACTTTTTTTTGGCCGAAAATGCACGAGCTTAACTTGGTCGACATGTGATTCCAGCAAGACGGTGCTACATACCACTCAGCACGCGAATTGATGGACCAATTGAGAAATGAGTTCGGTGAGCAATTTATTATCTCTCATTTTGGACCGGTGAATTGGCCGGTTAAATTGACGACTTTAGACTATTTTTTATGGGGATACGTAAATAGGTCTATGCCGATAAACCAGCGTCAAATGTAGCCTTGGAAGACAACATTACACGTGTTATTAGCGAGATACCGGCCAATAAGTGATTCAAAAATTGACACTCCGTATGGACCACTTAAAACGTAGTCGTGGTGAACATTTATATTAAATAATCTTTAAAAAGTAAATGGCAAGCATTGATTTATCAACTTAAGTAAAAATTTTATACACTTTTGCAATTTCCCTGTGTATTTTATTTTTTGTTGACAATCACCCATTAGAAGGCAACTTTGCGAAATCTCAAACTCTAGACACATACGAGTACGTTTAAAAAAAACACAGCTAACGTACAGAACATTTATAAGAATTTAAAAAGGTTTGTCAAGAAAATAAACCTCGTACATGGATAAAGAAGGAGACTACATATAGTGCTGAGAATATGGAAAGACAACATCTACAGACTGTATTATGGCAATGATCACCAACTTCTCGGTGACAGATAAAACGAAGTTTTCAATTTAGGATGACGACGACGATGATCTGCAAGAAAAGATATTCCTTCGAAGGCGATATCTTAATGATTTTTCCGTTCCGATGTAACGGTTTGAAATGTGAGTAAAAAGAAACAAACATCATGAATGGTCAAAAAGTATAAGTACAGAGTAAAGAAGTAGGGGAGTTCGCCAAATCAAAGACCTACTTGAAGCCCACAAAATAATTCAAACGATAGAGATAATACTTTGATGTATTTTACGTTCCAACAGAAGCAGTTACACTCCCTACATTAGTGAAATTGCCATGGTTTTCTCAATAGCTAATATGAGTATCACAGAGCCCAAAAAGCACTTTCTCACAAACTGCAAGAAATAAACGAAAATGTATAAATCTTGAATGAATGATTTTTTTTACATTTATTCAGGTGGCTTAGAAGAAGCATATGAACAACAAGAAATAAAAACAACTCATGCAAAGAGATAAACTCTCAAAATCAAAACATACTTCTGTAAATGTACAACTGGCATTTTATATACTATTTGTTATACCTATATTCCATTTAATAGTAAGGCAAAGCATCAGTATAAAAAAATAATTTATAAATAGCAAAACAAAGTCATAAAGCACCTGCGCATATCACTAATAAATTATTGACTTAAACTTATAATCTCTTCCAAACAATTAAAACAAAAGAAAAGAATAGATTTTGCATAAAAAATAAACCCTTTCTATTTTCTTATTTATAGCGAAAATAACTTTATATGGAAACTATAAAAAAAAGAACAATATAATAAAAAGATCAACACATTAGAGCATTTAGAAGTACTCACCCTAAGTGTACAATTAACAACGTTTAAGGCATGTTTGTTTGTTTTTTTATTTGTGGATAAGTTAATCCCTTCCTTGATTGAATGAATCATTAGCTACGTCTTATTCTCAACCTCAGTTTGGTATTTGCGCAATTAATACACCGAATATTACATCAACACTGCCACTTGGTGTTAGTTACATTAGCACGTACTTGCACAAATTGGCATCCGTTTGTTCGATTCGTTGTTCTATTCTTTAACACTTACAAAGTCTCAGCAATCTTAAGTCTCTTTCACTGGAAAATTGTTTGTGAATACACTTTTCCCGGTCTCGAAACAACAGAGAGAATGTCTTTTACATAATAGACCACTGCTTAACACTAATACACTCATGCGCTTAACTGATTATAGCAATAAGGATAATTAATGATTTGAGAAGAATAAGAGTATCCCCTAGTAATAGTAGATTTTTTTTTCTTATCCTGAGCTACACCATGATACTAACCTTAGTGTTGGTTGATTCCATTTTGCGACGTTTAGTGTCTATAGTCATTAAGAAATAAAAAAATAAAAGTACTCGCATTAAGCTTATCTTTAATCACAGCAAAGAGAACGACTCACCTTTTTCATATTCAATGATATCCTGACTACGGCGGTGCAGCGATCCATTACTTGAATTCGACACTGAACTAAGATCACGATCCCGATCCCGATCTCGTTCACGTTCACGTTCACGTTCTCGTTCATGATCCTTTGCATCATACTCGTAGTATTCTTGTGTTGTTCCATGTTTGTCAATTACCTCGACTACACTAGGTGACTCTATACGATAGTCTCTTCGTTTCTCCTTATCGCGTTTCCGGGGTTCATCTTCTCGATCACGTTCCTTCTCACGAGAGCGTTCTTCCTTCTTCATCTCCTTCAGCGTTCGATGTTCGCGATCAATAATGTCATCCTTGATTTCAACACGTTCAATACGATCAATACGTTCTAAACGTTCTATACGATCTGGTCGCTCGGGGCGTGCTGTACGATCTGTACGTTCTGTGCGCTCTGGTCGTTCAATTCGTTCTGGACGTTCAATGCGTTCGATGCGATCTATACGCTCTGGACGTTCTATACGTTCTGACGGTTCAATGCGAATTTCTTTATCATTATTACCAGACGATACAGTCGAGATAACTTTAATGATTTTCTTTTCACGTTTTTCTGCGAACACAGCTAATGAACTCGGCATCATGTCTTGGGGTGATTGCGCGAATGACTTACCAACTTTAGCATCCCCATTGGTGACAGCTTTTACTTCGGTGACCTCCTTTTGTAATTTCTCAGAGACTTGATGGAAATCACTTTCTTTGATCATGTGCGATGATCTGTTTTTCAGTTGACCTATGTAGCTGGATGCAATTACAAATAGATCCGGCCTATTGCTTTTCTCTTCCTCTCTAACCTAAAGAATTTTTAGTGAATAACTCAGAAACGTTTAGTTTATTGTTGTTTAACTTTTTATTACCTTTTCGACTTTTCGCTCTATGATTTGAGCAAGCTTAGCTAATACGGGATAGTGTGGCAGAATGCGCATGAGAATGATGAGTGCGTTTCGAATTTGCATGTAATCTTTTGAGTCCAAGCAGAAGACTATTGCTTTTGTTATTTTGTAATGCCATTTATGGCATACATGGCGGTAGTTTTCATAGCCAACGTGGTCATTTGCTTCTGAGAACTGTTTAGGGAAAGAGAAATTTGAGAAATCAAATAAAAATAATCAATTCATATGAATTCAATGCAAATGAAAGAGCCTAATACATTAAGACTGACTGCAGTAATGAACTTAAGGAGACATATTCAATACGAACTGCATACGGAGTATTAGTAAAGAGAACCCCATTTACATACTTCATAATGCTCCTTGAAATTAAATCCTTTACTACAGCACAAATGAAGAGTATCGAACTAAAGAAAAATGCGAGTTTACGAAGAAAGTTCATAAAGCTTCCTACAGACGACAGCAGAACCTTCGAAAAACAAGGAAAGTACGCACTATTCGCACACTGTCATGATCTACCCTCAGAAAAAGATACAACATAACCAAAGTTAACAAGGGAAAAATAACAGCATTAATAAACACCACAGATGTTCTAACTCATAAAGTGCGATCTCTTTTCAGCTCGACACATTTAGTCCAACGATATTATTTGTCGAACTCCGCAAAATAGGCCTCTGTTTCCTCGTTTGACGAGAATCGCTTTCCGCCAAGCCATTTTTTTATGTTTGGAACCAAAAAAAATCACACGGGGCCAAATCTGGAGAATAGGGTGGGTGAGGCAGCAATTCTTAGCGTAACTCGACCAGTTTTGCTGTGGCGATTGCGATTTCGTTTTTGCTCCACTGTTACCAAACACGGCACCCATCTCGCTGATAGCTTTCTCATGCGCAATTTTTCGTGTAAGATATTTTATATGCGTTCAATTGAGATGTGTACAATGTCAGCAATCTCTCTGACCGTGAAGGTCAGATCTGCTAACACGATATCATGAATTTTATTAACCGGGACCAAAATTCATGATCTGATCACAAGAAACAAACTGCTCTGGGCGCTGGATAGATTCAAACCATACAAGTCTGCTGGTCTGGACCGTATAATACCTGCCGAGCTACAGAGGTCCTCAGATATTATTCTGCTTACGCTAGAAAATATTATGAGGAGCTGTGTAGAACTTATCCACATTCCATTGTCATGGAGAAAAGTCAATGTAGTATTCATTCCCAAAGCCGGAAAATGTTCTCATGTTATCCCAAAGGACCGCAGACCTATAAGTCTATCATCTTTCCTTCTGAAAACTCTAGAACGACTGATTGATATCAATATACGAGCTAAAATTGACCAAAGACTTCTGTCAACGGCTCAACATACAACTACTGTAAAGGAAAGTCGGCGGAAACGGCTCTGCATTCCCTGCAGAACGATCGCTACAAGAGTACACAATGGTTGCTTTCCTGGACATAGAGGGCGCCTTCAACAACGTCAACACATCCGCAATCACGACTGCGTTGTCAACTATGCAGGTAGATGACTCACTATAAGACTGATCAACTGCCTTATGCTAAAAAGCAGGATAATCAACTCCAAACTGCTAAAAGATGTGTCAGCAGAGGTACGCCCTTCTCTGGAAATTACTGGTTAATGAACTGCTGATATATCTGGAAGCGGGTGATTGCCTATGCGAATGACGTTGCTATAGCCGTCTCAAGTAATCATTTGAATACCATTAAAGAACTCTTTCAACTAAATCTCAACAGATTAACCCGTTGGGCAGATCGCTGTGGATTGGGAGTAAACCCCCATAAAACTGATCTTGTCCACTTTTCCAGGAAATACAAAATTAGAATAATAGACCCTCCTTCAATAAACGGTACCAGTTTAGTATTTTCCGATACAGCAAAATATTTTGGTCTCATTTTTGACAGGAAACTAAACTTGAGACTTAACATTCAAGAAAGAGTCAATAAAGCTACAATAGCTTTACGAGTATTCTCTCCCAAAACGGCCATTGCATTGGGAATAAATGGGGCCTTCAACCTCGCATACCCCACTGGGTATACATATCAGTCATAGGACCGATACTTACTTGCGGGCTTGTCGTCTGGTCGACGGCCTTAGAAAATGCAGCCAACTGCAGTAAACTAAGCAGAGTCCAAAGAAAAGCATGTCTATGCATAAGTCTACTCCCTCTGCGGCATTAGACACTCTGTTTCATTTGACATCCCTGGATTTTTCACCAGGCAAGTAGCTGCGACTGCACAGTGGACAAATAATTCATTCATTCACATCGATTACACCATACCTGAACTTTGGTTTGACAAAAACTTCCATTTAAGCTTCCCCTCTAGATCCTTCTGGGAGGAAGATGCTTTCATGGAGGACAAGTCAATCCATCTCTACAACAGATGGATCTAAAACCGATAGCGGAGTTGGTGGCGGTGTTTACTCAGCTAAATCCAGGCCTCTCTTTCCGTCTTCCAAATCACTATAGCGTGTTCCACGCGGAAATTTTGGTGATAAAAGAAGCTCTGTCCTGGCTGAAGAAAAACTTGATATCTGCAAAGGATATCCGCATCTTTTCAGATAGTCAGGCCGCTATCAAGTCCCTGGACTCGGCCTCATTAAATTCTAAAACCGATCATCAATTATGGAGATGGCAGAGCAGTTCAACCTTCATCTTTTCTGGGTGCAGGGACACAGAAACATGGCAGGAAACCGTAGGGCCGATGATCTCGCCAAAATTGGAACCACTCTATCTATTCTACCGGAAAAGTCTAACATAGGTATACCAATCGCTACGTGCAAATTAATATTAAACCTGGATGTCAATAAAAGAACATCCCTTAGGTGGACTGTTGGACCAACATGTCTAGCGACCAAACAGATCTGGCCAAAGATGGATCTGAATCGCTCTAATCTCCACCTACACTTGGGAGCTTTCTTCTACAACGACCGAAACGATCTAAAAAATATAAACGTAAACAGTCTCCTACGCTTCATCGTAAGCTCAAACTGGTTCCATTAGTAAGAGAATCATAGATCCACGTGGCATCACAATGAGTTGGTGTTTCCAACAGCCACTCTTACCTACCTACCTATTGCGTTATAGAACTCTAATATTGCTTTTCAACATTATCCATAAGCGGCAGGTTGCCTTTTCGAACGACTACGCTTTGGATCATCAAACAGATCTCTGAAATTTATACACCCGTGTTGCTTCTGCTTACTTCTGAGCGACAGTTATTCGTAAATGCCATCCGCTTAGTGAACTCACTATCACTACATGTGAGGAGTCTTTGGGGCGAGCCACAGTTTCGGTAAGATTTACGGCTTCATTTTGCAAATAATAAATATCTACCGTGGTAAAAATCAGAGGTGATCGAAAGGGATGTAACTTATCATCAACTAAATTGCTGAACTAGTTTTTTTGTATGAAGGATCATTATTATAATGGAATTTTACATACATATACTACCCTATATTTTTGTATGTAAAAAAAGATATTTCTTTATTTTTGTTGCTATATTTTCCACATATGTATTTATGTATATGTATATTCTTAAATTCTTAGCTTATACTATTTTATAAGATATATCATCTTATTGTATAGGCAACAAATGAAGATGAAAGACGCATCAATATGTTTATGACAACAATGTGCTGAAAGACATCACAGGACTAATTGCAGGTTAACTTGTAAGACCCTTAACTCTCAGAGTAGCGCATGGTGGAAGGAAGGAAGCAAAAGGCAGAGCATCTTATGTACGACTGTTTCTGACTGACTGAACAGAGTTGTTGCAGAGTGCAGTTCACGCAAAATCTGTACGTCATTTGATGATTATTGCAGGGGCCCTAGTGATATGTAACGGATTTATTTTGACACATATTTTTTTAGTAAAGCTTCACTATTAATCGGTTAATTTTTTGTTTTGATTGAAGACATATCGGTAGTTCTGTACGCAATGGAAGTTCAAAATCGTAAAATAATAATGAACAAATATCTTGAAAATCCTTCGTGGTCGGGGTCAAAAATCGTAAAGGTGCTAAAATTACCGAAAACTACTGTGTACAGGAATATAAAAAGGTATAAAAAAAATACTCAGTATCGAAAAAAGCCACAAAAAAAATTGAGCAAACGGGATGTAAATACTCAAAACTGGTCTCACAGGTAATAACATCTCTGAAACGTAATTCTGGGTAATCGGACAATGATCGAGTAAGACGTATACGTTTGAAAGCAGATTTTAAATCCTATTGTGCAATAAAATACCCCAACCGTTCTGTTAAACAAAATTTAATAGCTAAAAAACCGACTACGATTCTTTATGACAAACTTTTAACTAAATTCAAAGGCTGCTTGGTAATGGACGATGAAGCGTATGTTAAATTTGATCTTAAGCAGCTACCAAATATATATACAAAATTTAAATATACGAGTATAAAAGTCGATAGATTTGCTAAGAAATCAATGATTTGGCAGGCGATCTGCAGCTGTGGCCTTAAGAGCAGAGTTTGTGATAACTACCACAATGACATCGGATGTTTAACATACATCAACGAGTGACTAACAAAACGACTTCTGCCTTTCATACGTAAGCACCATACGACAGTAACGTTTTGGCCTGATTTGGCCAGTTGTCACTACTCCAGGGTTGCCATGGAGTGATATAAAAAAAGAATGTGGAAGTTGTACCCAAAAGCATGAATCCACCTAACTGTCCCCAACTTCGACCAATCGAAAAATATTGGGCAATTGTTAAAATTAAATTGCGGAGCAATGCAGGAGTTGTTAAAAATGTCAATTCAATGTTGATAAAATGGAACCATGCTGCAAAAATAAAAACACCCGAAACTTTATTCACACGAACGAAATCTAAGATTCATTTTAATATTACTTTTAAGCTCAATAAATAGCTTTTAATTTGAGGTATTACTTATTTATCTCGTAGTGTTATTTAAAAAGTTATAAAGGGTTTTCCAATAGGGACTTGACAACTTTGAATTTGATTTGTGAACGCACTCTTTCACTAATCATCAAACTGTCACTGTCAATTTATTCAGTAAACTCAACATTTTCATCATAATAAAGTACACGAACGAGCAACGTTTGCAAATTATAAAAATTTTCTAACGAAATACGGAGTCGGTGACTGCAACTTTAAGAGCGTTAACTCCAATTTTCGGTCGTAATTCTCACCCTAGTAGACAGGCAATAACAAGTTTAGTGCAAAAATTTGAGTCTACATATTCGTCGTGTGATGTTGCCGTGTCAGTGAGACAACGGGTTGGTCGAAGTGTCGAAAATATCGCTGCAGTTCAGGCGTCCGTAGCAAACGATCCAAATCAGTCAATTCCACGGCGTTCTCAAGAATTGGGCATCGCTCAGACCACATTATGGCGTATTTTGCGTAAGGATCTTGGTTTACACCCATACAAGATCAAGCTGACTCACGAATTGAAACCGATGGACCATTTGAAGCGACGTACGTTCTCCGATTGGGTTCTGGAGAAGATGCGCCAAGCTGATGAATTTCATCGCAAAATCATCTTCAGTGACGAAGCTCATTTTTGGCTCAATGGGTTCGTCAATAAGCAAAATATGCGTTATTGGTCGGTTGAAAATCTACATGTGCTTCATGAATCACCAGTTCATCTACAAGCAATAACTGTTTGGTCCGGTTTGCATGCCGGCGGCGTTATTGGGCCATATTTTTTCGTCGACGATAACGATCGTCACGTTACTGTGAATGGTCAGCGTTATCGCGCCATGATCACCGATTATTTTTGGCCCGAATTGGAAGATATGAACTTGGACGACATGTGGTTTCAACAGGATGATGCTACAAGCCACACAGCATGCGCTACAATCGAGTTATTGAAGAGTAAGTATGGTGAGCGTGTTATCTCAAGAAATGGGCCAGTCGATTGGCCGCCTCGTTCGTGCGATTTAACGCCGCTTGACTATTTTCTGTGGGGCTACCTTAAGTCAACACGCCGACGACGTTCGAAGAGCTCAGAGCCAACATTGAACGCGAAATAGCGGCCGTTTCGGCCGAAATGTGTGGCCGATTCGTTGAAAATTGGGTCCAACGAATCGACCGCTGCAAACGTTCCCGCGGTGGCCATATGAACGAAGTCGAGTAACATTCATAAATGTTTTGATTGTACTTCAAGCCGATAATAACATTTTTGAAATATCTCAAATGGTTTGGGTTTTATTTTAAAAAAAAGTTGTCAAGTCCTTATTGGAAAACCCTATAGTATGGAACTATTTCACAACGTCACATGGAAAAGGCCCGGTCAATGGAATAGACAGTGCAATTAAAAGATTTGTTAGAAATAAAATATTACAAGGGCAAACCGTTGTCGTCAATGATGAACAATTTGCTGATGCAGCAAGGGATTCTTGAGTAAAACTAATTATATGTTCACCCAAGGACATTGAAGACATGACCAAGGAAATGGATTTGAATTCACTTTTTTCCGAAGCACCACCGATAATTGGGTAAACAATACGAGTACACTACAAACGGCTCAAACATCAGAAGAATTAAATATGGGCATACCAGAAAATCGAAGCTGTCACAAACAAACGTATGGTTCGGGAAGCGACAGTGAAGACGATATTCCCTCGGCTGTGTTAAAAAACAGATTGATTTAATAATTGTTGTATTTAAACTTAAATAAAATAAAAAAAAATATTTCATGAATTTAATAGTTTGTTTTTTTTTGTAACGGAAGTAACGCGAGTTACCTGTTTTATGTAACGCGAGTTACCACCTTAATTTTGCATTATTTTCAATAAAATTTTGCCTAGTTTATTACAAATTTTTTTGCAAATTCTGTTATGAACCATGCTGAACGTCGCAGAAATTTTCAATGGAACAACCTACTAAAAACATAGTGTCCAAATTTGTAACGCGAGTTACCAATAATTTATAATGCCTTTTTGCAAACAAACCAAATTTTGTTTCAAAATCCTTTTTTTTATATTTTTGTTATGGAACACTATATACCTTTAAAAGCTAATGTCAATCAAAGGGAAATAAATGCATCTGAATGTAACACGAGTTACCATGGAATTACCCATATACAAAACAAAAAAAAAATGTATTCTTTACTGTGTAATGCAAAACAAACTTACCTGATTACTAACTCGAAATTTCGTTACAAAACCGGGATAGTTGGCGCATTCTTTGTTGAATGTCGCCTGATCGGAATGCCATCTCATAACAGTTTCAAGCATTGCACAAAGAAATCGTCCATACCGTGTGGCCTCGTTTTCAGTGCACGAAGTAACAGAGTAAGTAATATCGCAAAATATCTGCAATTTATCAGGTAGATAAAGATTTTAAAGAAAATCATGAGCAAGCAATAGACACGAGTACTTACCCTATCATAACAAAGTAAGGTGGAGAAATTTGCCGCCTTTAGATTGTGAATAGTATGAACAAACTTCGCACAGTATAACGCATCAAGAGCAGTGAATGTGCACCTATAAAGAAAGGAAATTGTTATTCCCAAATTAGGCAACCAAGTCCTATTACTTCATACCTGGGAAACAGACAAAGCTGTAGAAACTGAGTGATAGTCTCATTCTTTGCTGATTTCGCTGAGCGGGACAGGAACCAATTATCCTTTTGTTGTGTCAGTCTCTGAATAGTTTTATCAACGTGTTCTTGCTGCTTTTTTCGTTCATCTTGTAATTTATCCATTAGAGCTATGTAACGTTCCTGTTCCTTCTTGTTCTTCGATATATTCTACAGAAAGGCAATATAATAATAATGATAGCGAATGGTTTTTGGGTAAGAAGAACTCACCGAATCCTTTGATTCTGCGGCAGCTACAGATAATTGCTTAAGCTTAGTGATTTCCTTTTGATAACTTTCCGTGGGCACTTGAAGATCATACATACTCAACGACCAAAATGTCACCAAAAATTGAGGACTAATATCTTCCCAAACTTTGGGACCATGCAAAGGACGAACGGATTCAACTATTGGATTCATTATGGCTGTGGTTGCCTCCAGGTATTTCTGTAGCTTCTGATTGGTTGTTAGCTTTTTGGCATTGGGATCAGCCTTGCGCAGTTGGTCATACTTTTGCTAAAGAGGAAACAACATTTATACATACTTAAATTATCATCTAAATAGTATACAAACATTTATTTGATGTGAAAACATCGGACGGGCTAAGAAAAATGCAACATCAGCATTTATGTGATATTCCTGCAGCATGGCAATTATTGACGGCAGTCTTTCAACATACTCATCCACGGAATATGTGGATCCAAGAAAGGTCCCAAATTGTACTAATGTATCCTGGCATTGGTCGTAAAGTTTACCAACAAGTTTTAAATGACTCTGCGCTGTTTCACGATAGATTACGCAATGTTTTTGCTGTGCCATTAGTAAGGACAGAGTTACTGCTAAGTCATTGTTGGCCAGTGCTTCTTTGAGTCGTTGTGAGGATTTCTTTGTATTGCGAACTTGACTGAAGTAGCCAGCCTAAAAAAAAAAAGAAAAAAAAACGAATTATCTCGTTTATCTCTTTGAACTTATGTACAATAACTTACCTCTCCTCTGAGCAATTCACCGCCCGACATGGCGTTCAAATGTTCGTTTGTCATTTCCTCTGCGGACTCTACACCAGCCATCTTTTGTACAATCTCCTTCAGGATCAACAAATCCAAACTACCAAAGATAAAAGTAGAAACAAAAATATATGTATAACACACAAGTAATTCTTTCAAATTCGATTATTAACTCACCTCTTTTGTGCCTTTAGTTGGTTGGCAACATACTGCAGCAGACCACTCAACTCAATGTTGTACTTTTTGAAGATGGAGCCACAAAAACTAGACAAACTTTGTAGCCACACCGATATTGATGTGCCATCGTGTTTGAAACGATCTCGATCAGCCATGGCAAGTGATTCGATTAGACAATAGGCAAGCATGTCGTATGAAAGTGAGGTTAAGTACTTTAAAGAATCAACCACTGGTCCGATTAAGTTGTCATAGATTTGAATTTGCAACAAAATCTTTAAAGAAATACAAGTACATTGATTTAGATGGAGTTTTTCACTAGTTAAGCAAAACTTACATAATCAAAGAGGAAACCAGGAGAACAGTGACTCTGTTTTCCTATGAGGCGGCCAACAGGTTTCACATTTTCTTTGCTTACACGCTTCATCAACGACTTTATGTGTTTTTGAGCATTGCCTCGACGACGAATCAACTGCGGGTGAACCAGGTAGGTTTCATTTTTCCAACGAGCATAAATGCTATACCTGTTGTTAAAGGGACGAAGAATGTTTTTGTCAGACAATTTTAATGGAGTAAATTTGGAGAAGAATATTTTAAAGAGAGCACAATGATCGATAATATGAAGATTGGAGGGAATCGAAACGAAACGGATGCATGACAATTCGTAATCTTGTAAAGATATTACTATGGAGAGAGTTGGAAAAGCAGTTAAAGGGCGAACAACCCCGTCAGGTAATACATAAACCATTCTATATAATACTTACTCACTTACTTGGGTATTGCCTTAGGTTGGAGTAAGGCAAATACCGATGGCGTTTGCGATATCATGGATTTAGAAACCACTATGAAATACTGTCGACAACAAGTTTGATTAAATCGTCTAAATATCGAACTAAATATCAGATGAACACGGCTGGATATTAACAGAGTGAACAAGGCACAGATTGCTCCCCTTTCCACATATTCTCTTGGTGTATTAATTATTCAGAAACTGTTTTCTAGTAGGGGATGTTTATTTTTTAAACAAAAATAAATAAATTAAAAATATACATGGTGCGGCAGAACAAATTGAACAGTTTGGAGGGGCAGGTGTTCGGGCGGTGGTGGGGGTAGGCAGCTGCACTAGATCTCCTTTTGTTCTGTCGGCATCCCCATTTAGTAGCAAACATGGTTTGGACCGGAGTACATCGTGGCTTTGCCGTGCGTGCGTTTTATGAAAACAACCGATCTGTGATTGTGACGAAAAGAGCTTTTCGGCGACGCTTTAACATTCCGTGCAATAATGCTGTTCCTACTGCGAACACAATTCGGTCCTGGATTCGGCAGCTGGAGGAAACTGGTAGCACACTAAGAATGGATACACATGTGCCGTATCACAATTTGACGTTATATATTTTTTTTTTTTTTATAATGAGCGCGCTCAAGGGGATTGTGTACCCTTAAGGTGATTGTTCACAGCGCGGGCAAAGGAAATTTAGGGAGGAAGAAAAGAGAGGTACCGATGTACATTGTTTTTAAATGTTTGCAAATTATAACGACCAGGAAATACAGAGATCGGCAGGGCATTCCATAAGCGGGTTGTATGGCTTAGGAACGAATCACGATATTTTAGAGTACGTCCGAAAATGGGCTTGAGGGTATACTGATGTGCATTCATAGCGAGACGGGTGTTACGGTTGAAAATTTGAATGGGCGGAATGCTAATGGCGATTTCAGTGGAGCACTGGTGGTGGAAATAGCGATAAAACAAAGTGAGACAGGAGACATTACATCGCTGTTCGAGCGTGTCAATTGATTAACTGGTATTAGTATCGTCAATAAGTTTTGTCGCACGGTTTTGAATCCTATCTAGCAGGTGCAGAGATGTTTTAGGAGCACCTGACCAGATGTGGGCGTTGTACTCCAATTTTGGGCGGATGAATGCCTTGTATATTGAGGCGAGATCAGAGGGGTAAAATATTTCTTACATCGCTTGAGGAAACCTAGACAGTTCGCAGCATTTTTGACGACATCCAATATGTGGTCATTCCAACGTAAGTTGTCATTGACACACATACCAAGAATGGAAAGTTTTTCGGTTTCGACGATGCAAGTGCCATTCATGGATAATGGCTGGATGTTTAAATTTCGCTTTAACGACAGCAGACAGCATTGTGTTTTGGAAGTATTAAATTCCACTCTGTTGATAGTTCCCCAATTCGTCATGATGTTGAAATCGGAATTTAATGAGCTTAGCATACGCTGCCGTTCTCGTTCTACAGCCGAAGAGCAGGGATGTGAGTCAGGGTACGAATATGAAAAGCAGAGAGTACTGTCATCAGCAAAGGAATATATTGGATTAGAAGTAGCAGTTCAGATCATTAATGAAAATTAAAAAGAGTGTCGGAGACAGAACAGAGCCCTGAGGCACACCAGCATTTATTTTGTGAATATCAGACTTGAAACCGTCCAAGACAACTTGAATTGAACGTTCCGAAAGGTAATTTCTAATCCATTGAAGAAGAGAGTCGTCGATCCCAAAAGCACGCATTTTCGACAAAAGAGCCTGATGCCAAACTCTGTCAAATGCCTTAGAAATATCAAATATTGGTCCGTACTTCTTTGAAGAGGGAGGCGTGACCGTGATCGTGAATTCCGGGCGTTATGTTAATATACTGCAGCCTCGACTAGAAGTCTTCGTTGAAGAAGAGGGATTAGGGGATGTTTGGTTCCAACAGGATGGGGCTAAAGCGCACACAGCTCGAAATTCTCTAAATGCTTTAAAAAAAATGTTTCCCGGACATCTAGTGTCTTTGAGAGGCGACGTGTTGTGGCCTGCGCGGTCGCCGGATTTAAGCATATGCGACTTCTTTCTTTGGGGATATCGTAAGGAAAAAGTGTTTAAACGTAGCCCCAAAACATGCTAGAGCTAAGAGAGCGAATTGTTATAGAAGTGAACGCGATACCCCTCGAAATGTGTCAACGAGCTGTTGAAAATTTTACAAATCGGCTCCAGCAATGTATTGCAACTAACGGCCGCCATCTTAAAGACATTATTTTTAAAAATTAATGCGTATAAAATGGTAAGTTATACGGATTTCAAAAATAAAAACATTTGTTTCATATATACCCTGATTTTTTTTATAACTCTTCAAAACTGGTCAACTGGTTCTGCCGCACCCTGTATAACACTCTTAGCAACCCAGCAGAGTATTCACATGCACAGCATATGCGTACGAAGATACATAAGAATGACGGCAACTCAAGATATATAGTTGTTGAAGAGATTTGATGGCAACCTGGATATCACAATATACTTAAACCAACGTAAGATTCTATGAATCTTAAAACATAGATTATATTGCAGATTCTTTATGGACCGCTTGAGTTCCTGCAAATTGGTTGAAACCTTGTACATTATAGAAGATACCTAGTAAGAATGAAAACCTCGGCAAAGAACTTTATCCTTCATCCGCCCAAGATGGGTAAATTAATGCAAACGTCGGATTTTTGTCGCCTAACTACACTCACGTTTTGTGGAAATTCTCGTCCACAGAACCAAATACTCGACGAAAAATGTTTCCTTCGAAAGATTCCAAGATCAGACCCGATACCCGAATAAGCATCCAGCATCACAGGTAAGATCAAATTTTGTAGGGCATATTAATGTTTCTTTGAGTTAGAAGTTTGAGCTTGAATTATCTTTTGTCGACTTTCCACTAGGGCGTAATTTCTGGAATTTATATTTGCTCCGAAGTAGATAAACTCCTTATCTACTTCAAAATTTCCTCCAGCACAAAACTGAAAAACCACACGAAAATTTTTGAAATGTACAATGCATCGCGAGTCCTCCAGCGTTGCGCGACACATCCGGATCAATTGTAGCGATGCATACTATCGTATACGGCTTTGAAATCAAGAAATTGTGAGTATCGACTTAAAACTCGTTGGTAAAGGGTTTTGCACAATGTAAAAGTTTTATCCAGCAAGGCTGATAGGTGCCAGTGACAGCACACCTCAGTAGATCTTGTAAGATGTAGGATCGCCTTTTTTAAGCATGAGACTGATAGATCAGATAATCTGATACGTGATCATTGCCAGAATATGGCCACCAACCTCAAAAAGTTCTGACAGTGATCCACCTGAGCCTGCATCCTTGTTGTTCTTCGGCCGTTTATTAAGTACACCTACTTTTTCTAGTTTGAATGAAGAGCTACTTAATCGAGATAAATTGGGTTTCCTTCATATTTTATCACTCACTTTTGATCATGTACAAATAGCTTAAAATACTGCTGAATATATTCACAATATTCTGCGAAACGGTGGCAAGAGAGGCTGGATTTCTGGTCTGAAGCTTGTGGTCGTTCAGGTTTTTTTGGAATAACTTTGC
Organism: Volucella bombylans; assembly: GCA_949129095.1. Taxonomy (NCBI): domain Eukaryota; kingdom Metazoa; phylum Arthropoda; class Insecta; order Diptera; family Syrphidae; genus Volucella; species Volucella bombylans. The sequence continues at coordinate 103,002,656 of OX422144.1, read as the reverse complement.
AGTATGTGCTTCCTTCTCGACTCTTCGACATCTTTGAGCTAAAAGACTACGTCATACTACGATTTTAGCATTGAGGTCACCGAACACAATTCTTACATTGTATACTGGATAAGCTCATCCGATTAACTTTGAACTAAGTGACTTTCCCACGATGTATCCACATCTAACCTTAATATGACACCTGAAATATGACATAATTCTCTCTTTCTTCTCTCTTGTTCCTCATCCTATGTATTTAGATATTATGAGCCACATATCCAGCGTATGCCATTTCGCCGAAATTCCAAGAATAGTACCCTTTTGTGAGGTTCATGCTTATGCATTTATTCGTCATATCTCAGCGGCTTTTGAAGTAAGTGAGAACAGCATCGGTTCCCACTAGTGTTGGAGTACAATGGACCATTACCGCTTTAACTCCTTAAAGTTGACTGACTGACTACTATTAAAAAGGCGACAAACATTTCAACCTCCTTGGTCAGTCAACATAATGCTGGTAGTGAAATAATTTTCGATTTATGCAATGATACTAGCTTTGTCATAAGAGTTAAATGAACGTCCGGAACGAAGGTCACCACTTATGATAGTCACACTCAAATAAGGTACTGCCTCAGTAGCAAACATTCCATAAAGCCATCAGATTACCCAAGTACAACACCGACTGGCTAAAATACCTCAGTACGCCAATAATTAAGGCAATATCTCTGGTAAGAAATTGAAGCAACCTGGGGGTAACACCCTCAACCATCAAAGGCCATCGAAATTTTGTTAAAACTTCGTTCACCGACATTGCGGAAATATTGTAAAGATAAACAGATTATGTCGCTTTTTGAAATCTCCTGTAATCAGTCAAACTGTGTATAAAATCATCAAAGAAACTGCAGATGGTCTCAATTAGGTAGGAAAGGGTAAAATAATAGAAAGTTTTAGGCGGCTATCCGCACGTTTCAGATAACAGCAGGTAAGGAGATCGAACGAGCAATTTCCTTGTTTTTGCCAGCGTTATACAACCAAATTCAAATGAGTTATTGGAAGCAATTACCTTCATCTTTATCGCAAAAATACGACTATCGTAATTCACACACTCAAAAATGCAAGACAGTATAAGTTATAGGCATCCTTGCAGAAGAATAAAGCAGCACTGTCAACTTTTGCAAAGCTTCGGTGTTCGAAGAACTGGAAGGGATTTCATTAACAAAATAATCCCTACAATTTTCAAAATAATAACAGAATTAATACTTAAAAGAGTAAAAGAATCCAAAGCACTCTCGACGCGTTAACATTCTACGTAACATGACTGACAAATGCGTTGGCTTTAAAAAGGCATTCGGCAGTATCAACCTACGACGCACCAATATGTTTCTTTCTAAATAAACTAAAGTTGTCGGAAATATTCAGAACCAGTGCCGCGATACTACCATGTTTCCTTTCGTCGATATTATTTTTTTTTTGCTGCGTATATTCATTTTTATTCTTCTCGCCGCTTTATCAGCGTGAACTGGACAATCATGAGTATAGAAAAATGGACTAACATCTGAAGCCAAGCTACGGCTTTTCTAATCCAAAGTTCTCCGCTCCAATATCACAAACAAGGAAGTTGCAAACCTTTAGAAATCTTTGTATACAAAACATATTCCAGATTTGCCGGTCTTCACGAAAAAGAAGGTGGCTCCCTAACCCAAAAAGGAGCCGGAGGAGAGACAGTGACATGACTTGAAATGGCAAAACCTCAATTTATTGTGGAGCAATACAATAAAACCAGCTTCATCAATAAAACGGACGAAAAAAAGTCACAGTAGTCACGAAAAAGTTGCCGAAACACATTCCCAGAAATAATACTAGATGACGCGTCACCTAAGTAAAGTAAGTTTATTTTTAGTTGTCTATTAGGAAACACCAAATTACCATCGTCGAGGTCTTATTTTTAAATAGACTATAGGTTGTATCAAATTACTTACCGAAAATGATATGGAAGGTTCTTAACAACAGTCCATATTTCCTCTGCCATACAACAATTGCAATCCAAGTAGGATAACGCTGGTAAAATTGCTGCGTCCAATATTGAAATTACTTCGAAGTACAATTTTTCAGATTCCGTATTAGAAGGTGGACAATTTAAATTGTCCACGCCCATTTCGACAATTATTGCACGTAAGGTTCGTATTAACTTATACATCAGTACTGTGTCGTAATGTAATGATGGTCCCAGAGTTATAGTCATTGGAAATGCATGGTTTCGTAGTTCTGAAAAATCTCGTGCTTGGATTGCATCAACTAGATCGGTGTCTTCGGTGAGTTTGTTCTTTTTGTGCGTGGCAGTTTTGAATACTTTTTTTGTGTAAACGTGATCTATTGATATGTGCACAAGTGCTGCAAGCGCTTTAGCAATTGGCTCGTGCACAGTGACCGACTGTTCGGGTAGTCTTTTAATTATTTTCGTAGCATTTTCCCAATCACCGACTTTGAGCAGTCCTTCACACAATCCGAATTTTTGATTGGTTGAGTACTTGTCCTGTTACAAGACAAATATGAATGTAAAAATTAAATTCAATGAAAACTTTCATTCAAAATGGAAACTAACTTCATTCTCCTCTTTCTCTGGCTCGGGTTCGGGTTCCTTGTCTTTGTTGGTGATAATCACATTCAATTTCCGAACAAATTCTTTTGCGCTATTTAAGTCCTTTTCCCAGTCTGTGGCAATGGCTTTATCTGATGGATTTAGCTGTAAAATGACCAAATTAGATTTTGCATTTCAGTTTGAGAACACAAACTTACCCAAACGTAAATGTCCTGCAGATCGATGACACCGTGCTTGAGGAGAAGAGCACAAATTTGAAATAACGACGCTGGAGTTTCGCCATCAGCGAAATGACGAAACTTATAGCCTAGCACCTCACAGATAATTGACCCATTTGGCATGTATAATCTCAAAAGTGGTATAAACAAGCTATGGCGCTCTGGTCGAGTCTCAAAGGACTCGATGATAATGTCCAAAACACGATTTGGATCTAAATTGAAACAACCTGAAACAGATATTTAATTTAGATAATTAATGAGGAACAACGGAATCGGCAAAACCAATCCTATGGTCTGTTATACTATAAATGACTACTTTTAAGGCTGACAACAATTTTACAAAGAAAAAAATACCATATCCTATTGCAGTCACAGTTGATACAAGCATTTTCTAAAGGTTCACACTAGCAGTTATCTATAAAATTTCATATGACCAAGGGGCCTCTGCGTTTGTGTTCAACCAATCTCATGCATTTGATAATTTTTTTTAAATATTTACTTGGAGCGCTGTTATTGAAAACGGGTGGAAACCATGTATTCTTTCGGCCCTACTGGGTTATCTATTTAATAATTATCTGCAGCTTCGAATTAAAACATATGATACTACTATACCCACTTTAGGACACGTCTATACCTAGAAAGTACCCTGGAATCCGACAATTTCACCCAAAAAAAAATTCAAACGCTTTGTTATTAACTTAAGGTGGCCGGCATCAAGTTGGCAATGCTCAGTGGTGTAATTATGACTACAAATAAAATGTGCTTATTTTACCTCAATATGCTAGCCACCGGAACTGAACTTGGCTTGCTAAGCTTACAGTCGACGACAACTAAAAAGCAATCATGATAGTAGACAGACGAGGCAAAACATTATCCTGACTAATACGCTTTTCCCAAATTTCAAGAGGACAAGGAAGACTCCCAATTAAGTAACCATCAAATCAATTAAACACATTGTGATCGACACAGAAACTCCTCTTCCACTACTTACGGTGGTTTGTCCTCAAGGAATCGCTTTCTATCGTCTATGCCATAAAGACACTAGTAGATACAGCAGTATCTGAAGCAATAAAGAGGTAAAATTGGAGATGAGGGACAAAGAAGTAATAACGCTTGATACAATATTATGAATACCTTTTACTCCATCAGCTGATCGTATAATATATTAGGAGATTCTATGCCAGATTGAATAATTCATGGTATGTGGTTTTGCACTGCAAACACTGCAAATCAGGACAAATCTGTTGAGTCCAGGTCCCCAGGTCACATGACGGGATTAGAGGGCGACTTAATAGAGATCTGCTCATCTATAAATGTGTGTGCAGAACGAGCTGCGAAGTGCCAAAACCTTAAGAAAAGACCAAGAGTTTGCCTCGGAGAATTCAGCATAATTCGTAACCAGTTCCACGAAGCTACCTAACGACAGTTCCACGAGGAAGGTGCGAGGTTCACACCCACGAATAGTGCATGCCAGAAGTACAAGATACTGGTATCTATGAAGATTTCACATTTACTGACGCAAACCATAAAAGATGTTCCTCCAATACGAGGGATATCCGAGTGTTGCGAGGGGTGAACATTGACTTGGACAACTATCTTGTTGTAGACAGCGTCCCGAACATCTTAGAGAATATTTTGTGAGGACATATTGTGAGGAAGTCAGATGTCGGATAGTTAAAATCACAAAAGATCGTCCTATAACGCTGGTTAAAAGGAACTAAAAACCGGTGACATCGTTGCCAAAGAAAATAACACTAGAGAAGTCGCCTCTCTTGCGCTAAGTTTTACTTGGCCACCACAAGGAAAGCTCTGGTTCAACGAAGAATGCTGGCAAGCATATGCAGCGAAACGTTCAAAGCAGTGCTACAAAGAAGGATAGAGCCTCTCGTAACTACTCAATTTTTTTGTAATTTTTAACGCCCCCATTTATTTGGCTTAATACAAGCTTAAAAACTAGGACTTAAAAACTAATAATAATTAAGGTTTTAAAGCTAGAGATGAAGATCGAATTTGAGGGAAAGAGTGCTGCGATTAAAATCAAAAACGGAAAGTTTGGAGTTTACCTTACGCAGCATACGGGAGATTGGTTCGTTAGAGCCATATGTGGTGCGGTGGATTGGTAGATAAAAGAGACGGGTTCAACGTAGATTACGAGATGAGAGGAGTCGGTGAATGAAAAGAATGTCTGCTGCATCCCTACGTTCCTCAAGAGTATTCAGATTAATGAGTTTGAGACGGTCTCGATAGGGAGGTGAGATTAGAGGATCCTTCCAAGGTAGACCCCGAAGAGCAAATAAACGCTGGATCCTCCCAATTCGGGATACATGAACTCGTTGAAAGGACACCACGCTTGGCTACCGTACTCGAGACGGGGGCGAACGTGACCGATTTATAGTGATCTGGTCACGTACGAGTTGAAGAATTCGTTGGACCATCTTTTAATGAAGCCAAGTGATGAGTTTGTTTTAGTAATTATCTCATCAATATGCGAGAGGAAATTAAGCTCCCTGTCGCATAATATGCCAAGGTTTCCGATAGAGATATAGGTTGGCCGTGGAGAAGGTAAATTCGGGGAACGGACTTGTTGCACTTACGTGAGAAGGTAGTCAATTGACATTTGGTGACATTGAGTTCCAAGCAGTTCTTCATGCACCAGGTGGAAAAACTATTTAGATCTATTTGAAGGAGGCTGGAGTCATGTTGTGAGGAAATGGGTTTAAAAATTTTGTATCATCAGCATAGAGAGAAAGTGCTGAGTGTTGAATGAACCTTTCAAGATCGTTAATGGTTAGGATGAAGAGGAGTGGACCAAGGTGACTACCTTGAGGAACTCCTGAAGTGGCCAAGAAAGGCGCCGATAGGACAGACCTGGAACGAACACTATAAAAACGATTATGCAGGTAAGAAGGTATCCATTTTAGCAAAATGGGTTCAAAGCCCAGGACGGACAACTTGAACAGGATTAGTTTATGAGATATCTTATCAAAAGCTTTACTGAATTTTTTAAGTTGTTATAACGTTAACTTCTTTACCACTTCCTAAGGCTGAGAGAACAGAGAACACGAATTCAATGAGGTTAGTGGCAGTTGATCACCTTTAAGAAAGCCGTATTGATTAGGGGAAATAAGAGATTTGCACTGGAAGGTTAAGGCTTCGTACAAAAGGAGTTTGGGTATATGTGAAAGTTTAGCCATGGGGCGGTAATTAGTGACTTCGCTCTTTAATCTCGTTTTTTGTATCGGTGTTATGAAAGAAGACTTCCATACCTGTCGAAATTCACCTTGAGATTGCGATAACTGGAAGAGATTTGAAAGGAAGTGTTGAGGAACACTTTTTAAGAAATATGGAAGGAAGGCCACCTGGGCAGGGTAAAATTCATCTGTAAGTTGTTGTAATTTATTTTCTATTACCGTATTATCAAAACTTTGAGAAATAGAGGGACCACTAAGAGGAATCCGGTACAAAGGATCTATCGACAAAAGATTGCTTAAAAAAAGTAGCAAAAAAGATGGCTATGGTATGCGGATCGGTTGATGATATGTTTTAGACTTAGGATCGTTTATATGCCTTGATTGCGCACTATCCTGGTATCGCTGATAGAGAACGTTATAAAGCTGGGCGAATAGAAGGTATTACCGCAGATAGTTGGAATAGTCAGCAAAAGAATTCAATCGAAGGAAAACTGCAGGGGGCTCGTAGAAAGGGTTTTATTGCGCGAAAAGGGGAAATAGAAAAAAATAGAATTGAATAATTCTACAATGTACCAAAGGTAGTAAACATATTTGGTCGTTCGTCAAAAATATTAGAAATTCTGCCTCATCCTCCATCCCAATGACATTCCAGCTGTCAGCTTTTTGGACAAGGCTATTCTGTCTGCTAAACACTTTACAGCCAGCTAAACACTCACAGATTGTGTTTTGTCTCCGCCTGCACTTGAGTGCGTCGAATCTTTAATGGAACGAATCCACTTTCGCATTCGTGTACTAGCAGGAGTACTTAAAGATCTCAACATACATAAATAAGCTGGTCCAGATGGTATATCTACCCTTCTTCTGAAGAGGTGTTCTCCCACGCTGGTAAAACCACTGCGTATGCTTTTTCATCAATCCTACTCTTTAGGACTCTTCCCGAGCAGATGGAAAACAGCATTTGTCCAGCCCGTCCCTAAAAAAGGCAAATCATCTTCTCTCTCCTCCTACAGACCCATTGCACTTACGTCCCTTCTTTCCAAGGTCATGGAAACACTGATAAATCGTCAGCTCATGAAATATCTCGAAACAGAAAACGTCTCAATGACCGGCAGTACGGTTTTCGTAGCAACAGGTCCACTGGTGATTTGATGGCATGTCTCACCGAAAAATGGAACCAAAGCGTACATCAATCTGGCGAAAGCAAGATAGTTGCACTTGATATTTCTAAGGCATTTGACAGAGTTTGGCATCAGGCTCTTTTGTCGAAAATGCGTGCATTTGGGATCGATGACTCTCGTCTTCAATGGATTAGAAATTACCTTTGGAACGTTCAATACAAGTTGTCTTGGATGGTTTCAAGTCTGATATTAACAAAATAAATGCTGGTGTGCCCCAGGGCTCTGTTCTGTCTCCGACACTCTTTTTAATTTTCATCAAAGATCTTTTTTCTGCTACTGCTAATCCAATATATGTATTCCTTTGCTGACGACAGTACTCTCTGCTTTTCATATTCGTTCCCAGACTCACGGCCCTGCTCTTCGGCCATAGAACGAGAACGGCAGCGTATGCTAAGCTCATTAAATTCCGATATCAACAGCATAAACAATTGGGGAACTATCAACAGAGTGGAATTTAATGCTTTCAAAACACAATGCTGTCTGCTGTAGTTAAAGCGAAATTTAAACACCCAGCCATTATCCGTGAATGACATTTGCATCGTCGTAACCGAAAAACTTTCCATTCTCGGTATGTGTGTCAATGACAACTTACGTTGGATGTCGTCAATAATGCTGCGAAATGTCTAGGTTTCCTCAAGCGATGTAAGAAATACTTCAACCCCTCTGATCTGGCATCAATATATAAGACGTTTATCCGCCCAAAACTGGAGTACAACGCCCACATCTGATCAGGTGCCCCTAAGACCTCTTTGCACTTGCTAGATAGGATAAAAAATCGTGCGATAAAACTCATAGGTGATACTAATATCACTCAAACAATGGGCACTCTCGAACACCGGCGTAATGTCTTGTGTCTCACTCTGTTTTATCGCAATGTCCACCACCAGCGTTCCATGGAAATCGCCAGTAGTAATCTAAAATAACGTGATTCGTTCCTAAGCCGTACAACTCGCTTATAGAATGCCCTGACTATAGCTCTTTATTCCCTAGTCATTACAACCTTCAAATATTTAAAACAAGCGTTCACCGGTACCTCTCCTTCCATCCTCCCTAATTTTCCTAATATTTTAAAGGTACTTCGGTCCCTTGAGCGCGCGCAAATTTAAAAAAAAAATTAGCAAGATTAAAATTTTATAGAAAAATGTATTAACAGGAATTGGCGCTCCCGAGATTCGAAATTCGCCGGTCAACAGTGGAAAACTCGTTCATAAAGTACTCAGCAATCTAAAATTGATACCCATAACCCTGCATCACCTCTTTGGATACAAAATCATTCACCTTGTACAGACATCGGCTACACGTAGCACCAAACGAGCACAAGGAATAGTTCTAATGAAGACAACTTGCTAATGAAGACAGACTGCTCGCGTTCTGATAGAACAGTATGATGTGATTCTACGTATTGTGCCGATGGTAGAGACTGATATCACTTGCACGAGTTCTAAGCAGTAAAGTAAAAAATAAGTGAGGACGTAACCTGTTGATTCCGTCCGAAAGCCTTTCTGCGGCCACTTATCTACCCTATTCCAACAATAATCGATTTCCAGCCCTACTCACCTATTAGGGATTTTATAATATCCATAATACTGTTGGGTGTGACCTCCTCTGTAAAATCCTGATTCAGTTCTGTAATCAGTTTAGCATAACCTTCACTCTCCTCCCGGAACAAGTTGAAGCGTCTTTGTTTATAGCTGAAAATACGTCAAAAATTAATTTTCATGCAAAGCCAAATTTCATACTTAACCAAACAACTCACTAGAGCTTTGTTTTGATTTTGATAAATTTTGTGTAGAAAATCTTATTCTTAACAATTCCGGCCTCTTGCAACGTATCAATCTCGATGCGTTCCTTAATCAAAGCTTCTGGGATTATTTTCTCCATGGTTTTGAGAATTTGACAAAATATTGTTCGCTCTTCTTGTGCACTGTCACTGGCAAGCGATGTCTCAGCATCGATTATATTCATAATGTCCAATATGACCGATGGATAATCTGGATGCATGGCCTAAATCCAAGAGAAAACCAACTTGTTACCACAAATGTCCGCAAATCATGTTGCTTCAATACGGCTTCCACTTACGACTACGTCTCCCAGCGTGGAGATCATGACTTCTTTTTTGATGTTGCATTTGATGGCTTGCCATATCAAATCGTAGGTCACCTTCGAAACGTTCTTCTTAAAGTCATTATCTTTTGTAAATATTGGACTTTCGTCATCTTTTATGGACTCTTTTAAGAATTTCAATCTAAATGTATAGGATATTCGTTGATTAGAATGTTTTTGAAATATTATTTTGCCTAATTTGGCGATGAAATTTGATGAAAAATGTGAAAAACTGCACCGTGATGGAGGATTACTTACAATTCGATTCTGCCGGCTTTTTGGAAGTTTTTCCACACATCAGCACTTAAAGGATCTCCCATTGCATACGGATATTGCCGTCATACAGTTTTTTTATTATTTTAAGCACTTAAAATTGAGTAGAAATGTAGAAATTATTTAATGAATGTCTTTGCTATTTTTCCCTAAGGCAAAGCGACGGCCATACGCGAAAAATGCTTGACAGCTCCTTCGTCGGTTTAGTACAGATCGACAGCTATCGTTCAGAATGTAATAGATGATTGTTATTGCAATTGGCAGCGGTCAGAGAATTGTGCAATTAAAGACAGAAATTGTTACTCATGTTAATCCATTTAATTTAACTTAAAAAAATGTAAATATATATTTATATTTTTTATATAACACACCCTTTTTTTATAAATTAAAATCCCATGAATTTGAGACAGTTGGTGTCTTCAACAAATAGTTGTACAGACTTTTGGAAAATTGTAGCTTGCGAGTCTCGCACAATTTTCTCAAGTTTTATGTTGAAAAGTTTACAGGAACGAGCTTAAATCGTTTTTTGACAACGAAGGTCTTGAAGAGATTGTTTCCGAATTTACGGAGCAGCGAACCATCTACTTCCTCAAGGCCAAGGCCCATAGAATCCGTTGCGTCCGTTGCGTGAATTGCGTCGACTGACAGCTTATGGAAGCAGGCCCATAAACAAAGGATATGACGGAACGGACGGATAAAGTAGATTTACTTTCTACTTTTCAATCCGTTGGCAGTTCACACATTCACACATTGAGGACCATACTTTTACATATTGAGGTTCACGCATTCACAAATTGAGAGTAAGCACTTTCATTGGTGGAGACATTGAGAGAATGAAATTGTCATAGCTTGAAAGAAAATAATGAGATTAAATGACAATTAAATTTTTTTGTTTCGTTTCGTTCGTTATTCTGCCAACGTATGCCACTGATTCTATGGGACTGTCATTTCCGTCAAATACATCAACGTCAACCTATCCGGCATCGTAACGGACGCAACGGATTCTATGGGCCGGAGCCTTACTTCTCACAATCTAACGAGTTTGGCAGGAATACCAAGGCTAGGCATGGCTCTCCAAAGCTCGTATCTATAGATGCTGTCATATGCGAAGTTAAAATCGATAGAGATAATGGCTATCGATTTTGACATCTTAGGCTTTTTCCAGGATCGCGGTATTGTGAATATTTGGACGGGTATGACCTAAAACCGCACTGATAGAGGCCAATCAAATCGTAGATAGATACCTTCAGACGTTCATTCAAAACGGCAGATGAGATCTTATATGCGATGTTATGGAGACCAATGCCTCTTTAAATGGCATCTTTTAGAGGGTCCGCTTTCTTGTGAAACGTGCTATCGGAGTTAATATTCCACTAGTCGGGATTGTTTTCTGTCTACCAATTCCTAGAAATGAGTTGGTGCATGCTCTCTACCAAATCATCTCCTGTTGTCCTTAAAAGCTCGGCAGGTAGGTCGTCTGCTCGAGCAGCCTTATTGTTTTTAAATTTGGATATTTATATCCTCATTTTTTTGTGCTCGCGTGGACGGATCTCTTGACTTTCGCTGTCTATACTGACTGGTTCATTCTTACTGGGGGCGGAATTTTCAATGTGCAACTTCGAAAAAAAAAAACTTGCACGACTTTAAAAAGCAACTTTCAACACTGCCTTTAGCTTCGAATTCTCCGGTTATTCCCAGTTTGTATTTAACCTTCTACTATAAATACGTCACATATACATTTTGAGATCTTAATGCCGTCGAAGTTGCATTGACTGCAATCGAGTTAAATAATATTGCGTTGTCGGCTGTCTAGAGCTCCATTGTACATTTTTTAAGTATGCGATATTAGTTTCACCCATTGGTAGTTGTTGCAATTTCTCGTTTCACCTTCGCCTTTATAAAAAAAGGTGTCGGATTTATTCTAAATTAAGAAACTCAAATAACATTTCAAGTGGATTTTTTTATTTACAATGTAAAATTAGATTGTTGGAAGTTTCCACTTTATAAAGCTTCTCCGTCTTGTAATATCTTAGCGTTGAAGGATTGCGATGAAGTCTAGCGCGGGAACGCAAAACCTTCCTCTCGAATACTCCACTCTCGTGCACGATGGTGGGTGAAATGATGTACCTGATGGTACATTCTGTTTTTTCTGTCTGAGACCACTTCTATTCCTCAGCAGTGGATGCATCAAGTGCAACGCAAATATTCTGAGGATGGCCCTGGAGTGGTTGTTAAATTTAAATTTTTCATTGAAGCTTACTCATAAGTATTTCGTCGTGGGCTTCGGAGAGATTGTTGTACCGTCTGAGAGGGAGATCTTAATGTTCTTGCATCTCCCTATAAATGCTGTCTGCCTTCTTCTCTGGAGGACTCTGAGCTCCGTCTGACTGCTGTTGATTTTTAGTCCCCACTTCAGGTAATAGTCCCAAAGATGGCTTATGTGGTTCTCAACCCTTCTAATCGCTTTCTCCAGGAGAAGAGAGCTCCCACAAGTGATGCGAATAACAGAGTCTTGCAACCATCTCCATTTGTTGGCTGGTCTGCGGTATATAGGTTGAAGAGTATTGCGAAACAGGAATCTGTTATTTAAGAAATTGTTTATCAGTCTTAGCAAATATTCTGGGAAACCAAATTGAAGAAGTTTAAAAATCAAAGCCTTGATCTAGACGCTGTCAAGTTTCTTGATATCCAGGAGGCACACAGCTATAAATTCCTTCTTATTGATACCTCGGGTAAAATTGTTGTGGAACGGCAGAAGAGGGTGTATGGTTGAATTTTTCGTCCTGAAACCATACTGGTTATTCAGCAGAACTTCTCTCTATTCATTCACAAAATTAATTTTTTTGAGCATTCCAAAACCTTGCTTATGCAACACAGCAAGACTATGGGCCTTTGGAACAGTTGTTGAAGATTACCGTCAGTAATAGTAGTGCCAGGTTTGGTAATCTTTTTAACAAAAAGTTCGAATTCTGGTCATTATTAGACGATTTTTTTTTAATTTCCACTGTGGAAGATGTCGGCGACTTCCTGATCTAAGATGAACATACCACTATGGCTCCATTGAATAACATCATGATGTCGCAGCGGCTTATGATTTCAGAGGCTTACATTTCGACTTCAGTAATAAAGTCTGGCAAAATCACCTGCGAGAGTGTTGGTTTTCCAAATCAGCCGGTCCTGAAGACGTCCGGTCCTGGCTTTATTCCCTCAAGTCTTTTTTTGAAGTATTCATTTCTGAGATTTCTCAAGCAGCAATCGGAGATCTTTTTGAAGCTGTTCCATTGTCGCATTTTATTGTAGAACAAGCATAGGCTCCCGCCCAATTATCAAGGATTAGCCCATCAATGACGTTGTCTAATAAAAAGCGGGGGCAGAAAAAAGTATTGGTCTTATCGCAACGATTTTCAGATGACGCCACCGAAGGTTGCGACGATTTGACCAGTTACAAGTTGCCGACCATAGGTCTTGTGGCGGCAGGTCCACCGGTAGTCCCTACCAGGACTTGGTGGCGGTGGTTTGGATCCAAATCGCGGGAAGGTCTTCCTGTTGGCTTGACCCAATGTAGAGTTGCAATAAGTACTGGGTGCTGTGACCCTAAGACCAGCAAGAGCTTTTAGATCGGGCTCAACCAATACCGAGGGTGGAACTTGTACCTCCAACACAAGTTCTACTTTAGTATTACTCTACTAATGTAGGTAAGCGATGGCAAGGCGTATCCTTGCTCCCATGGATGTACGGGCATCCCATTCGCTTAAGTCTACACGACAGGCGTCTAACGTTGGAATCCAAGACTCAATGTACAACAAGCAAGGCCGTACGGCAGACACCAACAATTATCTTTTACGTTTTTTAATTGAAAATTCAATTCAAATAATTTCAGTATTTTGAAGGTAAATACAATAATTTTCTTAAACAAAATTCCTGGGGTGACCTGAGGATTCAACCATCCATTCTGTAAATATTATATTTTCACAAAGCAAAATTGTCAAGTACAGCTCCAAATCCAACATATTGTATACTAAAACACGTCACCACTCATCGTCATGCATGCAAGAAAAAAATGCTAAGCCACACACACAAGAACATATATAACTATAGATAGCTATGTAATCATATCACATTTTTGTACCAATGTCGAAAAGCACGCGCAACACTAGCATACACATATGGATGTTCGTACGTGAAACAACGAAGAGTCTCTATTGAAAAACCAGTCTGTGTCGGCGACACATTCACCTCCAGACTGTTCTGTTCGCCTGGTGGAAATTGTGTATCGCGTGCCGTCCGTGTGTCTCGCTTTAGTAGTAACGCGACGACTTCGTTGGCCACACGTCGCCCATCGTGCAGCGCATTACGTGTTGTCGGTGTCGGGGTAAACAACACCTCTTGCTGGGCTCGCTCTCCTGGTTGGAAGGTGAAATATCCGTCACCACACCCTCCTCACTCTCCTCTCAAGATAACAACAATCCAAATAACATGATTCGTTCAACAGAGTCATAGACCACCAGTTCAAGGGGACGGAGAAACTGAAAATCGCAGTGCAGCTGACAGCGCCAGCTGTGACGGGGCTTGGCCGAAGGACGCACAACGCAATCCAACCAGTGGCAGTACCATACCGTACTGTATGTTTGTATATTCGTACGTATGTATTATACACAACTGGGTACACTCTCTCTCGCCAACGGGAAAGAACGCAGAATTTACCGGCAATGGCAGGTTGGCAAACCCGGCCGGCACTTGGCTTGGCTAATCTGAAATCAGGAAAAACAAAGACCCCGCCAAAAGAGTTTCGCTTCCCTCTTTTTCACCAGGCGCCCAGGATCCATAGACAGCAATATGTACGCCGGATTTGTTTGAAGCACTGCCGCTTGGCATGGCGGGAGTGCTGCTCACTTGTTGTTTGGCTGCGATTGGCATACGATTGGCGGATACACACACACTTCTGTGCGCTGGTGTGGTGTTGTGTCGTTTGTTGGAGAAGTATACGGGAGGGTTAACGTTAATGTTTCCTCCTTTCGATTGTATTTGCGGTTAAGTCTACCCTAGCCTGGGGTAAACGTTTAATGTTGGTGTGTGTTGGTGCGGTGCGACTGTAAAACTAAACGCCTGCCGAGCACATTTTTACGATTTCCGTTGTAGCTCAGCCGCGCTTTTTCCTCTTTTTTTGTTTTCTTTGCTTTCCTTTATTTCTCCTTTGTCAAAAGTGGCTGTGGTCAGATTCATTTCGATGGCGAAATTCCTGCGATTGAGTTTTTTGTTTCGTTTGCTTGGCATTTTGGTTGGTCAATTGCGGTGCGGCGCAGTTCGCTGTTGGATGTTACTGGGGTATTCCAAATTTCCCCGAATATTTGTCGTAATGCTTGCTCATTTATCGGGCGCTCAGCGGCGGGTGATAGGTTTGTTTGTTTCCAGTTTGTTGAAAAGTGCTTCCAAATGCAAGAGTAGGAGTGAAACGCCAAGTAGTGGGATAGTATTTCCCCTCCCACCTGAGTGTGACCGATTCTGAGTGGTTTGGTATTCCGTCGTTGATGTTCAAGTGCTTTGGGCGGGGGAAGTTTTCTGTTTTCTTTGTTTTTAGAATTTGGTGAAATTCATTGCGCAAGGTGAATGGGAGGAATGAATAAGCTGACGTGTTGTCGTCATCCGCGTTACCCAAAGGTAGGATGACATTTTGTGCCCGTCATTTTGCTTATTTGAGGAATAAGTATGGGGCTATCAGCAGCGGTAGTAGGTAAACGAATTTAACTGTATAACGGGCGCTGAGTTAGTGCTGAGTTTCTTGTTTTGTTTTTGGATTTGGCAAACGATAGGATAGGTAACCGTGGCAGTTGCCAATTGCTATTCATCTATTCATTGCTTGGCGCTGGCTGGATGAGGGTGTGATTTTATTTTGAGCAAAGCGGAATAAAGACTTACTGATTCATTGCGTCACGATGGCATTTATAGGCGAAAGGGTGCTGAATATTATGTCATTGGTTGAAGTTATTGTATTTGGCTGTTTTAATGTAATTGTGCTGGAGGCACAATTGAAACGTTTTATTACTTGAGAGTGCGCTTTTCATTCTAGGAAGACGTGTGGATTCGAAACAAACTTAATAAGATTGGAAATCCATGTTGGTGCGGTGCGAAAATAGTACGTAGTTGGTAATATTGTTTGTCATTTTTAATAAATAGCTATTATATAAGCGCTTTTCCAGACGCACGGAAAAAGCCCCTGGTGCTAGAAGAAGGCACTTTTTCTTCAAAGCATTGTCGGACAAACCAAAATCAAAATCAGGAAAAAAAACCATCTATTAGTTTGATTATCTAGTATAATAGCAGACATTCATTAGAGATGTCTGAGTACAGTTAGATACTGAGATAACCGAAGTAGGTATTCTGGATCCGCATCTTCGGTTTGGTTTGGACCGAACACTAATCACTGAAGAGATTAGCGAAAAAGTTGGCGATGATTGCTGGGTTAGACGATGAATTATTGGACAATTTGACACTAGTCGCATACCTAGTTATTGAATTTTTTTTTGCATATTAATTAAGCAGAAGAATCTTTAACGGTCAGAGATGATGGCACCTTACATTCGGCTAAGGTATCTGTTGTAGCGAAATTCACCTGTGAGCTTATATGTTATTTCAAATTTAAAACCGCATTTAATGTGTTCATGGCATAACTAGTTTGTCTTGTTACAAAGTGCACGTAGTTCTTTGTTACACTAAGATGACGAAGGCGTTCTCTGTCGTAGGAAAGGGGCAGCTTGCGTAAAACAGCGGAATCAACAGTTATTAACTTAAGTGTAAAATATTTTACTGAAGTCGAAGTGGAAGGAAATTTTCGAGGCAGTTACGAGTATAATATAGAATTATTGTTATCATACAAGACGCACACAAACTCCACCACCACGGACTGTGGCGCCATCTAAAATTAAGTAAAATAAGTTATTAGCAAGATTAAAATTTTATAGAAAAATGTTGATTTTGACGCTCCCGAAATTCGAAATTCCCCTGTCAACAGTGGAAAACTCGTTCATAAAGTACTCAGCAATCTAAAATTGATACCCTTAACCCTGAATGACTTCTTTGGATACAAAATCCTTCACCTTGTACAGACATCGGTTACACGTAGCACCAGATGAACACAAGGAATAGTTCTAATGAAGACAACTTGCTTCTACAATATTTATTACAATTACAACAAGGAAGTAAAGAAAGTGGTGAGCAGGTAAATTAATCACAGGGTAGAGGAAGCTGCTCGCTGTGTTCTCGACTACACGCTTTCTGATTGAACAATATGTGATTCTACCTATTCTACGTATTGTGGCGATGGCAGAGACTGATCATTTGAACGAGTTTTAAGCTTGTAAGCCTTTCTGCGGCCAACCTACCCACCTATTAGGGATTTTATAATATCCATTGTTGGGTGTGACCTCCTCTGTCAACTTTTATTTTATTTATTTATTCCCTTATTCTCAAGAATAGAAAACTGTACTACATAAAGTAACGTAATGTATCGATAAAATTGAAAGTATAGTTCTCATTGCAATAATACTTTTTCTTCATATTTGAAATGATATATGCTAACCCAGTCAACAAGAAAACTCTAACATAACGTATCCATTTTACAGTTATTTTTACAATATGCCACAACAACTGAATCAGGCCATAATTTCTAATACGAGTATGTATGTTGGAGGCTCCTTACTAGCATGAAGATTTCTTGAATGGTAGTGGTGATAACTACGAGCCTACAGATCATAAGGTGGATTCCAAAGAAAGCAGCGAGGAATAGGACGCAGAAGCGGACCTAGAAGAAAACAGCTAAACGACTGACATTCAAGAAAATTTTCTGTACCTACATAATATTACCCGATGTAATAACGAGTGTATTCAAATTTTGCGCAAATCGAAACCAAGCTCGAAGCTAACCGACATTGGAGAGATGAAGATTGTTATTGGCTGTATGATCATTATGTCGTATAACCATCTTCCGGCTTTTGGGAATTATTGGTCTAATCATCCTTCTTGGGAAATTATGCAATCAAGTCAGCTATTTTCATTAAAAATGCACTTTGCTCCATCCGAAAAGCCAGAACTAGTAACAAAGTTGCACTACTATGGAGACATTACTGAATGTTTCAAATCTCAATTTTAGGAGCAAAAAGGAGAGCGCATTCCAAAGTATTGACGAAAGCATGACAACGTTCAAGGGACTCTAATCCATGCCTTTGAAGAAAATGTGGCTTAGATATGATGCCCTTACGGGCTACACGTACGATTTATATTTATACTGCGGTATAGAAGATGTTGTCGAAGGAACTCTTGGTGAACGCGTTGTTAACCAATATTTTGTCGCATCAGAGTATGTACTCCGCTTTACAGCTGACAAGGATATTGCGTTATCGAAGTAAAGAGTTAGCTTTTCCATTTCATTTTCTCGATTAACGGCAGCAAAACCTGGAAGCAGAGCTTGAAACGATGGTAGAACATCCGCGTTGACCATCAATCTGTCAGTAAGATTTTGTATTAGAGAATCTAGATAGGGAATAAGTATAGAAACTTTAAAATAATCTTCAGGACATGATGTTTCTGGATTGGAGTGTGTTGTTTGTTTCAAAGAAATCCTCAGAGCTGTTATGTTAACTTCAAATAAATCCTCGGCAAGTTGTGATGCGGATTGAAAAGCGTCTCTGAAAAAATCTTCGGCATTTTCTCTTGTGTTTTTAAGAGATTTTAATTTGTTATGTGTGATTTATTGCAGACACGCAATTCAAAGATTCAATTTGTAAGAAAATTGATAAGAGCAGCGTTGAACTAAAAAGTTTTTCGCATACAATGCGGCTTACCAGGAAATCACTTCTTTGAATTGCTGCCAAGAGAGTTGATGCTTTTTGAAGAGCTCTACAAATGAGTCATGCCTTTCAATAAACCTTTTTTCACAAAGGCGCAAAAGTAGTGTTTTTCTGCTTTCTGGTGCGTATTTTTGTATGGCGTTTTCGAAAGTCTTATTTGCATTTGAATGGTTTCGGAAGCAATTGGCTATCTCGCTTACTACACCAAGACAGTTGCGAATCGAGGGTGTTGACATGGCAGAGCCAGGCTCAAGCGAAGACTTGCACAGTGAACATATCTGGCGTTTTGATACTGTTGCCATAAAAATAAACAAAATTTATTTAAGGATATAATTAATAACCCGAACTTAATTCAAATATTTTCTTTTAAAACATTTTTGGGGGGGGGGGGGGGGCGTTTGTCACAATGAGGCTACGTGCCTGGTGCCCTGGACCCAATGTTCCATAACTTTTTCGGATAATTCTGGCGATATTACAGCAATTTCGCGTCGAATGTCGCCTAAACTTTCTGACTTCCTGGCGTAGAACAAAGACTTAATGTAGCCGCAAAGAAAGGATCTAAAGGTGTTAAGTCGAACGAGAGTGGCGGCCAATGAACAGGACCGTTTTTGGTAATAAGACGACAATTGACCCTCGCATTCAATAGTCGATTGTGAGATGCGCTGTGTGGCACCGTCCTGTTGAAATCACATATTCTACAAACCCTCCAATCCCATGAAGCGATAGCGGTCTCCGTTGACTGCAACCGACTTGCCGACATCACCTCAGAAGAAGAATGCCCAACTCTTCAGAACGGCATGAAATCTATTTTGTTGTGGACTCACTCACAGCCGCAATATTTTCTTCACTTCTGGATTTTCATGTTGATAGCAATAATATGAGTCTTGAACTTGAGGGATGGTTTACTTGGAGGTTGAATAGAATTGACTTCGCGAAACATTCTAGACAAGGGTTCATGTAATATCCCTACGAGTAACTCGTTCGATGAGGATTTATACGGAAGAGAGGAACTGATCTGAGTTTTCGTGGGTTAACTAACATTCAGAGAAATGAGTTGCAAAAGAGCAGGAGAGTCGGTGTTACTAACTTCACGACGTATTACAAAGGGTTGTAAGTCTATCAGTTTCAGGCGATCCAGATAGGGTGGAGCTGTCAGTCCACAACGCGTATTTGGAAAGAGGCCGAACAAAGCTTTTACAAAGGGTTTTTAATAACATATGGGCTGGAGATCAGCGCTTGACGAAACCGAAACGAAGATAGTTTTGCATAAATGTGGCTGAGTTTCGTTCATACAGCGCTCAATTTGCTCCTTCAAGGCGAGGTTGATCGTGTGATTGTTCTGTTGTCATAAACCCTAAACTTCAATAACCCGCAAAGAAAAATTCCAACGGCGTTAAATCGGAACTGGGCGGCCAATTCTGATCACCAAAACTGGAAATTACACGACCAAGACATGATTCATGCAGTAATTGAATTGTTTCTCGGGCTGTCACTCTGGCTTTTTTTTTTTTTTAGCAACACTTTAAAACACAAATGGCACAAAATTTAGATCTTGCGTGAATTGAATGATACAGTTAACATTGTCAATTACGAGTATCAGGATGAATAACAGAGGAACGAGATGACATCCTTGGGGTACGCCGGAAGGAGATTTTATGGGTTTGGATACTGTGTGGGAATTTTTATCGAAAGCTTTGTATGTATTAAGCTCTCGAAAAGCTTTGGAATGGAGGAAAGTCTCGCAATCGGCCTTAGGGGCCATTTTTCCAGGAGTTAAGAAAAATACCCTGTGAAATTTAGAGTTATTTAATTGGCGCCCAACGTGGGGCCTGATAGTGTCGAGAAAATAAGTGTTATTTAGTCAGTCGCCTCAAGCAGCCGCCGTGCTATCGCGATATTAAGCCGTAAGTTGCCTCAAGTAGCCGCCGTGCCTTTCGCGAGTGAGAAACACGATTTTTTCTTTTACTAATTCTGGAGTAATCTCCACTGAAATAAATCATATTCAGCAGCAACAAACTTATTGTATAGTTGCCCAAGCAATCCTACTCTTTATTTACAGAAGCTCCAAACTGGACAGCAATTCGACTTTTAACGAGTTTGATGCGCTCTCTGACTCCATTCAAAGAATTGTATCCCTGTATCCTCATACTGAAATCGATTTCAACATACACAATTCTGGGTGGCTTCAACGTTCTGGACAGACAACACCCAAAGGACGGTGTGTTGAGAATTTCGCTGCGGAAAACAAGTTAACGCAGCTTGTAAATGAGCCCACGCGAATACCAGACGTTGATAGTCATACCGCCAACACCCTGAACTTGTTTTCAAATTTTCACCCTAATAAGTACACTTTTGATGTGTTGATTGGAGCGGTCTTAACAGCTTCTTTAGGAATTTCAACTGGTCGTTATGTTTCCCGATGACGACGTGGTTGGCGCTGCTGATATGATTACAGACATCATTCTCTTTGGAATGAGGTCCTTTATTCCTCATCGGATGAAGTGTATCAAACCAAAAGAAAAGACAAGGTACGACTCAAGCTTTAAAGAGGACTTCAGGGTTAGAGAAATGTTCTTTTCTGTCCTTCAAAACCAACCCGACAGAGGAAAACCGAAAAAAGTTCAAACGAACCAGAAATGACTGCAACGCCTTTCTTAAGCGTGTGAAATTCCAATACGACCAAAAACTGGGGCAAAAAATACTGCAATGTTCCAAAGGCAGTAAACATTTTTGGTCATTCGTCAAAAACATTAGAAATACTGGCTCATCCTCCATTCCAACGCTCATTTACAATGACATTCCAGCTGTCAGCCCTTTGGACAAGGCAAATCTTCACACAAGACCAATCAACAATCCCAGATTGTGCTTTGCCCCTGCTTACACTTGAGTGCGTCGAATCCTCAATGGGACGATTCCACTTTCGCACTCGTGTAGTAGCAAGAGTACTTAAAGATCTTAATATACATAAATCCGCTGGTCCAGATGGTATTACTCCCCTTCTTCTGAAGAGGTGTTCTTCCTCGCTGGCAAAACCACTGCGTAAGCTTTTTCATCAATCCTACTCTTTATGACTCTTTCCGAAAAGATGGAAAACAAAATTTGTCCAGCCCGTCCCTAAAAAAGGCGAATCTTCTTCCCTCTCCGACCCATTGCATTTACGTTCCTTCTTTCCAAGGTCGTGGAAACGCTGATAAACCGTCAGCTAATGAAATATCTCGAAACGCGGAAACTTTTTAATGACCGGCAGAATGTTTTTCGAAGCAACAGGTCCACTGGTGATTTGATGGCATGTCTCACCAAAGCGTAAATCAATCTGGCGAAAGCAATATAGTTGCACTTGATATTTCTAAGGTATTTGACAGAGTTTGGCATAAGGCTCTTTTGTCGAAACAAATGTCGCTCATTTGTGATCGACGACTCTCTTCTTCAATGGATTAGAAATTAGCTTTCGAACGTTTAATTCAAATTGTCTTGGACAGTTTCAAGTCTGATATTGACAAAAGAAATGCTGGTGTACCCCAGGGCTCTGTTTTGTCTCCGACACTCTTTTTAATTTTAATTAATGATCTCTTGTCTGCTACTTTTAATCCATTATATTCCTTTGCTGACCACAGTACTCTCTGCTTTTCATATTCGTTCTCTGACTCACATCCCTGCTCATTAAATTCCGATATCAACAGCATAACCAATAGGGGAACTATCAACAGAGTGGAATTTAATGCTTCCAACACACAATGCTGTCTGCTGTCGTTAAAGCGAAATTTAAACATCCAGCCATTATCCATGAATGGCACTTGCATCGTCGAAACCGAAAAACTTTCCATTCTTGGTATGTGTGTCAATGACAACTTACGTTGGAATGACCACATATTGGATGTCGTCAAAAATGCTACGAAATGTCTAGGTTTCCTCAAGCGATGTAAGAAATATTTTACCCCCTCTGATCTGGCCTCAATATACAAGGCATTCATCCGCCCAAAATTGGAGTACAATGCACACATCTGGTCAGGTGCTCCTAAAACATCTCTGCACCTGCTAGATAGGATTCAAAACCGTGCGATAAAACTTATAGATGATACTATTATCAGTCAATCAATTGACACCATCGAACACCGACGTAATGTCTCCTGTCTCACTTTTTTTATCGCTATTTCCACCACCAGTGCTGCACTGAAATCGCCAGTAACATTCCGCCCATTCAAACTTTCAACCGTAACACCCGTCTCGCTATGAATGCTCATCAGTATACCCTCAAGTCCATCTTCGGACGTACTCTAAAATATCGTGATTCGTTCCTAAGCCGTACCACCCGCTTATGGAATGCCCTGCCGATCTCTGTATTTCCTGGTCGTTATAACTTGCAAACGTTTAAACCCAATGTACATCGGTACGTCTCTTTTTTTTGCCACCCTAAATTTCCTTAGCCCGCACGGTGTACAAACATTTTAAGGGTACACAAACCTCTTGAGCGCGCGCTCATTATAAAAAAAAATCCAAATCAAAGATATGACTTCAAAGACATTGACTTTTCATAAAAAAAATTCTAAAACCTTTAAAATTATTGTAATTGTGAAGGCAGTATTTTTAACGTTCTTAATAAGAAAAATTAAACCGATTTACTTTACGAACATTTCTTGTGGCTCATAATTCACAATGACTATTAGCAGTGGCTGGGTGTGGTGTGATTAGATTAAGTATTGAGCGGCTTGAATTGACAGACATTCCATACCGCATTGTCACTTTTGACTTTTATGTATAGCATTGTTTAATAAATTATCAATAATAGGAGTAAACCTACACAAAAAAAGTTATATTGCTCTTAAAAAAACACATTCCCTTTTTAAGCTACTTCAATGTATTTGGAGCTTAGATACAATAAATAAGGATTGTCCAAGAATATTCAACGCGCTGAAATAAAGTTGGTGACGGTTGTGGAAGTTAACTGGCTTCAGAATATTCGGCCTCTTTTTCCCAATTGTCCCAGAAAGGGCCTGCCCATCCACATTGTGCATTGGATCAACTAACCGTCTTGCCAAGCAAACAGGAGGACAACAACGTTTGGATCAGCATATGGAAAGTTCGAATCTTGAGCTGCTCACATGCAGCCGAATGACTGACGGGTGTATGAGGCTGCTATATAGCAGATATCACACCTATCCCTGAAGTGCGATGAATTGGGCTAGGCAAAAAGAGGATAAAAAAACTGTGACATATACTACACAAAAAAAAAACGGCTCTACAAAACCCACGAGCAAAAAATCATTTTAAGTGATTTTAATGCCAAAATAGGAAAGGAGGACATCTTTAGCAGTACACTCGCAAAGCATAGTCTACACGAAACCACATTTTCAAATAGACTTAGACTAATTAATTTTGCTGCGACGGATGACGGTTTCCTTATTTCCATATTCACAAATGCGAGATCACCTGATCATGCGAGTAAAACAGTCAAACAAATCGGTCATGTTACGATCGACGCAAGGTCAATATTAAAGATGTACGAAAATTCCAAGCGTGCATCATAGACTCGGAACACAACCCAGTTGCAGCCAAGGAACCTCTACAGATATCTCAGATGTCACTAATGTTAAGCGCGATAATCGCAACAAATCCCCAAAACTTATATTGTTCGCATTTCCCTGACTCTCTTGCCAACCACTTTACGTCCTGCATCAAGTGATGAAGATCAGTAATATTTATGACAAAAATTAGTCACAAATGGGGCAATTAATGTGCTGAGCTTCACCTGACCACACACACGAAAGCCTTGGTATTCCGCAGGCAAGCATCTGCACTACGTAAAATTACGATAGTGATTTGTTGAATCTATGAGCAATAAAGGATATAAGAACATCTGCGGAGCAAAAGGAAAACGATGAAAAACGAGCGATCTACGAACTGGAAGTTTTTGCAAAAAGTTAGAAGGTCACTCGACCTGAATAGAGATCTGCTGTTTATACGAACGTTTGAGTCGCCCAGTCCAAACCGCACCTTCTCTTTATCGACTTTAATTGATCAAATTGGTTTATAGCTTTTTTTGTCATCTCTATTAGATTAAAAAAAAAGGATTCGCTATTACTTACTTACTAGATGGCACTTCAATCCGGGATGAATCTGACCCTAAACCAATAGACCAGGTTCCTGCATTTGCGCACCGAGGTTGCATTGTCCCTCACCTATTCCAAAGCTCGCTAACTCGAACCAAACTAAAACTTGCATTCAAGCGACCAAGCATACATTCATTGGCTTTTGTTAATGGCCACGCTTCTGCCCCAAAGAGCAACACTGAGATGATAAAAGATTACTAGACTATAAGATTTGATTATCTAAATGTGAATGAGAATACAAACATAATATAATACGGGCCATATACTCGTATGTATAGACCCCCTTAATGTTTTATGTCAATTTTTTTTTTTGTCTTCTTGGCCTTTGACTTCAGCGCGTGCTCAAGGGCTTAAATTTACCCTTAAAATGTTTGTACACAGCGAGGTCGAAAGAAATTTAAGAAGGAACAAAAACGAGATACCGATGTGCAGTAGTCTTAAATGTTTGCAAATGTTTGCATAATCAGATTTAAAAGCGGATGCAGGGTAGACAAAATCCAAACCTACCTCAAAGTTGTATGCTATCTATATTGACTTTCTCCTCGATTGTTCAACGTTGTGTATCCCTTCTTGTTGATACCAATACTTGTTTTTACCCCCATTCACAACTAGGGCCATGGAAAATACTTCACATCGATATTTGAAACGCATTTGTCAGAGTGTGGCATTAGGTTCTTTTGGCTGGATTAGAAATTGCCTTTCCTAACGTTCACTTCCAATTCAAGTCATTTCGATTTAAAGTCTGACAAAATTCTCCGTTTTGTCTCCGAAACTGTTTATAATTTTTTATTAATGATTTTGCATTCGTTTCTGGACTCACCTTCCTGCTAGCATATGTGAAGCTCTCAAACCACCAACACAGTGGAATTTAAAGCTTCTAAAGTACCTAGCCGTTATCCATGAATGACACTTCAATCGTCGAAACCGAAAAACATTCCATTCTCGGTAACGGCAACGTACGTTGGAGTGACCACATATTCGGTGTCGCCAAAAATTCTGCGAAATGTTTAAGTTGCCTCAACCGATGTAAGAAATACGCGTTCTTTTGCTCCTCTGATCTGCCATACCTCTCTGCACTTGCTAGATAGATATCAAAACCGTGCGATAAGACTCATAAGTAATATTACGAGTATATAGTCAATTGGCACCCTCGAACATCGACTTACTTTGTTCTACCGATATTTTCACTATCTAAGGGCGTATCGAAATATCTAATAGCATTCCGCCTTTTCAAACCTCTACTCGTAGCACCCGTCCCATTAGAATGCTCATCAGCTTTCCTAACCCTTATGGAAATGTCCTGCCTAATCATTCTTCTTCTTTTCTTTTATTAACCGTTGAAATATGTAACATCTAATATTACATATTTTTCGCACGTATCTGCAGTCTTACTGCGCCGCTTGTGGGGTTGGCTACATTTGCGGACCTTAGAACCATTCTAGACGCCACTCTATTTTGGATCACCTCGCTGGTGAGGCCAAGAATTTGAGTGATCCAATTATTTTTCGTTCGGTCTCTTCTTTCAACTTCGGCTAAAACTTGAACCTCTATTGCTTTTTGGACCAGATTTTACGACCACCTTCGTTGAAGGTTTATTTCCTAGTTATTATGACATGCAAACATTCAAAACCAACGCACATCGGCAATTACTTTTCATTCCTCTAGTTTTCCTTCGCCTGTGGTATGGGAAAACATTTAAATGGCATGCTAAATCCCAGTAGCGCATTCTACTCATAATTACAAAAAAAAACTGCGTTCGCTATAAAATCACTTAAGTTTGCATGTATCATACATAACTCTCCTCACTTCGTCATGGTCTGATGGAGGGAAGACTTTGTAGTGTGTGTTGAATTGTCCGTCCAGCCTTATAGCAGTTTCTTTAGATGTCCTTGTCGTTTTACTGCAGAAGTCATTCTTCCAAATTCTAAGCCCTGCTACGATGTAGTCGTCATTACAGGTATCAATTCGGGTTTTGTTACTCTTACACGATCTTCAGGTGAAATTTCCAAATCTCATATCTGGA
This sequence comes from Volucella bombylans, assembly GCA_949129095.1. Classification (NCBI taxonomy): domain Eukaryota; kingdom Metazoa; phylum Arthropoda; class Insecta; order Diptera; family Syrphidae; genus Volucella; species Volucella bombylans. Next base: position 102,976,145 of record OX422144.1, on the reverse strand, counting down.
GCAGTATTTTTCGACCACCTCGACTTCGCGTTATTCGATCTGCCTCTTTTTCTTTCGGAAAAATTTGTGTTCGGTGTTGGTACGTAACAATATCAGCTCTCATCGTACATCGTTGCATGATATATACGTCTACTGCTTGGTTTCAAGTGACCGGCGGCATTCGTCGTTTCTTGTATGTTATGTGCCCGGCTTTTGAAACCTATTGCATTGATCCTATGCCCTTAATGCTGGTGCTGCAGGATTAACGAGAAAGGCTAATGAAAACGCCGTCGACAGTGGTTATTTCCGATTGTAGCCGTCCGATGTCCAGCCCTTTCACAGAATTTGTCCTTGAATTTCGCATTCCAACCTAAGCTTTTACAAAGTAGTGGTCAAATTAATATGCGCGGACGTTCTATCGTAGAATAATGGATACGCATCCTTCGTCTATTGCAATGAAATCAATCTGCCTTGTGGAGTCTTGAACCCGTACAAACTACGACGAAGTTCGTAGATTGATTGATACGAGATTGTAGATTGATTGCAAAATCAATAAGTTGGTGTCCGTTTCGGATGTGGTATCGTGCTGGGTGTATAGCCCTATAGCACTGCCAAACGTGTTCTTCTTTTTTATTCATGGCGTTGAGGTGACCAAGTACGACTTTTACGTAGTACTTGGGACACTGCTCATAGGTCTCTGTTGAAGTTCGTTGAGGTCTTTCTTCGTTATTTCATCTTTACCTTCTGTTGTGGCGTAAGGTATTTAAATGGAAGCCTGTTTTTAATGGAAGATCCGTATAAAAATATGCACTGCCAAGTTGTCGCAATTTTTGATACTGTTTTCACTTGATCCGCCTCATTATCTTTTAGTCCCCCTGTGTCTCCATTGGGCTTTAAGTGGAGTCTTCACATTGCAAGTACATAACCGATTGTCGTTTTTCATGTCGCGTTTCCATAGTTTGTCAACAATTACTATTCTCGTTCGCAGAGGCTTGTGAAGCCTAGGGCAAGGAATGTACGAATGAAAATATGTGAGCTGCTATAGAGGTCCTTGTGTATGAAAATCTTGGCCTTGCAGTGGTGTGCCGTAGGCGTAGGAAGGACATCACGTGTGAATTCTCGATGTTTTAGAGCGAATTTTCGAGGATTTTATTGTTCTTCAGAGGCGACGAAAAACTCACATGGTATCCGAAGCTTTGACCCGTATAGTAGTTCAGCTGGCAACGCTTGCATGTCCTTCTTAAAGCACCTTCGTAGTCCGAGCATAACGGTGGAAAGAATTTTAGTCTATGGCTTCGGGGAACACATGAGTACAGTTTTTAGTGTTTGGTGAAACCTTTCTACGAATTATGTGCCCTGATCTGTGAAGATCTTCCTTGGAGTACCATATTGATAAATTCACTGCCATGTTTATGAGAGGGACGGCTACCGGTCATCGGGTGAATCTGTCAATGATCGTGGGGCAATACTGAGAGTTTTATACTCTGGGCAAAGCGATCAAAGCGAGAAGTAGTGGCGTTACCGTTCGCCTGCAATCAGCCAAATTGTGAATGACGTCGAAGGCGTGCTTGCAAGTAAAGCTGGAATGTGCCATGGCTGACGTCCTAATAAATTTTGGCATCTGGTGCAAAAACTACTGACTGAAGATTCAAGGAGGATTCATTGTGGATCAGATTCGTAAACTCCTGGTCATCTTGTTGTGCTTGTTAGATGATTTCGGGCTCAAAATATGTTGACATTGAAACTGCTCCAATGCGTGACAGTGCATCTACAACCACATTGTCCTCTCCTTTCACGTAGACCAGGTCTGTAGAGAATTGAGAAATGTAGTTCAGTTGTCGTCACTATCTGTCGGATGCGTTTGTAAGCTCTGGGTAAAAGCATGTGTTAACGGCTTGTGGTCGCTGCTGATTTTAAAAGGCCGGCATTCTAGGTAGTGGAAGACAACGACGAGAAGCTGTCGGTCACATGTGCTTTAGCACTTCTCAATGTCGCTGAGCTTCCTTGAGAAGAATCCTAATGGTTTGACAGTGCCATCTTCCATTTGCTCCAAGGGGAATAGAGCGGATTTAGAACTAGCCATGGGAACGAAACTTATGTCGTATTGCTGAGGGCCTCCTTGAGCTGATGAAAACTTCTCTCTGCTTCTGTAGGTAGTCCAATCCAATGCCGTCCTGTCGTTTTTTTATGAAATGTGTGATGTATCGGTGCAGTGGAAGTTGTAACTCGTCCATTTTGGGTATGCATGACCTGTAATAGTTGATCATAGTTGAGAATAGTTGTTCGAGGCTTCATGTACTCAAGAATGTTGAAAAGGCGTCCCGGGGTTGGCGAATATCCCTTGGCATTGATTGTGTAGCCCAGAAAATTAACCTGATTTTGATTGAAGTTCCGTTTGCTCACGTTGATCGAGTTGATTAAGTTGGTCTTGATGCTGCCGTTTATTTTCTGACATAACCAGCCTATTATCAATGTAGACAAAAATGAAATCGAGACTGTGTCGATGAAACGTTGGAAATTTTGAGTCGCGTTCTTCAAAGAGCCAAAGAGCATGACCAGGTACTCCTAGAGTCCCCAAAGTTTGGTGACAGCTGTTCTTGCGGTAATGGCTATGTATTCCTTCAACAGGGAGGACCAAGGCACTTTGATAACCTCACCTCTCGATGTTAACGAAGTTGTTGGATTTATGATTCGTTCTTGACATCGACGATCAAATCAAAGTGCCGAAATAAGTCAGAGGAGTTGCGCAACTTCTCCTCCTCAGAGACGCCAAATTTTCCTTGAATTACGAGTATCTTTTTCAAATAATTGTACTTATCTTTTACCATCAGTGCGCTGCTGTAATGTGTGCCCAGGCACCGCTCGAATCACGGACAAATACTTAAACTCATCCTGCGTGTCGAGAGGAACAAATTATAATTCGGGAAGAAGGAACCACAGACCTATGCTGTCGACGTTGAATTGTGGCAAGTCAGGGTGACGATTGTCGTGATTGAGTTCAGGGAGTTTTTCTTCTACTGGCGGATTTTGATGTCCGAGGAGCTAGGTATTATTCCTGTCTTGGATGAAACGTCTTCCATTCGTTTCAAAACACCCATTTCAGCTTGTTAATCTGTTTAAACAACAAGAAAACAAAAGCACAACTGTTGTGATAGAAGACCTCGCCGGGGACTCCAATTTGTGGATTGTTAGAAATGATAGCAGTTTTTTATATTTTACCGAAACAGATAACTTTATTTGCACATGAAAGGCAGACTAATTAAACACAATAATTACTTAAAACTATTACAATACAAAAACACCTTAAATACGCATATATTTGCAAATGTAAGAGTATGATTTCAGTTCAGTTCAGTTTAGTTTATATGTATTTTTATTTAATTCATTAATTGATACTTATAAGCTACACAAAAAAACGCTTAAAAATTAGCTTAAATAACTTAAAAATAATCTTATTATAACTTACTGGCCCCATGCGGGCACTCTAAATTAAACATAATACTTACTCTATGTCTTTCGACGTTTCTTACAGTCTATTTTTATTTTTATATTTAAATTTACAACAACTAAAACTAAGAAAACAGATTTTAAGTAATTAACAAAGCCGTCAAAGGAAACTCTCTCATGATACATATAGTTAGGAGATCAGGTTGTTCGATGAGGTTATTGTTCTTGCAATGATCCTTCGAGTCAGCTTAATGACGAAATTGTCTACTCTTATTAGGTTCGCTCTATTGTACAAGACCTCATTAAGATAGAATTTTATGTACTCAGACTCTGGTGTTCTGTATAATCGAAGACAAGTCCTCTCAAACACCCGAATCTTTTCCAATAAACTTGCTCTTACGTTGAACCACACGGGACATCCAAATACAAGCATAGCCCTGATAAGGGCCATGTAGCAGATTACCTTTACACTCGCATCGAGTTTGCTGCTATAAAACAGTCTCTTTGTAAGGGCAAAAGTTCCTATAGTTCCTCTACATTTTTGTCAAAATAAAGAAACTGATCTTGCTACATTTCGACAGGCAAGAGGCTGCCCGTGTTGTCCAATGATGGAGAACTTTCGCCAATTTTTTTTGCTATCCCTAGAGGCTCCAGACAACGGCGTCCTAAAGAGAATGGTTTCCGACTTCTGAAAGTTGATTTTCAATTTCCAGTCATCGCAAAATCGTCTTGTCTTAACGAAGTCACGCTACAAAAGAGTATTAATGACCTCGATTTTTGGACCAGTTCTGTACGCTATCAAATCGTCTGCATACGCAATAGTATGGGGAAGTGATCAAGTCGCTTGTATAAATTTTAAACAGGATCGGCGAATTGACCGCGCTTTGCTGAAGACTATTTTTAATTTGAAATATTCCAACAGAAGTCACGTCACCATTTTTCACGATGAACTGTCTGTTGGTTAGCATATTATAAAGAATGCACAAGAGTGGTTTACTGATCCCCAGCCTAGTCAGCCTATAGAAAAGACCCTGTAACCATATGGTGTCGAAGGCATTTTCCAAGTCAACAAGGCAGGCACCAGTACATTGGTTTTTGCCTTTATTCCATTGGATATCGGACACCAGTTTAGACGCGGCATGTGAGATATCATGTCCCGCCTTAAAACCGAATTGATTATCCGGAAGTATATAGTATGTCCTCCTCAACCCACCTAGTAAGAGCTCTATTGATTACTTTTTCAAAAACCTTACTGATATTCGGAAGGAGACTTATCGACCGGAGATTCGCCGGATAGGAAGTGTCTTTATCCCTTTTGGGATAAGTGAGTAGCCTTAGGTGCATAAACAGACACCATGTATAACCGCTTTCCACTACGGAGAGCGATATACACGATACATGCTTCCAGCACCTGGAACGTACTACTACACGACTGTATACTCTTTTGAAACGCAGTCCTTTTCTTACAAATATCGCAACTCCTCCTCCCTGAATGGAGTTGGGTCGGTTTCTCCGTACTATTTTATATCTTCTGTGCCTCATTTTATGTCTTTTGGTAAGCTTAGTTTCGCTAACCAAAAGCACATCAGGGGCTTTGTCTTTGCAATTTAAACAGTGTGGCATATGTATGTTTGTCGATAGTTGATGGCTCTGAAATTGTTCCATTGTTATTTCTTCTATTCGCTGTTAGATGGCCTTGTTTATTATGAAGTTCGCCACAAATTAATCTTGCTTCCTTTATTTATGAATTGCGTACTAGTGAAAAGTTTCTGTCTAATACGCAACAGCGTTTCACCCTTAGATTATAAGCCGGAAACCTCGGCTCTCAAGCTATTCGGACCAGGCGGTTTTTGCCTTTGAAACTGATTCTGATTCATAGAAATTGAGGTTCGACCGTTATTGCAAGACAATGTAGATACATACATATATACTTTGGATTTGCTTTTGGCGTTTGCGTTTGCAACTTCAAGTACATTTTTGGTGGGAAAACAGGAGAAACGAGAAGTATATCTATTACATCGCCATAGATTTGCGTTCTTCAAAAGGGATTACATTGGGAGAGACAATCGAAACTCAGCCAGCAGGGACAGATCTTACAAGTGCCAATGATTGTGTCACCTAAATGATGTGTTAAATATTGAACTTTTAAATATTTGAAGTTCCCTCCATTAGAAGCGGTCAGATAAGAACATCATTAAAAAATATGTACATATTGTACATACACACTTCCGTTAGGGTCCCCAACAGCAAAAGCATAGGATTTTGACTTTTCAAATACTATTTATAATTGTACATAACCTTGCTTGAGTCCCTGCCTATCCTGTCTATCCTTCCTCTGTATGAAGTATATGGTACCACTCCTTTAAACCAAACCACACATAATAAGATTCTCCTCCTCTAAAGTCAAAAATCCCATAAAGTTTTACAAGGCACACAATTTGAACCAATAAATGAATCAACCCCCTTATCCATACCAATATAACCGCCCGCCATTAGACCACGGAGCCACAACGACTGAGACCGCCATCCCACTTAAATTTCTGAAAATTAAACAAAAAGAAACTTTTAAAAAAAATATTGTGGGCGTTCAACACTTTCCCACAAGAAACCTACCAGGCCCTCAGCATTTACAGTAAGAGTTTCAATAAAACAAACTTTATCCAACTCAACGAAACTATCCACTGCAATGATAAAAAAAAAATATGCAGAAAATATATTAAAAAAACATCGAGAAAACTTTATATCAAAAAAGGGAACGCCTCCCTTCTGATTTGATTTCTTCTTAGCCATTCTCTATAGAAACCGGTCCGTGACCACTACTAGCCAGTAGTCACCACCGAACCAGAAACACTTCCAACCAGACCACTCCACTTACCTGGGACGTTGAAAAAACGTGTCTATCCACAGCGCGCAGCTCAGTCCCTTATTCGAATTCTTGTTCGCCTGATATTTGGAATCAATTGTGGGCCGAAGCTGACCGTCACACCTTGGCTCCCCACAAAAAAAAAAACAAAAAAACAAAACATAAATCACTCCCGTCAATAAAAGCAAAAAAAAAACAAGAAACAACCCGACTGTCATTCGGACAATCACTGACCAGGGGTGCTGCTATTTCACCAATAGACAAACAAAAAAAGAACTACTCATTACCGCTAAATTAAGTTTGCACAGGACGATTTTTTTCAAAATGTCCCCCTCTCGACAGACATTGTGTGACAATTTGGAAAAAAACATCAATAACCTCCCAAAAAAGCTTAAACGTCTAGTGAAACGACAAGGCGCTCATGAAACCCAGCTATAACCACTGCTCCACCCGAATCTATAAAAGAAAACTTATCTCAGGGCCAAGTATAAAACAATTCATGGCCCCCCTCCACAATGGAATCCCCAAAAAATACTCTCGTGCTCGCACCAAAAATAAACTTGTTACCAACCAAAACTCCAAACTCTCGACTCAAATACGACTACAACGCCAAATGCTCTCCCCGCACAAACACGCCCAGTTCAGCTGACTACCTTCACCCAAATTCTCAAATCCCATTCGAATGTCAATGGCCTTCTCGTCGTATACCAAGATTTCGCCAAAAATATGTCCCTGACGCAGTAGCGAGTGTCCGCGAAATCGACTTGAAAATCCTTGAAACCCAAGGAGATGTCCTTCATTTGGCCATGAGCAGCACTGGTAACACAGCGCTGACGCGGTCAAGAAGGCCAAACAACCTCGTTTTCACTCGAAACGCCCTTGAGAGAACTGACAGGCCTTGCTGTTGTTCTATATCTTATTTGAGAGAAGAAACAAAAAATAACAAAAGTCTACAACGTCGACGTGATGATGACGAGCAAAACATAATACTCTTCGCCAAGGGCAAACGTCAAGGTGAATTTAGAAACCAAAATCAACAAAACTTGAACGTGCGCCCTTGTTTGGACGGATGAGAGCCTGCTCGAAATGTTGCTGTTGTTTGGTTTTTTGTTGTTGAAAAGCTACACCAACCACACACAAGTGCGGCGTCGCCATTCATACAAAATTTTTGTTGGCGGGTTGGTTGGTTTCCACTCGATTCCTTCCAACTGTCATCTTGACATCCATACACAAGGTTCCATCCACCATTGGCGAAGAGACAAAAGTGACAGACAAAAGTCGTATAAGTGACCACAAAAGTCTGGCTAGCTTGTATGAAGGTGGGTCATAGTGGAATGGCAGCGCCGAAGTAACCAGGCGAACAGAAATTATAGCAGAATCAGAAAAGGTAAAAATTCTCGGCCTCAAACGAAAATGGAATGAATGTAGAAATAGAATTGGAGTTGAGAGAAAACAAAACAAAACAAAATAAAACATGACGTGTCATCAATGAGCTGACTCTGCTGGCTTTCATGAGAGCCGCATGTTTTCGAAGAGTGACAGCGAACTTTTGAGATCGTAACTTATCGGGAGCAATGACATTTCGTTGTCATTGTCATGCCCGACGCAATGCGATGATGAACCGTGACAGTAGGGTTGATTTCGATTTCATTCACGATTTCATTCGACGTTCATTTTTGCGGAAGAATTTTTAAGTTCCATGTTTTTGAAATAATTAATCGTGACACATGGACTATAAAAAAAAAAATTCCCCAATTTAAGTGTTTGTTTTTTGTTATACTCAACGACTTCTGACAGATGAGATACGCAGAAATAGTGTAAAAAAAGAGGCGTAAAAAAAAACAATCAATACTGCAACACCTGAAGTTGTTCGTTCGTTCCACTCGAGAATATTCACTGTGTTTAAATAAGCTAAGGAGATATTTATAGTGTAGACCTTAATTTGTACAACCACTAATTGAGAAACGATTTCGGTAAAAATGACAGACTTTATCTCTGGAAAAAGCGTGAGGGTTATATGAATTTATAGACTGCACAGTTTTCTAGTTCTTGTGCCCTGGTAGTCAGCTTACTTATCTGCTAACTGTGCAGTGACAATGAGCTCTGCGCAGGCTAGCTTATGTGCTCTTGGTTCTTAACGACAGAGCCTAACTATGATATATTTAAACTTTTCGGTACGATGACTTCTTCTGATTAGATGTCAATAGTTGGGTATACGGGTTTGCAAGAACGGCAATGCAAATATTTGGTCTTAGTACGTCTGGTTCGTAACCCGTTACCTTCTGGCGATCTATCCAGTTATTAAGAGTTTTTTGAACGATTGTCAAGTTGATCATCGGCAAGAAGCAAGCAACGATTTCCGATACATGAAGCTAAAATCAAGGTCTAGCCTACGTATAAGTCTACAAATCTTGTAAAATTTGATCTATTAGTGAGCAATCAAAAATTAAAAATGTTTCGTTAGAGAATGCTAAAGAACACCTTGTGATTGGGAAACTCTGTTGAGCTTGAGACTCTTCATGTATTTATTATAGTATTGAACAGTATTGCCTTTTGTTCTATAGCAAGAATGGCGTTTGGAAATTTTAGTCCAAAAGAGCATCCAGTAGCGGTGAGCCTGAACAGAAACTTACTGAGATAGCCAAAGAAACCTATGTAGAAGTCGATACTAAAAATTTTAAAACTGGATACGAGCAACTTTCAGCTGTCAGGCAGAATGGCTCATTCAATAGAGATGATGACAGCCAACATTTCTGTCCGCCGGAAATGCCTATCAATATGACGTGATGATTAACAAAATGGTTAAAAAAATCAACAAGGCTGCTGGAGCCGACATCCAAGTTGTTCAAAACAACCAAATTGGTTGGATAAGAGCATATTCAATGAAAGAAATCTCAGTATGATTTTCCTGATCCACAAACGTACCAATCTCCTCAGCAAGATTATGTCCATAATGTACTACAATATAAACATCTGACGACTTTTATCAAATGTCAGCCAACTGATCCGTCCCTATTGGTTTTTATCCGGAAAAGTTCCCCATTGATACAATCTTCACTTGCTATAAGAAAAAACAAAACAATACATGTCGACAATCTCTACATTTTATCGATTTTAAAGGCACTAGCTATCGGGCGGGCAGACTATCAATGCAGCATTTCCTAATACAGAGTGTGAAGCGCCTAAAATAGGTTTGACAATAAACGGGGATAATTCGATGACTAAGTTAAGACATGACAAAGCAAAGCAAAGCTAAGTCAATTCATAGTTTTGCATATGCTTATACCTGTTGCTCCTCATTTAGTTTTTCTTATTCATGATAACAATATACTGTACTAATACTTTAGAAAAAGTTTGAAATAAAACAATTCCAAAACGTGGCCAAAATGCTCCTTTTGTCGCTCCACAAAATGTGAGAAATTATGTCATAGAGCATTTCGAATGCTCTTAAACAAATGAAATCGAAAGAGAAACTACAAGTATGTATGTTATCGGCCTTGACGTAAAAATAAAAAATTAATCGGCGTATTGAATGTCAGTTTTAAGTTATTCAACTGTTAAAAAACGTACTTACTTACATATGTCATTAGTCAAATCTCTCATATTTAACATAACTAAAGACAAAACTATACATGTCAAACATATTGCACTTTGGCTCTCCAAATGAAATAAATGAATTCCTAACTGTTCACTAAGTTTATTTAAGAGCCATAAGATTCTTCATTTGACGCAACAAGTGCGACAGTCAGAAAAAGGCTAAACTATCTCTTATACAATATCTGAGCGTCCTCTACTGGCTGGGCACCTAATACATCGATAGTGACTGAAAGAAACAGGTTGGATTTTTCTTTATCTGATTTTTTTAACCTTCGTCCGACCGAAGGCACATGATATGACATAAGTATGACGCAGAGTTCTGTTATTACTTTACTCGTATTATTACAACTATGAGTACTAAGTAGTGTAGAGTTTACTCCCTTCAACCATTCAAACAAAACGCCACGTGTTCGATTCGATATCCCTCCACACTATCGGGTTAGAGTGAGACTGGCAATAACGTACTAATAACACAAAAGCACGATCGTATCAATTCTATTGACTGGGCATACTATTAATTCTGCTTGCCTGGTGTTTAGTGTCATATTTCGCACAGAAAATTGTCTATCTTCGAGGTTTTTTGGATTCCAACCGACAAATGCCGCATCGAATCCGACAACTAACTACGAACGCCAACGGACAACACGGCAACGAACACCTCCAACTCATCGTGTCATCTCTATTCTTCGAGATTCACTCGCCATTCGCCAAGAAGTGCATGGAAATGAAAGAAGAAGACGGAAAAGCACTAGCACAAACAATTTGAAGTCGCGCACCACTAACGGACGACACTCGTCCGATTCCAGTTGGTAGCAGTCGACCAAGCGAAAACAGGCAATCAGCCGCTACAAAAGTGAAGCTAGCAAAAAACTGACGAAGTGAAGGAAAGACACTTGCTATCTGTTCCTTCCTACTTGATGCATTGGCAACCAACCTGCTGCTGATGTTGTTGATCAGATGTTGTTGGCAAACTTCATTCAAAACTTTGACTGTGACTGACTGAAACGTTTGGTGTTTGGGTTTCTGGTGTTGCTAGGTTGCTTGGTTGCTAGCGAACGAATTCATTGTCAGGCGACGGCGACGGATAAGGCCGAATCGGACGTGAAACACTGCTGAAAGTGAAGCACAACAACACCGGAGAATCGCGCCCAAACACCTAGAAAACCCGCGTTCAACCGTCGAGCACGTCTAATGTTCCACATTGTATCGGGGATGCATAATTCATAGCATACGTTCGAGTTGATACCAGGTGAACTGTCAAAACTTGAACGTTTCGCGCGCATTTTCTATCTTCTTCCTCACTGTCTGACAGTACTCTCTCTTACACATTTGCTATCGTTAGAAGCAACAGGGAGGTTATAATAGATTTTCTATGCACTACATGAGGAAGAATGTAGTGTAGTGGCATGTGACCATGTGTTCTGTTCGTGTTCACGTGTCGTATTTCATTCTTTCTTTCATACTTTTCGACAAACATGAATACCAGGAGGACATAACCCTCAATAGTGGATCAATGTAGTACTGTCGCATTAGATTTCCTAGGAAAATTCAATAGAAAAGCATTAGACAGACACATAAACTACGGCAGATAGATAGATGGTCGGGCCGGGCCCCAATCCAAAGACGGGACCGCAACAATTTGTATTGGTGAAAGAGTTTAGCGATATACTTGGGTTGGGGGGCGGGGCGGTACGACCACCAAATAAAATACCAGACAGATTATGAACATGATGAATTTTATTGGCTCGGAAATGAAGTTGAAATTGAGGAGAGTTATGTGCCACTAGATCAACGGGATTATCTCGTAGCTGCTCTCTTAATTTGGCTTGAGTATCTAGGCAATTTGTTTGTTTGGCTTTTGAAATTGTTTGTCTGAGTTGTAAGAAGTCGCTTAGTGGATGATTAAACTGAATTTAATCGTTTGCGAATAGGCGCTCAGATGCGAACACACGCTGCGCATTTTTTTCGGTTGAAGTAGAGAGATTAAGTTTGAAGATGCACACTGTACACAACAGCGTGTTGGTAGGCAACTGGTGGTTGAAGTGGAAGTGGTTATCTACGTATCGCTCGGTGCCGCTTCATTGGGGTATTAGATGGAGTATGCGCAGTAGATCAACACAACGACAACACCGTGGTGGAGGTTATGAGGGAATCCCAACTGAGCGGGATTGAAACTTTGGATTATGAGGGAAAATTCGTTAGACGATAAGAGTGGGTTATCAAATACATATGAATACAGTGAATCCACGAGTTGTAGATTAATTTGTGTGAGCATCGGTGGTTCAGTGGTAGAATGCTCGCCTGCCACGCGGGCGGCCCGGGTTCGATTCCCGGCCGATGCAATCTTTTTATTGTTTTTAATATCTATCTACGAATATATTACATATCTATTGTACTCGTATATATCCTGTTCAACAAAAATCTTCAGTAAAGGCAAAATTTCCTCTTGAAAGATCTTATAGGGATACAATGATAGACATATTTGTCGCAGAATTTCCCGCCGATAATTGCCATACGATTGACATACATACATATGTTTTGATGACATTCTGTTTTTGAGAAAAAAAATACATATTAATACATATAATAAAGTCGTTCTCATCATTTAAAGTTACAAAAATCATCTCTGTTGCTATTTCAGTATTCCACATCTTAGGCTCAACTTTTAGTTTAACATGTTTGACGCAAATAAGCGATTTTTCACTGTCCACTTTTTCAAGTGCTTCTTTTAATATTAGCTTTACATCTTTCCTTTTGAAAGTTTTGTTTTTGGATTGCCACAAATACAATACAATGAATCCAAACAATGGATTATCCTCGGCTTTATCCTCGCAGTGGTAAAGCGGCAATCGTAGTACTTTGCGTTCCGCCATTTGGGCCAGTTCATCTACCACGTGTACCTCGAGTGTAGCTTTGTGATGCTTGACAACATCCAACAACTCAGCCTTTACTGTGTTTTTTTTTTTTTTTAAATCTATGCTATTTTCTCGGAGCTGCGTTTTGATTTCTTCTTGTCTGCTGGAAGATGAAATCGCTGCTAAGCGTTATGCATCACTGTGATGGAGTTAAGTTCAGCATGTTTCGAGACATTTTTAAACTACTTTTGATAGACTGAGGCATTATGAGCCACTTTTGGTTTAAGCAAAGATTAAAAGCCCGTCTTGAACGAATCCTGTCGAGCTTCCGATCTGTGAAATTATGAGTCTTTTTCCATTTCCAGATGGTGACTGGAGTTCAGTTGATAATCATGCATTGAATGTCTGTAGTGTCGTTGTGATCGCTGGGTGTTTCCTTTATTTAGGAAAGTTTATATTTTGTTGCCTACTTCCTTATATTTTTTTTTATTTCTTGTAAATGTACTTTCGTCTCCAAATAACTATGTATGTCATCTAATTCTAGAAGTAATCTTTTATGTTGACGTCTAATAAAAAATTCTGTTTTGGATCATTATCAGCCGGAAATGTCCAAATGATGGGGAGATTTTCTTCGGTAAATGGGAGGAGTACATTTTCTAGTACCTATATTCACATACCCTTCCTTCCTCATCATTCCCTCTATTATACCTGTAAACTAGAAATAAAATACAAAATATTGTTGTTGTTCTTCACTGTAAACCATTCACTTTTGTACTTGATTGGCAGGCCGACAAGTATTCTTTTTTTATGATTTTATGGTTCATACATCCTTTTATCTTTTTGTCGGACCTATGTAAACATACATATGATTCATTTGCTGTTTGTTTTTCTTGTTGGCGTATTATTTTATGATATCACCACTGACCCTTTACGGCGACCCATTGTCTTCATCCTTTTGCATTTCTGCTGTACACACTGCACTCTTTGTTTCCTGTTATCACTACGCATTTAATTGCATTTGATAAGCTTTAGTTCCTTTTCTTGAGTTATCTGAATGGTAGATTTGTTGGCATTGTCCCTTTTCGTCAAAAGAAAAATGGAGTGGGGGACGGTATGTCAGCGCCTTATGCGTCTTCTATGCTAATGAAGATTTCATTTAGTAGTGAGACTCCACAGAAGAAAGTCGATAGGTAGATTGATAGTGAGAAAAAAAATATATATATACTCGTATATAAAATCTAAGAGGACATAGAGGACCGTTTGGTGAGTTTATCACTGAGGATCTCTCAGATAAATATTTGTGTTTGTTATTTATTTAAATTTATCTTATTTATTATTATATTGAATTTATAATGTATATCATATATTTAATTGTAAATTGCAATTAAATATTAAGTCTTATAATTTTATAATAATTTACGGACTACTTTTCGTATATTAATATATTGCGATGGTTATGTTATTTTTTATAAATTATTTAATTATTTACATATTATTTTGCATGACGGAGCTGTAGGATGATGGAAGACAGAAGTGCGTGCATTTAAATTCCTTTTTAATTATGTGTAATGGAGTGAGAAGATCCAGTCTTGAATGGGGGAACGTGGGTTTACCTCTCCATTCGATGTTCGTGGATCCACTCTTGTGTCGCGGATGGAGGTACGGGAATATACCTCTCCATTCGTGGCTTATGAAGCCCCCTCTTGTAGCGTGAAAGGGGGAACGGCGATTTACCTCTCCATTTGATGTTCGAGGATCCACTCTTGTAGCGCGGATAGGGAAACGGGGATATACCTCTCTATTCGTTGCTCATGAAGTGGGCGGTGCTTCACATTCGCATATTTCGTTGGAAGGACTTGTCGTGTTTTCCGCTTGTCCGACCGTTGGTTCAACACTCGGAGATGTGCGTTCTCCTGCTTCGAGTGTACGCGATCGCCAGTCGTACGACCTCCGTGATCACCTCGTCTTATAGGCTCCCGAAGTAAGGTTGGATTTGGTTGTAGACATGTGCCACCTAGTATTGAAAAAAATATTGATTATTAATATGACCCTTTTGGTGAAAATCGCAAAATGGTTAAGATAGATCAGGAGTACGTGAATATCTTTGTATTTGTGCCAAAATGGAGTGAGAGGATCCACTCTTGTAGCGCGGATAGGGGAACGGGGATTTACCTCTCTATTCGTTGCTCAAGACGTGGCTGGTGCCCTTCCATGCACTCTCTTATTTAGATGAACTTACATGCTAGCTGTTTGGTCATCCATCTTTTCCAAATACTCGGAGTGTGTGGTTTTAACTGCTCAGAGTATCGCGATCGCCATTCGCATGACTCTTGAACCTATCTGGCCTCGTAGCATTTCGATGTGAAAATTGGTAGCGGAGCTCACGTGTATAACCATCAACCAATTCAATTATTTACTATCAATATACGTACTACGCATATATGTACGTGTTCTCTTAAGTATGAGTATTTGGTATTCTCATTTGATATTTGGTAGATGAGCTAGGAGAACTCATGGGTGTGTTTTTATTTTATTCCAAAAATCAAGAAAATGACGGAACCCTAACGACCAGAGCAGCCCCATCCTCCCCTACTTTCATCTAGTACATTATTAAACGAATAAATAAATAATTAAAACAAAAATCTATCTATTTATAGGTCTTATATACGTATAGGACCAACTCCATACCAAGAAAATCCTGCCCAAATCATAATATTTCCACCGCCATGTTTCACCGTTTTTACTGCGTATCGGGAATTAAATGAAGAATTTGGTGTAGGCCTTAAAAATCGCCTACCATCCGACCCAAATAAATTAAATTTGCACTTGTCGTCTAAAATATATTTCTCCAATTTGTTTGACCTTCCTCGCCAGACCAATTTTGGTACCGAAGTGCACAAAGTCCATTCTATGTTTTAAATTTCTCTAATTGAGAAGTGGTACTTTACTAGGTGATTTAGCTGACAGGTTATTTTCCACCAACCTTCTTCTTATTGTTCTTGAAGAAACATTTGAATTCAACTTCTGCAAATTGGCGCCTAACGAGACGAATGTATCTTTCTTGACTTCCAAAATGATATTTCGATCCATTCTTATCGTTGTTTTTCAAGATTCTTTTTTCCTCAGTTTTATGTTCTTTTAATGCATTCTGCACCTTTCGTTAAGCACAGCGGACCGTTGCAGCAATTTTCTTGTAACTCATGCCCTCGCTTTGCATTTTTTTATAATCTCTGCCTCGTCAAAGGTACAGTGCTTCATGCGACCCATTTTTAATTCTAAAATGTAAGTCTTTTTTAATAGCGTAACCGATACAGTTATTGACACCCATAAGAATTTTTTTTCTTTAAATCGCCGTAAAAAATTATTGACGAGAGAACTTTGAAAACTCTTGGGATTTCGAAATATGTTATACTCGTATTATTAGAATTCATTTAGTTTTTATATAAATTCAGAAAAATTCACAAAACAAAGTTTAATCACAATATTTCAAAGGGCTTATAAAATTGTATATTAATTGACACCCATGTACAATTGTTGACACCACGTAAAAGTACAATAGTTGACATTTATACACAGCTATTGACACAATGTAATGATATAGTTATTGACATATCTTTAAAAGTTTTACACGGCAGGAAAAAAGAAAAAAAAACAAAATTAGCAACCTTGATTCGTTTATCTTGTGCAAAAATGTATATTACAATGCAGCGATTTAAAATTAAAAAGCATAGCTATAAACATTTTTGTTATATTTCAATTTTATTAAAGTGATATTCATTTAGGTTACAAATTATGTTTAGTTTAACTTAACATTCGTTTGCATAGGTTTTAAGCATAAAACATTTTATTTGATAACTCAAGGAATCATATACCACTTCATAAGTCGGTAGGTGATTTAAATTAAGTAAATTAGTTATATGGATGGATGTATAACCATAGGTGGAACCAAACTGTCCAGGGCTGAGAATGAGAACATAACTGTTAGGTTAGATTTCGCCAGTCCTCTATCAATCTCGTATATATTACGAGCACCTTTTGCTGCCAACACGTTTTTGGTTTTAAGACACAGTAAGAAGGTGGTTTCATCGCCGTTAAAAATCCTGCTACCGTCGTCTAGAATCTCCCGCCAATCCTTTTCCTTCAGGAAATCTTCAATCATAACAAACCACGATCTTATGTCCGAAGATCCCACTGTTGCACTTGCCGATGTAACCGGGTCTGGTGTTCTTAGTGAAATGGAAGGGTGTCGACTTAAAAACGCCTTAAACCAGCCATTCCCTGGCATGTTTTCTGGCCCAAATGGATGGTCCCGTTTGTCTCCATCGAGAAACTCTTTAACGGCATGGAGCACATCCTCTTTTCCTTTAGGAAAACCTTTTCGCTGGGATGTGGTTATCCATTCTTCCAAGGCTTCTTCTTCGACGGCAGTTAAAACTGCCCTAGGACCTGGTCTTGTTTTAATAAATTTTTTGCTTAATCGAAATATAAGCGTTGTTCGAGGGACCCCATAAAATTTGGCCGCTGCCTTTTCAGACATAGCTTGCGTCCTGACACTTTCAAGAGCTTTTTGAAGTTCATTTTCACGGTATTTGTGGCTGCATTTAGGCATTTTGCAGCTAAATATTTATTTAGAGAAAAAAAACTATAATTGACACCATCCAATAGCATAATTATAGACACGGTGTCAACTTTTGTATTCCCATAGAAGGCAATTATTGACACCATGATGTCAATAAAAGGAATTGAGCAAATACTAATACAAAAGTTGACACCCTATTTATTTAATTAGATATTAGCAGAAAAAAAAAATTAAATATAAAAGATCATAGGTAAAAGCATGATCTTTTGCAAGAAATGAAAAATTTGATCCTGATTGTATAAAATAAATCATATAAAGTCATTTACTTGTTTCAGTTCCTTAACGTATTGTTCTTGTTTCTGCGCACGATTTAAAAGCCACGAACCACTGATGTTAACTCACTGAAATTTTGCACTACACTAACAGTCTCTCACAGCGCAATAACGCACGAGTGTAGAGAGAAGAAGAGTAAACGATTTAAAAAAGCCGTTACTGGAATTGTTCCGCATTTAAACCAGTGAGACCTTGTGTTTGAAGAGGATGTCAATAATTGTATCGAAATTTTGCTGTGTCAATAACTGTATACGTTACGCTATATTCGTAAGAAAAAAAAATGTATCAATTTCACTTAAAGACGTTAAAAAAAACAATAGTTATTGTAAATTTTTGCATAAAAGAGTAATAGCGTATTTATTTTTTTGTCCACACAAAACAGAAAAATTGGAAACAATTTAAGTTCATAAGGCTGTATTTATTATTTTGTCCATAAGTATATGAATGTACATTAGGGTGACCGCAACGCTCCAAAATCGGGTCCTCTTGCTGAGTTTCACTGAGTTCAATGACGAAAATTTGGCAAATATTTCGAAGGAGGAGCTCCATAATACCTTGAAATCCCTAAGCCATAAGAAATCAGTGGCAACCGATTTCATACCGAATATCATGCTCCGAGATCTCCCACTAGAAACAGTAGACACTTAACGGCCTTGTTTAATAATGCTTTGAATATCGCCATCCAATTCCCAAAGGAATTCCCAGAATCCTTCTGAACTCAGCAAACTGTTTGAAAGTGTGATCATGCAATCTTGACTAAGTGGGTTGTTGACAAAAATATAGTTCCAGATTGATTATCAATTGGATTTTAAGACGGTTAATGATATCTCACATGTCTAAACTGGAAACTAATATCTAATGGTAAAGAAGCAAGAAAGAATGCACGGGTGTCTTTCTTATAGACTTGGAGTAGGCCTTCTACACCATTTGATTAGCGAGGTATTCTTCAAAATTAACAGGCTCAGCATAAGTAAACAACTGCTGTACATTCTTTTAAAAATGCCCGCTAGTAAACAATTTATTGTAGAGAAAGACTTCTGCTGGAATATTTGACATTTAGAAGTATCTGTAACAAGTCGCGGTTAATTCGTCAATCACATTCAACATATGTACGAGACATCTTATAGGCGACTTGGCCGCGTACAGATTAGATTCAAAGATCGAAGTCATTAATGTAGGATGTGGAGGCAGCATTAAGTTCCACAAAATCGACAAACTAGAGAAATGAAACTGCATCTAATTTAACCCTTTTTACCATCCTTCAAATTATTAATTAAAAAATGATAGAAAAAGATGTAAAAAGCGTAAAGAACGCCGTAATTTCATTTAATTCGGAGAAAATGAGTTCGCAGAACAACGAATAAAAACGGAGCCGACGAGAGTTGCAGAAAAACAATTGTGGCGAAACTCACAATGGAGGATATCGTAGAAATATTGAAGAGTGTTAATCTCTCTTTAAATGGTAGCAAATTCGAGTTCGAAGGCATTTGTCGGGAGAAGTTATCGATTAACCAGACGATGATGATATCGATTCCATGACGGTTGCAGAATTACAAGTAAAATTATAAATCTTAAGCTTGAAGGTTTCTGAACGGTAAGAAAATTGTAATTCGTTCTATGACAGGCTATGAGCAGCTTTAGCCAAAAAAAGACCAGAACACGTGCATCTGTTGCTAGTGATTCAAACGATGAAACAACGGCGACGATTGCGATGCAAATGTCTGAGTTTCATCGCATCCTGTTCGACATGGAAAGTGTATTCATGCAACGACTTCTGGTTCGGCGAAATTGTTCATAAGTTTTGAATGATATGCGATCTTGGGAGAAGATAAAAAGAACGTCTGACAGCGGAATTCGCAGAAACGTCTTAGCAGTGTGAAAAAGAAAGGCGAAGAAACGTACAATACAATAGTCAGTATCTACGGCAAAGAGATGCTAAATTTGTAAGGATTTGGCTCACCTGGTCAAAAATTGTCAGAACCAGAGCTTTATCTGCAATAATTTCGGGGATCGTGCCAACGAATGCCATACATTCAAGCAATATTGTGCTACAACGTCATGATGAAGTCAAAAGATCTTTAGGGAAGTTGTCATAACGACAAACAAGTACATATAAAGACTTAATCGATTTGGGAAGTGATTTCCACCGTACGACCACAACAAAGTGTCTTGGCGAAAAAAAACAATGGTAAAAAAAGATTTTGCGTGGAATATTCGAGATCGGTATCCATTACCCCTGATTGAGGATCAAATCGATCGTCTGCAGCCCGCCAGGATGTTCAGTACATTAGATCTTCGAAATGGATTTTATCATGTTCTAGTGGATGATGGCACCAATTTAAAAGCTCCATTTGGACTAAGCAATTCACCAGCTGTTTTCCAACGTCATATCAGAGTAGTGTTCAATTCCCTAATCGCAGATGATACGGTGCTACTGTATTTATATGATTTATAGGTCTGCGGGTATAAGCAGACGATGAGGAGGATAATCTGTAAAAGAATCAGAGCGTCTTGGAAAAGGCAAGTAAAAATTGTTTGATTTTTAATTGGGAAAAGTGTTTCTTTCTCCAAAGCTGTATCGAGTAATTGGGATAACTCATCGAAGAAAGAAAGGCCAGGTCGTCCGAGAGAAAAATCCATGCTGTATTAAATCCCCACAAACGTTCGAACCTTAGCAGTTTTTGCGGGTTAGCGGGATATTTTCACAAAATCTATTCCAGAATTTGCAACAATTGCTCGATCACTTTAGAAGATTGTTGAAAAACGACGTTAAATCAGTGTTGCCAGACTTATGTCGCGTCGATTTTCTTTTTGTCCATCAAATTAAAAAAAAAAATCTCGTGTAAGGATTCAGTTTTCCCTTCTTTGCTAGCCTTTTTTTTGTGAGGTAAATAACGTATGTTTTAACAAGAGGAATAGGATTTAAGATGTATATAATTTACAGCTGATTCACGCAGGGTTGACATATGGTGACAGATGTCATGGGACGCTACACAGTGAAAGAAAAAAAAATTCTTGTAGTTTTTCATAGGGCCATATACAAAATATTAAAAAAACAAGAACAAACTGGAACAGTACAATCACCCAACAAGAAAATACCTCATCGGCACTGGATCACTGGATTAGATGACTTCGGCTTTGAATCCATCAAAAGGATGATCTGCTCCTTCCACCCATTTGACAAGAAAGTCGTAACATTGAGCGCCCTTAGGGAACAAATCCGTCAAGAACTGGAAATTAGGATAAGTAAGACATCCCTTTAGAGGTATCTGAAAGCCAAAGGATTCATTTTTCGTACGACAGAAGACAATAGGAAAATCCTTTGTGAAAGGACGGAAGTGAAAATTCAAAGGTTAAGATATATCCGTCAAATAAGGGACTTTCGTGAAAGTGGATATCAGATAAATTATTTAGATGAATCATATATACATAGCTCCCACACAAGAGGAATTTCTTGGACTGACGGAAGTACGGAAGGACTAAAAAAGCCTATTGGAAAAGGATCTCGGTTTATAATTGCACACGATGGTGGTTCAAATACATTTGTCAAAAGCGGTCTTCTAATCTTTAAATCTGGATCGAAGTCGGCTGACTATCATGTTGAGATGAACTTTGACAATTTCTCAAAACGGTTAAGAGATTAGGTACTGGACCAGCTAGAAGAACCATGCGTCGGTTATTGTAATGGACAACGCCCCCTATCACAATAAATTAAAAAACCGAACCCCAACTTCATCAGCAACGAGTTAGTTAATTGGCTAGTAGAAAATAATGTTTCGCATAGCTCTTCAATACTGAAGATTGAACTGTCTAATTTAGTTCGACAAAACAAGACATCCCCGCAGTGTCAAATAGACGACTTGATTAGAACATGAGGTACTCAGGCTGCCACCATACCATCTGGATTTGAACCCAATTGACATCAAGAAAATAGCAGAAGAAGAGTTTGCAAAAATAACCTTCGACGAATCGAAAAAACCATGCGATAAGGACAGAAGAAAGTTATTTGAGCTATAAACTGAGTTGGAATACCTTCATCGAGAAAATTGTTATTAGACCCGGCGAAGATTCATCAACTGAAATTGAAAGCGACGGCGAAGATGATGATACCACTGATGACGATTAAGTGCATTGATCTTGAAAAAATAAGTGTTGGATTACACAACACACCATAAAAAAATAAGCACTTAACTTCAATTTATTCAACTTTTATATTAATATTTTAAGTCAAATTCATATTAGCAAAACATTATTTCTTCTTTTCAACACAATAATCGTGAAGAGTGTGCTTTCCATAAAATCGTCATTGCCAACTCCACTGAAAAAATATACAATGCACACGCCTTCCACGTCCATGCATTCTCTCTACACTCTGATTTCGCATCTGTCAATACCGGCTTCTTATTTTTCCACAATACATTATCCAATGCCATTCAAGTAGATAATCAGTACGCGCTGAGACTCAGTCACATAGATAAACTAACCTAGATGTCAAACTTTACTACTTTTGCAAACCCTTAAGGTTCGCACAGACATACTGTAAGTGAATTCCAACACTTTTACATCACTATAACTTTGTCAAAATTTGCTAGAATGAGTGCAATTGACAAGTAAAATTGCTAGAATGAGAGCGATTAGCCCGAGTGTGTGTAATGTGGATGACGTTTTTTTGCGTAAAATGGGCGGGTTATGTATAAAATGGGAGGGAAATTGCCATTGATGACAATTCACACGTATTTTCATCCAGGGTCACACGGATAGGGGCGATCAGTAGAAAACCGGTTTTGATTTTCTAATATCTGGAAAGTTTGACATCTAGGTTAGTTTATCTCATAGACTAACTATAACTAGATATCAAACTTTCCAGATATTGGAAAATCAAAACCGGTTTTCTTCTGAAAGTCCCTATCCGTGTGAACCTGTCCGTGAATACGTGAGAATTGTCAACAATGTCAAAATTCGAAAAGTTTTACGAGTGACGTCACCCATATAAAAATGACGCGGTGAATTTCGATTTTGACATTTCTCATATTTACAAATCTAATTTCGTGTAAGTTGCAAAAAAATTTTATGTTGAACAATAATTTTGTTTATTATATTTTCTAGGACAACAAAAGAAGAAAAATTTACACATTTGGAGCAAGTAGAAAACATTTTCCACAGAATACTGCGGCCACGAACAGATTGCCTTGGATTGGATGTGGCAAAAGCAGTTGGAAAAGTTTGTTTACATTTTCTTGTGAGTAACTACAAACATTTTAATTTCAAAATAATTTATTTTACTTCTTTTTTACAGTAAGAACAATGAATCTAAATGCACCATTCAAGAGCTTTAAGAAATGTGGATGAGTGATCTAACTAATTACATGTAAGTAAAAAGAATACATTTTCGTATAGCAATACATATAATGCCTTTTTCCTTGCAGATACAACATTTGAAGTGCAATGGTTTCAAGAAAAGCGTTCCCAGTGTGGAACCATCGTGAGCTGATCAAATAAATGTGAGTAAAAAGAATACATTTTCGTATAGCTATACATATAGTGCCTTTTTCCTTGCAGATACAACATTTGAAGTGCAATGACATTTGTTCATTTCACCACGGTGTGGGTAAGTTTTTCGCTTCACCATGAATGTTTTCATCAGGAGAGCATGTTCCGAAAAAATGTAAATTACAATTCATGAATAAATTGGATTATTCGATTAAATGGAAAATATTGTATTAACTTTTCATACGAAGTAATAAATAATAATTAATGATTATTTGTTTTTATTTGTGAAAATAGAACAATAAATAGAAAATTAGTCCTTTATAGGTCCATTTAGTACGACAGCGAATTGACCAATTATTTTTTGAAAAAATATGGATGTGACTGGACAATTTAGCTCATATTTAATGCTTTTGTATTACTAATTCCATTACTAACGCAACATTTCCATATACTTTGCTCAATTTTTGCATCAAAAAATTTCCGAGAAGAAGAAAATCGATGTAAACACAACGCTGTACGTTTCACAAATATCACGTTGTAATTCTAAAATTTGGCTGGATTTTCGTGAATGTCAACGACATCAAATCGGAGTATAAATCTTATACCGTTAGAAAGAAACCTTTCGTCAGCGAAGCAAATAAAAAAAAAACAAAAGGACTTTGCTAATAAATAAAAAAATAAAGGATTTGTCTTCTAGGATTTCTTCAGAAGAGTCAAAATTTTGCATTTATGAATCAAATAGGCCTTCGAAAGCATGAAGACAACCAAATGAAACTTACAGTCCAAATACACAAGGCAAAAAGTAAAGCACGGAAATGGTGGTTGTGTAATATAGAGCTAAATATCCACTGTTGAGATCGGTAATTTAGTCACAGTAATTCAGAAAAAGAAGTATACTAAAATATTTAGAGCGAAAATTTGCTTCAAAGGACACAAACAATGCTTATTGCGAAACATTTTTTACTCCCAACAGGACAACGATTTCAAGCATAAGTCCATATCCACATAAAGTCCCTCACTTGCTAGTAACGCCATCACCCGATCTTAACCCGTTCTCTTTGGAACGCCTTTGGAATCATTAAATGATGAGGTTACGAAAACATGTCATCACATCGAAGCCTCAGTTAAAAATTTTAATTTTTAGCGGAATGGCAAGAAATAATATGTGAATATATGGAAAAGTTGACTCATTCTATGCCAGACCGGCTTAAAGATGTTAACAGCATTAAAGAATACTCAACAAAGTAGTAGCAAAATCTGTTGAAAACAATTATAAACAAAAATTCCCTTCGACAAAACCAAATTAAGTTGGGATATCATTTCACATTGTTTGTTAAATTCTGGAAATTATTTTTAAAAAATAAACAATTAAAATACCACCGCTTTTGTACTTTATAATGTGTGAAAAAAAAGATTCTCGAAATATTTTGGAAAAGCTTTAAATTCAAATAGAAAAACAAATATTTTCCTTAAAAAACTAAAAAATTATCAAAAATGTTAATTGTATAATAATTATTAGTATTATTTAATTAATTTATTTACTCAACACATTCAAACTAAAAGAACAGCAAGGAAATTGATTTTAAAATTTGCCATTAATTAATAATCCTTTTCATTGATGTCCAGAGTACAGAGTTTGTGCCTAAACATAAAAAATGCTTATACAATTGACTCTCAATACAAGCTTAAGCTTGATTTCAGAATTGTAATAGTTTCAATTCATTTATATCTTCAAATGAAACTTTCAAAATATAATCCTTAGGTCCTTTTTTAATTTTATTCTGAAACGATCCCCTTTTTGTTCAATTGAAACAAAAAAAAGGGTTTTTTTTTTAAATATATTCTATTATCTTCACTTTTTCACCACGTTGAATTAAATATTCACCAGCGAAAAATATTTTTCCTTTTATTTTTGCCTTTATTATATATACTTAGCGAACATTACGTGAAATTTGTTGTCATTTTAGCCATTCTGACAGGTTATAGAGATTGAGAATGTGTTGGTGAATCACTTACAGTGTGTCTGTGCGAAAGTTAAACGTTTGCAAAAGTATTAGTAGAGTTTGATATCTAGTTATAGTTAGTCTATGGTTTATCTATGGACTCAGTGCAATCAACATCAAGGTATGGTTACGCTCGAATTTCGCCTGGATCGCTTCCAGGATTACTGGAATAGACTGGAAAAGAAGGCACATGCGCAAGAAATTGCACGGTGATTTGAAACGGAGTATATTGTATATCTACACAATTTCGGACAGCATTTGCCAATTAAGTTTATTGCAACTTAAGGAATTCAAGAACTCGAGGTAAAATAATGTGGTTGTTATATCTAGGATACTTTTATCAAGAGACTATATCAAAAGTTTGAATGACAATATACGAGTATACGAGTCATTCCGTGTATATACGAGTACATGATGCCTACGACATTTCTTTTGGTGAGAAATCGTAAAAGCTAATAAAAAATCTAATCGCTCAGTATAAACGTTTTACAGATATTATTGCACTAAAACGTATACGATTTTAATCAGTGGATTTTCATCGTCATAAGAATCTACAGCAATGGAGCAGTTTCCAAACAAGGTTTAGGTGTCATTTGGCTGCAAGAGGATTCTGAAGACAAGTTGGACGATGACACCTAGGTACAGAGGAAAAGTATACGTCATACGAGCTTGCGATTACTGGAAGTTAAAGATCAACTTTCAGCAGTCGAAAACAATTGATTTCGAACGATTTTGTCTGGAGCCTGTATGGACACAAGAACGAATTGGCGAAAGTTTTGGTTGTAATCAATTGAAGTAAACAAAAATGCAATTAAAAATTAAAAATAAAATTCAATCAAGCGCTTGTCAGAAGAACTGCACAAAGCTTGTTGCTATGATAGTTCTCCGACAAGTGACACGTACAGGGTCGTAGTTTTAAACGAATACATTAATTTTAGTTTGCTTTCGTGGGTCACACTGTAGTTAATTTCAGTGGATATGGTCGTTGGAATACCCTTCACATAAATTTTTGATAAAGAATACGACATTCTTACGGAGTTTTCAGATGGACCATCCTACAAGCGTTTGCGTGAATACAGTGTACAGGTATTCAATGTACGATGTATAGGTGTACATTGTTTTATGCACAAACCAGGAATGATATATTGTCTTATATACTCGTACCAGCTTTGCTACAGTGGCGTTGATATCTTCTTTGAAACTCATGCGCAGACCAATGATAAAAGGTGGTAGTACATTTATCCAGTCTATTGACTTTTGACAACTGCCTTAAATTATCCATGTCAGAGTCCTATCATTTTGTTGGAACCTGGATGGTATGCTGTAGTCTTAATGTGTATGATGCCTATACAGGCGATTCGAATTTCTGTTCTCTGTCGAATGGGATTGTTACCAATTCTGGTTGCCAAATGGGAAACTACAGGGCCAGGAAATGTCCCGTGCAGTAGACCAACTTCCTTTGTTATATATGATCTGTAGTTATAAGTTGTTGAGTCAGTTAGGTTTTGTAAGCATGTAGACGCACATCTTTGGTGATAGTATTTTTAACGATCTCGAATTGATATTCCCGGATTCACGATCACGTTCTGGTGACGAGCCATGAGGTTTTCTGCTGGACGACCGAGCCGTGTTGACGGTCTCGACCCAATCCCTTCGAATTTTCAATTATTCATTTTACAGTTGATGGAGAGCGATTTAAAAATCGTAGCAGTTAAATTTTCGCCATTTTTGAAATGATGTTTAAGAATAAGAAATACTTGTGTCGAATAGCGATCCATTTTTAATAACGTTGGACTATTTACCGTCGAACTATTTACATTTTAAATCCTTTGCTCTTGTTGGGACAACCTTAAAGGAGTAAGTAGCGGTGCTGAGGGTATGGTAAAATTACTTTTGCAGACTGACAAACGATGGAGTGAACCGAAATCCCATTGTTAGGCAACAACTTAGGCACAACTGCCAACCAATTGCAGGAGGTGGGATATGATTTAGTAGAGCGTTTTCATCAACCGATTTCCAAAATTTAAACGAAGTATGTGACATCTCAGCATCTTAGCTGTGAATGATGACAAAACCAAATACGTGCTGTCAACCAAAAAGGACGTACAACATCAATGAAGCAGACAAAATGTATTACAACTTTGAAACATTTAGATATTTTGTCTACTTCGTCTCTGCAATTAATTTTGTTAACGTCACCTAATCAGAAATAGAACACCTGCCAATAAGTGTTTATTTTGGCTTATAATGCAATTGAGTAACAAAGCCTTGCTAAGAAACTCTAAGGAGGTCTTATACCTCCCTTCTTCTCTGGTGCAGAAGAATGGACTATGGAGAAGGCAGGTGAGTGGAAGAAGTTCTCAAAACCAGAGACCACGCTGAACAGTGTGGCTCAACATTGGCAACAGTAGCGCTCGCTACCTAGATTAGAGAGTAAGCAGGTTTACTACTCCACTTCGACCAGCCAACCATGGAAGGTTTCGTAACCGCGCTAGCATTCATTGGAGCATTTACACCAGCCCCGAAAATGACTGAACGCTTAAAATCGAGACTGAATCTAAGCAGTTATAACTCAAAACATAATCGAATTTTTTTCCAAATATTTTATTATATATACCGTACCTTAAATATTCATCTATTTTTACAATTCCAATAGGAAATCAACATGAAATCAATGAAAATCACTTACAAACATCACCAAGCTTATTTGCTTTTTCCCTATTCATCCACTCATATTCCATGTACAAGTACACTGTGTATGAACACTGCATCACTTCAATTCGCTAAAGAAAGACAACAGCCAATGAAAATGATATCCACCAAGTCGATTGCATTTCTTTTTCTTCGATAAACGGCCGCCTGTCTTCTCCCGAGCAAACGGAAGAAGCTACGAGTACAACAACGTCACATGCTTGTGCACCCGCAAAGCCTGCACGGCCCGCCATGAAGATACCTTCTGCACCAAATGCACTGCACTCACTCACTCCATGTGCAACAAAAATTGCATATCCATTTCAAGGATTTCATTTTCCTCCGAGGAGCCTGAATTTCAAGGTTACACCCCACAAATCCACCCAATCGAGGCTAAATATCATTCCTCAAGGGTCACCATTAGACGCACTATTGTCCTCTGCAAATCCTCATTCTACCAAGTGCTCAGAAATGCCAGACCATACCAGTAAAGCCACCACGACCAAGCAGCTGCTGCACAAAACTTTTCTCTCTTAATCTTCCCGGTCGATGCAATTTCTTTTTATTTTGCGCAAAATAAATACAAAGTAAAAAAAACATAACAGAACACCCAAAGAAATCTTTAATAATGTCAAAACAGAAAAAAAAAACAAATGATCGTTTCCAACAGATGCAGCGCTGAACTGACGCTGATCGAGCCGTACAAAAACAACAACCAGTGGCTACTTACCCGCAAACAAAACCACAACAAAAACGAAAATTATTTTCAATAAACCAGAAATAACGTATTGGACGCGTTACCACTGCTCCGCAGCCCGCTTAGGCATCAAGGAACTGTCACAAGTTATTGTATCTACATTGCGAGCGCAACGAACTGCTTGTGTAAACCGGTTGCCCCTCAAAGTTGATTTCTGCAACTACAACAACAGCGGCAGAGCGATCTTTCTGCTCCCAAAAATAAAACACAAGAAATTGGCGCTATGGGACAGAGTGTACGAGTACACTGTGCAGATACTCTTGAATGCATCACCGCCTTACTGATCTTCGATCAGTGTACGAGTATATCGTGTGCACTCGATTGCTCAGCAAGTAAAAATGAATAATTTTAATAAAAGTTATCGACGCGCGCATAGAAGCCATGTTTCGTTTTCTGGATTCCCATTCCACGTGCAGATCAATTCGGATGCACACGCATCTTGGCACCAGTGATCCTTGGGAGTAGCATTTTGGTTTGAGTACCAGTATGTTGGCAAGATCTGTGAAATATGAGAAATAAGCTGACTCCTTTCTATTGTGATGTGTGGATGGGCTTACTCATACTTTAAGTACTCGTATTATACTCGTAGCACGTCCAAACCGCGTCACCAAGGTATTAGAGATTATCGAAATTTGTCTCCAAGTTTGAGAAGTTACGTATGCAAGTCTGGATTGTGACTCCATGTCAGCTCAATTTCGGGTATGGGGTTAAGGGAAGTAGAAATGTTTTTCAGCCTCTAAAACCGTTTATACTATGTGTAGAGCCACATCGTGCACAGTGTATCCCCGCTGACTACTAAATATGATGGATCTAAAGAGAAAAACATAAAAAAAGAAGGGCTAAAACCGGGCCCACAGAATGATACTGGACCAACTTCGATTTAAATACACACAAGTTGATGAAAAAAAAAAAAAAAAACGCTTCTTTGGACACTGAAAGCTTCAGTTTCAGTAAAGTAAAAGCGGGAACTTGAAACACTTTATCCACGAAAATCTGCTAGTAAAATAGCTAGGCTCCCATCGACTAGTCTCTGCCACTGGAGGCTAGGAAATATTTTACCTAGCAGGCTAAATACTTGTGAACAGTGCCTACCTGAAATACGTCAGAGATTCGGTATTCCTTGTTGTCTCGAACCTGGGGCCTATTATTCGAAGATCCATTTTAGTCGACGAGTTTCCGCTTTTTGAACCTCAAGCGCATCTCATAGATTGAGCGGTTGTATCTTTTTCTCTACACACCTTCCTCGTATGCAGATTCAAATATACGAGGAAATTTCCGCTGGAAGGTATTCAATATCTCCTCTGTTACTTGTCTATCGTCAAGGACTCGGCATCGTACAGTAGTTCTGGCGAGACAATAGTTTCGCATAGCATGCACTTGAGTTTTATAATTAGGAGCTTTGAATCCATTAGTTTTGTCTAATCGAAAAAGAATGTCTTCATCGTAACTATCATCTCGTTCATGGTCTTCCTTAACTACCTTGAAGATCCTGTTGTCAATAGTGAGGCTTAGTTCTACTTCGTGGACAGATGCTTCTTTTAGTTTAATGGTTACATTCCGCTTCTATAGCTGCCACGGTGGGACTGGCCGATATTGTCAATCAACGTCGTCAGCCTATCTGAGCAGCTGGACAGATTTCTTGAAAATAGTGTCATCCGTCTTTACAACTGCCCTGCGCACTATCTGTTCCGGCACTAGATTTGAAAAGCCATATGAAAGCGTATCTTCTTGACGAAATCCGGTACATGTCTGGAATAGTTCGAAGGAGCTATTTTCGAACTGCACATTGCATCGCGTGTTTTCTAACATTATACGGGCCATCGCCCGCCCTTGCGTCTATAAAGTTAGTTCCATAATTTTTGTCAGTATAAAGGTTTTGTTTATAGTTGATGAACCGGATCAGAAGCCACGTCAGCACTTGCAGATTAATGTGTTACAGGAAGGCTTCAGACATTCACACATACGAGTAACGTTGGATAAGATCTTATACACGACACTTATTAGGAATATGCTACGATAGTTTTGTCAAGGTATAGGATCGCCTTTTTAGATGGCATATAGACCAATATCAGACGAAGGACGCAACTCACTGGAATTTGGGAATGATATTTTTTTTTAATTCAAAATATTTTTACTTACATGCTCATTGTTAAGTTTAAATTTACATTTGTTTACTACACGCAAAGTATAATGCTTATCTGCAGGCGGTTGTTAACACTGTTAAGAAATTTCGACCGGAAGTGTTTTTAAATTACACATTTGTTTAAGAGGCTAGGTCACTCTAGGATTTTCAAAAAATTGATTCTTTTTTTTATTGCTTAGGACCTTAAAAATTATATCCCAAAAGATTATGGCAGGGAAATATCTCGAAGTACTTTTTTTTCAAAGTATAGTAAAAGGCCACCAGCTAGACAGCGAGCCGCTTTATGGTATTTTTTTTTTATTATTTTTTTTATATGCTATAGTTCATTTGTTATTAACAATTGTCTGGCGATTTTTCTGCGAATTTTACAAGTTTGACTTTGGAAGTGCGCCATTCGGTCAAAAATATCAATATATCAAAAAACTCCTACGTTACTTATCTAGCTGTTGTTATGAACAATAAAAACAATTTTGTGACTCATCATAATGCAAAACATACAGCTGTTGATACGGCCGCAGACCCTTCCAAAAGAGAGAGGTCATTTGAGGAACGCTGCACATCCGCCATTTTTAAATAAATTATTCTATAAAAATTATGTTTTACAGTCAATCATATGTATAATAAACTTCTACCTTTGTAGTCTCCATTTATTTTATATTTTTCTTGAAAAAAATCATAAAAAAGCCAATTTTTTAGGGCCTCTACCTAGTCTTGCCATAAGTTCTGTTACAAATATAAAACGCAAAAAAAAAAACAGTAAACATATTGTATTCAAAATTGTTCCATTTAATAAATGGTCTAATAGACCACAATTTGATTACTAAATTGATTAATTGATTATTAAAAAAAATTGGATTCACTCGAAATGACTGCCTTTTGCTTTAACACAAGCTTTCAAACGGTGTGGCCATTGGGCCACGTTTGGTTTCCATGGAGATCGTGGACGCTGCTCTGGTTAGTGCTGTTTTAAGGCTTTCCAAATTTCTGTGGGGAGTCTTGCAGTTGCAGGCCATGTTTTCCAATTCTGACCACAAACAAAAATCCAGTGGATTCAGATTTGGACTCCCCGACGGCCAATCTTCTGCTGCTATAAAGCCAGGAATATTGACTCTGAGCCATTCCTGCGTGGTTTTGGCTTGGTAAACCTTTGCACCAGTTTTTACGCCTTTTTCAAAAAAATGGAGGGATGTGACACCATGGTGAGAGACCCTGCACCAAACCATTACGGAAGCGGGATGATGTCTACGTTGAACACTTGGCACAACTTTTTTCGCTTCCTTCATAGTGGCATAAGTTTTGTCATTTTATTTTTTGAAAACTTCTTATACGGTAAAAATTTTCTCATCCGTAAACAGAATGTTTTCATGACCATTGGCCATGCAAATCATGCCGCATCAGCCTAGACATGGATCTGGTTGATATATTCAATTCCTTGGACATGATCTTCTGCTTCCTAAGGGGATTTCTCCGAATTCGTTCACACATTGCCTTTACTACCGCATTCGTACGGACGACGCGCGGGCGACCACTTCTTTGCCTGTCCTCTACTCCAGACAATTCGTCGAAGCGAGCAATAGCCCGATAAACGAATATTCTCGATATTCCGAGTGATTTTAGCAACTCGAAAATTTGGCCAGCACTTTTTCCGCACTCGATTCTCTTCAACACTCCCCTGCATGTTAATATTTTGCAACGTTAACATATAGCAAAACATTATTTCTTCTTTTCAACACAATAATTGTGAAGAGTGTGCTTTCCATAAAATCGTCATTGCCAACTCCACTGAAAAAATATACAATGGACACGCCTTCCACGTCCATGCATTCTCTCTACACTCTGGTTTCGCATCTGTCAATACCGGCCTCTTATTTTTCCACAATACATTATCTAATGCCATTCAAGTAGATAATTAGTACGCGCTGAGACTCAGTCACATAGATAAACTAACCTAGATGTCAAACTTTACTACTACTTTTGCAAACCCTTAACTTTCGCACAGACATACTGTAAGGGAATTCCAACACTTTTACATCTCTATAACTTTGTCAAAATTTGGTAGAATGAGAGCGATTTTCACGAGTGTGTGTAATGTGGATGACATTTTTCCATAGATGTTGTAGGTTTCCGGAACTTTTAGCATCCTTTTGGGCTCTTCTTATTGTGTTTACTGTAGGGGGTATATACTGCCGAAATCGTTGATCATCCATGTAGTGCATCAGTGTCATCATCTGGAATATGTTGTAGGTTATATATTATGTGTAAATGAGTTTTCGCCGCATTTCCCCAAGCCAGATCCCGTATCTGATTCGTGACTAGCGAATACGAGTAGTACACTTGCTTTTGTATTTCTTGACCTGTGTACCGTTTAAGGCAGATCAACGCAAAAATTGTGCTCTTAAGCTGTTTGCGCAGGAGATTAGTATGGTCACACCATAATTGATGTTAGTCTACTATATGGTAACTCCAAGATATTTTATGCTTCTGTCTACTTCAATTGATTGATAGTTGGCTGGTAGCAGGCCGTTGCCTTTTCTAGGATAAATTTGAAGATTCCCTTCACACTGCGATGGGGTGGAAATATGCATTATCTTTGTTTGGCTGCTGACATGACTCATTGTCATGGAACCAATTTGAGACAGCATTGAATTCGTTTTGTAAAATCTCTATAGCTGAATTTTTAATAGTTATTACAATGTCATTGGCATATGCATAAGCAGTGGACTTTCTAAAAAGGCAAAGAAGGTCATTCGTATAAAGTATGAATAATATAGGACACAATTAAAACCTTGCGGTTCTATTGGATGACATTTACTGGGTACTAACTGGCATCAACCTGGCAATGCTCATTGTTGAACTGCTACTTACTTACTTGCTTACTTAGGTGGCGTTATAGTTCGGGGTGAACCTGGGCCTCAACTAACAAGCCTCTTCAGTAAACCCGCCATTTTATAATTGTGCGCGCCACGTGTGTTGTCCTGTTACGTCAGAGACTTCACTTCCGTGTGTTCGTCCAATTTTGATAGAGTGCATGCTTAAACGCCATAAAGTAGGACTGGGTTGATCAAAGTCTTATATAAGTAGACAAAGTCCCTTACTATCTCGAAAATATAGCTCCTGACTGTGACGTTCTGTACAATTCGTCGATGTTATGTGTCCATTCTTATTCTTCTTCTTCATTTTGGTAGCTTTCGTTTCAATACTAGCGAACGCGCCGGTGGACCACAGAGTTTTGCCAATTATGTCGATATCATCGGCGTAGGCTAGTAATTGCATAGACTTTTGAAAGATTGTGCCTTCGGTGTTCGGTGTTTAATTAATATAAAATTTTAAAGAAGTAACATGACAGCGAGTCACCTTTACTAAAACCTTTTTTGACATCAAAGTTCTCGGTTAAATCGGTACCGTTACAGCGAGCGTTCTCAATCGTCATTCTGCAGTGACCGACGAGTTTGGTAGAGATACCAAACTTAGATATGACTCATCGGATGCTATCATATGTGGTCTTAAAATCGATAATAAGATGGTGGGTATTGATTTGCACTTCTTGATCTGCCGGAGTCTGAAAATTTGGTCGATTGTGGGCTTTCTTGGTCGGATAGAGGCCTACCAGGTTTTTAACGAAGGGTTGCGGACGTTCACACAATATGGCAGATAAGATGTTGTACGCAATGTTGAGGATGCTTACACTTCTATAGTTGGCACAGTTGTGGGGGTCTCCTTTCTTGTGTATAGGACAAATGATTCTTGGATTCCATTCATCAGGTATATACTCGTACTCTTCCGACTAGATCTAGAAACTCTACTAACAAGGTTTCCTTCTACCTTTATACAAATTTCTGTACAGGTATTGTTGTCTGGACATGTTCTTTTTAGCTTTTGGTAAAACTTTCGTACGTCATTCCTGGATTATAAATCTGAATATCCTCGAACGCCTCTAGTGTTTATTTTTCTTCTCCTGGTGAAGCCGATGTTCGTAGAGTTCACGAGCAGGTCTCGCCCTTCCTTGCAGCATCGTTTGTATGCTTCTTGTTTAGCTGCATGTACTTGCGAAATTCTTCATCAAACCTGGGATCACTTGCAGCTTGTATGTTGGTAAGTTGACGCTTGCCTTCGGTACATAGGAGTTGTTGAGAGATTTCTAGATACGCGTTTGGCAAAGTTTCTTACGGCCTCAGCTTTTCTACCTTATATTTTCTCACAGTAGTTGTTATTCGTTGTGGCGCTTGGGAGATCCGTATTCATACCTTGGCTGCAACAAGATAAAGGTCGGATTCAATTTTTACGCCCAAACCCAAAAGCAACTACAAATAAACCAAATAATGCTAAAGAAAAGGCAGTGAAAGAAAGAAATTTCGTCGTGGTAAAGTCGAAGGACATATAAAAAAGATCGCGAAGGAAAAACCGCCACCAACTGACGCGCTAACATATGCACAAGCAGCGTCACAAGAAAATAAAAAAAAACGATGTTACGCCAGATCTAGTGGCACACGTTTTCTCCCTAATTCTCATGACACTTGAGGAGCAAACAGAGCTAATAAATTCTTAGCTGAAAAATTGAGCAATCTTAAGAAAGGAATACGTAAAACTCGATTTCAAGTACGAATATGAAACAGCTGCTTAAAATACTGACGTCGAACGCAAACGGCCTTATTAAAAAACTCGACGAATTGGAGGTGTTTTTACGAAAAGCTAATATTGACATTTGCTTGATTTCTGAAACTCACTTGAGGAAAGGACCTCGTGTGGAATTGTGATTATCATGCATACCATTGATCAGAAAATGCTAGAGGCGGATCCTCACTGTTCATTAAAGATTGTATTGAGAATTCTATAAATATGATGATTGAAAGCGATTCAATGCAGTTAAGTTCAGTTCGCGTAAAACATAGCCACCTACACTACAACATCGCATCCATTTATTGTCATCAGCGAAGCAAGCTAGAAGAGAATGACTTTAAAGGTATCTTTGATTTACTCGGACCGAATTTTGTAATTGGTGGTGATCTTAATTCGAAACATACCTTCTGTGGCTCAAGATGTAATACAACGGAAGGCAGACGA
Source organism: Volucella bombylans (assembly GCA_949129095.1). Lineage (NCBI taxonomy): Eukaryota > Metazoa > Arthropoda > Insecta > Diptera > Syrphidae > Volucella > Volucella bombylans. The sequence continues at coordinate 102,940,347 of OX422144.1, read as the reverse complement.
CTCTATGAAGCCGGTATGCAATCTGGAGTTGCCTTTTTCTCGACAGGAAAACCAACATATGGGCTTTCGGATATAACAAAGACACCCGATCTGTAGACTTCTTTGCCACAAAGGGAGTAGCCAAAATCCCTACAAACTTCGAAGAAAGTTATGATTTTGACACTAAGCATACGTTTAATTAAGAAAGAAGTGGCGCCTAGATTAACTAACAACAAAACTAACTGGGACGGTTTTAGAAACTATTGCAATGAACATGTTGTTCTAAACATGTCGCATGAAATAGAAGACGAAGTCGACAGATTTATCAAAGTCTTGCAGAACTCTGCCTGGAACAACACTCCCATTAGGAGAAAAGAGGGGACAAGTAATGAAACAAAATATCCGCCGGAAATAAAAGAACTAAGTGAGAGAAAAGAGAAGAGCGCGCAAAAGATGGCAACAATCCCGTGCTTCCCAGCATAAAACATACTTGAAATATTTATGTAACAAATTGAAAGAAGCAATACGAGATTATAAAAATCGGAATATCTTTACATATCTCGAAAGTCTGACTCCCATGAAAGGAATCAAAAAGCCTCAAATGCAATTTCCTCCCATAACAAAAAATAATGGCGAATGTGCAAAAGGAGATAAAGAGTAAGCAGATTTATTTGCCGAGCACCAAGAAGAAACGTTTAAACCTTTTGATGGACAGGCGTTAACAGGACACTGGACAACTTTAGAATAAAAACAATGTCGCTAGGACAATTAAAAAATTGAAAAATAACAAGATACCCTGGGTATGATCTAATAACTGGTTAAATTCTCAAGGAGTCGCCAAAGAAAACCCTGATCAAACTGCTCCAACTTATAAATGCCGCGCTAAGATTATTAAACGTTCCAAGCCAACGGAAAGTTGTAGAAGTTATAATGGTCCCTAATCCAGACAAATCTCTAAAGGAAAAAAAATCCTACACACCTATATCGCTTCTGCCGATAATATCTAAAATATTTGAAAAACTCCTATAGAAGCGCTTGCAACCGATCATTGAAGAGAGACGTCAAATTCCTGAGCATCAATTCGGTTTTAGAACTAGCCACTCCACAATTGACCAGGTTTATAGAACTACGAATGAAATTGAGAAAGCCTTAGAGGGGAAAAAGATATGTTCTAGCGTTTTTCTTGACGAATACTCGGAATTTAAAGAGAGATTTAAAGAGGTTGCTGCTGTAGTTCCGCAAGGAAGTGTACTTGGCCCGGTATTGTTTACTCTATAAAATCTACGAGTGGACAAAGATTTGGCGAATTGTTCTCAACGAGACCAAATCTACTCATATTAATTTTACTAACCGAAAAATAAACAACCTTCCCATTTTCATTAGCTCTGTACAAATACCATATGCAAATGAAGCAAAGTGTCTAGGAATGACATTAGATGTAAAACTGAAATGGAAGCTGCATGTTAAAAAGAAATGTGATGAACTTCAAAATAAATTCAGATAAATGTATTGGCTTCTAAGAAGGCATTCCAAGTTAAACATGCATTAAAAACTATTCATCCATAAGCAAGTGCTTAAACCTGTATGAACGTACGGTATACAACATTGAAATTGTACTAAACCAAGCAACCGATATATTCTCCAAACCTATCAAAGAGATAGGTTCGAGAACGAGACGGTTCGATTTGGCGCGATAAGGCCTACCCGCATATAATAGTGGTACTATCAGGTGCTTTTGCTGGAAAGATATCTGCCCCACGCGAATATTATTTGAAACGGAAACGACTTGATAAGGTAACTTAGTTGTAGTCGACAAGAAGGGAGGCGTTTTTTGTGAGTAAGTGAGTAAGAATCTCACACTACTATGAGCACCGGGTTCATAGTGTCTATGAAGATTTTCACACCTACCCAGCTTCACGGAAGGTTCGAATCTCCAGAGTACTGGAGACATGCCTTACCTTTATCGCAAAATGATCATGATCCGCAGTCCGCCACGTCCCATTATATATATTGAGGTGAGAAAATCGTGTTCTTGCTATAGTGATATTTCGTCTGGATCAAAGTCAATAAGCCTAAGTCCGTTGCCAGGCGTGATGTCGAGAAGACTATGCTTACCAACGATCGCATTGTCTATCTTGGCGTTAAAATGACTAAGCACAATTTTAGCAGCATATTTAGGGCATTCGTTGGTGGCGTTAGTGAATTTAGCCTTGATCTGGATTGTTATAAAACGCTCGCTTAAGTATCGGACTTAAGTCTTTTTGACTAAGTCTAAGTTTGTTCTCTATACTAACCATCATAGTAGATGTCACAATTTTTCATCCTCCTCTTTCTCATCCCATTTCACTGCCTGGATGGTGGTGATATATGCATGATAGTAGTCAAGGGCTCCTGCTTTTTGTTCGGCTGCACGAGAACTCTTAAACGTCTGAACATTCCACGTGCAGATCAGAAGGTCATTGTCCTTGTTTCGTTTGCTGGAGTCGTCAACAGTAAGGTATAACTATTGAAATTATGAACTAATGTGTAGCGCCATAAGTTTAGTTTAAGTGACAAACGGATGATCACGCTCGTGTATGTTTCTTTTGTATTGTAAATGTTTTTTTTTTAAATTATGTCTTTACCGCCGTTTGTCTGAATTCTCAGTTTGCAAGTAGGAGATGTGTTTCCTTTTATCTCATTTCTTAACAACAAAATATATTTTATATAAAATCTGGTTTGCATTTTTAATAACAACAATATCTGAGGCTTTTTGTTATTTCGTCAAATCTTTGTAATCTATTTCGTATAGGTTTGTGCGCCCTCTGACGGCGTAGGCCTGTATTACGCCGAGGATTTACTCATACAATTGTCTTGGACCACTGGTAGGTAAGGCAAGCACTGCGCTACGAACTTGATTATTGCGCTGCTTGCCGAGCAGATCCCAATTCTTTAAAAATAATTTTTGGCGGATGAGCCCTAAATGGGCTAACGGCAGCGCTCACATCTCCTATGGAACATCCACAGTGGAACTGGCCCTCCAGTTGCGGCATTTATTTTCTATTACTAGGTTTTTAAAACTGAAATCCACATAGAAACCTAGCGCTCTCCAGATGGTTGAACCACTATTAAATGCGAGGCACGCATCCAGCATTCTGGTTGTGCAAATATGCAGAAGAGCAGATATCGATTGCTACCATTTCCTTGTTGCAGTCAAGTTCAGAGCTCAGTTATCCAATGAGCTGAAAGCCGCCCCTGGCTACATTCACCAACCACAATTTGTGGAACCGGTACTGCGACTTCATCAAAGGTGTAGTTGAGACCACCGTAGGATACCAGCCACCAGAAAATGCATATATATAAGTGCTACAGCGCAAAACAATTACAGCGAGTATTGCGCCTGAAGAAGGGAGGAAAAAAGAAAACGGCCTATGAAACCTCCCAGCTCAAGGATGTCTTTTGTCCAGTGATTGGAACAATATTCTAGGAAAACGAAGAAACCTGCAGTTGACATCCAGTCTGGAACACAGACTCTTCGAAACAGTGAAAAAAACTTAGTCACCGAAGCACAGAGAATAGTCGATGTGTATAACAGGAGTTCCAGCAGCTGTTAAACAGGTATAAGGTAGAGAGAGTGATAGGGCATCAAGAGCACCTGTCAATGACATCGACTTTATCGATCACTGCCAGCGCGCCGTCCTAGATGCTTTGACGCCAATTGAAGAAAATGCGAAGCGAGTTGGCCTTGAACTAAATGAAGAAAAACCCAAGTAGATGCTGTCAACAAACAAAGAAGCAGTTGTCCACCGCCTAGAGCAAAACATCTCTGTTGGGAATAGTATTTTCGAAGTGATTAAGGATTTCACCTACTATACCTCGGAATAAAAATCAACTCCACACCCTCGTGGGGTTTCGACGAATATCTACCCTTGGAGACCGCTTTTTCTCCTGTTCGGAGAAGCAAATGGTTTTAAAAATCATAACTCCGACGAAATGAATGCTCTGTGTCAGTCCTGCTATAAGGAGACGAGTACTGGGCAATAAACAAGAAAGCTGAGCCAGATATTGAACACTTTCGAGGAAAAAATTCTTCGTCGAATATTTGGTTCCGTATGCAAGGTGGGCGAATTGAGCGGAAGATACAACCGCGAGCTTTATGAGCTGTATCAGAATGCAGGGATACCCCAGAGAAACAAAATTCGTCAACTACAATGCCTCGGCCACATCGACCGAATTAGGGTCCAAGGAACAAGGAAGACCTTACTTCCATTTTTAGGATCAAGCTATCGTGGGTGCCAGAGCACTTGATCTGGACAACTGCAAATAATATACCCGGAATCGAAGAGAGTGGAAGATTTCTGTGTCTCAGGAAACGACTTTTTACGGGTCGGTAAGTAAGCAAGTAAGCCCCGTTAAGTAAATAAGCAAATACTATCTGTAGCACCATATTAGTACGTAAATAGATATGGTATTACGTAGAAATGATGTATACATATGTATATACATATGTAACTTACATTCAGATCAAAATAAATTAACAAAACAGATTTATGTTGACTATTCGTCATGAGATTTTGACAACGATAAGCAGAATTAGATTGGTTGTCAGAACGTGTCAAGAAAGTCACGTATTATCAGTTTATGTATCACTTTATAGGTCTAAGAAAAAATGACTAAGCCAAGACACCTTTTATGAGTTTGAACCTCCATCCACTGACAGGGTAGGATCATTTAGGTATTGAAGTTTGACGCGAGTGCATAAAGACGGTGATTTTCATGAAAATCAGGGAGGTACGGCCATTCACATTTCCATTACTAAGCTAAACTACATTTTCGAAACGTTCGTTCTAAAGGGCTGACCAGAATGTGAATCTGAAGCTTGAATCTGTATCTGATATCGAACTGTCAAAAGTTGAATACATGTATAGCCGTAAGCGCTAAACACAATGCGTATCTGTGTGAATCTGATCTCGAAGTTGAAAAGCACCCAACTTCGAGATATAGATTCGAGATTGACAATTTTTTTAACTTTATTGAGATATAACAAAATTTCGATCAGTTAGGTTTTGTATTCGCAAAGTATGTGGCCGACTTTAGTAAGTATGTCTGGCTATTTGAAACTGAACAAAATGTATTACATTTACATGAGCAATCAGAATGTACAATTCTACACTTAATTTCGATATTAGCTAGCTCCCCACATGTATTCTCAGTGCTGTTCTTTTTGGCATAACTATACTAAATAAAGCATAAAACAACTTAAATTAAAAAACCAAATACTAGGTTTTACAGTTTCCAAACTCATTAATGATCTATAAAGTTACGAGTAGTTTACAAACGAAAGAGGTTGGATACTGTTCAATATCAGAGACCGGAGTCCATGAAACACAGAGTGGTTGGTTAACCTCTTAAATTACATGGAGATGCTTTCTCGTAAAAGGGAACGATTAAGCCTCCACTTGCATCAGGTCTTAACAGCTGTAACGATGTGGAATGTAAAAGATTAAACGGCGAAAGATAGTAATGATCGTTCACGCAGCTGTCAATATTAGAGTCTAACAAGGTTCTCACAAGTGGGTTGGGATGCTCTTTTATTCGATACAATTTCTTGAGTAGAAGTTCTGCTTTATAAATCATAAGGGGGGTCATTCTCGTTGTCTCGTAGAGCGTTTTATTAGATAACCACTTTTTATCCGGTTTTCTAAATTTACCACAGCAAAAGCGTAATATTTTTCTTTCAAAGCACTCCATTTCCTTGGCAGAAACCTAGGTGAAATTGTAAACCAAGATGCAAAATCGTAGGTCAGAATTGGCCTAATGAGCGTTTTATATATCAATATCTTCGTATTTTGCGAGAGTTGTTTTGAATTTAGCAGAGGTTTTAGAACACCTGTTACCATTTTTGCTTTGTCTAAAGCTCTCCGGCCATGTTTGTTAAACAAAAGTCTATTTTGGAAATGAATACCTAGATATTTAGTTTCAACTCGTAGTGGAATGGGACTTCCATAAATTTGAAGTTCTAACAGTTTGCTTTCCTTGACTGCAAGATAGTGACCCTTTCCACTAGCATTTCTAAAACATGTTAAATCCCCACTTCTCTAGATAATTTTGTAAGCTATTTATTTTATCCTTAATCTTTTTAAGGTCATCGATTGGTCTTATTCCACTAGCCAATATTGTGGTGTCGTCGGCGTAGAGAATAGCGCCAAGATCTTCTATGATAGGGTGCTTAAAAGTAAAGTCGTTGAGGAATATATTAAAAAGAATTGGCCCAAGGACAGATCCTTGTGGTATACCTGAACGCACATTAAAATATTCCGATTGCTCAGTGCCGATGACGATAGAAGTGGTTCTGTTTTGAAGGAAACTGTAAATTAATCGTGTTGTCCACGTCGGGCACCCTAGCTTAATTATTTTGAATAACAGTCCCTTCTGCCAAACCGAGTCAAAAGCTCTTTTAAAATCAAGATCCAAACTCACTGTGCATTTTTTGTTCCTTAGGTTTTGAACAATTTTGTCGTGCAAGGTAATGGATGCATGTTCGGTTGAGTGACCTTTGTTAAAACCGCATTGGTTGTTTGGGATTACATTTGATGCATCGCAAAACCCATTTAATCAGTCCGCCAGTACTCTTTCGAAAAGTTTTCCCACGTTTGATAGCAATGAAATGGGCCGAAAATCTTTGACTTCTTTAGCGGATTTTTTTTTTGCTATTGTAAAAATAGTAAAAGCTTGGCCACTTTCCAGGTATCTGGAAAGTAACCATTATTTATACAGTGGTTAAAAAAAAAGTGAGAGAAAAAGGTCGAGCGAATAAGGACATTTTCGCAGGATAAAGTTAAAAATTTTATCTATACCTTCAGATTTTTTATTGTTTAAAGCATGCCTAAATTGATTAACTTCATTTGGGGTGGTAAATATTGGTGAATTGGAATTACGAGCATCATTTTCGGTGGAAAATGATGTACTAAATACGAACGGTTCAGGTGAGTTTGGCAGAACTGGCTTATTGTTGATGATATTTCACCTTCTAAATTTGGATTAAGCGTAGGCTTATTTTCAATACATATTTCTGAATAGAATTCTTTGAACGTATTTAGCTTGGTTTGTGTATCTGCTAACTGTTGACCATTATAAAAAAGTATGTCTCTAGAGATATTTATTCCAAAGTAAAGGGTCCGCCATCTAACGTTTTTTTTTTCAACTAGTGCTTATTTCGTGAATGGTAACACTTAGCTCATGTCTGATTTGACAGATAAACGTTAGATGGCGGACCCTTTACTTACTTCCTGTAATCCATCAATTTCTTTAAAAGCTTGCGGGGATGGACGAATTTTCGTAAGCCTTGACGTGAAGTAATTATTTAAATCAATCCTTACTCGTTCTTTAATTATCTTACTAAGGCACTGGATTTTGAAATAAAGTTCATGGTATTCTTGATTGAATCTATTCAGATGGCGATGAAATATTCTCTTCAGTTGTCTAAGCCAGGTGTTTCTGAGTTTAATTAAGTTTTTTGTGACATCGGAGATGTTATTGTATCTTAGCTTTTTAGTGTTATGGACTTCGGAGTTTGCCACTATACAGAGGTTTATTTGCTCATTCATTTAGGTAATTATTGCATCTATTTCAAGATACGATACATTTCTGTTGGTTGGGATATAGAGCTGCGAAAGACGGTTATGAAGACTTGATCTAAAGATTTCCCAATCGGTGTTTTCGAAGCTTATGTGATATGAGGGTGGTAACATGAGCAGGAAAAAGTTTGTGAGTTGGACCTCCAATTCTATTCCAAAATGATCCGAAATTGTAGGAAATGTGGTCCAAATAGCCAGATTTGCATTACTGGCTGAATCCAGAGTAGCAGAGATAAGAAAAAAGTCAAGGACTGAAGAAGATCTTGGAAATGTGGGGCTGTTGGGAGATACCAAATCCAAATCCATGAATGGTGTGCTATAAAACCAGTTGTAAAAAAGGTTTCCATTTCTATTCAAAGTGCTGTCCCAACAGATGTGTGTCGTGAGTTGAAGTCTCCTCCGTTAATCGCTGCTTCATATGTATTAATTAAATTATAAAACCTTTCGAGCTCATTTTGTAAAAGTTGACCAGCTAATGAAGGAATATATATATGTACTTCTAAAAACTATACGATAAGGTAAATTGGCAGCGTCTTGTGAGGTTAAGGATACCAGGCAGACTGAAAACAAATTACTTTGGAAAGGAATCGGGTCATATTTATACCGTTGATCCAATATAATGGCTGTACCCTTACCAGAGTTTCCCGGTATGAAGTTATAGCCTTCGAATTGTGGATTATGTCTGCTGTTTAATCTAGTTTCAGAAAGGAAACATATTTGAGGCTTTTTATTTTTTAGAATATCAGACACTGCCAGCCTTCTTTCATGGGAGATTATTGAATTAATATTCATCGATATTATTTTAAGTTTATTTACTTCTATCATCGTTAAACTATTATTGAGGCAACAAATTCAAGGTAAGCAAACATTTTTTCTCCTTGGCTTGTAGTTGTTGGTATGCAGGCCAAAATTGCTTATCTTTATTAATAACTCTTTGAATGAAATATTAAATAGATTTTGGGCTTCGTTAAGAAATTTATTGAGGTCACTCGTAAAACAGTTTGAGTTGTTTGTAGCGGTGGCTATTGTTTTGCCTATAAAGGGCGTTCTTGTTGATACAATTTTTTGATTGTTGTAAACATTCTTAACTACCGATTTTACTCTTTGTGCGTAAGATACACTAGGGTTGACAAGACTACTAATTTGATCTTCTATTTCTTTTTGTTTTATGTAAGAAAATGTTTTTGCTCTTTGAGTTAAAGACTGATTTTTTTCCTTGTATTTAGTGTACGAAGGACAACCACTGTAGCTGGCTGCATGACCAGTGGAATTTTGGTTGAGGTACATGCTGGTTTGCCTCCTTAAGAGATTTCGCAAAATTGATGCATGTGGTAGAATCATGAGATTCACCACAGAGAACGCATCGACTGTTAGATGCGCAACATTCACCGGAATGCCCAAAACGCTGACAACGATAGCATCTAATAACCTTTCGTTTATGTTTTTTTTCCCAGCAGATTCATTGATAGAGCAAATATCTAATATTTATAAGATTCTTAATAGACTCCCCTATCTCCAGTTGTACCAAGAATATACTCAACTTCATATTAAGTTCCTTTGTTTTAGAAGTAATAAATAGAAATATTTTACTTATTTTGACATTAGAAACCGCTGCCTGCAAAGCTTGTTTAATGGTTTCGCAGGGTGTGTCAGCATCAAGACCTTTTAACAAAAAAGAAGCCTTTTTCGTTTCCTTTGCAGAGAAAGAGTACGCGCCTATACCCGTACCGCGTAATCGATCGATTATCATTTTATGTACATTAGCATTGCTAACATAGACTCTGGTTTTCTGATAGCCCATGTTTACAAACTTATGTGCTAAATCAGATACTTTACATTCTTTTGATGCAGATCTATAACCTCACTATTAAGGTCACAGCTCGCACCAAATATAACATATAAATAGTAGGACAATAAGAAATTTTGTTAACACTTGATGGCCTACTGCTATAATTATTTTTATTGGATCCACTCTGATTAGGAGCACTTCTTGGGTTTGTCTTCAATTCTAGTGCTGCTGCAAAACCGGTTTCCATCGACTCGCTCTCTCCTAGAGGTGAAAAGGGGTTGTTGGTTTAGGTAGCATGCTTAGCTGAGCGAATAGATCTATCGTCTGCAAAATTTCTCTTACTTTTCTTAATGTTGGATTGAAAATGACTAGCTGATCGCTTCAAGTTGCTAATGATTGTTGTCCAATTATTTGGACTGTTATTACTATCTGTGATATTGTTTCGATGAAGATTCTCATAATCCATACCTGATGACTCGTTGCACACACTGGCACAATTCGCCGTTGTGTTACCAGAAATGTTGATTGCCGTCATGGATTTACTGGTCAACAAATCATTTTTTTTTACTGTCTCGCTGATCGATTTTTGAGTCACATGTTCTAGTTTGGACTACATTCGAACACTTGCTAATGTTTGATGTGAGCATATACGCTTCAAAATAACTTCAAAATACCTAGGCACTACACTACGTTTTTCGTAATTATTTTCAATTATAAAGAGTCACTGTCTCGAAAAAAGTTGTCGCACGAACTTGTTATTCCTGCTGGTTGCCTTCATTGTCTCGAAACACGTCCGCCTCCGACAATGAGTCACACGCCACTCGATTCGAGATTGACGAGTATCTGCGTTTGGCAGCGAATCAAGATTCAAGCTTCAGATTCACATTCTGGACAGCCCTTAAATATTATAAGTTTTTTTTTTAAATAGAAAAAATAAAATTCGAATACAATACGAGTTATTATATTTATAATGCATTGATTTGGCAGTACCGCCCGATAAAGTAATAGATTTTGTTAAATGTCAAACATTTCACAAATTTGCTTCTTGAAAACAACATTCGAAGGCAGTTTTGTTTTTCATTTAATATTCTGTTAAAATAAAGTGATTTTTTCCCAATTTATCTTAAATTGTAGAATCCATTCGAGTGAAAGAAAATATAACTCACAATGGCCACAGCTTTTGATGTTGGTGCAAATGAAGGGCCTGGTTTTGTAGGCATCCGTTTCTGTCAGGAATGGTGAGCAATCCTCAGAAATGATTCTATAATTTCTAAACAAAAAATTTATTTCTCACAGCAACAACATGTTATACCCCAAGGAGGATAAAGAAAATAAAATCCTTCTTTACGCTTGCCGGAATTGTGATTATAAGCAGGAGGCCGACTCCAACTGCATTTATGTAAACAAAATTATGCACGAAATCGAGTAAGTTTCTAGAAGTTTCCATACCTTTTGGCTGGTATTAAGGATTCTTTGTCTAATTTAGTGAACTAACACACATTGTGCCGGATGTTATATCGGATCCAACACTGCCACGTACAGAGGATCATGCCTGTCCAAAATGTTCTCATCGCGAGGCGGTGTTTTTCCAAGCGCAAACTCGACGAGCTGAAGAGGAAATGAGACTTTACTATGTTTGCACAAATCAGAATTGTACCCACAGATGGACGGAATAGATGCGAATAAAATTTGGTTTTATTCATTTTTTTAGATGTAAATTTTGTGTTTTGTTTGTTCAAACATGAAAGCCCTTTCCCTGTGAGGCTAGAAAGATTTAGTCAGAAATAGGTCTGATCAATTTGTCCAATTTGAGAAAATAAAATCGCCATTAGTAATTGTCTTGGGAAGTAGAATTCTCCAGCTAAAACTATAATCTATGGGTTACAGGCTATCCATATTAACCGCCTTCACTGTCGGATTGTAAGAGTGACCTTCTGATGAGTATTACACTTCATTGCGAGCGTTGGTAGTCTGTGGCTTTAGGTGCAGACTGATGCACATTTGTTAATGAGGCAAAGCGAACGTGATTCATGCACGTTTGTAACGTTTTGTGACTTATCCCTAAATCCCATTCGGAAAGGCAAAGCATCACAAATTTCAATGGTCCTGCGATTGACAATGGAAGGTATAAAGCGCACTCTGCTGCACTTAAGATGATACAAACTCAACTGTGAGTAGTCGATAAATAGATAGATAGAACATTCTGGTAAGATACAAGAATCAATAGATAGCTTCAGGTCATACGGAAAACGTGCTGAGTTCTTACTAAACAACATAGCAAATCAAGAAAGTATGTATGAAGCTGAAGTAGCGTACTGATTCAAGTGCCAAATTACGGTATCCAGTTATCACTTCCTTAATCAATTCACCAGGCAAAACGGCATCATCACCTTGTGCGGTAACTGATGGATAGCTATCTAATAGCGAATCAACGATAAGCGTATTGCTGAGTCTGACTGTATATGTGGAGCTGAACTTTCCGAACACTGCATGTAGAATGTTCAGATCCCTAACAGGCCACGTGTAGCCTAACAATTAGCAGGAGCTCTTGACTACTATCATGCATGTATCATCGGCGTCCAGAATGTGGGATGGGATAGACTGGGTAAAAAGAGGGTGAACAATTGTGACATCTACTAATGTGGTTGCAGCGATTATTCGAGTGTGGATATGTCATACGCGGCAGGTTTACTCAAGTAGTCTTAAGCTTCTGACACGTGAGAGAGCGTTTTATGACAATCCGCATCACGGCTAAATTCGCTTACGCCATCAGTGAATGTTTCTACGAGTCCTCGATGAGATATATAAGCAATGTTCTAGCAAGAATACGGTTTTCTCACCTCAATATACACATGTCCCATTGTGGTCGCCGGATCATGATCATTTTGCGATCGTATGCGTACGAATGCGGACTTCCAAAGCAACATAACAAAAAAACAATGATTAAGAGAAAATATAAGGTATAAAACCTGTTTTATACTTTATTTGCAAGAGATCACCAGAATCTTTGCCGAACGCGTATCTGAAAATACATGATGAATCGAATGTCAGAATCGTTTGCCTCATCCATAAGAAAGGAGACCCCGGCAAAGGAGAGGTATAAGTATCCTCAGAATTGCGTACAAGAGCTTATCTGCCATATCGTGTAAACATCTGAAACGCTTTGTCAACAACCTGATCTGGCTCTATCAGTGTGGTTTCAGACCAGAACAATCCACAATCGACCCAATTTTAACACTCCGTCAGTTCCAAAATTTCAAATCGATACCCACCATTTTTTCATCGATTTTAAGGCCTCATGTGATAGCATAATACGAGCTGTATGGAGCCATGTCTAGTTTTCGCATCTCTGCCAAACTCATCAGTCGCTGCAGAATGACCATGGAGAACGCTTTCTGCTGCGTCAAGTTCGGTAACGTTTTAACCGAGACCTTTGATGTCGAAAAAGTTCTTAGACAAGGTGACATGCTGTCATGGAAATTCCTTAACATCATATTAGAAATAATTGTGCGGAGCTCACAAACGAACACCGGAGGCACAATCTTTCAAAAGTCTGTGCAATTACTAGCCTAAGCCGATGATATCGACACAATTGGCAGAACTCAGCGGTCTGTCATAGGCGCTTTCGCTAATATTGAAACAGAATTTTCCAAAATGAAGAAGAAGAACAAGAAAGGAATTGTACAGAACGTCACAATCGAGAGCTATAATTTTAAGATAGTAAGGCTCTGCTATAAATTCTGCCAACAACACCTCGGCAGAAATAAAACGAAGAATCACACTTGCCAATCGCTCTTTTTTTAGATTAAGAAGGCAAGGCGACTCTATATAATACCTTGATCAAGCCAGTATTACTTTATGATACTAAAACATAGATCCAGTCGCTTCAGGGGAAAAATCCTTCGTACAATATTCGATTCCGTATGCGTTGACGGGATTTGGAGGAAAAGATTCAATGACGAACTATAAGAGCTGTAGAGCGACAATCAGAAAACTGCACATCAGTCGCCTGAGATGGTTAGGGCATGTAGACCGAATGGACGCCAATGCTCCGGCCAACAGAGTCTTTGAATCTCACCCGGTGGCAGAGAAACACCTTACCTTACGTGGCACGGAAAAGTAGAAGGGGTCCTCCATCGACGTGAAGTGCGCAACTGTAGGGACTTAGCTAAGGACCGATCTAACTGGAAAGGCTTGTTAGCTGAGGCCCAAGTTCATCCCGGACTGTAGGGCCACCCAAGTAAGTATTTTAACTGATTTGGGAATTGTCTGACAGCCCCTCAATGACTTAGCTTTGTCGTCCATCAAGAGTAAAAAACCTGAATTTGTGAAATGCACTTCTGTTCTTTTCTTTCAGGTGCCTTGTCAACATCTTATGATAGCATGGAGCAACCGAGAATCACCTAAGAATAACATTCAACGAAAAATCAATGCCAAAAATTTAGTTAATTTTGAGGCTCGAGTCCTGGAATGTTGTTTTGAATATATTGTTAGTGCGAAGTTATGATCTTTTTGTTTGAAGGTTGGTTCTATTACGGAAAAACATTTCCCTAAATTTTATCGTTAGCCCTCTGGGTTAGAGTCGGCAACATTTCGGGTCGGGGTGTTTATGTCCATGCGTTTAAGGTGACATAACACTCTAAGCCGGATAACAACAATCGCTTTGTTTAAGTTCTTTTCTGAAATTGAAGGTCTCGGTTTGTTATTACCGAACTTGACGAAGCGCGGTGCGGTGCGATCCTAGCGGCTTTGAAATAAATGAATTGCTGGTGTCTATCGATTTGGAACCCTTGAGTTTTTTATTAAAGATCTGCCAAAATGATCTATAGTGGGCATTCCTGGCCTTAAACCACATAGATAGGAGCTGATCAAATTGTCGACAAAAGGTCTTAGGCACTCACATAATACGTCAGACAAGATTTTATGTGCGATGTTGAGGATACGTATTCCTTTGGAGTTAGTGGAGAACAGGAGATTTCCCTTCTTTAGAATCGGACAACAGCGCATTCAAGGCGTATACTTTCATCGCCCATATTTAAGAGATGAGTTGATGTATGCTTCGTATCAAACCATCACTTGCTGCTTTAAGCCATCTTGTCCAGCAGCTGGTCGTGTGGGCAGAAATGTTGTCTGCCATCGTCCAGGTTGAGTGGTTGTTTTTGTCTGACGGTGGGATGTTGTTTGTCATCATCGCTTAATAGTCTGCAGCTATAATCTTTTCAGATTCTCAGCACTTTCTCCAACTTTGCAGAAAAAAAAGAACAAATTAATGCTTTTTTAATCTGATCTTGAACTAAAAATAATCATCTTTTCAGTTTGTACGTCCGTGAACTAAAATGCGAACGCTCTCTCTCTTGTTCACATAGAATTGGAGGTAACTACAGTGTTACTAAAGATCACCCTGTATAATTCTGAATTGCAATGTCAACAGTGTGACGTAGTAGCATCTGACATTTCCAGCATGAACTTCCTTTCAGAAATTGTACTGAGTGTGCATTGCGCACAGCTCTCTATTGCATATCACGAATTTCGGTCGGTGAGTGCGTGTCTGATGCAATACTGCTCCCATTTATTGAAGATTTTCAGACAGAAAAGTTTTGAAATAGTTAAAATTTGTGATTTCTTTGGAATTTAAAAGTTCAGAACGCAAAATGCCAACTGAAAAGTTGAAAAACTTAACACTGGGTAAGTTGCGAAAAAGAGGTTAGGTTTTTCCAAATTGCCATGCAGGCAAAGTTACTAAAAAAATGTTTAACAATATATTTTTACTATTTGCAGAAGCTATATACACTTCCGAAAGCAATGGAAACGATGAGACTGGTAAGGGTACACAGGAAAATCCCTTTAAGAGCATTTTGCAGGCGATGCGTCATGCTAAGAAAGATCCATTCCCCACGATTTATGTGGATGCAAAAAACCCAAGCGATGGATTGAAATATGAACCAGCTGCAAAATCTCAGCTGAAGAAGATCCAGAAAATTTACAGCCGAGAAGTTATGAAGAGTGCTGACAAGGAGCATCGTGAAGCTGAGGATGCTGAGAAGAGAAAACAAAATTTGGATGAAGCACGAAAGGTTGTCATCTCGGAAGATCCCAGTTGGACGACAGCGACACGAATCCGCATTGAAGAGGGACATAAAAGTCGTGGAATACGAGTAAGAGTCTATGGGTGGGTCCATCGATTGCGTCGCCAAGGAAAGGGTTTAATGTTTGTGACGCTTCGTGATGGAACTGGTTTCCTTCAGTGTGTCCTTTCGGACAACCTGTGTCAGACTTACAATGCTTTGATTTTGACGACTGAAAGTGCTGTGCAGCTTTTTGGAATATTGAAAACTGTTCCCGAGGGCAAGACGGTAGTAGAATAAATTTTTCCCATGTGCAAGAACCATCCCTTACCATTTTCACACGTTTAGGCACCTGGTGGACATGAATTGACCGTGGATTATTGGGAGTTGGTTGGACTGGCTCCAGCCGGTGGAGCTGAAAGTATTCTCAATGAGGAGGCACTTCCAGATGTCCAGCTTGACAACCGACACATTATGATTCGTGGTGAGAATACTTCAAAGATTCTTCGAATGCGTTCTGTGGTGATGCAGGCATTCCGTAGCCATTACTTTGATCGCGGATATACTGAGGTGACTCCACCAACATTGGTGCAAACACAGGTGGAGGGTGGTTCGACCCTGTTCAAACTACAATACTTTAGGTAAGCTGTTATTACTTACGACCAGTCATCTTATTTAGTTACTAAATCAATGTACCTTTCAGCGAGGAAGCTTACTTAACCCAGAGCTCACAGCTATATCTAGAGACATGTCTACCAGCTTTAGGTGATGTGTTTACCATTGCACAGAGTTATCGAGCAGAGCAGAGTCGCACACGTCGTCATTTGGCTGAATACACTCATATTGAAGCCGAATGTCCTTTCATCACTTTTGACGATTTATTAAATCGTTTGGAGGACTTAGTATGCGATGTTGTCGATCGAGTACTTAAATCACCTCTGGGTAACTTGGTGAAAGAACTTAATCCCAATTTTGAGGCCCCGAAGAGACCATTCAGACGCATGAACTATTCTGATGCAATTAAATGGCTTAAGGAGAACAATGTTACAAAGGACGATGGCACATTCTATGAATTTGGTGAAGTGAGTTAAAAAAAAAAAATACATAAATGCATGGACGATATTGATGCCATTGTGTTTTTTGCTTTTTAGGACATTCCCGAAGCCCCAGAGCGAAAGATGACAGACTCTATCAACGAACCGATTATGCTGTGCAGGTTCCCAGCTGGCATTAAATCATTCTACATGTCTAAATGTGCAGAAGATTTAGAACTGACTGAAAGTGTTGATGTGCTCCTACCAAATGTGGGTGAGATTGTAGGTGGATCAATGAGGATTTGGGATAGTGATGATTTGCTTAAGGGCTATGCACGTGAGGGAATTGATCCAAAGCCCTACTATTGGTATACTGATCAAAGAGTGTACGGCAGTCAACCACACGGTGGTTATGGTCTTGGGTTAGAAAGATTCCTGTGTTGGTTACTGAACAGATATCATATTAGAGAAGTATGTTTGTATCCAAGGTTCTTGGATAGATGTAAACCATAAATTGGCAATAGAGGAACACGTCAGCGCTTTGCATTTACTGCTTTATTATCAATATACTATTAATTCACGCAATGAATATTGAATCTGCTTTTAATTATGAAATTATTATCGGTGTACTAATAAAGACTCAGAATTCATGGACAGTACAGGGCTTTTATTTTTATTTATTTAGCAGGGAGCTGCTATAATACTCATGAGAGGTGACCCAAAGATATCTTGGAAATGAGCAATTCATGGTAGTCAGTTGGACGGTTTTGAGTTAGCAGTTCTCTGTATAATCGTTACCGATTCCGGCGGTAGTGGTGCTAGTAAGTGTCATGTTACGAACGCAGTCCAATGACCCTTGCAGGGAGACTTCCATCAGGGTGTCTGGTTTGACCGCGGCTTTTCGGGATTT
The DNA here is from genome assembly GCA_949129095.1 of Volucella bombylans. Taxonomy (NCBI): domain Eukaryota; kingdom Metazoa; phylum Arthropoda; class Insecta; order Diptera; family Syrphidae; genus Volucella; species Volucella bombylans. The sequence goes on along the minus strand of OX422144.1, from coordinate 102,922,954 downwards.
CTCGTGAAAGCAGTATTTGGCGTTAAAGTCGTCTGGCATGATTTTAACATTGTTGAGGGGGCATAGATAGTTAAGAGGAATGGGTGTAGTCTAAATAGTCTCTTGGTAGGCATTATTTCTCTCCCTGCTTACTCCATAAAATTGTTTCTACAATTTAAGAACAACAAAACTGATCAAGATAAATCTTAGTTGCAAGAGCCATCTAAATAAGTAAGTAATGTTTTGGTAAAGAACTCTTGTTCAAATGCCAAGAGCTTGTGCTCTTGATGACTTTTTTCATGTAAGCATCTCACAAGCCCGCTAGTTTGGGAAGTGGTTGTTGCAAAAAAATCGTCGATATAATATTCCATTTGAGCAAGTAATTGAAACAACGATTCGCATTGTTGTGCGCATTGAACAAGCTGTTGTTGCGAAAAAAAACTTGGTTTATCAGCTTACGAGACGCAGCTCGTGCAAGAATTGAAGGCGCATGACCATTCATGTCATGAATTGAATGCGATGGAATCATTGGTCCAGTAATGATGGCGGCCAGTAAGTTATAGTTAATGGAGAGCGTTGTAGATCCACAATTATTGAGTTTTTCGTTCCCTGATTGAATATACAATATTATGGAAGAGACGGCGAATCATGCCACATGGCGGTAATTAACTTATTGAATGAAACACTCGATGACCCCATAATTTTGCGATATTTTTCTGTGGATTGACCTCCAAGATCTCGCTATTAACCAAAGCGTTATTGGGGATATGCCGAAAGTTTCTTCGCCCACTGTTCCTAACCCGAATTCGCACGATCCGATCAACTACCGAAGTCTTGGAGAAGTTTTATAATCTCCGGGGGAGCCTACGATGCCAAAATCGGTAAGAAAAACATCTTCGACGGGTAAGCTCAAAAATAGCAGCTTCTATGAAACGACAAGAGTAGCAGTAACTACGAGTATATATAAGGATACATTAAACACCCCTCGCATCATTGTAAAGTTCCTAATATCTGAAATATTTTTTGTATTTTATTATAATTTCACCTCAGTGCATTTATTACATCAGGAAATAAACATTTCAATCCCCTTCACTTTGTCGAAAAAGTGTGTTTATTGCAGTGCGCAGAGAGGGTGCGTTAGATGTTGCGTTTAATATAGTCACCATGATTTTTCCAGCCAATGGTGAAACTTTTGGGTTATTTACACCCTTTTTATGCTTCTGTATGGACTTCTGCTCGATTTCAGGATCGTATAGATAAACGCACGTTTCAGCTTCAGAAATAATTCGGTCGAAAATGCTCGACGAAGTTTCACGACAGAGTTCCAAAAACTTCCTACAAAACTCGACTTTTTTTTAGCATTGTCATGTCAGTGTCTGAATTATGGTTGGCTTTTACTTAGGATGAACAGAAAACTAATGACCACAATAGTGATCGTTGATATAGATGATGAGAGTAGTGCTGGAAAAGCGTATGCAGAGTTTTTGCCAGCAAGGAAGTACATCTCCTGAAACCTCTATCGAAAAGGAAATATAACGTCGGGACTAGCGGACGTACATATGTGAATTAAGATGTTTTCTCTATAAAATAATACAATATATGAGTGCGAAAGTGGATTGCTTCCATTGAATTTTGGGCGCGCCCAAGCAGCAAGCATATTGGTCTTTTCTTAAATGAAACAAATTAAATATGCACGTAATTGTACATTCGCGTTTGAGGATAAAACGGAATTCTTCCTTTTTGTTGTGAACAACCGTACGTTTTTTATTTACTTTCGTTTAAGGATGCTCTTGCAGTCATTTCTGGGTTTGATTTTGCAAGAAGGAAAAAACTCTTTCCTAGTCTTGAGGTCCTCTTTACAGTTCAATTCGCTTTTATTCCAAAAAGAATTGTATTCGTGGCCATAGTGGAAGCGACATCGGCGTCATTGTAAAAAAAATATGTAAGAGTATATAACGATCAGCGAAAATTGCTTAAGTTGTTAAATCCTCTACAATTGTCATACTGCTCTCTTACTAGTTTATCTTTTGCTCAAATCTAAATAGTACTTTGAAATTTTGGAGAACAATGACCATTCTGCTTTATGAAAGTGTTATGAGCCATTTTTATCAAACATCCAGAACCAATACTATGTCGTATTAACATGAAGATAATGCACTGTTAGAAACTGTTAAAACTTTCGACAGCAACATCTGGAACTGCGATAAACCAAGGGATGTGAAAAACATGCCTTCTAAGAAGCCAGCGATCAGGCGGATGGATACGTTCGTGCAAAAATAAACGGGATCAACTTGGACAAGAAGTGATTTGCAGGAAATGTTAGAAATTGTAAGTGCAGATGCACGTCAAAAATCTCCAGTGGTTATAGGCGGACACTTTAATGCCTGAGTAACAGAGTGGGGTAGCAGGCTCACAAATGCCAGAGGACGTATCCTATTAGAATTATTCCCATCCTTGGATGTAAACATTGAAAACACTGGTCTAGCAAATTCTTTTAGGAAAGCGGGAGTGAGATCAATCATCGATATTACCTTCATGAGTAACTATCACCTGCGCAACACAGAATGATGAGTCAGTGAAAAATATACCCACAATGACCATCAGGCGATTATAATTGATATTAAAGAGCAAAAGGCCAGGAAATGTTCCACGGAATGATGAATACGAGCATCAGCGACCTAGTAGATAGCGAAATAGCGGAGAATTTGTCGCATCACCTTACTTGCACGATAACCACAGCATGTGACGCAGCAATGCCAAGACCAATAAGCTGTAAAAGGGGTATCCACTGCGCTACTGGTGGAATCAAGAAATAAAACCACTCAGAGCAAACTGCTTACAAGCAGTTTTTCAAGAACGACATAAAAAAAGCAAGTAAAGTAAGATGCTTCAAGCGCCTGTGCTAAGAATCGAACATAAATCCTTGGGGCAAGGCTAATGGCTAAGCTGAAGTGCTTTAGGTTTCCACTATTATCAAGTCTAACAATGCTGAGTTCTATTGTAGAGCAACTATTCCCACAAAGACCATCGACGCTGTGCAATATAATCAGGGAACCCAGCAGAGAAGCAGTTCTTCTTTCCAACGCATGCACGAAGATAGCCAAACTGGTCATTTATAGGAAGGTCACTAGCTGATACACCATACTACTTGCAAAGGATTTTATCCGCCTACTTCAGCAATAGAAGGTTGAGATGTGAAACTGACGAAGGGGAAGAGTTCTATAAAATCTCCGCGGGAGTCCCACAGGGATCGGTACCGGGACCCGTACTCTGGTATATCATGTAAGACGGAGTTCTGCAATAAATACTGCCACCAGGAGTAAAAATAAAAGGATTCGCTGACGACATCGATTGGGTTATATCCGCCGGCCTAGAACTAGCAGATCACAAAATGGAAACCGGAAAAATGTGGAATACTTGGACAAATGTAAGGAAGTCAAATTATTGCATGAAAAGACTATAGAAAATATGATACCTAGAAGTAATACTTGGCAATCGACTAAGTTTTATGCCTTACATTGACTATTCGGGCAAAAAGGCTGCAAAGCTCCAGTCAGCATTTTCCGGGATACTGCCAAACATTGGAGGTCCCGGATATGCCAGAAGAGTGTTAATATCCAAGGTAGTAAACTCAGTCCTGATATACGCTTCCCCTGTTTGGTTTGGAGCCGTAGCGACAAAGGAAGCAAGGAGAAAGTAATAAGCAACATATCGACTTACCGCATTAAGATTAATCAGTGGCTTTAGAATGGTTTCGGACGACGAAGCTTTTGTTATAACCGGAATGATTGCCATCGATATCCTTGCAGACGAGCTGCAAAGAGTCTATATTAGGAGAACTTCTAGTAACTTTTGGGCGGTAGTCGTCAAAATGATCAAGGAAGAAGAAAGAGCAACTTCAAATTGATTCTATCCATAGACGTTTGGACAAACCGAAGGTATAGAAACTGTAATTACCAACTTACGCAGTTCCTATCTGGTCACTTTTTTGCCCAGACTGCCCAAATCAGGAGGAAGACACATAGCATGCAATATTCCATTGGACACCTTTTCTGAGATGGAGAACTGACGTACCAAACCCGCAGTTAATAATTGACCAAATATGCGGTCAGAAGAAAATTGGATGGAGATTTGCACATTCATAGCATAGATAGTTTACCAGCCACGCGAAGTAATAGGTACCTAACGCCAGTTCCGCGGGGAGAGTGGTCGAAGAGTGTAGGGTGTGGTTTAGTAACGTATGCGTATCCCTGGAATCGAACAATCAGGCTAACGAATCATGCATTTTGGTTGCATGAGCTACTGGTATCTATGTATGAAGATTACACATCCTTTGGCGCAACCAAAAATAAATAAAAAAATAAAAAATGTACACACACACACACTCATTTAGTTAAAAATTGTTTGAAAACACTACAGGCAGCTTAAAACCTAAATATGTATATCACAAAATTTCTATTTTCTACTTTCGAGGTGAATGCAAGAACTTCCCTTATCTTGAAGTTAAAAAACTTCTTTAGAGGGTAAGATAACAACTACGTATAGCTGTGGGATTCGGTAAAAGGACGACAAGCTCTTTTCTTAAATCACATTAAATATACTTTTTGTAAAAATATATCTACTCGTACATACCAACTTTGTTCATATGAATTTTATGGGAAATCATTAAAAGAACAATAAAAGTGAATTACATTCAAAACGTTTTATTTGTGCGGCATTATCCCCACATCAGTGACAAAACATTGCGATTTTGCCTTTCGAAGATTTTCAGAAATAAAAAATATCATAAGTAAACAACTGCTTGGTATCATGTTGTATAAAATTACAAAGGACGAATAATTGTTTTCCTCAAACAATAGTACTACCAGTTACACTTAGAGAACTTTGAAGGAAATATAATATGTTCTGTCGTATTGGAAGAAGACATTAATTACCCTCGTTCATCCTCATTGATTCAAACGAACTCTCCTCACATCTCTAGACCACTTTTCCAGCAAGACCATAACCACCATGTGGTTGACTGCCGTACAGTCTTTGATCAGTATACAAATAGTAGAGCTTTGGATCAATTCCCTCATGTGCATAGCCCTTAAGATCATCAAAGGAGATGAAGGGGCATTCGGCCACGATATGGGTGTACTCAGCCACTGACGGTGATAATTCTCTGCTCTGCGCGATAATTCTGTGCAATGGAAAACACATCACCTAAAGCTGGCAGACATGTCTCTAAATACAGCTGTGAGCTCTGGGCCAAGAAAGCTTCTTCACTGAAATGAAAATTTATTAAGTTATTGAAAAAGTACTAACCACTAGGTTAGTAGAAATACCTTATCTAAAGCATTGCATTTTGAGTAGGGTCGAACCACCCTCTACTTGTGTTTTCACCAAAGTTGGTGCTGTCACCTCAGTATATCCGCCATCAAAGTAGTGGGCACGGAATGCTTGCATGACCACAGAACGAATTCGAAGAACCTTTGAAATGTTTTCCCCACGAATCATGATGTGCCGATTGTCAAGCGGCCTCTTCATTGAGAATGCTATTAGCTCCGTCAGGTGAAGCCAGTCCAACCAACTCTTAATAATCCACGGTAAATTTATGACCACCAGGGGCCTAAATGTGCACAAATGATAAGTAATCGATCTTGCGCTTGTAATGAAATTGATTGAAATTATTGTTTTGCCTTGGGGAACAGCTTACAGAATTCCAAAAATTTGCACGGTACTGACACAGTTTATCCAAGAGCACACACTAAAGGAAACCAGTTCCATTTCCAAGCATTATAAACATGTATGGCTTGGCAAGCATATGCCTTGGTATTTTCCTCTTTATAAACTTAGAGGAATATTAATTTCCTCCATGGATGAATCATGAAGCGTGGAGCCTGTTTTGACCAGTTCTTCCTCATCAACAGTGATTTAAGCTCATAAAATATAATATATAATATACTATATAATAGACTCACCACTTTTGATCCGATCGGGTGAATTCTTCTAACGAAAGCCCTTCTTTTGAAGAACTTCTGTTCGACTGCGTATTTTCCTATCATTCTGCTCTTTTATATGTTGAAGTTCTTATCTATTTTTCGCAGGTAGTGATATTTCGCGTAAAATATTTACTATTTTCATTGGTTTTAGTCTCTATATTTTATCATGGCTAATGCACAGAATGAACATACCTATCAGAGAATTCTAATTACTTCACCATATCTGGCAATGACATAAAACATCTGTTTGCATCAGTTGTCACTTGGCATGTAAACAAAAATCTCATGTGTGCATTTTGAGAGTTTTTAGCTTTAGCAGTTTTTGGCCAAACAAATCGTCGAAAATGGCTGAATCCACCGTGATAATGGACACTGAAAATCTCAATAAAGAATTTAACGTAGTCGAATACCCAGGGGATGTCCAGGATGTCGATAAGATGCTCAAAACAATGGGTGGCATCACAACGGTATCTCAAGTAAGAGAACAATTTTTCAATTATAAATTTCGGATTAATGTCTTTTTTTCTTTTTAAAGGTTTTTGGTGGAGAACTAAAGCGATTAGAAATCAAATATCGTCCCGACAACGAATTCTGTAAGCCTCTTCACGGTGATAGTCAGCAAAATGCGGGACTTTTACTGAAAGTCAAGGTACGTCGATCGAAAAAGAATCCACATGCAGCCACTACTAGTCACATAGAAGTTCTGGGACATTGCAATAAGATATACACATGCGATTGTAAGGGTTTGACACGCAATAATAAAGCAAATCTAAATTTCATGTTTCGCTAGCTCTGGCTGATTACCAATTCCTGCCGATAGTGAGGGACCAAGAATTAGGAGAAGGAGTATATGTCCGCAATGAAGTGATTCCAAGAAACGTTTTAGATATGAAGTTCTTTTCGTAAGTTACAGTAAACGCTTAAAATATCACTTGAATACGATAGTGTTTGTATGTCCATTGTAGACGACCTACGACACACTCTCTGTGCGTTCCATACCAGTTCGCTAGAGCAGACAGTGTCCACACAAATTTACATCGCATAGATTCAAAGGACGATGGACAATCGGACATACTTGGTGTGCTTCAAAAGCCCATCTACGATAGTCGAGAGATTATTCCATTCTCCCTAACAGAACCCTTTCCTGTTCGCCCAGATCCCGTAGTGGCCAAACGAATGAAAGTAAAGTACGTCTCAGATGAGCAGCTCCAGCGTGTTAAAAAACTTTTCGACGAAATACCCTGCTGGACAAGATTTGCCCTGCTATATGAATCTGGACTTAGTACTGAAAAATTGAAGCACATCACCCCATCATTGGCGTATCTCTTCTCGAATGGTCCATGGCGAGCGCTGTATGTCCGCTACGGCTATGACCCGCGTAAGGACTTCAACAGCCGATACTATCAAACGTTCGATCTGCGACTGAGTTTCCGTACTGGGATGGCGGAATTTGTGAGTAAAAATGTCTCCTTCAATATTCGGCAGATTCTTATGCGTTTCCCGACCTAATTTCAAGGTGAATGTTCATAAAAACACTCCGAGAACCCAAGAAAGTGACCATGAATCCTCTGAAGCTAATCCAATAGCTCAAGGTCGTCACTATCCATATCTGGAGGAGGGAAAACTGCCAAGATCACGTCAATGGATATTGCGGGTATATTTTGAACTTGAAGTATTTGTCAGTTGATGTAGTCTCTGATTTATTTAGTACTGTGACCTCCGACTGAGCAAAGTCAAGGAGATGTTAGATAAAATCCCAACACCACTTGCCGGTGCAACATGTAATGAGAAGACTGGATGGTTGCCACCAGGATTCGATGCCCAGGTACGCCAGATCATCAACAATTCATTTCAGGAAACGATGCGAGAGTATTATAGGAAACAGAAACAGCAAGGAACAGCATTGGAAGAAGATGATGTAAGAACATGGAGGAAGTAATTGTCTTTGTTAAAGGTAGAGTCTGTTTTTTCTACTTTTTCAGGAGTACATAAGCGATGACAATGAACCTGATAAGGATTCTGATGAATATGACGAGGTGACTGAAGAAGATCTAGATGTGGACATGGATTGTGTGAAAATCGAACAAATGCAAATGGACGAGGAAGATGAAGATGTCTAATAAATTGTACTTGTACCTCTAATATCGCTTTTTCTTTACACTCTAAATATATGCGCTTTGCGCCTCATCCAGAAATTAGTTGTATGCCCGGCTATCACAATGGAGGATCACTTGACACACCATCCGGAATGGGTAAATGCACAGCGCTTTTAGTAAGCTAATTAGTACTGTTTACAAACTTAATAGGCTCACTGTCTCTTTCGAAGAAAAAAAACATGAATTATGCTCACGTTACCAACCGCTATGGCCTAATCTTCTAAAACGAGATTTGTTTTTACTTATTCTTTTCTTGGCTGCAGCATTACTGTCCATACGCTTGAAGTCGTCGAACTTATTTACAGTTGCCGTACACCTAATCATCTTAGATAAGCAACATGTCTTGAACCATATGCCTAATGGTTTCGACGGCTGTTTTGACGTAGCGCAACCTATCCACTAATAATTCGCTGAATGCTGATTTTCAAAGCCTGATTGCGCATCAATGTCGTATGTATTTTCGTAGAATTTTCATTGTCCGGTAACGGTGGCCATTGATTATAGCGCAAGGTCCGGGCTTATTTTTGAAAAAAAAAAAAATAGGGAACGACGATGTAACCAGTTCGTCATGGGCACACTAAACACCACTTTTTTGGGTGCAATTGAACCCATAAGTCTTTTGTGGATTTGCCCACTCTGGAAATGAAAATTTTACTTGTTCATCAACCCTTTAAGCCAAAAGTGAGCTTGTCACTAAACACGATTTTCCGATCAAAATAAGGGTGGACTTCAAGCTGCTCTAGGGCCAAATCCTCAAACTGCTGGATATATTTGTACATCATCAGGTTCTTACTCGATGTAGGCCGAGTGTTTTTTTTTTTGCGAAATTTTCTACAGAGTTCTCTAGTATGTCTGGTTCCCCTAAATGTTCATATCATGGCCTGCATTCTCAGTTATCTTTCGTTTTAAAAGAAGTGACCCTTGGTATAACTAGCACTGAAGTTTCGCTAATCATGCGCGTCGGCTATCTTCTGACTCTGGTCTTGTGCCGTTTGGCAAAATGACATCTGCACTCTGGTTGCCTGAGAATACGAAGTTCACTTTCTCGTTTTCACACAGGAACTGAGGCAGGAAGGCTTAGAAGAATAACTTTTGGGAATTGAATCTGCATTATGAAGGCCTAGATTTGGACTTCTAATGATCACAGCCAAAGATATCATGACTCTAGATGCTGCAGGCAGATCAATCAAATTTTTCCCGCTGTCTCTTAAAAGCCAACAGTAGATATTTTGTGATTTTTTTGTTTCGCTCCAATTTTTAAATCTAACAGAAATTAAATAAGGAGTAATTCTTTGCTAATAGCTTGAACTATTTATAAGACTCTAATCATATCAGCACTTCTCGGCCAGTTGGATGGAGATATCTTTGGTCATTTTGAATGCTAAATTCTTCGAGTGGTTTTTGGTCTCGTTTGCGATGACGGGCTTGGGAGGAGTAGTAGATAGAGAGAGCGGCAGGCAGTACGGCGACGTAGACCAGGTTAAACAAGTACGCATTAGTCGCCTGAGATAGCTAGAACATCATTATCAAAGTCAATATAGTCATTTATTTATATTGGAGTGATGAAAATGGCTTACTAAAACCCTATTGAAAAGAAATATAATTGTGTATGGTTCCACGGATTGCAAGGCATGTTTAACGCAAATTTGTAAAGTATGTGCAGCACAGCCAAACCTGTTTTTAATTTCTTCTACAAAATTTACTGAGGAGATAATATTCGCAGCATTATCTGTCACAACTGCATGAACTTTTCCTTGTAAGCCCCATTCTGCTATGACCATTTCTAATAACAGAGCTAAGTTTTCCGCAGTGTGCATCTCCTCCATGTGTTCAATACCCAATGTATAATTTTTTAGATCCCAGTCATCACTGACATAATGCAGGGTAACAGAAATGAAGGAGTCCTGAGCTCTTGACGACCAACCGTCTAGAGTCAAAGCTACAAAGGATGCAGAACAAATCACATTTTTAATTGTTTCCTGCACCTGACTAAATAATAGCTGCAACCGGGATAAAATAGTTGAAGTAGCGGGAAAGTGGGTTCAATAACAGACATGAAATGCTTAAACCCATCACTTTCAACAAATGAAATTGGCAGTCCATTTGCACATATCATAACATATAAGCGGTTGCTTGCGAAATTTGTTCTTGCCGTTGAGAATTGATGAAACTGTCGTTATCACGATGTCTTCTTTTTCTTGGAGGAGCTGTACTACTGCTGCTGTTGCTATAATAAAATAAATTGTAAGAATCGTGTACACCCGTCACCCATATTAAAAGTTTACTAAAAAAAACTACATACGTATGTATTTATGTACATAAAAAAAAAATCAAGTCAGATGATTCGATCCAGTATGATCAGTTAAGTAAGATGGAGGGACTGAACTTTCACAAGGAGTGATGTGGTCTTGGTGCTAAGGCTGATATGGAAGGGGGATGCGGGCACACATACACACATAAATACGTACGTATATACATACACACATACCAACATGCTACTGGTGCAGCCTCTGGATCATAACATACTAGCTGGGGTGAAAAGTAACCTCCTTGGGAATGAAAAAAAAATTTTTTTTAAATGTTTTTTTATTTTATTCAATATAGTCCCCTTTTAGCTTGCTACACTTATTCCAGCGATTTTCCAACTTCTGGATCCCGTCCGAAAAGTAATTTTCCGGAAGGTCTGCAAAATACTCCTCCGTGACGTCGACGATTTCCTCGCGTGAGCTGAATTTTTTATTGATGAGCCATCTTTTGAGATTTGGGAAGAGATAATAGTCCGAGGGAGCCAAATCGGGCGAATACGGTGGATGCGACAGCAATTGGAGCCGTAAGTCATTGATTTTAACCGTGGTTGCGATGCTCTTGTCAGCCAGCGCATTGTCTTGCAAAAACAAAATTTTTATTCGTTTCATGTGAGGCCCTTTTGCAGCGATTTCGGCCTTCAATCGCTTCAATAATGCACAGTAGTTTTTCCCTTTTCCTGGTAGTCCACGAAGACTCCCTCGGCCGCTTCGGAGTACTCGTGCCGGCTTCAGTCCATTGCCGGGCACTCATTCTGTTCTCTGGTGTGTAATAGTGGATCCAAGTTTCATCAACAGTTCCCAATCGACGCCAAAAGTCCGCCCGATTCCGCATCAGCAAGTCCAAAAACTCTTTCGAAGTGCTCTCGCGTTCGTGTTTTTGGTCAGGAGTGAGCATGCACGGCACCCAGCGGCAGGATAAATTTTTCATATGCAGAATATTGCCCAAAATATGGAGTGTGCGCTCAGTACTAATCTTTGTGGTATCTGCTAGCTCGCGCACCTTTACTTTCCGGTCACCCAACAGCATTTCATGTATTTTTATGACATTGTCCTCTGTAAGCGCATCGGAGGGTCTGCCGCTGCGGACTTGATCGGTAGTGGAGTTGCGGCCTCCACGAAACTCTCGAAACCAATATTTGACAGTGTAATCTGACGGAGCATTAGCCCCATAATATTTATAAAAACTTTTCTTTTGTTTCCTTCGCCGTTTTGCCACTCAAAAAATAATGTTTTATGAGAGAACGAAAATCGTTTTTGTCAACACCTAACATGATGCCAAACACGTCAACAACAATCATCTGTCAAAACAAAACTAAAGACAATATCAATATCGCACTGAAATTTGGCATGTCTGCCTAAATATGAACGGACTGCAAGGCACCATAACCTTTTTTTGCAGTAGCAGCGCATTCTGGCGATCAAGGAGGTTACTTGTCACCCCACCTAGTACTTGTGGAAATGTCGCAGATGCTTATTCATTGAGGATGGTGAATTGTTGTACGAAATTGCAGCACCACAAATGTTGCACACAATGTCTTTCCGCCACACTCAACTTTTCCTTCTCTCACACATATTGATTTTAACACTTGAACTTTATTAAAGTAAGAAAACACAGGATGATATCAAGATACTGATGAGAGTCACACGTTTACAAAACGAAGTTTTAATAAAACCCAACAGTAAACTGATAAGAGCGTTGTCATCAACGTAAGTAAACATACAAATATAGACATAGACAGACTTCTGTGTAAACGTTCAATTACTGATGTCCTTTGCATGAGCAAACGTCATACAGATAGTTCCTCAATTCATTTGACCAGTAGAATAGTGTATTGTACTTGATATTTTTCTGTTTTATCAGGCATCAAGACTAAAGTTAAACTGACACCCTTTATTAAGCGACTACATGACTCAAAACCTCGACAGTATCCTTAATTTAATTTGCATTTTTGTCCTACTTGAAGATTGCATCAGTGGTCACTGTTTCAACCGTGTATTTTTCAATACCAATTATTTTTTTTTTGCATTAGCATTGAAAATTTCCTTTAAAATGCCTACCACCTACTTATCTTTTAATCTCCAGCCCCTTCACAGGAACCTATCATACTCCCTCAGAGCAAATATTAGCCCCCCTCCTTCTTTAACCATCAGTATTCAGTATTCAGTATTTTTATTACTATATAACAACGATATTTATAATAGACCATTCAGATCTTTAAGCTATAAATGTGATACAATTAATAAGTGATTTAAGATTAACTAAAATTATAATTCTTTCTGAATAAGGTAAACTTTAAAATTATTAACATCTGATTAAAATAAATTTGAGTACAAAGAGAGAGAAAAAATATTATAAGCTTTCTTGAACAATTAAAATAAATTATTTGTATGGTGTGAAATTTATGTTCAGTATTCCTGCTAGTTGTCTGCTATATGTCGAAAGAAAGTTTCACTAAAGCTATTTGTATTATAGAGTCGTCTTATATTAAGAGGGAGTGAATTCCAAAGGCGAATGGCGTGAACGAAAAACTGTCGTTCGGTAACTTGATAAACAACACGAGGTACAATTAAACTTAAAGATCTACTTGAATGCGAAAACCTTAGTTTATCATATAAGTATTGGGGCTGTTGGTTGATTATAATCCTGTGTAGATATTTGATTGTGCAGTAGTCAAAATATCGGTCAAGTGTGCAACCAAGAATAGTTTTGGTATAAGCCGACACGTGAGCAAAACGATTTAGGCCGTATACGTATCGCACAACATTGTTAAAAGCAATGTTGAGCTTACGTCTGGCAAAGGCGCCGGTGCAACAAAAAACTTCGCAGCCATATGTTATCAGAGGAATGAGCACGGCCTTGACCAACATGAGCTTCGTATTTACTGGTGTGAAGCTTTGAGTTTGGGAGAGATTTCTAAGACATCCGTATATTTTTCCCACAACTGAGCAAACGTGGTCGTCCCAGGTTAATTTTGTATTGAACCAAATACCAAGATTTTTGGCTTTGTTTACAAATTCGATAGGTTCATTACCAAGGTATACTGAAGGAACGTTGATAAAAGATAAGGGGTTTCTATTTATGAGAAGACACTTCGTTTTTCTTGGGTTAAGCTGCAGAAGGTTTTCATCAGCCCAGCAATGGATACGTTTTAGGTCATCATTAAATTTCAAAGCAGCATGATCAATAAGATCATTCTCAAAGCTTAAATAGAGCTGGATATCGTCAGCAAACATGTGAAAATTAGAACTTTTAATGCTTTTAGGAAGATCGTTAATAAAAATTGCGAAAAGTAGGGGACCCAAAATGGATCCTTGTGGAACACCAACTGAAATTGCAATATAATCTGGCACAGCATTGCTTACATGAACTGCTTGTTTTCTTTCAACCAGATAGGACCGTATGAGATTAGCGGCTAATGCAGAGAAATTATAGAACTTCATCAATTTTGATACAAGTAGTTCATGATCAACGGTGTCAATGGCCCTAGAAAAATCTAGGAGAGCGATAAGGGTGATTTGTTTTTTGTCTATTGCAGCTCTCATGTCGTCGGATACTTTTAGAAGCGCTGATGTGCAGCTGTGGTGTTTCCGAAATCCTGACTGGTAGGCACAAATAACTTGTTCTTGTTGAAGAAAACTAGATATTTCATGGTGTATAACTTTTTCAAATACGAGTACTTTTGACAAATATGGAAGTATAGCGATAGGTCTATATTCAGTTGACGAGTTGCCTACTGCTTTCCTTTTTGGGATTGGTATAATCTTAGCTTGCTTCCAAGCACACGAAAAGTGGATCTTGTTATTATATTATTGAAAATATATGTTAAAGCTGGAAGTATGTAGGGTAATATTAATTTAATAAAAGTTGGGTGGATGTTATCGCCACCAACAGCGTTAGATTTAATTTTTAGCACAGCTCTAGCAACGTCGATTTGTTCCACTCGGCCAAATTCGAATAAGCCAGCGTGTGGCGTTTGGAAATTGTTTCCATTTGGGCGCAACATCGCTTGAACTTTTGTGAATTCTTTGTTTAGTTCTGTTGAAAATTGTGTATGCATATATACCAATGCCCGCATGTATGTATGAGTAGAGTAAAAACATATTACATATACTGTATTATATAATTAGAATTAAGTTAAAATCAGTCACGAATAAACTTTCCAAGTGTAAACACGTTGGTCGTTGCGTTTTGCCTTTTTTTTTGGTTACCACATTCCACCCCGCAAACTAAAAACTGCAACAGGTTATGGGCCCAGTCAGCCTGTGGTAAAGAACAAAGAAAATGAAAAATTAATTAACGCGGCGGTACTTGTGTAAAAGTTTTTTTTATTGTGAAACATATGCGCATAGCCTAGCACGATGAGTGCAATGTACCAAATAGAAAAGCTGGAAGAGAAAAACTATGACTCTTGGAGCATTCAGATGCGTAGCGTTTTGGTGCATGCGGAGCTATGGGCTGTGGCATCAGGTACGTTAAAGCAGGAGGATGCCACTGCTGATGCAAATTGGTCAAACATGGACCAGAAGGCGTTGGCCATGATCACACTAAGTGTAAAACCTTCACAATTGAGTTATGTGAAGAATTGTGCTACATCGTTTGCAGCTTGGACAAAACTCAAGGAAGCCCATCAGCCTAGTGGACCTCTGCGCAAGGTATCTCTTTACAAGAAGCTCCTGAGTCTACGGATGGCAGATGGCCAGAGTATGTCCAGTTATCTGAATTCGTTCGTCGAAGTCTTAGATCAGCTCGCAGTTGTTGGGATAGAGATGAACGATGAATTACAAGCAATTATTTTACTTTCCAGTCTACCAAAAGTGTATGAGAGTTTCGTTGTCGCCATCGAAACGCGCGACAATTTACCTAAATTTGAAATTCTGAGAATCAAGTTGAAGGAAGAGGGGGAACGCCGAGGTAATGAAGAATTACACGACGAAAAGTCGCAGGCGTTTACGGTTAGCGCCGATCATCAACGGCTGAACACTTGTGCGAAAGCCAACACGAAACGGAAATTGCAAAACGTTATATGTTTCAAATGCGGTGGTCGCGGACATGTGAAAGCACAGTGTCGCAGCAACGAGAGCAAATCGAAAAAAGAACAACAAAAGCAATGCAGCTTGTTGGGTGCGTTAGATGCCGGTAGTTTTAACAGGTCGAAGTGGTGCTTAGACAGTGGTGCGACAAGTCACATGTGTTGCGAAAAAGAATTTTTTACGAAATTTGAAACACATTCAGAGATGATTGGTTTAGCTGGAGATGGCTTCTTACGTGCAGAGGGAAGGGGTGAAGTAAAACTACAAACAGATCTCTGCATATTGAAATTGGTAGATGTATTGTATGTGCCAAGCATGAAATGCAATTTTATGTCAGTAAGTCGAGCTGTAGAAAATAATTGTGTTGTGCATTTCGGAAAAAATCATGCAAAAGTTGTACAAGAGGGCGAGTGCATTTTAAACGTAAATAAGGTTGGAAATTTGTACATGTTTGAAGGCCAACGTAATAAATGTTTTGCTGCCGTTGAAGCTGACGCGGTTTTGTGGCACAGAAGATATGGTCACCTTAATTACACCAGCTTGACGGAAATCGTTAAGAAGGGGATGGTGCGCGGGATTGAAAATATCAATTTTTCATCCAAAATGGCCTGCAAAACGTGCATGGTCAGCAAAATCCATATGCAGCCATTCCCAAACGCAACTGAAAATAGAGCACGCGAGTTACTGGAGTTGGTGCACACAGATGTGTGCGGTCCTTTTGAGACGAGATCGATTGGTGGCTCGAGATATTTTTTGACGTTCATCGATGACAAATCCAGGCGTATATTCGTGTATTTTCTGAAAGGCAAAGACGAGGTGTTTGGCAAGTTCATGGAGTTCAAAAGTCTAGTGGAACGGCAAACTGGAAAAAAGCTGAAGTGTATTCGCAGCGACAATGGTCGCGAATATGTAAACAAGACATTCGACAGTTTTCTACAGGAAAATGGTATTGCAAGGCAGCTGACGATGGCATATACGCCGCAACAAAACGGCGTTGCAGAACGAGCCAATCGGACTCTGGTCGAGATGTCAAGGTGTCTACTGGTGCAGTCAGGGCTATGTGAGTCATTGTGGGCTGAAGCAGTTTATACATCTGTGTATTTGCGCAATCGTTCACCCACAAGTGCGCTAATCAACATGACACCAATGGAAGCGTGGACAGGTAAGAAGCCCTCTATTAGTCATCTAAAGGTCTTTGGTTCCGTTGCAGTGGCGCTGGAAAAGGGACGTAACAAGAGCAAATTCCAAGCAAGAGGCAAGGAATACCGCATGGTTGGCTACTCGAGACAAGCAAAAGGTTACCGGCTGTATGATACAGGGGCGAGACAAGTGGTCGAAAAACGAGATGTCCTATTCGACGAGCTAGGTCAAATGGATCACGCTAATTCCACCAACATTACATTTGATTTAGCAAATGAGGCTCCAAGAAGTATCAGTGGCGTCGATGTCGAGGTTGCCGGAGATGTGTACAGCAGGGGTGACGACGATAATGATGCGGATGAGCACAGTAGCGATGGCGATGACTATTTCGAGGCGGCTTCAGATGAGCGTAGCAACACCAATGATTTGAAGAGCTCGGCTGAAAAAGTTGAAGAAAAGGATTTGGGGGTTGGACCCTACAGACCAAAATTGCTTCGGTCTGGGAAGCAATACAATATACTAAACGCGTTGGTTGCCAGTGACGTACCGATTCCCTTATCGTACGAGGAGGCGATGAGTAGCAAGTACGTTTCGTCTTGGCGCGAGGCGATGCAGAGAGAGTATGAGGCCTTGATTGGGAATCAGACCTGGACAGTCGCAGATTTACCAAGAAATCAGCGAGCTATTGGCTGTAAATGGGTTTTCAGCCTGAAACGAGATGCAGGTGGCGAAGTACAACGATTCAAGGCACGTCTTGTTGCGAAAGGGTGTTCACAGCAGTATGGTTTGAACTATGGCGAAACGTTCTCACCTGTATGCCGACTGGAGAGCGTACGTTTTGTTCTGGCACTGGCTGCGGAGTTGAGACTATACTTGCACCAGATGGACGTATGCACGGCATACCTTAACAGCGATCTTACAGATACCGTTTTCATGAAGCAACCACCAGGGTACGAAGACAGCAGTCAACCAGGCAAGGTCTTATTGTTGAAGAAGGCCATATATGGTTTAAAACAAGCAGGAAGGGAATGGAACTCTAAGCTTGATGGTGTTTTGCGAGGAATCGGGTTCATTCCATGCGACAACGAACCTTGCCTATATAAGCAGCATGAAAGAGGTAATTTATCATTAATCCTGGTATACGTTGATGATCTTATTATAGCATGTCAATCGAAACGAGACTTAATCGAGATCAAAACCGCTATTTCGAGCTCGTTTGAGTGCGTTGACAAGGGACCGTTGCAGCTGTTCCTTGGAATGGAAATCCAACGCGAAGGTGAACTAGGCCAGATCACTTTGGGCCAGACACAATACATTAAAGAGATGTTGCGACGACATGGCATCGAAAACTGCAGGCCAGCATCTACGCCGTTAGTTGCAGGGTATCAGGTGGCATGTGATAGCAATCAATGTCAGAAGGTAAATACTGTTCTCTATCAGTCAGCAATTGGCGAGCTGATGTGGTTGGCTTTAACGACCAGACCGGACATTTTGCACTCAGTGGCGAAGTTGGCGCAGCGGAACAAGGATCCGCACAACGAGCACCTTGCTGGCGTAAAGCATATTATGAGGTATTTGGCATCTACGGCTGACATGAAGCTGCACTACAAAGAGTGCGGGCAAGCATTTACAGGTTACGTCGATGCTGACTGGGGCGGTGACAAGGTCGACCGCAAATCGTATTCTGGCTACGTGTATTTCTTAGCAGGTGGTCCGGTATCTTGGAAATCGGAGAAGCAACGTAGTGTGGCCCTCAGCAGCACCGAGGCTGAATACATGGCATTATCGACTGCGTGCAAAGAGGCGATAGCCATACGACGGCTCATAATTGAAATTGGCTGTGGTGATACAGATACCCCAACGGTTGTGTACGGCGATAATTTAAGCGCGCAGCAACTTGCAAAAAACCCTGTGCATCATGCAAGGACTAAGCATGTTGATATAAGGTATCATTTTGTTCGGCAAATTGTAAATCAAGGTAAAATTGTTCTGAAATATGCTTCGACGGATGTTATGATAGCTGACATATTAACCAAGAATCTGCCGAAGAGAAAGCATAATGAATTTAGAAAAATGTTGAATTTGGATTAAAGATATTTTTTATTTTTTGTAATAATTTTTGCAAAACATGCTTGCATTGAGGAAGGGTGTTGAAAATTGTGTATGCATATATACCAATGCCCGCATGTATGTATGAGTAGAGTAAAAACATATTACATATACTGTATTATATAATTAGAATTAAGTTAAAATCAGTCACGAATAAACTTTCCAAGTGTAAACACGTTGGTCGTTGCGTTTTGCCTTTTTTTTTGGTTACCACATTCCACCCCGCAAACTAAAAACTGCAACAAGTTCGTTAGGATCGACCTGGTCTACCATGGACTTCAAGTTACTACCTACACCTAATTCTCGTAAGTTTGTCCAAAGTGTTTTGGTTGGAAGTTTATGATCGAAGTGCTTAGCATAATAGCGACGTTTGGCTTCTTTAATCTTCGAGTTGACTATGTTACGTAACAACCGATAGCTGTCTTAGTATTCGGGAATTCGAAATCGTTTCCATTTTTTGAATTCAGCATCACGCTGATTTCTTAGCTCAACAATTTCAGAGGTAAACCACTTGATGTTATTATATTTGGCAGCTTTCCTTTTTAGAGGAAAATGTTTATCGAAGAGCTGTAAAACTACGTGATGGAGAAATTCAACTTGGGCATCGACCGATGTTTCAAAAAATACGTTATGCCAATCAAGGCAAATAAGGTCTTGTTCAAGTTGCTCCACATTAAGATTTTTAAAGTCCCTGAATGTATAGACCGATTGTTTGTTACTGGTGATAAGATTAAAAGTGGCAAAGATGAGGTCATGTTTAGAAAAAACAGGAGCGGAAACCTGGGTTAAGAACACTTCTTGACAGTCACTGGTAATAAAGATGTCCAAGAGTGTGCTGTTGGAATGGTCGAATTTACAACATCAAGACCAAGTATTTTAATGGAATCAATAAAAAGTGACGATCTCATATTTTCAAGAATATTACAATTAAAATCACCACACACAATAGTTCGCAAATATAACGAAGAATAATTTTCTAATAAGTCAAAGAGGAATGACAGGTCAATATTATTGTAGGGTCTATAAACGACACATAACAGACATTTCCTTTTTTCAATTTCTATAAAATAATACTTTAAATCACTATCGGGCGGTGACTCAAACAGAGGATTTACAGTTAAACTATCACGAACATAAATAGCAACACCACCACCGATTCTATTTTTCCTGTCAGCGCGAAAGATCTTATAACCGCACATGGAGTATGGCTAGTCACTTACCCTCGGATCAAACCACGTCTCAGATACACACACAACATCAACGCAGGAACCAACAAACAGATATCTAAATTCCCCGATAAGCTTTGTGCATTAATGTGTCATAACCTAAGGCCTTCTTGCTGTTCACAAAAAATTTTAAGAAGAACGCGCAGGTTATCATTTGAGCCATTGCCTACGGATAGATTTTCGCCGATATCACCCATTAATGGTACCAACGGAAAATTGCCCTCTCAATAAGAGACTCATCATACCCCACCCTCTCTGCAATACCCCCCTTCCAACCGTATTCAGCATAAACTACCATCCCTCCTCCCTCCTTACGACACAATGATCATACCGTTCCCTATGCCACTATCATAAACCCACCTCTGATTTCTGACTTACTCGTAGGTACCCATTACCCGATATTGTCGTGTACCCGATAGCTGACATTGCCGGGTACCCGCGAAATTGGGTATTACCCGCGTTACCTGGGTACCCGGGTAATTGTTGAGATGGGTATTACCCGGGTAAAATCAAGAGCACTAGTTTCGGCCCAATAATGCCATAAGTCAGAAGCTTTAAACGACATGTAGGCGAACATTCAACATGAAAATGATGTTATATACCTACACCGAATTATGCGAAAATGTCATGGAGAATTGGAACCAATTCATTAACGTGTTCCGTGGAGGGCATTTGAACGAGGTCATATTTTATAACTAATAGTATAAATTATGTTATATTTCAATCGAAAATGAAAATAGAATTGATAACTCAAACACGCATCCTTTTATTTAAAAAAAGAACTAATCGAGGCATATCTAATACAAATCCCTGTAGTATGGCGTACTATAATTTACCGATTAAATAAACGCATGCTTAGCTTACCTAATAAGAATTAATGTTTAAAATTGCCGCTCTCCACAAAGATGGCAGTGCTGAAGATAGGTTATAACTTTATACCCGTCTTAGAACAGATTTTTGCAATATCCAAAGAAGAGAATAGTAAAAGTTAATCCAAAATTGTTGGAGCAGCCGGAATTCTGGTGTGATTGAGTGATTGATAAATAGACAAGGTCTTCAAAACTGCAGTTCCTGATGGACTATAGACCACTTTTTTTTTTTTAAACGGAAGATGGCTTTGAAAGTGCATCCGATGATATGAATTTCAAGTAAAATTTGATCATCAAGGCTTGCTTCAGCATACAGCAGGCTCATAGCAGTTTGGCAACCACCGTGCATTAGAGCAGTAGAGACAGGACATCGCCTTGTGGACAACCTTATTAACTCCCACATCATATATTGGCCCCATTCAGGATCTGCAATCAGGGTCATATTCAGCAACAGCTACTCCTCGTTGTCTGGCCCAGTTACACATGCTCTCAAGAGTTGAGTTGGCGCCTTCCATACTGCCGCCTAGGCTTTTAAGATCGGATTTGCAGGATCTTCCTCTTTAGGAGGCTTGTTAAATCTTGATCATGGGATTAATTTGCAAAGCCGATTTGTGTACATGAAGCTCGACCATTCTCTCGATACTCTTCAACATAAACGAAGTCAGACTTATACGTCTGTAGCTCCTGGCGAGCGTGAGTCCTCATTTCCTATAGTGGTATGTACGCCGGTGACATGCTAGCAGTGAAGATTCTCTAAAGAGTTGCCAGCAGCTGGTTTATACCTTTTTGGACATGAAATCGACTTGAAATCATCAAAGGTAGCAACAGCGTGTTCGATGGCCTCATCCACAACTCAGTAACTGGTACCAGCTCCGCCGTTTTGTGTTAACATATTCAGCTCACCTCCAATTTCGATGATAAGAATTGGTTCTAATCAAGTTAGTTGATAGAAATTGACATCAAACTAAAAGAGGATATTCGGATTTTATTACAAACTTTATCGTGTTGCCATCTTAGAAAAAATTTCAACAATTTTGTATTTCCACTAAAAATTTGTATCTAAATCTGTACTCTTGGCACATTATGCCAATGAACATACTTATTGTATATTGTTTTACCGAGCTAGTAGTGTTGTGAAATTCTTCATAATATCAATAGTCAGCTTTCAGAAGAGGCACAAACAGTTGCAGTACGTAATACGTCGCAGGTCTGGGGAAAAGCAAGCGGGAAAAATCTCTAAAAAATCTCATGTTTGAATCATGTATTCATAAAGGCCAAACATAATCTTGTCCCCCTACGTATAGCATGCTCTACTTCAGGGAAGTTGTCAATTAGCAAATGCTTAAATTAGTTTTAATCGCAGCTGCAATTCGTTGTGAAATAAGCCTGTTGCACGCCTACTTCTCCTTCTAAATTGATTCTTAGACGGTGGTCGAAACATGGGCCAGTTTCTAAGACTACCTGTTGATACGTACTTACTACCTTTAATTTCATCTCAATCATATAGCGGTAATGTAAAATATTTTTACTAAATAATTTCCATTGTAAAAAAATTCATCATAACAATAATCTTAGTGTGGATGGTGAGGTAAGAAAAGAGAAAAATCGATTATAGGACGTTCTACAGGTTTATATTTATAAGGGCTGTAATTTGCATATCAAAATACTTTTACTTAATTAATATTTTGTGGAAATGAATAGTAAAAAAAAAGAAAATAACTTTCACGGGCGTGGACGCATTCAGGTAATGATGTAACATCACGCCACCTGTCTCGTCACTTATGTAAGTGGCAGGAACAAATTCAACAGTCTCGGTGCGTAGGAGTGAATGTTTATAAGTTATGGCGTTATACTCGTATTTACAAGTTCCATAAATTTCACTGAATGAGGACTTAAAGAATAAAGGCTTAGTAGGCCATGGTTTACCAAGGTCAGTCACTATTTGTCCTCTGTTTAGGATACCTATGATTATGATTGATATGTATGTATGTTTTGGGAGGTTTTTGGAATGCTCGTAATGCCTCCGACGATGGTTTGTTGAGGGATGGATTTGGATTTCAAATTGTAGAAATGATATTGGTTTAATTATTGCGTATTATGACTGGCCTGAGAAATTCCAAATGTGGACTAGGATAACATTGTTCCCACGGGGTTTATGTCCGCGGCACATTTGTTTTACCTTTTGGTATCATCACTCATGGTCGTTCTTTTTCCTCCTGATAAGCCGGTGTTCTTCTCTAGTCCTTCTATGCAGCACCGCTTTGCATGCGTCTTGCTCAGCTGCGTGTGCTTGTCGGCATTAGTCGTCAAAGCAGGAGTTTCGTTTTGGTGGTCGAGTGAAACCCAGCACATTAGAGGCGGCTTATCTGATGTATTTTTGACAATGTTGCCACTAATTTTTGATACTTCATGCTGCCGGGTTAAGAGCTCTTAAGAGATTAAGGTACATTCTATCGAAAAAGGATTTGGCGAACTTCCTCACAGTATTAGCTTGTCTTTGCAATATTCGGGACATCCGCAACCGTACTTTTCGGACATCCATAATCCGATCGCAATATGGTCAATGTGGTTGACGGTTGATTGATCAGGAGATCTAAGTCCCACTATGAATATCAAGATGTGGGAATCGTTTGGTAGCTACGACAATGTTTCGCCCCGACGCAAAGCCGTTTAACCTGAATCCGTAATCGGAGGTGGTATCGCGCTGGCTATACTTTCCGACAGTGCTACCAAAAATGTCATCTCTACCTAGCTTTGCACTAAAATTGTCCTTGACGATATCATATGTATCTGCAACGCTTCTTGTAGATCTTGTCCAAGAGTTCGTATAAGCTATATATGCGCGCATATAAGGCTAATGTTCGCAAATTTAACCTTAATACGGATTGTTATGAGCCGCTCGTTAATATGCCGGAAAATCCAGACTTCTTTAATAAGTTTGCCTCTAACAACGAATCCGCAACCAAATAGGTGCTGCTTTTGCCGTCAACAATAATTGCCGTAGTAGATGTCGCTGTTTTCCATCCTCTTTTTGTCCGACCCATCCCATCCCTTCACTTGGACGGCGGTCAAAATCAGCTTTGCAGCAGTTCAAGGCCTCAGCTAGTTGTTCGGCTGCGTGTGTCCTACTAAGGGACTTAACATTCCACGTGCAGATTCGAAGTTCGTTATCCTTATTTCACTTGCTGGGGCTTCCAACAGTAGATCCATCCGTATCAGAGGCTTGTTTTTGCTTCGTAACTTATGTTTTTGTTTTTCATCTCCGGGCAGTTATCCTTGTTGCACAACATCTAATCTGGAGGATTAGAGTCATCCCCATTCAGGGATGTAAGCTCATTTGCGACCATCTCTTTTCCAAGATCCTGACTTAGTCTCGGAGATCTTTACCGGCCTGTGCTCCAAATATGTCGGAGTTGAATTCATCTGGTTAATTCTCCCTCTACCCCGCTTATAGTGCTGCTATTTTTGTCTGCTGGTCAGCACTCGCGCTTATAAGTTCAGCAAGCCGAGTTCGGATGGAAATCGACCAGCACGCAATGGTTACCACTAGGAGGTAAAATAAACACAACTGAAGTGGAGAAACAGTTACAACACTGGGTATTGCCAAGTTGACGCCTATCAGTGACTTTTTCTACAGCACCCAACTACCTCTATTCCATTTCGTCAATATACCTTATTATCTCGTAGCTTAACTCTGCAATTGTTGCTGGTTTATTGGTATAAACCTTACTTTTGAAATAGCCCCAAAGACCCAAAGAAAAAAGTTCAAGGGCGTCAAATTGCATGGTGGCCAATTTATATCGCTGTTTTGCGAGATAATGCGTCCCTGGAACTTCTCCTGCAATAAAGTTATTGTTTCATTGTCATTGGCTGATTGGCATGTTGCACCGTCTTGTTGGAACCACACATCGTCGACATTCATATCATCAAATTTGAGTCATTTAAAAAAAAAAGAAGCCAATATTGTGAATAACTAACACTGTTCTTTAGGCTCCTAATAATTCGATTAGGTTGGTGTGTAAGACTTTCCACTGTTCCAGTGTTAGTTAATCCAATTTTGCAAGAAGACAAAGAACCCTCTGTCTAGCTATCCAAGAGCTTAGACGAGGAGATAGTTTTCATACATGTTGCTTTCTGATGGCAAAGTAGGTAGTATTGGATCGCGCAGAAGCAGTATCTACAGAGAGATGTTGGTTGCACTCCAGCTTCTTCTTCTTCTTTTTCTTCTTCTTAGAGCTCTGCTAGTGAGACTTAGTTAATGAGTCTCCAGGGTGGCAATGCTGTCCTGCACCATATCTTGAAATCCAACGGATACGGTTTGGACCAATCATTCGGTATTATAACTGAAACTGAAACTGTAGTAGTAGTATCGGGTTTTCCAATAAGGACTTGACAACTTTTTTTTAAATAAAACGCAAACCATTTGAGATATTTCAAAAACTTTATTATCGGCTTGAAGTACAATCAAAACATTTATAAATTGAACTCGACTTCGTTCATATGGCCACCGCGGGCACCTTTGCAGCGGTCGATTCATCGGACTCAATTTTCAACGACTCTGCCACACATTTCGGCGAAACGGCCGCTATTTCGCGTTCAATGTTGGCTCTGAGCTCTTCCAACGTCGTCAGCGTGTTGGCATAAACCAATGACTTAACGTAGTCCCACAGAAAATATTCAAGCGGGGTTAAATTGCAAGAACGAGGCGGCCAATCGACTGGCCCATGTCTTGAGATAACACGGTCGCCATACTTACTCTTCAATAAATCGATTGTAGCGTGTGCTGTGTGGCTTGTGGCATCATCCTGTTGAAACCACATGTCGTTCAAGTCCATATCTTAAAATTCGGGCCAAAAATAATCGGTTATCATGGCGCGATAACGCTGACCATTCACAGTAACAATCGTTATCGTCGACGAAAAAATATGGCCCAATAACGCCGCCGGCATGCAAACCGCAATAAACAGTTATTTTTTGTGGATGAAGTGGTGATTCATGAAGCACACGTGGATTTTCACCCGACCAATAACGCATATTTTCCGTATTGACGAACCCATTGAGCTTCGTCACTGAAGATGATTTTGCGATGAAATTCATCATCTTGGTGCATCTTCTCCAGAACCCAATCGGAGAATGTACGTCGCTTTAAATGGTCCATTAGCTTCAATTCTTGAGTCAGCTTGATCTTGTATGGGTGTAAACCAAGAGCCTTACGCAAAATACGCCACAATGTGGTCTGAGCGATGCCCAATTCTTGAGAACGCCGTGGAATTAACTGATTTGGATCGTTTGGTACGGACGCCTGAACGGCAGCGAAATTTTCGACACTTTGACCAACCCGTTGTCTCACTGACACGGCAACATCACACAACGAATATTTAGACTCAAATTATTGCACTAAACTTGTTATTGCCTGTCTACTAGGGCAAAAATTACGACCGAAAATTGGAGTTAACGCTCTTAAAGTTGCAGTCACCGACTCCGAATTTCGGTAGAAAATTTTGTGTGTACTTTACCATGATGAAAATGTTGAGTTTACTGAATAAATTGACAGTGACAGTTTGATGATTAGTGAACGAGTGCGTTCACAAATTAAATTCAAAGTTGTCAAGTCCCTATTGGAAAACCCTTTAGTAACTGAGTAGTTTTCGCTTGTCATTCTGCTTGAGAAGAATCTTGTCAAAATGTTCTACGGCCTGCTGGGGAACATTGTTTGGTTAAGGTGTTTCACAAAGTCTTCCATATAAACCTCCGGTGAAGTGTTGATTCCTTCCTCGCAAAAGGTTGGTAACGCCTCCGTAGCACATTTGAGCGTTCTATTTATTGGATTTATTCTTCAACGGTGAAAATCGCCAGTAAGCAAAACCCATCAGTAAGAGTGCGTTCGTATACCGACTGCGCAGAGTTGTCGGTTTTTGATTACGCTTTTGTCTTAATGCGACTATATGCATCAAGGGCCAATTCTTCATTCGTAAAATTGAGGTATGAATTTTTGTGAAACTATGACAGCAGTTTGAGCATGTTCGAGATTACACGGCCGTGATGTTACTTGCAGCCTTTGTTGTGCGTGGACTGCCGGATCTTTGACGATTTCAAACTCCTTCTACGTCCTCTGACCGGGATTTGGGAAGTCCAGCATTTCCCCATGCATTCAATACTTTACGCCTAGTCGTGCTCCAGTATTCATGACTATACTAGGTAGCCCCATTATAAAAAAAATCACTTTTTCGTTGCGCAGGAATAATGTTGTTCTCGTACCCTAGAGATGCCAAGTTTGTCCGCTTCCAAATTACAAAATGACTTCAAGGAGTTAGTCCTTCAGAACTTAAGATATCTCCCATGATATGGACATACAAGTAGTCCTACTCACTCTTCATCCTCCAACACCAAGACATCATACGAGTAACAGACAGAAACTTCTCGAAACAGGTCCAATATATGGCACCCTACATGTTTGCACAACTACACAAAAGACATGCATGAATGAAACTATTCTCCATTCCATTGGACTGAATAACTTCTCGCTAGCGGTAAAGACAAATATCATAGTACAGGAGGTACTTCAGGAGATTGTCGAACTTTACACTTGTAATCAGCCTTGTTGCGTGTTGCTTTTCTACTTGTGAATTGTGACAGAAAAACTTTAGAATAAGCTTAAGATATGTATTTGTTTGTAGGCTGCTGTCTCACTTTTGCAAGGGATTTCTTATATTTCTATTTCACTGTTGACATTATAAGCTTGGACGAGTGCTAAATTAGCTGTTTTATGTTGTATGAAGTACATTCTTAATACCAGCAATACGTATTCGGGGTTGGTGGTGGTCGTTGGGGTAGGTTAGTCGCGCGACATATTTATACAATCGACCGTCGACACTAAACATCGGACGTCGGACTGATGGTAACGTGATTCAGGCGTATAATAGGATGATGCATGTACGTTAGATAATATTGGCATAGAATGCGTTAAGTACTCGTATGTGTTTACAAATACTTTGTATTGTGAATTTACGGCTTAAAAGTATTGTACTTCCGGGAAATGGCTTTTGACTGAACAAATTGCCTTTTTCTATAGGCAAGAATAGGATTCACTGATTTTCTTATAACAATTGCGCAGTAGTTAATTCCTAGAATAAAAAAAGAGTAAGATGTAAATGAGATAAATAAAACAAAAGTAGATACCTGCTATCTAAAGGAAGAAATCGAGGGATTTGAAGAGATTTAATCAAATTGATAACAGATTGACATGGTTGGGGGACTTTTGAAAAATATAGAATTAATTAATCCACGTAGTTGTTGGAACTAAAATGAAGGTCAGATTTGGCTAAATCCGACTCGAAGGATAATATAATTCTGATTCGTTGCATAGGCTTAAAAGATCTCTTAAATTCAGAGTGAAACCAACATTTACTATTATTAACAGCTCGCTTCATTCCTTAAGTTATAGCGCTCACTACCACCACCTTGGATTCCTCCTCTATTAATCTTATCTAATTTTATTAATGGCGTTTCGGTCGTCTAGATGGTTAAGTGATTGGTTCTCAATACATGGCATATTTAGGAAGTTAGGGAAAATTGTCACTGAGTAAGAAATAACCGTTGTTTGTTGCTTTTGTAGTTGCAGTTTGCTAAAGTAAGGAAATTCATCATGGCAAGCTAGGTAGTATAGCAACGTTTTAAAGTGTTTTCTATGTCTGATATAGGTTTTTCCATCTGAAGAAACTAGTCTATTATCTAGTCCTCGTAGAGCAACTACACTGAAGCGAAAGCAGAGACTCTCTGTCTCATGCTACGACTTACTTTGATGGTTTCAAGTCAGCTGGTATAAGTTATCTGCTGAAAACTCTGAAGAGGATCTTGAGTGCTACCTGGCATTGGCACCCATACCAAACCCCTATCACCTGAACTTCCTTCACAGTGAAGGGGATCGAGTTTCATGTGTGCAAAACTTTTTTCCGAATGCATTATGCCTAATAATGCGGAATATTCTACAAGACTGCTCTTCAAAATCTATTGGGCACAGTTGCAGGCGCACTGGTTGATCTCAGTGCTTAACGCTCTTAATAATTGTAACATCTATCCTCAGGCATATGCAGTCACAATAGCGATTGTCTGCTCTATAGCGCACTCATCACGTAGTCAACGTAACACGTAGATTGACACGTAGATTGACGATTGGTGCACTAGTAATGGGCTTTCAGTTTAATCATTTCAAAAATTAAGTTGTTCTCTCAGTAAGTTGATTGGTCTGACTCATCTAGTGCTTAAAGGCATCATCATACGTTTCTCCAACGAAGCCAAGAATTTGGATGTTAATTGAGAAAACTTACGTCTGTCTTCCAACCGGATATAGATATGATACTTACCAATCCTGAAAGTGATGCACAACAATATATTGTGAAGACTCGGTGAATGGAGCAAAGTATCTGCTTCTGTAGCATCAGCCAAGCTGCTCTTGAAACTTTGTTACACAGTCTCACGACTTGCATGTTAAGAATGTATGTTAAGCTAATTCAATTCTGATATTAACTACATAACTAATTGGGGAACCACTAACAGAGCAGAATTTAATGCTTCCAAAACACAATGCTGTCTGTTGTCGTTAAAGCGAAATTTAAACACCCAGCCATTATCCATGATGGCACCTTCATCGTCGAAGCCGATAAATTTTCCATTCCCGGTATGTGTGTCAGTGACAACTTACGTTGGAATGACCACATATTCAATGCCGTCAAAAATGCTGCGAAATGTCTAGGTTTCCTCAAGCGATGTAGGAAATACTTCACTCCCTCTGTTCTGGCCTCAATATATAAGGCATTTATCTGCCCGAAATTGGAATACAATGCCCACATCTGGTTGGGTGCGCCAAAAATATCTCTGCACCTGCTAAAATAGATACTCGTAGGATTCAAAAACGTGTGATAAAACTCATAGGTGATACTAATATCACTCAAACAATGGACACCCTCGAACACCGACGTAATGTCTTGTGTCTCACTCTGTTTTATCGCTATTTCCACCACCAGTGCTCCATAGAAATCGTCAGTATCTTTCCGCTCCTTCAAACTTTTAACCGTAACACCCGTCTCGCTATGAATGCTCTAAATATCGTGATTCGTCCCTAACCCGTACAACTCGCTTATGGAATGCCCTGCCTAGCTCTTTGTCCCTGTCATTATAACCTTCAAACATTTAAAACCAGCATTCACCGGTACCTCTCTTTCCATTCTCCCTGGTTTTCCTTCGTCCGCGCTGTGTGCAAACATTTTAAGGGTACTTAAACCCCTTGAGCGCGCTCAAATTAAAAAAAAAAAGAAGCTGAATGCAGTGAGTTTTGATTGGGACCCAAACCCCAGATCCCAGATCCCAGATACAATGAACTTTTTAGTTTATCCTTACAGGAGAGTTTCTCCAGTAAACCTCCGTAGAGTCTAGACGTTTTTAAATTCTGCTTCATGACAATTTTCCACGTTTTTCTTTTAAAGTTAATTCTCTTTTTGTTGTTCTGTCAAAGATTGATCCTTTTCAATACGAAGCACATATCCCCAAAAACCAAATTGTGTGCCATAATAAAAAGTGACTTTAACCTAATTCAATTATTGTGAACCGCGTTACTGTTTGTATTTTTTACCAGTGCCAACAGAGTGGTTCCATTTGATTTCTCACCGGTGTGCCATCAATTTCAGTGTTTAGCACAATTTAGTTTTTTTTGTAAACCATGTCTGTCTGTGGGTTAAATAATTGCACAATCATTGATAATGCAGCTAAAATGACCGATATACTGCTGGCGATAAAGTTCAATAATCAGCAACTTATCTCTCTGGCTGATTCTATCGCCGAACAAAGATCCGAATTTTGGCATAGTTACAAAAACTTTAAGTTATCGGGTCCAGAAACTTTGTTAAACTTCTAGCTCTGACGCCTCCGTTTTATTTTTTGCTAAAACTTCCGAACTTCATTGTTCTGATAGCAACTCTCTACGGCTTTGGTTCAAAACTTTTCGTGCTCTTTCTTTTTTTCTTCTAAGGAGTCTACATCCTTCCCTTCTTTTCTGCTTAGAGCCCCTTTTGTTTAGGTTTATATTTTGTGGCGGGCTGAAATCGAGCACATCAGAGGCGGCCTCTCTTATTGCTCTTTGGCGGTGATGCCACTGGTCTGCCACGTTTGATGCCAGCAAGATTGGACTTCACTTGAAGTTAAGGGAGACTCGATGGGAAAAGCATTGACCTCGCCATTGTAGCCGTTCGACGTTGAATTACCTCATAATGGGACTGTGTCTTATCTATAACAAGGTAATAGTCCGAGTCGATGTTAGTTGCGAGGAACGTTTAGACATCAAAAATGCTGGTGAAGTGCCTTACCTCGATAGAAATGTGAAGTGAAGCCAGTTCACTACCACTTGAGCCACGGCCACCCATATGCCAGCCCCATAGTTTTAGCCATACAGAAGAATAGCAGTAGTTAACTTTGGGTAGATTATAGAAAATTGGAAAACAAAATAATGAAAGATAGGTTTCCCTTACCTAATATTGAGGAAGTTCTTGAAAATATGTACACAGCGAAGACTTTTACAGCGCTCGGTCTTCAAAACGAATTTTCCCATTTTCACTATGAAAAGTTTTAAGTGTCGAAATGGTATTTTTATAAAATGGAAAAAATGTCACTTCTTAACCAAAGTAATACAGTTTCTTGGGCATATATGTAGATCACAATGGCACTATCCGACCTTTAGACGAAAAATTTTCTCCCGTTAGAAAATTTCCCATGCCAAAAAAACGTAAGAGATATTATGAGTTCGTTGGGTCTCGCAGGCTTTTACCGAAAATTCATTTCAGGATATTCCTTGTTGGTCAAACTCCTAACCGATTTGACGAAAGAGGAAGAATCATTTCGAAGCCTAAAAAGAAAGCTATGCGAAGAACGAATTTTAAATCTATTCGATCCCTCTCACCCTACGCAGTTGTACACAGACGCCAGAAAGGAAGGATATGGAGCGGTCTTACTGCAGCAAGGCAATATTTTTATCCAATCTTCTTCCTAAGTTTCAAAACGTCGCCTGCGGAAAAAAAATTACTCAAGTTATGAACTGGAGGTTCTTGCTGTCGTGCAATCTCTTAAGAAGCTGTGTGTTTAACTGTTGAGGCTAAAGTTTGACAGTTTTACGGATTGAAAGACTTTTCAACTAACTATTGACAAGAAAGAGCTGAACCGCAGAGTGGCAAATTGAGCACTTCAAATACAAATATATAATTGTTCAGTGTCTCATAGTTCGGGGTGATCTCTGCTTTATGTTAATACTCTTAGTCGGCATCCGAATGTTTTGGTTATAGAAGACAGCACTACTGCGAGCACAAGTAAAAGACGATTTTTGTAAGGTAGTGCCAATGAGAATAAAACGACAAGTCGTTCAGAGAGTTAATGAACGAGGACATTTTAAGGCGTTGCTTCGGCGAAATTACTACATACCTAAGCCATCAAAAGTTGTGAAAGCAGTTTCTAGTAGTTGTATAAGCTGCATTCTTTCTTAAAAAGGAATGGGAAAGAGGGAAGTTTTTCTTAGTCCGATCGATAAAATGGACATTCCCCTTCGTATCTTTGACTGGGATCATATACCGACACAAGAAAAAAAAAATAAAAATTAGAGACGACTAGTCTCGGTAACGTGCGAATTCAGACTCCTCGATTCATCGTTTTCGGTTTTCCTCCATCCCTCTGATTCTTTTCTTTAGTTGACCTCTTTTGTCGACCATATGCGCCATATTTTGGCTATGAAACGATTTACGGAACTGTTGTGTGTTGTTGTATCACACAAGAGCGTATCGTCTTTCGTTCATGACAAATGTAGGTCTCCGGTCGCATTGAACTCGCGTTCTTTGAAGTACGCAGCACACATGTTATTGTTTTGGTTATGGTTATTTGGCAAATGTGGTCAGGTGGACTTGGATCGTTACTAAGCCGCGTGGGATAGGAGTCGTGTGTGCTCACTGATTTGGGTGCACAATACTACGAGTTACATGTTTTAGCTAACTGTCGTCGATGCTTTTACAAAATTTACGTGGATATACCCAATAAAGAGTACCGGGACGGAGAAAGTTTCAAAGAAGTCGAAAGTTCAAGCAGATATTTTTGGAAATCCATATCAGATAATAACGGATAATTGAGCTACATTTACCTCAAATCAATTTGAAGAATACTGTGAAACATGGAACATATATCATCTGGTAACGAAATGGACAGGTGGAGCGCCTTAGCAAAATAATAATAGAGGTCTTATCTAAACTTTCTGTGGTACCAGCATATTAGTGGAACACAACGAATCCTGAACTCTATGATCTCAAGATCGACGAAGTGAACACCATTTAAGCTGCTCATTGGGGTGCCGATGTTTACAGCAAAAGACTTGCAAATGGTTCAGCTTTTCGAGGAAAAGATTCTTCAGGATTTTGAACAAAGCCGTCAGGAAATCAGGCGAATGTAGAAATCCAGAAGGTTCAAGAAGAAAACAAGAAGGGATATAATCGTGGCGGAAAGAAATCGGTCGAGTACAAAGTCGGAGTACGCAGTTTGGGACAGGACTTAAGCTTTGCTCAAAGTTCCTGGGCCCATACCAAATCTCGGAGGTTAAACGCAATGACAAATCTGATGTTCGTAAAGTGGGAGAGCACGACGGTCCAAATATGTATAACTTCACTGCAGCTGACTGCATAAAGCCGTGGAAAATATGCATATAGTTCCGATGATGATAAAGAAGATAAAGATATCGAGAACCAGAATGGCCGAACGTAGGTACGAGTATTATATTATTATCCAGCTTTTTGTTAACAAAACAAAAATCTTTTTATAATGAATCTTTACCTTAATCGCAAAAATCTTTACCAAGTGAAAAAAAAAAAAAATTAACTTTTCAAAACAAACTGAATTACTTTTTTAAACGTCAGAAAATAAGATCTGTTTTGTTCATCTAACGGAAGACACAACAGTAGGGAAATACCAAGCTGAGAAGTGATGATTTAATGATGAAACCTTCCGTTAACTTAAAAGTAAAAAACAGAAATAGACTTACTTAGTCTTGTTCACCTTATTTGATACGTCCTAAAGAAAAGTCAAAAAAGTCAATAGAGTGAACTCTCTCATAAGCGGACACTGACGGTACCAAGAGGTGTCTGGTTATGAGAAAAAATACGACATTGACAACCTTGAAAAAAGAAACACAGATATGCAACAGTATGCATTAAAGGGTTAACAGATGCTATTCGACCAAATTACGAAAAAAATACTAATTTGTATCAATGGTATGTCCGCTTTCATACGTCGCAAGTTTCGAAAGATTCAAATGAGTGCAAAGGAGAGAAATAATGAAACAAAAAATACCCAACTACCCAAATTCCCACTGCATGTGGGTAGCAATTTCATTGCAAGTTTTTGACATTTCTTTTTCTCCTTCTTTCTTTTTCGCATTTGCTTCATTACTTCTTTCGCTGTGTTACGAGCACAACATTTCAGTATGGCGGATGAACTGAAATGGACCAAAGAATTAACAAGGGGGCTCATTTTCAATTATGAAAGACTGAGCGCCAAAGATGAAATGAAAGAGAATTGTCAAATAACATGCAAACTCAAAGAAGGGGAAAGTCTTCATGTAGAGTTGCTCGCATCACTGAATGACAATTCAAAAGAAAATAACCAGAACATGCGCATTACATACTTGCAACGTATGAAAGCGGACTATTCAAGTTTCAAATTATGCATACACTTACACACAAACCTACGTATTGTGCGACGAGAATTATAGTCGGATAGTGGACAGAAGGCCACCGCTACCGTAGCATACTATGTTTACATTCTTTAGTGTTTTTTTTTTTAATTTTTTCCTGGGTAACAAGGGCAACGCGCAAAGAAAAGGAAAACAAAGCAAACAAAATAAAAGATAACGAAGTGTGCCAGATGCGTTTTGTCCGTTTAAGAGAGAGTGAGATTCTATTGCGGTTATAGAAATTGGTGTCCGCGTCCGGTTATAAGACAGTCCGTTTATGAAATGTAAATCACATATTTACAATAAAAATCGTGTAGATAATTCCGTTCTTTGAAATTTGTCCGGTTATGAGAGGTGTCCGCTTATGAGGGGTGTCCGTTAGGAGAGAGTACACTGTATTACCTAATTACTTTATTTTAAATAAATTGGTTACGTTTAATTCGTTTGGATGCGCATGCAAAGGTTTTCTCAATTAATTAAGTCTTATAATTATCAATAATCTATTGAATTGCAAATAAAACAACGGACAGTGTTTTGTTTTGCTGACTCGATTTGTTTACTCCCTTTAAATCGATTAAAAGTGCATAAAAATTTTAAAGTGAAATTAACAACTGACCCATTTTTCATTGACCGCCGTTTGTGTTTTTCTTCATTCAACACATTAAATTTTCAACTGACCTACCCTAATTAATTCATCATCATCATGTCAGAATTATGTGAAAATGTCAATTGCTCCCTAGCAAATGATCCAAATGCTGTTATGGTGGTCTGCAGTGGTCTTTGTTGCAATTCGTTCCATGCCCTTTGTATTGGCTTGAGTAAGAGATCCATCGTGTACCTAGGAGATTTTAAAAACAATTTTTTGTTTTATTGTGTTGAGTGTTAGGACATCACTCCGTCCCACATTTTACTTACAATTAAGGGTCTCATTGATTCGGTCATGCATTGAAGATTTATCGATTTCCCTCTACAAATCTGCAATCTATAATAAGAGTCAATTTAGAAACTTATTTATGCAGTTGGCTTAAAGTAGTTTTAAAATTTATTAAAACGAAACGATAAACACTACAGTACTCCCCTGATATAAGCAACCCCTTTAATAGCAAAACCCTTTTAATAGCAACAAATTATATCCAGTTGAGATTTATCAACGCCATCTTATGCAATTGCACCCGCTTTATAGCAACCCGGTTTTAAGCAACCCCCTCTTATTATCAAATAAAAATTTGAACAAAATTGTGCTTTACCTGGTATTTTACCCTTTTATAAGCACATTGAATTTTTTTTTGCTTTGCAATTTGTATCCAATATTTTTTGTATTGCTACGGTAGCATCTACACTTGAGTGTGTCGCCGGCGCACCGCGCCTCCCAGCTGCGTATTGTGTATGACCAAGTCTATGAACATATTTGCAAAATTATATAAAATTATATTGGCGCATCTTCTTCAGAACCCAAGCGGAAAACGCTTCAAATGGTCCATCGGCTTCAGTTCTTGAGTCAGCTTGATCGTGTATGGGTGTAAACCAAGAGCCTTACGCAAAATACGCCATAATGTGGTCTGAGCGATGCCCAATTCATGAGAATGCCGTGGAATTGACTGATTTGGATCGTTTGCTACGGACGCCTGAACGGCAGCGATATTTTCGACACTTCGACCAACCCGTTGTCTCACTGACACGGCAACATCACACAACGAATATGTAGACTCAAATTTTTGCCCTAAACTTGTTATTGCCTGCCTACTAGGGCGAGAATTACGACCGAAAATTGGAGTTAACGCTCTTAAAGTTGCAGTCACCGACTCGGTAGAAAATTTTTATAATTTGCAGACGTTGCTCGTTTGTCTACTTTACCATGATAAAAATATTGAGTTTACTGAATAAACTGACAGAGACAATTTGATGATTAGTGAAAGAGTGCGTTCACAAATTAAATTCAAAGTTGTCAAGTCTCTATGGGAAAACCCTTTATTAGAACTCGAGATGAAAATGAGGATCATTTTTTGGAAACTACTGAATAATCAATGATTCAAAAGAAAATTTAAAAGTTTTTTTCATTAACTGTACATATCAACAACTTAATTTATACTTGAATTTAATAACATTTTTGTTTTTTAAGACTGACATACGTACATGTTGTCCAATGCAACATTTTTGTGTTTTGTTAGTTTTTTTTTGCATTAGTAAACAAAAAAAAAATAGTAACTAAATCTAATTATGTATGTATATATTTATAAATTTGATAAAATACGCTCCTAAAAACACATTTATGTGCTATTACAAGGGTCCCCGCTTAATAGGAATTTAATTGAAAACCCCCTTATAAGCAACACAATTTTATTCCCATGTGCATGTGCTATTATCCGGGGAGTACTGTACATTAGCGAAGTTTCAAATGTTGTATGCAATAGTGTTAATTCCATAATCAAATCTTATATCCCCACAAAAGCTGACTCTTTAAGTTCTCTACGGTCTTCCATGGATTTTCACCTTCAAGGTTCATCCAAAAGCAGCGTTCCCTCTCCAACAAATAGTATAAAAAAAACAATTTAATATCCGCTAAACCTAGAAAACAGAACCATGTTAATATTAAGTTTAACCCTGTACCGATTCTTAAGTCAAATTCTAGGCAAAACTCTTACAATAAAAACCCAACTCCTAACAAACAAGCCACTGATCCAATCTGGACTTTTAAAGTTTGAACATTTCCTTTCTTCACTTCTTCTTCACTTCATTTTGCCAGGTGCTTATACATAAAACGTGTATCTTTTAATCTTGATCCTCTTCCCAGTCCTTTAAAAAACCTAACAACATCGCCTTATTCCACTCCAACAAAAACATCTTACTGTAACTTCATTCTCTCCCATATTTTAAATCGCTCTCCATCTTCTACGCCAGACACTCACTCCAAACTACACCATCTTCTTTTTTAGATCCCATACTTTCTCAAAAGGCTAAATTAAATAAGCACATTATTGTATGTTCTCTCCGGATTAAGAGACCACAGATTATATGATAATTTTCATTTATTTCTCGTTTATCTACATAATAAGACGGATCCTCCTTGCTCCGTATCCTGTCGACGGTATAGCGAAAACCAGTGCAGTGGTTTCCATTCTGCAAGCAGGCCTCTCCACTAATCATAATGATCTTCGGCAAGCTTTTATACATTTTCATGAGCAATTAGATATGACTCCTGATGACGTGACTAATGATCTCTCTTCTTTTGCGTCTGACGTAAGTTCCAAATGCATACTACACGTTCAGAGAACACGGTTTATTTTCAAAAGCTACTATCGCTCATAACCCGCCGATCAATTCTTTTTTTTTTAAGAACTTAAAACTCAAGTGGGTATGAATACACTTAAAGTGCCTGGGCACGTGTTAAGTTTTTTGGAAAATTGGTGGTTATTTCGCTCCATGGGTGGCAGCACACAACACGTAATGGATTTAATGGGGAGAAGACTAAATTTTTAGTGGAGGTTGGCTTGTTGTTGATTTCTAGACAACTACTCATCATACTTGATTTCCGTTAACGGAAAAAATGAATATGTCAATTGGGGCGAGGCTTGGATTCGAACAACGAACCTTCCGATTTGGAAGCCAGTCCACTACCACTTGAAATATTTTCCCAAGACTTCGATTTACACAGTGATGATGGTCTAGATAAAGAGGAGAATTTATATGGCCGTGGTGTACTTCTAGCTATACAAGTACACTCTCGTTTCGAGTCTAGACCCCTTAAAAACTCGTCCACTAGCTGTACATATATTTATTGCTGCATATCGCCCTTCAAGGTTACCAGCTAGCTGTTGATGTAATCAATTGTATTTTTAATGCTACTGATCCCAAAGACGTTGTTATTTTTTAGATGATTTTAATCTTTCTTAGCTTCTATGGGCCCAGACAGACCAATCCCTTCATCTTCACCACCCTGACATAATAAAGAGATGCGATCTCTTCGTAACATGAGAAATAAACTCTGGTATACTTACTTAAAATCTCGTTCCGACGCCGATTTGTTCTATTACCAGTCTGCCCAAATAAATTTCTCTGTACTTTGCCAAACTCTCTCATGTTCTCATGTTGTCCCAAAGGACCTCAGACCAATAAGTTTATCATCTTTCCTTCTGAAAACTCTAGAACGACTGATTAATATCCATACCCGAGCTTAAATTGGTGGATGGCCTTAGAAAATGCAGCCAACTGCAGTAAACTAAGTGGACTCTGCATGTCTCTGTATAAGCGCAGCCTTACGGTTAACTCCCTCTGCGGCATTAGACATTCTGTTTCATTTGTCACCCCTCGATATTTTCAGCAGGCAAGTAGCTGCGACTGCAACGACTACACAGTGGACAAATAATTGATTTGGCCACGCTAATATTCTTAATACATTAGGAAACCTTACAGAGAACATCGATTACACCATACCTGAGCTTTGGTTTGACAAAGACTTCTATTACGTAAGCTTCCGCTCTAGATCCTTCTAGGAGGAAGATTCTTTCATGGAGGACAAGTCAATCCATCTCTACATAGATGGATCTAAAACCAATAGCGGGGTTGGTGGCGGTGTTTTCTCAGATAAGATAAATCTAAACCTCTATTTCCGTCTCCCAAATTACTGTAGCGTATTCCAGGTGGACATTTTGGCGATTAAAGAAGCACTGTCTTCGCTGAAGAAAAACATGATATCTGCAAAGGATATCCGCGTCTTTTCGAATAGCCAGGGCGCTATTAGGTCCCTGGACCCGGTCTAATTAAATTCTAAAACCGCCCTTGAATGTCGATCATCTCTTATGGAGATGGCAGAGCAGTTCAACCTTTAACTTTGCTGGTGCTGGGTGCAGGGACGCAGAGACATTCCAGGAAACCGTAGGGCCGATGAGCTCGCCATAATTGGAACCACTCTACCTATTCTACCAGAAAAGAGTAACATATGTAGGTATACCAATCGCTACGAGCAAATTAATATTAAAGCTGGATGCCAATAAAAGAACAGCCCTTAGGTGGACTGTTGGACCAACAGATCTGACCAAAGCTAGATCTCAATCGCTCTAAGATTCTGATTCTTCTAAATAGGAAACATCTCAGCGCTATCATAGGTGTCATTACTGGATACTGCCTCATAGGCAAGCATGCAAGAAGGCTTGACGCTTTTATAAACGATTTCTGTAGAGCTGCATGGAAGGAGGAAGAGGAGACAATCCTCCACCTACTCTGTACATGTCCAGCTCTCTCCCAGAGAAAAAAACTTCATCTAGGAGCTTTTTTCTATAATGACCTTACGCTTCATCGTTAGCTCAAACTGGTTTTCACTAGTAAGAGGATCACAGATCCACGAGGAATCACAATGCGCCAATAGGCCTAAATGAGTTGGTGTTTCCAAAAGCCGCTCTTACCTACCTACTTATCTACTTACCTACCTACCTTGCCAAACTCTCTATGATAACTAATTAAACCGAATGGACTACACATTCATTTCCGGCCCCAAACGATTCTTTCAGTTCATCAGAACTAAAAGTAAATCGGGTGACTATCCAAATCACTGAATTCTCTAGATAAGTCCTCGGGCGATCCCCAAAATATTCAAAATCTCTTCGCAATTTTTTTTAACCAAGCGTTCGCCATCTATACTACTCTTACTTTTCCTACTTCCTTTTCCTACTCGTAGCTGCCCTCGTAATCTATGTACCCCAACCACCACACCACCTATATAGTGAACGAACCAATCTCGCGTATGCTACGAAAGATCAATTCAAACCCTACTGTCTTTGAATTCCACCAAACCACTCCCTACCTCAAATCCGTTCTCCTTCACCACTCCAACCAACCTTAGTTTTAAGGCTAAGTCTAAGTTTAATTTTAAGATATAGTTTGTATTAAGCCGAATATATGGGGGCTTTCGCCCAACCCAAAATTAAATCAAACAACTTGGCAATCTGTGTCTGTAACTTAAGATAAAATAATAAACCTCAACAACGATTATTCTGCTGGCCCTGTTGATCTTCTCCCTATAATCTTAAAGAAATGTGAAATGCACCTAGCCCAACCTCTTACAGCTCTCTTTCAGCTTTCTATTATCCAGGGATTATTTCCCTCAACCTGGAAAAGGCCAGTTTCATTATTCTCCTACATAGAAAACGTCGCAAAGACGATATTTTTAACTATCGACCAATTGCTAAGCAGTCCTGTATATCTAATCCTTTTGAGAGCATTATTTATGACATAATGTTTTTCCATTGTAAATCTATTGTTTCCCAAAACCAGCACGGATTTCTCAAAGGTAGATCTACAACCACCAACCTTACGTAATTAATATCAAGCACTTTATGTGCATTCGAATCTGGAAATGAAGTTGACGTGATTACCACCGACTTCAGCAAAGTCTTCGATAGAATTTCTCATGATATAATCCTTCTTAAATTAAAGGCTCTTGGTTTCCAAATAAGCTTTATAACGTGGCTTCAATCATATTTAAATGAACGACATTACTATGTTCTATGTCCATGTTTTCTAACCCAATTAAAGCCTACTCTGGTGTCCCTCAAGGTAGCCACCTTGGTCCCTTATTATTTATTCCGACTATTAATTATGTTGATTGTATCATTAAAAATTCATACATCTGTTTACGCAGATGATATGAAAATCTTTAGATATATGTATTATGATCCTCAAACAGTCTTCCTCAGACAGATTTTGTACTTGGTGTCAGAAGAATTTCCTTCAGCTTAACGTCAATAAGTGTCAGGCCATAACGCATACCCCTAAGCGCCCTTATACTTACTTCGCTGCTATCTGATCTTTAATCTGCCTCTTCCCTTAGTGAATAAGCTGCGTGATTTAGGTGTTATCTGTGAAAAGGAACTCAATTTCCGTTCTCACATTAATAATGTGACAAAAAAAAGCCAACTTTACTCTTGGCTTCATCAAGCGCTGGTATAAGGTGTTTTCCAATCCTTATGTCACCAAATCTCTTTATATAACCTTTGTTAGGCCTCTTCCTAAATATGGAAACCAAGTTTGATCAATCCTCCGGATAAAAGCTGTACTTCCAAAAGGCTGACAATGTGAGGTTTTTTTTTTAAGCAGATATCTTTTCACTCACTGTACTACGAGGCGCTCTTCATTCATCACATTCTTTCTTCTGATTAAGCGTCCAACCCTTCGTTTTACGGCATTTATTCGTCCCACAAAAGCTTTCGCATGCTTGCTCATATCTAGAGCTGATATTTTGCTAGTTGCCAGCAGCTGTACATTCGTAAACATCGTGTAGTCATCATCATCGGTTCAACACATTGGAAGCGATAAAATATATGTAACTGCTCGAATACACTAAAGTTGGTGTTGTTGTTAAGCTCTGCCCCATGCTCTAACCAAACGGTGCTGTCATAGAAAGTCCAACAAAGTGCTCGGCTGACTTCTTTTGAAGTTCAATTTCGAAACTCGCTGGGGGTAGGTCCTCGTTGTTCGACAGTTTTTCTTAATTTTTTTTTTTTTTTTTTTGTCAGTTCGACTTGGCCACACTATCCTCAGGTTGTTTTGCTTGGTCTTCAGTAGACGCGTGGTGCTTCGAGTGATGGTTCTGGTTACCATATAGTGGCCCGGTGCAATGTCAAGTGAAATTTAATTTATTTTTAAATTTTCTATTAATTAAAAGAATTCCCTCGTCAGCGAATTCGAATTGTTTTAATCTAATTTTAAAATTTAAACAAAAATTCTAGTGCGGAAAGAATGTGCTTCCGCGGTGGCATAGTTACTTTGTCGGTTGTCACAGGCAATTGCACAGTGTACGAGTACATATGAGAGCGCGTGAATTGTGTCATGTGGGATTGTCATTGTTGTTGCTGTCGAAACGGAGAAAAAAACTGAGAAACATTTTAAATAGAAATATAAAATAACCAAATCTTTTGTTCAATTGATTAATTGTAGTTACAACCCTCGAGAAACCCCTCATCGTGGTCGTATGATCTCAGCACCTAAAAAACGGTAGGCAAAGTTCTACGTGAAAAACGATGAGTAGAAAATAGAGGGGTGAAGAATTAGGGAAAAACAAGTGAAAAACAGTCAAAAAAGACAAGGCATTTCCGTTTGTGGGCCAAAAACCACCACCTAACTCGATTTTGAATCGAAATTCAACTCAAAAACAGTCTACCTCCGCGCATACGGATACGGGTATGAGTACGAGTGCGACTACTTACGAGTATAAGAGTACGAGGATATTTTTTTTTGATTTTTTGGTTTTTTGAAATGAAATTATCGATTTACTTCGTACAGAGAGACGAATACAGCTGAGCAATTAATTATAAATGACGACACAGTGAGAGTTCATTTTTAGTGATCTACTTTTGGCCCCACTGACTGTTGTTTACTTTTTGGTGGTAGTTCAGTTGCTTAGACCGAAGACCTATTACCACAAGTTTCTACGGAGGGTAGTCTTTCCACCTCCTCTGTGGACAGGGTATCGTACATAAGTTAAAGGTGTTTTTGCCTACTACCAAAGGGGTGAGTGATAAGTAGGAATTTTCACATGCTGTCATCGGAAAGGATAGTCGCGAGGACATTGGTGCCGATTTATTTTCCTTAAAGGGGAACGTCTATTCCTATACTTCCCACTCTTTGTGTGTGTTTTTTTTTTGTTTAGTATCCGTGTGTGGAAATAGTTTGCCATTTCTGCGTACAGAAACGGAATCGGCTTTCTAACTGCCACAGGAGCTTAATTAGTTCACATTGAATCGCTGAAGTGTCCTAACCAAAGTGATATGTTATCTGTGGTTGTGTTTGTTTCTTTTTAATGAATTTTAGTGGCCGTTTCGGATTGGTTTAATGGTTCAAATCTACAAATACATATACGAGTATTTGATAGCATTTCGGTTTTTGCTGTTCTGTTGCTGTTGTATTGTTGTCTTGTTGGGGTGGCATTTTGCGGAGGCTGCAGCTTAGGAATATGGATATAGTATCACATTGCTCAATGAAACACAAGGAAAACATGGGCAAGCCAATGAATAAGAAAATGCTCTGCCAGACCTCAGGACCGGCCATCAAAATTTCAACCACTTTTCTAACAACGGTAAGTGAGTTATTTTGTTTTTTTGTGATTTTTGATTTTTCTTGAATTTTTCCAACAATGTTCAGGCTGCCTGAGTTTATCCGTAACTTAGCGGCTAAATTGGTTTGCTCCTTTTGGGGGGGAACAAAATAAAAAAAAATCCTATCTGCGATAGAATTGTGATTGAATAACGATAACCAAATATGACGTGTAGGCTATTTCTTGAGAACGGTTTTTATATCGATAAATAAAGGCAGGGTACATTTTCATTACTAAATTAAATATAAACAGTTACCTGGCTGAAATAACATTCATAATGACGTAGAAATAGTCACATTTTATAGGTTAAAAACTTGTGTCGTCTTGTCGACTGTCATTATTTAAAACGTTTGAAGTTTATTTTAGCCGTCTAGAGCTTTTAATCGTTTTAAACTTTTCTTCGAAATCTACTGAATACGCCTGACTAATCCATTTTACTTTTGAATTTTTAATAAAGAAGGAAAACCTTTCAAAGTGTTTTTCCACTTTTTGTAGGTACTTTCTATTCAAAAAATTACTAAAAAGTTTTTGACAAATAATGAAAATCTGAAAATTGCTCAGTTTTCGAAAATTTCAAACCGCACTGATGATAATTTCTTTGATATAAGACCTTGGCATAGGTGTTCCTAAATATCTGAGTATTCGAAGTGGACTTCTAGAGAGGAAACCACAGATTCCAGACATTTGATCCTGCTTTGGGTTCACATTCTCCAATAGGTAATCCAAACTTTCATGTGGTTCTAAAATCAAATTCCAAGCTTTCCTTCATAAGTAGGATGTTGAAAGATTCCGACTTTGGGATTTCTTAAATCATATATTCCTGGATTCTTTAGTTACCTCTACTTCAAAGGGTTCTGGTTCTGGTACCCATTAGCTAAGTTCAGCTTTCCTATTATCTTAAGCAATCTATCAATATTTGAACTTTAATAAAATTGAATTGTACAATTATTTGGGGACCCAACACTGTCAAAATTGCAGAAAAAAAAATTAACTGGGTACCTAGATAAGTGCGGCGGTGATTTGCTGTTTTTTTTTGCTATTATTTTGCTGTGAATAAAGTAGAAATGGATGTTCTAAACAACATTATGAGCAAGGCTCTGTCAAAGGACCTGCCAACTGGACGAATCAAAAGCTTATTGG
Organism: Volucella bombylans; assembly: GCA_949129095.1. NCBI lineage: Eukaryota > Metazoa > Arthropoda > Insecta > Diptera > Syrphidae > Volucella > Volucella bombylans. The sequence continues at coordinate 102,878,179 of OX422144.1, read as the reverse complement.
AGAGCTATAATCTGAGTCAAGATGGGACAAGGGATTGCGGCAGTGTTTGCTTGGTGAAATGGACGACATTGGCAATAGTGAATCTAATAATGAAAATCAGAAATTGAATACTGATATCGGCCTTGTTGGCGAATTTGCGACGAATATGAGAGAGAACCAAACGGTAATTTTCCAAGTTACACATGCAAGGATAACATCAGAAGCCATGGATGAAGGTAGTTTTTCATTGCATGACATTGACATAAAACATCAGATTTAGATGCTAAGACACGCAAAAAAGCTGTTAAGAGGTTCAGCAAGAGACTTCTTTTGTTCGTTGCATGGATTGCGATCGTGGGAAGTGTTGAAAATTCCTTTATTTGAGGAATTGCAAGAGCAAAAATCGATTGCTTACATTCATTTCATGATGCAAAAGCGGAAAAAACTTTCAACTGAGACGTTCAAGCAGTATTTTTATGCAATGCAAGGGATTTGAAGCCATACAGCTTTGATTTTGATTCCCAAAAATCAACGTTAAGCCTGCAACGGGTGATAGTTCAAGTGGTGTCGGTTATCACAAAATTATAAAAAAAATCTAAGTCATGTACTTTTAAAATTATTGGCACTCAAAAAAAAAAAAAAAAGGAAATCTGACACCATGTGACGATCTTTCAAGTGCTGTGACTGCAAATCTTTACTTTTCTTCGATTTTTTTTTGTCACGTAACCCTGAGTAACTCTTCTGTAAATTGTGGTCCAAAATTGAAACAGAACTATATCGGTTTTAACTAAAATATTCCTATTGTGTCCATCTATGTATCTGAAAATCATTAATCACCCAACTTGAACTGACTGTACTGACAAAAAAATGTCAGTTGGCAAGCAACTTTAAAAGATTTATTTAGTATTTAGTCTGAATTCGAAAATGGTATGACACTTGCTAGACTAACGCTTAAGTTAAAACAAGTTAAAATGAGTACCAAGTACCAAGTATGAGCGAGATAGACAATGCCGCCATGATTGAGACGGATAAACACGCCATTTCGACTAGTGTGAGTGAAATAGAAAGAGATTCCACTCTTGTTAAGTAGTGACGCATAGGCAAATCGTGAAATACTGCAGTACGTTACGCTCCTTCGCTTACAGCGCATTATTCTGTATTCGTGCTGATTTCGTGTTTACAATTTTGGCTTTATTTATTGGACTTCATAGCATTGCGACTTTGATTTGCTATCTGACCGTTTCTGTCGAACTTGGATTTCTTCTGGACTAGTGTTGATCGTTGATCCCGTCATTGTGTATTGCGAATGCCATCTCGATACACTGCTCAGGAATATGCTAACATGCATCTCATTTATGGGGTATGCAGGTGTAATGTTAGTCCTGCAGCCAGACTTTATCATGAGAGATACCCAAATGATCAGCGTCGTCCGGATCTTCGAGTGTTTGTAAATGTGCACCGGTCATTCTCAGAGGGTCGTTTTCCAAATCTAATGGTTAGTGTGGGAAGACCCTTCATGCCCTACGAGGACGAAGTCTTACAAGCAGTCGCACAAGACCCTAGTAACATACTTTAGTACGTGCAATTGAAGAAAGTATAGGAGTACCCAAAAGTACAGCAAACCGAATTCTAAGGAAAAACCAGCTCCATCCGTACCATGTACAGCGAGTCCAAAGTCTGCTACCCCGAGATTATGCAGAAAGAGTCCAATTTTGTCAAATGATGGTGCAGAGGTTCAGAGAAGATCCGAGATTCTTCGAAAAAATTCTATGGTCGGACGAATCAACTTTTAAAAGGGACGGTTACATGAATCTCCACAATTTGCACGGGTGGCACGCGGAAAATCCACATTTGATGCGGGAAGATAGATCACAGTACCGTTTTAAAGTAAACATGTGGACGGAAACCTTGAATGGTAGAATTATTAGAATTATTTGCCCATTCGAGCTGCAGCAGAATTTGAATGCGGAGGTTTATTTAGATTTTTTGGAGAACCACTTACCAAATTTATTGGAAGACATGCCACTTAATATTTATGCATGCATCTGGTAACAACAAAATGGCTGCACAGCGCATTATGCTCGCCTGGTGGGTAGGTCGTTCTGGTACAATTTCGTGGCCAGCCCGTTCACCTGATTTAAATCCACTCGATTTTTTTTTACTGGGGAGCAGTAAAAGAAAAAAATATTCTAAGCCGATAGAAAATTTAAACGAACTGCGCCAAAAAATTGCAGAAGACGTTGAAGACATCAACTCCAGAAGATATGCCCGTCTTATTACCAGATCATTTGTAAGAAGATGTAGAGCTTGCATTGCCACTGGAGGCAAATAGTTTGAACATTTGTTGTAAGATACAAGATCAGTAGATGGCGTTTAGTCACGCAACAAACAACAGTTGTATAAAGCGATCCTGAGAGTATACACCAAGAGAACGTACTGTTCTGTGACAGAGCACACAGAACAATGGGAAAAAATGAAATAAAATGACAAGGGTGGCATCTCTATCTGTTTCACTCACACTAGTCAAAATGGCGTGTTTATCCGTCTCAATCACGGCGTCATTGCCTGTCTCGTTTACACTTGGTACTCATTTTAACTTTTTAAAAAGAATTAACTATGAATCGGGTTTCTTTATCAAAATATTTTTTTTGTCCTCAATTAAACGTTAGTCTAGCAAGTGTTATACCATTTTGGAATCCAGACTAAATATGCCATCTTTTAAAGTTACTGGCCAAAATGGCATAGTACATTTTTTTGTCAGAATAGTCAGTTCAAGTTGGGTGATTAATGATTTTCAGATACATGGATGGACACAAAAGGAATATTTTAGTTAAAACCGATGTAGTTATGTTTCAATTTTGGACCGTAATTTACAGAAGAGTTACTCAGGGTTACGTGACAAAAAAAATCGAAGAAAAGTAAAGATTTGCAGTCACAGCACTTGAAAGATCGTCACAGGGTGTCAGATTTCTCTTTTTTTTTTGAGTGCCAATAATTGTAAAAGTACATGACTTAGATTTTTTTTATAATTTTGTGATAACCGACACAACTTGACCTATCACCCGCTTCCGGCTTGACGTTGATTTTTGGGACACCCTGTATATCGAAGGTCCCATGCAAAACGATACTAAGTGCAAATACGCTATTTTTCAGGAGAGAGGTTCAAAGTTTTTTGAGTATAACTTTTTTCTTACTTAATAGATTTCTGAGCTCAATACATCAATCATTTTATTATTTTTATTTTTTTTTTGGAATAAAACACCGACTTTGTGCTAATGGGTCTTCTAGGTTAAATTGGAGTTGGCTTATTTATTCGTGTTTAGCTCTTACTTTAAACTATTCTATGTCATATCAATATAACGCATCATCAGTATAACGAATGATATAATGTCCAGGTGTATTCGCTAAATAGAAAAATTCGTAATATTAAGCATATTTTACTTGTACAGAACGTTAAATAAATGTACAAATATTGGTTTATTTCATTTATTCGTAAAGTTAACAAACAAAACTATTCAAAGTAAAAGGTAAAAAGCCTTTGGATACTGTCATTAATTTTTTAAAAAGAAATCGCCAATAAACGTTTGTTTTCGTGAACTTTGAACGCAGCAATTTAAAGCTTTTTCCTTTTTTAAAGTATTCAACTGTCAATATCAATAACATGGTTTTCTTGAAATGTGCTGGTGCGACTATGTTCTGCAAGAAACATTTCAGCATTTTTCCAAGACTCCTTGGAAAAAACAATACCATAATCCGTAAAACTGACAGTGGAATATCTATCATCTTCCTCATCAAACTCCATTTCCGGCGTTGGAGCTAATATGTTTTTCCAACACTTGTGAAGCACAACCGCTGATACACACAGCTTCGAAAAGATTAAGCTCATTCAGAGCATTTGTTTTGCCATTTCCCGAACTTAAAATTTTGTTCAGCAAGCTACTTCTATAAAATAGCTTAGTTAAGCTGATCGCCTTCTGATCCATTGGTTGAATCAATGGTGTAACATTTGGTGGCATGTACAATACAGCAGCAAAATTTTTCCATCGGCCGTTTCTTTTACCAACTTCTCTTCGGGAGGCTGACTAGGCGCATTATCTAGAAGCAACAAAGCCTGTATTGGTAGTTTCTGCTCTTCCAAAAACTCTTCAACCTATAAAAAATACGTAGGTACATAGCATTAAGGAACAATTTGTAATGTTTTTTTTTAATTTCAAACCTGCGGTATAAAACTCTTGAAAAACCAAGTTTTGAAAAGACCAGTAGACGTAGAAAACGCATAGTCAATTGGTAGAGTTTTGTTTTTAATAGATCGCCGCTTTATTATTTATAATCGGAAATAAAAGGATGTATATTTTTCAAACCAGTAGTATTCGACCCTGCAAGGAACGTAAGGCGTTCTTTGGAGCGCTTACTTCGCCGGCATGAACGTATGTACTGTCTGGTAGCATTTTCCCATATAGCCCAATCTCATCAGCATTGCATACCGCATCTAAGCTGAGTTTGTTTTCTTTTATGATTTCAGACAATGTTTTTTTAAATGGGTTCACAAGATCTGGAAATGTGACTCTCACATTGGGTAATAAACCATTTGTACAATGTCCTTTCCATTTTTGAGTATCCGGCTTTCTTTAACGATCGTCGGCGAAAAGATCCAGTACGTATATCTCTCAGATTTTTGAGAACCTTGCTTCCATTTTTCTTATGCTCGATCTTTATCTTCCAGCGAGAGGCGTTTGCGAGTTAAAGACATTTTAACCAAGTTTACCGAACTACTGGCACAACAAAGAATGCGACCGATACTTTTCACTACAATATGTACTATTTTCGCTACTAAGGATATGCAATTTTCACATTCACCGAACTAAATGAATATATGCCACTCATTCCTATTTGAAACTAAGATTCACATTTGGATAGTGCGCATGTGCGCCAGACAGATGTGGCCTTGGTGTAGTGGTACTAGCAATCGCTTCTCACTCTGAGGGTCCAGGTTCGAGTCCTGCCAATGGCAAGTTAGTTTTTCATTTGTGTAATTGGAACTCAGACAGAAAAATTCTGCGTGTGAAGGCATAACACTGACACGTAGATGTGGCTGTTGTTGAGTTTCAAGCACAGAAAAAAATACTGTGAATTATAACCTCGAATCACTCTGAGTGAAGAAAAAACTCTCCGTCCTATTCGGAGTCTCACCCCTGGAGAGCGAATATCGAAATCAAACACACCTGAGTTTCAAACCACTACAAAACAATTTTCCTTTCTCCTCCTTCTACGAGTACCTTTCCGCCCGAATAACATAAACGGGGTTTGAGCGGATTATAAAAAAAACAACAAAATCACTGGTAACTAGGAACGTTTATTATCAAAAAAAAAACTTATTGTAAGACTTAACACGGGATACTACACACATTTCGTGTAGTTCGCCTCTATTTATTACATTCAATTTTCTGGGTTGTTAATCGGCAGACGTAATGTCAGCGATTTTGCAATTGCACATATTTTCTGGGAATACACCGACCGAATTGAGGTGTTTCCAGGAAATTGTGAAATAATTAATTATTTTTTGTAATCGACCGGATAAACGTGTCAAATTCATCGCCTGGTGCTGGCAATGGTGCTGGTGTTTGCACATATGTAACTTCTCCCTCCTTAAGAGTGAAATTCTCCTGAATTTTATTACTAAAGTTCATTTGTATCCTTTTTTGTTGTATACATAAACATGATAATATTAAAAACATAATTAGTATTGTTACAATGCAAGTTACATTTATTTTATAGGATACATCTTTCTTAAATTCTATTTCTTCTATTGCTTTGATATTTTCAAAGTTTTTTAAGATAATTTTGTCAAACTTTATTGTTTCAGTAAAATTAAATTTTTCTTTATAATTCGGATAATAAAATCGTTGCTTTTGTATATGTTTTACATTAGAATATTTTAGATCTAAGAAATACAAGGTGCAATTGACGAAATTGATTAAATAATTTCCTGTGAGTTTTATATCTCTATCATCACATGTTTGGTTTATCTTTAAGTTTACATTTTTAATGAATAGTGTTTCGTCATCTAAAGATTCAATTTCGGTTTGATCATTTTTGATTAGTTTACAATTTTGTTTTATTACACAATGTTTACTTTCGATTAATTCGTTTAGATTTTTGTCTTCTTCATATTTGTACGTTTTATTTCTATACTCTATAATGAATTCTTTTTCGGCATCAATTTCTAGAAAATTTGTATTAGGAACTGGAGTTAAAAGTTTAAGGGGCATAGTTACATAATTTTTTGGAATTTTAATGGCGAACATTAACATGTTTTCTTTGTATTTTGCAACTCCAAGTCTTATTTGTTTTAATTTGAAAAAATCTATTTTATATGCTTCGATTTCATCATTTGTAAGGATATTGGGGTGTAAAATGTTACTTCTTGCTGATACAATATTATCCTGAATATGTTCTATTTTTGACTCGATATACTTAAGTTTAAATAATTGATCAAAATAAATTTGCTTCATTACTAATTCTCTTTCTACTCTCTGTATAGTGTTAACCTGTTTTAAAATTGTTACTCTATCGTTACTAATGGTATCTCTAAGCATGTTCAAAGTACTGTTAAAATATTCGTTAATTTTAATTTGATTATTGGATGCTACGATTGCATTATGACTGTTCTTTGCTACTGTATCTAGGTGTTCTTCTATAGTCTGTCTGTCGTCGTCGTCCATGGTTCCGAATAGCCATTTTTGTGTCGTACCTATAATGTTAATTAGACCTCGTCTTTGTCTATGTTGTAAGGGTACTAAAGTCCTAATCTTGTATATGATATTTGAAATTTCTTCGTTTAACATTTGTCTTTGTTCGAGTTGTAATGGGGCTAGATTAATAGAAATGTTTTTTACTAATGCTATTATTTCAGCTGGGTTTATAATATGTAGTATAATGTCTGTCTCATTTGTAATGCTTATGTCAGTCAATTGAAGTTTAACGTATCCGTTCTGTTCGTTTATCGTCTGTACGTCAAGGAGGTGTTGGCAATTAATCTGAGTAGTCAGTGTCAGAAGTACTATTTATGCTATTACCTGTAAATTTTAATGGTCGCTTAATATTTGTATAATGGATATTTTTCAAATTTGCTTTCTTATATTTTGGCTCATGCTTGTGTCTAACTGCCTTGTAATTTTTGATAAAACCCGTTGACCTCTGTTCTTCATAATCTTCTGTAGTCTTATTTAATTTTCCTAATTTTCTTTCTTTTACTTTCTCTATATTCTGGCGAATTCTTTCTAGATCAATCTTATGAGTATGTGCGTCAAAAGGATTGCATTTAATGGTAGAGTGGAATCTATGATTATAATTTCTTACAGCTTTTTGTATAATTCTTTTTACTGAAAGTTTATTTTTATTGAATGAAATAATTCTAAATTTTTCTGCTATAGTGTTATGGAAACGTTCAATGTCTGCATTGCCGGTATGACTATTTGGCTTTGTTAAATGTAGAGAAATTCCCTCTTCTTCTAAGAACTCCTTTATCTGAACAGCTTTGAATTCGTTATCTGCTATTATTTTATTTGGTTTTCCTATTTTTGTAAAATGCTCTTCTAGTTGCTCAATTATTGTAGAGTGGTTTCTGTCTGTTAAATGGTACGCTGAACCGAATTTAGAAAATTTATCTATTATGGTTAGAAAACTTATTTTTCTTATTACGTATGTATCAATATGGATTATTTGATTGATATCTGTAGGTGTTTCCGTTTTCTTAAATTTAGCTTTTATGGGATTGCGGTCATATTTGACTGCTTGGCATACGTCGCATTGGTTTATAACAATATGGATAAATTCCATTAGCTTGGGATAGTATATTTTATACTTAATTTGGTTATATGTTTCCTGTATACCAGAATGTTGGCTTTCCTTAATATGGTACAGAGCTATTTGCTTCACAACTTCTACCTCTGTTTCGATGTCTTGTGCCCTAAATGAACACTTGACGAATCTTACCGAGTTGTCATTCGAATACATCTCTCTTATTTTTTCTTGGAGAATATTGTATACGTTATCCGCTAGTTCTGAGAATATGCCTACTTTTCCTTTTTTTATAAATCTCCTTAGTATGTCTCCTAACCTGTCAAAGTCATACTCTGCTATGTAGATAATTCTTTTACTGTGCAGGATCTCAATTTCCCTAATTTTGTTATTTGTTAGTATTAGCTGAGTTTTGAACTTATTGACGATGTCTTCGACAATTGGAATGTGATCCATTAGTTCTTCCTCTGCCGAATGTACAGTTTCATTGTCCTCGTCTTCTTCTACATTAAATACAAGTTCTGAATCACTTTGATTACCTTTAAGCGAAAAATTTTCTGTTAGTGTGGGATTCTCTCCCTCCTTAGATTTAACGTCCTCGTTAACCTCTATTCTGCTAAGAAAATCTGCTACCCTGTTTTCTTTACCTTTAAGGTACTCTATTTCAAACTGATATTCTCCTAGTTTAAGAAGCCATCGTTGATGTCTAGGTGAAAGATCTTTTCCTCTATATTTTGCATGAAGATACTTAATTGGCTGGTGATCTGTAAAGATCTTAAACTTATTACCGTAAAGGTAAGGTCTAAAATAATTTATTGACCACATTATCGCTAGGAATTCTTTGTCTGTAGCGGAGTAATTAAGTTCGTGCTTGTTGAGAGTACGTGATGCATAGCATATCGGGTGTCCTTCTTGAGAGATTACCGCTCCAATCGCATAATTGGATGCGTCAGTTGTCAGTGTAAATTGTTTTTTAAAGTTGGGGTATCTTAATATTGGGTGACTACTTATTAGTCCTTTCAATTTTTCAAATGCTTCTATGTAGTTTGGATCGTTTGCATTTATTTTGGCATTTTTCTTCAAGTATTTGGTAATAGGTTGTGCTACTTTAGCATAATCTCGGATAAATTTCCTATAGTATCCGGTTATTCCTAAAAAGCTCTTTATTTGTTTCTGGGACTTTGGAAGTTCTAATTTTTCAATACAAGCTATCTTATCCGGATTAGGTTTTAAACCGTCTTTAGTGAGAATATGACCTAAGAATTCGGTCTCTCGCTTCATAAAATTACACTTATCTACCTGTATCTTAAGTCGTTTAGATTCTAATATTTTAAAAATGTTTGTTATAGCTCTGACGTGTTCTTTCAATGACGTACTAAAGATAAGTATGTCATCCAGATAAACTACGCACGTCTTATTTATATGGTCTCTAAGAATATCATTCATCAGCCTTTGGAATGTCGCAGGTGCATTCTTCAAACCGAATGGCATTCTTATAAATTCATATAATCCGTGGGGGGTGACAAAAGCTGTCTTTTTGCGATCTTCTTCTTTGATTAATATCTGGTGATATCCTTTGGCAAGATCTATTGTGGTGAAGTATTGTGATTTCCCAAGTTTGTCTAATATTGAATCAATATTTGGCAAAGGGAATTTGTCGTCAACTGTGATTTCGTTCAACTTTCGATAATCGATTACGATACGAAATTGCTTTTTCCCTGAGTTGTCCATTTTCTTTGGAACAACTATAAGTGGACTCGAGTATTTAGAATTACTCTTTCGAATAATTCCCTGAGATTCCATTTCTGTAATTTGACGTTTTACTTCTTCGTCATGCATAGGGGGGTATCTGTATAATTTAGCGTTCACTTGTTGATCAGTGGTTGTAACAATTTCATGCTCAATTTCTGGGGTACTTGATAATTTGTCACCTTCTTTGAAGAATAGATTACCAAATCTGTTTAACAGGTTATCTACTTCTTGGCGTTCTTCTTTGTTAAGATGATCTAATTTTATATGATTGATGCTAGTATCAGTAGTTTCTAGGGAACATATTTGATTTAATACATATGGGGGGTTAGTGAACTTTAAGCACTGATTGTTTAGATAAATATTTCCTTCTTCGAAGTTTATTAAAGTGTTTAATTTGTTTAGTAAATCCATACCAATTATAAACTGATATCCTCTATTGCAAAGTCTTTTGACTTTCCATCTAATAAGGGTGTTGGGTGACGCTTTGAATTCTTCTGGTACAGGTGTATGTATTTCATACGATATTGTGTCCCTACCTGTCACTGTAGTAAAGTGAATTTGCTCAATACGGAATTTTTCAAATTCATTCAACCTATCGTCTGCTATACTTAGGGTTGAGCCCGTATCTACTAATGCTATAAAGTTTTTTGAGCAAATAGTTATCCTAATTTGTGGTAATTCGTCCGAGGCTAGTTCATAAAAAACGCGGGACATTGTTCGTTTTGATTTCTTACATTTTCGTTACTTATTTCCTGAGGCATTACCATTCTTTGTCCAGATCTCTCCTGTTGATGGCTATTTTGGCCCGGAGATGATCTGAAGTGTCCTGAATTTGGGTTTTGACCTTGGGAGTTATTTATCTGTCTCCTATCGTTGTTTCCCTGAATATTATCAACCTCCATGTTTTCTGCTGGTGGATTTTGTCTATCAGGCTGCCTATGCTGCCCTGACAAGTTCCTTTGTTGTCCCTGATAATTATTTTGCCTATACTGACCCGAGTGGTTTCGTTGCTGTCCCTGATAGTTATTCTGCCTGAACTGTCCTGAAAAATGTCTTTGTTGGCCCTGATTATTTTGTCGATGCTGTCCTGATCTATTATGATACTCATCAGCATAATTTGGTCTTCTTTGCTTTTCTGGTGGAACAATTGTCTTTGGCCTAACTACTCTTCTAAATTCCGGCCTAATGCAGGAATCCTCGAATCTTCTCTTTCTCATTACTGAGATTATTTTGCTTAAATCGTTTTCTTCATATATCCTGTCTAATAATGTGCCTTGCGCTATTTCTTTAGCGGTATTTATTAATATTACACCAATATTGCTTAAGTCTATATAGTTTTCTTCTTTATAATATACAATAAGTTCGTCAGTTTTATATTTAATACTTTGCAATTCTACTGCTAATTCGCTTACCGTATTGACCTTTAAATTTGTAATTCTTTTGTATATTTCGTGCGGCTCTGTGTCCGGTTTGTATCTAAGCTTCAATGTTTCCTTGATGGTAGTCCAATTGTCAGTCTCTGGTGTGTTGATCACGGCGTTCTTCGCTTCACCTTGAATCTTCTCGTGGAAAACAGCTCTCACTACAATCTTCCTTAGTTCTGGATCTTCTACTTGATTGAGGTAGTATTCTACGCAACTGAAGAATGAGTTGATCGTAACATCTCCTTGTCCGGTGAATATTGACATGTAACGGACATCTTTTAAAATCCTTTCCCTTTCCTCTCGGTTTTCTCGTTGTTGGAGTTGTACGTACGCTGACCTTACTTGTTCTAGCTGCTGAGTTCTTAGCTCTAATTCAGCAATAAGTTGATTTTGATTTTCCATGTTCCTGTTGTTATCGTGTATTTGATGTCTTTTCATAGACTTCTGTTTTTGCACTTCACTTGTGATTTTTCTTTTGCTTTTAGGTACACACACTAATCTTTGTCGATTTTATGGTATGTATTGCAAATTTTAATTCGAATTTTCACTGGGTAACGTGTTTATTAATTGAAATGTTTCATTTAGGAACACTTATATTTAATTAATTTCACACGACGTAAATTCGTTTCGCTGGACTCTTATTTTATAAGAATCCTACCGACTGCGCCAATAACATAAACGGGGTTTGAGCGGATTATAAAAAAAACAACAAAATCACTGGTAACTAGGAACGTTTATTATCAAAAAAAAAACTTATTGTAAGACTTAACACGGGATACTACACACATTTCGTGTAGTTCGCCTCTATTTATTACATTCAATTTTCTGGGTTGTTAATCGGCAGACGTAATGTCAGCGATTTTGCAATTGCACATATTTTCTGGGAATACACCGACCGAATTGAGGTGTTTCCAGGAAATTGTGAAATAATTAATTATTTTTTGTAATCGACCGGATAAACGTGTCAAATTCATCGCCTGGTGCTGGCAATGGTGCTGGTGTTTGCACATATGTAACTCCCGAGCCCTGGCAACAGTAAAAGGGTATCTAACCCCTTAGGCGCTCGGAAATTATAAAAAAAAAAATCTGTGAGCAAAACGAAACTTGCAGAATCGAAAACATTCTGAGTGCATATACGTAGCTGTAATACACAGCAATGATGAAAATGCAACTTTATTGTGAAAAAATGGTTGTAAATGAATCATTCAAGGTATTGCCCATCGCTAGCTACAACTTTTTCACATCTTTCTGGCAGAGCTCGAATACCGTTACGGTAAAAGTGTTCATCTTTTGAGTGTATCCACGAATTAAGACATTTTTTGATGTCTTCATATGAGCGGAATTGCCCATCAGCCAGACCATGTGCCATCGAACGGAGCAAGTAACAATCGGACGGCGCAATATCTGGGATATATGGCGGGTGGGCTAGAACTTCCCATTTGAGCGTTTCCAGGTGGGTTTTAACGGTTTTGGCAACGTGAGGCCGAGCGATGTCATGCTGTAGAATCACTTGTTCGTGCCTCTGCTCGTATTGTGGCCGTTTTTCGCATGCAATCGCTTAGAAATTGCTTGGTGGGTAACCCCTAATGCTGAAGCAAACCTTCTTGCGTTTGGCACGGATCATCATCGAGTAATGCCTCCAATTCAGTGTCTTCGAAGGATTTTGGTCTTCCTTCAAATATAAGGTCGTCAACATCGAAATCACCGTCTTTGAAGCGACGGAACCAATCACGGCATATTGCTTCACTTAGAGCAGCATCTCCGTAAACTTTTTGGAGTTGCCGATGCGCTTCAGCCGCCGTTTTCTTTGAATGAAAGAAGAATATCAACACTTTCCGAAAGTGACGATTATTTGGCACAAAATTAGACATTTCCACACAACCAAAAGTATATGACGCGAAAACAAAATCACTAATATGTCAAAACGGTTTGTTTACCATATGTCTAAGCTTGGTTCACGATGTTTTGGATATGTCAAAATCGACTAGCACTTACTCCTGGAGTCATCTATTGGGCACCTAATAGTTTTATAACAGGCCCATACACATGCATACATTCACAATCAAGGGAGTTGCTTACACATACATATTTCTATACTAAAGATATGTTTAACAAAAGAAATTCGTTATATCGAGTGTCAACCTTTTTTTTGTACGTTATATAGAGACACCAATGAATGTGAAAAAAGTGTACGTACATATGTACGAGTATAACAAAAACATTCGTTATATCGAGTGTCAACCTTTTTTTTGTACGTTATATAGAGACGCCAATGAATGTGAAAAAAGTGTACATACTCGTATGTACGTATGAAGTATGTAGTGTTACTCGTACACCGATTTGAATTCAAAAAAGTTTGAGCTTAACGATTTAAGTGCTTGACTGTCTTTCCGTGACTATATGGATGGGGACACCTTTCATCCCTGGTCAAAGAGTGGTACTGGCACATTCTTGAATGGCATGAAGTTCAGCTTGAAAAATGTTGAGTCTTTTCCCATTGGCATCCTTATCGTAGTTACTATACTAAAGCGTTTCAAGATCAGCTTACTGACTGTCTCATAGGCCAACTAACTCAACTGTGCATATCAAGGATTCTTGTATCATCACAAGCCATATATGTTATGTAGATTTAGTTTGATATATCATAACAATGGGTGTCGATTCGACATGGTGGCGGTAAATATAAGATGCGTTAATCTGATTTTTCTACTTGATCTTTTATCCATGTTGGTGCAGGTTTGAGCTTCCTCTACATAGAGTTATAAGTGATCTTTCACGTTTGATGCCAAGTTGTAACACCCAAGCCTAGGTCATCTGAATTAACGCTGCTACTGTTGAATTTAACCGAACTGAACTGAATACGACGGAGTTTGATGAAGAAGATTCAATGGCGTGGACTTGGTCAGAAATAAGACTGAATCACGTGTCTTCAGTGCTAGCCCTCTGAAGTAAATATAAACAATTGAAAAGGAACGTTAACTAATTCGATGTGCATGGCTGGTAGCAGTTTTCTTTTGGATCAGTATGGCTAGTGATGCTTGTTATGTTTTTGATGCCCCCATCCAAACCTCATAAACAGTGGCATTTGGCTGAACCGAATACCAATAGTGTGTGTTCAGTGCTTCGTTGGCACCTGCGTGCGTTCAGACTATTTAAAACATTTTTTTTGTTTTTATTAATAAAGCGTAAACTTGTCATGACCGCTACGTCACCCTCTCCCAGTAACTTTCTACTCAGACAAATTTTCTTTTTTCAATTAGGTTCTGGGAATTACATACTCTAGAAGCAGGTGATTGAAATTTTTTTTTATTCTTTACTTCTATAACAAAATATTTTCTCATGCGTCGCACGACCTTGTAAGGTCCTTCATATGGCAGTATTAGTCCGGCTTTGGTTTTGTCAACACTTATGAAATGTATTGTGGGGTACGAATACATTATGTTTAGATTGGCGGAATGCTGATGGAATTAAGTTTCTCATTGTTGCACATAGCTTATCAACAAAAGCATAGTCTGACGCTTTTCAATATTGTTTGTTATAAAAAATCATCCCAGACTCTGGGAGTAAATTAATTCAGCTGATGGACACTTTAAATCTTCTTTGATAGCAAAACATAATCCTAAAAGAGCGATTACTAATTCAGAACTCCAATTAGTGGTGTTACCTCTAGCTTTCAGTGAAGCTATCTGTAAAAACGCTCTATCATCCCGTTTGATTGCGGATAATAAGGCGTAGTATAAGTTTTATACGAACCGAGGAGTTTAGAGAGTTCATTGAATAATTTGGATTCGAATTGAGGACCTTAGTCCATTGTAATTCTGAGAGGAACACCCAATCTTGAGATAAAGATCTCAACGAACACCCTGGCGACTGAGGATGCGATCTAGCTTCTGGCCATCTAGTGAAACGATCTATTACCGTCAAAAGATAAGATAAGCCATTTGATTCTGGAAGAGGCCCTACCAAATCTAAATGCACAAACGTCCATCGAATTGACCTGATACTGAATTCGGGTGCCGATGCACTTTTGATTTCTGACAGGATAAACATGACCCTGCCCAGTTCTTGACGTCTTTGTTCATTGCGGGCCAAAAATATCAATTAGAGATTACGTTTTTCTTGATGTTGGAATGTGTATTGTGTTTCGCCGAATGTCGTAAGGTACGAAAGGTCCATTCCTTCCTGTGGAGGTTTCGCAGACGATTCCAAGGTCTGGGAATTTATCGCCTGTCGACTGCACACTTTTGCTATGGTTTTCATATCCAAAACTAAATTCTCAGTTGTTGCAAGCTCCTCTTCATCCGTTCGTGAGAGGGTATCTGCGACCACAATTTCTAGGCCCCTGATACACTGAATATTCGTAGTAAACTGAGAAATAAAATCTAATAGTCGCCCTTGACGTGGGCTTCTCTCTATTTTGACTGAGATGGCGTATGTCAATGGTTTGTGGTCCGTATAAACCATTAAAACTGAGTACTTCATTTTGCTTGGCGAAAGTTTTTTTTTTAGAAAATAAGGAAAGTGGTTGCAAGAAATTATTATTCTTTTGTTGTTATATAGCGACCAAAGTTGTGTTTGACGCGTCGATCATCATTGAAAACTGTGTAGCGATTCTCGGTGTGCCAGTAAAGTTACGTTTGATAATTTTTCGTTGGCTTCCTCAAACGCCGAGTTCAGGTCATCGTTCAATTGAACTCAATTGAGTATAAAACGGTGCCAATACGTCTGCCAGTCTAAAAATAAACCTGTAGTAATGATTTATTATTCGTACAAGCGTTGCAGGTGGGCTGTGACGCGCTCATTTGATGGAAAAATTCCAATAGGGCTACCTTTTTATCCGAGAAAATCGAGGTATGAAAGTCCGAAGATACATTTGGAGGTGTGTAAACCCACGTTGTTCTTAAATTTCAATAATAAAACGGTTGTTTTTCTTTATTAATTAGTTCGTTTATTAAAGATAACTCATAAACACTTGTGTACTACTCGACTACTCTTGCTCTTTCTGACTCAACTGCACCTACGCACACACACACTCTCAGTGTGTGTTATCTGTGCTTTCTATGCCTGTCGCTGCAGGTCTCCACATCCCCTCTATTCTTTTCGGTCTCAATGTTATCCTAGGGTCAGTAGACTCGCGCTGTCCTTTTTGCTGGATGTCTGCTGAAGACGTTCTTGGTTGGCAGTGTTCATCCGAGTATATCGTAATCTGGGGCGCTGTGGGATTGGAAGAGTTTCCATTAGGTTTTATAGAGGAATCTGAGATGTTAGGCTTTTTTTTACATGACTTATAATGTATTCCTCCTGATTATATTGCTTTCACATTGTACAGTGACTTCATTTCCATTTCGATCGATTCGAAACTACTCGAAACTATTCGCGGCTACTAGGTTTCTAAGTAAGACTTTGTTTCCAACTTTTATGTCGTATTGTTTAGCTCTCCGTCGTTCGTCTTCTCTTTCTTTCCTTTTTTGCTTTCTCATTGTATCTATAACCCTCGCTTCTGAATCCAAATTTTCCTCTTCTATATCACGTATCGAACGAATTTCGTCCCGTATGTGTCTACTATCGAGTACAATAGTTCGGAAGGAGCTTTACCTGTTGTCGCGTGCGGTGTACATTAAGATAAACTTCTAAATTTCTCTTCTGTAGTCAGAGCATTTAAAAATAGCTATCTGAAGTCGTTTTAGAATAGACCTATTCATAATCTGTACTTCTCCGTTTGCTTGTAGCCAGTAAGGTGGTGAAGTTTTCTATTTGTCAAAAAAACAAAAGCTTTCGGTGCAATGAAAATTGACTCCAGTTCGGTTTGGCAAAAGTGAGTAAAAACCTTAGTGACAATTCGCGAAATTTCTTCTCATACCTGCGCGACCCTTTTCTCAACATTTTAAATAAGGGAACCCTGAAATTTCCTTTACTTCTCTCAATAAAAAAAGTAAAATCTAAAATTTAAATTTTTACCGCCGTTTGAACTTCACCGCTTGTGCTCTTCATGTCTGCCCCGAATCTCCGAACAAGAGCAGCCAAACCATGCCTTCTACACCTACTCAGTTTCCCCCTACGACAAAACAACTGACCGGTGATAGTTTACCCATCACTGGGAAGATTTTGGAGGAACAGCTCTCTAAGCAATCTCCTTCGCTGCGTCAGAGCTTCTCTGAGGTAGTATCTAAAATCCAAAACGAATTTCCTCATAAGCTCGAAGAAATTACAGCATGCCTGAGTCGAAGATTTGATGAGGTCAACACAACCGCCGATCGGCTAGAAGCTGTCTCCAATGCAACATCATGACAACACCATGATCAAATAGCAGCTATGCAAAAACAATGCAATGCGCTGGAAAAAAGGGGATATCCTGCGATGCCATGATCTTCGGTATACCAATTCAGGCTGAAGAGAATCTGAAAATCTTGTTTAACCGACTTTGTGACACATTAGAGTGCAAGTCGCCTCTCCTCATGAACATTTTACGTACAAAACACCCTCCAAACAGCTGCTGGCTCTATTCCTTGGGAGCAGTGCAGTTCTAGACCTGATCACAATGATAAAGCTAATCTCTTTCAAGAAACGATTGCAAGACTGCTCGATGAATTCGTACCCACTAAAACGGTCAGAATTCAAAACCGTGCATGTCCTTGGTTCACTAATCAAGTAGTTGACTCAATCAAAAAGAGGAACAAGCTACATAGTAAATGGGAGCACTCTCCAACTCATTACAACTGGTCTTTGTACAAAACAGCACGTAACATCGCCAACTCAGTTATACGTAACGCCAAGAAGTTATGGAGTAATCTCCAAAAAATTTGTATACAGCAAATCTGAATGCCTTCTCGATCCAAATGAGTTGAATCGTGCCTTTCTAGGGGATGATTCCTACTCGTGCGATTTTGACGTCAACCAGAATGTGGACCGCATTTACTCGTACTTGCAGCCGGGGCTAGAGGATTTCGCGGTAGCTACGGAGGACGAAGTATTCAGATATGTAATGGCTGTCAAATCTGATTCTAGTGGTGAAGGTTGCATTCCCGTGCGCTTCGTCAAACTCATCCTATTGCAAATTGGATCTACCTTTCCGAAGTCATGGAAACCTGCACGAGTTATGCCGATCACTAAGAAAGCTCATCCAGCATCATCTGCCGATTTTAGGCCAATAAGCATTCTGCCCTGCTTTTCGAAAGTCTTAGAGAAAATTATAGCAAAACAAATCACAGAGTACTTAACTCTCAATAAACCTTTTATACGACAAGCAATCAGGCCTTCGGGCCAACTACGGCTGTTTTTCAGCCATGGTCAACCTGCTTGAAGAGGTTAGACAATATTTTGATAAGAAATATGTCTCACTACCCTGTCTGCTAGATTTCTCGAAGGCTTTCTATAAAGTCAACCACAAGGTATTGTGTTGGAAGCTAACATACTAGTTTGGTTTTGGTGATCGAGCGGTAAGGTTGCTGGATAGTTTTATCTCCGAAAGGTGCCAAAGAGTTTTCTCCAATGGATGTAGCTCATCCCTTCTGGAACTCAAGCAAGGCGTTCCTCAACGGTCGGTATTGGGTCCAATTCTATTTTGTATATTTATCGACAATCTACCATCAGTATGCAGATGATGTACAATTACACCTAACCAAACCATTTCGCAAGATCAACGAACTGATTCTACTGCTCAATGATGATTATATGTATTAGTAAGTCAACTTCCTGGTACCTCGTGTAATAATCATTGACGACAAAAAGATAATCCTGGTTCGGTAGTGGTCCAAATAAATCCATTGACAACTATGGACACGGACTATTTGGAAACGGATGCCTCTTCATAGGGGCTGGTTGTGACGGTCTAGACACAATCAGGCAATCCCGACAGGTTTTTACGAAACCTTCGCCCAATCGACCAGTGGCCACCAGACCTTTGAGCGAACTCTTCGCTTCATGACCTTTTCTCCTGGATGACCCTCATGTGCAAATTTTAAGAGTGCAACCCTTTAGGTATTACAATTCCTGGTCCTCTTAAGAGGATATTTCCTAGGGTAGGAGAGCTCTAGTCGAAAAGGAAAATAAGAGTTTGAAGCCTTTGTGTCTCATGTGTCATGCTTAATATTTCTGACAGCTTCCATTAGCTCGACATCAGAATTATTACTTTCGGCGATCTTGGCTTTTTGGACGGACTTTTCTATAAATATATTAAAATATATTATGTTCTCTCTATTGATCAAATGCGTCGGAGTTTTGAATTTTGCATAGTCGTGGAACTGAGTCAGCTATATGAGATTTCTCCGCTTGGTAAATGACCCTAAACCTAAACGCTTGCAGCCTAGGAACCCATCGTTCGATACGTGCTGGAGGTTTTGATGTAGGTTTAAAGATTGCCTCTAATGGCTTGTGGTCACTAGTTCCAGCCAAGTAGTAGTGCAACCGTTCTACAGCCCAAACCAGTGCAAATCCCTCCTTTTTCGTCTGAGAATATCTTTTCTCTATCTCTGGTAAGCTTTTACTAGCAAAGGACATAACATGTGTTGTATGTTTTTCGAATCGAATGACGACTGCCCCAAGGGCAACCGGGCTTGCATCGGCAATGAGTCGAGTGAATTACTCTGGATTGAAGTACAATAAAGTTATCAAATTCGCTAGTGATTCCTTCAATCGTTGAAATGATCATTGTTATGCCTCTCCCCATTCAAACCCCGTATCTTTCTTTGTAAGACCCCTAAGCGGATTGGTAACATCAGCTAGATCGGGCAAGAATTTACCCAAATAGGTCACCAATCCAAAAAAAAAACTTCTTACTTCTTCTTTATTTTCTGGAGCTCGGAATTCTAACACCGTGTTTACCTTATCGGGGTCTGGTCTTATCCCTGTAGTGGACAAGGCATGTTCTAAAAATTTTAGTTCTCGAGCCTTCCATGTATGTACATTTCTCCTCGTTTAAGGCTACCCCCAACTCCTTGAAAATATTTAGTACCTTCTTTAATTCATTGTCATATTTTTCTTCAGTCCGTTTGGATATGATGACGTCATCTATATAATTTAACGTGTTTTGACACTTGGGTAATATACTCTCTAGTATTCTCTGGAAAATTTCAGGAGCCGAGTTTACCCCAAACAACAGTGGTTTATACTTTTAACAGGCCTTTATGAGTGACGAAAGCTGTAATATGTATACTCTCTTCATTTAATTTCAGTTGGTGATAAGCGCTCCTTAGGTCGAGCCTTGAAAAACATTTGGCTCCTTTCCACTTAGTCATAAATGACTCGAATGTTGAAAGCGGAAAGATCTCCCTTCGTATGGCCGCATTCGCCCGACGCATGTCAATGCATAAACGATTTTCTCCGTTGTCCTTAAATGCTACAACAATGGGAGAGATCCACGAACTTGGTCCTAGTACGGGTTCAATTTTATCACGTTCTAACGCCTCAGTAAGCTTTTCTTCAACTTTTCCCTCCAGAGCAGCTGGTACCCGACGCAATGGCTGTCGTATTGGATTGACCGATTCGTCAATCGACAATTTAACTTTAAATCCCTTTATTTTTGGAAATGGTTCAATCTGGCTGGCTTCAATCTGATTTATAGTATCTCTAAATTCAGTTTCAAAACCCCTAGTCTTATAGCCGTATCGCGATCTAGCAATGATTTTTCTTTAAAAACGTTGAAGTTCGCTCCAGCTTGGATAAACCAAGTCTTAGGATTTGATGCCCAAAATGCTCGAAACAAGACGCGAATAGAGTTAGTTTTACTGTCATTCTTATTTTTCGCGAAATATGTTTTTTCAAGCAGAACGAAAAAATTATGGAGTTATGCTTGACTTTAAAACGGAGCAAGAACAAGGCAACTCATGGCGTTAAAATCACCTAGTACGATCCTCATTATGTCCAGCCCATCCAATCTCACAACCTGCGTGACAGCAGTCAAAGGCCTCTGCTAATTGTTCAGCTGCACGTGGCCTGTTAACGGTCTGAACATTCCATCTGTAAATTCGAAGGTCGTTGTACTTTTGTACTTTGTGTCCATTTTATTTTTATCCGAGGCCATTACGAGGGTGGGCCAATAAGTCCCTGAAAATGAACACAGATGGCGTTGCCACCTCAATTCCAACATTTTGCTTGTCAAAAAGCACCTTCCAAAGAACGCACCCAAAATTTCAGACAGAACTGTCAAATATAGTAGTTTTGTTGTGACAGCCATTTAAAACACACAGCTTACGTGAATTTTCGTAAAAATGGGAAAAAGTCAATTTCCATCAAGCAAACCAAACAAAAGCTTGAAAAGTATTATGGGCATTCTTCATCACTGGTTTCGGGACGGTTGCACCAGCACAAGTGACGCTGAACGTTCTGGTCCCCCAATTGAGGTCACCACACCAGAAATGGACCATTAAATCTACGGTATGACTATCGGCGAGTGAAGGTGCGCGAACTTGAACAAGCTACAGGGTTATTACTTGGAGCAGTGATTTCAGTTTTGCTAAAGTATTTGGATATGAAAAAACTATCCGCCAGATGGGTTCCGCGTTTGCTCACAATTGACAACAAACGCAATCATTTGACAACTTCATAGAAGTGTTTGCCGATGTTCATCACAATCCGAACGAAACAATGGACGAAACATGGATTTATCCGAACACACGGGCGATCAAGGAATAGCCGAGGCAATGGACATCTGCTAGTGAATCGAAGCCGAAGAAAGCCAATGTGCGTCGTCGAACAACAAGGTTTTGAGATACACGCAGTGTTATTCACATTGATTCGAAGCCGATTTGAAGCAAAAATGACTGCATTTGGTGAGCAAAAAAGTTCCAAGTCCCCAGTCGCAATGGCAAAATTTCATGAACTAGGCTACGAATTGCTCCCTCATCTAGCATATTCTCCAGATTCAGTCTCCTGCGACAATTTCCTGTTTCCAAACATGAAGAAATGGCTCTTTGCTAAGAGGTCATAAGCAAATTGGACGAATTGTATCGAGCTATATATTGTAAAATGAGATTATTTTGGAAAATAAATGGTTTTTAATTCAGTTGATACCGGATCTTCATTCGAAACGGACGTATTAGTTCCTCCTCTCAGTGAAGTGCTTATAGTGTGAAAGTTGCCAAAAGATTACGTACTGTTGATGTTGAGACATCATGTCTTCTAACATAAGAGCAAGGAAAGTGTCTAATAGAGATAGAGACTCTAGTACTAATTACTGGAGGCCACTCCAATCCCGATATTGATGATGACAATGACATCGCAATGAGTAAAAGACCGACGAAACAGGCCAAAGTGCCATCAATAAATGTGTTGCACCAAACTAATATTAACATTCATAAGCTGTTAAATGAAAATAAAATTTCCTCTTACTGCATTAAGAAAATGTCAATAGGAATTAAAGTAAACTATGGTGATGTCGAAACGCATCAAGAAGTGTGTGCTCTTTTTAAAACCATGCAGTGGCAGTTCTCCACTCATGACCTTCCCTCGACAAAGTCATTCAAGGTTATATTATACGGTCTTCCAATCGCTTCACTTAAAAGTGAACTTACTCAAGTAGGACAAAAATTGTTAAAAAGTCATATGAACGATATACGCATGTTCTACACAGTGTTTCTCGAGATTGGTTCCATTGGACTAATACTCGTAGAACTAAATAAGAACTTTAGGTCTATTTTTAAAACGCAGGTTAAATGGGGCTTTGCTAGAGCACAAACAAAAAAATTAACACAATGCTTCAATTGTCAAATGTTTGGACATGGCGAAAGAAACTGCAATGTAAAAACCTTCTGTGCTATCTGTTCGCAAAATCACAAAACAGAAAAGTATACGGCTAAAAGTGCAATTTCATGCGCGAACTGCAACGGGCCTCATAAATCGGATGATGTTTCTTGTAAAAGTCGTCAAACGTTTTTGCAAATAAGAGAAAATATCATAAACAAAAAAAATCCCTCGCGACCCCGCGCAATACATTCCATTTGCAATGGAAACTCCATTGAAATTTGAAATATATTCTGTCTATTTTCCCGGAGGAGCTGGTAATCCATCAAAACGAGCTGCCTTAAAGAGTGATTTGATTAGACTGACAAATCGTAATAGTAGGTTTATGATTGGGGGAGATCTTAATTGTCGTCACCGCAATTGGAATTGTAGCCGTGCAAATTCTTACGGTAACATACTTTTTGATCTAAATATGAATAATAACTTCATGATTTTATATCTGCCACAGCCAACATACATACCTTCGAATAGAAGGTTTAACACTTCCACACTTGACCTTTTCTTAACCAATTCGGTTGGAATTATGAGTCAACGAACTGTAATTAATGATCTCAACTCGGATTATCTGCCCGTTCTTTGTAGCATACTTAGTACACCTGTGATAGAAAATACCTTTATATACGAGTATGTATGATCTTAAGGCCGCAAATTGGAATAGGTATAAATCAACTCTAAAAAGGAAGTTAGAAACCGTACATGTGGAAGAAATAAATGTTGTGAGTCCTCCTGTTCTCGATCAGTTAATTGAAGCCTTGAGTATTTCGATTCTTGAAAGTATTAATGTGTCAGTGCCCAAAACGTCCGTTTTGTCCATCAATTATTGTCCTTTACCACAATATATCCTTAGCTTAATTAATTTGCGAAACAAACGCAGGAGAAACTTTCTCAATTGGGTCAAATTCCTAAATTCAAAAATTAGAGACGGTTGATGGTTAAAGGTGGTTTAAATTTAAAAATAAAAATTGGAATCAAAAACTTAGCTGCTTAAGTAAAAATAATAAACCATTTTGGAATATAGTCAAGGTAACTAAAAAAAACATCTTAGAAATGAAAATATTACAGCAATCTCAAACACGGTAAAAGCTAACATGTTAGAAACATAGTTTGAATCCAACTTTATGTTAACTTTACACAAAAATAGCTCCATTGAGAGTTTGGTGGAAGCTACTGTCAACGAAGTGTATAACCAAGATGTTCCTCAGCGCCATGGAAGCATGCAAAAATAATTCCAATCTTAAAGCCAGGTAAAGCAGCAAGTGATCCTGTTAGCTACCGGCCTATAAGCCACTTAAATAGCCTTAGTTAGTGCTTTGACAAAGCTATTAAGCACAAACTTCTCCTACATGTTGAAGAGCACAGCATCCTTCCAGCTGAACAATTTGGTTACCGTTCTTCACACAGCACGACGCACCAGGTCTTAAGGATCAGCATGTTAAACAAAACTTAAATGTAGGTCAAAGTATTGGCATGGAATTCTTAGAATGTCGAAAAGGCCTTTGATACAATCTGGCTTAAAGGACTGATCTACAAATTGGTATGCCTCGAGTTTCCCTAGTATCTTGTTAAAATTGTTGCCTCCTTTTTAGAAAATAGATCCTTCCAAGTCAATTTAAACATGAGCCTTTCTAACACCTATAATATTCCCGCAGGTGTTCCCCAAGGATCTGTGTTAGGACCTATCCTATATAGCATATATATAGTACATCCGATTTCCCGCGCTTAACAAACTGTGATTCTGCAATATTTGCTGATGACACGTGTGTTTTTTATTCCCATGGTTTTGGTTTTGCAATTGAAACCAATTTGCAATCAGCGTTAAACACTGTTAGTAGTTATTACGATAAGTGGAAAATAAAAATTAATGCTCTAAAATCGCAGGCGATCTTCTTTACAAGGGAGAGAAAAAACCTGCTTTTTACCAAGTCGCATTTTAACTATAGATTGGCTATTGAATGGAATCAGTCGGTAAAATATCTCGGTGTAATAATTGATAAAAAGGTCACATTTGGTCCTCATATTTGCTATGTTATTGAAAAGATGAATAATACAATTAAAACTCTCTACCCCTTTATAAACTGAAAATCAATGTTAAGTATAGAAAATAAAATCATCCTGTAGAAAGTCATTTTCCAAGCCATAATGTTATATGCAGCTTGGAGTAGCTGTGCAAAACCCATATCTTAAAACTTCAAAGGATGCAAAATAAAATACTAAAAATGATGCTTAACTTACCATGGCATTATTCTACCAACCTTCTTCACGAAATAGCAAATATTGATTTTGTATCAGATCGCATTAGTAAGTTAGGAAACAATTTCCGCCGATCATGCGAGTTAACAGACAATATCCTAATAACAACCCTAATACACAATTAATTACTTATTACGTTAATATTATAACTATACAAACTTTATTATTTATATCAATATAACTGTTTAACTGTTAATTGCTTTCTAATTAATTATTTACACATATATTATTTGTTATTAATTAGTTTAATTCATTTATTTATTTATTTTCTTATGTTATGAACTTTTTTTTTCTTTTATTATTTATTTTGCTAATTGCTTACATACTTTTTGTTAATTTATTATTTATTTATACACCTATTTGTTCTTTTATTTATTTTCGTACTTATGATCTGCTTTGTTATTTACTTAAATGTTATTTGCTATATAGCGTAATTATTTGTTAAATTATTAGTTATTTGAGCACCTATCCATTTTTTACTTGTACGTATTTATATTGGTCTAATTTTTCTTTTGTTTGTTATTGTACCACTTTTGGTAGCTTTATTATATAAGTATATTATATTTATTATACACCAAACAACTGTGACATTTTATATGAAGGATTTTAAGTAGCTTTTCCTTCCACTATTTGTTTCTACACTTAGCTTGCATTTATGCTACAATAAAAAAAAAACCGGGACTTATTGGTAGTTGGTTCGTCACATATTTTAATCTATTACGTACAGAGTTGTGAGCTCTACGACGGTGTAGGTCAGTATAATGCTACTGTCTGAGTGTGCCCTTACCATTTTGGCCTGCATGAGTAAGAGTTTACTCACTGAGACTGCTGGGAAGTAAGGCAATCTCTTCGCTACGAACTTGATTGTTGTGCTGCTGGACCAATCCAAGTTACAGGACACTCAGCAATTTCCGTATCAATCGCCATGCAGGTCTTCAATTTATTACTCAATTATTTCACGATTAATTTAAACGGCGCAAAAAGGAAAGGAAAAATTCTTGAATGTTCGTCGAATCGAGTACCAATATTGTGTGTTCAGTGCTTCGTTGGCAGACTATTTAATACAATTTTTTTGTTTTTATTATTAAATAGTAAACTTGTCATGACCTTTACACTGGCTCAGAGTGGCTATTTCTATCGCACTGAAGGAAGACTACTCGATGAGCTTCTAAGACATTTTTTCCTATTAGGACATTGCGTTCCTTATAGTCGGCTTTAAAGAAATCTAGGGTCTATGATGTAGATATAGACAGATAGCAGGTCTTCTTGATTTCGGATCTGGAAATTCTTGTCCTTGCAAACTTAGTCATACCAGAAGCGATCGAAAGTTTTAATGGATTAGAGACATTTATTCGCATCCGGACGGACAGCTATTTCTACTCAAATTTGGGGAACCATATTCTTATTTTAGGGATAAGACAAGGAGTTGAATATTTTGTTGCCAGTACCCGATTTTGGGAGTTAACATTCATCCGACACCAGAGACTTTAACATTGCTGACTGAAGATGCCATTCGAAAATGTTTCCGTCCTTAAATCGACGTAACAAATATGTAACCTGGTATCTAGCATAAATTTGCTTTTCAATATCTATAGAGGTTACCTTCAAAAAGAAAAAAATAGACAAAAAACACTCGTTTTTCACAATTAACCCAATTATTTTCAGATCTGTATGTGAACACTTCTCAGCATGCTATTTACTTTTAATCGATGACATTTTCGCCAGTAAACCACTTAGAGTGAACCCAAAATCCTTGAACAAAAAAAGTACAAAGCTGTCATAATAACTGTGTTTATTCGGCCATGTGTTCTCGGCGTTTGTTTTATGAGTTCCTTTGGTTTCAACGTTTCGCAGATGACATCAGTGCATTGGCCTTTATCCAAAATACCCGATGGCTTATCGAAAGTTCAATAGCCTACTCCCATAGTTTTCTTTACCCCAGTTGGGTAAACTTTATGTGTACGAGCACTTCTGCAAATCAGTTGGAGTCCATGGTGTCATATATGTATGTCCTTATAGCGTTAGAACACTCATGCGCCTAAATCTGCATAATGGGCTATTCGACTTGTGATTCATCGTAATGGTTAAAAAAAAAAATAAATATAAGAAGTAAATTGCGTGATTGTCGCAGTAATTAACCAAACGGCTCCCTATATATACTCGTGACAACGGCATAAAATACAAACACGTAATCCTGCAAAGTGAAAGGGATAATTTTGTTCTAGTTCCATACCCCCTCTTAAATATGAAAGGTTGTGAGCTAATGATTGGATAAAGATATTTCTGTTGACTTGCTGCCACCAGCTGCTACAGTCTGCTACCGGCTGCCACAAAATTGGCTAATAAATAAAATCAGGATAACGAAATAATTGGTGGTTTCTCAAACGGAAAAAATCGGTTACACATACACATACTCGTACGTATAGTGGGGGAAGCTGACGGTATCCTGCGTTAGGAGGTAGAGATGATTTGGTTTGTGTAATTTGGCCTTACTCTGTGTTACTTATGATCCAACTGGGTCATCATAAAGTTACAAGTACCTTTGGGTTTGCCTGTGCGTGCTTAAAATTGTTGGTGTTGGGCATTCATTGAGAATTTTGCAATTATTTCTTGAATGAACTACAATATGTACGTACGTGGCTTGGTGTTCGTAATGTAAATTAAACTGTTGTGGTTCGTGCAGACTTCAAGGTTGTCAAGAAGGTTATACTTTACAGAGCTCTCTTATTGAGAGCTTGAAGTCCTTTTAATATTCGTCAAAATATTGCCGGTTAATTGAGATCAACACCCGAGTTCATAACACCCATTAAATTAGGCTCAACATTTTTGGCAATCTATGGTGAGAGCAATGAATAACATTGGACTGAGAAATAGTAAGAAAAAAACTGTATCTAAGGACATAATTGAACGTTCGAAAGGTTTTCCAATTTGTTTAAGGATAGTCTGTTAGGATTATCTTCCTTATATTTATTTACTGTATTTACACGTATCAACCTGTAATACTAGAACGCGAACGTTGTCGTGATAAGTAGAAGTTATGGTACGTGGGTATGGAAAACTCATGTCTAAAGTCCAATTAATGTGCTGAAATATGGGACTTCATCCCTTAGGTTGGACAGTTAGGAAAGACTTCCACAAAGTTATGCCAAGTTACAGACAATCTTAAAAATATGAAGAATATCATGTACGGAGGTTACTAGTGCAATAAAAATGATACCTACCCCTGGGTTGGAGCCGATTCCTAATGTGTTACCTCTGAATCTATACATGCAAGCGTTGGCAGTCAAAAGATCATTGAGGATCGGTCAAACAGATACCCCTTTAAGGCATACACAAAATCTCAATTTAGGGCATACACAATTTAAAAGTGATATTAGCTTTGATTACAGGTCTTCTTACCTAGACTTTCATGTGTCATTTTCTTGATCTAGAAACAGAGGCGGTTCATTCTTAGAGGAATTAGATAATTGGTATCAACAGTGTCTTACAGACTGGGGTTCCGGCTATTATGACAATACAACATAATAGTATTACTGGTTTACTGTTACATAAGCGGTTATTAAAGCAATTCTTGGTACTAAAAGCTACAATAATTTGTCGTTGTAGCGAAGAGCTCAAGACTCGAGCTGTGAGATTTCTGCTGAGTCACTGGGAATGAGATGACTAATAAACTTCAATCGCTCACTCAAGCCATCGCAAACTTAGAGAATGATTGAAATATGAAAACCATTTAAGGTGGAAATTATTAACCGACTAATCAGAAAAGCCTTGACAGAAGGTGAGTCAACAAACTCTAAGGCTTTTCATAATTTCCTAAGGAATCACATAATAAAGCTAAATCCGAAGAAGAGACAGACATGTAGATGCTGCCTTAATGATGTTTCTACAAGGATATACCTCACTTTCTCTGTCACCGCCCTAGGCTTAGTCACTTGAAGGACAGGAGACTTTGGAGCTACTTCTTCCAAAACATTTAAGAGCTTTTCTTTCACTTTTACTTACTTACTTTGGTGGCGCTGCAGTCCGAGGTGGACCAAAGCCTCAGCTAACATGCCCATTCAGTTAGCTCCGTTTATTACCAACCACCTCGAGTTGTGCACGCAAAGATGACTGAGGTCCACTTCAATTTGTGTGCGCCACCTAAGATGAGAGGTGCCGGTGTCTATACGTCCAAGGTGATGTAGTCATATAAGCCAGGTTACTCGAGCTATTCTGATGAGGTCGGCATCACTGTTCTCCGAAAATTACCCGAATAACTTTTCTTTCGAAGCACCAGAGAGTATTTTCATCCGTTTTTGTCAGCGCCTAAGCTTCTGCCATGCAAAGCAGGACTGTATAAAGGCATTTTAATTGCTCAAGAGAGGGCTTTACTACTCATTGCATTTTAGCCCAAAAAAGCAGCGATAAACAGTGATTAATTGTATCACTTCTGCACTGGTTTCATTGTCGGAGTGTATAGCGGGGTTGAAGTACATAAGGTCCTTTACAACCTCAAGGTTGTAGCATAGCTCCATTGACAGCTGGCTATGGTCTTCCCATTATGTCAATGTTTTCTGCATATGCGAGTAAATGAACAGAAAGATGGTCCCTCTGGAGTTGGCTTTTGAGTAACAACGCATCACCTTTCCTAACATTGAAGGACTTGGTTTTGTCATTACACAGCGTGACGGATCAGTGTGCATTTTCCATCTAGCTAGACACGGCTATATACAAAGGTTGTGTTGTATATAGCCTTAATTAAGACCTTCCTGGCCTTAATCCACACAATAGATTGAGTTTTTTTATGTTGAGGAGACTTTCTGACCTTTAGTGGGCGCAGTTCTGGAGATCTACCTTCTTTAGGATCGGAAAAAGCTTCGAGATTGCTCGGGTGAACGCAAATTTTGTCTGCCATCGTCTAGGTTAAATGGATCTTCTGCCTGACGGTAGCATGTTGTTCGTCATCACCGTCTGCAGAAATAATCCCGTCAGATTCTTAGCACCGATTTTGGTTTTACTATGAGGTTTCTTTCTCCATCCTTGGAGCTGTCTATTCGGGCATACAGCATTCGTTTTATTTGTTCGTAAAACTCCCCAAGTCAAGGATTTATCATTCTCTTTCTTTTTCTTCTGAGAAGCCCATGCTTTTCCCTTCCCTTTCTTGCTTTGTTTCACTATCAAATATTTAGAGAGAGTATCATAGGAGAAACACGAGCATATTCGTATGAGTAATTGTTTCCGGTTATAATTGGAGGGATTTTTTGAGATCATTTTGTCAGTGTGATAATACGTGATAATATTTTGAACGACTGTGTATTGAATTTCATGAAATCGAATACCTACTTCTTTGCTTACTTTGTATTTCACACCTTATTGCGTTTCTGGAAATGACGTTGCCCAATATGTTTGGTAATAGCCATTTGCTAATCTCCCCAGATATAATCAAGAACAGTGTAGAGAAATGATTAGGGTTTTGATATTGAGACTTGTCTTGCGTGAAAAATTTTTGAGTACCAATTTCGAAGAAGTATGAGAATGGTCTATCTTCTTCCTAGCCATTACAACCTTCATACATTTAAAACCAATGTACATCGGTACTTCTCTTTCTTTTCTCCCAAATTTTGCTTCACCCACGCTGTGTGCAAACATTTTAAGCGTACTCAAAATCTCTCGAGCGCGCGCTGATTATATATATAAAGAGAAAGGCAAATTCGCTCCATGTTTTGTTTTTTATAATAAGGATCGCCGATGCTAGCAGCATGACGACCAGACGTAAGGCCATTGTCAAAAGTAAGCTTTGCCAAAGGCGAATCCATCAAGTGCCGTTGTAAGCTATTGTCCTGTAGCTTTAGTTCCTACAAAAGTTAAAGGGTGACCAGATAAGAACGATGGACCAAAAAAATATAAATTGATTCCGGCTTTATTTTGAAGCTACGTTCATGCCAATATGTGTGGAATATCATATCATTCAAATGGCCGCGGCTTCGCTGGTAGTATTTCAAGCGGTCGGTAACATTTTTGATGACTCTGTCCAATATGTGCGGCGTTAGTCCCACAATAGAGTGTCGAATGTTGGCCTCGAACTCGTCCAAAGTGGTTGGTTTGTTAGCGTAGACTAAGGACTTGACGTAGCCCCAGAGAAAATAATCGAGTGGTGTCAAATCGCATGAATGCAATGGCCAATTGATGAATGCTCGCCATGAGATAATTCAGTCGCTAAATTTCTCCATCACAACTTCAAGCGTTGCGTCGCTTGCGACGTTGTTCCGTCTTGTTGGAACCACAGCTCTGATATATCGATGTTGTCGAGCTCTGACAACAGAAAGTCGGTTAACATCGCTCTATATCCGAGACCATTATCGGTAATAGTGTCTCCTTCCTCATTTCGCAAGAAATATGGTCCAATGATGCCGCCATGACATAAACCGTACTAAAGAGTCAATCTTTGTGGATGTATTTTTTGGCCAAAATTCGGATCTCCGGCCAACATTACCAGCGCCCAATTAGTCGCCCGGCTTCAGTTCTTGCGTCATCATAATCTTATACGGATGTAGGCCCAAGTCCAACCGCAAAATAAGCCTGGTGATTCTCTGCTGCTGATCGGCGCTGAATCCACAGTCGTGGGTCTTCTTCGATACTGGCCGCTACGGCGGCTATGTTTCCTTCTTTTCGCACCAATCTCTGTCTGGTTGGTGGCTTAAGATCCAAAAGAGTATACTCACCAAACCTTATTGAATATTTTGACAGCTGGATGTCATTGGTAAGTTTGATTGAAACTCTAACTATGACTACTCAAACATAACAATTGGAAAAACTATCATTGCTATCTGGTCACCCTATAGATCTTGTCCGGGTGTAGGCCAGAAACCTTAACAATGGACAAAACCCAATCTGTTGCGATAGATGTCGAGTTGACAATTGCGAATTGTCCGACACACTTTCATACACGGCAGCTGTAGTTAAGCCTGTACGGACATGTTGTTGGCTATATGTTATGCAGAGTATATGTGGAACGAGAACTATCCACAAGACAACATGACGAGATCACAAGTTTGGCGAATTGAAGATCAATTTGCAAAATAAGTGTGAATGATACGAAAGCGTTTTTCTGTTGTAGGTTTATTCATGGGCAAACACACTTACCGAACATAAATGTTAAATTAGTGTTAAGAATGACAGCACGGTTTGAAAGTTACCCCTATTGGAAGTTCTTTCAGTAAAAAAAACACCTCTTTAGCGCTGCACGTGACTCAACTCATAAGTTGAGTTGATCAATTCTAAACCTCTGTGTTCGGTTCCTGTTTCCTTGACACGTTTTGTTACCTCTGTTTCTAAAGTAGTAACTGCCCATGTACATGTTCAAGCGCTTCTTGTGATTTTTCTTTTTCTTTTATAAGCAGACGTTTCCTCCTCCTTTGCCCATAGAGCGTGCGAGTCGCTATCGCCCTTCTAGTCAGCGCCTGGGCACTTATAAAAGTAATAGGTGGTAATGCCATGGGTAACTTTTTCGTGCGTTGAATGAAATGACAGGATCTTGCACTGTCTGGCAGAATTTTGAAAGATAAACTTACAAGAGGTACTCTATTCAGATTTGTTCATTATGCCTACCAACTGGATTTTTCATAAAGTTTGAGGCAGACATTATAGGACTTTCAAAACGAGTTGGATGGTTCTGCGGTTTAATCGCTTACTGTAACAGACTTGCTCTTGTTTCGAAAACCTAGGCAAAGTCGTAATCGGAAATTAGTCTCCTTTAAACTGATACATTCAGGCAGTCTGGAACCAGACAACCTAGTTCCTGGCCTGTGTATATTAATCTTTCCTAATTTAAGTTAAATGGTTCTAATTTTTTTCTTTCAAGCAGTGCTAATAAACGCCGTGGAGGACTCGCGATATATGTAAAGAATAAATATAAAAAAGGGCGAATTTTCAAAATTCAACAATTGCTATTTGTCGAAATTACGATTGAGAGCAATAAGTTTCTAGTTGATGCAGTGTATATGGTACCAGATGTTGGTGTTTGTAATGTAGTCAGGAACCTGCTTGAAGAGGTGGGTCCATTATACACTAGATGTATTATTTGCGGTGATCTTAACCTAGATATTTTAAATGGTAGGAACAAAAATTTTATTGATACAATTAACTCATTAGATTTTTATTTAGTTAACTCTGTATATCCCACTCACTTCGTCCCAAACAAGGAACCGTCTCTTCTTGATGTTTGTTCTTGATCTTGTCAATCATTATGACCAACTTGGTGCCTCTGGTTTTTCTTTCCATGATTTAATTGTTTTGTGTTTAAACATTTTCCCGTCTGGGAAGTAAAATATTGCCAATGAGTTTCGTCACTTTCCGTCGGTTAATGTCGCTTCCCTGTTTGATGACTGCCAAAAGCTAAACTGGTCGCCTTTGTATTGTAGCTCTGATGTAAATGCTCAAGTTTCGCTGTTTAATTCTTATCTTGACTTCCTATTTAACAAGCATGTACCACTAAAAACTAGAAAGGCAAAACCCAGCAAAATACTATGGTTCACCCAGGAGATTAAAGCGTTGTTAGCAAAGCGAGATACTCTTTTTTACAGATGGCGTCTATACAAATGCCAATGGATAAAATATGAGTACAAGCATGTGCGCAATGTTGCTACTTTGCTAATTCTCAAATCAAAGTGTGCGTACCATTAGAACCATTCGTAACATTCTGATTACTAGTAAAAAAAGAATCTATTGACATCACCATTGATCTCAATGAGCTCAACCAAAGATTCTCGCAGTTACCACGGCAGACAAATATTCAGATTGACTCTTCTATCCCTGAGACTATTTTTCCAAATACACAAAGAAGTTTCTTTTTGCAAAATAGCAAAGCTCTCTATTAAGTCAAAAGCACAGGGTTTAGACGGTGTTCATCCAGACATGATTAAGATACTTTTACCATTGTGTATGCAAATACATAACCCATATTTTCAATACAATTCTTACCACTGGTGTTTATCCTGATAGATGGAAATATGCCAAAATTATGCCTCTCCCTAAATCAACTTCAGGGAATAATGTTGACTTCAGGCCGATTGCAATTTTGCCTTTTTGAAGCAACATTTTTGAAAAACTGATAGCGAAACAAATCAAAACATTTCTTGAAGAAGAGCATCTGATAACAGAGTATCAGTCGGGTTTTATGAATAAGCCCAGTTGTATTTCGGCAGCCTTAAAAACTAAGTGATGATATTAGATCAGGGTTTGACTCAGATCTTGTTACGTTAGCTGTTTTTTTTTTTAGATTTCTCGAAAGTCTTTGTCTCAGTAAATAATAAAATCTTATTGCACAAACTAAAAAGTCAATTCGGTTTTGATGAATCTATGTGTATGCTAATAACATCATACCTTTGCAATCGTATGCAAATTGTATACTGTGGAACTAAGTCTTCGCATAGCTTAGTCGCTCCCTCGGGTATACCTCAAGGTTCTGCTTTGGGTCCCCTTCTATTTTCACTTTTCATCAATGACATCTCGAAATGTATTTCAAATTGCAAATACCACATTTATGCGGATGATGTCCAGATATATAATCAATTTTCGCAGTCGAATGAAAAAGACGGAATTTGAATACTATTTTCATGTGGTCACAACAAAACCAACTGAGTCTAATAGTATGACAGCTATAGAGTATACTGGGAACTGTGTTAATTATTTTTTCTTTATCGAAACTTGCATCTTGCATTCTTATCAAATTAAATTGAACGTTTCGCGTTTGTCTACATATAAGTTTTTTCAAATAAAGTGCATTATTGCTGCAAAAATATTAAAAATAAAATATGTACTTTGTTCAAAATACATATATATAAAATTCCAAGCCTCGCTATGCCGATTCCACATAAGTGGTAATGAAACCATCACAATCACAAGCCCCGCCCAAAACACTAATACTTCATTTATGTTCAACTCACCAAAACGGACCACATCTCGCACGAAGAAGATCGACACGACGGATTCGCCGAAAAGCTCTCCCCTACGGAAAACCATTTGAAGCGACGTACGTTCTCCGAGTGGGTTCTGGAGAAGATGCGCCAAGATGATGAATTTCATCGCAAAATCGTTTTCAGTGACGAAGCTCATTTTTGGCACAATGGGTTCATCAATAAGCAAAATATGCGTTATTGGTCGGGTGAAAATCGACATGTGCTTCATGAATCACCAGTTCATCCATAAACAATAACTGTTTGGTCCGGTTTGCATGCCGGCGGTGTTATTGGGCCGATAACGATCGTCAAGTTACTGTGAATGGTCAGCGTTATCGCGCCATGATCACCGATTATTTTTGGCCTGAATTGGAAGATATGGACTTGGACGACATGTGGTTAGTTAGTTAGTTTTATATGCATTTTATTTACTTAATCACTAACTCTTACATTCTAACAAAAAATGCTTAAATGCTAGCTTACAATTACTTAATAATCTTACACTAACTTACTGGCCCCACACAGGCACTCTAAGCTACTCTAAATTCTTATAACTATGTCTTTCGACTTCATTTACATTTTCTTAGAACTATTTATTTTGTATACTTAAAGCTAAGAAAAAAATTTGTTAACAAAACTTAGCATATGGACATAATTTTTTATTTTTAATAAAAACTTAGTATCTAACTTAAAATAAACCTTAGCCTACCTAAACTAAATGTACAATACACACATAAACACACATAGACGTTATACACAATCTATACATATATCAGTATACACCTTTGTATACACTGATATATGTATATGTTCCTTAAATGCTAACCTAAACCTATGCAAGCCGGCCATCGCTGTTTACAGAGAAAACAGATTGGTCAACTCTGCCTCATTAGTGAGGCTGGTCCGTAATTGACGGAAACGACGACGAAACATCTTCTCCGTCATTCAACCACCAGAAATGCTGGTGCTGCCGAACGGCATCCCTCTTATCGCGATTCCCCACCGCCCTACTGAACCTGAGGCGATCCACACTGCCGTGTGCGACGTCTCTGTCGTAGTTGAGTCGCCTGTCCCCAGCTGTCCGAGCGACATGGAAGATTAACGGCACCGCTGATCTATCCTGGATCAACCCTTTCTGATCTAGATAGAGGAATGCTTCCGGTGGAACGAAGCCGTCAGAGCGCACACTCTCGTGGTAAAGGTAATTGGGGTAGTAAGCCCCAGATATCAGGTTATTCGTCGACGTCATTGCTCTTGCAATGTGCCTTTGAGTCAGCTTAATTACGAAGTTGTCCACTCGTATTAGGTTCGCCCTATTATAAAGGACCTCATTAGGATAAAATTTCTTGTACTCCGACTCTGGTGTTCTGTACAAACGAAGACAAGCCCTAAGGCAAGCCCTCTCAAACACCCGAATCTTTTCCATTAAGCTTGCTCGTACATTGAACCACACGGGACAACCAAATACCAGCATGGGCCTGATAAGGGCCATGTAGCAGATTACCTTTACCCTCGCATCGAGTTGGCTGCTATAAAACAGTCTCTTTGTAAGGGCAAAAGCACCTCTAGCTCTGGCCAGAGCAGCATCTACATTTTTGCCAAAATACAGAAACTGATCTAGCCAGATTCCAAGGTATATGACTACATTTCGACAGGCAAGAGGCTGTCCGTGTTGTCCAATAATCGAGAACTTTCTCCAATTTTTTCTGGTATCCCTAGAGGCCCTAGACAACGGCGTCCTAAAGAGAATGGTTTCCGACTTCTGAAAGTTGATTTTCAACTTCCAGTCATCGCAAAATCGTCTTATCTTAACGAAGTCACGCTGCAAGAGAGTATTAATGACCTCGATTTTTGGACCTGTTCTGTACGCTACCAAATCGTCTGCGTACGCAATAGTATGGGGAAGTGAACCTATCAAGTCGCTTGTAAAAATGTTGAATAGGATCGGCGAATTGACCGCGCCTTGCTGAAGACCATTTTTAATTTGAAATATTCCAACAGAAGTCACATCACCATTCTTCACGATGAACTGTCTGTTGTGTAGCATATTATAAAGAATGTACAAGAGTGGTTTACTGATCCCCAGCCCAGTCAGCTTATAGAAAAGACCCTCTAACCATACGGTGTCGAAGGCCTTCTCCAAGTCAACAAGGCAGGCACCAGTGCATTGTTTTTTGCCTTTATTCCATTGGATATCGGACACCAGTTTAGACGCGGCATGTGATATATCATGTCCCGCCTTAAAACCGAATTGATTATCCGGAATTATATGTTTGTCCTCAACCCACCTAGACAGAGCTCTATTGATTACCTTTTCAAAAACCTTACTGATATTCGGAAGGAGACTTATCGATCGGAGATTCGCCGGATTGGATATATCCTTCCCCTTTTTGGGGATAGGTTGAACCACCGCCGTTTTCCAATGCGCTGGATAATGTGCATTATTCATTGCATTATTAAACAGGGTGGTGTAAATGTCCAAGCTGACTCAAGAATTGAAGCCGATGGACCATTTGAAGTGACGAACATGCGCCAAGATGATGAATTTCATCGCAAAATCATCTTCAGTGACGAAGCTCATTTTTGGCTCAATGGGTTCGTCAATAAGCAAAATATGCGTTATTGGTCGAGTGAAAATCCACATGTGCTTCATGAATCACCAATTCATCCACAAAAAATAACTGTTTGGTGCAGTTTGCATGCCGGCGGCGTTATTGGGCCATATTTTTTCGTCGACGATAACGATCGTCACATTACTGTGAATGGTCAGCGTTATCGCGCCATGATCACCGATTATTTTTGGCCCGAATTGGAAGATATGGACTTGGACGACATGTGGTTTCAACAGGATGATGCCACAAGCCACACAGCACATCGATTATTTGAAGAGTAAGTATGGTGAGCGTGTTAACTCAAGAAATGGGCCAGTCGATTGGCCACCTCGTTCGTGCGATTAAACGCCGCTTGACTATTTTCTGTGGGGCTACGTTAAGTCATTGGTTTATGCCAACACGCCGACGACGTTGGAAGAGCTCAGAGCCAACATTGAACGCGAAATAGTGGCCGTTTCGGCCGAAATGTGTGGCCGCGTCGTTGTAAATTGGGTCCAAGGAATCGACCGCTGCAAATGTGCCCGCGGTGGCCATAGGAACGAAGTCGAGTTCCATTCATAAATGTTGTGATTGTACTTCAAGCCGATGATAAATTTTTTGAAATATCTCAAATGGTTTGCGTTTTATTTAAAAAAAAAAAAAAGGTGTCAAGTCCTTTATTTAAATTTAGTACTTATTTGCCTGTGGAAACTGAAAAGTTTAAAACTTATCTGTACAAAAATGAATTATACAAATAAAGTAAATTGAAATTACTATAATTTCGATACCTACGAGTATGTATGCGAAATTTGTCTGAAGAACAGAATATTATTCGAACTTGTAAAAAATTATCATCACGGTAAAAGCTTATGTTAGTTAAACAAATATCGGTTATGGTAGGTTTTGTTTAATCAAAATTATTTGCTCATCATATAAATGCATGATAAATTCATGTCATTCCAATCGTCCACTGGATCTAACCAGAAGACAGCTGTTCGCCAACACATTGCCTGGTTATGGTAATTAGCAATTACAGCTTAAAAGTGGCTAATTGACGACTACCTATGTCAGTTATATTCATGTGAATTTCTCATGATAACAACAAAATCATTTATGAATTGCCCTTAGACTTTGTTTTGATCGCGCGATTATGTTAGAGTAGTAACGAGTATCTAGTTGGATCTGGATTTGGTTAGCCGCCAGAATCGGATAGAATTATTTGGTTTGGTTTTTTCGTATTTATGCACAATTGTCTTGCGTAGTTTTATCAGTCACTAGTCACACACTCGAATAAAGAATAAATAATTCTTATTTTCGTAGATAAACTTGTATAATACAATTTTAAGAACTATTCTAAAAAGAAACAAACTATCAATCAAAGTGCTCAAATAATGTGGGAAACTTTGTTTGTTTTGACTTTTAAAAATAGCCCTCGATAGATAAGGACGCTTTTGACTCTTTTTTGTTTTAGAAAGGTTATCGATTGCGAATAATAAAAGTTATTGGACAAACATTGATAAGCTTTGTCATTTCAATCGGTGTGCTTTAATTTATTTCTTCAGTTTTTAATTTTTAGAATTCTTATGAGCACTAAAAGCAAGTTGCTGATTGAAATTTGATTTGATATTTTCGCTTAGCTAGTAAATAGTATTTCAAAACCCCATTAAGTAATGAAAAATGCTCTATGAGTCAAGTGTTTCAATAAGATAGATTTCTATCTTTTCAGTCTTTTCAACAGTTATAACTATAAAAAGGCACACTAATTGGTTTGGTACTTCGGTACAAACAGTAAAAAAAACGCCAAAGCAAACCGTGGATAACACCTGATAACACTTGATATAGCTCGTATGTGTAAGAGAACAGACGAGCCCTACAGAAAATGGAAAAATAATCCGTTCAGACAAAGCGAATTAGAACGAATACAAATATTTCTGAAACTATGTGCATTTTCCAATGCTAGAAACGATCCTAGAAAGACGTGAAATGGAGGAGGAAAAAACGATCTTTGGATGAAGTAATCTTGAAGAATTCTGATACCAGTGAGGAACTGACTACTATTATAGACGGATTTTTAGGCCAGGCGTTTTAAATTGTACACAAATGCAGTCAAAAAAGTGCTCAGCATGGAAATATGTGCATTGTCCAGTCCATCTACTTAGAAGAAGCCGTCGTGGCATAAGTTTATAGAATGCTGTGTTGCCTACAAATAAATCGAAGCCCAGGAGCAGATAATATACGACCCGATATATGTCTACTCAATGTATTTGACATCTCACGTCCTTTGAAGCACCGGAGGATATTTCATAAAGCCCAGACACCCAGCGTGACCAAG
Source organism: Volucella bombylans (assembly GCA_949129095.1). Lineage (NCBI taxonomy): Eukaryota > Metazoa > Arthropoda > Insecta > Diptera > Syrphidae > Volucella > Volucella bombylans. The sequence goes on along the minus strand of OX422144.1, from coordinate 102,838,380 downwards.
AGAATTACTTAGAAGGGAGAACTTTAAGAGTGAAAGTATCTGATACAAAAAGCAATGAAAACAGACCCCCTATGGTGTACCACAAGGCTTTAAACTAGGCCCAATATTGTTTATTTTATTTACCAACGAACTGATACATGTATTCAAAAGAAGTACAGCATTTGCCTACGTAGATGATACCATTATCGATGTAAAGCACAAATATCTGGATATCGCAAAAGCAATAATGCAGGATGAATTTGATAACGCTACGCGATGGTGCCAGGATCATAACTTGGTAAGAAACTCTGAAAAAACAAAAGTCATGCATATGGAATATTATTTCATTCAAATGACTGCCTCGGCTGGCATGGCAGTAGACTATCGTGTCAATCAAATTTTTCAACATATTTTCGATGGCTTAGGCCCCTATTTCACGAATAGCTTGACCAATATTGTCCTTGAATACCTGAATCGTCTCTGAGTTGTTCGCATAGCATAAATCCTTAATGTCACCCCAGAAAAAAAGGCCAACGGCGGGAAATCGCAGTTCTGTAGTAGCCAAGCAACATTACCAAAACGACTGATTACACGATTATTGAACTCAGTGTGCAATAAATCGATTGTTGGACAGCTTGTGTGACACGTAGCCCCATCTTGCTAGAACCATAGTATTCCCTCGTCCAAATCCATTTCTGGCTATAAAAAATATATTATCATGCCTCGGTAGTGCTCTCCATTGCCGTCTTGGAAGAAAAATGGGCCAATAATGCCGCCACTCCAAAAACCACACACCACACAGTCGCACGTTCAGGATTTGTTGGATTCTGACTACGTGTGGATTTTCCGAGTCCCAAATACCTCAATTTAGCTTATTAACGTAGCTGCCGGTATGGAAATGTGCCTCATCTGAAAAGATGACATTTTCTGCAAAATTGTCGTCAATTACGAGCTGCTATAAAGCCCAAATAGGTGGTCCTCCTCAGGTTAGTGCGACTAATGTTTAGTTGCTGAGATACTTGGTGTGTTGACGTTTTCGGGTTTAGGCACACACTTTCATCAACACCTGCAATATTCATCATTGGGCACGAACACATGAATATGTTCGGATTAGCTTGTAGGAAACTGCAGATAATATCGACATAATTGGGAGAATTCAGTGGGATGTTACTAGTGCTAAAATTGAAACGGAAGCTGCCGAGATGGGTTTAATGGTAAATGCGGGCAAAATCAAGTATATGATGTCATTTCGCTGTTGTAAAGGACTTAGTTTACCTTTGCATTCTAGCAAGAATATCTCTGCAGAAATATAACGAAGAATCAATATTGCGAATGACAGTTTCATTGCGTTAAGAAGGCAATTGAGTAGTACGGCCCTATCCCGAAAAACTAAGGAGACTCTATATAAGACCTTGATCATATCGAGAGTGGATGAAGAGAGAAAAATCTTTCAAAAAACAATTAGTCCCGTTCGCGTTGACGCGCTTTGGACGAGAAAATTCATCCCCCAACTATAATATATGAGCTGTACAGCGACATCGACCAAGTCAAAAAATCTGCACATCAGTCGCCCTAAATGGTTGGGACACGTAGAGCGAATGGACATCAATACGCAGGCCCGTAGAGTATTCGAATTTAACCCGGAGTGACAACGCGGTAGTGGAAGACCTCACCTTAGGTGATGCGCATAAGCAGAAAGGGACCTCAACCGACTTGAAGTGCGCAACTGGAAGCAGTTGTCTTTCGCGGAAAGACCTGCAGAAGTTATCAGAATCGAGAGATCTATTAACGCCTAGGTCAGCGCCAAAATAGCGGCGATGTCTGTCGAGAATACCACGGGTAGCTTATTGCTATTTCGAGCACAATCTAAAGTATAATCCTGTGGGGTCATCTCAATGCTCTTTAATCATTTAACGTATAGTTTGGACGTCTTTGACGCCCACCTTGGTTCTTTTGACATACTTAGGATCTTCGACGAGGCATTACAGTCAAATAAACATATACTCGTACAGTCAAACTCAAGTTTGAAAAAAGAGGCATGGTGTTGCGTGTCTTAAGGTGGCACTGCGAGTTTGACAATTGAAAGAAAAATTGGTAGTACAGGCAGGCACTTTGTTTTTAAGGAACTTGTTTCCTTGCTGCAAACAGTACAAATTGGTACAGTACATATTGCTAGAAAAAGCACATTACATGTCTTTAACTTCACTAACTATGTTTAACATAGGCATTCCCGTTTGTAAGGTCCTTATATCATAAAATAGGACAGTACTCAAACTTTAATTAGCCATTATTCTGCGCGTTTATCAATTGTTAATTGAGTCATGTACTATTGTCTATTGTGCCTATTGTGTCTATTCTTGTATATCTGAATTTGTATCTAATGATATGCATCTAAATTGCTTTATCGATTTAGAAATTAATTCATGTACCCAATGATATACATTATCCATTAAATGGATGAAATATTCAATTCACGCGATTGAATAAATATGGGTACACGTGTACATTTTTATATGGTCTAGGGAACTTTCACAGACACAAGGGGTGGTTCTAGTTACTAAGAAATAGGTATGAAGCCAGAGCTTCCATCAAAAGGTGCACACATAAATATGATACAAAAATCTGCCTTTCAATAAAATAATACTTTTTTATATATATAAACTTACGTACGTACAGGACGGTGATGTGTGAGTGGACGTGACAGTATAAAAAAAAGTTCGGCTATTATACAAAGTCCGAAATCCTCTCGAGTAGTAAATATTACACACATCGGCATCACATGAATGAGTGCTTTAATGGAGGCCACTCTGCTTTTCTATTTTGCGTCATTATTGAGGCATGAACTGATGGCTAAAATATTTTGTTTTGAAGTCTGGACGTCTAATTAAGTTAATTTGAAAACTGCCTCCAAGAAGGCACTCTTATGTATATTAATCGGGTAAACAACTCTCAGGGCTTTGACCGATTAAATTGTTTAAGTGTAAAGCACTTAATAATTAAACAAAAAATGCACAAACCTTACAAATACTCGTACATCGTAGTACAGAGGCAAATCTTTGTGACACTTTAAGACGCAGATTAGTTTTAATTGGGAGATTTTTTTCAAAGTCTATTTTTACGAGTGCCACTTGGTAGTTTTGACGAATGTAGGTGTGGGTCTGCTATGAGTACTCGCTGAGAAAACAATATCTAATTGACGTTTTCGATAGATTTTACACATCTTTGAGAAAAGGGGGAAAATCAACGTTCATTTATGAGATGACCTTCGCACATACGATTCAATCGTGATGATTGCCTTTGTTAATTTAGAAACAATAAAATGTATACGAAAATGGAGACATGATAATGTTTTAAGCAACTTAGGTTATAGGCACTTTGAGACTACCCGAAGTCTGTTCCAAGGTCTGTAGTCTCTAGATGGTCCAAAAGAAAAGTAGGATACGAGTATACCGTAAAACCGCCTAACTTTGACCAGTAATGGTTACTTTGTCCAAAAATATTTCCTTTTGATCAATTTTTAAAATCACTTGTTGACATGTGAATATACTTACGGGTATGTTCGAAAGGTATGTCGAAATCAGCAATCTCAAAGTTGCTGCCAGCTTTTGCTCTGCTGTAATTACGGATCTCATAATGGTGTTTTGACATGGATATGTCTAATCGATTGTCTTTGTGAAAAATGTGTCCGTCACAAAATGTGTCCCATTTTTTTCTTTCCTTCTACCGTTCAGTGATCGTACTCTGTGTGCGGATAAGTTTGTCTTGGAAGCATCCAATTGTGGGAAAAGATGTAGTATGATACGCTGTTTATGTGTAACGCAGGTGTTTTAAATGTTGTGTGTAGTTGACTCATAAAAGTTGTTTTGCTTCTCTTCTTTTATTTAATTGATCGTACATTCCTACCAATGAGCTGCCGGAACAGGGGTGGATAAAAAAAAACTATTTGTAAGAATGGATGCGGTAGTTTTGTTGTCTGTGCATAGCGTAGGAAGTCAAAGGGTTAAGTGTATTTGTCACTTGGACATCCTTTAACTTACGGCCAGTAGATAAAATAATATCAAACAGTGAAGGTTTGAGATTTTTTTTTTACACCGGGGTAAAACTTTAAACCATCTCTTTTTTTGCACAACCACCCTATATTCTATAACGTTTTCCAATAAGGACTTGACAACTTTTTTTTTTAAAATAAAACGCAAACCATTTGAGATATTTCAAAAACTTTATTATCGGCTTGAAGTACAATCACAACATTTATGAATGGAACTCGACTTCGTTCATATGGCCACCGCGGGCACGTTTGCAGCGGTCGATTCGTTGGACCCAATTTTCAACGACTCGGCCACACATTTCGGCCGAAACGGCCGCTATTTCGCGTTCAATGTTGGCTCTGAGCTCTTCCAACGTCGTCGGCGTGTTGGCATAAACCAATGACTTAACGTAGCCCCACAGAAAATAGTCAAGCGGCGTTAAATGGCACGAACGAGGCGGCCAATCGACTGGCCGCTCACCATACTTACTCTTCAATAAATCGATTGTAGCGTATGCTGTGTGGCTTGTAGCATCATCCTGTTGAAACCACATGTCGTCCAAGTCCATATCTTCCAATTCGGGCCAAAAATAATCGGTGATCATGGCGCGATAACGCTGAACATTCACAGTAACGTGACGATCGTTATCGTCGACGAAAAAATATGGCCCAATAACGCCGACCAATAACGCACATTTTGCTTATGGACGAACCTATTGAGCCAAAAATGAGCTTCGTTACTGAAGATGATTTTGCGATGAAATTCATCATCTTGACGCATCTTGCCCAGAACCCAATCAGAGAACGTACGTCGCTTCAAATGGTCCATCGGCTTAAATTCTTGAGTCAGCTTGATCTTGTATGGGTGTAAACCAAGATCCTTACGCAAAATACGCCATAATGTGGTCTGAGCGATGGCCAATTCTTGAGAACGCCGTGGTATTGACTGATTTGGATCGTTTGCTACGGACGCCTGAACAGCAGCGATATTTTCGACACTTCGACCAACCCGTTGTCTCACTGACATGCCAACATCACACAACGAATATGTAGACTCAAATTTTTGCACTAAACTTGTTATTGCCTGTCTACTAGGGCGAGAATTACGACCGAAAATTGGAGTTAGCGCTCTTAAAGTTGTAGTCACCGACTCCGAATTTCAGTAGAAAATTTTTATAATTTGCAGACGTTGCTCGTTTGTGTACTTTACCATGATGAAAATGTTGAGTTTACTGAATACATTGACAGTGATAGTTTGATGATCAGTGAAAGAGTGCGTTCACAAATTAAATTCAAAGTTGTCAAGTCCCTATTGGAAAACAATCTATATGTAGATTAAAGTTCAGTAGCATTTACACTCTGACCATATGGTCACGCTAGTACATAATGATTTAAATAAATTATGTATTGGTGGAAATGTTGCTTCACTTCATAATACAGTTACCGAAAAGTCTATAAACTTTTACCTATAATATATCCAAAGTACGGTCTTCATTTTCATTAGGGCGGGTAAATTTTTTTTCACAAAAAGCGTCCACCACAATCGGAATCAACGATAAATTCTAAGAAAATTTCACCATGAAACTATGTGTCTAAAATCAAGTCCTAGCTCCTGCTGAGGCTGAGAAGCATAAAGATTTCAGGTTGAGGTATTTTAAGGAATTTTGAGGTATTTAGGTTATTTAAAAAAAAACACATTTTCCAATCATGTTGGGCTCAATTCTGATTCATCTTCTTACAACAAATTTTATAAATACTTCTTTTTTTTAATTAACCAAAAATTTTTTTTAAATTTAACGAAATGTGCCGAACATGCCATGTACTGAGGCTCATTTAAGAAAGTGGAAGCCAAAAGTCTGTAACTTTTTAACGAAGTGAGGTATTGGTCTAAAATTTGAAATATATATCCTTACAACTCCAAAGAAAATGTTGAACGACAAAATAAAAGTAGGCGTGGCATAAGAATGGGCGTAACTTAACGGTCATAAATTTAATTTGATTCAAAAAAATATTTATTGTTATTTTCATACACTAATTACGAAACTTTTGAAAGATAAGCTTTAGAAATAAAATAACAAAAATTCTTAAAGAAAACATGACTTATTTGTCAGTTTTTAAAGTCTTTCTTAGACTGCTGAAGGGGTTGGAACCGTCTTCTGATCCTGAGGAGATCCTGGCACTGCTCAAAGAGAAGGAGTGCGAAGGACTCAAGTTCGTAGGGGTAAAGCCATTTACCACAGCTAGAGCTAGGCGGGAGAAACGGAGTCTGCCGTTCTTCCTGGTGCAACTCAGTCCCGAAAGCCGTCTGGATAGTCTAAGGAGTATCAATGTCCTAGACTACCAGGTGGTTCACTGGGAAAAACTAAAAAGGAGCGAAGGCGTTATACAATGCGTTCGCTGCCAGAGGTTCGGGCACGCCGCGTCGAACTGCCAAATGCAGCCTCGATGCGTGAAGTGCGCTAAGAACCACAGTTCCGAAGAATGTCCTCTGGGTGTTGACGGAGCATCCGATAGGTCGCAGCTCTCGTGCGTGTTATGTGGAAATGTGGGACACACCGCAAACTATCGGGGTTGTCCTAAGTTCGCTGACATTAAGAAAGCAAAACTGGCTCGGCAGCAGAAGGTGGAGGTCAAACGTTCACCTGTGAGGTTTCAAACACCAGCCGTCACGTCCCAAATTTGCTACGCCCAAATGGCGTCAGGTGGGGGGCTACGGTACAGCAAGCGACTGTTGCTTCTCCGGCGCCAACGCCGAGAACAACGGAAGCTGCACCTAACATGCTGGCCATCTTGCTCGCAATCCAAGGGCAGATGGCTCAGCTGCAAAAGCAGGTTCAAGAACAGGCCAAGCGGGTGGACCAGATCTACGCGCTGCTGCCGGGCCTAACGCAACACATGTCGTAATGGGTACGCACATGGTGGAGCAAACTTTGAAGGTCCTTGCGGCGAATGTTAATTCACTGATTAGGATTGAACGAAGAGCCGCAATGTTTAAATTGCTACAAACATGTGTTGGGTGAGGGAATTCGGACCTATTATGAGAACAATGGATGGAGCGCGGGCCAAAAAACACAAAATAATAGAAGCAAGTCGGGTTGCTTTACTGTTACAATTTTTAAAGGTTGTTTCATTAATCACTTCATACCATGTACGAGAAATTTAAATGGGGAAATCGTTCTGTTGGGAGACAATCTTTCCAGTCACTTTTCTTCAGATGTAGTTGAAGCTGCGGTACTAAATAAAATCAGGTTTGTTTGTTTTCCTTCAAATTCAACACACCTTGTACAACCGTTAGATGTAGCATTCTTCGGTCCTCTAAAAAAAACCATGGAGGACCATTTTAATGAAGTGGAAAGTAAGCAAATCAAGAATAAAGATAAGTTTCCCAAAATTCTTAAAGAACTAGTAGAAGAATCCTTGAACGAAAATGGTTTGTCAACGAATTTAAAATCTGGCTTCAAAAAGTGTGGAATTTTCACTCAACAAGTGATGACAAGAATGCCTAGGGAAGAACATCTATAAGAAACAGCTACAAATTTATCATCGTGCCTTGAAGATTTGTTAAAAGAAATGAGACATGGTAAAGAAGACTCACCGGAAAGAAAAAAAAGGAGCAAGATTAGAGTTACACCTGGAAAGGGAATAAAAGCAAGTCTAACTCGCGAACGGCCCCCGAATCCTTCTTACATCGGCACTATATTTCAAACAGAATCTCAAACAAAAATCGAGGAAACATTGGCAGAGCTATTGAGCCCTTCATTCCTAGCAGATCTCATAGAAGTTGTTCTAAATACCAAAAATCCATTTGAAATAGTCCATCCATTTTTAGTAATTCGTTTCTTTTTGTACCTATTCACATCTGTTTTTTCCACAAAAATTTCTTTAACATACTTACTTTTGTTTATTGTTAATTTTTCTTAAAAAGTTTTTTTTTTAAATCTTTCTGATAATCTTATGTGTAATTTGAAATTTGACTTTGAAGTAATATCTTTTAGTTTGTATATCCTGTCCATTCGTTCGTTTTTCCTTTACTATTCTACGTGTCTTCGAAAAATAAGTTTTTTTTTTAATTTGTATATAAATAAATATACCTAATTTATTTACTTTTTCTTTTGATTTGTCGTAATAAAATACCCTAAAAGTTGAACAAAACGTTTTTCATTGTCTTATGGTCAAAGTTGAACATGTTCAGGTATAACTTTGACCATGATGTTTTTTAACAATTAAAAGCGCACAGGAAATGCAAAAACTGAAGAAAAATATTGATTTTGTTCACAATTCAACAGCCGACAACTTAAGACTAAAATCGAGTACATCACGAAACGGACAAAAACACTGCGAATATTTTTCCTACCAGACTGGTCAAAGTTAAGCAGTTTTACGGTACATACCACCTTGATCAAGTTACCGGAATAACCACCGTGTGGCGCTCCCATTGTTTCGATTTGTTTCTGTTTTTCTGTTTCTGTTAAGTTGGTAAATCTGTTGTTGACATTCGCTCTAAATCTTAGCGTCATAGCTTGACATTTGCAAAAGTTACGTAGCCAAGAGTACATCTATTTCTGTGTGTGTAGGTGATTTTTTACAATTTTAGAAATGGATTTAAATTTGCAACAATGAACTTATATTAAATTTTGCGTAAAAAACGGATTTAATGGTGCGCGAACGTTGGAAATGTTGGAAAAGTGTTTCGGCAACGATTCTCTAAAGAAAGCGGTCGATTACCAGTGGCACGAGCGGTTCAAAAGTGGTCGTGAGTCAATTGAAGATGAACGCAGTGGCAGACCATCGACACCGAAAACCGACTGATGGAGTAAAAGAAATGTTGGTCCATAACCGCAAATTAACCATCAGAGAGATAGCGGAGGACTTGAACATTGCCTATGGATCCGTCCAAGACATTTTGGTTAATGATTTGGATTTCCCGTCGTGTAGCAGAAAAGTTGGTGCCAAAAGACCTCAATTTGATGCAAAAAAAAACCGTGATTTGCGAGGCTGAATCCGATCCCACATTCATCAAAAGGATCATTACTGGAGACGAGACGTGGATTTATGAGTACGACACACAATCCAGACATCAAGCAAGTGAATGGCGTTCGTTTTCAGTCGGAAAAGAAGGCAATGCTCACGGTTTTCATGGATTACAACGGTATAATGCATCATGAATTTTTGCCAGAAGGCCAGACAGTAAACAAAGAGTATTATTTGGGCGTTGTGAGACGTTTGCGTGAAGCAATTCGCCGAAAGAGACCAGAATTGTGGGCAGAAAACTCGTGGATTTTGCACCATGATAACGCACCGTCGCACAGTGCCATCATTATTCGTAATTTTTTGACGAAAGATGCAACAAATACCATCCAACAGCCACCGATTTCACCTGATTTGGCTCCTTGTGACTTCTTTCTGTTCAATCGAGTTAAAAAACCACTACGGGGAACGCGTTTCAGCAGCCGAGAAAAAGTAATGGAAAAATCGCAGGAAGCACTGATGGACATACCGAAAACCAAATATAAAAAATATTTCGAGGATTGGATCAAGCGCTGGCATAAGTGTGTTGCAGTCGATGGGGATTACTTTGAAAGGGGCAATATAGATTTAGATGAATAAACTTGTATTTTTACTTTTCTGAATAAATTTTTGATCAAGGTGGTATTTTCATACACTCACTCATACCAACGCCACGCGGACAAATGTACTTCAATTAGCAGTAGTAGTTAAAGATCAAGAAAAATCAAGAGCAACAAAACGAAAAAAACCATTAAAGATCTACCATTTTGGAAATGTACAGGCCGTAAGCGTACACAATTTGACACTATTCTTAAGCTGTTCTCCGAATTTCTTGATCCCTAAGAGGTAACATAAGTATCTGCGGCCGATCGCTACTATATTCGCAAGGGAGAAAACCAAAAATGTTGAGACTTCATAAAGCCGTCTGGTTCAGCAACAAAATACGAAATTGAAGAAGATGTTGATCCTAATAAGAAACAGGCGGACTCGGATGTCGAACAGCTGAATTTTATTTATTATTATTTTCAAGGGATCGATACAAATGAATTTGTAAAGTCCGGGATTTTACGCAGGGGTACTATGCCCTCTATCTAGGTACTTACCGCTTACTTAACACTGCCCGATTTCGGTGATCTATTGGGAAACTGAACATCAAACTTAAATACAAAAAACGAAACCACAGATTACCGAATAAACAAAAACAATAGCACTACTAAATTAGGTTAGTGGTTGTACCAGGTAAGATATGATAAGGTGCAAAATGTAGCAAAACACGCGAGTGATATTGTACAAAACAATGCAAACACCCGATATGAGAAATCGGGGCAACTTGCAACAGCAGGATGTCAGAGTGTGGAATCTGTAACACATCTTATCTGTCGACAGCACTAAAATATAAAAATAACGAAACCCAGCTTAAAGAACAAGACGAAACCGAGAGAACGAAAAACGACGAAGACGATTAGCACAAAACGAACAAGACGAGCAGATTTGTATGAAACATTGCAATTGGTATGAAACAATAAAAACGGACAAAAGACGACTTTTTTTTGCGAACGACGAGGACGTCAGAGGATATATACTCGTACATAGCTGCACAATTTAATACTCTTCTTTTTATTATTATAAGCCGCATTTATCCAAATCCGGATTCGCTGTCAGAGGGAGACTTTGGGAACAAGACTTGATCTTCAGGCATGTAAGCGAAAGCCTGACGACGATTTTTATAAAGACTAAATTCGCCAACATAAGCATTATAAAAACCCATGCTCCGGCAGAGGAGACTGTTTCTACGTGTTCCTCAACAAAACCTATGAGCAATGTCGGAAAGTACTGCCTCCAAGATATCACGTCTGGAAACTCACACAGGTATATTGATTTTGCGGCGGATTTATCATATATAAAGGACCCTGGCCAAGGCCTGATCAACAAACCGTTGGCAAAATTGATCATATTGCTATTAACGCTAGGCATTCCTCCAGTATTTAGGATATCCGAACGTTCCGATCAGCCAACATCGACTCGGATCGTTATCTTGTTGTAGCCAAGATACAGATGGGTATATCCGAAATGGCCCAAAGCAAGCGAACCATTGTGGGGAAGTTCAACATCGAATGAGTACAACCGCAAAAGATCGCCCTTTCTGATTTAGTCTCTCTTAACCCTTCGAGGAATGTGATGCCGCCAGAAAAGACTAGAATAGTAGAGCGGAAAATAAGGGAATAACAGAGGCTCCTCAGAAGAAAAAAGAAAGAGCATGAGAAGCGCTCGAACGAGGCCTTAGAGCGGCGGTGCCTCCAGAAGAATGTTTCTAAAAAAATAAAGCGATCATGTCAATGCCGTAAAATTCGAATAAATATCTGCAAGGGTGGAGAAAGTAGAACCAAAGTCGATGCTGTAAACGGTGGTGATGAACAACATCTCGACAAAGACATGAATACAACGTATCCGTCCACGCGACCAAGTTGAAGTCAGGACAGCAATTTCCAAGCCTCAGCCTTGATTAATGCAGCAAGTGATGTTGGATACGGAGCATGGATCAACGCATCTCTAAAATCTAGGCCGACGAAACGTTGAACTGCCTCAACTACAGGGGAATAAGTCTCATCAACATCACACACAATATCTGTTTGAGAGCCTAATATCCTTCGTCATCAGTTTTACCGACCAATATCAGTGTGGTTTTAGGTCAGGAAAATCCACCATAGATCAAATTTTTGCATTACCTCAGGTCTTGGAGAAAATCAACCTCTTCGTCAATTTCAAAGCCGCATATGACAGCAGCCATAGAGCCTTATTTAATTTTGCATCCCTGCCAAACTCATTCGACTGTGCAGAATGACGATAGAGAATGAATGCTACTCAGTCAAGGTTGGTACTCATAAAACCGAAACCGTCAACCGCTGAAAAGGACTTAAACAAGGTGATGCTTTGTCATATGATTTTGTCAACATTGTTCTAGAGAGAATCGTGCCAAACTCGTCAAGTCACTTGCAGAGGCTCCATATTTGAAAAATCTGTTCAATTACTCGCACACCTATGCACAGTGAGCTGTTAATGGAGAATTTGCAACTATTAAAGCAGAATCGAAACAAAGTACGTATGTGCTGTCAACATCGACGCCTAGAACAAAATATCACGATAGGTAGCTACAACTTTGAGGTAGTAAGTGATTCATCGTGAGATGAATAGGTTACCTTGATCGAATGGACACCAGCGACCCGGGCCATAAAGATTTCGATTTCGACCCAGAGGACCAACGTGGTAGACGACGATCCCATTTTTAGTGAAGCACAAAATTGGAAGAGGACCTGATCCAACATCATATGCGTAACTGCAGGCAGCTAACAAAAGACTGCTAGTTGGAGAGGTACTCGTATGTAAGCTGAGGGCACAGATTATAAACTTACCCAGATGTCGCATTACCATACAAAAAAATGTTGATATAGTTTGCAATGAGCAAACAACGATGGGCAAACAAATAGCGTTTCTGCTTCGAGAAAAAAAAAAAACAAAAATAAATTTTCTGTGCGAAAAGCTTTTTCTTTTGCTACTCTTTGTACCGTCTGCGACCCGCGACTGTGAGACACAAATTGATTTATACATACATTTGTATGTACATATATCCATATGTAGGTACGTATGTATTTTCCCATTTGATTTTGCTAGATATATTGACCGAAGTTTCGATCTGTGTAGATCTGTGGTGTGGTAAAAAATATTTAAATTGTATTTTTTCGAAGTGAAAAGTGATTTTTTTACTGTGTGTGTCCAGTAAAATTTTTGAAGAGTTACTCTAGAAAAGGTAAAATATATTATTTAAGTTTATTTCAGGTTGATTAGGTACTTTGGTACTTACAAATACAAAAAAGTTGCGACACGCTATTGTATGCTGCAATGCAACAACTGCCCAATTTCCAGAAAGGAAAATCCGTAGATTTCCTAAAAAGGGAACTATGAGATAGAATGACTGGCTAGCACAGGCTGAAGAATCCCGTGATAGTGTTGAAGATCATAAACGCCATACATTTGTAGTAAACATTTCGCGTTTGAAATTTGGAAAAAAAAAATTAAAACACGAAGCTGTTCCTACACTTTTTATGAAAAGGAGTGAAATGTTTTTAGAATCCAATGACAATGAACTTGCTTTTGATCCTAAGAAAGCCAAAGTAAACTACTCTAACCGCAAAAGATTAAGAGTGTAAACGAGTACCGATATATCCATTGATGAACTTATAGACTACGCCAGATCTATAGATTCCATAGAATCTGTATGCAAGAAATGCGAAGCCAACACAAAAAGCAATTTTTTAATATTCAACAAATAAGTAGACTGAAAAAAATTAACAAAATCCTCAAAGAGAGAGCTAAAAAAAGTCTAAAATTCAGAAATATCCTGGCAATTAAAATCCGCAGGCTAAAAAAAGATAAAGCACAACCTAGAGAATATCAAAAGCAAGCAATACAAGAAAAAGTAGATTTCTTACACGATATAAATACAAATTTGAAAATATTTTGCAAACTCATTTTATCACAAGGCAAACGGCAATTTAGCCAAGAAGAAAGATGGATTTGCCAATGTATATTTTTCCGCTCGTCGTCCGGGTATAATTTTCTTCGCAATCAGCTGCAATTGCATTTTCCACACCCAGCTTCATTGCATAGATGGGTAAAACTTTAAAGTTTATCTCCTAGTCTAAACGAAAATGTTGTTGAGGAAATACAAAAAAATGTTTTAACATTGGAACCAAAAGGCAAAGAAGTCATTTTAATATTCGATGAGATGAGTATCCAGGCGAATTTAACATACAACAAATACGAGTATAATGAAATAATCGAGGGCTTCATTGTATATGGAGAAAATGAAAGATTAGATTTGTGTGCGAAATCAGTTTGCGTGTTCATGATTCGTGGTATATGTTATGTGCTAAATATAAACAAGTGCTTTATGATGGGATCTGTCCAAGCAATATACCAACAAAGCAGCTCGAAATTGAAGTATACAACTGTATTGACATATGTAGAAATCTGGGACTAAACGTAAGAGGCATTTGCTGTGACTAAGGCCCTACGAATCGAAGCCTTTTCAATAAATTAAAGCCGGATGAGGACAACAGTTCCTTTCTTTATAAAGAAAAAAAAGTGTGTGGAATGTATGATGTGCCACATTTAATCAAAAGTGTAAGAAACAATCTTTTAAGATCAGACTTACAAACTCTGGATAGAGTTCTAAACTGGAAAATAATTGAGTATATCCACTCGTATAATACAGAAAAAAATAATAAAACATAAATGTGTCCAAAACTAAAATATGCTCATAGAGATCCCACAGAATTTCAAAGTGAAACTAGCGGCACAAGTACTTAGCAGATCCGTGGCTTGTGCAATTTCCAGCAGAATTTATAAATAAAATCAATAAAATATTTGATTTATTGATGGAAGACCTGCACTTATTCGAAATTACTCAAATACTTGGTTTTTAAAAGAAATGCAATCATATTTAAAACAAATTCAGCCAATCAATGGAAAATGTTAACCCTTCTGTTTTAAGGGCCTGATTATGACAATTGAAAGTATTTTAATGATAAAAAAAGAATTATTCAATAATCACTGTGAGTTACATTACATACAGCGTGTCCCCTATAATTTGGGAAGTGTATCCTGGGTATGTATGGGCGAATTCGTAAACGCAAGACTTGCAAAAAGGTAATTATCTGCAAAGCAAATGTAACAGAGCAGTTGAAACGTCAAAAGCATATGTTTGCATTGCAGGTGTTAAACGTTTATGAAAGGATAACTTGCACAATTTTCATTTCTCAATATTTTAAAGCATGATTGTTCAACCAAGTTGTGTACTTATTTTGAACACCTTAACCTAACCTAACCTTGAACACCTTACTTAATGGTTGCCAAGCTACCAAATACACTAAAAAGAAAAAAAAAGAAGACATTAAACGCCTTTTATATGCAAGTATGTGGAAACAGCGTTATGACCCAAAGGATTTTGAAGCAAAGGTTCCGAATTCTTAACTTCCTGGAAATATTTAAGCTAAAAAACGCAAAGCATTATGTTTTATCCTGTGTAGCCTTGCACAATCACATAACACAGCGCCAAGGCCTAACTGAAGATTATGATAAAATTCTGGAAAATGACAGCAATCAAGTTATTCGAGAAGTCCCACAAAGAGAAGAAAATTTAAGTCGAGATAATAGAGAAGCGCAAGTTAAGAGATAATAATGACCCTCATTTCGGCATAAAACCTTTTCTTTTTAAGAAAGCAATCTGTATTAAACACTTAAATAACGAGTAAACTCATTTATTAAAAAAAAAAAAAACATAAATTAATTCATTGGAAAGAACTAAGAAACATCAAATTAATACATTACATATTATTACTTCTGTAGATATCTACACGTCATGGCTTACTTCACCACCTAACATGCCGTCTAACAAATCCTTAATCCCACTTAACATTTGCAGGCGCTTCGATTCCATCTCCATTTGCTGTTCATGCCGAATTTGTTCCTCTTCTGCATCCTTTTAAATTAAATTGGTTAATTATTTATTAATTAAATTATAGTTTAACTTACTTTTCTCTACTCATTTTTGGCATTTCAGTATATTTAATAAAATACAATTTAATATGTAATTTGCCGCCAAACATACTCGTAAATACAAAGTGAAGTGTGCAACATTACTTTGATAGTTGCACAGATGCTCTTGCTTTTGCGCAAAAAAACTGAATCTACTACGTTTTAGAACTGTTTGCTTTGCAGTAATTTTCCGTTGTGCGTTACATTTTGCGCAACATATGCGTTTACGAATTTGGCCTATATTTTAAGAAAAAAATCGTTCTACAGTAAGGGTCTATCTCCAATGCTGACATCGAGGATTTAAGGAAAGTCTTACTCGTACTTTGGTATACCCTGACGAATGTAAACGGAAATTGCTCAGTTAATACTAATGGTAGAAATTTCGTTGATGACTTTGTTTTTAGAAGAAATACTACCCTTTGTAACTGCATTTAAATAAATTTGATATCTTATTAGGGTCTTCAGATATCAAATTTCAAAGCCTGTTACATTTTTCTTGTCCATGCTAATTTTTGATTTTGAGGTACCTTTTCTCCAGAAAATGCGTAATAAACAAAACGTTTAACAATTTTTTTCTTATGAACGTAACAATAATAATAAAAAAAATTATCAGCAAGTTTGCAGTAAAACCCACAGATTTTATGATATTTGAGGAAACCTACAGCAGGTAAAAAAAGGAATTTTTGGTTTTTTACCTATGTTTTTAACAACAGTTGACAATAACAATGGTTTTCTAAGAATTATTAATTTTCCAATAATTTTTTTAAAATTCCATATCATTTAAAATTTTTTAAAGCGTGCTCGTCTATTTGACTTCCTGTTAAAACCTTCATTTCCTTAACCTGTTCCTCAAAAGTTCTAAGAAAGAGTTAGGATTCGGGTGTGAAGGTCTATTCGGAAAATTTACCAGACATAAATGGTATAAAAGATTAGAAAAAAAAGTTAATTAATCAGTTTAATGTTTTACGCCAAGGTTAATGTTGCTTAGAAAAGCTATTTGTCTGCACTTACAAATCAAGAATACGCAGACTTTTTTGATGCTTATGGCCTGAGCACAGTAAGTTCAACTAGAGCACGACGAAGATACCATGAACTTGATCCTAACCAACGACTTCCTAGTGAAGGAGTATTTGAAAATACGTATCGAAGGCTTCGAGAAGCGGGGTCAGTTTCAAATACACGACCTAATGAGAGAGCTCCACAAGTAAGTAGAATTTCGGCTGATTAAAGAATACTATTACAACAACTGATCCGAAAATTAGCATCAGACGCTCAGCTTTGCAATTCAATGTTTCCAGACATAAAATTTCGAATGTACTGCAAGGAGAAAATCTTTATCCATATCCACCATCTGTATTTACAAGAACAAGTACAAGAACTGCTTCCCAATGATTTGGAAAAGAGATTTGAGTTTTTTAACTGGTTGCTGGAGCGGAGCTAGGATGACAACGAGGTTATTAGCAGAATTCTTTGGATGGAGAAATCTTAATTTACAAGAGATGGGATCACAATTTTTCATAATCTTCATACATGGGCTGCGGAAAATTTACATAAGAGGAGACATAAATTATTTCAACACAAATTCAGCGCCAATATGTGGGCAGGTGTACTTGGAAACAAGTTAATCGGCCACTTCAAACTACCACCTAGGCTGAATTCTACAAACTATCTGGAGTTTTTGTTAAATGATTTACCAGAACTATTGGAGGACGTTCCACTAATTCAACTAGCTCCATCATACTTCCAACATGACGGGACTCCAGCTCACTATGGTCATGAGGTTAAAAATTCCCTAGATGAAGAGTAGGAAGAAATGAACCAGAGCAGTTCATTAGATTTTTTTGTATGGGGAAGAATGAAAGAACTTGTTTATTCAACCAAAATAGCAACTTTAATTGAATTGGAAGAGCGTATTCTCTCAAGCGTCATAGAATACAAATTATCTAAAACCACACAAAATCATTTGTTATTCATAGCCTTTGGAGCTTAAAGCAAAAAAAGCCTTTTTTTATAAATTTTACCCGCTGCAGGTATTGATGATTTTTTTTATTATTATTGTTACATTCATAAGAAAACAATAGTTAAACGTTTTGTTTATTACGCCTTTTCTGGAAAAAAGCGACCTCAAAATCAATAATTAGCATGGGCAAAAAATGTAACAGCTTACAAAGTAGATATCGGAAGACCATAACAAGGTATCAACTTTATTTAAATGCAGTTACAAAGGGTATTATTTCTTCTAAAAACAAAGTCATCAACGAAGTTTCTGCCATTAGTATTAACTGAGCAATTTCTGTTAACATACGTCAGGATATACCAAAGTAAGGCTTTCCTTAAATCCTCGGTAAGTGATGTCAGCATTGGAGATAGAGCCTTACTGTAGAACGATTTTTTTCTTAGAATATACCCAGGAATCATTTCATAAATTATCGTTGACGAATTAGGGGACACCCTGTATATGTTAACAAGTTCAATCAGGACCCACTTGAAAGCATTTTTGGAAAAATAATAGCAAGAAATTTTAATAAAAATAATCCAAACGCGTCTGAATTTGGCTCATTACTGGCCAAAATTATGGCTTTAAAATTTTTTTGTTTAAGTCAAAATTTTCTAATTGTGAAGAAGAAGATTCTGAATATTTACAGTTACATTGGAATGCTGTGTTGGATACTGAAAATAAAACAAAAAGATTGTCCTAACACAGGAGCAAGAGAATAATGAAAACAAATACGATCTAGTCAAATATTGTGAATCCTAACTCCTAGTGATAGAATTGCCAGATGAAGACGCCACAAGGTATTTTGCAGGTTATTGTTTTTTTAAAACACTTATAACATATTCTAAATGAGAGTAGGAGTACCACAAGGATTTGTAAAAGACAGATGTATTCAAACAATTAGGAAATAAATAAACATAATTATTTGTCTCAGCCGCAATCTTATAATACGTACATACCTACATATGTACATATGAATATCGTAAAGTAAAATAAAGTTAGCCTACAATACCTACAGTACCCACTATTTAAATTTTTTGTACGGTACCTACAAATTCTTAACATTATCGCAGATCGCATTAAAATTATTCCTGATCTTAACCTACCCTAATTTAATGTACATATTTTTATTTATATTTTTTTTTTGTATAATTTACGTGCGCCTAAGGGGTTAGATACCCTTTTACTGTTGACTGGGCGCGGGCGGAAAGGTAGAAGTAGGGGAAAGGAAAATTGTTTTGTAGTGGTTTGAAACTCAGGTGTGTTTGGTTTCGATATTCGCTCTCCAGGGGGTGGGAGTCCGAATAGGACGGACAGGTTTTTCTTCACTCACACACTGTGCTTGAAACTCTACAACAGCCAAATCTACGTGTCAGTATTATGCCTTCACACGCAGAATTTTTGTATCTGAGTTCCAATTACACAAATGAAAGACTGACTTGCCATGGGCAGGATTTGAACCTGGACCCTCCGAGTGAGAAGCGATTGCTAGCACCACTACACCACGGCCACCCCTTGTAGGTATATGCAGGTATACATACATTTGTAGGTATGTGTCTGCTCTGTCTGTTTCTCACCGTGCTCTGTCGCAGTAGCAGGCCAGGAACAGAAATACGAGAATACAAAACAAAACAAAAATTATATGTCGCTGTGGGTATGTCACAAACTCTACGCTGGTGATGAAAGCTTTTCGCAAAGCAAAAGAAAGGGCTTTTGCACAGAAAATTTATTTTCCGTTTTTTTTTTTCGTTTTGAAGCAGAAAAGCTTTTTGTTTGCCCATCGTTGTTTGCTCATCGCAAAAAAGATCAAAATTTTTTGGTATGGGGATGCGACATCTGGGTAGGTTTATTATCTGTGCTGAGGGCCTGGTCCACTTTAGATTGTAGCGTGTAGTGATCCACGATTAGCAATTCGTTTATTCGGAGAATGCTCTGAAGTAAACAAGCTTCTTGGCTGCATATTGCGATACTGGTTCAACTCAAACATTAAAGCTTCTAAGACCCTAACTTTGTTCTGCACTTGTTGTTGGTGAGAATGTTTGTTTATATTTTCAGTAAAAACCCAAATAATTTAAAACGTTTCCTTCCTATATCCATCTAGAAGTGATAGCCCTAATTGTTGTACTAAATACTCTGTTGTAGAAAATATGTACATATGTTATATGTATCATATTTGAATTTTGTACAATCAATTGCAAAGTTATTAAAAATAAGCCATACGGGTTACTGTAAACTCTCAATCGATTGAAGGCCATCCAATATGTTAGGTGCGTCGAAATACGGAATACCAGCGCTTTAATAATTCATGAGACAAAATTCAATGCTAGAATAATTTGTTGGGAAAAAATACAAATGTCTTTTAGAACTAGAAAAACTAAATTATTTAGAATCCTTTTTTATAATATTGTTTCTCACCTAAGAAGACACACGATTTAACGATATTTGTTTGCCATTCACTCCTCAGTTTGTTTTGAACTTTTCGTAATTGAATATCTGTTGAGTTGTACTCGTATTCAAGGGTTTTTTTCTTTTATCTGTGGTGTTTTTTTTGTTTAGTATGCTTTAACACATACTTGCTCAGTATCTTTGGGTATCTATTGTATATACTTGTATACATATTTACTTTTGTATTGATTTTGGAACACCGGACGAATAAATTTGTTCCAGGTCACCAAAACTCGTACTGCTTCCGAACTAGGTACTCGTAAATGCTTGAGTGTATGGAGTTCAATTTTTATTCGATAGTGTCCGGCTAAATGTGGACAAGTGTTGGTAGTTTAATGACTTATCGCATTTTATTTTATCAAAGTGTCATCACTGTTCTATTAACAAAATGGCTGTAAGTAATTAAATTCAATTTATTTCCTTTTGTACGACAAGTTACGTTAGTTTATCTAGGTCGTACGAGTATGTAGATGAGGTTCTTATATTTTTAGATTATTGCAATCTCGTAATTGACAAAAATCGGATATACGAGTACAATCGATGTAATTAGTGACTAATTAATTTTATAATTAAAAAAGTTAATAAATTCAGAACTCTGTAGCATAATAACATAAAGTGACAAACGCCTTCAGCCATTACATAAATGCCAACATAAAGAAAGTTTTAGTTTGCAAAGGATGAGCTAGGCTCAACAAAATAGTTACATGTTGCCCTGAATCAGAGGAACACTTTTGAGGACACGTAGAACACCATGATAATGGTCTAAATAAATGAAATGCATTTGGAAATGAAGGTGCTAAAGAAAGAAAACTAACTAGAATCAAAAATGCGACAAAGATTATTCAATACTACCAGCTCGTGTAAACGCGAGTAAAACACTTGTTGCTTTTGTCATACATATGTATGTATTATACTAATGTGCTACGTTCACTTATTCAGGTGATACGAACCAGAAAAGTACGAGTATCTTGCTCGTTGGTATACATACTGTAAGAAAGAAATCAGCTTAATTTACTACACAAGCCAAGAAAAGTAATCGTCTATGACCAACCACTATATTCCTTGAAATGAAATTCCTTCTCTTCCATCGAATAAAAATGTGAAGTTCGCCTTAAGTTATAAAGGAGCACTTAGAGTAACAGACAGCACTAATCCTCTTGGCATTTATCTATAGAAATTCGCCGTAATATTTTTCAGTATTATATCCTAGCATTTGTAGTATTTGTCCGGCATCGGAATCTCCTTCTTTTCTATCCTCTTATAGACACCCTGCACGTATGCGCGTAAGTGGTTATTAGCACCCTTAAAATGTTTGCACACAGCGCTGGTGAAGAGCACTAACTTACCTGCCTAGTTCGGTCTTTAGCTAACTGCCTCCAATTGCCCATTCCAAGTCGGTTAAGTTCCCCTTCTGCTTGTGCGTAAAACCGTCCAGATTAGATTCGAAGACTCCGCGGGCTGATTGGTATCCATTTGCTTTACATGTCCTAAACATCTCAGGTGTCTGATGCGCAGTTTTCTGACTAAGTCGATTTCGCTGTGCAGCTCGTATAGTTAGCTGGTGAATCTTCTCCTCCAAAGCCCATCAGCGCAAACGAGACCGAATATTTTCCGAAGGTTTTTTCCCTCGAAACGACAGAGGATATCCTCATCCACTTTCTATAGAGTCCATGTTATAGCGCCATAAAGTAGGACTGGGATGATCCAGGTCTTATATAGAGTCTCCTTGGTTTTTCAGGATGGAGCCTTACTACTCAGTTGCCTCTTTAGCCCAAAGAAATAGCGATTTACAAGATTGGTTCTTCGTTTTATTTCTACAGAGGCATTCTTGCCAGAATGTGAAGGTAGACTAAGTCCTTTACTACCTCGAAATAATAGCTGCCGATTCGTCAATGTTGTGTGTCCCTTCTTGTTGACATCATATACTTGGTTTTGCCCTCATTCAACGCTAAACCGATTTTGTCAGCTTCCGTTTCAGTACGTGCGAAGTCACGGCTGAGAGCACGCTGAGTTCTCCCAATCGAACTCAGTTACATGACAGCACGTCACTTTGTCTAAAATCCTTTTTGAGGGAGCCAATCAGGTGAATTCGGTGGCTGTTGGATGTACGAATAATGATGGCACTGTGCGACGGTGCGTTATTATGGTGCAAAATCCACGAGTTTTCTGCCCACAATTCTGGCCTATTTCGGCGAATTGCTTCACGCAAACGTCTCATAACGCCCAAATATTACTCTTTGTTTACTGTCTGTCCATCTGGCAAAAATTTATGATGCACTATACCGTTGTAATCCATGAAAACCGTGAACATTGCTTTCTTTTTGGACTGAAAACGACGTGTTTTTTTTTGGTCTCGGCTCATTTGGTGCACGCTATTCACTTGCCTGATGTCTTGATTGCATGTCGTACTCATAAACCCACGTCTCGTTTCCAGTAATGGTCCTTTTGATGAATGTGGGATCGGATTTAGCCTCGCAAATCACCTCTTTTGCGACGTCAACACGCTCTCTTTTTTGCATGAAATTGAGGTCTTTTGGCACCAACTTTGCTGCTACACGACGGGAACCCAACTCATTAACCAAAATGTCTTGGACGGATCCATAGGCAATGTTCAAGTCCTCCGCTATGTCTCTGATGGTTAATTTGCGGTTATGGACCAACATTTCTTTTACTCCATCAATGTTTTCGTCGATTTTCGATGTCGATGGTCTGCCACTGCGTTCATCATCTTCGATTGACTCACGACCACTTTTGAACCGCTCGTGCCACTGGTAAACGACCGTTTTCTTTAGAGAATCGTTGCAGAAACACTTTTCCAACATTTCCAACGTTCGCGCACCATAAATCCGTTTTTTACGCAAAATTTAATACAAGTTCGTTGTTTTCTAAAATTGCAAAAAATCACCAACACACACGGAGATAAATAGATGTACTCTTGGCTACACAACTTTTGCAAATGTCAACAACGGATTTACCAACTTAACAAAATAAAACAGAACAGAAATCGGAACAAAGGGAGCGCCATGGTGGTTATTCCGGGAACTTTATGATCAAGGCGATATAGTTCGTCTTTATAAATGCTGTCGTATGCGGCTTAAAAATCGATGAAAAGATGGTGGTTATCAATTTCAACTTCTTGGGTTTTTTTTCCAGGATCTGCAGGAGTGTGAAGATTTTGTCGATTATGGACTTTCCTAATAGTCACTCATCATATGACATTAAGACCTTGTATCCGGGAATGCGGTGTTGAGATTCTATTTATTAGGGATACACTCTTCCATATTCTCGTCGCCGATTTTGACTCCACTAAAAGGTTTACTTCTTCATCTCTACTGGGTCTTACTGTGGGTAACACTTCCGTATGTTATTTTAGGAGTACAACATCTCGATATCATCGGTAGCTCACTTCTCGTGGTCTTTTTTCTTCTTTTGGAGAAGCCGATGCGCTTCCCGTCTCTTCTGCTCGTAGAATTCACGAGCAGCTCTCGTCCTTCGTTGCAGTGCGGCTTTTGTAGGTTTCTTATTTAGCTGCATATGCTTGCCAGTATTCCTCATCAATCCAGGGATTTCATGGTGGTAGTCGGGTAAAACCCAGCACATCAGTTGTGGCGTCTCTGATGCCACGTTGGCCGTGTTACCACTGGTCTTAGGTACCTGATGCTGGCGGCCTGGAAGTTGTTGAGAGATTTTGCGATACGCATTCGGCGAAGATTCTGGCCGTCTTTCGCGATTACAGCTTTTCTACTTTATATCTTCCCACAGTAGTGATTTTATTTTTTGTGGTGCTTGGAAATCCGCATTCGCACCTGATCGATTTTTGAGATTTCTACAATGCTATCGTGTTCTTTAGGATTCCATGTATATATTATCCAAATTGGGATCAACACCGGGTGAAACTCAATGTGTTGTGGGAATGAAGAATTCGATTTTTCTCGATGACATAATATTTATTATTTAATTTTTGTTTTGCTAACTCTAATTAATGTTAAGGCCAATTTAAGGTGTCACGTATATATTGTTTTTTATATTTGCAGAATCCAATTAAATCGGATAAAGAAATACTAGAAAATTCAATGCTGGAGGATGACCCAAATGGAAATTCAGCGTTTGAACAAATTTCATCTCAAAAGAAAGCACCAAGATGGGGGCCACAGCACAAAGGAGCACAAGAGTTGGCGAATCTTTACAGTCCAGGTAGAGTTTATTAAATCGCATTTAAATACCGCCAGTAAATTCTGGAAAAATCTCATAATTAGGAGGCATTTTCACATATAATAGATAAATATTTTGATTTTAAAATAGCCATTGAATGTATAATTTTTTTGGGGGAAAGCTTTGCTGAAAAACGGTACAGTAGTCTTGAATAAATACGAAGATATTGAGATGAAACCCTTATCTTAAATTCATTTTACAAGTTCAATACCAACCACTCTGCAGGATGGCAATTTAAAATTGAAGGCGATGTCAGCTGGCTGTCATCGGTACAATAATTAGTGGAGTGCTAAATTCTTTCTTCATTAAAAAGATTTATAATAGTGGTTTTTGGAAGATGTAGGGATTGTTTCTAAATAAAATATAAGTCCTCATAAGCATACGCTTACTTACTTAATTAAGGTCGCGCTACATTCCAGGTAGACTTACGCTGCAACCTATAAGCGTCTCCAGCCAGCTGCCTCCAATTTCGCACGCTAAGATGGTTCAGGTCCCCTTCCATTTGCGTGCGCCAACTGAGTCGCGGTCTTGTAACTTAGCGTTTATGCATACGGAACCGAACATCATCCGATGAATTTTCCTCTTAAAGCAGCCAAGAGCATGCTTTTCTATATTTGATAAAGTCCATGCCTCGGCCATAGAGCAGGACTGGGATTATTAAGGTCTTGTGAAGGATCACTCTTGTTGTCTGAGAGAGGGCTTTACTAGTCAATTGCCTTCTTAGCCCAAAGAATCAGCGATTGACGAGCGTTATCAACGCTGGTGTTGTTGTTTGAATTCATAGCGGAGCCTATCAATCAGCCATCTGTCGATGGTGACGTTCTGTCCGAGACGTCGGTGTTGGGTGTCTTTCGTCGTCTTTCTTGGACGGAATTGTTAGTCTACATCGTCCAGGTTGAAAGGTTCATTCTGCCTGACAGCGGTTCATCAATTCCGCTTTTTCCAAATCCTCTACATCGACTCCGACTCTTTTTCTATGTTCCCCTGTTCGTCTCTGCAGGCTTCGGGTCGGTGTTTGTGTCCGTGGCATGTTTTTTGTAACTTTTGGTAAAACTTCTCAATCTCATTCCTGGAGTAGCATCTCTCAATTTTCTAGACCGCGCTCGTCTCATGCTCCTTCTTTGTCTTCCTGAGAATCCGGTGTTCATCTGCTCGTAGAGCTCGTGAGCAGCTCTAGTTCATCTAACATATATAGCGCTATATATATCTTTGTACACCTTTTGTTTAGGTGCAGAGGCTTCGTTGTGGTGACCAAGTGAAACCCATCACATCAGGCTTTTGGCAATGTTGCCACTGCCACTTTTTTGGATGCTTGATGCTGGCGGCATATGACCTTTTAAGAGACTAAGGGAGACTCGATCGGAAAAGGATTCCTCGATCTCTTGAGATTGTAGCCATCCAACGTCCAACGATGTCCTGCATATCTGCAACCGTACCTTGGCTACAGCAAAGTAATCGTCCGAGTTGATGTTGGGCCCTCGGGACTTTCGGATGTTCATAATACTGGAGAAGTGCTTTGCGTCCATCGCAATTCGATCAATTTGGTTGACGGTTGATTAACCAGGAGTTCTCCAAGTCCCCTTATGAATATCGATATACCGCTGCAAAGTCCATTAGCCTGAATCCGTTGAGGTGGTGTACTTTCTGCCAATACTACCAAAGATGCCCTCTCTACCCAGCTTTGCAATAAAGTCGCCAAGGACAATTTTAATGTCATAACTAGGGCACTGATCGTAAGACTTGATCAAGAGCTCGTAGAAGCTGTCTTTGGCGTCGTCATCTTTCTCCTCTATAGAGGCGTGCGCGCATATAAGACTAATGTTGGCAAATTTATCCTTAATACGGATTGTTACGAGACGCTCGTAACATGCCGGAAACTGAAGACTAAGTCTGCCTCTAACAATAAATCCGCATCAAAATAAGCGTTGCTTTTCCCATCTCGATAACAATCGCCCTAGTAGATGTCCCAGTTCGTCATGTCCTTTTTGTCAGGCGCATCTCATCTCATTTCTTGGAAGGCTTTGCAATCGTCTAGGGCCTCAGCTAGTTATTTGGCTAGACGTGGCCTATTAAGGGACCTAACATTCCACCTGCAGGTCCGAAGTTCGTTGTCCTTGTTACATTTTGCAGGGGTTGTCAACGTAGACTTATCTTAAGTAACTTAAGTTTTTTTTTCCATGGCCGAGCAGTTATCCCAGCGGCGCCAAATACCTGGCCGTCCGATAAACGTTGAACGTCGTTTCAATAAGTCGATTGTAGCAAGTGGCACAGTCCGTTTGGGATCACATGTCCTCTAAGCCTTCCAGTTGCATTTAATTGGTTAACATAGAGCAATAGCGGTCTTTACTTTCTGTAACCAACTTACTGGGATCATCTTGGAAGAAGTACGATCCAATGTCACCTCCGTCATTAAAACCACACCAAAGAGTAAATTTCTTCGCATGCAATGAATGCTTCGCTCGATCAGATGCGACAGTTTAGCTTATGGTCATTTGGCTTTAGCTTCTGGGTCAATACGATTTTATACGGACGTATAGCCAAGTCGCAAAATACCACACAGGAACGCAGCGGAATCGATTGATTGTGGACTTTTTAACTTCTGGCGTTTGACTGTGTCACAGACACATTATGGAACAACTAAGTCGATTCAAATTTTTTTTACAAAACGCTCAATTATCAGGACGCAACTAACAGCGATATTAGTAAGGAATCGCTCTCGTAATATTATTTTTACTTTGCGCCACTTTGCCGATTACTTCGCGAATGTTTTGCCACTGAATTTGGCTCGTAATGAGTGGTGTTTGGTGTTTCGCTCATTTACCTTATGACACAGCATACATCTTTGGGAGTCGCAAGTTGAGAGCGAAAATCTCGAAAGTGGGAATTATCTAGGGATTGCTTTCTGATGTGTGCTAAAGCAGAGTAGATCTAGCCGAAGTCATTGTTGGAAATACTCAATCACTGTGAGTGCTTCCAACAGCGCAGTGTCCCATTACTATACCTAAACATGTGGATATCTCTTCTCCTGAGGGTTATCAGCTTTCTTGAACGTTTTGGATCGAGTATGGATCATATGATATAAGTTTAGATATCTCATAGTTGTCCCGATGGTCTGAGTGCTTAAAACTAATGTAGCACTACAATTTGAGTTGTAAATCGCACTTTTGAAAAGGCCTTCTTGCGTTCAGTGCTTTTTGTTTCGCTCTGCAACATTACCTTTCCGCCTCAATTTCTTAGTATTTGGGGTGGGTATGATTTGTTTGCAAGCGCTGATGGAGTAGCCTGAGCGAGTGAGTCATGGACCTTTCCTCTTTTTGAGCATCCTCACGCTACATTTTTAACACGAAACTTAATATAGAAATCAAGATGGGGTTGGGTTTCTCTGGCAAGTGGCCGAACATCACCAATATCGCTGATTGCACTTCCGATGAAGTTTTCTGAGATCTGGTACTAGCTGGGATTTAGTTTTAAAAACTTGTATTGCATTCGTAGAACCACCTAAGCAGCAATCTTCAAGCAGCAAATTGTAGTGGATGGTTGTCCGTCAGGCTAGCACATTTTGGCAACCGGAACTACGAAACTATTTTTCTTCGCCTCAGAAAAATCGCCTTTCTACCGTGACAACCCAAGATGAGAAAGTAGATCTTTTCTAGCTGACCCTCGGGATGAAGCACTGGTGAAAGGTTTCTCTTTTCTGTTATTGTTTGACACAATTGAAGATATACTAATAGTGCCTCCAAGGCTGAGGTTGAACAGGTGCTCTTATCCTTGTCTGTACTGTCAATGAAAATGAGGTCCCTCAGGAATGTTTAACTTTTGACATTAAAGTGTTAATCGCATGAGTAGCTGTAGAAATACGGTCGATCTGCACGGTCAATGTAAGTTAGTTCGCAAATGTTTGCAGATGACAAATTGATTCAGCCCAGTGACTGAAAAAGGATTGAGAACGAAGGTAGGATGTTTACCTCTTCATTTTCGCTGACAAGGGTTAAGGGTGTAGTCATACTTAAGCCTCAATATAAGCGTAAAGAGTGTGGTCTTTATAAAATTGACGGAAATTAGTTCCCAGCTAAGCCTCTAACTTTCATTTAAGAGAGGAGATGCCAATGTCAAGTGCATTATAGTTAACAACAGCATGACGAGCGTGCCCTTGCTGTTACAATCATACGGGCTGGTGCGTATTCTTACGTTAATTTCTTCCGAAGATTCTTCTAAGAATTTCTTAAGGTGAGCTTAGTCCATATGGAACGGTTGCGGCAAGAATCTGAGCCAGGAATGGAATGTAGTCGGGTCTCTACGGAAGGCTGATGATGAAGGATCCGCGCTGATGTCTTTTTAATAGACCACGGTATTAGATTTCACCCTTCGTAAGGAATATTGAGCCAGATTTTCAAGTGGAGATATATGCAATCGTGATGCCAGTGAACTGAGTTGAGTTGTGAATGATCAGTGGAGAGGGCGAAGTATTTATATCTTTCGCAATACAAAGAAATCCTTACACCACTTCCGAGCTAATTGGAGAATGCAGGGCTTCCCTGATCGCAGTCGGAGGATTGAATTTCTTGCTATTTTCTTTTATTTATGCAGTAGGTCACTATAAGAACGCCGTTTAGTTTAGAAGGCAATGCCTTGATGAAAGATTCTCTGGAATCGAATTTGTGTTACACCCATGTGAGTGTAACTTCAGATGGTATGAAATACTTTCCGACATCAGGGATTTCCTACTGTCCATCGGTAGCACATTTCTTCGACTTTGCCCGCTAAGGGATGGTGACACAACATCCGGCGACGCATGCTGTGAGAGTGATGACAAGATCACATATTAGAAAAACTGAGAAATTTCAGTAAAAGCAACATAAAAAGAGTACAACGGAATAGTTCTTTGTCTGAGGGTTCTGTTCTGGCAGAAAAAAAAGAAGTTGGTTTTGGTAGGCTTGGTCCAGAATCGTTAGTCCTTACATTGTGGACAAATATGGTGGAGAAGGAATAGTTAGTATGTACAGAGAATTGTTAAGATAAAGTTGACACATATAGGAGTCACCAGACGACCTGTTACTTCATTCTAAACTCTGAAATTTGTAACACTTGATCTTTCTACTTAAATGAACTCCAAGAAAAACTATAGTGCGTGGCAAGGCATCTAATATGGGATCAATGTCGTACCTTTATCACTAGAGATGTCTGATTATTTCGTTATACGTACTTTCTTCTTTGTATACATACTCGTAGATTCATTCATTTTTCCTTTTTATAGGTAAACGAGCTCAGGAAATCATCTGTGTCTACACGTGCATCACTTTAATGATCATCGATTTAATATTGATAGTGAAGCACTTTCGAATCGATCGAATTAGTGTTGCATTTGTGTCAGCATTCTTTGGGATTGTAACGGCAGACTTTGGTTCTGGCCTGGTACATTGGGCCGCCGATACATGGGGAAGTGTTGAACTTCCCATCATTGGAAGGGTAATTATTCAACAATTTACTTAAGCTATAGATAGCTTAAAGATTCATTCATTTTGTATTTTTGATAGAATTTCCTTCGACCCTTTCGAGAGCATCATATTGATCCAACATCAATAACAAGACATGATTTCATTGAAACTAACGGTGATAATTTTATGGTTTGCATTCCAATATTAGCTACACTGGCGTACAACTTTATGACAAAGTCATCTCAGGATATTCAAATAGACTTTGGATGGAGTTCGTATTTATTTCTATGCTCGATATTTGTAGCGATGACGAATCAGGTTTATAGTCTTTTGATTTACAGTCTATCTTCATTCAGTATCTGATTTTTCTTATGATTTTTTTATTTAAGATCCACAAATGGTCGCATACGTATTGGGGTCTGCCAAAGTGGGTGCAGTTTCTACAAAACCATCATATAGTTTTGCCACGTAAACATCATCGGATTCATCATGTGGCACCACACGAAACATATTTTTGTATAACCACTGGCTGGCTGAATTGGCCTTTGGAAAAACTGAGGTAAGTTGTTTAGGGAAATGAACAAAATAAATATTTTTCAATTCTGAAAAGGATACAAGTAAAATTGATTTAACATTTATAACTTAAAACCTTAAACTACGATACGAGAATAGATTGCCTAAATTAGTTAAGAAGTAGAGATTATAGGGAATAAAGAAGGGATTAAGGATGGGTAGTTAAAGAAAAGAAATGCGAGAGTACTGCACTTTTAAAGATTGCACGGTTAGAAATGAGTTTGATTCGCGGTGGCAGTGAATTCCATAGTTTGACAGTATGAATGGATAATAAACGACTTGAGTTCCAATATGTGTGGCGGAAAGGAACGATACTTGAATTTAATCGAAAAACGATTAAAGACGAGTTTTGTTAAATAAGTAGGACGGACATTTATTGTTAATGATTTTATGTAGGAATATACAATTTCTTGTATTGATGTATTACTGGAGTGTGTAGCCTAATAGCTTTGTTGAGTGTTTAGAAATATGGTCATATCTACGGAGGCCGTATACGTAGCGCACCGCATCATTGAATGCTGAAGGGTTTTCCAATAGGGACTTGACAACTTTGAATTTAATTTGTGAACGCACTCTTTCACTAATCAATTTATTCACTGTCACTGTCAATTTATTCAGTAAACTCAAAATTTTCATCATGGTAAAGTACACTAACGAGCAACGTCTGCAAATTATAAAAATTTTCTACCGAAATTCGGAGTCGGTGACTGCAACTTTAAGAGCGTTTACTCCAATTTTCGGTGGTACTTCGCGCCCTAGTAGACAGGCAATAACAAGTTTAATGCAAAAATTTGAGTCTACATATTCTTTGTGTGATGTTGCCATGTCAGTGAGACAACGGGTTGGTCGAAGTGTCGAAAATATCGCTGCTGTTCAGGCGTCCGTAGCAAACGATCCAAATCAGTCAATACCACGGCGTTCTCAAGAATTGGGCATCGCTCAGACCACATTATGGCGTATTTTGCGTAAGCATCTTGGTTTACACCCATACAAGATCAAGCTGACTCAAGAATTGAAGCCGATGGACCATTTGAAGCGACGTACGTTCTCCGATTGGGTTCTGGAGAAGATGCGCCAAGATGATGAATTTCATCACCAAATCATCTTCAGTGACGAAGCTCATTTTTGGCTCAATGGGTTCGTCAATAAGCAAAATATGCGTTATTGGTCGGGTGAAAATCCATACGTGCTTCATTAATCACCACTTCATCCACAAAAAATAACTGTTTGGTGCGGTTTGCATGCCGGCGGCGTTATTGAGCCATATTTTTTCGTCGACGATAACGATCGTCACGTTACTGTGAATGGTCAGCGTTACCGCGCCATGATCACCGATTATTTTTGGCCCGAATTGGAAGATATGGACTTGGAAGACATGTGGTTTCAACAGGATTATGCCACAAGCCACACAGCATACGCTACAATCGATTTATTGAAGAGTAAGTATGGTGAGCGTGTTATCTCAAGAAATGGGCCAGTCGATTGGCCGCCTCGTTCGTGCGATTTAACGCCGCTTGACTATTTTCTGTGGGGCTACGTTAAGATATTGGCTTATGCCAACACGCCGACGAGCTCAGAGCCAACATTGAACGCGAAATAGCGGCCGTTTAGGCCGAAATGTGTGGCCGAGTCGTTGAAAATTGGTTCCAATGAATCGACCGAAGCAAACGTGCCCGCGGTGGCCATATGAACGAAGTCGAGTTCCATTCATAAATGTTTTGATTGTACTTCAAGCCGATAATAAAGTTTTCTCAAATGGTTTGCGTTTTATTTAAAAAAAAAAGTTGTCGAGTCCTTATTGGAAAACCCTATATATTTAATAAATTGACTTACATATAAGAGCAACGTACCATTTTTCAAATTTCACTAAAAAAATTAAAGACTGGTTATTCACATTATGATTTTGTCGAATCCTTTGTATAGTTTGATTTAGATGTACCACCTTGATCAAAATATTCCCGAAATAATCGTGTGGCGCTCCGATTTGAGTTCTGTTTTTTAGCGTCATAGCTTGACATTTGCAAATGTTACGTAGCCAAGAGTACATCTATCTGTGTGTGTGTTGGCGATATTTTACAATTTTGGAAATGGATTTAAATTTGCAACAACGCACTTGTATTACATTTTGCGTAAAAAACGGATTTAATGGTGCGCGAACGTTGGGAATGTTGGAAAAGTGTTTTGGCAAAGATTCTCTAAAGAAAATGGTAGTTTACCAGTGGCACGAGCGGTTCAGAAGTAGGCTTGAGTCAATCGAATATGATGATCTCAGTGGCAGACCATTGACATCGAAAACCGACGAAAACATTGATGGAGTAAAAGAAATGTTGGTCAATAACCGCAAATTAACCATCAGAGACATAGCGGAGCACTTCAACATTGCCTATGGATCCGTCCAAGACATTTTGGTTAATGATTTGGGTTCCCGTCGTGTAGCAGCAAAGTTGGTACCAAAAGACCTCAATTTCATGCAAAAAAGAGACCGTGTTCACGTCGTAAAAGAGACGATTTGCGAGGCTGAATCCGATCCCACATTCATCAAAAGGATCATTACTGGAGACGAGACGTGGGTTTTTGACGAAAAATGCAACAAATACCACCCAACTGCCACCGAATTCACCTGATTTGGCTGCCTGTGACTTCTTTCTGTTGAATCGAGTTAAAAAATCACTACGTGGAACGCGTTTCAGCAGCCGAGAGGAAGTAATGGAAAAACCGCAGGAAGCACTGATGGACATACCGAAAACCGAATATAAAAAATGTTTCGAGGATTGGACCAAGCGCTGGCATTCGTATGTTGCAGTCGATAGGGATTACTTTGAAGGGGACAATATAGATTTAGATGAATAAACTTGTATTTTTAATTTTCTGAATAAATTCTTTTTGATCAATGTATATGTGTATAATTAAGGAATTGTTAAGCTCTTGTATTTATTTTCATTTTTTCTTTTCTTTACGAGCTTGCGAATCTAGATTCTTTTTATTTTTCTTTTATTATTTTTGCAATCTATAATTTAAATATTGTCATTTTTTTTTAAATTTTAATTTTAAATTTGATGTGTCATTCACCACTAACCTCAGGTTCCAGAATGACCACTTAACATACATTATATTTACTTCCTTGTTAATAATATTAAGTTAAATGAATAAAATGAAATGAAAATGAAATGAAATAGGATATTCAAGTCAAATTTTCTTGTAGATATTGGTATAACTTGAGATTTTAGTGGGTTTAGAAGCAGCCCATTAACGACGGACCAAGCATATATTCGGGAAAGATCTTCATTAACCAGCTCAAAGATCTGGTTAAAGGGTTTCCTTAGGTGAGGTTGAACATCGTTAGCATAAAGATGCACAGATGTTTGCGTGCAGACTGATGGGAGATCATTGATGAACATGCAGAATAATAATGGGCCAAGAATTCACCCTTGAGGAACTCCTTGAACTAAAGCTTTAGCGAAGAGGATTTGGAGCCAGAGGTAACTCTCTGAAATCTTCTTGATAAATAGCTACCAATAAGTTTAACAGCCCTATCACTAAAGCCAAACAAGTTTTTTAGCTTCCACTTTAGGATGTAAAAGGGTTTGAGCTTCTTCGGTCTGATAGGGTCGGTCGCGTCGGAGGGGGAGCTGCATTGTATGTTCGGAATACTCTCAATTTTGAATTTGTATGCAAATCAAGCCAGGACTTTCCTCTCGAATACTATTTCATAAACATCAAATGTAGTCATGAGAAAATATTGATTGGTGTAGTCTACAGACCAAATAACTCCATCTCTTTTGCTCCACTCTTTACCACCCTTGAGGAGAAAGGCTACATTGCCACTAACATCATTATATGCGGCGACTTTAATTGTAATCTGTTAGATACATCCGGCTCCATAGGCTTTTTGGAACAAATGAAATCGCTTGATCTAAACCCGGTTAACACGTCTACCCCTACCCATTTTACGACCACTGCTTCAACTCTGATCGATTCAATTTTTGTATCCGATATGGGTAAAGTCCTGTTATATAGCCAACTCTTAGCACCTGCATTCTCTAAACATGACTTGATATATATAACTTTCCAAGCTAAAAATGACTTTGTTGAGTCTAAAGTCATGTTTAGAGATTTCCATAACTTAAATTATGCTCAATTGCAAGCTGATACTATAGGCACAAGTTGGGACCGTATTTATCGGATGCCCCTCATCAATGATCAAACTAACTTTCTGCAGGAAAAAATTGCTTTCCTCTTTAACAAACATGTGCCGTTAAAAACAAAACCTGCTAGGCCCACTCACCTTCAATGGTTTACCCCTAATATCCTACAGCTTATGAAAAAGCGTGATGATGCCTATAAAAGCTGGAAAAAATACAGAATGCCTGAGTTCTTAAATATATATCACAAATTACGTAATGAAGCGGTTTCTAAAATAAGAAACGCCAAGCGTGTCTTCTACTATCTGAAGTTCGGTAGCTGCTCCTCAGGCAGAGAGGTTTGGAAACATATCCGTGAACTCGGGTTAGGAAAACAAAGGCCTAAAACTCCCGATGATATAGACTGCAACCACCTTAACTCAACGTTTTTAATGTCAAGTGATCCACCCTCAGTAAGCTTAACTACTTTCGACCAGCCACCGGATGATTGTAGAGAATCATACTTTAAATTCTACAGATTACGCGAGGAAGACGTTGCAGAAGCGGTACTATCGATCAAATCAAATGCTATGGGGATCGATGAAATTCATCCAAAATTTGTTAAGCTTCTGCTTCCATATTTACTGCCTTTTATAACGCATATCTTCAACTCAATTTTAACGACGTCAGTCTTTCCCACTCATTGGAAAGACGCTAAAATTATTCCTATTCCAAAGAAATCGAATGGAAATGCAGTGGAATTCAGACCTATCTCAATTCTGCCATTCCTTTCAAAAGTTTTTGAGAAATGTATTCTCAAACAGATTCAAATCTATCTACAGTGTAAAGAATTGCTTTGTGAGAATCAATCTGGCTTCCGTCAAAAACGAAGTTGCAAGACTGCGTTATTATTGGTAACTGATAAAATTAGGAAAGCTATTGATGACAACCATGTTACAATGCTAACGTTACTTGACTTTTCGAAAGCATTCGACACCGTTAATCACACTATACTTTGCTTAAAGCTCAGAAAAGAGTTTAAATTTTCATTGCCCTCTACAAAACTTATATTTTCTTACTTAGAAGGAAGACGACAACAGGTTGTACCGGGAAACCGATGTTCATGCTATTTGCCTATAAAGAGGGGAGTACCGCAAGGCTCCATTCTTGGACCATTGCTTTTTTCGCTCTACGTAAATGAACTGCCAAAGGTTGGCGTGCATTGTGCAATTCATATGTTCGCTGATGATGCCCAGATCCACTTAAGTTCTCCCATGAATTTGGTTCACGAAGCCACTGCGCAGGTGAATGAAGATCTCCAGCGTATACTTGGTTGGTCAGCTAAGAACGAACTGCGTCTTAATGCTCAGAAAACAAAAGCACTTGTGATCCATAAAAGAAAACTGGACCTTACTCACTTTCCAACAATCCAACTAGCCCAAAGTCCAATAGAGTACGTCGACTGTGCCAACAACCTGGGCCTGATATTTAACCGGACCCTTACTTGGTCTACCCACATAAACGCCACTATAGGTAACATATATGGTGGATTACGTGCTCTCTGGACTGCACATCGCTTTGTTCCTACACGGACAAAGCTCTTGTTAGCAAAAACTCTCCTAATACCGATTCCGCTATATTGTTCTGAAATCTTTTGCTGCCCCGACTACGACTCCAGACGAAAGCTCAATGTCGTATATAATAATATTGCCCGATTTGTATTTCACCTAAAACGATATGACCATATTTCCTTTTACTCAAAGTAAATCAGCGGATGTACATTTGATAATGTGCTCAAATACAGAACGCTAAGTCTCTTGCATGGCATAATTCAAACGAAGCAACCAGCATACCTATTCAATAGGCTACGCTTCCTTCAGTCAGGTAGATCATGTATGCTTTTTCAAACGGGCTATGCCTGCTTGACGTCTGAACGCCAATTCTTCCTAAACTCCGTACGCTGTGGAATTCTTTGCTCATAAATATTAGGAAAATTAGAAGCACAAAACAATTTAAAACCTCTCTCTTAAAATACCTGGCCAATGAAACTAATTAGATTTAGAATTTTAAACGCTTAAAATGTTCAATTTGTTTGTAAAGCCAATTGTTCTTTTCTATTCTTTTTCTCTCTTTTACTTTATCTTACTTACCTTATTTTATTTTATTTTGTTATCACTTCCTGAATTCTTATTGTTATATATACTTGCACATACTTGTATCTGATATTTGAAAAATTTAAGGCTTCCACATTTAAAAGATTCCATTACCTTACCGTGTAAGCAATACTTACTTACTTGTAGTAAATAAATAAATAAATGTTGTAATCTATCCTATCGAAAGCTTTCGAAAAGTCAAGTAGAAAAAGAATACTTACATAGCCCTTGTCATAATCCTGCCTCATTTCGTCAAGTAGGTTTATCGTAGCTGTAGAGCAACTGTGATTTACTCTGTGATTATTTCGGATCAATTGATAGTGGCTACATGGTTCAGGATTTCTCCTCTAAGACTTTTTCAAAAATTTTTGATAAACAAGGTAGTATGCTAACTGGTCGTTAGGGGAATTTGCTTTTGTTTTTTTGGCAATTGGAAATACCCTTGCAATTTTCCAAGACATAGGAAAAGTTGATGTGGTAATGCAAAAGTTAATAGCATGAGTGAGATGGCCAACAATATGAGGTAAAATAAGTTTAATGAACCGTGTTGATAGACCATCCTCTCCGATAGCGTCACACTTAACGGCCATGGTGCATTAAGCTTTGATGCAAAGTAGTTCTTTTTAGATGCACTCTGGTTATACAGAGTTGCATGATTTCGGGCTTGTTTAAATGCTTCCCAATTGACGTAAGATCGATTGAAAGGAATCAAATTTGTCATTGGGAGCCTTCAGTCTGCACTGCATTCAAGAGGCGGATGTTGTAGCTAGTTGAAGGGCATTAATATCAACAGAATTGAAGTCTTTATAGGTGAAAGAGTCAGTAGTGTAACATTTAGATAAATTCATATTGTTTGTCAGAGATATCAAAATATATCTGGTCAGAAAGAAGGACGAGCTTAGTATCAGAGACTATAAAAAGGTCAAGAAGACTGGGTGAACAATCTGGGAGAAAGCGTGTTGGGTAGGTGGTATTAACTATACTCACACCAACAGAGAACACAGAGTCTTTCAAATGAAATGCGCGTGAGTCATTTCTTAACAAATCAGCATTGAAATCTCTACAAACAATTATATGCTCATAAAGTGAGAAAGAGTGAGAAAGAAGAACATCTTCGGTTTTTGCTCTACAAACAAGAGACGAGACAATTTAAAGTTGTCACAGAACTTGAAGTGAGTAATGTCATGGTTGTGTCAATGAAGACCTGATACAAGATTGAGCTGCCATTCCATAATTTTTTGTTCTCAAAAAATTTACTCACTACCCGTAAAGGCATTTGGCTGAGACACTGTAATTTAGTTCAAACTCTTTGATCTTTGACACATAGTTTCCACGCATAAATCGCCAAAAAAAATTTATTAAGACCATGTTATCCTCTATGTAGCTTTTCCCTGAAAGGTTTTTGGTATCTACCGATGAAATAGTAGACCGTTGTGACTATACAAACAGTGAATCTGGAATTGTTTGTACATCTTCATGGTTCCTTTTCCGAATTCGTCAACCAGTGGCCTGAAGCAGTCAACACCAAGGTCAACACCGAGGACTTGAATCGAAGCATAAGCAAGCTACATGAAGCTCGCCACTATTCGCTGGACTCTGAGACGTTTGCACATTTAACCGTTTGGCTTTATCCTTTGAACCATATCTGGGATACTTGATGCTGTTCCAACAAGAAAATTTCCGTCATTACAATATTGCATGAAGAGATCTACTAACATACGAGTATAGTTCTTTAGCAGAACTAATTAATTTCGAGATGACTATGAAGCCCTCGCTTTCTGAGTCATTGAACTCACGCGAAATGCTACAGGATTGGGTTTCGGTTTCACAGCTTGTAGTGATCTGAATACATCTCACATTGAACCCTATTGAACAATAAATCTTCTGCACGACAAAAGTCATTGGGGTGACAATTTTTCTTTATCGACGTTGCACCTCTGGAGGATTAGTCTGTAATGAAAAATACTTCATTGGAATAAGATTTTGGGAAGTTTACCGTTGCCTGTCATTAAAGCCGGTCCAGACGATACATTTTGCACAACCTTTTGTCTGCGCAGTCTTAAGACGGAATGAAAACGTTGCAATTTTTAGAGCGTCTATGGAGGAGGTACTACTTTGGTCAATTTTGGCAAGCTGTTTTGTTCAAAGTCGCGCCGACTTGTCCGCACAGGACACGGATATCTATGCTGTACCGCCTTCGCACCGGATTCAAAATTGCTCACTTTTCCTATCTACATACAACGTTTTATCTGCAACGTGTTGAACTGCGCAGACAAAAGGTTGTGCAAAACGTAGTGTCTGGACCGGCCTTTAAACATTTCTTTTCTGTTTTATGGTTTTGTATGAGATTTGAACCCAGTTCCTCTTGTATAACAGTTGGCGAACTTAACCACTGCGATATGCATATGCATATGCATAGAAAACTCGTATAACATTTTTAAGACTTTCTCGTTCTTAAACTGTAAATTCCGGTAGCTATATAGAGTATTGTCGAGCACACTCTCATCTGAGAGCTTATATCTAAAATGCGCCAAACTTGGTGAAAATACAAACGATTTCCGTGAAGAATCGTATTATTTCAGTATTTCTCGTTCTTAAGCGCGTTACGTGGGTCTTAAGCTCCGTTTAATGAAGAATTACTTACTTCGGTGGGTAGATACGGATTTCTTCTGACTATGGATGGCTTTAAGCCAAAGTCTTGGAAAATCGATTTATATATTGACAAGCGAAAATCGTCCTCCGTTTCGATGACCTGGTTCATCATTGTGAGCTTTTTCAAAAGGTTTTAGATTTAGTTGGTTATTTATTGGTTGAACATGTGATAAGAAGCTATATTTTTTAATAATGAGCACAAGCTCAAGGGGTTTTTAGTACCCTTAAAATGTTTGCGCACAGCGCGGGCGGAGGAAAGTTGATGAGGAAACAAAAGAGATACCGATGTACTTTGGTCTTAAATGTTTGCAAGTTATAATGACTCGGGAATAAAGAGCTCGGCATGGCATATCATAAGCGAGTTGTATGGTTTAGAAAAGAATCATGAAATTTCAGAGTACGTCCGAAATTGGACTGAGGGTACACTGATGAACATTCATATCAAAACGGGTGTTACGGTTGAATAGTATCGTCTCAATATTCTTTTTCAGATTATAGATCCCGGAATCATTGCAAAAATGAATAACCAAAAACACATTGGAACATTTTTAAGAATATTCTCCTCTGAACTCTTAGGTCAACCGCGTAGCGATAACGGCTTGATAGGAATGTCAAGGAATTCACCCTGGCTCTCACTCAGGCAATAGTTGCTTCACTCTCTTATTCAACCTAGAGGCAAGAATAAGCCACATTGGGACCGCTATGAGAAGCTTGCAGAAAACTTTTCAACCTAGCGAAATACACAGGAAAAGTGATGGACTGAGACTCATACAAGGAATCGCTTAGCAAGACTATTGCAGATGCGACTAAAATTCGCGGTCTGATTACAAGAGACGAGTTGCTCTGGGCGTTGCATAGCTTCAAACCATACAAGTCTGCTGATCCGGACAGTATAACACTTGCCGAGGTACAAATGTCCTCAGATATTATCCTGCCAACGCTAGAGAATATCATGTGGAGTTGCGTACAAATGATCCACATTCCTTTGTCATATAGACAAGTTAATGCAGTTTCCATTGCCAAAGCCTATCATCCTTCCTTCTGAAAACTCTAGAACGACTGATTGATATCTATATTCGATCTAGAATTGATCCACGCCTTTTTTATATGTCTCAACATGCCTACTGTAAAGGAAAGTCAGATGAAAAAGCTCTACATTCACTGACTAGAGACGTTTAACAATCCCTACATTATAAAGAGTACCCAATGGTCACCTTGGATACAGAAGTTGCCTCTAACAACGTCAACACATCCGCAATCACAACTGCACTGCCAAATCTGAAGGTGGATGACTCACTTGGGGAGTTGTTCAGTCCTATTCTAACTAGCAGGATAATCAACTCCAAACTGCGTGGGGCTTCTGTAGAGGTACGCTGCGAGGCGATGTCTTTCACTTCTTTTGTCTAATTTAGTGGTTAACGAACTGCTGATATACCTGGGAGCGGGTTGTAGCAGAGTGGTTGCCTATGCGGATGACGTTGCTATAGACGTCTCAGGTAAGCATTAAAGAACACTTTCTGCTAAATATTAACAGATTAACCGGTTGAGTGGATCGCTGTGGATTGGGAAAAAACTCCCATAAAACTGATCTTGTCCTCTTTTCCAGGAAATATGAAATTCCAATCATAGACCCTCCCTCAATCAACGGTACCAGGCTATTCTTCTCCGATACAGCAAAATATATGGGTCTCATTTTTAACAGGAAACTAAATTGTGAACCTAACATTCAAGAAAGAGTCAAGAAAGCTACAGTAGCTTCATTCTCTTACTTATAGCATTACTGGGTATACGCCTCGATTATAAGACCGATGCTCACGTACGTGGTGGTTGTTGCGCATGAGATGGCCAGTTGACATGTAATGTAGCGAGTAATGAGAGATTCTGTCGAAGCGTCGAAGATTGAAAACGTAACGCACAATATCGTTGAAAGCGACGTTAAGTTTTCTCCTACTCATAGCCTAATAGTAACATAAAATTCGGCACCCATAACAAAGAACTGGTACAAGGAGCGTTTTAGCTAATAAGAGGCGGGTTTTGAAAAGGCTAAGGCAAAGAGACATCCAAAGCTGGCATAGCATTCCATATATTGTATAACACTTTGCCAACTGTAGTGTTAACATGATTATTCGACGTTTTCTGTTAAAAACAACCTCAAGATTGTTTGCGGTGTCAAATAGTCTATTATTGTTGCGGTATTTAGAATAATTTTGTTTCTGAGTTCGAAGAACCAAACAATGTCGGCAGCCTGATGCAGATATTAGCGTGTTTAACTGTCTCTAAGGCTTTTGAGTAATCTACAAGTACTAAGAAAGATACATTGTCTTCATCCAACGACTGCCTGATATGGTCTAGAACTTTAATTATCCCCGATGCTCTGCTATGGCCGTTCCTAAATCCAGATTGCGTTGCAGAAAGCACGTTGTTGCAATAAATATAGGAGTTTATTTTCCTTTGGAGTACACTCTCGAATACCTTAGAGAAATAAGGCGGTATGGATATCGGACACTATTCCTTGCTATAAGAACTTTTTTGATATTGTTAAGATCAAACTCCCAAAAGTCACCCTGTGGTAATAGGCAGGCGATAGGGTAGGTTTGAAAGTGTTTTGTTTTTAGCTGCTCTACAAATCTCTCTTTTAGAAATTTGCTGCTGACATATACTTGTAAATGTTGTTCTCTAGTATGGCTTGAATGAGTTCCATATTTTGACACATCTGATGTTATAAATATTTGAAATTTTAGTTTCTCGTGCAGCGAAACGGAACATTCTTTGAAAACCCTCATGACAGCAAACACATACTCGCATGTTCTAACCTTAAAACGTATGAAACTAGGGTAAACTGCACATTTTTTAGTTAATTATTGTAGATATGTCCTTGGACAGGCTTCGTGCATAATCAACAGATTTAAGATATTTTACTTTCGGTTGTTCCGAAAGCATGTACTCGTATCATGCAAACATAAGAGAAACTGAAGGCTTGCATGTAACATGTGAGCTGCGCATTCGTTTTTAAATTAGCGACAATGTGGAGCCTAATGTGTGTAACCATACATACATATTGAATTTGCAAGTGAAAGTTTAA
The DNA here is from genome assembly GCA_949129095.1 of Volucella bombylans. Classification (NCBI taxonomy): domain Eukaryota; kingdom Metazoa; phylum Arthropoda; class Insecta; order Diptera; family Syrphidae; genus Volucella; species Volucella bombylans. The sequence goes on along the minus strand of OX422144.1, from coordinate 102,796,104 downwards.
AGAGAGAGGATAAGCCAATTAAATCATGGCGCGACAATGTGCTGTTCGTCTTGTAGTTTTGTGGTTTTCCATTGCCCGCCAAGAAGTTGCTGACGTCGAAAATAATTGTTTCTGTTTTTCGGTGTATCGGAAGAGAATTCAATTTCAACTTCTGGCACAGCAGCCAACCACAACATGGTGGTACTAACAATGAATTTTCAAAATATCGTATTCGAACTAAAATATTTCCCATAGAACAACATACATTCGTGATCATGAAGCATATTGGTGCCTTAAAATATCGACTTTCTCACAGAGTAGCAATATCCGCAGTACTAAAATATGTTATAGCTCAATTTCAGTGAAAAAGATTTAATCGAAATACGAGGAACAAATTCTTAAAAATCCTTTTAGGTGAGGATGTATCTGAATGGTGTTTTTTCGCTTTCAAACCGAGGTTCAAATTTTGACATGTTGACATTTATGTTCATTATTGCTTGACCAATCATCTTGAAGAATACCAAAAGAAGGCTTCCGTCTCATTCGAAAAGTATAGAAGATTGACCACTCTGCAGAACAAACCATGTATCGACGTTATGTGCGTACAGAAGAAATTGCAATCAATGTGACTAAAGGTGTGGCGGAAGATCCGGAATAGTCAATTCGGTGTCGATAGCAACAGTTTGGCATTTGTCGTTCCGCAATGTGTAAACATTTGCGAAAAGATCTCGGCTCCCACCCGTATAAGTTCCAGCTGGTGCAGGAACTATAGGCACAAGACCATGGCATGCGAAGAGACTTCGCAGATTATGCTTTGAAACAGATTTTTTTTTCTGTTCGAAGAGCACTCAGACAAAGAACAAGTCCATTATCCCTTTGTATGTTTCCTTTACCGAAATTTCTCAGTCTTTAGAAGAGAGATGGATGAGTAGAGGCTTCAGTCATAAAGTTCCTACAGTACCACCATCCACCACGTCAGTGCTGATGCGATCGTGGGCCGGGCACTCACAGAGATAATGCTCCGCGGTGTTGTTAACACTCGCATAGTAAGCGCCGTAGGCTATTGAGTCACTTCTGACCACCACACTTAAGCGCTTATAAAAAGTGTAGTAGTGTAGTGTACTCCAGTGAAGCAAATCCCGCAGAAATAAACGAGACTCATGTCAAAACTGCACTGTTTGGTTGTCGTGATAATCCTGATATTGAACATAAGACTGATCAACTCCCCAAGTAAGTCATCTACCATCAGAATTGATAGTGCAGTTATGATTGCGGACGTATTGATGTTGTTTAAGACACCTTAGGAATTGTTCAATGTGGTCAGCGAGTGAATGTAGAGCCGTTTCCACCGCCTTTCCTTTACATTGTGTAAGTTGATCAATTCCAGATCATACATATATGGATATCAATCAGTCGTTTTAGAGTTTTCAGAAGGAACGATGATAGGCTTATAGGTCTGAGGTCTTTTGGGACAACATGAGAACATTTTCCGGCTTTGGCAATGGAAACTGCATTAACTTCTCTCTATGACAAGGGAATGTAGCTCATTTGTACGTAATTCCACATGATATTCTCTAGTTGATACCCTCTAGTTGGAAGGGTAATATCTGAGGACATTTGTACCTCGGCAAGTATTATACTATCCGGATCAGCAGACTTGTATGGTTTGAAGCTATGCAACGCCCAGAGCAGCTTGTCTCTTGTAATCAGACCGTTTTTTAGTCTCGGCTGCAGTAGTCCTACTTAGGTTGTTACTGGGCGTGAATACCTGGAAAGTGGGTGTCCAGTAGCCCCTTCAATGATTCATCATTTAAGTTCATCCAAGAGCCATCGGTAAGTCAGCTAGGCATCATAGGATTTATAGAGAGGACTTTTCTTAGCCGCGATGCCTCAACTTTTATTTCACAGTATGATCTCCATAATTTTGCCTTCCTCAGTTCTTTTTTTTTTACATATTTTGAGGGATTACTTGTATAAGTCCTACGCAATCACTTATCTTGTGATTTTTGCTTGATTAAAAATTTTCTAAGCGATCCCATTGCGGATGTAGACCAGTGCGGCTTTTTGTTGACTCTAGTTTAAGTAAGAGTCCAGATTGAGGGCTAGGGTAAGATCCTTGACTTTCATTTCGAGCTCATTGGTCTTACTGAGGAGTGTATTTTTAAGGATGTCCCTCTGTATTTTGGCCAATCAGTTTTCCTATAATTTTGGAATGTTAATTGGCCGTCATTCAGACTGAATTGAATGTATTGGTGATCTGAAGAAGAGTGTTCAGTCATCATTGGTACAATCAATCAGAGAAGCCTCCACCACGGCGTTGTGAGTCATCAATACTGAAAATGTACCCAACACCTCATCATTGTGCTCTGATCTTAAAGGTGATCTTTTTGATTCGTCGTCGGTTTCCATTTCCGACTGGGTGTCAGAGGTGGAGACCGTTGGCGTTTTTATATTTGGGCTTTTCCTGCAACAATCTCTGTCGTTTGGAGAAGTTTTCTCAATTTCCGGAGTGGATTCGAGGGTTTTGATTATGCATGCAGGATTTCGGCGTTTGATTTAGAGCAGGAAGTCCAAGACTTGCAGCTGCTAGGGCTGAAGGAAGTGGTAGGACCATGTATTGTTCTTGCTTGGTATGGCGTCACTGTATTCCCGTCCACTATCGAAGGAGAACTGGTCTTGAGTTGTGATTTAAGATTAGATTCCATATGGGATCCCATGAGTGGCGGAGAAAAAGAGGTCCATCTGTATAGAGAATCGTTGTATACAAATAAGGGCGGAGGTCGCCAGATATACGAATACATTGCTCACGACAGAGCTATTTTTTTTTAAATACTAGGCCCTCAGCACGAGTTGTATGACACCTTGATCCAAGCAGAGGAGAAAGAATAGTGAAGGAAGGAAGGAAATGAGGAAGGAATAAAGGGAAAGAGCTTCTCAGCTTACTTAGCCTTTACAACTCGACAAGTTTGATGCTTAGATTAGAGGTTCTTAGTATTGCCGTATTTATATATACGAGTATATATTTATATAAGAATCCATATATACGCATATACTTATACTTATTATTTTTTCTTAATTTTAAGATTTTGGCCCGCAATGGAAGTACTGATAGAATGTCTTACCGGATGTAAACCACGCGATGATGACCTCAAATGGGCCAAGAAAAATGCATAGCGTCTATTAAGGCCTTTAAGACGAGTGATTCTAATGTTTTAAGCAATTGACTTATCAACTAAAACAATTTAATAAAACCAAACTACACCAAATAAAATAAAAAATAAAAAAGTCACCGAGCCAGCACATACATATGTATTTACTTCAACGAATGAGAATTAAAACCAAACATGCAAATCTCAACGCAATAAATTGCAATTTATAAAAATCAAATTTGAAAAAAAAATAGGATCGTAGCTTTTCAATTTATTTTTACTAATAATTGAATGCTATTTTTTTTAATACAACAAGAACACGAGAAAAATAATATGGTAAAACCTTTTTTAAGAATAAATAAAAATTTTTATTAAAATAAATTTTGTAATTCAAATGATAAAAACTAAAGAAAATTAAAACGTTAAGTAATTATTGTAGTCTTGAAAGCTTTAAATGCTAAAAAAAAGAAGACTTTTTGCTGTAGAAAATACAACTCAATTGCCTTACACTGAAGCTGAGATTTTACTATCAACTAATAGTTCAATTAAAAAAATTAAACAACAATTTAAATGAGAATGAAAGTGAAAATTTATTAAAAATGAAAACCAAATCAGATATAATATACATAAGGTACACTTTACTATTAAGGCTACATTTATTAGGTATACATTTAAATGCTGATTAATCATTAATGAAAAGAAATTGTTTTCATTTTATTTAAATAAATTAAGTGTACTTATTCGGTTATGAAGCACGTTCCATTGTTTTGTAAATTCATTTGTAAAAGAATGTCTATCATGACATGGTATATTTATACGAGTATATACAATATATTCTTATTTTGTTATATGTTGCATATTTTTTAGAAACAAAATATATATATAGAGCAATATTATTTTTAAAATATAATTTTGTTTTATTATGTCTTTTAAAAAGTGAATTCGTAAAAATATTTGCTGAACAAGGATAGAATAGCAGAGTATCGGTATAGGCTATTTTGCTATGATTTGTTCCAAAAAATATTTGTGAATAAAATGAAGAGAATGACAATCGAGGGTCTGGTGTAGGCTTACTTTAAATGGACAGACGACAATATCAAGAAATACCTTTCGAGATTGTGGATGCACTGAAGAAAAGTATCCAAAAACGTGGCATTAACATAGGTATGAAAATTAGAGCGGGTCAATTTGTTCGAGTCAAAAAAAAAAACGTGGTAAGTGTCCACCAGAATTGGAATCTACGATGAATTCTAAGAAAATTTCACCATGAAACTATGTGTCTAAAATCAATTCCTAGCTCCCGCTGAGAAGCATAAAGATTTCAGGTTGGGGTATTTTAAGGTATTTTGAGGTATTTAAAAAAAAAACACATTTGCCAATCATGTTAGGCTCAATTCTGATTCATCTTCTTACAACAAATTTTATAAATATTCCTTTTTTTTAAATTTGACGAAATGTGCCGAACATGCCATGTACTGAGGCTCATTTAAGAAAGTGGAAGTCAAAAGTCTGTAACTTTTTAACGAAGTGAGGTATCGGTCTAAAATTTGAATTATATATCTTTACAACTCCAAAGAAAATGTTGAACAACAAAATAAAAGTAGGAGTGGCATAAGAAAGGTCGTAATTTAACGGTCATAAATTTAATTTGGTTAAAAACAAAAATATATATTGTTATTTTCATACACTAATTACGAAACTTTTAAAATATAAGCTTTAGAAAGATAAGAATGATAAAGCTTTTGTAAAGATCTCCATTTGCAGTAAGAATTGTCAACCAACAATAGTGGGGTATATAGGGGGGCGATCAAAAGCATCAATCCCTATTGGGAAATTATCCCATTCTCGAAAATAGCTATCTACGTCATTGAACACCATCTACTAGTAAGTAGTAAATAAAGTTAAAGATTATTGTCGTTGCGCGGACAATTTCCCACACTTGGTGCGTATTATTTTCATTTGTTTCATACATTAACTCTTGTGTGGTTCCTGAAATGACTGGTGGAAAGCATTACTGCGCTCTGCAACATGAAAGATCCAACAGGACGCATTTCGTGAAGAAGTGATTGGGTTACAATCGAAGAGGGAAGTTTCAAAGGCAAGCTCGATATTTGTTTTTTCGCCGTTCATGGATGCATAGGGGACAATACGTATGACTTCCAGAGCGCAGAAGGCGGTGGTGTCATATGCCGCCCGTAATCCGGCGATTCTTCCAAAAAATCATCATTTAGTCGACGTATTCATTCAACATCACCACGATCGAAATTTTCATGTCGGGACAGCGCTAACAATTTCCGAGATAAGAGAACGTGCTTGGATTATCAGCATTCGAGGAGCTGTCGCAAGGGTGAAGTCTAGGTGCAATATGTGCAAGAGGATGTACGCGAAGCCAGTCACTCAGTTAATGGGACAACTTCCTCGAGCTCGGCTAGCTTTCGGCGACAGGCCGTTTACACACGTTGGGGTGGATTGTTTTGGGCCCATGCTCGTCAAGTTCGGAAGAGGTACCGTAAAAGGTACGAAATAATTTCTACGTGCCTAACGTTTCGAGCCGTGCAAATCGAGCTACTGAACCATCTGAATCTAGACCAATGCACAATGGGACTTCGTCGCTTTTTGGTAAACCGGGTCGTTACTAAATTTTTATACAGCGACAATGGGCTTAATTTCGTCGGTTCGAAAAATCTTTTGGACAGAGACATCAAGGAGATGGAGGCAGCCCTGAGTGTATATTCGCCGAGGTACGAGGGCATCTTGTGGCGGTTTATTCCTGCATACTCTCCATGGATGGCTGGAGCCTGGGAACGGCTGATTCAATCCATCAAAGGCAACATTTGATGGCGCAATTCACGCGACGCTGGTATGCAGAATATTTGCCAGAGATCACGAGTAGGTCAAAGTGGCATAAGAAGACGAAACCAGTAGCAGTGGACGACATCGTCATTCTCATTGATCCCAATGAGATCCGTTCTGCCTGGCAGCTGGGCCGCATTAGTAAGATTTATCCAGCTTCAGATGGAGAAAAAGAAATTGTATTTGAATTACCTAGTATAAGATTAGAATCAAAATGCTGGCAGCACCACTCCCTTTAATATTTACCAAGTTTAGTCAATTACTATTATTTTGTCTCTTTCCCGTAAACTAGGAGTTCACAGCTTTTTTTTCGTTTGTTTTTGCTTTTATGTTTGGGGTTGCATGATTAACTTTTTTTACTATAAAGAACAAAGGAATTAACAAGATTTTTTTTGAGAAAGAATTTTTATGTAAAAGTCGTTGCAAATTTGAATTTCAAAAGTTACATGCTCCCTAAAGCAATGTAAGTTAGTTTAATTTTTGTGTATCTATATTATGTATATTATAAATTAAATTGTTTCTTTTAGAAAATAAAATTGAACTGAATCCAACTTGGGCTTTGTGGATTATTGTGGTAGTTCGATCTGTATTTTGAAGGAAGGAGTGTGGGAAATTGTTCGTGCAACGACAATTATTATCATGTAGATACTTCTAAACGTGCTGTAATACAGTTTGTCAAGAAAGTGTTTTTACAACAAAAAAATTTGTTCAAATGTATTTATTTTTTGCTTATACAGACTAAACTACATATTTTTTTTAATTTTAATTTCGGTGCAAAAACCGCAATGGTCGATGTCATACACGAATGTGCGCAGACAGTTTAGCGTTTGTAAATTCGTACCTGTCAGTCACATACGTTCGTTGTACAGCAGTAGATTTAAACAAGACCCGACGGGTTATCTGTCGCTTTAAGACCGAGTCTGTACATGACATCGTGCTGACCCCACCAATCGAGTAATAGGTTCCCTCTAGTATTTGGAAAATTATTTCCCCAATCTCTGTGTTTAGTGTTGAAATCTACGCCGATTATAAAATAATTCTCCCCCGATTCCAGCCTCAGAAGTTGAAAAAGCGTGTCGAGCTCTGTAATAAATAAAGTGGATTGTGAAGCCTCAGGTGCATAAACAGAGGACAAGTACAGCCGCTTTCCACTGCGGAGCGGTATGTAAATGACGACTGCCTCCAACACCCGGAACCTGCGCAACACTCCCTTGTACACTCTGTGAAATTTTATACCTTGTTTAATGAAGATCGCGACACCGCCTCCACGTTTGGATCTGGGCCGGTTTCTTTTTCTAACAATATTATTATTGTACTCCAGTTTCTGCTTATCGGTTAGCTTGGTTTCACTGGCGAAAAGCACATCAGGAGTTTGGTCTTGTAGCAATTTAAACATCACGGCTCTTCGTTTGATCTTAATCAGTGAGGACCTTCAAAGTTTGCTCCACCATGTGCGTACCCATTACGACTTGTGTTGCGTTAGGCCTGGCAGCAGCGTGTAGATCTGGTCCACCCGCCTGGCCTGTTCCTGTACCTGCTGTTGCAGCTGAGCCATCTGCCCTTGGGTTGCGAGCAAGATGGCCAGCATGTTAGGTGCAGCTTCCGTTGTTCTCGGCATTGGCGCCGGAGAAGCAACAATCGCTTGCTGTACTGTAGCCCTCTTACCTGACGCCATTTGGGCGTAAGAAATTTGGAACGTGACGGTTGGTGTTTGAAACCTAACAGATGAACGTTTGACCTCCACCTTCTGCTGCCGAGTCAGTTTTGCTTTTTTAATGTAAGCGAACATAGGACAACGCCGATAGTTTGCGGTGTGTTCCACGTTCCCACATAACACGCACGAGAGCTGCGACTTATCGGATGCCCAGTCAACACCCAGGGCACATTCCTCGGCTCCCAAGGCTGTATTTGGCAGTTCGACGTCTTTTAATTTTCGCTCCTTTTTAATTTTCCCCAGTGAACCACCTGGTAGTCTAGGACATTGATACTCCTTAGACTATCCAGACGGCTTTCGGGACTGAGCTGTACCAGGAAGAACGGCAGACTCCGTTTCTCCCGCATGGCTCTAGCTGTGGTATATGGCTTTACCCCTACAAACTTGAGTCGTTCGCACTCCTTCTCTTTGAGCAGTGCCAGAATCTCCTTAGGATCAGAAGACGGTTCCAACCCCTTCAGCAGCATCGATTGCCGCTTTTCACACTTCGGTTTTGAATGAGTAGTGCTCCGTCGTAGTTTCTTTTAGGAACTCTTCCACTTTCGCATAGCCCTCCACTGTATTACAGTGGATGGCATGGCGATCGTTCCCGAATCTCATAATTTTAAAATTATTACCAATGACCAACTTACACAGGTCCTTGGTTGCATTTACCTCTAATTTATAGGTGTTAATAGGAGGCAATTTCTCCTTCTTCTTCTGCTGTTGTTGTTTTTGTTGCTGCTGCTGCTGTTGTTTTTGCGGCTGTTGCTGTTTCTGCTGCTGCTGTGGTTTCAGCTGTTGTTGTTTTTGCAGCTGTTTCTGCTGCTGCTGCTCTTGTTTCTGCTGCAGCTGTTTTGTTTGCTGCAGTTGTTGTTTCTGCTCCTGTTGGGAGCTCTCTACTTTTGAATGCTCCCTACGCCTGCGGACAGTTTGTTTTTGCTTAATAGTAAGCACTTTTTCTTCCAGCTTTAGTATGCTGCTGGTAATATTATTTATTTCTTCATCTTCGTCTTCCGACTCAGATGCCGCTAAAGAGGCAAAGTTGTTATTGCACCCGTCATACTGGACTTCGTCTTTTTCTTCAACAGCTCTTAAAACGGCACTTTTTTTTTTTCGTTAGATTAGGAGGGGTTTTCAACCTATTCCTCCTTTTAATGGCTTTCGCCACGTCACCGCCAACATTATTGTTGCTTTTGCAACCCCCGTTATGGGAAGAGCGGAGCGCTCTCCACCATCCATCACGTGATTTCCAATTACTTTGTTGTTTCAACAATTTGAGGAGAAAAAAAAACAGAAAACAAAAGTTCCAAGTTTGACCTGGACCGAACCCGTGTTCCACGATTCGATGACCGACGTCGCTACCCACTGGGCTACCAACCGAATTATCTTTAACCTGAAATTGAATCAGTATTTACTGTTTCACTATATACTTTAGGAAAAGCCGAAACACGTCTATTCTCTGCGGAGATCTGCATGAATTTGAAGATAACCGTAAATGAACTATTTTATGTTGCCAAGTGCGGTTGGAAAAAAAACAATGCCATTCTCCCGTGGATTAATTCCTGATTACCTAAAAATGTTCATGACTGACCAACACACCAGCAGGAGGAATACAATTCCCGAATGCGTGCAAAATATCGTCGATCAACAGTCAAGCCAATTGCTTGATAGCTTTGATCCTTCGTATAGAGCCAAATCTTCGCAAATGAATGTCGAATGTGAAATCAAGTTTGCAATGCCAGCTGCAAGAGATCTAATTTTGAACAAAAGGGGACCTTACTCTAAAAGATACGATACAATCAATTTCGCTATGATGTGTGACAGATTCGACATTTCAGACAGAGTTGCCTCCTGTTTGGCTACAGCCCTATTTAAAGATATTGGGTTTACTGATGAAAATGGGAAGGCAATTATTATGGTTAAATCCAAAGTGGGTCGTGAAAAAATTAAATGCAGGGAGTCCGTTCGACGTATGCAGCAAAATGATTCAGCCTTACAGCTTTTTCTTTTGATGGCAGAAAAAATGACGCTCTGACACAGAAAGAAATTAATATAAAATACTATCCAAGAGTACAAAAGGAGTCTCATATTGTGATTCTTAAGGAACCGCAATGCAAGTTGTTGGGTCACATAAAAGTTGATGCTGAGGACTCCAATACTAAACAAATCCATTTATGTGAGTTCTTTAAGGAAAAAAATTTAACGCTTACTAGCTTGATAAGAGTTTGCTGCGATGGAGAACCCACCAATACTGGAATTGAAAATGGAATAATTCGAAAGTTTGAAGTTTTGTTGAATAAACTATTACATTGGTTTGTTTGCTTTTTGCATTTTAACGAACTTCCATTTCGAAAATTTGTTCAATGCCTTAGAATATTCAACTACAAGTGGACCACGTACAGCTAATTGGACTTTAATGAAGTTGCTTGAGATCTGTGAACAACATCCGGTAAGCACCAACATCTTCAAATTTTAACAAACATTTTGTCGTAGACTATACCTCACTTTGAACCCATTTCATTGGGGAATATGCCTCCACCCTACCGAAATCCGAGGACTTTTCTAATCCCTCGGTTAAAAAACCTCGTAATATGGGAAAAAATTCGGGGAAAAGGGACTCGAGGCATAATTACTGGAGTCCCTTGCAGTGTCTTGATAGTGATGAAATGGACGACGTAATAATCTCACCGACTGCTAATAAAAAAGTGTATGTTCCTCCAATCAAATTATTGCAAAAAACGAGTGAGTTTGTGCATAATCTGATGAGATCTTTAAACATCTCCACATATTCAGTTAAAAAAATTTCTATCGGCATAAAAATTCTTTGCGAAACTGTGGATTCGTACAACTCGGTTCTTCGTTCTCTTAAAGAAAAAAACTGTCAATTTTTTACACACGATGGAAAGAATGAAAAAGCCTTTAAAGTTGTTTTGTTTGGACTCGATAATATGGATGTGGATTTGCTTAAAAGCGAATTGATTGAACGCGGACTAAAGTGCATCGAAATCAAAAAAATTATAAAGAAATACGAAAGGTACATAGACACGTTCTATCTTATTTCTCTAGAAAATGGTTCGGTGAAATTAAACGACCTAAAAAAGAATTTTCGATCAATTGTTCACACACAAGTCAGTTGGAACTTTCAAAGAAAAATGAAAGGGAAACTGACACAATGCCACAACTGTCAGATGTTCGGACACGGCGAGCGCCACTGCCATATAAAAACGTATTGTGGAATTTGTGCGGGTTCACATAAGACTGCCGATTGCAACAATAGAGCAATTATTAAATGTGCTAACTGCAACGGTGCATAAAGCAAGTGATTCATCTTGCCTAAGTAGAGCTAAATACTTAGAGCTAAAAAGCAACATGGTAAATCGGAGAAATGAATCTCGCTCGGGCTTAAAAAAAGCTTTTTCCCACGTGAAAGCTCCCACTGCTGCACCAGTTCATAATGTACATATTGATTTGCAATCAATGACGGATTTCCCATCTCTTTCACTCAGGAAACAAACGATCGAGAAAAACAACCATCATGCAGACTTCAATAGCTGCGTCCAGCCAACAACCACTTGGGGAAATGAACAACAGCAATCAACATGGGGTAAATGCAACAACGATCTTTTTTCTATGGAGGAATAAAATTTATTAGTTATGGAAATGATAACCAAGTTAGCTTCTTGTAATACAAAAGTCGATCAATTTAATGCCATCACGCAATTAGCTACTAAATTCTTGTACTCCAATGTTAAGTAATGTAATAGATAATAATTTAAACATTGTAACATGGAATGCCAGAGGTATTTCTAATAAACATGATGAGTTTATAATTTTTTTAAATAATAATAGAATAGATATTGCACTAATAACTGAAACTTGGTTAACATCTGGAATTAATATTTCAACTTCTGCTTTTAAATGTTATCGTATAGATAGAAGTAATAGAAGAGGTGGAGGTGTAGCAATTCTGTTAAGGAGATCGATTCAACATGAGCCTTTGCAATGCATTCAAACTCAGTTTGTCGAAAATATAGGTGTACAGGTAAAGCTGCAAAACGGCCAGGCAATTAAAATTTTCTGTGTATACTTTCCAGGCAAGGTATCCACAAATGCAAACTAAGTAATACTCAGGTCAGATTTAAGAAAACTATTCACTATGAGTGGTGAGTTTCTAATTGGCGGTGATCTGAATTGTAGGCATAGAGATTGGGGTTGCACAAGAGCAAATTCTTGGGGCAACGTTTTATCTAGTCTGTCTGCAATGTTGCCAATTTGTGTTTTATTTCCGTCTAGTCCTACGTATTTTCCAGCTGGTTCTCGTGGTTGTCCATCTGTTCTTGACCTGTTTATAACTAATATATCTAGTCAAATTTCTCAACCTATATCGATTCATGATCTGTCATCAGATCAGAATCCAGTTATTTGTCGAATTCCTAGATCTGGAGAGAAAAAAGTGCAATATTTTTTAGTTATGAAAAACGCAGATTGGTCAATTTTTCGGTCCGAACTGAAAACAAAACTTCAAAATTTGCCAACTACGCTAGAAGGTATATCTACTCGTACAACACAAGATGTTGATAACATTATCAGTACGTTTTCTGAGCATATATTAAACTCTGCGTGCCGCAGTATCCCAAAAAAAGAAAGAAAACATAATTGTATTAAACTTCCAAATCACGTCATTGAACTTATTAAAATAAGAAATAAACATAGAAGAAACTGGCAGAGGTATAGGCAGACAATCTCTCACACCATGGTTAAATATTTCAATAAGTTAATCGCAAAGTTAATACAAAATAAACGAAATTAAGTGTGGAATACTAAATTAAATTCCCTTGACAAAGCTTCCAAACCTTTTTGGAATATTGTCAGGATTGTCAAAAGCAAAAATAAACAAATTCCAATTCTTAAAGATAATTTTACTACATACTACACGGATAATGATAAAGCTAGCTTATTCAGCCAAACTTTTGCCAAAAATCACACTGTTTCGGATAACTTAGGAGATGTGGATACAATTAAAGTAGTAAGCGATTCCTTGGAGGCATTTAATCTTATCGATGTTGAAACTCCAGTAAATGCGTTCATTAATGAGAACACAATAAATAACTACATAAAAAACTTAGTGATTAGGAAAACACCTGGCCTGGATAATATCAAAAATTGTTATCTGAAACATCTACCTAAAATTGGAATTGAATATTTGACATTTATAATAAATGTATGTCTCAAAATTCAATACTTTCCTACTGTCTGGAAAATAGCTAAAGTAGTTCCAATTCCGAAAGCAGGAAAACCAACCGACAGCCCGGAAAGCTACAGGCCAATTAGCCTGCTTAGCAGCCTGAGCAAGATTTTCGAAAAAGTTATCAAGGACAAGCTGCTAAGTATTATTGATGTACACAAAATAATTCCAAATGAACAATTTGGGTTTAGACGATTTCACAGTACCAGCCATCAAGTACTTCGAATCACCAATTTTATCAGGAAAAATCGACGTGTAGGAAAGTCGACGGGCATGCTACTCCTCGATATAGAGAAAGCATTTGACTCCGTCTGGCACAATGGACTTGTATTCAAAATGCTTAACTTTAACTTTCCTCCCTTTTTGTGCAAAGTTATTCAAAGTTTCTTGTCAAACCGTAATTTTAAAGTGCTTGTGAATAATAGCTCGTCTAGTTTGCTAGGTGTGCCCGCTGGTGTTCCCCAAGGCTCTGTCCTAGGACCACTCCTATATAATTCATATACATCCGACTTCCCAGATCTACCAGGATGTGAATTTGCAACATATGCTGATGATACAGCGATACTTTCGTCGCATATGTTCAGTCTAAACATTGAGACGAATCTTAAATATGCAGCTGAAGCATTTAGTGATTATTGCAAAAAATGGAAACTCAAATTGAATGCGGAAAAAATACAAGCTATCTTTTTCTCTAGAAAAAGAAAACATTGTTTCCTCCCATCTGAACGAATCATAGTCATCAGGCAGCCGATAGTCTGGGAAAACACAGTTAGATATCTGGGTATACATCTTGATAAGAGATTGACATTTCAGGAGCATATAAGCAAAACTTTGCACAAAATTAGCATTGCTATAAAAATGTTATACCCATTTATAAACAGAAAGTCTCTCTTATCAGACCAAAATAAAATAATTATACATAAAGTCATTTTTCAAGCACTCTTGCTTTATGGTTGTCCTGTGTGGGGAAAATGTGCCAAGTGTCATATTAAAAAAATTACAGATTCAGCAAAATAAACTGCTAAAAATGATGCTAAACTTACCTTGGTACTATTCTACCTCTAAATTGCATCGGCATGTCAGTGTTGAATTGATCTCTGACAGAATAGAAATGCTAACTAACTCTTTTCTTATGAGATGTAGTATACCTGGAAATCCCCTCGTTAATGAGTTAAATGCCACTTAGCTTAAGTCGAAATACAAAACAGAATCGAGCTTAGTAAATCGTTATTTATTTATTTGTTATATTATTTTCTTATCTATTTGCAATCTTGTTGTTAATATATAAATACTCGTATATAGCTCAGTATCTATTTATTTATTTTCCTGTTTTTTGTTAACTTGTTTATCTCTTTATTACATTTTGTTATTTATTTATTTATTTATATATTTATTAATTAATTTATTTAATTACTTATACACATATACTTATTTATTTATTACCTATTTATTATTCTATTTGTTTATTTATATATTTATTTTATTTATTTATTTAATTTTTTTTTTCTTCTTCTAAGAGGATTTTTAAACGTTATTTTCCCTTTAAAAATATTCAAAAATACAAAAAAGTTCGTACACAATATTGTAAAGTTTTTTCTCAGTTGAAAGATATATTAAATATCATATCTCTGTATGTAAATTGTGTGGTGGCAAACCTTGTACAAATTTTACAAACGAAATAAATATCTATTTATCTATCTATCTATATGCCTCCACCCATGGATAATAAAGATGAAAAATGCCTTTCGACTGATGTTTTATATCTCTATTGAATAGCCAAAGCTGTATAGGAAGGTTTGTGTCGAGAAGATCTTGCCAACATGAAACCGGGACAAATTGTTCATTCTCGTTGGTTAACAAAAGCCAGCAGACATTTGCGCCTTTATGTCGCAAGTAGTTTACCTTCGGCAAATTTAAAAATAATGGCTAGTTTCATTATGAAAGTTTATATACCGATGTATTTTAATATCAAATTTTATAATTCAGTGGTATATGGCAGTAAACTTTTATTTAATTTTATTCAGTCAATGCAATTCTTGCCACTAAATCTTCGAGAAATTGTAAACAAAGTAATCCAAAACAATGAATTTTTTTGTTAGCAATGCTTTTCGATGAAAGGAAATCTTTCGGCGAAAGTGCTATTAATAATATTATGTAATATCGCGAGAAGTTAACATATACGAGTATGACCCAACTAAACTCAGAACTTATAAGAAGAATCGCATTAATTTCGATTGCACAGATGATATGCATTTAGTTGACTTGGATAATGACGACATCTTATTTGAACCTCATAAATTCTGCTGAAATACCACTGCCAGATCCAGCAATTCCATCGCATATTCAAGGAACCGAACGACGTGTGCAGTTGTTAACGCATGTCTCACGACGCGTAATACCGTAGAATCGCGATGATGTTATGTCAGTGACTTTAGAAAGTCGTTCCAAAAATCCTCAAATCGAGTCTAAGAAAGACTTTAAAAACTGACAAATAAGTCATGTTTTCTTTAAGAATTTTTGTTATTTTATTTCTAAAACTTATCTTTTAAAAGTTTTGTAATTAGTGTATGAAAATAACAATAAATATTTTTTTGAATCAAATTAAATTTATGACCGTTAAGTTACGCCCATTCCTATGTCACGCCTACTTTTATTTTGTCGTTCAACATTTTCTTTGGAGTTGTAAGGATATATATTTCAAATTTTAGACCAATACCTCACTTCGTTAAAAAGTTACAGACTTTTGGCTTCCACTTTCTTAAATGAGCCTCAGTACAAGGCATGTTCGGCACATTTCGTCAAATTTAAAAAAAATTTGTTGGTTAATTAAAAAAAAGAAATATTTATAAAATTTGTTGTAAGAAGATGAATCAGAATTGAGCCCAACATGATTGGAAAATGTGTTTTTTTTAAATACCCTAAATACCTCAAAATTCCTTAAAATACCTCAACCTGAAATCTTTATGCTTCTCAGCCTCAGCGGGAGCTAGGACTTGATTTTAGACACATAGTTTCATGGTGAAATTTTCTTACAATTTATCGTAGATTCCGATTTACCTGCCCTAATGAAAATAAAGACCGTACTTTGGATATATTATAGGTAAAAGCTTAGACTTTTCGGTAACTGTATTATGAAGTGAAGCAACATTTCCACCAATACATAATTTACTTAACCCATTATGTACTAGCGTGACCATATGGTCACAGTGTAAAGGCTACTGAACTTTAATCTACATATAGAGGGTTTTCCAATAGGGACTTGACAACTTTGAATTTAATTTGTGAACGCACTCTTTCACTAATCATCAAATTGTCACTGTCAATTTATTCAGTAAACTCAACATTTTCATCATGGTAAAGTGCACGAACGAGCAACGTCTGCAAATTATAAAAATTTTCTACTGAAATTCGGAGTCGGTGACTACAACTTTAAGAGCGTTAACTCCAATTTTCGGTCGTAATTCTCGCCCTAGTAGACAGGCAATAACAAGTTTAGTGCAAAAATTTGAGTCTACATATTCGTTGTGTGATGTTGCCATGTCAGTGAGATAACGGGTTGGTCGAAGTGTCGAAAATATCGCTGCCGTTCAGGCGTCCGTAGCAAACGATCCAAATCAGTCAATTCCACGGCGTTCTCAAGAATTGGGCATCGCTCAGACCACATTATGGCATATTTTGCGTAAGAATCTTGGTTTACACCCATACAAGATCAAGCTGACTCAAGAATTGAAGCCGATGGACCATTTGAAGCGACGTACGTTCTCCGATTGGATTCTGGGGAAGATGAGCCAAAATGATGAATTTCATCGCCAAATCATCTTCAGTTCAGGGTTCGTCAATAAGCCAAAGATGCGTTATTGGTCGGGTGAAAATCTATATGTGCTTCATTAATCACCACTTCATCCACAAAAAATAACTGTTTGGTGCGGTTTGCATGCCGGCGGCGTTATTGGGCCATATTTTTTTCGTCAGCGATAACGATCGTCACGTTACTGTGAATGGTCAGCGTTATCGCGCCATGATCACCGATTATTTTTGGCCCGAATTGGAAGATATGGACTTGGACGACATGTGGTTTGAACAGGATGATGCCACAAGCCACACAGCACACGCTACAATCGATTTATTGAAAAGTAAGTATGGTGAGCGTGTTATCTCAAGAAATGGACCAGTCGATTGGCCGCCTCGTTCGTGCGATTTAACGCCGCTTGACTATTTTCTGTGGTAGCCCCACAGAATTTATGCCAACACGCCGACAACGTTGGAAGAGCTCAGAGCCAACATTGAACGCGAAATAGCGGCCGTTTCGGCCGAAATGTGTGGCCGAGTCGTTGAAAATTGTGTCCAACGAATCGACCGCTGCAAACATGCCCGCGGTGGCCATATGAACGAAGTCGAGTTCCATTCATAAATGTTGTGATTGTACTTCAAGCCGATAATAAAGTTTTTGAAATATCTCAAATGGTTTGCGTTTTATTTAAAAAGAAGTTGTCAAGTCCTTATTGGAAAACCCTATATATAGAAAATAATAGTTAGGTTGGTAATGCTTACATTTGCGACGTGAAAGGGAACGTACTGACAATAGACAAGGAACAACTGACGTTTCAATTTGTTTTATTTTGGCGCGCAAATTGACAACTTTGCTCAGTGTAAATTTTTACTTCAACGAAATGGCGGGCAGAAAAAGTAAGTATTACCTAATTTTATGTTTTTGCGTAATGTATCGGGATTTTTGTCAAAAACTTCTTGAATATTCAATTTATGTTTATAATACTATGACTATGAAAAAATGTATAGTTACTCTAGGACATTTATTCGAAATTATGTGTTTTTCGTTTTCCAGCTTGAGTGTAGCCGAGATCTTGGAGGATTTAAAAAATGCGGATGGGGAATTCGCAGGAGACATTTATATTGAGCCTCCAGATGTAGCTCAGTGCATTGGCGAGGATTCTGCAGGTTATGGTGGAACTGGCACATTTCAACAAAATCGAGTGCCTAAAGAATGCCCTATCACTAAAGTCGAAACAATGAAACAACGAGACAGAGGTTCATACGAATATGCTATATGGATGGATAACTCGGTGGTAACGGTGGCTTCTACAGAGTACCGAGTCAACCATACACAAGGGTATTAAAAAAAGGTAATCGGCGCTTACAACCAGCATATGGGTGAACCTGATCTGATGGATGCCCTCATCAATACTTACCGTGTTGGTGTCCTTGGGAAAAAGTGGCGGTGGCCTATATTTACATGGCTGGTTGATGTCACTATCAATAAGACATGGATCCTAATGCGCAAAAGCAATAAATAAATTTCTCAATTAGATTTCCGCCGAGAAAGAGCTCAAACCTATTTACAAAAATATGGAGTTCCACCAATATCTGGAGGTCTTCCAGCGACCGGAAAATATGGAGGTAAAGTATTGGCAGGCGTGCGATTTGATCTGGTGAATCACCTCCCCAAATCATAAGAGAAACGGCGTCGATGTGCAGGATCTGGATGTAAGATTGTTGGACGTGTGATTTGCGGAAATTGTGATGTTGGTCTTTGTCTCAATTGTTTTGAAAAATACACTGACGGTCACTAGGATAAGGCCATACATTTTGCAATAGATTTTCACTCTTTATACCTGTTGGAAATTTTGTACCGGAAACCTTTACTACCTGTGAACAGGTACATATTTTCTCAACAGGAAGTCATAAAATTAAAGGGTAAATAAGAAACGACGGTTGGAATTTCCCAAGATCAAACAGTGAACTATTTGAAAAGCATATAAAAAGATGCGCCACTGGGATGAGGATGCGATTCATTCATTCATTTGTTCATTCACATTCATGGTTATTAATTGATTCATTAATTGATATTAGATCATCATTCGACTTTGTTGCCGAACGGTCGTGATACTTGAACAAAATAAAAACTATCTATTAATCATACATTTTTTTATTATATTTTTGCAGAAAACAGGAAAACTAATTTAAATATTCTTCGAAACTACATCGGAATAACCCAATCCAAATGGATAGAAAAGAGAGGAGAAAGGATGCCGTATACCTGGCTTACCAAGAAATTAAATCCCGAATCAAGAGATGTATGAAGACCACGGAAGCAATTTTCTAGTCTCAATCCATGGATTACTAGGAAATATGGATGATTTGTAAGAGGAAACTGCCATCAAAGAACCCGACGTTAAACAAACCGAGAAAATCTATATGGAGGAAGAAGTAGAGCATGAAACGGACTCAGAAAGTGAGTTAGAAGAAGATAAACAGGAGGAGCTTCTTGAAGACATTCATAGTTCGGAGGAAGAATTCCAAACTGTTAGCGCCAAAAAACGCAAAAAGTGTAGCTCACCAACTACAGAATTGCCAACCACATCAAAGCAAGCCGTAAAAACTGATCAAAGACCTACTGCCTCTACTACGCCATCTAGATGACAACACCCAAACCATGAAGTCAACCATCATGCCACTGATCTTCTGCTTTCAAGTTAATATTGCAGAACGTAACAAATTTGCCAAGGATAAAGCAATACATTTAAAAGTGTATGCACTTTAATGCTTCTAAATCTGTTATCACAACCCGGGACAGGATTGACCACAAGGCAGTTCAGGACTTTCTAAAACTCAAAAAATTCGAATACAACATATATACGCTTAAGGACGAAAAAAATAACTTATTAGTTCTGAAGTGAGTTCACTACTCCTATAAAGCAGAGGAGATCAAGGAAGAACTTTTAGCCGAAGGAATACAACACAACTCGTACAGACAAAAAATATAACAACTTTGTGGTTCAGGTCGAAAAACAGTGTGAACTGTCCGCTATCTACACAAAAACACTCCTTTTGAATCAAAAGGTACACTGAGAAAAATTCAAAACCATTGGCATTACTCAGTGTAGAAACTGTCAAAAGTTTGGCCACGTTGCAAGTAACTGCGGCATGAGATACAGGTGCATCAAGTGCAACCTAAATCACGGACCAGCCAATTGTCCTAGAACTAACACAGTGAAGGATGAACAAGTTTTCTGTGCGAATTGTCAGGCAACTGGGCATCCAGCGAACTATCGGGGTTGTCCAAAATATAAGGAGAAACTAGCAGAAAAGGCCAAACTAGTTTTAAAAAAGAAGCAGCAACTAACGTTTGCCAGGGAGTCGGCTGCTAAAGGAATCCAGCCAGGATTGAGTTTCGCTGACTACATTGCTGTGGGCACAGCAAAGAAGACCCAAAACAAGAATTTTACGATAGTTCGCATCAAAGTCGTTCGAAAACGTCAAAAATTTCAAAGCATAACAAATGCAAAGCAGCGAAAAAACATTCATAACCTGTCAACAGAAAAGCAGTGTCCATTCACAATGCGCATTTTTTTGACGCTGGGAAGACCTAGCCTTAGTTGGCGCACAAAATTCGTAAGGGGACTTTAATCTTAATCTTTTGAAGTGCGCAACTGAAGGGAGTTTGCAAAAGACCGGTCTTTCCAGGGAGGTTCATTAATTTAAGCCGAGGTCCAGCATGATCTGTACCTAATGAAAGAAATCATATTTTGACAGCAACCGCTATCAATGCCGTTGTGCAGTCAGCACAGACCCTTGTATAGTAAATGTTATAAAAATATAAAATGCAAGTAAAAGAATATTATAATCGAATAAGTTTACTGGATAATATTTTCGACTGCATTTCGTATTGATTTTCTTAATATCCGTTGAAAAGATTAAAATGGAGTACGCCTTGACCTAAACAACTTCTTACGCGTAACTAATTAATCCATCAAATCTGATATTTACTCGTACAAACAAACATCGTTTCCCTTCGTTTGAGCCAATGCTGAATAAAATCAGACAACCGTATCCGTAATTGATATAAGCACAAATTATTTGTCCTAATTGGAAAATTAGGGACAAACAGATAAATTCCATTGCCGCTTCAGAACTATCACAGAACCTTTCAATCTCGCGTAGTGTTGACAGTAACAATCGCAATGAAAGTGGAAAAAGAATATTCCTTATTTTTCCTGCTCTTAAAATTTACTGGAATATTTCCGATTTCGGTAAATAGAGACCTTAAGCCCAAAATCGTTTCTACAAAAACCGATCTACAGATAAGCACTTTTGGACTTTTGCTAATAAACGTCCTCTCAACTGGTTTTTCAATTTATATTTTATTTTGTGATTTTGAGCAAAAAATTGAAATGAAGCACGAGAAGTATGTCTTGGTTTTCGGAGGCTTGAGTCAAACAATTTCGACTTTCAGTCTTTTTTTCCGCAAAGCTCAGAACTTTTACATCGTAAATCAAATAGTGCACTTACAGAAGAAGTATTGCAACTCGAGTCCGGTTTCTCGAGTTTTTATGATTTACGCCATTGTCAGTTTGACGTTCTCTCTTAATATGATCGTGACTTATGTGCTCGACGTCTTATTGGACGAACCAACATCATTGGTTACATTTATGTCGTTTTGCATTTATTTGATGCAAATTTTAATTGGTAATCTGATTCTCATGTTCTATGTATCTCTTGTGACGGTTGTTAAGAGTGTTTTACAAATGATTAATGAAAACTTAGAAAATGAAAAAGATTTTGACACTAAGAATGGTATGTGTCAACTAAAGGAAATGTTGATGGATCGCGCTGAACTGATTCATCTGTGCGAATGTCAAATTAGTGAATTGTTTGGAGTGGCAATTATGTTCATAATTGGGTTTATTTTAATGGAGGCGCCTGTTGGACCTTTAATGGCATATATTTTTGTAAGTGACAAGAGTATAACTTTGTCCATAAAACTGGCAGTAGTTATTAATAGTGGTATCATTTGGAGTTCACGGAAAATCGTACCCGTTTTCATGGTGTTTGATGGAGAGGGTGTCATCGAAGAGGTAAGTCCATAGGCATTTAACAATTTACAATTTATTTTTATTTACTTTTTAATTTATTAAAGTTAATCTAGTACTAAATTACTAATACTGGCATTTGCCGGCCATGAGGAATATACATAGCTCAGTTTTGGAATTTCTCCTTAAACCAAAGGCCGATACATGATTTTGTACGCTCACAATTGAATTGTCAACCACTCCTAACATGTACCATCGCTAGGAAAGCAAATTAAGCTTTCGACGTCTGCAATTAAACTTTCGGTGAAATTGAGTAATTTCAGCCAAAAATTTTACTGTGCACACTGCCGTTGTTTGTCCAATGAAATGTAACATCCTACGCTTGAAATCAACAATCCTGTGCAAATCAACAGATATAATGAAAACTTGCATAAAAGATGCTTTGTTGCTATCCTGCGTTTACTCTTCATAGGTTATCAGAAACATAGTGTTTTTCAATGCAATTCAGCTCAGATAATATAATATATGTAGGTGCGTTGCCATTCGTCATACTTCTACATTTCCCTTACTAACATACTGGACTAAGGCTCAGCTAGGGCAGTCTTCAGCTACTTTCAGTTGCTAACAAGAAGTTGATTGTTGAACTTGTGCGCGCTGCCTAAGACAAGGTCGTGCTTTACTACGTTGTCCCTCTGGCATGGAGTCCAACACTTAACGGAGCGAGACGATGGTGTCAATGCGCTCAAGGTGAACCAGCAATCTAAGCCGGGTTATATGAAGTTCTGCGCCGTAAGGCAGGACTGGGATGATCAGTGTCTTGTATATTATCTTTTCGATTGCTCGAGTGAAGGCTTTGCTAATCAACCGCCTTCCAACCCCAAAGAAGCATCGAAAACAATGTTTTCATTCAACGCTGGTATTGTTGTCGGAGTCACGGACACGTCGGTACATCGAACTACTGATATGAAGGCAGCCATGTAGGAAACGGTTTCGGAACGATAAACTCAGCAGTTAGATTACATAGTAGCTGACAGAAAACCCAAAGAAATCTGACATCCGTTGAAAATAAGCTCGCACTGGTAAATTATCACAAGCAAGGAAACGGGCCAACTCTGTGCGCTTAATTTTTGAGAACTGCTCCAAAATGCCATAAACCAAGAAAAAAAAGTGTAACAGTAGTGCAGAAACACTGCCCCTTGTTTCATAAGGCCGGCTTTACATTAATGAAGAAATGTGGCAGCGGAACGATGAGACTAAAATTGCGAAAAGAGGTGACATGCGAAACAATAAGTGCAACTTTCAAGCACGGCTAGATGAGCTCATATTTTTAGTATTACGACAGAATGAAGAATCACAAAAGACGCTAAATGCACAGCGAGAATAGCCAACAAATTTGAAGTGAAAGAGCAAAAACCAGTGGCTTTATAAAGTTCTGCCAGACTTTCTGTTGAAAAAGCAGGTTAACGAGTTTAAATCGATTTTTTTTCCATTTGCCGGTGATAGCGGCTCAATTTGCTCATTCAAGGCATGGGTGGTCGTGGGCTTATTGGCATAAAACTTTAAAAAACTTCAATTTGAACAGCGTTAATTCGCATGATCTGGGAGCCAATTCTGGTCACCAATATGGGAAATTAGACGACCAGGAAATGGATCAAGCAGTAATTGAATCTTTTCTTGGGCTGTGTGGAATGTGGCATCGCCTTGTTGAAACCACATGTTGTCCACATTCATAACTTGGTCGACAGTACCGAGTCGACCGCCGTCGAGTGCACAACTCCACCAGTGCACTCGTAATATTGTTGTGTGCTGTGAAAAAAAAAAAAAAAAAAAAAACTCGCGCGTGCAAAAAAAAATATACAAAAACAAAAAAAAGTGCAGTGCAGTGACTGAAAAGCAAAATATCACACAGTGCGGGTATCCCACCTCACCCGCTCCTAGTCGAAGTACTGTTGCTTGCACTCAGTCACTGCCGTTACTGTATTTACCATACGGTACGGGCAGTGGCTGAGTGTATGTAACAACTGATGGATAGCGGGGTTGTAAGTGAAAATTTTGTTGGTGCACTGTTTCATATTGTTGTAAGGGCATAACACCTACAACAATTTGATTCGGTAAACCAACGTTAGAATTTCCACTTCGCAGCCTTGCTTAGTATCGTCGGTGTTTGTGTTTTCTGTGTTTGTCTGTGATTATGACTAGGGAATTCAGGGTAGACGTAGCCAATATACGCGGGCTAAAAAGTAATCACTTTTCTGCGTACGTCCACATCTGTAAGTACAGACCAGCTGTTTTGGCACTTAGTGAAACACAGGTAGATCCCCGCCCACACCTCTCAGATCATTCTGATCTGAAGCTACCTGGCTACGAACTAGTGCCATTATTCTTCTCTCACCGCGGTCTCGCCATTTATGTGCGTAGTGATGTAGCTTACCAAACTCCACCACAATGTGATCCATGTTCCAATCCGGAATTCAACTTCATGTGGTTAAAATTCCATCTCCGTAAGCAAATTATCCACTACTGCTTTATTTACAGAAGCCCCAAACTGGACAGCAATTCAACCTTTAACGAGTTTGATGCGCTGTCTGACTCCATTCAAAGAATTGTATCCCTGTATCCTCATACTGAAATCGTTATTACGGGCGACTTCAATATACACAATTCTGGGTGGCTTCGACATTCTGGACAGACAACACCCGAAGGACGGTGTGTTGAGATTTTCGCTGCGGAAAACAACCTAACGCAGCTTGTAAATGAGCCCACGCGAATACCAGACGTTGATAGTCATACCGCCAACACCCTGGACTTGTTTTTAACTTCTCACCCTGATAAGTACACCATTGATGTGCTCTCCCCTCTAGGCTCGTCGGACCATTGTGTCATATCAGCTAGTTAGAGAAAAAATTCCTAAAAGAACCGTATGGCAATACGAGAAAGCCAACTGGAGCGGTCTTAACAGCTTCTTTAGGAATTTTAACTGGTCGTTATGCTTCCTCGATAACGACGTGGATGCCGCTGCTGATATGATTACAGACATATTTGGAATGAGATCCTTTATTCCTCATCGGATGAAGAGTATCAAACCAAAAGAAAAGGCATGGTACGACTCGAGCTGTAAAGAGGCCGTCAGGGTTAGAGAAATGTTTTTTCGGTCCTACAGGACCAACCCGACAGAGGAAAACGGAAAAAACTTCAAACGAGCCAGAAATCACCAAAAACTGAGGCAAAAAATACTGCAATGTCCCAAAGGCAGGAAACATTTTTGGTCGTTCGTCAAAAACATTAGAAATTCCGTCTCATCCTCCATCCCAATGCTCATTTACAATGACATTCCAGCTGTCAGCTCTTTGGATAAGGCCAATCTGCTTGCTGCACACTTTGCGGCCAGCTCAACACTCCCAGATTGTGCTTTGTCTCCGCCTACACTTGAGTGCGTCGAATCTTCAATGGGACGAATCTACTTTCGCACTCGTGTAGTAGCAAGAGTACTTAAAGATCTCAACATACATAAATCCGCTAGTCCAGATTGTATATCTCCCCTTCTTCTGAAGAGGTTTTCTTCCTCGCTGGCAAAACCACTGCGTAAGCTTTTTCATCAATCCTACACTTTAGGACTCTTCCCGAGCAGGTGGAGAACAGCATTTGTCCAGCCCGTCCCTAAAAAAGGCGAATCATCTTCTCTCTCCTCCTACAGACCCATTGCACTTACGTCCCTTCTTTCCAAAGTCATGGAAACACTGATAAATCGTCAGCTCATGACATATCTCGAAACACGAAAACTTCTCAATGACCGGCAGTACGGTTTTCGTAGCAACAGGTCCACTGGTGATTTGATGGCATGTCTCACCGAAAAGTGGAACCAAAGCGTACATCAATCTGGCGAAAGCAAGATAGTTGCACTTGATATTTCTAAGGCATTTGACAGAGTTTGGCATCAGGCTCTTTTGTCGAAAATGCGTGCATTTGGGATCGACGACTCTCTTCTTCAATGGATTATAAATTACCCTTCGGAACGTTCAATTCAAGTTGTCTTGGACGGTTTCAAGTCTGATATTTATAAAATAAATGCTGGTGTACCCCAGGGCTCTGTTCTGTCACCGACACCCCTTTTAATTTTCATTAATGATCTCTTGTCTGCTACTTCTAATCCAATATATTCCCTTGCTGATGACAGTACTCTCTGCTTTTCATATTCGTTCCCGGACTCACGGCCCTGCTCTTCGGCTGTAGTACGAGAACGGCAGCGTATGCTAAGCTCATTAAATTCCGATATCAACAGCATAACCAATTGGGGAACCATCAATAGAGTGGAATTTAATGCTTCCAAAACACAATGCTGTCTGCTGTCTTTAAAGCGAAATTTAAACACCCAGCCATTATCTATGAATGGCACTTGCATCGTCGAAACCGAAAAACTTTCCATTCTCGGTATGTGTGTCAATGACAACTTACGTTGGAATGACCACATATTTGATGTCGCCAAAAATGCTGCGAAATGTCTAGGTTTCCTCAAGCGATGTAAGAAATATTTTACCCCCTCTGATCTGGCCACAATATATAAAGCATTCATCCGCCCAAAATTGGAGTACAACTCCCACATCTGGTCATTTGCTCCTAAAACATCTCTGCACCTGCTAGATAGGATTCAAAATCGTGCGATAAAACTTATTGACGATACTAATATCAGTCAATCAATGGACACCCTCGAACACCGACGAAATGTCTCGTGTCTCACTTTGTTTTATCGCTATTTCCACCACCAGTGCTCCACTGAAATCGCCAGTAGCCATTCAAACTTTCAACCGTAACACCCGTCTCGCTATGAATGCTCATCAGTATACCCTCAAGCCCATTTTCGGACGTACTCTAAAATATCGTGATTCGTTCCTAAGCCGTACAACTCGCTTATGGAATGCCCTGCCGATCTCTGTATTTCCTGGTCGTTATAACTTGCAAACATTTAAAAACAATGTACATCGGTACCTCTCTTTTCTTCCTCCCTAAATTTCCTTTGCCCGCGCTGTGTACAATCACTTTAAGGGTACTCAAACCCCTTGAGCGCGCGCTCATTATAAAAAAAAAAAAAAAAAAAAAAAGACCAGCTCCACTTTAAAAGCTAAAATCGCCAAAAATAATTCGAAAATTAAAAGCCAAAGAAGCTGCCATTGAAGGCGGAAAACGAGTTAAGCTAATAAAAAACTTTAAATACAACCACATATCCAAAAAAATCATTAAACACTAGCTGCGACGAAGATAAACCCAGAGTCTCAGCACTCTCAGAAACAATAACTACATCTACTACAAACTTAAGGGGTTACATACGTTTCTCCGCTCAAAAACGGATCGTTTTTCAAGATTTTACATTGTGTAAAGTATTCCTTGACGAATACAAAACTTTATTGACAGTTGAAGAAAAACAATTATAAAGTATACCTTTCGCCCATCTCCGGAAATCTCTCTTCAAAAACGTGCTGAGCGGTACCAGGAATATCTCTGGTAGGTTTCATTTGAAACAAAAAAAACCTGTTAAAGTAGATGGACAAAACTAGGCTCTATCATAGCCGTTTTCAAAAATTTTCATTTTTAACAAAATGGCAGCTTTTTGAACGTACGATGCTATTTTTGACTAAAAAACGAGTCACATTTTTATTTATAACAAATCTTAAAATTAATATATCAAAAAAATCCTACGTAGGGGACTAGATAATGGTATTAAGAATATCTGTGCGAAATGGCATGTAAATCGGTCGAGTGGTTCAAGAGATATTTCTGGTACCGACTCGGAAAACACTGTTTCGAGAAAAACGCAAACGAAATGCAAAATCTGCAGTGTGTCTTGCCTGCGTGGCTTCGAAAGCAAAACTGAAAATGTGCTCGAGTAGTGCCTTTTGGAATATTCTGAATTCTAATATTCTTATACAAGATTTAAATCTATTGCTAAGCAGGTATAAATATTTGAGAGGGCACTGACCCGTCATTAGAGAAGGTAGGAAGGCAGAGCAGGCACGCAGTTGCTCATGTCCCTAATGAGCGTTCCGCCCGGTCCGACGTCTAACGGTCATAACTTTCTTAATTATTGGAATTTTTGAAAAATTCTTGCAGCATTTGAATTGCAAAAGAATATATAATTTTTCATGCAAAAAAAAAATCGATTTTTTTGAGCGGAGAAACGTATGTAACCCCTTAAAGACGGAGGATCCATTAGTTCAGTTTTCAAGATGATGGCAACTCCATGGTGATGTTGTGCGATTTCACAGTTATGCCTTTTGTATGCTTTCGTTTGCAAAATCAAGTAGCGAGTCTTGTTTTCGAAATCCCGTCGTTTGGTTTGTTGAACACATGTTACTAGTATATTAAATTTACGTTGCCGTAATATGTTTT
The DNA here is from genome assembly GCA_949129095.1 of Volucella bombylans. Lineage (NCBI taxonomy): Eukaryota > Metazoa > Arthropoda > Insecta > Diptera > Syrphidae > Volucella > Volucella bombylans. Next base: position 102,767,973 of record OX422144.1, on the reverse strand, counting down.
CTAGTTCGAAATTTTTTCCAGTCATTATGACGATGTTTCAGTTTGCGATACGTGGTTTATTTCTAAAAGGAATTATACTGTCGAGCTGTGACACGACACACACCCGGGATCACTCTTCCGGCGAACAAGAGAAGTGCCTGTATTCTTGAATGTACCATGTATCTGTTGCCTGTCGCTGTCGAAACATCTCATCTATTCTCCATTAATGCAAATGAACTTTTTTCTCAAAGCACCTGAGAGCATTTTCATTTGCCTTCGTCAGCGTCCAAGCTTCTGCGAGGTAAACCAGGATGAAGATGATCAGTGTCTTGTATAAAGTCTTTTTGGTGGCTCGAGAGGTGGCTTAACGAATACTGCTCAGCTCCATTATCATCTTGCATAATCGAATAGATTGCAAAATTAGACAGAGAACTGTATAGTACGTCTCCATAGATGCTGTGATATGCGGTTTTGAAATTGATGAAGAGCTGATGTCTATCGAATTGTAACTCCTGGGTTTTCTCCTGTAAATGAACATTAGTTCATGGCAGATAGGATTTTGTATTCGATATCGAGGAGACTTATTCTTGTGCAGTTGGCGCAGTTTAAGAGTTTTCACTTCTTCGCATAGTTTCGTTATAGAAATGAGGTAATACCTTCTCCGTATCTAGTTATCACCTGCTGCTTTATACACCTCAGCAGCTAAGCTATCTTGTCTTCGTCTAGGTTAAATAGTTCATTCCACTTGATGGTGAACATTTAACAGATAATCAGCACCTACACGGTAGTTCTACTATGAGGTTCCCTTCTCCATCCCTGCAGACTTCAGTTCGGGCCTTACAGCTTTGGCGTTAACATCTATTTTTGTAACATTTTGCTTATGTACAATCATTTTCTATTCGTTAATTAAAATTAACTCCTGAATTACATCGTTGTCCAATAAACAGCTGATTTCTTTTCAAAAAACTAGTTAAAATAAATATACTTTCGTATCTATTCATACTGTCGTGATAACCTTGGATTGGCCTTTCGATATCCTGCGAATAATTGGTTTTCAATTTCAACTCAGTATCAACTACCAATCCATTAAGTTAATTAACCCTCTCACATTTTCTACTTGATGTGGAAGACATGCATTCTCCATTTTTAGTGTAAATCGTGTTCGTCTAGAAAATGCTTATTCGCAAAGGACTGTCTCTCCAACTGAAATGTTTGAAATATCTTGGATTGCTGGCAGTTCATTATGATTATGGTGCGGGCGAACTAAAACTGCTTAAAACATCGAAAAATCGTTTCGGGTTGCTTGTACTAATTGGGACAAGTTTCGCTGTGGTTTTTAACGAAATTAGCAACGTTTTCGATCCGGAATTGTGGCTAATTACTTCGGAATACAATTTCACCGGTGTAGTGTATGAAAGTGGTTCGCTTTTCATTGCGGGCATGGCACAGTTGATTGCTAACTTTTTGTTATTTTTTGGACAAAAATCGAATCTGAAAATTCTCCGAAATCTTCTTTATTGGGAGGGAAAATATCTACAATGTGCTAAAGAAAATCTACAGAGTGATAAAACTTTTCACTTGTTCCTTTTAAACCAAGGAATATGCTTGTATTTCTACTTGAGCAAAATCCTTCAGTACACTAGAGTTTCTATATGGCGCAGGATTTACACATATGAGTTATTGACTTATCTTTTCTTGATTTCGTACTTGGGATTGATTTCAACATTCTACAGGACATTAGTGTCGATAACCAGTGAAATTTTGACGGGCATTAATGAACGCATCGAAAGGATGCTTAGTTCAGGGGGTGATTTAAAAAAGAGTGAATTTGAAGAGCTCTTTAAGGATCGAATGGAAATCATCTGTTTATGTGAAGTGGATATAAGTTCTTTGTATGGAGTGACGCTGATTTTCATATTGGCATGGATTTTGGTAACTGGACCAGGTGGTCCTTACTATGCGATAGTTTTGGCTGACGTTCAGTTGAAGGACTTAAAGTTGTTTTGTTCTATAATAAATTCAGTGTTTTGTATTTTACCACATTTAATATTCAGTGCAATGTTATTTTGTCAGGATTTGTCAGAGACGGTAAGTATGATTGTTATTGTTTTATGAACAGGAAAAGAGTGAATCATTTTATTACTGACATTTCGAATTGACCGTTTACAAAAGAGTGAGTGATGCCAATACAACAGTTATTTATTGTATTTATGATAGTCTGGAGTATACCTATTCTTGTATTACATATTCAGCTGTATTTATGTGGGAATGAGCATTTGGATGATCGAACAGCTAAGTTACTTCACCTGTTTGATCATCCAAATGCTCATTTCCGGAATCAACCGAGATGAGAACTTCTTTATCCATAAAATCAAATTCTTCTTGAAATTGGGGCTACAACGTTGTAAGGTTTGCTGATCTGGAATGTCCCTCTCAGCTTTACAACCTCAAACTTATCAATTGCACAAAGAAAGTCGGCTTAGGTATTAATCATAAATACATGTTGAATTCACCGATTTTGTCAAAACTTACTTTCTTCGTAGTGGGTTTCAATTGGTGATATTCTATCACTTACATCCTCCTGAAGAGGCGATTTTCTGTTCTCTGGCAATCTATAGTGATAAAGAAGGAAATCCTTTAGTGGAGTCACAGTCGGTGCTGAGTATAGGGAGAAACTTCTGCAGACTGCATAACGACAACAAATCGAAGATCCCGCCGTCAGGTAGAATGATAGACCATTTTTCGAATACAAAAACAAATTGATCGTATTATGCGGCCGGTGGTATCATCGTTCCTTATTTCTTCAAAAAATGGGACTGGAGCACAAGTTACTGTCAATAGACATCTGTGATTATAACAGGATGGTGCTCCACCACACACTACCAACGCAAACATCTGACGCCACGGGATTATTTTCCGTGGTGTTAGGTCAAGTTACTAGTTTATGCCAATAAACCAGCAGCGATTAAGGCCTTAGAGCAAAATATTGTTCGATTAATACGCGATACACGCTCCCAATTGCTCAGAAAAGAGGTCGACAATTTAAATGACCTCTAGAATGCGCCAGTAAGCACAATAAAGTAATTTGTGAATTGTTTCGGAAAAATCCCATAATTGGTCTGAGGAACGCGTAAGAGAAATTGACCACAAAAGTAATTAAAGTGTCCATCAGCACAATACAATGTGTTTGGCAGAATCTGGCATCAAAAACAGGAGTACCAAACCTATACCGCTACTAATCCAAAAACATATTGAACAGAGGCTAAGTAGGGAACGCAGAATTTAGGCCGGGATTGGAGCAACATCGTATTTACAAATGAGCCATCTTTCTTTGTTTATAATTATTGGAAGAAATCCTTGTCAAAAAAAGATGAAACGTTTCTGCAATGGACCGTAAAACAACCAGCAAAAGTTCTTGTTTATGGTTCTTCTCGGCTAAAGAATTCGGAAATTTAATAGTATTCGCAAAAAAGCTCGATGCACAGTTCTTTGTTGAATTTTACCCGAAAGGTTTGATAAAGTTTGCCGAATCTCTGTATGAACCAAACAATTACGATTGGATTTTGCAAGATAACAGAGTATAAGCGAGCCCGGAATGAACGCAACGTCCTTCTTAAGCGTGTGAAATTCCAATATAACCAAAAACCGAGGCAAAAAACTTTTGGTCGTTCGTCAAAAATATTAGAAATTCTGTATCATCCTCCATTCCGACGCTCATTTACAATGACATTACAGCCGTCAGCTCTTTAGACAAGGCCAATCTGCTTGCTGCACGCTTTCCGGCCGGCTAAACACTTCCAGATTGTACTTTGTCTCCGCATACACTTGAGTGCATCGAATCTTCAATGGGACGAATCTACCTTTGCACTCGTGTAGTAGCAAGAGTACTTATAGATCTTAATATTCACAAATCCGCTGGTGTTTTTCCATGCCGTCAAAAGTACTGCGTCAGCTTTTTTTATAAATCCTACTCTTTAACACTCTTTCCGCGCAGTTGGGAAACAGCATTTTTCCAGCTCGTCCCTATAAAAGGCGAGTCTTTCTATCGCTATTCCTAAGCCGTACAACTCACTTATGGAATAACCCGTCGAGCTCTTTATTTCCTAATCATTAAAACCTTCAAGCATTTAAAATCAACTCTCATTGGTACCTTTCTTTCTTTCCTCTCTAAATTTCCTTAGCCTGCGCTCTGCAGGCACTCGGAACCCCTGAGTTTCCGCAGATTATAAAAAAAAAACCATTCGAAACATCGGAGTTGACACGTTGGAAAGAGGAAAATGGTATAGAGACGTTAAATTAGCCGTCCCAAACTCCTGATGTGAATCATAGAAAATGTGTTGTCTTTAAGGCTGAAAACACACCGGATCAGTCAAAATATTTTATTTTGTTTGATGAAATATCTTTACATTGTTTCTTATGGGAGAGCACACACCAAAGCAAAGGAAACAAGACACATGATTTCGCTTCAAACTGTTTTGTGACTGATTTTCGAAAATACGGGCAACACACACCGTTTTCATGTCGTCTGACATTTATTCTATTGACTCCCACCTAAGTGGGAGTGACATATCATTCTGGAGTGTAAGTTGGTTGAGTAGGTGTGAACTGTTTGTATTCGGTGTTTCTTTTTGTTCACAAAAAGCAACTATTGTACATTATTGTAGAAAAAATTGACGTTAAGGATAAATAACAAAAACTTATGCCATAATTCCTCGTGGAGACTTAGAAGAATTAGAAATGGAAGAACAGTTTAGAAGAAAACATCATTTTTGGGTACTAAGGGAGTCGCTCCCGACAGACGGTTGAAATGACATTAGCCTTGGGAACTTGTGACGCCTTTGTGAAAGCTTGTTGCGTTCTTTACAATTATCTTTCACCAAATATGCAAAAAATTGATGACAATCAGCCGGATAATAGTCAAACTCTTCCCGAAGCGATGTCGAATATTTGTACACAGGAATATTCTGGGTAAAAATTTGCAAACAAGACAGTGATGTGCCATATCAATGGAGGAAAATAAATTACAAAATATGACTTTGAAACATAACAAAATATGTCTTTTTTTATAACATTTCAGGAGTGATGAATGAATTGGTTTCATAGCACTTTACTTTATTATGACAATAAACTGTGTGCAGAGTAATCGAACATTCCTCCTTTTCTCTGTGCTGATGATACAAAAACTGTCTCTTCACCAGAAGACTACTGTCTCCTTCAACAAGACCTAGATATTTTTCGAACTAGTGCCTACCAAATTGCTTAGAATTCAATACCACAGCCCACGTAATGTCTTCGTTCTGCGACATACGCTACTCAGTCATCTTTGTTTCTTTGTTTATTTAATTTTTTTTTTCACACTCCGAAGTCAAACTGACAAAATGTCAGGGTTGATGTCTTGAATGGAAACTAGACATTTATTTCTTGAAATATTTCCTGTTTGGCTACTCGTCTCCACTGGACATTTTGATTTCATGAAAATTTTCTTAACACCAGTGATGTCTTGTGAAGACGCGGTATTACCTTGTGTTTCGGTTGGTGTGGGTTAAAATAAAAAACGTTTTGCCTGATTCGGTGTGTTTCCAGCCTAACGAAGCAAAGGCTTAAAGCAAAATATTAGCCATGATAAAACAACCTGCACAAGTCTTTAAGTAAATTTCGAGAGGCCTACGTTTAGAATATGCCCAAAAATTAAGTGAAAGTTGCACTAGATCATGTCAAGCAATTACAAATATAAATATTTATAAATGTTTTGACTAATACATTATCTAATTAGAAAACATGATTTAATAAAATTCTGGAATTTTCCACGTTTTTTTTGCACACACTGTAATCTTTCGAATGACTTTATTAAGTCATCTTCAATTCAATTTCTTTGTGTTTTATTTAAAGAAAAAGTGTGATCCTCTTAAAGAATCAACCTTTATAATAAATTATTGAATTGAAGTGGATTGGAAAAGAGTTTGCAGACAGGTGATCATTTATCGGATTCAAGCAGACGACAAACACATTCGACTAATTGCCTACAAGGAATCCTCATCCCATACAAGGGTACTGGTTACACAAATGAAATGCCACAGCTGTAATAAATATCGCAGCTAGATATTCTCCGGATTTAAGCTCCTGTCCAGTGTATTTATTCGATTGTAGTAATGCTCTATACTGTTCGAGGGTAGATTGAATAAATAGTGGTTTTGGGAAAAAAAAAATATACGAGTACAAACCTACTATGATATGCAATCCATAAAGATGTAGGTACACTTGCCCTTAAAAGTCCATTATTTAATTAAAGTTGCACAATTAAACATTGATAGGTCAACATACATTCATACCTACACATGTATACATATAACGATGTTCTCATTTTTCCTTCAGTTCGATACAAAATGTCCACACTGATGGACTTTGTCAAGTATCTGCGTTTAGTAAGGTATAGCGGTATTTTCACAGTGACCTTTGATCGAACGTCAGCTGTACTTTTAGTAACTAAACGTGATAGAATCTATCAAAAATGTCTGCCCCCCATTGTGTTTCTTTTCATAATTTTCTCCGCAATGACGTTTTTTAAATTTGGCATTATTGAATATTACGGTAAAAGTCAAACCGGTGATAAAACTGCCAAAGTTCAAACATTAATAAATACCACATGTAAGTTAGGGACTATCGTTTGGTACTATCTTCATCGTGAGTCTAATTTTAAAATTGTGCGCGCCATTTTTGATTTTTTGAAAGAATCTCAAAAAAACTACCCGTCGCAAAGTATCCGGAACAACTATCGAATATGTTTACTGTTGAGTGTATTGCCTATGACGAATTTTTGGGGCGACATAATTTCGGAAAAAATCCACTGGGTCCTTAAGATTCCGATGGCCGTTGCCAGTATTATTCAGACTTTATTTATCTGCGTCAATTTATCATTTTTGGTGTGTATGATTGTTTCGGTACGTTATGTTTTCGAAGCATTAAACACTGAATTGAGAGCATCTTTGGTTGAAAATAAACGTTTTGACAGGGTTCATATTGTGCGAGTTCTTCATAGGAGATCGCAACTAATGGAATTGTGTACCAAGGACATCAGTCTGGTTTATGGTGTAGTTTTTCTCATAGCTACTGTTCAAATATTCGTTATGACACCAACAATAGTGTTTGTATTGAAAGTTGTGGTAGTCGACGGTGAAATACAGGGAATGGGAAACATATTTCAAATTTTTTACCTTTCTTACATTTGGATTATACCGCCATTTATTATGTACTGCATAGCTTTGATTGCCAACACCACGGAACAAGAGGTGAGTTTTTGGCTTAATATTTTTCTAAAGTTCGACATTTTTGTTCATAAAATAATGGGTGTGGGAACGAGTTCGTTTCGTTTTGTTATTAAAATTCAATTGGTTTTCTTTGAGTGTATAAATTAATTTATTTAAACCAAATGTGTGCTCCATTACTATTTAAAATGCTTCGGCATTTTTCGGGTAAAGTCATGATGTCATTGATTGAAAAACTGCGTCAGTTATATTCACGGGATTGTCTTGAAGCCTGTTTTACATTACATTCAGCGGCAGTTAGAGGGTTAGAGGGGGCTATGTCTGGACTGGGTGCATCAAAACTTCCCACCAGAGGTCTCAAAATTGCTGGTTTGTCATAGAAGAAATATGTGGACGGGCGTGGAAGACAACAACTTTTGTATTGGTCATTTCGGGTTGTTTTCTTTCAATTGACTATTTGGAAGTGCATATCTAATGGTGAAGGATTCACTTCCTGTCCCACCATACACAGCATCACCTTCTGCACTCTCAATCTTGGCTTCCCAAACGCCTTGACTTTTCAAGGATTTCATCAGCTTTTTGAGTGACTGGAAGACTAGAGCGTAGCTTATCTTTGACAAATTGCCAGAAGAGCCAATGAGCGAACCATTTAGGCGCTAGGTATTCTCATAAAGTTTCTTACCCGTAAACATTACAAATGTATAATAAGCTTGCGCAGGGTTCATCCCTTTGTCGTAGTAGTATTGCAATATCTAGCAAAATTTTTGTTTTTTGTCTTCATTTTGTACTGCAAATGATTTTACAATCAAAATCCAATCTTAAACTGTCACCTTTCAAAGGAGCACCCACATTTGTCAATGTAATCAGTTATAATGGAGTTATTTGTATTTAACGCCATCTATGGTCAAAAATGCTGCGATATTTAATAGCTACCGCAAGTCTAATTGTTTGTAGAACCCGTCAAAATATGATGTTTTAAGAATTACTAAAATCTGTTATACACATGTGTCCACATTTAGAACATATCTCGATATATTGTACATTATCAGCTAGGTTCCACAATTCGAATGAAATAAAAGCGAAACCAAAATTGCAAATCGAATGAATTCGATTTTATAGTAGTGTTCTACATTTCGACCGATTTCGATTTCGACCGAGGGAAATTTTCAGATGATCAGTTAGAAAAGATGCTGATGTTGCTTTGTGCCTAAGCACAGTATCGAAGATTTTGATACAAGTTCTTAGAATTTTGGAGAAACAAATTTACCCAACATGGATTAAACTTTCTACGTCGGATGAAGAATGAAGCAACATTTCCTGGACAAGTTTCAAATTCCCGGCGTCATAGGATGCGTCGACAGTACACACATTAGAATGTCACAGCCTCATAGAGATTCCACAGCAAAGGATACTTCTCAGTGAATGCAATGATTGTAAATTAGCATCAATAATATTATCTTTTCCAAACAAAGTAAAGGATTTTCTAATGGGGACTTTGAGTTTGATTTGTGAACGCACTCTTTCACTAATCATCAAACTGTCGCTGTCAATTTATTGAGTAAACTCAACATTTTCATCATGGGAAAATACACGAACGAGCAACGTCTGCAAATTATAAAAATTTTCTACCGAAATTCGGAGTCGGTGACTGCAACTTTAAGAGCGTTAACTCCAATTTTCGGTCGTAATTCTCGCCCTAGTAGACAGGCAATAACAAAAATTTGAGTCTACGTATTCGTTGTGTGATGTTGCCGTGTCAGTGAGACAACGGGTTGGTCGAAGTGTCGAAAATATCGCTGCCGTTCAGGCGTCCGTAGCAAACGATCCAAATCAGTCAATTCCACGGCATTCTCATGAATTGGACATCGCTCAGACCACATTATGGCGTATTTTGCGTAAGGATCTTGGTTTACACCCATACAAGATCAAGCTGACTGAAGAATTGAAGCCGATGGACCGTTTGAAGCGACGTACGTTCTCCGATTGGGTTCTGAAGAAGATGCGCCAAGATGATGAATTTCATCGCAAAATCATCTTCAGTGACGTAGCTCATTTTTGGCTCAATGGGTTCGTCAATAAGCAAAATATGGGGGGGCTACGCTAATTCATTGATTTATGCCAACACTCCGACGGCGTTGGAAGAGCTCAGAGCCAACATTGAATGCGAAGGAGCGTCCGTTGTCAAGTCCTTATTGGAAAACCCTATAGAAGGCATCCTACGAGAAAAAGTGAAAGCACGGAAGAGATGGCAACAATCACGTGCGCCACGTATAAATCCTGTTTGAACCGCCTATCAAATAAGCTAAGGCAAATGCTGCAAGAATATAAGAACCGTGAGACTTCTAATTACCTCGAAGGCTTGACTGCGGACAAGAGTTCCAATTATTCGCACTGGAAAGCCGTGAAGTTGACTAAGAAACCTGTTATGCACTTGCCACCGATAAAAAACAGCCAACGGCGAATGGGCAGCATGAGACAAAGAGAAAGCGGATTTGTTTGCCAACCACTTGGAAGAAACATTCAAACCGTTCGAAGGACGGCAATTGGCCCAAGAACTTAATCTTAGAACAGGATCCGACAACTACAATATAAAATCCGTATCACTGTCTGAGCTACAGCAAACAATAAAAAACCTTAAAAAATAATAAGGCTCCAGGGAGTTACCTCGAAAAGCATTTGTCAAGCTCCTCCACATTATAAGTGCTTGTCTCCATGAGACCTTTATACGACCTTTATGTTCCAAATCCGGGGAAAAGTCCAAACGACAAAAAATCATATCGCTCCTACCGATAATTTCAAAATTCTTCTGCTTAAACGTTTAAAACCGATAACTGAAGAAAGACGATTGATCCCGGATCAACAGTTCGGTTTTAGGGTCAAACATTCCACAATCGATCAGGTCTATCGGATAACAAATGTAATTGAAAACGCTCTAGAGGGAAAAAAGATATGTTCAAGCGTTTTTCTCCATGTATCGCATGCCTTCGACAAGGTATGGCACGATAACTTGAAGTATAAGCTACAACAAATTTTACCGAGAGAAATGAATAGAATACTCGAATCTTGAAAATAGACTGTTACGGGTTAGATATGGGATTGAATACTCTGAATTCAAGGAAATTCAAGCTGGCGTTCCACAAGGAAGCGTTCTGGGGCCATACCTATTCTTACTGTACCCTAGAGACATACCTCTAGATGAAGAGACTGTGGTAGACGCATTCGCGGATGACACGGCGATCCTCGCCACAGGACAAACAGTTGAATCCTCGACTGCAAAACTTCAACGAGCTCTGAACAAAATATTTGAGTGGAATCGTGCTAAACGAAACTAAGTCAACACAAGTAAATTTCACGTACAGAAAGATAAACAACTTACCTTTATACCGTATGCAAACGAGGCAAAATATTTGGGAATGACCCTAGATGCAAAACTGAAGTGGAAATCACACGTAAAAAAGAAACGTGAAGAGCTCGAAATCAGGCTAAGAGAAATGAATTGGTTTATCGGAAGATACTCTAAACTAAGCACATATAACAAGCTGCTTATATATAAGCAAGTTTAGTTTTTAGTTTTATATGCATTTTATTTTCTTAACACTAACTCTTACATTCTAACAAAAAATGCTTAAATGCTAGCTTACAATTACTTAATAATCTTACACTAACTTACTGGCCCCACACAGGCACTCTAAGCTACTCTAAATTCTTATAACTATGTCTTTCGACTTCATTTACATTTTCTTAAAACTATTTATTTTGTATACTTAAAGCTAAGAAAAAAATTTGTTAACAAAACTTAGCATATGGACATAATTTTTTATTTTTAATAAAAACTTAGTATCTAACTTAAAATAAACCTTAGCCTACCTAAACTAACTGTACAATACACACATAAACACACATAGACGTTATACACAATCATATACATATATCAGTATACACCTTTGTATACACTGATATATGTATATGTTTCTTAAATGCTAACCTAAACCTATGTAAGCCGGCCATCGCTGTTTACAGAGAAAACAGATTGGTCAGCTCTGCCTCATTAGTGAGGCTGGTCCGTAATTGACGGAAACGACGACGAATCATCTTCTCCATCATTCAACCACCAGAAATGCTGGTGCTGCCGAACGACATCCCTCTTATCGCGATTCCCCACCGCCCTACTGAACCTGAGGCGATCCACACTGCCGTGTGCGACGTCTCTGTTCTAGTTGAGTCGCCTGTCCCCAGCTGTCCGAGCGACATGGAAGATTAACGGCACCACTGATCTATCCTGGATCAACCCTTTCTGATCTAGGTAGAGGAATGCTTCCGGTGGAACGAAGCCGTCAGAGCGCACACTCTCGTGGTAAAGGTAATTGGGGTAGTAAGCCCCAGATATCAGGTTATTCGTCGACGTCATTGCTCTTGCAATGTGCCTTCGAGTCAGCTTAATTACGAAGTTGTCCACTCGTATTAGGTTCGCCCTGTTGTAAAGGACCTCATTAGGATAAAATTTTTTGTACTCCGACTCTGGTGTTCTGTACAAGCGAAGACAGGCCCTAAGGCAAGCCCTCTCAAACACCCGAATCTTTTCCATTAAGCTTGCTCGTACATTGAACCACACGGGACAACCAAATACCAGCATGGGCCTGATAAGGGCCATGTAGCAGATTACCTTTACCCTCGCATCGAGTTGGCTGCTATAAAACAGTCTCTTTGTAAGGGCAAAGGCACCTTTAGCTCTGGCCAGAGCAGCATCCACATTTTTGCTAAAATATAGAAACTGATCTAGCCAGATGCCAAGGTATCTGACTACATTTCGACAGGCAAGAGGCTGTCCGTGTTGTCCAATAATCGAGAACTTTCTCCAATTTTTTCTGGTATCCCTTGAGGCCCTAGACAACGGCGTCCTAAAGAGAATGGTTTTCGACTTCTGAAAGTTGATTTTCAACTTCTAGTCATCGCAAAATCGTCTTATCTTATCGAAGTCACGCTGCAAGAGAGTATTAATGACCTCGATTTTTGGACCTGTTCTGTACGCTATCAAATCGTCTGCGTACGCAATAGTATGGGGAAGTGAACCTATCAAGTCGCTTGTAAAAATGTTGAATAGGATCGGCGAATTGACCGCGCCTTGCTGAAGACCATTTTTAATTTGAAATATTCCAACAGAAGTCACATCACCATTCTTCACGCTGAACTGTCTGTTGTGTAGCATATTATAAAGAATGTACAAGAGTGGTTTACTGATCCCCAGCCCAGTCAGCTTATAGAAAAGACCCTCTAACCATACGGTGTCGAAGGCCTTCTCCAAGTCAACAAGGCAGGCACCAGTGCATTGTTTTTTGCCTTTATTCCATTGGATATCAGAAACCAGTTTAGACGCGGCATGTGAGATATCATGTCCCGCCTTAAAACCGAATTGATTATCCGGAACTATATGTTTGTCCTCAACCCACCTAGACAGAGCTCTATTGATTACCCTTTCAAAAACCTTCCTGATATTCGGAAGGAGACTTATCGACCGGAGATTCGCCGGATTGGATATATCTCTTCCCTTTTTGGGGATAGGTTGAACCACCGCCGTTTTCCAATGCGCTGGATAATGTGCATTATTCATTGCATTATTAAACAGGGTGGTGTAAATGTCCACCGCTTCTAGAGGAAGATGTCGAAGCACGATGTTTGGAATACCTTCGGTCCCCACTGACTTCTTAGCCCTGATTGTGTCGAAGATCTCATGGAGTCCTGCCTTCGAAATGAACGGGGGTAGGCCACCCTCTCTGGCAATGACGTTATTTGCCATATTTTCGTCGCTAAACCGGGTGAAACCAGAGCCCTCGGATCGCCAGTTCCCTATTTCATTTCGAATGCAGAAGTCGTGCACCAAGACGCGATTCTCCAGGTCGCAATTAGGGCCAATGTTATCAATGGCCTTGTATACTTCCTGGAAAGTCGCCCCTATGGCCTCAATCTTCTCCTGTGGATCCTCGATCACAAAAAAGTCGTCATCAGCGGCCTCATTTGGATCAATGCCTGCTATTGTCAGTAATCGTTCGTTGTCTGTTGTCCGGGCTATTTTAAGACACTGAAGGTCGTTTTGATTTCTTCTCCGAAATAGTTTATTTATTTGCGGAAACATATTCGGGTTGCTGGTGTTTACAGCCCGAACCTTGTTGTTCCAATACAAACTTACAGAAATTCTGTAATTTTCTTTTATTAGCGTTTGAATATTTTTAATCGACGACTTCAGTGTCCTAATCTCCGGGTCTTGTCGGTCAGTTAACTGTCTGTACAAGTTTTTAAGTCTGGTCAGAAGTCTACTTTTCTGTCGGTGCAGTGCGTCAATAGTAGGATTGCGGAACAGGTCTTCGTTAGTCGTACGTCGATACCGCGGTATTGTAGTGTCCATAGTTTGTTTAATTGTCTCGTCCATTTGTTTTAGGTAATTGTCGATCTCCTCGTTTGACAAATTCCTATTGGACGTTGGGTGGAGCGTGTTCGAGGAGAGCGCTCTAGTCAAGGTTGCGGAGAAGCGTGTCCATCGAGTCTTACTGTAGTTGTAAGAATATCTTTGGACAAACTCCTCCAATTCCGCAATTTCGTTGGGAACTGTAATTTCGGTGCTAAAACCGCAATGGTCGCTGTCATACACGAATGTGCGCAGACAGTTTAATGTTTGTAAATTCGTACCTGTCAGTCGTATACGTTCGTCGTACAGCAGTAGATCCAAATAAGACCCGTCTCTGGGAAACGACGGGTTATCTGTCGCTTTAAGACCGAGTCTGTACATGACATCGTGCTGACCCCACCAATCGAGTAGTAGGTTCCCTCTAGTATTTGGCAAATTATTTCCCCAATCTCTATGTCTAGCGTTGAAATCCCCGCCGATTATAAAATAATTCTCCCCCGATTCCAGCCTCAGAAGTCGAAAAAGCGTGTCGAGCTCTGTAATGAATAGAGTGGATTGTGAAGCCTCAGGTGCGTAAACAGAGGCCAAGTACAGCCGCTTTCCACTGCGGAGAGGGATGTAAACGACGACTGCCTCCAACACCCGGAACCTGCGCAACACCCCCTTGTACACTCTGTGAAATTTTATACCCTCTTTAATGAAGATCGCGACACCGCCTCCACGTTTGGATCTGGGCCGGTTTCTTCTTCTAACAATATAATTATTGTACTTCAGTTTGTGCTTATCGGTTAGCTTGGTTTCGCTAGCGAAAAGCACATCAGGAGTTTGATCTTGTAGCAATTTAAACATCGCGGCTCTTCGTTCGATCCTAATCAATGAATTCACATTCACCGCAAGGACCTTCAAAGTTTGCTCCACCATGTGCGTACCCATTACGGCATGTGTTGCGTTAGGCCCGGCAGCAACGCGTAGATCTGGTCCACCCGCTTGGCCTGTTCTTGAACCTGCTTTTGCAGCTGAGCCATCTGTCCTTGGATTGCGAGCAAGATGGCTAGCATGTTGGGTGCAGCTTCCGTTGTTCTCGGCATCGGAGCCGAAGCAGCAACAGTCGCTTGCTGTACCGTAGCCCCCCTACCTGACGCCATTTGGGCGTAGGAAATTTGGGGCGTGACGGCTGGTGTTTGAAACCTCACCGGTGAACGTTTGACCTCCACCTTCTGCTGCCGAGCCAATTTTGCTTTTTTAATTTCGGTGAACTTAGGACAACCCCGATAGTTTGCGGTGTGTCCCACGTTCCCACATAATACGCACGAGAGCTGCGACCTATCGGATGCTCCGTCAACACCCAGAGCACACTCCTCGGAACTGTGATTCTTTGCGCACTTCACGCATCGAGGCTGCATTTGGCAGTTCGACGCGGCGTGCCCGAACCTCTGGCAGCGAACGCATTGTATAACGCCGTCGCTCCTTTTTAATTTTTCCCAGTGAACCACCTGGTAGTCTAGGACATTGATACTCCTTAGACTATCCAGACGACTTTCGGGACTGAGCTGCACCAAGAAGAACGGCAGACTCCGTTTCTCCCGCCTAGCTCTGGCTGTGGTAAACGGCTTTACCCCCACAAACTTGAGTCCTTCGCACTCCTTCTCTTTGAGCAGTGCTAGGATCTCCTCAGGATCAGAAGACGGTTCCAACCCCTTCAACCCCTCTTTAACTTTCGCGTAGCCCTCCACTGTATTACAGTGGATGGCATGGCGATCGTTCCCCAATCTCTTAATATTGAAATTATTACCAATGACCAACTTACACAGGTCCTTGGTTGCAATTACCTCCAATTTATAGGTGTTGATAGGAGGCACCTTCTCCTTCTTCTTCGTCTGCTGCTGCTGTTGTTGTTGTTTTTGTTGTTGTTGCTGCTGCTGCTGTTTTAGCTGTTGCCGTTGTTGTGGCTGCTCTTGTTGTTGTTGTTTCTTTTGTTTTGCTTTTTGTTGTTGTAGCACTTGTGCCGACTGTATTTTTTGTTGCGACTGCTTTTGAGCAAGCTGCGACTTCTGTTGTTGTTGGGATAGCTCATGCTCTTCCCTCTTCCTTCTGACCATTTGCCGCTCTTTAATGGCCTGTAAACCCTGCTGCAGCATTTTGATGCTGTTACTTATGGACAAGATTTCCTCCTCTTCATCGTCCGATTCGCTTGCTGCCAATGAAGCGAAATTGTTTAATACCCTCAATCCACCAAGCTTTTCAGTGGACGTTGGCAAGGTGGGACGCTGTAACGAGTTAGAGGTTGGCTTTAGCTTCCTCTTTCTCTTTGCTTTCGGCGTTTGGCTCGAACCACTCGAAGCCTCGCCTGGTAACTCCGCAGATCCCGCTATTAGCATAGCGGACCGCTCTCCACAATCCATCACGTCGGTTTGTATTATGTAAACACTTTTTAATAAAAATTGTCTTTTTAAATGAATTAAATAAAAAAAAAAAGAACTTTCGCAGAGAGAGGCTGGGAAGCGAACCCAGAACCCCGAGATTTATTGTCCGGGTCTCTACCACTTCGGCTACTGAACACTTGAAAACTCGTTGTTTAACACTGTATTTATTTTTTTTTCCACACTTTTAAAGTCGAACAAGAAATGCGCAATGCGTGTGATCTCCGTTGAGGTCTATGAACGACTGTATATATAAGCAAGTGCTAAAACCTTCGTGGACTTAACATATGGTATACAACTATGGGGTTATACCAAACCAAACAATATGTCTGTCCTACAGACGTTCCAGAACAAAGCTCTTAGAGCAATCGTAAATGCTCCATGGTATATAAGGAATAGCGATATCCACCGCGATCTGGAAATTGCAACCGTGAAAGACGAAGTAACAAGCTTTGTTCGTAAACTTCGCACTCGTCTGGTGCATTTTCAATCAATCATCAGAGACTTGCAGCGGCAATGAGAGCCGATATGCCTTACATACAAGGCGATACCGTTGGAAAAGTCGAGAAGCTGTTCCTTGATGTGAAAGCTGTATTAGAAGCGATTGCTCCAGAAGAGGTTAAAAAGGCGGGTGATGCTTCGGCAGAAGCGAAATACGAAATACGAAATACGTGCTCCACAAGAAGCTACAAGAAATACGTCGGCTCATAAGAAGACAAAGGCTGATAGCTCATTCATTAAGAAGGCTCCTCGCCATTGTCGATGCAACAGATACAACAGCCCAATCAAAATCATTCTTTGAACTAAAAATTTAAGGAATCAACAAATGCTGAATAGCTTTTGAGGTATTTAGCATTGTCAGATGACAACTACAACGCGGCGTGGAAGATGCTTCAAGATAGGTACGAGAACCCGAGGCTTCTTGTTGCGTCACTTGTTAACAAGTTGCTCAACCAACCAGGGCATGTTTCCGATCAACCATCAACCGCTCATATTAAGACCGTGCATGATACCACAAGGGAATGCCTGATGGGATTAGAAAATTTGAAGGTCTCCATATCAACATGGGACCCGATCATTCTTCCAATCCTTTACAAGAAAATTGATCGAAGTACGCATGCTCTTTATGAACAAAGTTTGGTCAGAACTAGGGAATTGCAGTCTGTGACGGAGTTTCTTAATTTCCTGGAAGCACGTCTCTTGGTTAACACAGCCGGTTTCAAACTGCGTAAATGGTGCGCTAATCACTCCCAATTACACAAAGGTATTGCACCAGAAGAACAAGATGTGCAGTTAAATTTTTCCGATGAAAAGGATTCGTAGGTTAAAACACTGGGATTAATATGGCTCCCAAAAGCCGATAAGTTTTGTTTAAAGATTAATGTTCCAGAAATAACCAAAATCACCAAAATAACTGTGGCATCCGACATCGCGAGGTTATTTGATCCTCTTGGATTGTTTGCTCCAGTGGTTATGACTGCAAAAATCTATTTACAAGAACTGTGGGCACTAAAGCAGGATTGGGATGCAGCTTTACCAATTGAGCTGCATACAAGACGGTGTTTTTTATTACTCAGTTGTACTGGTTTATGTGCCTTTACACAATCAACGCTTTCGACAAGTTTATGTGCTTGACGATCATCTTAGAATCAAAATAGATTCTCTCAAACAACTAAACTCATTTTATTAAAATCCTTGGCAGTTAGTCCGCATAAATAACACCTTTGTGTTGACTAAAGTCAGTAGAATTATATGCTTAACCGAAATACTTCTATTTTCAAGGTCTATACAAGTCTCACTCAATGATGATATTTGATTTTCAACATATTCCACCTCTCTTACTGTAATATCCGTTGTCTCATGAACAAATTGAATCCGGATGGGTCTACAAAACCTTAGGGAAAATGGGCGAGGATTTTGCCACAAAATAATTTTCTTATCTGAAGATGGATTTCCTGATATAAGTTGAACAGGTGCAAAAGATGTTAAAAAAATATTGGCATCTGAAATGTTTGGGTCTAAAAAACGTTGCTTATATTCGCTCATGCCCGAGCTTCCATCGCAACCCCATTTGGATATAATGTGGGGGTCCCGCATTTCCTTAGAATGTAAACTAACTCCTTAGAATCAACAACCTCTAGAATCAACTTAGAATCAACAACCTCTTCGATGGATTTGAACAAACTTTGGGTAGTGTGATCGACTAATCTTTGAACTGGTGATTCGGCAAAGGACTCTGTTATGTTTCAATTTTCTGGATAACATTTTTTTTTCGCTTTCGTAATTGCTTCATAGCTATGATATAAATTGGCATCATGTTTTTTGGCTGCATCTCTAAAAATATTTTATTGAAACTTTGTTAATTTGGCCTCAATAAACATTGACAAAGCTTCGTCTGCAGTATATAGAATTATTTCACAGTCTAATTTTTTAAAAGCTTTTTGGTAGTTTTCGGCACGTGATGGAGTTGAAAAGACAGCATCTCTCATTACTGTGGAATAATCAATTTTCCCTTGTTCCCGAAGTTGCATTTGTGCCGCGGAGCTTAATTTTTCCGTTTTTTGCCTTTTTGGCCTTTCACTAAGCTCAACAAAGTCAATTTGTGGCCGTCCAGCTAGTCTACGTGTTCGGCATGGAAACGGTGTTTCGAACTCCAACCAGGTTTTGAATTTATTTTGGAAAGTTCGGTAATTTCTAGATGAAGCTAATCATCGATCTTTATATCCACACACAAATTTAGCTAAGATTTTCTTTGTTTCATCAGATTTATTAATGTGAGTCAAGTTTTCGATTTTTTTATGACAAAAACAAATTTTTTTTTGAATCTTGTGATGAAGAAGTTCTTAAGACCTCACTTAGCTAATTTCTTGATAAAAAAATTAGGTTTGAATGTGAGCCTATGTCAAAAAACAAGAAAAACGAAAACTATTTATTGAGGCAAATTTGGATTTTTAGTGTTTTCAACAGATTTTATCTACAACATCTCTTAACATCGCAAAATATCGCAACTTTTTTTATTAACAACTTATAAAGGATATATCAAGGTAAATTAGGAGCTACACTTTATCACAGGATTTCACGGGAAACATAAACTTTCACCTTAGGGTAAAGTCGGGTGATATGACACCCATTTCTGTTTTTCCCTGTAACTCTAGAAATAAAACAGATTTTTGTTTTAAACAAAACCAACTTTATTTTAAAAGTATTTAATAAACGAAAAATAGGAACACAAGGATAATTCGCATTTAAATATACTTACAATATACAAAAGTGACATATTATGCACCTAATCCACTCATCCGGTTTTGTTGTTAAAGCATAATCTTCACCACACCCTACACAAATGTTTTCTCCAAAGTCCTCTTCTCCATCTGACTCATCATGCAAGGATATCTGTTCGTCCTCTGAAGTACTAGTCTCAGCGTTGGTATTCCTTTTGGCATGTTTTGGCTTTCTTGGCACCTTTTTCCATTTTAGTCTTTTTAAAGATTTTATTTTTTGAGATGCCACGTTGTCGGAGGATGTCAAAACTCGAGATTTTTGAGACCTTGGATTTGGTTTTATATTCCTTGAGGTGGAAGGTATTGGAGATATAAAAATTTTCCCTGGAGCAATGTCACTTGCATCCGCCTTTGGCATTTCCGGAACCTCTTGTTGTAGAAAGTTGAATTGGAAAAAGTTACCTAAAAATAGTTAAATTTCAATAAAACATTACCTGACTGGTGATTTGCAATTGTGAATCTTGCACTGCATTAGTTTGCAAGTGTGGCGTACTTTGAGCTTGTATTTGCATTTCATAAACTTTACGTTCATTTTAATTTGATATGATGTTACTTTCAATATATCCGTATTCTGGAATAATATCAGGATTGAGTGGAAAAATTCCAGTTGCTGAAAAGGCAGAAATTCCATTTTCAGGATTTGCAGATTGCGTCCATGCCTTCGATAATAGCATACCGAATTTTAGACGCGATAATTTTCTTGTGGGATTGTTTTTTATGAATGCTTCATAATGAAAGTGTTTGAATGGTTTAAAAAATGATCGGTCCAACAGCTACAGGAACTGTGTGGTGTGTGGTGGCAAGCACAGAAGTATAATTTGGTGCTCTATGGCGAATTCCAACATGTCCACATTGCTACAATGTGACGAGTGGCCATCCAAGATGAGAATCGTCTTTCCTTCCGGCTTCCTTGGAACGAAGTGATCTTTGAGCCATGTAAAAAATATGTCACTATTTACGTAGGCAGATTTTTCGCCCATGTAAACCACAGACTCCGGAGTCTTCGAATTCAGCTTTCTTGTTTTTGCCTTTAGAAAAAAAAAAATTAATACCTAGAAATTAAAACTGCTCTCTGAAGTTAGTGACCTTTAAAAACACAGGCTGGTGGTAAGAAACTTCCTTCTGCGTTATAGCATGCCATTACCGTTATTGTTTCACCTCTCTCTGCAGATGTTATTGCGGTTACGTTGCGCGATCCCTTCTCTGCAATCACAAACGAGGGTCGATTGTTGAGTTGACATTCAGTCTCGGCCATATTATAAATATGGCCTGGTTTGTTCAGCAAATCAATTTCGGTTAATGTGTTTTCCAGCAATTGGAAGTATGTAGTCACTTGTGTCCTGGACATTGCTTTTGCTCGTGCCTGCGACACTCCTTCTGATTTTGAACTGCTAAATCAGGATGGTGATTCATAAACAAAATGAACCAGTCCTTTCCAGTTCCTTTTTTCAAATGGTTGAATTTGTGACTTATCTTGCACTTTTCTGCCAATCCGTAGGCCATTTGGCACACTACATAGATGGAGCAAATCCGTGTGCTTGGAGTTTTTTTTATATGAAGAACAATTTTTTCCCCCTTTCTTCCCCTAAACAGGGATCCTAAACTAAGCTTTTTATTATCTGTTTTTTTAACGCGTGTTGTTAGGGTATCAAAAGGAATTAAAAAGTGCCTCGAAGCTGCTTTAATGGACATTTTATTCTTACGAAGAGCTTTTGTGAGTTGGGCTTGAGTCCACTTAACCCGATTTGTAAATGGTTTTTTTTCTATAAACTGTCGGCATTTCTAAAAGAAAGTTATAAAAATAACGAAATAATAATATAAGAATTTCTGAGATTGAAAAACAAAAATAAAGTAAAAAAAGAAAGTGCGCCGGTGCCCGTGCTTCTGAGGTGCGATATCAATCTTGTGACATTGTCCCTGCTATTCAGAATAACATGAACACAAACACGAACGCTCCGTTATTACAGTTAGCAAATACTCAAACACGTGATTAACTCTTTTTGTTTTGTTAAAACGAATATTTGACGCCAAATAGATTTGTATCTAAAGGTACTCGTACTTCACTAATGCACCAAACAAATTTTAGCTTCACATACACTTACCTTTTTTTTTTCTCCGGCTGTAAATAATAATGCAATTTTGTCTGTAGCTTACTGAAGTGCAAAAAGTAAATATTCGGTATTTACTATTCGGTACTTGAAATGAGTATCGGTACCGAATACTACTCAAAATAAGTATTCGATACTGAATACTGATACTCATTTGCTGATAAACACCAAAGAAGCAATATAAAATACACATCCATATGCAAATGTAAATAATACACAGCAAACGAACAGCAGCAGCACGTCTCGTTTCCTTCCTTCCGTATGTTCTACATTGCATAGCATATGCATGTGTACACTGTACACTGAACACTGTTCCATTTTTCTCTTCTCCTGCACTCTCTTTTATCAGCGCATCAAACGTCTCACAAGTCACAGTCGCACGATGTTCAATTTTGATTACTCAGTGTCGAATACCAGGACTCATTGGGTTATTTGCGAATTGTATTCACAAAGTATTTAACTGATTCCTGAATACTTTAAGTTGAATGATTACTGAATTTACTTATTTCGAGTAGATATTTGAGTAGATTTGAGTCAGATGTAATATACGAGTTTATACATAGGTACTTGTGAAAGATTGTTCCACTAAACAACGGATGCATAGTGTGAAGTTGGTCTTATAATAGCAGTATAAATCTAAAGGGCCCTCCTCGATGGCAAGCTCCATATGTTGGCCAAAATTCCTTTATGCTGCCAGAGAGCCGATAGCGCCTTGACTGAAAAACCATTTTTAGAGCACTAATCGTCGATCACGTCTAAAGCTAACTGCGCATTAGAGCATGATTAGAGTATGATCCAAAAGAGAGTATGCCTGAACTTAGATCTTAATATTATAAAGAACGTTAAGTTCGACAAATATGCACCTTATCAGTGAGGAGACACAACGCAGCTTTGCCGGCAACCCGCAATTACCTTCTGCAAACCTATTAATTCGTCCACGCCGTGATATCCGACGTCAAAAGTTGCACTGCCGAAAACACCCTCAATGTCGATGAAAATATTAAAGCGAACTCGCCTTCAATTCTACCCAGGGCATTTTGAAGCGCAGCTCGCAGGATCTTCCACACAGACATGCTTAGACTTTTAAGAGTTAGACCCTAAGAGTTATGTATTTTAAAATCGTGGCCCTCCCCTTGAATGCAAATAGTATCGTTCGAGTTGAATAGGCCAATAGCAACACCAACAAACGGGGTGAGACATTGTGAGTTTTGCTGTTGTCATGCACTTACCTTAACAATTTTTAGTACTCTCTCAAGTTCAGCCCGTCTTCACAAAGCCCTTACCAGATATCGTCTAAATTAACTCGGGTAGCTATTAAATTGACCATCCTGAAGACTCCGTACCAGGTTCACTTCGCTGGCTCAATTTTGCAGCTTGTTTCCAACTACAACCACTCAAGGTTCCAGGGATAGGCTTCGACCCAATGATTTCTCCTCTAATGGAGGAAACAAATCGTAAGGACGATACGGCGTGAGGTTAGTTTGGTTTTCATCCAAAGATGGTTAAAAAATCCAGAATGTTTCCTAAACCATCCTGTCAGCTGGACATTATTTTTCTTACAAACACAAGCAAACCATACCATACTCGTATTAGACGCATTCTGGAAAGAAATATGCCAGTACGTTCTATTCAATATACATACCGCAAATGCCGATCATTCGAAAGTGGTCTAAATTTGGCCGCTTTAGGAGAAAAGAGGTTAGTTTTCAAAAAGGTTTCCATCAGCACTTTCATCAGAGCTTGCCACAATACCGTCAATGGTTCAATCACCAATAGGTTTCGCCCAGGTGATTTGATTACCTATTGCTTGTAGCAATGCTTGAAAGCCGAATAATCGCAGCCACTTCTGAAAAGGTCCCCTTGACGGTAGAGAGAGCTGGTGCCCTCTTGCCGCTTTTATGGTCTGTTGTAATAGACGACCTGCTCAAGGAACTCAGCAACTTTAAATATAAAATCATTAGATATACCCTTGATCTAGCAATCGTAGTTTCTGAGATATATGGTATGTGACCGTATATGAAACGCAAACCTGGCTTGTGTATCGGAGAGTCAATATTTCTTTACAAGACAGCCTTAGTGTGGTTTACTATGAGAAGAAAGCTAAACATACGAGGGGCGTTCAATATATTCTCGGTATCGATATGAAGGAAAATGCTAATTCAATTTAAATTGTTTTTATTTTTCAATATAATCTCCCCTAACATCAATGCATTTGTTACATCTTGAGATAAGCTTTTTTAAACCCTCAAAAAAATAAATTTCCTCTTTTTCTGCAAAATACCCATTTATTGCCGACTTGAGTTCTTTATCATCCGAAAATCTTTATCCACGAAGACATTTTTTCAAATCCGGAAACAGGAAATAATCACTAGGCGCAAGGTCTGGACTATAGGGTGGGTGTTGGATTTCTTCGAAACCACAATCTCGCGCAGCAGCCTTGGAAACTCGCGCCGTGTGAACAGGAGCGTTGTCATGAAGAAGCAACACACCCGCTGCGAGTTTACCCCGTCTTTTCTTTTTAATTTCCTCCCGCAAATTATGCAAGGTGGAAGCGTAGGATGTGGCGTTGATGGTTTCACCTTTTTTTTTTTGTACTCAATGAGCAAGATTCCCTATGAGTCCCAAAAAACTGTGGCCATGAGCTTCCCGGTAGACGGAGTGACTTTGAACTTCTTCGGGGGGTCTGTTCCTTTTTTATGCCACTGCATGGACTCTTGTTTGCTTTCAGGGTCATAGTGGTGGACCCATGTTTCGTCCCCAGTAACAATTCGATCCATAACACCGTCCGCGTTCTCACTACACATCTCCAAAAGCTCTCTACAGCATGCGATTCTCACTTTTTTCTGAGGCGCTATGAGCATTCGTGGCACCCACCTTGCACTGACCTTTGAAAGGTTAAGATGGTCATGAAGAATGGTGTGAATGGTACCAATTGAAAGCTTGGTGATCTCTGCCATCATTTTCACCTTTATTCGGGCATCCTCAAGAACAAGTTTTTCGACTTCTTTGATGCTTTCTCCCGTACAAGCGTTAGCCGGGGCGCCGGAGCGGGGGTCATCTTCAATGCTCTCTCTGCCTCTCTTGACCACTTTTGCACAGTTGATAATGAAGGTGCGGAACCCTGGTAAACAGCCACCATCTCTTCATGAATAGTTTTTTGACTTTTTCCTTGCTTAGTCAGAAATTTAATTACAGCGCGATGCTCAATTTTCACCATCATCGTCTCAGTTGCCATTATGATTCTGTTTAACTAGAGATAAAACGCGAATTAATAATCACATTTATATGAAATTTTACATGAATGCACTAAAATAATAGTATTACTTGATAAATATTATATACAACCACAGCTTCACCCCGATACCGAGAATATGTTGAACGCCCCGTACATATGCAGGTACAAAATTTAAATATTTTTGCGAGTAAGAAATTATTTATTTTTAATATATAAACTGAACTGCATATGTATTATGTATGAACCGTTTTAACGGAAAGAGAACAAATAAACCACAGCATTAATAGATTCAGGGAAAACATTAAAAGAAATCCTTATCGAACTGTTCAGGCGATCCTTCTTCAGATTCCAGAATCCCTATCTTACTATTCACAAGACCCTTCTAAGGATACCTAAAAATAACAGCACACAGCAATACTATATAAAGCATGGCCAAGAAGACCTAGAGGCACTAAGCAGTTTATTTTCAGTGTAATCATTTTAAGAAGTTGTAAGTATTTTTTTTAATAGATAAATAAAGATCTTAATATCCATTCCATCAAATCCATATTGTGTTTGTAATTGTTAATGAGGGTATATATCGATATAAATTATAAATACGTAATAAGTAATTCATTTAATAAATAGGTTAAATAATCGCTGATATGTATTGTGATAACCACTTAAATGTGAGCAGCGACATCTAGCAGAAAATGTCGATATTCGAAGACCAGAAGATTTCGATACTGGAATAACAAAGTCTCGACTGGAGAGTGGAATCGAATTTTCTAGCAAATTGGAAATTGTATGGGACGCTGGATGGCGAGGATTGTTTTCGAAGTATGTCATTCGAGTATAAATACCAGCATCCCAAAGGTATGCAAATCAGTTCTAAAGTGTAATTTGAAGTGTTAATTAGGAGAAGTGATTAAGTGGTTTAAGTAAAAGATAAGAAAAGTATAAGTGGTTGAGAAATTGAATTGTACTGAGAGAAAGAATTAAATAGTGAATTGTAACTGTACTGAATAAAGGGATTTTTATTGAAAAGAATAAGTTCTATTATTTGTACCCACACAAACATTTTACAGTATAAAGGAAAAAGAATTAGCATCTGTTTGCATTTTACAATGGAAGGAGAAGGGAAAGCTAAGCTATGGGACAAAAATTGCAGTAGGATTTGTTTCAACGAATACGCCCGTTATTTCTGATGTCGCAGCTCCACCAAGAGATGTTGAAAGTGGTCCTTCCACGTCAGAGCAAGAGAGTGCCAGGTTGATATCGCGTATGGCTAGCGGCGTGTGAAATCAACCAAAGAGAAGTTCATACACCAGTCAACCCGTATCAATTAATCGCCAAAAAAATGTACTGCCCTAATATTTAACATGATTGTTAAGGATCTTCAACCCTTTTCCATGGTTGAAGATGAGGGGCTTAATGAATTACTGGCAGAACTTGAACCATCGTATAAAATACCCAATCGAACAACTTTTAGCAGAAATTTGTTGGAACAGCGAGCCTTATAAAAGGGAAAGGAGAAATAACTCTGACGGCGGATACATGGACTTCATCTTCAACAGAAAGTTATATGGCTATCACAGCACATTTTATTGACAAAAAGTGGATCATTATTTGGCTCTTACTTGATTGTTTTTCGTTTCAACAGCGTCATACGGCAGAAAATATAAGAAATGAAATAATTATAATTGTTTCAAATTGGGATATTTCTGAAAAGATAAATACTCGTATGCTTCAAATATAACGGCCGCAGTAAGATTAACAGGTTGGCATCATTTACCATGTTTTGCTCACACCTTAAATCTTATTGTCCAAAGTGCTTTAAAGGTTGTTGAAACTATTCAAAAGAAGGTGAAGCGAATTTTTGTAAATATATTAAATACACTTTTGAATAAAAAGGCAACAAAATAATTAAATGTTCTAAGTTGTAATATATTATAAAAAAATTAAATGATTTGATAGAACTTTTCAGATTACAAAATGTGACTTATCTTTTCAAGAGTTCAAGGAAGAAGAAGGTTAAACAAAAATAAAAAGAAATGGCAAGCTTAAAAGCCCAAACGGAATTGAAACATGATAATGGCTTAAGGTGAGAGTGCGATATGTTGAAAGCGATAATTTCAACACTCCCTCTCGCTTTCAAAAAAAATTACTTAATGTTAATCGTCCATAAGTCCATATCGCTCAACCAACCTTCGAAATTTCTCTTTCGGTAATGCTTTTGTTAAAGGATCAGCCAATTGATTATCGGTTGGTACATACTGCACATCTATCTCCGCCTTGTTTTGCATATCACATGTGTAAAAATACTGAGTGTCGATGTGTTTTGTTCTTTTCGATGACTCGGGATTTTATAACCGTAGGTTTAGTTTGTTGTTGGTCCAGATCTGACAGTAATCTTCTTATGTTTATAACTGCTTTTGTTGCAGAACATAGAGCTACGAATTCGGCTTCTGTTGTTGATGTCGTAGTCACAGTCTGTGTCTTAGAGCTCCAAGCAATTGCGCTTCCATTTAAAAACACGATCCATCCTGTTGTACTTCGCCTCGTATCAACGTCTCCAGCCCAATCCGCATCACAATAGGCTGTCATTGCGGTGTAGATGGAATCTCTATTGAAGGTTACTCCACGCTCTGACGTTCCCTTTTGGAATGGTAAAATTCTTTTAATTCCTTGCCAATGTGTTAAGGAAGGACACTCCATAAAACTGCTAAGAACACCAACAATATACGAGATGTCTGGTCTTGTGCACACCATCAAATACATCAGCGCACCTATCGCTTCTCTATACGGGAAAACTCCCGATTTCTGAGATTATACATCCTTCGAAAATTTGATTCCAGGCTCTGCGGGTATAGAAACAGGTGAACAATTAGCATGATGAAAACGATTTAAAATTTTATTTGTGTAAATGCTTTGATAAATTTTGAGAGTTCCTCTTTCTCTATCTCTTTTAATTTGCATGCCAACGAAAAATTCTGCTTCTCTGAAAGTAATCTTAAATTCTTTATTAAGGTTATTGAGCAGCTGCTTTATAAATATAATATTATTTCCACATATGAGCCCATCATCTACATAAAGAGCTAGGTAAGTTACTAATTCTTTAGACTTATTAATAAATACACATGGGTCAACTCTTGATTGTTCTAGTCCATATTGCATCAGAAATTCAACAATTCTTTTGTTCCATTGCCTCGATGCTTGCTTAAGTCCATACAAGCTTTTATTTAAAGAACAGATCTTCTCACCATCTTCGAACCCATATGGTTGTTCAATATAAATGCGTTCTTCTAAATTGCCAAGCAAGAATGCCGTTTTGACATCGAACTGGTAAACTTCAAGATTTTGTGCTGCTGCTATTGCCAACAATATTCTCACAGAATCGTATCTAACAACCGGTGCGAAAGTCTCTTCGTAGTCGATCCCAAATTTCTGTGAGCAACCCCTTGCGACCAATCTCGCTTTATATTTGTCTATGGAACCATTTGCCTTATACTTAATTTTAAACACCCACCTGTTAGTAATGACATGTTCTTCCCCTGACCTTGGGACTAACACCCAAGTTTTATAGGTTTCCAGTGAGTCGATCTCTTCATTTATAGCATCTAACCACTTTTGCGAATCTTCGGATTTCATGGCTTCCTCCAGCGTCTTCGGCTCCACCTCAGATGCACAAACCTCGGCTACAATCAGCTCTTCCTCAGGCAACTCTTTGTAATTCGGCCTTGTACTTTGTCTTATGTTGTACGGGCTTCTGGGAGTTGGAAGCCTTGGATTCTTGTAAATTCTCTTGGTCTTTTCAGAACAAGCATCATTCTGCAAATCAGATGAGTCATTTTGACAATTTGGCTTAGTTGAATCACAGTTTTCAACTATTTCGTGGAGCGTCGGTTGTCCTTCATTGAATATCACATCTCTTCTGATTAATATTCTTCTGCCAGCAGGATCGAAAATTCTATACGCTTTGCTCTCCTCGTTATAGCCGATCATCAGACACTTCATGGAATTTTTCTCCCATTTAGTTCGCTGCTCTTTTGGAATATGAATATAAACCTCGCTGCCAAAAATTCGAAGGTTTTGATCCAAACCACCTTTCATAAGGCGTTACTCCTCCAATTGTATGTGAAGCTGTCCGATTTCGCAGGTAGACTGCGGTATGTGTTGCCTCTGCCCAAAGATACAAGGGAAGTTGTTTTTCATGTAGCATTGATTTTGCACTCTCGATTATCGTTCTGTTCTGTCTCTCGATGAAACCATTCTGCTCTGGAGCTCTCGGGGTCGAAACTTCATGTTTTATTCCTTTCTTCAAAAGAAAATCTCTAACAGACTCATTGCAGAATTCCAATCCACCGTCCGATCTCAAGCGCCTGATGGTATGTCCGTGAGCTTCAACTTCTGTGCAAAACTTCATTAGGTTAACTAACACATCTGTTTT
Source organism: Volucella bombylans (assembly GCA_949129095.1). Classification (NCBI taxonomy): domain Eukaryota; kingdom Metazoa; phylum Arthropoda; class Insecta; order Diptera; family Syrphidae; genus Volucella; species Volucella bombylans. The sequence continues at coordinate 102,738,859 of OX422144.1, read as the reverse complement.
ATTTTTGAGAAAGTAAACATAGCAGTATCTTGAAAAATCATCTTTTAACAGCATAAAATAGTTGGCACTACCAATTGATGAAATGCTCATCTTACCACAGAGATCAACATGAAAAACTTCACCAGCAAAACCAGACCGCTTAGCTCCTGACTTTGGAAAAGTCTGACGATGCTGCTTGCTATAGGTACAGCCTGCACAGAATGGGTCTTTACTTGAAACGTGGTTGATTTTGAGATCGTCTACAATTGCTTTATTGCCAATTTCTCGAAGTGTCTGAAAATTTACATGACCTAAACGCTCACGCCACAGCATTAATGTGTTGACGTTGCAACGTTTAGTTGAGCTGTCTTTGTTGGCACCAAATTCATCTTATATGTTCTCTCGCACACCATCCGTAATAATTCTTTGATTTTTCATAAAGATGACACGTTGGGCACCTTCTTCAAAAATAACTTTCATGCCTTTTTCTGTAGATCTTGAAACAGATATAAAATTACGCCCAAGATCTGGAACAAAAAGAACATCTTTAATAGTATGAACAACATTGGAGTCTTTAGAATTTTTAGAATAGACGTCAACGTCACCAATTCCATCCACCCTCAATTTTCGACCATCTCCAACTCGTACTTCACATTTTCCTTCCTCAAATGGAATAAAACTCTTGAAACACTCCCTCTGGAATGACATGTGGTCTGTAGCTCCAGAGTCAGCATACCACACTCAACCTAAGGTTGAGTTGATGCTGATTGCAAAATGAACAATTGAGACATTCCATCAGAAACTGATGCCTGACAACTTGGATGAATTTTGTTTGATTCTCTCCGACTAAGAGAATGACGATCATATTCATTTTGGTGGCCATCAACTTTGTTTTGACGATCTCGCTGACGTTTAAAACATTAAAACACTCTCTTGCCCAATGCCCTTGTTTTTGGCAATAATTACATTTACCTGATCGCTGCTGTCTATTATCATTATTTGATGCTCTTGCATTCTTACGTCTGAATTTGCTGCTGCTAGCTACATACGCTGTTCTAGTTGTTGTGTTGTTATCTCCATTATTATTTGTTCGAATATTAATAAGTAACTCCTCATTGACTAAGTGATCAGTCAAACGTTCAAGAGTTTGATCAGCACGTGGCACTGCATACCACGCGGTTCTGACATGATCGAATTTACTTGGTAGGCTGCTGAGAATCTTTATAATTACCACTGGTTCTTTTTGCTCAAGATTCATGTCTTTCAAACACTGCGTGAGTGATGTAACTCTCGCTATATAATCAGCCATGCATTCTTCCTCTTCTAATTTGCAATTAATAAACTTCTCAAGAAGTACTTGAGCTGACTGCTCACTTCTTTCAGAATGAACAGTTTTCAATCTGGACCACATTTGTGCAGCAGTAACGCAGTCTGTAAGATGTTTTAATTGTTCTAACTCTATACCCCTCATAATGAATGCTTGTGCTTCAGCATCTTTATTATCCCAAGATTGAGTGTTGGTACCTGGTCTTTCCATTGTTCCTAGAATGTATGATTTTAGTTTATTTTCCGTCATATAAATTTCCATCTGTCGTCGCCACAGCTGGTAATTCTGCCCGTTGAAACGATGAATGTGGTAAACTTTTGATTCAGCCATACTTAACTCTAGTTTCTCTGGAACTTGAATCTCGAAGTTGTTTTGACGAATCTAATGTTTGGTCCAAAAGGATTGTATCGTCAATTGCAGAATCGTCTGTAGATGTTGTACTTATGGTTATGCCCGTTTCCATATAAAAAAAATTAATTATTTATTGTACAATAGACTTGCGAATGACTGGGCCCATAACCTTTTGTAAATATATTAAATACACTTTTGAATAAAAAGGCAACAAAATAATTAAATGTTCTAAGTTGTAATATATTATAAAAAATTAAATGATTTGATAGAACTTTTCAGATTACAAAATGTGACTTATCTTTTCAAGAGTTCAAGGAAGAAGAAGGTTAAACAAAAATTAAAAGAAATGGCAAGCTTAAAAGCCCAAACGGAATTGAAACATGATAATGGCTTAAGGTGAGAGTGCAATATGTTGAAAGCGATAATTTCAACACGAATAGTTGAATTTTTTTATCGTAGCACCACAGCCGCAGAGAAATTGCAATCGCTGCAAACACAAATTCGAGGGAATATACAACTGCTGAAGCATATCAATGATGTCGTGACAAGATGGAATTCGACATATTTTATGTGTGAAAGATTTTGCAATGTTCAGGAATCCATTGAAGCTGCTCTTGGAGTTTTACACAACCCTATTGAGTCACTTCAACAGGAAGAATGGAGTTCTTTGTGGGAATGCTGTATTATTCTAAAACCTTTCGAGCTGATGACTGCAGAACTAAGTGCCGAGAAAGCAGTCACAATTTCGAAAGTCATTCCGTTGGTAATTGCACTGCGAAGAGCAATAAATAAAAACACAGATTTAAATTCCGATATGGCGATTAGATTGAAAGAATCCCTTTTAGATGGTTTACAAAGTCGATTTGAACGCTTGGAGTTTAATCAAATTTTAGCAAAGGCAACGTATTTGGACCCACGTTTTAAAAAGAATAGATTCGATAATTCCACTGCTATGCATCTAAGTTATTGTAGCTACATCAGTTCCTAGCGAAAGGATTTTTTCAAAGGCTGGGTTGATAATTTCAGATAAAAGAAGCAGACTGAAATCTCGAAATGTCCAACAAATTTTATTTTTAAACGCTAATTCAAAATACATACCAAATAGCCTTTAAGAATTATTTATTATTATTATTACTACTATTTCTATAATTATTATTATTAACTGTGAATTTATTTATTTTATTATTTTACAAGAAATATAATTTCTTTTAAGTTTATTTCCCATTTGTTTAATGAGACGAAATGAAATGAAGTGCAATGATACTTGATACTCTGGTTCCAGAAAATGAATTTTGACTGGGACCAAGTACTAGGTATCGAATACCAAATACCGAATATTGAAATTGAAGTAATCAGTAATCATTCGTTACTCAAAAGTAATCAAATTGCACATCACTAGGGTACACTGTACACTGAACACTGTTCCATTTTTCTCTTCTCCTGCACATCAAACATCTCACAAGTCACAGTCGCATGATGTTCCAAATATCATACAGTTCCAATTTGATTACTTTTCTCCACTCAAACTTTTAAACCGTCAGTATCGAATACCAGGACTCATTGGGTTATTTGTGAATTGTATTCACAAGGTATTGAATGATTCCTGAATACTTTAAGTTGAATGATTACTGAGTTTACTTATTAGGGATGATCATACATCGCCAGTCAGTGGGAGCAGACAGACGTTAATTTTCTAATAAATAATCGTAAAGAAAAGTTTTGTTGTGCGTTTTATTTATACGGTCATCTCTGTTACAATTATCAGAAGTGGGATTGATTACCCAGAACCGATAAAATTAAAAAGTATTTAAAATCTGAAAAGAAAAACCTGCAATGGAAGGAATTGAGTCGTATAAAATACATACATATATACGGCGTCATAGTTGAAACAGTGGCTGGCGAAGTTGGGACAGAAAACGACAGGCAACAAAAGTGAATTGTTGTTGCGCCTACTCTCTGTGCCAGAGAAGGAAAGAGGTGAGTTTCGTTTTTTGCGCAGTAGTGGCGGCCCGAGTATGTAGACTGCAGAAGGCGAATCGGCGTACGATGATGACGAGAGTGATGAACAAGATGACGAGGGGGAAGACGAGAGCAGTACACAGGACGATGAGAACGAAAATGATGACGACCGTGAGCGACTGGAAGTTGATAACGATCGAGACAAACAACTGGATGATGTGCGAAACAAAAAGGGGTTGAAAACTATGTCGAGCGACAGAATGAATTCGGCGAAAGAAAAAGAGAGGAAAATGAAGAGTGCCAAGAAGAATGAAGAAGAAAACGACGAGTGGAAGTTATTAAAAAAAGAGCTGAGAATTATGAAGAGGGAAGTTGAGCTGCAGAGAAGAGAAAATGAGCTCTTAGTGAAAGAAAACGAGTGACTTAAGAAACCAACGATGAGTTCAAGAGAGGAGACACATGATGAAGACAACAGTGGAACAAATCAAAATTTTACTAACCTCAAAGATTTGTTAGCAGAGTTTTCTGGAGAAGGTGACAGTTTCTCAAATTGGGAAACGCATTTAATTAATTTAAAAGCGGCATACAACCTCGATGAGAAAAATATGAGAGTGCTCATCGTCTGCACGTTGAGGGGTAAAGCCCTTAAATGGTTTCACTCCAGGTCGGATGTGACCACCATTCCGATTCAGCAGCTGTTGGTGGCGATGAAAGAAATGTTTGGCGACAGATCCAGTCGACTAATGATGAAGCGTGCGGTGGAGGCTAGGAAGTGGCTAACCACCGAAACATTTCAAGAATACTTCCACGATAAAACCATATATTAGCTAATAAGGCCTCAATGGAAGAAGAAGAACTACTCGAGTGTATCATCGAGGGAATACCAAACCATTATCTGCGCTCGCAGGCGAGGATGCAGTGCTTCCACACCAAGCATAAGTTACTGGTGGCTTTCAGCAAAATTCAGCTAGTGCACCAGCAACCAGAGATCTGAGATGCTACAATTGTAATGTCTTGGGGCATTTCGTAAACAAGTGCAACAAACCAAAACGTGAGCGCGGGGCGTGTGAAGTTGTGCGGAGAGATGGGACATCTTGCAGCCACATGACGGAAGAAGAAGCTGAATCCACAGGTGCATCATATCAATCAAGACGAAGCCGATGACGAATACGTGAGAAATTTTTATTTTGTTTTTGTGAATGTAGATTTTAATTATAAAATTATGCTAGGAACACTTTTAGATACCGGTAGCCTTGTGAGTATTATTCGCCAGAAATTTGTGCCACCATTTTTAATTAATAACTACAATCTTAAATGTAATCTTCATGGAATTAATAAAAGTCCTTTGTTTGGTTTTGGAAAAATTGAAGCCATTATAATTTTTGAAGAAAAAGAAATTAAAATAAGTTTGCTGGTTGTACCAGATAGTACAATGAAGTACTCTGTAATTTTGGGAAAAGATTTCTTAAGAATAGCTAATCTAAAAATTAAAACTGTAGCATGTAAACAAGTTAAGAACAAAGAAGATGAAGAGTGACAAAAATAATGTTTAAGTTTAATGAAAATAGAAATAGAAGAACAAAAAGAGTGCATGATAAATAATGATATAGATTTGGTAGGGAAAGAAAAATTTGATGTAATACTAAACGAAAGATACTTCCTGAAGTCTCAGTGAAAAACCTCTTTATTGTTCCCCTCGGAGATTATGTTATTACGAGAAAGAGCAGGTTCAAGTTATATTAGATAGATTACTGAAGGAAGGTGTTATCAGAGCAAGTAGGTCCGAATATTCCTCACCTATTGTGCTGGTTAAAAAGAAAACAGGAGAAACTAGGTTGTGTGTAGACTACCGCATATTAAACAAAGTTACATTGAAGGACAATTATCCAATTCCATTAATAGAAGACTTGATCGATGGGTTGGTTAATAAAAAGATATTTTCACTATTAGATTTGAAGAGTGCTTTTCATCATGCCCGGATGCATCCTGATTTCGTTAAGTACACATCGTTTGTGACTCCTTTGGGACAATTCGAGTTTCTCAAAATGCCTTTCGGACTGAAGAACGCTCCTTCGGAATTTCAGCGATATATTATATTAATTATTAGAAGTAATTCGGATAATATTATGTGGAAGTGATTTGTGGACCAGGATTCCTGTACCTTGTTTTGCAGTTGTTATTGTGCTTAAATAATGAAAGTATGGTTCATATTCTTTTGGGGCTGTTACTTGTGAGTTGTTATGAACATGGGTTTCTTGGAGGCAAACGAATGCCGGCTTGTGTTCATTTATCAATAGTACCAGTTCAGGATAGTTGTTTAAATATCCATTAAGATTCCATTGAAGAATCTTAATGATTGATTTTTGAGATGGAGAGGATTTTTGTGCGGTATATGTAAGACTATACGGCGAAAAACCTGCAGAGGCTAAGTTTGTCGCCTGATTTGGTTGACTCTGTCGTTCCAATGCTGAGTCCCCCAAATTCTTTATGGAATTCCAATATTACGACTAGATGTCTCCATCATAGTCACTGTCGGATATTTTATCATTTAGATCATCACTTGGTAAAGAAGTGAGACGAATAGGTGAATTGACTATACTAGTTTTGGTTTTTTGATTCTGAGTGTCGTTTTTGTAGGTGCCTAAGTTGAAAGAAGAAGTTTGAGCTATTGAGTTTGAGTGATTTGCAGTAAAGTGTAGTTGTGAAGGAGGGATTGTATGAGAGGGGATATTCTTTACAATTGAGTGACACGTGTTTGAGTTGGATTGTTGAATTGTGGTAAGCATTGTGATGTTAGGTATAGTACGACAGGGAATAGTAAGGGGGTCATTGGATTGACTTGATGCTATGTTGGAAGAGGTTTCACTAGGATTTGTTTTATAAGGTAATTTATTTTTGTTGACAGCGGGGGGGAAGGGAGGAGGATTTTTATTAGAAATATTAAGCGAAGGTGGCTCAATTGCTTGTCGGGCAATTGATGAATAAGAGGAAGAAGATGATGGGAGGATAGGTACTGAGCATTGTTCACTGTATATTTTCTTCGCTTCAGCCATACTGCATTTTTTCATAGTTTTGATTTTTAGCGTTTCTTTTGCTTGAATATAGCGTTTGCATTATTTAGAGGAGGAGGGATGTTCTTCTGAACAGTTAACGCAAGAAGTACGAATACACTTTTCGGGGGAATCGGGAGGAAGGTTGCAGTTGTCACACGTTTGATCACTTGTACATCTTTTATTGGTATGGCCAAGTTTCTGGCAATTTTTGCAACGCCGAACCCTATGGGTAATATTCTGTCACTTTAAAGTTATACCACCCCACGGTAACAGAAGTGGGAGGACGGAAAAGGTCAAAAGTGAAGAGTGTCAATCCGGTAAATCTTTGTACATTGTTCACGGTTTTGAAAATTTAAAGACATTAGTGACACCTTGATCTTTCATTTCCTCAATTATCTCATTTTCTGGTACATTTATTAAGCAGGGTGCATACACAGTGCCCTTCGATGAGTTTAGCTGGTTGTGTAGAGTAACAGTTATTGGACAAAGATTAGCCAGGGAAGTTTTAGTTAGGAATAGATTCGCTATACGTGTGTATTTAACAAGTATTAATAAATTACCGTCGCGAAGTTGTGTAATTGATTCGTAGCTCGTACTGATGCCATCAATGGTCTTCTTTAAAAGAAACACACTGATGGAGGATAGGGGCTTTTGTGGGTCTGTGGGGGATATAATTATAAATTTAGGATTTGGCGAATTAAGTTTTGAAGGAAGCTCAAATTTATTTTCAATGGCAGAGTAGGAGATCTTTTTCTTCTTTTTTTTTGGAGAGTCAGATTTAAGATTAAACACCTCAAATCGATTGCCCGAGGGCACTTGTGGCCCAGAGGTCATGTTAACACTGGTTTTCGCTGCTTGTTTGTTTTAATTTACACAGTTACCGGTGAAAAGATAAATGAAAAGGGAAAGAGAAGAGAAGAGACCTAGGGTGGAAAGTGAAAATACTGTTTCAATTAGAGGCGAAAAAAAACGATGTTATCAGCTCGGCTATCAGTCGATGACTGATATGCTAATATTCTGCAGGCGACTGACCCCAACAATGTTTTCCATCTTCTCTTTGATAATTATTTCCCCTCTATTCCTCTTTTACACGAGCTGAAGAACTCGTTTGATTGTGAATTTTCTCTTGTGAATCGATCATTATCTCGTGACAGATTTACATATATCATGAACCATTTACACTGTTGTGACAACTCCCGTATTCATAACCAAAGTGATAAGATCGCTAAAATGAGGCCATTGTTTATTTTACTCAATGGTGTTTTTTTTAAAAAAATGCACCTATTAAAGAGATGCATAGTATCGACGAGACTATGATTCCTTATTACGACGGTCACAATTGTAAACAGTTTATCAGGGGTAAGCCGATTAAATGGGGATACAAGTATTGGGTTGGAGCTACACGACTAGGATATGTAATTTGGTTCGACCCTTACCAAAGTCAGTCCGCACATATACCACATACATACATAAGATGTTTGGACTAGCTGGTAGTGTCATATTACAATATGCTAATATTCTGCAGTCGACTGACCCCAACAATGTTTTCCATCTTGATAATTATTTCACCTCTATTCCTCTTTTACACGAGCTGAAAAACAGGAACTTAAAGGCAACTGGCACAGTTTCAGAAAATCGTGTCTCAAAGTGTCCATTGTCATCCTGATCCAACAAGAAGACTGACGGTGGTAGTTTTGTGTTCAAGTCAAGTTTGGAAGAGCAAATGCTAGTCTGCAAGTGGAATGACAATAGTGTTGTTACTGTTGCGTCTAATGCAGATACCTTAGAGCCATTCTTAAAAACTAGGCGTTTCTGTCAGCACCTAAAATATATACTCATACATTGACCAACCGCACATAGTAAAATTATACAATGAACATATGGGAGGCGTTGATCGCTCCGATCAAAATATCGGACTGTATAGAACCTGCATCAGAGGAAAAAAGTGGTACTTTCATTTATTCTGCTATTGTATTGATATGGCGTTGCATAATTCATGGCAAATGTATCGTTTTGATGCTGGAGAACTTGATCATCTTGGTTTTCGTAGGTCTGTTACTAGAAACCTATAGAAGGTGTGAAAAGTGCGGACCTTGTCCTGTATCAAAAAGCCACCTTTGCAATTCAAGATACGATGAACTGGGTCATCTAGTAAACTATGTTAATAAAATTCTTAAGCGCAAAATGTGCAAAAAAAAACTACAACTCTGTTTACGTAAAATGTAATATACATTTACATTCCAAAGAATGTTTTTATAAGCACCATACTGCATAACATGTTCACAACGACTGTTATATTACTATATAAAGAAGTTAAATAAATATATTTTTTCAATGTTTTAACCAAAAAAAGTGTTTTATTGTTTTATTGATCTTTCCATACCACCTTGATCAAGTTCCCGGAATAACCACCGTGTAGCGCCCCCATTGTTCCGATTTGAGTTCTGTTTTTTTTTCTTAAGTTGGTAAATCTGTTGTTGACATTCCCTCTAAATCTTAGCATCATAGCTTGACATTTGCAAATGTTACGTAGCCAAGAGTACATCTATCTGTGTGTGTGTTGGCGATTTTTTACAATTTTGGAAATGGATTTAAATTTGCAACAACGAACTTGTATTAAATTTTGCGTAAAAAAACGGATTTAATGGTGTGCGAAAGTTGGAAATGTTGGAAAAGTGTTTCGGAAACGATTCTCTAAAGAAAACGGTCGTTTAGCAGTGACACGAGCGGTTCAAAAGTGGTCGTGAGTCAATCAGTCAAAACATTGATGGAGTAAAAGAAATGTTGGTCAATAACCGCAAATTAACCATCAGAGAGATAGCGGAGGACTTGAACATTGCCTATGGATCCGTCTAAGACATTTTGGTTAATGATTTGGGTTTCCGTCGTGTAGCAGCAAAGTTGGTGTCAAGAGACCGTGTTGACGTCGCAAAAGAGATGATTCGCGAGGCTGAATGCGATCCCACATTCATCAGAAGGATCATTACTGGAGACGAGACGTGGTTTTATGAGTACGACACGCAATCCAGACATCAGGCAAGTGAGTGGCGTTTACCAAATGAGCCGAGACCAAAAAACACTTTGTTTTCAGTCAAAAAAGAAGGCAATGCTCAAGTTTTCATGGATTACAACGGTGTAGTGCATCATGAATTTTTTCCAGAAGGCCAGACAGTAAAAAAAAGTATTATTTGGATGTTATGAGACGTTTGCGTGAAGCAATTCGCCGAAAGAGACCAGAATTGTGGGCAGAAAACTCGTGGATTGTGCACCATGATACACCGTCGCACAGTGCCATCATTATTCGTAATTTTTTGACGAAAAATGCAACAAATACCATCCAACAGCCACCGAATTCGCCTGATTTGGCTCCCTGTGACTTATTTCTGTTCAATCGAGTTAAAAAACAACTAAGGGGAACGCGTTTCAGCAGCCGAGAGGAAGTAATGGAAAAATCGCAGGAAGCACTGATGGACATACCGAAAACCGAATATAAAAAATGTTTCGAGGATTGGATCAAGCGCTGGCATAAGTGTGTTGCAGTCGATGGGGATTACTTTGAAGGGGACAATATAGATTTAGATGAATAAACTTGTATTGTTAATTTTGGTCAAAGCATGTAAGTGATTAACAATGGTAATGCCGACCGCCCCTTATATTGGATGCCATTTTGAAGCTTTTCCGGGAGTGACCAATTTTTTTAATTATTTTTCCTGAGATAATCTTTTATCTAAAAATCTCAGCTTTCTAGGAAAAAATAGGCTTATCTGGGTTAATAAGGAGTATATCAACTGCTTCTCTGACATATAAAGAATGGGAAACGGTTTTAGTTGGAATTGAAGGTGCCGAGCCGGCCATCGACAAGTACACACGCGCAAGTGCACTTGTGAAAAACAACCATGCAGTGGCTGAGAGTGCATGTTATAACCGTTGGATAGCGGGCTGTCAGTATGAATTTTGTTGGTGTGCTGTTTCCTATTGTTGTAAGGGCATAACACCTACAACAATTTGATTCGGTAAACCAACTCTGAATTTTTACTTCACACCTGTGCCTAGTAACGTCGGTGTTTGTGTTTTTCGTGTTTGACTTTCTTTATAATGACTAAGGAATTTAGAGTGGATATTGCAAATATACGGGGGCTAAAAATTAATCACTTTTCTGCGAACGTCCACGTCTGTAAATACAGATCAGCTGTTTTGGCACTTAGTGAAACACAGGTAGATCCCCACCCACACCTCTCAGATCACTCTGATCTGAAGCTACCTGGCTACGAACTAGTGCCATTATTCTTCTCTCACCGCGGTCTCGCCATTTACGTACGTAGTGATGTAGCTTACCAAACTCCACCTGTAGTCCCTGTTCCAATCCGGAATTCAACTTGATGTGGTTAAAACTCCATCTCCGTAAGCAAATTATCCACTATTGCTTTATTTACAGAAGCCCTTCGACCTTCAACGAGTTTGATGCGCTGTCTGACTCCATACAAAAAATTGTATCCCTGTATCCTCATACTGAAATTGTTATTACCTGCGATTTCAATATACACAATTCTGGTTGGCTTCGACATTCTGGACAGACAACACCCGAAGGACGGTGTGTTGAGATCTTCGCTGCGGAAAACAACTTAACGCAGAGTGCAAATCAGCCCACGTGAATACCAGACGTTGACAGTCATACAGCCAACACCTTGAATTTGTTTTTAACTTCTCACCCTGATAAGTACACCGTTGATGTGCTCTCCTTTCTAGGCTCGTCGGACCATTATGTCATATCAGCTAATTTCTCGTACACCGACCACACAGTTAGACAAAAAATTCCTAAAAGAACCGTATGGCAATACGAGAAAGCCAACTGGAGCGGTTTTAACATCTTCTTTAGGAATTTTAACTGGTCGTTATGTTTCCTCGATAACGACGTGGATGCCGCTGCTGATATGAACACAGATACCATTCTCTTTGGAATGAGATCCTTTATCCCTCATCGGCTGAAGAGTATCGAACCAAAAGAAAAGGCATGGTACAACTCAAGCTGTAAAGAAGCTATCAGGGTTAGAGAAATGTTTTTCCGGTCCCTCAAGACCAACCCGACCAACCCAACCGAGGAAAACGAAAAAAAAATTAAAAGAGCCACGAATGAAATTTCAGTACGACCAAAAGCTGAGGCAAAAAATATTGCAATGTCCCAAAGGTAGTAACAAATTTTAGTCGTTTGTCAAAAACATCAGAAACTCTGCTTCACCCTCCATTCCAACGCTCATTCACAATGACATTCCAGCTATCAGCAAGAGTACTTAAAGATCTCAACATACATAAATCCGCTAGTCCAGATGGTATATCTCCCCTTCTCCTGAAGAGGTGTTCTTTCATGGTGGCAAAACCACTGCTTAAGCTTTTTCATCAATCCTACTCTTTAGGACCCTTTCCGAGTAGATAGAAAGCAGCATTTGTCCAGCCCGTCCCTAAAAAAGGCGAATCTTCTTCTCTCTCCACCTACAGACGCATTGCACTTACGTCCCTTCTTTCCAAGGTCATGGAAACATTGATAAATCGCTAGCTCATGAAATATCTCGAAACACGAAAACTTCTTAGAGGCAGTACGGTTTTCGTAGCAAACCACTGGTAACCTGATTGCATGTCTCATCGAAAAGTGGAATCAAAACATACATCAATCTGGCGAAAGCAAGATAGCTACACTCGATATTTCTAAGGCATTTGACAGAGTTTGTCGTCGAAAATGCGTGCATTTAGTATCGACGTATCTCTTCTTCAATGGATTAGAAACTACCTTTCGGAACGTTCAATTCAAGTTGTCTTGGATGGTTTAAAGTCTGATATTCACAAAATAAATGCTGGTGTGCTCTAAGGCTCCGTTCTGTCTCCGACACTCTTTTTAGTTTTTATCAATGATCTCTTGTCTGCCACTTCTAATCCAATGCTGACGACAGTACTCTCTGCTTTTCATATTCGTTTCCGGACTCACGTCCCTGCTCCTCGGACGTAGAACGGGAACGGCAGCGTATGTTAAGCTCAGTAAATTCCGATATTGACAGCATAACCAATTGGGGAACTACCAACAGAGTGGAATTTAATGCTTCCAAAACACAATGCTGTCTGCTGTTGCTAAAGCGAAATGTAAACACCCAGCCATTATCCATGAATGACACTTGCATCGTCGAAACCGAAAAACTTTCAATTCTCGGTATGTGTGTCAATGACAACTTACGTTGGAATGACCACATATTTGATGTCGCCAAAAATGCTGCGAAATGTCTAGGTTTCCTCAAGCGATGTAAGAAATATTTTACCCCCTCTGATCTGATCTCAATATATAAGGCATTCATCCGCCTAAAATTGGAGAACAACGCCCACATCTGGTCAGGTGCCCCAAGGACCTCTTTGCACCTGCTAGATAGGATCCAAAATCGTGCGATAAAACGCATAGATGATGCCAGTATTACACAGTCATTCGACACCCTCGAACACAGGCGTAATGTCTCCTGTCTCACCTTGTTGTATCGCTATTTTCACCACCAATGCTCCACTGAATTTGCCAGTAGCATTCCGCCCCTTCATGTTTTTAACCGTAATACCCGTCTGACTATGAATGATCATCTGTTAACCCTCAAGCCCATCTTCGGACGTACTCTGAAATATCGTGATTCTTTCCTAAGCCGTACAACTCGTTTATGGAATACCATGCTGAGCTCTTTATTTCCTAGCCAGTATACTCGTAACTTGCAAACATTTAAAACCAACGCACATCGGTATCTTTCTTTTTTCCCTCCCTAACTTCCTTTCCACCGCGCTATGTGCAAACATCTTAAGGGTGCATAAATCCCTTGTGCGCGCGCCAATTATAAAAAAAAACTGCCAAGTTATTGCGAATTCATCAGAGATTCGTTCCTATTCCGATTTCGAATCAGGAAATTAAAAATATTCATATAAATAATAAGAATAATAATAGTAGTAGTAAAAAAACATTTTTTTATATTTCAGAGAAAATCAAGTACACCCGTTCTGGGGCAAAAAATTAATACATTGAAGGAGCTCCTCAAAAAAATATAGGAAAATCCTAAGGAATAAGACGAAAAACCTATTGGGCCATACAAAAAATTCTCCGCGAAAGCGTCGAGGAAGATATGGCCCTCAGAAGTAGTACTTCTCATTCAAGTGAAACTACTCGTACGTCCTCACCAGGAGGATCATGAGAGTCATTAGCCTCACTTCCATCCATCGTCATCGAGGAGCACTTCTAAAGTTAACATTTTAAGTGTGGAAGAAATAACGCAATCATCTTCTATGAGTTCCGTGAGTGCAGGCTCACTTGAGAAGTCAATGGCTGATCTATTTGAGGATGAGGATTTAATTTAAATAGTTTTTAAGTAATTTTAAATTTAAAATATATTTAATTTTATACCTACCTTTAAATATGTGTTTTTAAAGTTCTTCCTAATTGCTTTAAAAACTGCTGGGATGGCGTTACAAATAAAAGGTTGTGATAGTCTGGTTGGTAAGAATCTCAGAGTAGCTGCCAAGTTTTCTGGTCTTGAGATTGCGTCTCTCATTACTTTATTTTCTCTTTTTATGTCAATTTCAATAAGTGACAAAAGCATGTCAAAAGTGTTTTCGGTCATCCTTAAATAATTTAAAAAGAATGCTTAATCATTCACTTTTAGCTCTCTTGTCAAGAAACTGAATGATCCCTGGAGAGTTTTTTTTTCCTCCACACTTTAACCTATTTTTTTTTCTTTCACTATCTCAAAGCATCTTCAAAAATGTCGAAAAATGAAAAAAATTGCAAGTAGTTAAATACGTAATTGCTAACTAATTTTAGCATAAATTAAGGAATTCAAAAATAATAATTTGTAGTATTCAAGAAGACAACATCGGAATTGGGTGTCTTTTGATCAACTTGATATTAATTACCAGTGAACAAGTTCAAGTGCTTGTTACACATTGAAACAAATATCAAGTTAATGTGTTTAATATCTAACACAGGCAAACGAGTTGACATAAAACACTGCTTACGCGTAAATAATGAATCCATCAAATCTGTTATCTACAAACAACCATTGTTTTCCTTAATTTGAACCAACGCTGAATAAAATTACTACGTAATTGACGTATTCGTAACCACAAATTACGTTTCCTAATTGGAAAAATCGATTGTCCCTTTAGAACTATGACAGAACCTTTCAATAGTTTTGACCAGTAACCATCGCAATGAAAGTGGAAAAAGAATATTCCTTATTTTTCCTGTTTTTGAAATTCACTGGAATATTACCGATTTCGATAAAGGGTGACCTTAAGCCCACAATCGTTACTACTAAAACCGATCAACGTGTAAGCACTTTCGGACTTTTAATAACAAATGTCATCTCAATTGCTTTTTCAATGTATGTTATTTTTTATGGTATGATGTCGAATGAGCAAAAAATCGAACTAAAGCACGAGAAGCTTGTCTTGGTTTGCGGAAGCTTGAGTCAAACAATTTCGTCTTTCAGTCTTTTTTTCCGCAAAGCTCAGAATTTTTACATCGTAAATCAAATAGTGCACTTTCAGAAGAAATACCGCATCTCGAGTCCGGTTTCTCGTGTTTTTATGATTTACATTATTGTCAGTATGGCGTTCTCTCTTAATATGATCGTGACTTATGTGCTCCTACACTTATTCGTCGAACCAACATCATTGATTGCATTTATGTCGTTTTGGATTTATTTAGTGCAAATTTGGATTAGTAATCTGATTCTCATGTTCCATGTATCTCTTGTGAAAGTTTTCAAGAGTGTTTTACAAATGATTAATGAAAATTTAGAAAATGAAAAAGATTTTGGCACTAAGAGCGGTATGTGTCAATTAAAGCAAATGTTGATAGATCGTGCCGAACTGATTCATCTGTGCGAATGTCAAATTAGTGAATTGTTTGGAGTGGCAATTATGTTAATAGTTGGGTTTATTTTGATGGAGGCGCCTGTTGGACCTTTTATAGCATATGGTATTGTAACTGAGAAGAGTATGGCTTTGTCCATAAAACTGGCAATAGTTGTTCACAGTAGTATCATTTGGAACTTAGGGAAAATCATACCCGCTTTCATATCTTTTGATGGAGAGAGTGTCATCCAAGAGGTAAGTCTAGAAGCACTTAAAAACCTACAATTATTATTATTTAGTTTTTATTAATTGATGACGTTAATCTAATACTTTTTCATTGACCATGAGATCATTTCCGACGATGAGCCTCCGCGTTTCGCGAAAAATCGTCTATGCGCTCAATGTGGCCTAGCATTCTAAGCCGGGCTATGCGAGGTTCTCCGATGTAAAGCAGGACTAGGATGATCAGTGTCTTGTATATTATCTTTTCGATTGCTCGAGTGAGGGCTTTACTAATCAATTCATTTCCAATCCCAAAGAAGCAGCGAAAGTGGCCATGGCTCAAGTGGTAGTAGACTGGCATCTAAATCGGAAGGTTCGGTGTACGAATCCCAATTTCGCCCGAAAGACATATTCATTTTTTCAGTTAACGAAAATCAAGTATGATGAGTAGTAGTTGTTGAAATCAACAACAAGCCAGCTTCCACTTAGTCTTCTCCCCATTACATCCACTATATGTTGGATGCCACCCATGGAGCGAAATTAACCACTGAGTCCAAACATCTTCCTTTCTCTCTCTATCCCATTTTCCAAAAAACTTAACACGTGCTCCGGCACTTTAAGCGTAGTCATACCCACTTGAGTGTTAAGTTCTTTAAAAAAAAAAAAAAAAAGATGTTTATATATTTTCCGTGCTGGTATCTTTATCGGAGTTGATAGCGAAGCCACGAAAACGTCGGGAATTCAAACTACGAGTATGAAGGCTGCCATGCAGGAAACGGTTTCGGAAGGATAAACTCAGCGGTTAGATTACATGGTAGCGGTGGACATCAAATCCAACCAGATTATCATCTATGTTAGATTAACGTGAATCGGCGAGCAAAAAATTCTTGGGCGAATCACTAGCAAGTCAGCACCGACATTTGCTGACAGAAAACCCAAAGAAAACCGACATCACGTCGCAAATAAACTCGCACTTTCAAACTAGCACATGCTAGGAAACGGGCCAGCTCTTTGCGCTTAATTTTTGAGAACTGCTCCAAAATGACATAAACCAAGAAGAAAAATGTAACAGTAGAGCAGAAACACTGCCCCTTGTTTCAAAAGTCCAGCGTCAAAGAAATGAAGAAATGTGGCGGCGGAACGATTAGACTCAAATAGCGAAAAGAGCTACTTTCACCAGCTATAAGAAGGTGACATACGTAAGAATAAGTGCAACTTTGAAGCACGGGCAAATTAACTCATATTTTTCGGATTATGACAGCATGAAAAATCACAACAGATACTAAATACACAGCGGGAATAGCCAACTAATTCGAAGTTAAAAAGTAAAAAGCCAGTGGCTTTATAATGTTCTGCCAGATTTTCTATTAAAGCAACACATTAATGAGTCCGAACCGAATTCTTTCATTTCGCCGGTGATAGCAGAATTTTTTGTAGCGTTCACCTTTCATGCAGCCCAGCACCACAGTTTCGTCAACCAACAATTTCTTCAAAAAGACTCCGACCAACCGAGTCGAAGAATTAATTTACCCCAAATTCGTGTCTTTCAATTATCACGTTTCCCATTTAATTCGTTGCATTTTCGTTTGTGTTTCCCGCTCCCCAAAATTCCCAAAGAAATTTCCCCCGTTCAACACAAAAAAAAGAAAAAAAAATTGCACTATGCCTGTGTATGGAAAAGATAAATTCCAAAAAAGGAGAATAATTCTGATCTGCCTCTAGAAATGTTTGTCTAAATGAAATTCAGAAATTCTGTAATATTTTCCGAGTGCCTTCAATTACCAGTGAGTGCGTAAAGATCCCGAAAAATAGGAATAGCGAGCAGGTGAAGTCGGATTTTGAATTCCGGTAAATCGACGAAACTCGGCGGAAATCTGGCGAGAAAGCCCAAAATCTCTTCGACAAGCGTTCTCGTGAAGTGTTCCACCTCTTCGCCGTGAAAAATAGAAAGAAAAAAAATTCTCCGCATTTTCCCAACGCATAAGTCAAGAAATCTCAAAATCTCAATCGAAGAAATAAGTGAAAAGTTTTTTTTTTCGTTTTTTGAGTTATTTTTCAATATTTTTGTTGTTTTTGTACTGTTTGATGAATTGGCCTGCTCGCGGTGTGGTGCTAGTGGAAGTTCATCCTCTTCGTATTGAGGTATTCACCATCAAATTTTGGAGTAATTCACGCGCGTTACAATAGCTATAACGACAACGAGAACGACGACATCGACTGGAGTGGAAAATCGGAAGCCTCCCAAACAGAAAACCGAACATAGAACGCAGAACACACGCATTCAAGTAGCAGCCGTCTTAGTCGTGGTGGTGTCTTCAGTGCCTCGTCTCAATTCAAAAGCTATGAAAGTTCATCGGCAAAAATAGGCTAAATCAAAATGGGCATGAAACTTTTATTCAACGAAATTCTCTTGTAATAGTACATTGAGAGTGTTGCCCACAAAATAAAAACTCAACAACGAAGAAGATTTATGCGAAGCTGCTCATAGCTTCGAAACTGTTTCAAATAACACAACATGACGGCCGAATATTCAGCCCATCCTGCATTAGCTTCAAGTATAATTCAAAATAGTTCCACAAATAGTAGTAAAAAACATTCAATAACCTCACATTCGAACGGTGCTGATGGTAGTCCATCAACATCAACATCAGCATCACCATCATCCACCAAACTAAAATCAAAGTTCAGATCACATTCAGAAACATCAACATTAGCAGCATTACCATTAGCATCAGTATCAGCATCATCAACATCTACATCAGCATCAACATTCACAACATTAGCCGCACCATCATTGCCCGATCGAACTACAACGACGAATGCCAGTAGTAGTGTACCAACATCACCCGCTAATTCACCCATGCATCATTTACATCAGAAATGTTCGTGTTCTGCTGGAAAGGCTGGTGGTAATACCACAAGTGCTAGCAGTTCAACAACAACAGCACCAGTAACAGGGAATAGTATATCAAGTACGAATGTTGGAACATCACAAGGTACATCCACGTCATCATCAACAAGACTACCGCAGTCAGTGCTGTCAGATGACAGCGGCTGCGGCGGCGGCGGCGGCATTAACCGTCAGTCATTAACCGGTCAAGCGGGGAATCTTATGACAGCCCCCTGGCTAGCAGAGACCCTCAATAGGGCGGGGGTGATTGTTGAACCAGAACCACGAAGGTATTTCACGCTGCGGGAGCAGAATGTTCATCGAGCCAAGATGCAGGTGGTGCTCGCGTGTGTATCACCGAATCAGCATCCCAAAGAGGTGACTCCCCACAATGAAGAAGATTCGGATGTCCGAATCAACAGTCTGTTAGATGAAGAAACATCCTGGTTTAATTGCCGCGTTAAATGTTTTCCCCTCTATACCATAATGTTAGCGTGTTATCGCATCGACTACGATCTCGTTAGTCTCGGAGTGCATGGTCATGAATTAGAGATTCTCCAAACAATTCCCTTCGATAAAGTCTTCATCGAATTGATATCCATTCACTTGCCGGAGAATCACGAAAGCGTACGTGGTTACGTTCAATCAAACGTAATGGGAAAATCCTACAAGCTCCAGAAGAATTTCGGTCGTAATTACTTCTATCAAAAGCTAAATTCAAATCGGACTCGTAAAAGAGAACTCCAAAAGAAGCCTTAAGTGTTAGATATTATTACTACTACTACTATTTCTAACCCCTACTAGTTCTACACTATCCAATTCAATTATTTATAAATGCATCGTCCCATTGGATGTGTGCACAAAAAAAGAAAAGAAAAAAATTTACCACAACACAACACCACACAAAATAAGAAAAGAAAAGAAAAACAAAAAGCGAAACTGGAAATAAGTTTATAATTATTAATTATTGACAAATTTATTATAATTAAAATTATCGCAATTTGATTAAAGGAAATCCCTATTTTTAAGAAAAAAGCTCTAATATACCAATCTATATACATAAAACAAAACAAAACAAAACAAACAAAAAACAATTATAAAAAAAGTTGAAACAGATAAAAACAAATGGAGTAACCGAATTGTAAAGAAAACGCATGCACATTACATCACATACATGTACACCAACACACAACGAACACAGCCACACAACCACGCGAACATACGTTTTATAATATTAATTAATTAATTTATAATAATTGATGATAGGGTCATCTTTGTAAGTAAAGTACAGCAAATCATTTAGCGTGACCCAGAATGCACCACGAGGAGGTAGATTTGCATTGCATTCCGCGTCCCAGTCAGTCAGTTTGTGAGTAAGTTAGGTGTTAGTTAAGAGTAATCAGTTAAATGTTCAATGTACGAGTACATATTAAAAAGGTATGTAAGTTTCGTCAATGAAGTCATCGTCCGTACTGGTGTCAATGTCGAGTTCGTTGAGTTCGTCGATGATGGTGAAGAGCCGAGGTTGTTTTGGTGGTAAAATACCTTCTAAGTGCTCATTGTGAACGGTCGGAGGGTCGAAGTCCTTCAGTTTCAAACCCACACTTTCTTTACCTTTGACAAAACCCGGGTACACTTTTTTTACGTCAATTAAAAATTCCGTGATTTGGGAGCCCATGTCGTCCTTATAATTTTTTTCAAGGCAGTATTTCCGGTAAAAGAAAAGTGCCATATATTGGTGAAGGTGCTGCGGCATAAAATTTATTTTTTCAGAAGCTAGTTCTGATTCTCAAGATCATTTATAGTATTGATTGCATCGGTCTTGTCAACATATCTGCCTTTGTTGTGTTTTGTAATTTCATGAGTCGTAGAACATTTTCTCAATACCTATGTATTGGCGTGCGCTGTCGGTACAAATACGACTGCTGTTGGGGTTAACGTATTTGTGTACATAAGGCCACAAGTCTTCTTTACTTTTGGAGTTCACTTTAAAGAAGCGTCCGACCTTATCTTCTTTACAAAATAACCCCAACACTACGATTTTCATTTGTTCGGTTACACGGCCTCTGTGGTATTTCCTTTTTGTAAGAAAGGTCTCGTCGATTTGTACAGTTTTTCCTTCGCCGCCAATGTTAACATCGACGTGAGATGCTATTATTTCGGCTATTTCACGACAATAGTTATAGTAATCTATTA
This sequence comes from Volucella bombylans, assembly GCA_949129095.1. NCBI lineage: Eukaryota > Metazoa > Arthropoda > Insecta > Diptera > Syrphidae > Volucella > Volucella bombylans. The sequence goes on along the minus strand of OX422144.1, from coordinate 102,718,014 downwards.
CAGTAGATTTACTAAGCTCACTTTTATTGTCGTGATGGCGCCAACGATTATATGCTAATTTTAAAATAATCCTTAGGTTGTAGAAGGTTTAATTAATTTACCTGAAAAACCGTGTTCAGAGGCATTTTGATAACAAAAGCGATAATTATTGCAAACACCTCGCGAATCTCTAGCCGACATTGAGATCCATGGAAAAATGTACCGATAGATGGGTTGATTGTATTTCTACATCGCATCGCCACATCCAACCGAACTTTACATTTCTACACTTTTCTACCTTCATAGGTAAGTTGCAACACAGTGGGGGGATGGATGTTTTAGTGGGAATTAAACCAGATTTTTCTAAAAATTCAATGCTTCTTTCGTTGGTCGACACCAAATCTCCGAACGAGCAAAACACTGAAAAGTTATTTAGTTTAGGATGGATTAGAGGATGCTTAGCCGTCATTGCTTATTCACAAAAATATCACTTGATTCGCACTACGGTTGAACACAGAGTGATCTTTGTGAATATCAATAACTAAACGCCTTATCACAAAAAGAAATAACGGTATAAAAGACAAACGTTTGTTCGGTTATATTTTTGCATCATTATCAAGTGCATTACATATTACATACGTACAAACATAGATATTTCGCAAAGTAAATAATTTACTGCAACACTGGAACATGTTAATTTTCTATAATGCGAATTAGTGAAACTGTGTTATTAATGGGAACTTTGTAATTTTGTGATGAGTACTGTGGATGAAGAGTATTGATGAATGACATAGGCGCGTGAGCGGGACCTGCCGCCTGCGGAAAGAGAGTTGAAATCCCTTAATTGAATACAAAAAACCAATTTGGTACATTATTTCACAATTTTGAGTAATATTGTTAAAAATTTTTTTTTTCATTTTTTACCAAGAACTTGAGTTTGAATGTGAATTATTCAAAAACTATTCACATGAATAATTTTATGTAAATTTTATATTAAAGAATAAGTTTCGGACTTTCGTATTCTGTATAGTACTTTATTGTAAGTGTTACCGTTGTTTTTTAATAATTTTTTTCCCATCGTAAGTCATTTGTTTTTAAATTGCCCATAACTCCTAAACGGGACGAGACGGACACCCCCCCCCCCCCCTCCCATAGTAAAAAATGCTAGTTTTAACTCCTCTACAAAATACCGTTATCAATTCTTGGCGCCAAAGTTATCGTACTCGTGTCCTCTTTTTTTTTTCTCGTTGTTTTGTAATAATTTAGTTATACATGTATTTACGAACACATAAATTTAAAAACCGAAAGAGAAGATGATGAAGAAGAAGAAGGAGATGAAAGATAAAACAAAGTTAAATTGTAAGCTTTACTTTTGTAAGTGAAATGTTAAGATAACAAGTAAACAAAACAAAAAAAATTTAAAGTAAATCTAAAATCACACGCTCTATCTTTTTTTTCGTTTCGCGTTTAATATTAAAAAGATAAACAAGAACACAATCATACAAAATAAAATAAAACTAGTTATGTATTTGTTTAGTTGATTATTATTTTTTTTCCGCTCTCTCTCTCTCTTTTGTTTTTTATTTTATAAATTTTTTTTTTTAAGAATAAAGGCAATTCCACAATTCCCGCACTCATTTGTCAAAATTTTCCATGATAGTTTTGCATGATGGTGGCTGAATTTCCTTGGTACAGCGCTCAATTTACTCCTTTAAGGCGTGGTGGTTGTGGGATTGATGGCATAAAACTTTGACTTTAAAAAACTCCAACTTGAAGGGCGTTAACCTTCGACCCGTGTACTGGGCACTGAGTGCCCAGAGGAAATTTCAAATCGAATTTTAAAGTATTTATTGGTCTATGATATGCAAAGACCGATGATATCCTAAAGAATATGATGCCCAAGTACATAAAAAACAACAGTTGAGTTGATGTTGTATTTAGTTTTCGTACCTCGGAGCTATAAAAAAAAAGACCGTTATCGTGTAGGGCACTGAATTTGCTCTCATAGAAATTTAAATTTTTGAAAAAAAAGGATATTTACAACAACAAATATATGAAAATAATTGCTGAAATAGAAAAAAATTAAAAAGGACCTGCACACCCATTCAATTTTATTACCTAACTGTCACTTCGCATGTGACGCCAAATCAATTGTAACACTATACATCTAGATTGAATGATGTTGATGATGGAGAGCCTTCAGAAGTTGACCCTGATTATGTTCCAGATGTGTCTCTTCCTGATTTGCGCGAGTTACAATTGCAACAAGCACAACAACATCAACAACAAACACCGCACCAGAATCACCAGCAGACACAAGAAATACATAAAAATCATATATCAACACTTTTTACCACACGCCAGAAATAAACTGCAGATATTATATGTCAATGCAGGGGTGATTTCGAGGAATGGTTAATCAGCGTCTGCTGTACATCCGCTCCCACGATCACCTTTGCAAATGAGACCTAACAATAAAATTGTACAATTAGATTAAGCTTCAGTTCGAAGTAGTTTGTCAAAGATATAACTCGCGTTGAACAAGTAGGCGATGACTTGCATCAAGATGAAGAAATACGAGTACATATGCAAATTGAATCTGGTGAGCGGCGTCAAGAGGATTTTCAGGAGGATGAACATGTTGGACCAAACAGAGGAATGAGCTACACAGCTAGGAACGTCCGTCATTCTGATATTTGGTGGTCTATGCCAGTTGAATTTCAGAAATCCAGGGCAATAAATGATCAAAACGAACGAAAGAGACATGAGCCAAGATGCAAACAAATATTTTCAAAAAAAAGCGGATGCGTTTAGATGTTTGATAAGCCCAGAAATTATTGGTAGCTATGGTAGAGGGCCTATGAAGACAAAGATACTTCGTCGATGGTATATTGCAGTATTACTGTATGCAGGTGCCGAAAAATCGTCAAAAGAAGAAGCTAAAGACTTATTTGATCAACGCAATATGCCCTTTTATATAGCTACCATGTATTTAGAACGATTTGAACAAATATTCCGTTTCGTTCGGTACGACTATTCAAGAAGAGCATTCTGTATGCAAATAAGCTGGCAGCTTTTAGATATACTCGCACTTGGGACGTATTTCAATCAAATCTCACTGCACTCTATCATTCATCAAAAGAGCTTACTATAGACGAACAACTAGTAGCTACCAGAGGCAGATGTTCATTTCGGCAATATATGCCTAATAAACCTGGCAGATATGGTTTGAAAATATTTTGGGTTGTAGATGTCAAAGCCAATTATCCTCTGCAGGGAAAAATTGATGACGACCGTTCGGATGGCATAGCACACGGCCTTGTGATGCATCTTTTAAAAGGTTTTTTGGACGAAAATTTTAACACTAACACCGATAATTTTTTTTACATCTGTGCCATTGGCTTTAGAGCTAGCAAGTAGAAAGACTACACTAGTGACCACAATAAGAGACAACAAACCACAATTACCAATGGAGTTTACAAAAAATGACAGGGAATTCAAAAGAGCTCGGGAAAAATTGAGTTCAATTTGTTGTTTCTCACGGTACATGCAGTTAGTTAGCTATGCGAGTAACGCAAAAATAACGTTCCTTTGTTGTCAACTTTACACCACGGCGAGGACATTGATGAGGAATTGCAGAAGCCTGTTATTATTATACATAGACTATAATAGAAATAACGGAGGGGTGTAGACACTTTTGATCAAATGGTTACACTCTACAGCTGCAAATGAAAAACTAACCACTGGCCAGTCACATTATTTTACAGCATCGTAGATACTACAGGCCTAGCTGCCTACAGATATACAGATATAAGCCAACCGGAATGGTATACAACCAAGAAAAGATCGGGGGATAAAAAAGGATTTATCAAAGAATTATCATTAGAATTAGCCGCGAAATTCTGTGAAAACGGCGATAACAGGATAACGAAGGATAACAAAACAACAGCAGTTTGCGATTTGTGTTATGTTCCCACCAGCACAAAGCACTACATAAGAATTTGCGAACGATGTTATTTAAGAGATGAATCACCTACTGAAGCTATCGATGTTCCTAATCGAGATGATGTTGATGAAACATTCGCTTCTACATCAAAACCAAAGCGCAGTAGAAATCAATCATCGACCTGAACATTCAACTGTACAAAATATATTTATATTTATGTTTTTAGATATACTCGTAATTTAGATTTAAATAAACAAAATTTTTTTTTACTTTGAGCTCATTTGAAAAATGCAATCTTCCATACTTATTTTACAGGGCACTGAGTGCCCAGGTACACGATAACTTAAAATTTTACTGTACACGGGTCGAGGGTTAAATATCACGATCTGGGCTCCAATTCTGGTTATCAAAGGAAATGCAGTAATTGAATTGTTTCTTGGGCTGCATGGAAACTGGAATCGTTTTGTTGAAACCACATGCTGTCCACGTTCATGTCTTGCCAAATTATGCACAAAATACTGGATTATCATGCTACGATAGCGAACACCGTTAATTCTTATTGGCTGAGCGGTCGCATTTTCAAAGAAGAATGGACCGATGACTGCTCCAGCCGAAAATTCGCACAAAGCAGTGGCACGTTGCGGATACATTTGTTTCTCAACAATCACTCGTGGATGTTCTGAACCCCAAAATTTTTACAATTCTGACGATTAACAAAGCCATCAAGATGAAAATAATCCTCATCGCTGAAGATGAAGATTTGATATAGTCAGCATCCAGTTGTTATTGTGCAAAAACCCATTCAAGAAAGTTATCTTTGCTGTGCTTTGGCTAAACTTATTTTGGTTGTACACCATGGTAGTTAGGCATTTCACTACCTGTATTGTAGTGTGACGGACAACAGTTAATTAAAAAAAAGTGGTAAGCTGGTATTGCTGTTTCACGAGCCGTGTGAACTTGCCTCTAATCAAAATAACCCCGCCGCAAATTTCTATATAAAAAAAGGCAACTTCACAATGCGGTTCGGAAAGCACCGAACAAAAATTTTGTGATAAGGCAAATTGAGGAGCTTTTAGTCTAATCGCCCATCAGTGAAAGAATCCTATTGGTAGCATATTGCCTACTGTTTTTTTTTTTGTTTTTTTTTTATTTTTAGAAAACCAAACTAAAACGGAAACCCAGGACCTAAGTTACGTAATCGTTATGTTAGGGTAATTTAATTATTTTCAGTTATTCATCAAACTAATTAATTTCCAATCTGTTGGGCAAATGAAATGTTTACCTTTGCAATGACGTGCATATATCACGCACGTATTTTGTAAAAGTTCATCAATGTAGACGCCTCAGTATCAATCATCAGTGCCATAGAAATGCACGTCCGCAAAGGACTATCTCTTCAATTGAAATGATCTCTCCAATCTAAAGATCTTAAGAAGGATTTTCCGTTGGGAAGCGAAGTATCTGCCATTTCCAATGACAAAGCCTTTCATCTACAATAAATGAGTACAGCACAGCTGATTTTGACATTTTTCACAATTGTGTTCTACTTCGAAAGTAGGTGCAAGATTTTCTGTTCCAAACAGATTAACAGAAAAGCTTGTATTTTTCTGTTCGGAACAGTCCGGAACAGCATCAGTGAACAAAGCTAATATTTCTAACGAATCAAGCAGTCCCTTTAGTGTTTTTTATTTAAATATTTCAATATCGAAACATTACTGAAGGGTATCCGATTTAGATTTGTGAATTTGTGTTTTACTCTTTTGGTGGTACTGGTGGTTTACGGGAGTAGTTTCAACATTCTACGCATCTTTATTTGTGATTATCGGCGAAATTTTAACGTGTATCAAACGACGCATTGGCAATGAACCCACTTTTATAACTAGAAACCGACAGTAAGTGCTAGATATCACTCTTGTCTCCAACAGCATCACTCAAAGGCTAACGAACTGGATCGTCTGAACACTCCTTTTCAGACCACAGATACATCAAAATCAGCCTGAATGATGCTCCCCCCAGCCAGCCAACTTTCCGGAACTACCGGAAAACTGATTGGCCAAAATACAGAGGAATACTGTCAGAAACGCTATCCTCTGAACTATCAAGTCCCCCGCGTGACACCAATGAGCTTGACATGAAAGTCAAGGAATTTACTCTGGCTCTGGCCACTTTCCGGCCTCTTATTCAACCTAGAGGCAAGAAAAAGTCACATTGGTGGACATCAGCACTGGGACTGCTCAGAAACTCTTGTAGAAAACTTTTGAACGTAGCAAAAAGCACAAGAAAAGTGACTGACTGGGACTCATACAAAGAATCCCTCAAATTATACAAAAAAGGAAGGCAAACGACAATCCTGGAGGTCATTCTGTGACAAAATCACAGAAACCATTGAGGCTAAGAAAAATCCTCTCTACAAATCCTATGACGCCTAGCTGTTTGAAGAAAACCTATGGCTCTTGCACAACCTCAACTGATGAATCACTCAACCTGCTACTGGACACTCACTTTCCAGGTAGTTCCCAACTCGCGGCCAGTAGCAGCCCAAACAGGCCTACTGCAACCGAACCCAAAATTCATGGTCTGATTACGAGAGACATACTGCTCTGGGCGCTGCCCAGCTACAGAAGTCCTCAGATATTATTCTGGATGTGTTAGAAAATTTTATGAGGAACTGTGTAGAACTTATCCACATTCCATTGTTATGGAGAGAAGTCAATGTAGTATTCATTCCCAAAGCCGAAAAATGTTCTCACGTTGTCCCAAAGGACCTCTGACCTATAAGTCTATCATTTTTCCTTCTGAAAACTTTAGAACGACTGATTGATATCCATATTCGAGCTAAAGTTAATTCAAGACTTCTGTCGACGGCTCTACATGCCTACTGTAAAGGAAAGTCGGTGGAAACGGCTTTGCATTCTCTGACTAGCCACATCGAACGATCCCTACAATATAAAGACTACACAATGGTTGCTTTCCTAGACATAGAGGGCGCCTTTAACAACGTCAACACATCCGCATTCACGAGTGCGCTGTCAACTCTACCGGTAGACGACTCACTTGGGGAGTTGATCGGTCTAATTATCTAATAAAATAAAGCAGGATAATCAACTCCAAACTGGGTGAGACTTCTGCTAAAAGTTGTGTCAGCAGAGGTACGCCACAAGGCGGTGTCCTCTCTCTCCTTCTCTGGAACTTAGTAGTTAACGAACTACTGATATACCTGGAAGCGGGTGGTAGCAGGGTGATTGCCTATGTGGATGACGTTGCCATAGCCATCTCAGGAAAGCATCTCAATACCATTAAAGAACTCCTTCAAGTAAATCTCAATAGATTAACCCGCTGGGTAGATCGCTGTGGATTGGGAATAAACCCCCATAAAACTGATCTTGTCCTCTTTTCCCGAAAATACAAAATTCCAACTACAGACCCTCCTTCAATAAACGGTACCAGTTTAGTTTTCTCCGATACAGCGAAATATCTGGGTCTCATTTTTGACAGGAAACTAAACTGGAAACCTAACATTCAAGAAAGAGTCAATAAAGCTACAATAGCTTTATTCTCTTGCAAAAAAGCCATTGGGAATAAATGGGGCCTTCAACCTCGCATAACCCACTGGCTATACATCTCGGTCACAAGACCGATACTTACTTACGGGGTGGTTGTCTGGTTGACGGCCTTGGAAAATGCAGTCAACTGCATTAAGCTAAGCAGAGTCCAAAGAACAGCATGTCTATGCACAGGCGGAGCCTTGCGTTCTACCCCCTCTGCTGCATTAGATATTCTGTTTCATTTTGGTGGGGCGAATGCCCCCATTTATTCGGCTTAATACAAGCTATAACTTAAAAATTAAACTTAAGTTAAAACTTAAAACTAAGGTTGGTTGGAGTGGTGAAGGAGAACGGATTTGAGGTAGGAAGTGGTGCGGTGGAAGTCAAAGACGGTAGGGTTTGAGTTGATTTTACGTAGCATACGGGAGATTGGTTCGTTCGCGCCATAGGAGATGTGGTGGGTTGGTAGATAGAAGAGTCGAGGGGTACGTAGATTACGAGGGTTAGTGTTGAGGAAAATGGAGTTGTGAAGGGACGCGCATTCAACGTGACCTGAAATGTATGAAGAGAAAGTCTGCTGCATCTCTGCGATCTTCAAGGGTGTTTAAGTTGATAAGGTTGAGACGGTTTTGATAGGGGGGCAGATTAAAAGGATCGTCCCAGGGCATACCTCGAAGAGCAAATCGGAGAAAACGGCGCTGGATGCTTTCAATTCTAGAGATATGAACAGATGATATGGGGACCATACTTGTCTGGCCTACTCTAGGAGGGGCCGAACAAAGGTAATATAGAGGGACCTGGTCACGTATGGGTTGGTGAATTCTTTGGACCACCGTTTTACAAAACCTATTGCAGAGTTGGCTTTGACGATTATCTCATTCATATGTACTCGTAAACGGAAGTTGAGCTCCCTATCACACAAAATGCCGAGGTCGCGAAGAGATTGTACGGAGGAGATAGGTTGGTTATGGAGAAAATAGAGTCGGGGAGGAGATTGGTTCCGCTTATGTGAGAAGGTGATGGATTGGCATTTTTCAATATTAAGTTGCAAGGAATTTTTGAGGCACCAGATCGAAAAACTATCAAGATCTTGTTGAAGGATGAAAGAGTCATGGGGAGAGGAAATGGTTTTGAAAAATTTGGTATCGTCGGCGTAAAATGAGACAGACGAGTGTTTGATGATCATATCGAGATCATTTATGGTTAATATAAAAAGAAGGGGACCGAGATGGCTGCCTTGTGGAACTCCAGAGGTGGCCAAAAATGGAGCCGAATGGGCTGACCTAAAACGAACATTTTAAAAACGGTTTTCGAGGTAAGATGATATCCATTTTAACAGTATGGGTTCAAAGCCGAGGGCAGACAATTTGAATATGATTAATCGATGAGAAAATTTATCGAAGGCTTTGCTAAAATCGGTTGCTACTACAACGACTTCGTTATCATTCTCTAGAGCAGAGAGGGCAAAGGATACGAATTTAACGAGATTTGTGGTGGTTGACCTACCCCTTAGGAAGCCTTGTTGTCTAGGGGAAATAAGTGATTTGCATTGGAAGCTCAGAGCTTCATACAAAATACTTTCGATGATTTTGGGTATATGGGAGAGTTTAGCGATGGGACGATAGTTGGTTATTTCATTCTTTGATCTTTTCTTGTGGATCGGGGTTACGAAGGAGGTTTTCCAAGCCTGTAGAAATTCTCCTTATGAAAGGGATAGACGAAAGAAATTAGAAAGGGCAAGGGAAAGAGAGGAAGAACATTTTTTAAGAAATATGGCAGGGAAGTCATCTGGGCCGGGTGTGAATTCTTCATTGAGTTGGTGCAGTTTATATTCGATATAAGACGGGTCCAAAATATGAGAGAGAAGTGGGCCATTAGAGAAGTTCAGTAGGTAACTAAAATAGGATGGATCTGGTACAAAGGGGTCGTTGGTGAAGGATTGTTTAAAAAATGTGGCAAATAGGTTGCCAATGGTGAGTAGATCGATTGATAACCTGTTGTTGAAAGAGAGAGAAGGAGGATACCCATCGGACTTTCTTTTGTAATTAACAAAGGTTGACTTGCGCATTGTTAAGGTAGCGCTGGTAAAGGCAAGTAGTTGCGGCCGCAGCTATTCGCCTTAAAGCTACTACACAGTGTACAAATAATTCATTTGACCACGCCAACATTCTTAATACATTAGGAATCCTCACAAAGAACATCGATTACACCATACCTGAACTTTGGTTTGATAAAAACTTCTATGTAAGCTTCCCCTCTAGGTCATTCTGGGAGGAAGATGCTTTCATGGAGGACAAGTCAATCCATCTCTACACAGATGGATCTAAAACCGATAGCGGAGTTGGTGGCGGTGTTTTCTCAGATAAGCTAAATCTAAACCTCTCTTTCCGTCTTCCAAATCTCTGTAGCGTGTTCCAGGCGGAAATTTTGGCGATTAAAGGAGCTTTGCCCTGGCTGAAGAAAAACGTGTTATCTGCAATTGATATCCGTATATTTTCGGATAGTCAAGCCGCCATCAAGTCCCTGGACTCGGTCTCATTATATTCTAAAACCGCCCTTGAATGCCGATCATCTCTCATGGAGATGGCAGAGCAGTTCAACATTCACCTTTGTTGGGTGCCGGGCCATAGAGACATTCCATGGAACTGCAGAGCCGATGAACCCGCCAAAATTGGAACCACTCTACCTATTCTACCGGAAAAGGGTAACATTGGTATACCAATCGCTACGTGCAAACTAACATTAAAGCTGGATGCCAATAAAAGAACAGACCTTAGGTGGACTGCTGGGCAAACATCATACAAGTAAAAGTATATAATCGTCAATCCCAAGAGGTCTGAAATAGTCAGTGGTTCAAATTCTTGTGGAACTTTGCGTACTTCCTCTTTCTTGGTATTGGTTGAGTGCTACAATAGATATTTTCCCTACGAATCTCCATTACTATTTCGCTGCTTATAAGGTTGGTTAAATTTGCGGACCTTAAAATCATCTACTCGTATGTATAAGCCGCCCTATGACAAGATTTTACTGATGTATTTGCATTTAAGTAATCCAATTATTTTTCTTTCAGCCTCGGCTGGAATTCAAGTTGAAGTTTTCCTACTGTCCGCGAATACGCGTTTTCTTTTAAAAGAACGGGTTTTGTTACACTCTCTGACTTTTCATTTCTGACGCTGTCAGTTTGCCTTTATAGTTTTTTATACATCGTTCAACATTGCGATGAGTATGTTCAAGATGAACGAATGACTGTCGCATATAATAAATCTCAAATTTTAAACGGAATTTTTTTGTCGCAAAATACTGCCATTTAAGCCATTCCATTCCGACCATATGTGCGACACCATCATCCCAATTTCCTTAGTCAATGACAGAGTCTAATTATATCAATAAATTCCCCGCACTTTGGCACAATGTTTCTCTCTAAATAGATCTCAGGAGATAGGACTGTGGATTCGGAACAACGACAAAGTATTCGGTCTTAGTACGACTGATTCGTAATCGGTTATTTTCTGGCTGCCTTTATCCAATTATTATGCATCACCTGAACGGCTGTCACGTCGTTGTTATAATTGCGCAATCATAAATGAAAGGGAGTCGGAGAAAATCGTTCTGGATTTGTTGATGTACTGCTCGAATAGAGTATCTTGCACGATATTAAAAAGTAAAGAACTTGTACACTGCCTTGGTGTACTATTCTCCAACCTAAACTTCGAATTGTCATGTTATTCGCGACGTGCAGAATATAACATTAGCTTCACCAATCAATGGGTGTTGCATTTTTTCGTGTCGTATTTGCTTTTGTGCAGTGGAACAGAAAGCTCTTGATCCAGGCAATATATTGCCTATGCTTCGGCCGTAGGAATAGTGCTGCGCGGGAACTCTTCATTTCACGCTTCGTGGTTACACATTTAATACAGTTTCTGTACTACTCTTGCATTCCGTAGACCTTAATAATGTTCCAAGTATTGGTGTTCAATTATCAGTCTTATTACCATAAGTCGGTCACCAATTTCAAGATGATGATAACTTCGTGGTGATGTTGTTCCGTATTGCATAGCGAGAACTATTTTCGGCATTTCGCCATTTCGCCGTTTGGTTTGTTGAACGCTTATTATATCAATTTTACGTTGCCGTAATACGTTTTCTAGTTCGAAATTTTTTCCAGTCATTGTGACGATGTTTCAGTTTGCGATACATGACTTATTTCTAAAAGGCATCATACTGCTTGTAAACATGCGTGTAAACTGTCGAGCTCTAACACGACTATTGCTATTCGATCCGGGATCACTTCTCCGAGTAGCAGAAGAAGTCCCTGCGGGGGTAGTATATTTGTATTTTCCTTTCATCCTTTACATTCTCTCAAAGCACCTGCGAGCATTTTCATTTGCCTTCATCAGTGTTCAAGCTTCTGTGCCGTAAACCAGGATGTGGATGGTCAGTGCCTTGTATAAAGTTATTTTGGTTACTCGAGAGGTGGCTTAACGAATACTGCTCAGCTGCATTCTAATCCCAAAGAAGCAGCGATTAGCGAGAGTGTTATTCTCGGAGTTGACAGCGGAACCAAGGTAGATAAGTCACTTACTACCTCAAAGTTGTAGCTGCCTATCGCGACGTTTTGACATAGGCGTCGATAATGTATGTGCCTCTTTGTTGACAGCATATACTTTGTTTTGCCTTCGTTGACAGTTAAGCCCATTGGCAGCTCGCTGTGTTGTTCCCATTATGTCAATGTTATCTGCGTAAGCGATGTGTTGACAAAATCACATGGCAACGTATCATCAAATTGTTTAAGACTATTTCTGACATTTAAGGTTTATTATTACCCCATTACCGACCTTGAAAGAGCAGCGTGCATCCTCCATTATCATCTTGCATAATCGAATAGATTGCAAAATTAGACAGAGAACTGTATAGCACGTCTCTATCTTGTCTTCGTCCAGGTTGAATAGTTCATTCTACTTGATGGTGACCATTTAACAGATTATCAGCTCATACACGGTAGTTCTACTATGAGGTTCCCTTCTCCATCCCTGCAGACTTCAGTTCGGGCCTTACAGCTTTGGCGTTAACATCTATTTTTGTAACATTTTGGTTATGTACAATAATTTTTTATTCGTTAATTAAAATAAACTCCATCGTTGTCCAATAAACACAACAGCTGATTTCTTTTCAAAAAACTAGTTAAAATAAATATACTTTCGTATCTATTCATACTGTCGTGATCATTTTGGATTGGCCTTTCGATATCCTGCGAATAATTCAACTTCAACTCAGTATCAATTACCATTCCATTAAGTTAATTAACACTCTCACATTTTCTACTTGATGTGGAAGACATGCATTTTCCATTTTTAGTGTAAATTGTGTTCGTCTAGAAAATGCTCATTCGCAAGGGACTGTCTCTCCAACTGAAATGTTTGAAATATCTTGGACTGCTGGCAGTTCATTATGATTATGGTGCGGGCGAACTAAAACTGCTTAAAACATCGAAAAATCGTTTCGGGTTGCTTATACTAATTGGGACAAGTTTCGCTGTGGTTTTTATCGAAATTAGCAACGTTTTCGATCCGGAATGGTGGTTAATTACTCCGGAATACAATTTCACCGGTGTAGTGTATGAATGTGGTTCGCTTTTCATTGCGGGCATGGCACAGTTGATTGCTAACTTTTTGTTATTTTTTGGACAAAAATCGAACCTAAAAATTCTCCGAAAACTTCTTTATTGGGAGGGAAAATATCTACAATGTGCTAAAGAAAATCTACAGAGTGATAAAACTTTTCACTTGTTCCTTTTAAACCAAGGAATATGCTTGTATTTCTACTTGAGCACAATCCTTCAGTACACTAGAGTTTCTATATGGCGCAGGATTTACACATATCAGTTATTGACTTATCTTTTCTTGATTTCGTACTTGGGATTGATTTCAACATTCTACAGGACATTAGTGTCGATAACCAGTGAAATTTTGACGGGCATTAATGAACGCATCGAAAGGATGCTTAGTTCAGGGGGTGATTTAAAAAAGAGTGAATTTGAAGAGCTCTTTAAGGATCGAATGGAAATCATCTGTTTATGTGAAGTGGATATAAGTTCTTTGTATGGAGTGACGCTGATTTTCATATTGGCATGGATTTTGGTAACTGGACCAGGTGGTCCTTACTATGCGATAGTTTTGGCTGACGTTCAGTTGAAGGACTTAAAGTTGTTTTGTTCTATAATATACTCAGTGTCTTGTATTTTACCACATTTAATATTCAGTGCAATGTTATTTTGTCAGGATTTGTCAGAGACGGTAAGTATGATTGTTATTTATTGTATTTATGATAGTTTGGAGTATACCTATTCTGGTATTACATATTCAGCTGTATTTATGTGGAAATGAGCATTTGGATGATCGAACAGCTAAGTTACTTCACCTGTTTGATCATCCAAATGCTCATTTCCGGAATCAACCGAGATGAGAACTTCTTTATCCATAAAATCAAATTCTTCTTGAAATTGGGGCTACAACGTTGTAAGGTTTGCTGATCTGGAATGTCCCTCTCAGCTTTACAACCTCACACTTATCAATTGCACAAAGAAAGTCGGCTTAGGTATTAATCATAGATACATGTTGAATTCACCGATTTTGTCAAAACTTACTTTCTTCGTAGTGGGTTTCAACTGGTGATATTCTATCACTTACATCCTCCTGAAGAGGCGATTTTCTGTTCTCTGGCAATCTATAGTGATAAAGAGGGAAATCCTTTAGTGGAGTCACAGTCGGTGCTGAGTATAGGGAGAAACTTCTGCAGACTGCATAACGACAACAAATCGAAGATCCCGCCGTCAGGTAGAATAATAGACCATTGAATACAAAAACAAATTGATCGTATTATGCGGCCGGTGGTATCATCGTTCCTTATTTCTTCAAAAAATGGGACTGGAGCACAAGTTACTGTCAATAGACATCTGTGATTATAACAGGATGGTGCTCCACCCCATACTACCAACGCAAACATCGCTTTATTGAAAACACGATTTGGCAATAGGATCATGGCGATCTGACGCCACGGGATTATTTTCCGTGGTGTTAGGTCAAGTTATTAGTTTATGCCAATAAACCAGCAGCGATTAAGGCCTTGGAGCAAAATTGCTCAGAAAAGAGGTCGACAATTTAAATGACCTCTAGAATACGCCAGTAAGCACAATAAAGTAATTTGTGAATTGTTTCGGAAAAATCCCATAATTGGTCTGAGGAACGCGAAAGAGAAATTGACCAGAAAAGTAATTAAAATGTCCATCGGCACAATACAATGTGTTTGGCGGAATCTGGCATCAAAAACAGGAGTACCAAACCTATACCGCTACTAATCCAAAAACATATTGAACAGAGGCTAAGTAGGGAACGCAGAATTTAGGCCGGGATCGGAGCAACATGGTATTTACAAATGAGCAATCTTTCTTTGTTTATAATTATTGGAAGAAATCCTTGTCAAAAAAGATGAAACGTTTCTGCAATGGACCGTAAAACAACCAGCAAAATTTCTTGTTTATGGTTCTTCCCGGCTAAAGAATTCGGAAATTTAATAGTATTCGCAAAAAAGCTCGATGCACTATTCTTTGTTGAATTATACCCGAAGGGTTTGATAAAGTTTGCCGAATCTCTGTGTGAACCAAACAACTACGATTGGATTTTGCAAAATAACAGAGTGCAAGCGAGCCGGGAATGAACGCAACGTCCTTCTTAAGCGTGTGAAATTCCAATACAACCAAAAACTGAGGCAAAATACTTTTGGTCGTTCGTCAAAAATATTAGAAATTCTGTATCATCCTCCATTCCAACGCTCATTTACAATGAAATTACAGCCGTCAGCTCTTTAGACAAGGCCAATCTGCTTGCTGCACTCTTTCCGGCCAGCTAAACAGATTGTACTTTGTCTCCGCATACACTTGAGTGCATCGAATCTTCAATGGGACGAATCTACCTTCGCACTCGTGTAGTGGCAAGAGTACTTATAGATCTTAATATTCACAAATCCGCTGGTGTTTTTCCACGCCGTCAAAACTACTGCGTAAGCTTTTTTTATAAATCCTACTCTTTAACACTCTTTCCGCGCAGATGGGAAACAGCATTTTTCCAGCTCGTCCCTAAAAAAGGCGAGTCTTTCTATCGCTATTCCTAAGCCGTACAACTCACTTATGGAATAACCCGTCGAGCTCTTTATTTCCTAATCATTAAAACCTTCAAGCATTTAAAACCAGCTCTCATCGGTACCATTCTTTCTTTCCTCTCTAAATTTCCTTAGCCTGCGCTCTGCAGGCACTCGGAACCCCTGAGTTTCCGCAGATTATAAAAAAAAAATAACGATTCGAAACATCGGAGTTGACACGTTGGAAAGAGGAAAATGGCATAGAGACGTTCAATTAGCCGTTCCAAATTCCCGATGTGAATCATAGAAAATATGTTGTCTTTAAGGCTGAAAACACACCGGATCAGTCAAAATATTTTATATTGTTTGATAAAATATCTGTACATTGTTTCTTTTGGGAGAGCACACACCAAAGCAAAGGAAACAAGACACATGATTTCGCTTCAAACTGTTTTGTGACTGATTTTCGAAAATACGGGCAACACACACCCAATGAAACAAAACGTTTCCAAACGGGCGGCGGCGGCGGCGTCGTTGTTCAAACACACATCGCATGCATCGAAACAAAAAAACAAAAGCGAAACAGAAAAACGTGTTTCGTTCTCGATAGCTGGAAAGTTGTTTTTTAGAAACAAAACTTTGTTGTTGTTGCTCTCACGGTTTTTTGTATGAGAGTTTTCGTTGAGAATGTGACCCAGTTTATCCGACAGCTCAATGTGTGTTGAAGCAACCCGCATTAGTTCAATACGCTCATATCAACACCACTTTAAACCGCATTGAAATATTCAACACGCATACGTTCATTCCTGCTTATAAAACGCATTGAAAGCTTGTAGCCGCTTTGAAATATCATATAAACATTTTCAAATCGCATAGAAACATTTTACTCTCTCGCGCTC
Organism: Volucella bombylans; assembly: GCA_949129095.1. Lineage (NCBI taxonomy): Eukaryota > Metazoa > Arthropoda > Insecta > Diptera > Syrphidae > Volucella > Volucella bombylans. Next base: position 102,701,512 of record OX422144.1, on the reverse strand, counting down.
TCATCATTCTTTCATCATCGGGCAGGTATTAGTTGTGTACGTTATTTAAAATGTGGAACGAAATATTTGGAAAGACAAAGAAATAAGAACAATGTATCAGTGTTAGTGTGAAGTGTCAGTTTAATCAGCTGTTTGTTAAACTTCTCCACCAGCATCTTTACAGGTATTGAACCAAAGCGGGTTGCTTCAACGCACATTAAGCTGTCGGATAAACTGGGTATGTGTGATGTACTTCACCATACATAAGTCGCAAACTCAGTTTTGTCTTCTCTTAACACCGCGTCTCCACGAGACACAAATATGTCAGACTACAATAAATTTCAGACATGTCGTCTAACATTTATTCTATTGACTCCCACCTAAGTGGGAGTGACATATCATTCTGTGAGTGTAAGTTGGTGAGTAGGTGTGAACTGTTTGTATTCGGTGTTTCTTTTTGTTCACAAAAAGCAACTATTGTACATTATTGTAGAAAAAAATGACGTTAAGGATAAATAACAAAAAATTATGCCATACACGGAAGTTAATTCTTCGTAGAGATTTATTTAGAAGAATTAGAAATGGAAGAACAGTTTAGAAGAAAACATCATTTTTGGGTAAATCATTTGTTGGTACTAAGGCATTAGCCTTGGGAACTTGTGACGCCTTTGTGAAAGCTTGTTGCGTTCTTTACAATTATCTTTCACCAAATATGCAAAAAATTTATGACAATCAGCCGGATAATAGTCAAACTCTTCCCGAAACGATGTCGAATATTTGTACACAGGAATATTCCGGGTAATAATTTGCAAACAGGACAGTGATGTGCCATATCAATGGAGGAAAATAAATTAAAAAATATGACTTTGAAACATAACAAAATATGTCTTTTTTATAACTTTCCAGGAGTGATGAATGAATTGGTTTCATAGCACTTTACTTTATTATGACTATAAACGGTGTTCAGAGTAATCGAACATTCCTCCTTTTCTCTGTGCTGACGATACAAATTTTTTTAAAACCGTCTCTTCACCAGAAGACCACTGTCTCCTTCAACAAGACCTAGATATTTTTCGATTTCGGTGCCTACCAAATTGCTTAGAATTCAATACCACAGCCCACGTAATTTCTTCGTTCTGCGACATACGCCACTCGGTAATCTTTGTTTCTTTGCATATTAATTTTTTTTTTACACTCCGAAGTCAAAGTGACAAAATGTCAGGGTTGATGTCTTGAATAAAAAACCAGACATTTATTTCTTGAAATACTTCTTGTTTGGCAAACTACTCGTCTCCACTGGACATTTTGATTTCATGAAAATTTTCTTAACACCAGTGATGTCTTGTGAAGACGCGGTGTTACCTTGTGTTTCGGTTGGTGTGGGTTGAAATAAAAAACTTTTTGCCTGATTCGGTGTGTTTCCAGCTTAACGAAGCAAAGGCTTAAAGCAAAAAATTAGCCACGATAAAACAACCTGCGCGAGTCTTTAAGTAAATTTCGAGAGGCCCACGTTTAGAATATGCCCAACAATTAAGTGAAAGTCGCACTATATCATGTCAAGCAATTACAAATATAAATATTTATAAATGTTTTGACAAATACATTATCTAATTAGAAAACATGATTTAATAAAATTCTGGCATTCTCCACGTTTTTTTTGAACACACTGTAATCTTTCGAATGACTTTATTAAGTCATAATTAAAGACCGGATTATATGCAACATAAAAACCTTGAAATATGTATGAAAAGTGTCAAAATATGCAAAAATTTAATGCTAAAAAAATAGTAGTTTTAAGTCTTTTATTTCTAATTCAGCATAGTATTAGTGATAGTAATACTAATTAATAGTATATAGAATGAATGTAATTATCAGTTATAAATTTATTTGTTACTTTTATAAACGTAAACGATCAGGTATTGCTGCAAATGTTCGGTGGTAATGTTGTGTCTTCGATCACTCAAAATATTTTTATAAGTGGAAAAGGACCGTTCCACATCCACTGAGGTAACTGGGCAGTACTTGAATTGGGGTGCTATGTTGGCACTTATCGTTTCTGGCAAAAGTTCACCCATCCCATTGATAAAACAATTTACTTGGCACAAAGATTCAAATCCTGGGTTATTGCTTAAAATTTTTTCATATTTCTCCTTAAAAACTTAAAACTAAAAGCGGGGAATACATCTGGCAATGCGGAGTTCATTCGGCGAATTTTGTTTATTAACTCAACAGATTTCATTAACGCCAAACAATGAGTTTCGAGCTTTTTAATACTCGCAGGTATGTGGGAAAAGTGAGTGCTAATCACAGCTACTCGTATGTTTTTTTTAATACTGGGGTCGTTAAACGCTTCCTTGGACTGACAGCCTCCATACTATCGAAGTCTGTAATTACACCTTTGATGGCCTCGAAGAGTTCGCTGTAAAACAGCACAGCCTCAATCCACGTTCCCCATCGAGTTGCCACTGGTTCAGGAGGTAAAGGCACATTTGGTAGCTTTTCTTTAAAGGCTTTAATGCGAGCAGGTGCTTTTAGAAACACTTTCTTTGTCGATGAAATGAGTCTATTTACATTGTCAAACGTTAATCGTACTTCTTCAGCGAGACGATGTACTCCGTGAGCAAAGCATGCCACATGGATCATGTTGGGATAGAACACTTGGAGGGCTTTGGCTGCCTTGATCGTATAGGGAGCAGCATCTGAAAGAAATATAAACACTCTTTCATCTGCAGATGATCCAGGAAATATGTGTTTGATACCATCCTTCACAAATCTGGCGACCGTAGAATGATTTGTCTTTTCAAGCTCTTTGCAGGCCACTAAATAGGACGAATAAGGCTCTAGTTTTAACCCACCGACAATTAAATTTGCAATGTAACGGCCACAAATGTCGGTAGTTTCGTCAGCTGAAATCCAAATAAGGCAATCCTTGAGTTCATTGCGTATCTCTTCCAAAACTTGTAGGTAAACTGTTGGAATGTAGTTTTTACGCAATGTTGATTCATCTGGTATATTTTGATTGAAGCAATATTTTCGCAGAAAAGCTTTGAAGGTAGGATTTGTAAGTTTGTGAAGAGGAATATTACTTGCAAGCAATGCTTCACATAAATCCATGCTGAAGTTGTTTTTTGGTTGGTCTGTGAAAGTGGAGTTACTGCTACTTGCCGCTGTTAAAAGTTGTTGCCGGGCGCCTTTCTTTTGCAATCCTGCAATATGAACACTTCTGTTGATATGCTGGTCTATTTGAAACTTCTTTGTGAATGAAATATTTTTATCGCAAACTCGACAATATAAAACTTTTCCGTCGTACGCAAATTTACCAGGATATTTTCACAAATAAGTTCAAAAATAAACTAATGCAACAGACGTAGTTCTAATTGCCTAGAGGCAAGAGTTTCGCAGTAGGCGAGTGTAACGCGAAATAATATCGCCCTACCTTGTCTCACGTTAGCCTGTGTTTTAAGCGGCCCATACACACTACACACACAAGTGAGTGAAGAAAATTAAAAAGTTTCCACTTTTTGTGTATGCACCAGAGGAGCGTGTCAAATATAACATGCGTAATTGTTTAGAGGAAAGAGTGTCGCAGTAGGCGAATGAGAGGCTCATTTGTGGTTTGTGGTAAGATGCGATAACTAGAGACTGGATTATATGTTTGCCCTACCTTTTCCCGCGTGAATCGTGGTGCAACCAAGTAGATTTATAGCGAAAATATGCATCACCACTAGATTTTTCAGTATAATATGCAAAAATATGCAATAACCGGGCAGAATGGTTAAAAAAAGTGTTATCCTCTTAAAAAATCAGCCTTTATAATAAATTATTGAATTGAAGTGGATTGAAAAAGAGTTTGCCTCATCATACAAGGGTACTGGTTACACAAATGTAATGCCACAGCTGTAATAAATATCGCAGCTAGATATTCTCCGGATATAAGCTCCTGTCCAGTGTATTTATTCGATTGTATTGGGGAAAAAAAATATACAAACCTACTATGATATGCAACCCATAAAGATGTAGGTACACTTGCCCTTAAAAGTCCATTATTTAATTAAAGTTGCACAATTAAACATTGATAGGTCAACATACATTCATACCTACACATGTACACATATAATGATGTTCTCATCTTTGCTTCAGTTCGATACAAAATGTCCACACTGATGGACTTTGTCAAGTATCTGCGTTTAGTAAGGTATAGCGGTATTTTCACAGTGACTTTTGATCGAACGTCAGCTGTACTTTTAGTAACTAAACGTGATAGAAACTACCAAAAATGTCTGCCCCCCATTGTGTTTCTTTTCATAATTTTCTCCGCAATGACGTTTTCTAAATTTGGCATCGTTGAATATTACGGTAAAAGTCAAACCGGTGATACAACTGTCAAAGTTCAAACATTAATACATACCACATGTAAGTTAGGGACTGTCGTTTGGTACTATCTTCATCGTGAGTCTAATTTTAAAATTGTGCGCGCCATTTTTGATTTTTTGAAAGAATCTCAAAAAAACTACCCGTCGCAAAGTATCCGGAAGAACTATCGAATATGTTTACTGTTGAGTGTATTGCCTATGACGAATTTTTGGGGCGACATAATTTCGGAAAAAATCCACTGGGTCCTTAAGATTCCGATGGCCGTTGCCAGTATTATTCAGACTTTATTTATCTGCGTCAATTTATCATTTTTGGTGTGTATGATTGTTTCGGTACGTTATGTTTTCGAAGCATTAAACACTGAATTGAGAGCATCTTTGGTTGAAAATAAACGTTTTGACAGGGTTCATATTGTGCGAGTTCTTCATAGGAGATCGCAACTAATGGAATTGTGTACCAAGGACATCAGTCTGGTTTATGGTGTAGTTTTTCTCATAGCTACTGTTCAAATATTCGTTATGACACCAACAATAGTGTTTGTATTGAAAGTTGTGGTAGTCGACGGTGAAATACAGGGAATGGGAAACATATTTCAAATTTTTTACCTTTCTTACATTTGGATTATACCGCCATTTATTATGTACTGCATAGCTTTGATTGCCAACACCACGGAACAAGAGGTGAGTTTTTGGCTTAATATTTTTCTAAAGTTCGACATTTTTGTTCATAAAATAATGGGTGTGGGAAAGAGTTCGTTTCGTTTTGTTATTAAAATTCAAATGATTTTCTTTGAGTGTACAAATTAATTTAGTTAAACCAAATGTGTGCTCCATTACTATTGAAAATGTTTCGGCATTTTTCGGGTAAAGTCATGATGTCTTTGGTTGAAAAACTGCGTTAGTTATTTTCACGGGCTTGTCTTGAAGACAGTTTTACCCCATTTAGTGCCAGTTAGAAGGTGCTAAGTCTGGACTGGGTGCATCTAAGTTTCCCACCATAGCTCTCAAAAGTGCTGGTGAAAAATGAAATATGTGGACGGGCGTTTTCGTGGTGGAAGACAACAACTTTTGTATTGGTCATTTCTGGTTGTTTTCTTTCAATTGACTATTTGGAAGTGCATACCTAATGGTGAAGGATTCACTTCCTATCCCACCATACACAGCATCACCTTCTGCGCTCTCAATCTTGGCTTCCCAAACGCCTTGACTTTCAAGGACTTCATCAGTTTTTTGAGTGACTGGAAGACTAGAGCGTAGCTTACCTTTGACAAATTGCCAGAAGAGTCAACGAGCGAACCATTTAGGCGCTAGGTATTCTCATAAAGTTTCTTATCCGTAAACATTACAAATGTATAATAAGCTTGCACAGGGTTCATCCCTTTGTCGTACTAGTATTGCAATATCTGGCAAAATTTTGGTTTTTTTGTCTTCAATTTGTACTGCGAATGATTTTACAACCAAAATCCAATCTTAAACTGTCACCTTTCAAACGAGCACCCACATTTGTCAATGTAATCAGTTATAATGGAGTTATTTGCATTTAACGCCATCTATGGTCAAAAATGCTGCGAACCTTATTGTAGACCGATATTTTAGAACTGCTTGATTATAGAACCCGTCGAAATATGATGTTTTAAGAATAACTAAAATCTGTTATACACATGTGTCCACATTTAGAACATATCTCGATATATTGTACATTATCAGCTAGGTTCCAGAATTCGAGTAAAATAAAAGCGAAATCAAAATTGCAAATCGAATGAATTCGATTTTATAGTAGTGTTCTACATTTCGACCGAGGGAAATTTTCAGATGATCAGTTAGAAAAGATGCTGATGTTGCTTTGTGCCTAGGCACAGTATCGAAGATTTTGATATAAGTTCTTAGAATTTTGGAGAAACAAATTTACCCAACATGGATTAAACTTTCTACGTCGGATGAAGAACGAAGCATATCAAAACAACATTTCCTGGACAAGTTTCAAATTCCCGGCGTCATAGGATGCGTCGACGGTACACACATTAGAATGTCACAGCCTCATGGAGATTCCACAGCAAAGGATACTTCTCAGCGAATGCAATGATTGTAAATTAGCATCAATAATATTATCTTTTCCAAACAAAGTAAAGGGTTTTCTAATAGGGACTTGACACTTTTGAATTTAATTTGTGAACGCACTCTTTCACTAATCATCATACTGTCGCTGTCAATTTATTCAGTAAACTCAACATTTTCATCATGGTAAAGTACACGAACGATCAACGTCTGCAAATTATAAAAATTTTCTACCGAAATTCGGAATCGGTGGCTGCAACTTTAAGAGCGTTAACTCCAATTTTCGGTCGTAATTCTCGCCCTAGTAGACAGGCAATAACAAAAATTTGAGTCTACGTATTCGTTGCGTGATGTTGCCGTGTCAGTGAGACAACGGGTTGGTCGAAGTGTCGAAAATATCGCTGCCGTTCAGGCGTCCGTAGCAAACGATCCAAATCAGTAAATTCCACGGCGTTCTCAAGAATTGGGCATCGCTCAGACCACATTATGGCGTATTTTGCGTAAGGATCTTGGTTTACACTCATACAAGATAGAGCTGACTCAGGAATTGAAACCGTTGGACCATTTGAAGCGACGTACGTTCTCCGATTGGGTTCTGAAGAAGATGCGCCAAGATGATGAATTTCATCGCAAAATCATCTTCAGTGGCGAAGCTCATTTTTGGCTCAATGGGTTCGTCAATAAGCAAAATATGCGTTATTGGTCGAGTGAAAATCCACATGTACTCGTGCGGTTTGCATACCGGCGGCGTTATTGGGCCATATTTTTTTTGTCGACGATAACGATCATCACGTTACTGTGAATGGTGAGCGTTATCCCGCCATGATCACCGATTATTTTCGGCCCGAATTAGAAGATATGGACTTGGACGATATGTGGTTTCAACAGGATGATGCCACAAGCCACACAGAACACGCTGTGAAGATTTATTGCAGAGTAAATATGGTGAGCGTGTTATCTCAAGAAATGGGCTAGTCAATTGGCCGCCTCGTTCGTGCGATTTAACACCGCTTAACTATTTTCTGTGGGGCTACGTTAAGTGATTGATTTATGTCAACTCGCCGAAGACGTTGGAAGAGCTCAGAGCAAACATTGAACGCGAAATAGCGGCATTTCGACGAAGGGCAGGCTACTTTTCCAAGCAAGTATGAAACGTGGCTTGGACTTTTTTTCGACGGGCAAGCCAACCTATCTGGTCGATTTTTTCATTACAAAAGGGGTCCCCAAATATTTCACGACTTTAGAAGAATCCTATGATCTCTGCTCAGATCACTCACCAGTAATCTTTAAAATCGGCAGGAGCATAGCAAAAACCGAAATACCGCCCAGATTGACGAATAAGGAAACAAACTGGGATGGTTTCAGAAGAAATTGCAAGGAAAATATTGTTTTAAGAGTTCCACTTACGCCGTTGCAAATAGAAGACGAAGTTGACAAGTTCGTGGAAATCATCCAAAGATCTGCGTGGAACAACAGTTCCTTTCGAACCAGAGGAATAAAACACGGAAAGCAAATATACGCGCCTGATATAGAAGGCATCCTACGAGAAAAAAAGGAAAGTACGGAGGAGATGGCAATAATCACGTGCGCCCCCGCATAAATCCTATTTGAACCGCCAATCAAATAAGCTAAAGCAAATGCTGCAAGAATATAAGAACCGTGAGACTTCTAATTACCTCGAAGGCTTGACTGCGGACAAAAGTTCCAATTATTTTGCCGACCACTTGGAAGAAACATTCAAACCGTTCGAAAGACGTCAATTGGCCCAAGAACTTAATCTTAGAACAGGATCCGACAACTACAATATAAAATCCGTATCACTGTCTGAGCTACAGCAAACAATAAAAAACCTTAAAAAATAATAAGGCTCCAGGATACGATTTGATTACAAGTGAAATTCTAAAGCAGCTACCTCGAAAAGCGTTTGTCAAGCTGCTCCACATTATAAATGCTTGTCTCCATGAGACTTTTATACGTTCCAAGCCAAGGTCGCAGAAGTCATAATGGTTCCAAATCTGGGGAAAAGTCCAAACGACTAAAAATCATAGAGACCCATTTCGCTCCTACCGATAATTTCAAAATTCTTCTGCTTAAACGTTTAAAACCTTTAACTGAAGAAAGACCGATTGATCCCGGATCAACAGTTCGGCTTTAGGGTCAAACATTCCACAATCGATCAGGCCTATCGGATAGCAAATGTAATTGAAAACGCGCTAGAGGGAAAAAAGTTATGTTCAATAGTTTTTCTCTATGTATCGCAAGTCTTCGACAAGGTATGGCACGAGGGCTTGAAGTATAAGCTACAACAAATTTTACCGAAAGAAATAAATAGAATACTCGAATCTTATCTTGAAAATAGACTGTTTCGGGTTAGATATGGGATTAAATACTCTGAATTCAAGGAAATTCAAGCTGGCGTTCCACAAGGAAGCGTTCTGGGGCCATACCTATTCTTACTGTACAGTAGAGACATACCTCTAGATGAAGAGACTGTGGTAGCCACGTTCGCGGATGACACGGCGATCCTCGCCACAGGACAAACAGTTGAATCCTCGACTGCAAAACTTCAACGAGCTCTGAACAAAATATTTGGTGGACGAAGAGCTGACGAATCGTGCTAAACGAGACTAAGTCAACACACGTCAATTTCACGTACAGAAAGATAAACAACTTACCTTTATTCATCAACTCGGTACAAATACCGTATTTGCAAACGAGGCAAAATATTTGGGAATGGACCCTAGATGCAAAACTGAAGTGGAAATCACACGTAAAAAAGAAACGTGAAGAGCTCGAAATCAGGCTAAGAGAAATGAATTGGCTTATCGGCAGATACTCTAAACTAAGCACATATAACAAGCTGCTTATATATAAGCAAGTGCTAAAACCTTCGTGGACTTATGGTATACAACTTGGGTTGTACCAAACCAAACAATATGTCTGTCCTACAGACGTTCCAGAACAAAGCTCTTAGAGCAATCGTAAATGCTCCATGGTACGAGTATATAAGGAATAGCGATATTCACCGCGATCTGGAAATTGCAACCGTGAAAGACGGAGTAACAAGCTTTGTTCGTAAACTTCGCACTCGTCTTGTGCATCATTGCAACCAGGAAATAATCCGGAGATTGGACGAGACAAATCTTGTGCGGCGATTTCAAAGAACCAGACCGTTCGACTTAGCGCCTTAAGGAGAAACCGTATGAAATAATGGTAATAGTAGGTGCCTTCGCTGGAAAGCTACTTACCAAACGCGATAAACTACAGAAGCTTGAGCTACTTGTTAATGAAACTTAGTCGTAGTCTTATAAAAAATGGGAGGTTTTTTAGTGAGTAAGAATCTCACACTACCATGAGTGCGTGCTTATGGTGGGCGCTGCTATGCCACTGTGTTGGGCAGTAGGTGCTCGTGCTTATGGTGCCTGCTGTGGTGGTGCTCTTATGAGCACGTGCTTATGGTGTCTATAAAGGTTTTTAACTACCCACGGAGAAAAAAAAAAATAATAACGACAATGTTTAAGAAAAAAAATATAGAATTTAAATTTAAATAAATAAAAGAAACATATTAGCAAAAATACAATTCAAAAAGATTACAATGATAATAATTATAAATAAATAAACAAATTTTAACAAAACTTATGAAAAAAATGATTAAAAGTCAAAAAATTCTTGTTTTTTTACGAAACTTGCAAACTAATTAGCTTCTGTTTCCTCGACTTCTGGTTGTTATAAAGATTGCAAGACTTCAGGTGGATTTGATTTAAATTTTTTCGGAAAATGTTTTCTAATGCTACTTATGTACGCATCCGAAGAAACTAAAAGGTTGTGAAAAACTTCGAATCGCTTCGGAGATAATTTCTGGACCGTGTATTAAAATCTTGTGTACTGTTATTGGCATATTATACCACGGGTAGAGTTGTACAAACATGTTAGCTGTGTCAATGCAATTGTTTTGATCGAGAAACCGCTGCATATTGTAAGGAAAACTATTCGAAAACGATTAATTAAACCTTGGTTCGCATTGGTTATTTGCGATGCATTAAGAGAGTCATCAAAAAACCTGCGGGCTGTGTTCCATCATTTGAGCTTCCGTAACCTGGTTTTGGTCTGTCGACTAACAAGCACATTCGACATCTAAAGGCTTCTTGGATCTTCTTTTAGTTTTCTTCCACCTTTTTTTTATTTTCATCACCACGCGCTTGCCATTGGCAAATTACCATTTTATATGAAACATTGGATTACACATTCGAAAAATCGAATCCATGCATGCAATGGCAATAGACCGAACCTTAGTTTTGGTTTATCTTGAACTTTTTTGGAAAGAACTGGACTCATTTTGTTAAAATCCTTGGCAGTTAGTCCGCATAAATAACACCTTTGTGTTGACTAAAGTCAGTAGAATTATATGCTTAACCGAAATAGTTCTATTTTCAAGGTCTATACAAGTCTCACTCAATGATGATATTTGATTTTCAACATATTCCACCTCTCTTACTGTAATATCCGTTGTCTCATGAACAAATTGAATCCGGATGGGTCTACAAAACCTTAGGGAAAATGGATAGCGAGGATTTTGCCACAAAATAATTTTCTTATCTGAAGATGCATTTCCTGATATAAGCTGAACATAAGGTACAAAGGATGTTAAAAAAATGTTGACGTCTGAAATGTTTGGGTCTAAAAACCGTTGCTTATATTCGCTCATGCCCGAGCTTCTACTGCAACCCCATTTGGTTATAATGTGAAGGTCCCGCATTTCATTAGAATGTAAACTATCAACAACCTCTTCGATAGATTTGAACAAACTTTGGGTAGTGTGATCGACTAATCTTTGAACTGGTGATTCGGCAAAGGACTCTGTTATGTTTTAATTTTCTGGATAAAATTTTTTTTTTCGCTTCCGTAATTGCTTCATAGCTAGGATATAAATTGGCATCATGTTTTTTGGCTGCATCTCTAATAATATTTTATTGAAACTTTGTTAATTGGGCCTCAATAAACATTGACAAAGCTTCGTCTGCAGTATATGGAATTATTTCACAGTCTAATTTTTTAAAAGCTTTTTGGTAGTTTTCGGCACGTGATGGAGTTGAAAAGACAGCATCTCTCATTACTGTGGAATAATAAATTTTCCCTTGTTGCCGAAGTTGCATTTGTGCCGCATAGCTTAATTCTTCCGGTTTTTGCCTTTTTGGCTTTTCACTAAGCTCAACAAAGTCAATTTGTGGCCGTCCAGCTAGTCTACGGGTTCGGCATGGAAACGGTGTTTCGAACTCCAACCAAGTTTTGAATTTATTTTGGAAAGTTCGGTAATTTCTAGATGAAGCTTTATATCCACACACAAATTTAGCTAAGATTTTCTTTGTTTCATCTGATTTATTAATGTGAGTCAAGTTTTCGATTTTTTTATGACAAAAACTAATTTTTTTTTTGGATCATGTGATGAAGAAGTTCTTAAGACCTCACTTAGCTAATTTCTTGATAAAAAAATTAGGTTTGAATGTGAGCCCATGAAAGCCCAAAAAACAAGAAAAACGAAAACTATTTATTGAGGCAAATTTGGATTTTTAGTGTTTTCAAAAGATTTTATCTACAACATCTCTTAACATCGCAAAATATCGCAACTTTTTTTATTAACAACTTGTAAAGGATATATCATGGTAAATTAGGAGCTACACTTCATCACGGGATTTCACGGGAAACATAAACTTTCACCTTAGGGTAAAGTCGGGTGATATGACACCCATTTCTGCTTTTCCCTGTAACTCTAGAAATAAAACAAATTTTTATTTTAAACAAAACCAACTTTATTTTAAAAGTATTTAATAAACGAAAAATAGGAACACAAGGATAATTCGCATTTAAATATACTTACAATATACAAAAGTGACATATTATGCACCTAATCCACTCATCCGGTTTTGTTGTTAAAGCATAATCTTCACCACACCCTACACAAATGTTTTCTCCAAAGTCCTCTTCTCCATCTGACTCATCATGCAAGGATATCTGTTCGTCCTCTGAAGTACTGGTCGCAGCGTTGGTGTTCCTTTTGGAATGTTTTGGCTTTCTTGGCACCTTTTTCCCTTTTAGTCTTTTTAAAGATTTTATTTTTTGAGATGCCACGCTGTCGGAGGATGTCAAAACTCGAGATTTTTGAGACCTTGGATTTGGCTTTATATTCCTTGAGGTGGAAGGTATTGGAGGTATAAAAATTTTCCCTGGAGCAATGTCACTTGCATCCGCCTTTGGCATTTCCGGAACCTCTTGTTGTAGAAAGTTGAATTGGAAAAAGTTACCTAAAAATAGTTAAATTTCAATAAAACATTACCTGACTGGTGATTTGCAATTGTGAATCTTGCACTGCATTAGTTTGCAAGTGTGGCGTACTTTGAACTTGTATTTGCATTTCATAAACTTTACGTTCATTTTAATTTGATATGATGTTACTTTCAATATATCCGTATTCTGGAATAATATCAGAATTCAGTGGAAAAATTCCAGTTCTGAAAAGGCATAAATTCCATTTCCAGGATTTGCAGATTGCGTCCACGCCTTCGATAATAGCATACCGAATTTTAGACGCGATAATTTTCTTGTGGGATTGTTTTGCTTCATAATGAAAGTGTTTGAATGGTTTAAAAAATGATCGGTCCAACAGCTGCAGGAACTGTGTGGTGTGTGGTGGCAAGCACAGAAGTATAATTTGGTTCTCTATGGCGAATTCCAACATGTCCACATTGCTACAATGTAACGAGTGGCCATCCAAGATGAGAATCGTCTTTCCTTCCGGCTTCCTTGGAACGAAGTGATCTTTGGGCCATGTAAAAAATATGTCACTATTTACGTAGGCAGATTTTTCGCCCATGTAAACCACAGACCCCGGAGGCATTCCGTCTTCTTATTCAGCTTTCTTGTTTTTGCCTTTAGAAGAAGAAAAAATAATTAATACCTAGAAATTAAAACTACTCTCTGAAGTTAGTGACCTTTAAAAACACAGGCTGGTGGTAAGAAACTTCCTTCTGCGTTATAGCATGCCGTTACCGTTATTGTTTCACCTCTTTCTGCAGATGTTATTGCGGTTACGTTGCGGGATCCCTTCTTTGCAATCACAAACGGGGGTCGATTGTTGAGTTGACATCTAGTTTCGTCCATATTATAAATATGGCCTGGTTTGTTCAGCAAATCATTTTCGGTTAATGTGTTTTCCAGCAATTGGAAGTAAGTAGACACTTCTGTCCTGGACATTGCTTTTGCTCGTGCCTGCGACACTCCTTCTAATTTTCAACTGCTAAATCAGGATGGCGATTCATAAACAAAATGAACCAGTCCTTTCCAGTTCCTTTTTTCAAATGGTTGAATTTGTGACTTATCTTGCACTTTTCTGTCAATCTGTAGGCCATTTGGCACACTTTCTTCCTACATAGATGGAGTAAATGCGTGTGCCTGGAGTTTTTTTTATATGAAGAACAATTTTTCCCCCTTTCTTCCCCTAAACAGGATTGGCTTTTTATTATCTGGTTTTTTAAGGCGTTTTCGTAGGGTAGTAAAAGGAATTAAAAAGTGCCTCGAAGCTGCTTTAATGGAGATTTTATTCTCACGAAGAGCTTTTGTGAGTTGGGCTTGAGTCCACTTAACACGATTTGCAGTTGGTTTTGTTTTTATAAACTGTCGGCATTTCTAAAAGAAAGTTATAAAAATAACGAAATAATAATATACGAATTTCTGAGATTGAAAAACAAAAATAAAGTAAAAAAAGAAAGTGCGGGGGAAATGGCACCGGTGCCATATATCCCGTGCTTCTGAGGTGCGATATCAATCTTGTGATATTGTCCCTGCTATTCAGAATAACATGAACACAAACACGAACGCTCCGCTGTTAATAAAATTCTTAAGCGCAAAATGTGCAAAAAAAAAAACTGCAACTCTGTTTGCGTAAAATGTAATATACATTTACATTCCAAAGAATGTTTTTATAAGCACCATACTGCATAACATGTTCACAACGACTGTCATATTAAATAAATATATTTTTTCAATATTTTAACCAAAAAAAGTGTTTTGCTATTTTATTGATCTTTCCATACCACCTTGATCAATTTCTCGGAATAACCACCGTGTGGCGCTCCCATTGTTCCGATTTGAGATCTGTTTTTTTTCCTTAAGTTGGTAAATCTGTTGTTAACATTCCCTCTAAATCTTAGCGTCATAGCTTGACATTAGCAAAAGTTACGTAGCCAAGAGTACATCTATCTGTGTGTGTATTGGCGATTTTTTACAATTTTTTAAATGGATTTAAATTTGCAACTACGAACTTGTATTAAATTTTGCGTAAAAAACGGATTTAATGGTGCGCGAACATTGGAAATGTTGGAAAAGTGTTTCGGCAAAAATTCTCTAAAGAAAACGGTCGTTTACCAGTGGCACTAGCGGTTCAAAAGGGGTCGGAGTCAATCAGTCAAAACATTGATGGAGTAAAAGAAATGTCGGTCAATAACCGCAAATTAACCATCAGAGAGATAGCGGAGGACTTGAACATTGTCTATGGATCCGTCTAAGACATTTTGGTTAATGATTTCGGTTTCCGTCGTGTAGCAGCAAAGTTGGTGTCAAGAGACCGTGTTGACGTCGCAAAAGAGATGATTCGCGAGGCTGAATGCGATCCCACATTCATCAGAAGGATCATTACTGGAGACGAGACGTGGTTTTATGAGTACGACACGCAATCCAGACATCAGGCAAGTGAATGGCGTTCACCAAATGAGCCGAGACCAAAAAACACTTTGTTTTCAGTCAAAAAAGAAGGCAATGCTCAAGTTTTCATGGATTACAACGGTGTAGTGAATCATGAATTTTTGCCAGAAGGCCAGACAGTAAACAAAAAGTATTATTTGGATGTTATGAGACGTTTGCGTGAAGCAATTCGCCGAAAGAGACCAGAATTGTGGATTGTGCACCATGATAACGCACCGTCGCACAGTGCCATCATTATTCGTAATTTTTTGACGAAAAATGCAACAAATACCATCCAACAGCCACCGAATTCGCCTGATTTGGCTCCCTGTGACTTCTTTCTGTTCAATCGAGTTAAAAAACAACTAAGGGGAACGCGTTTCAGCAGCCGAGAGGAAGTAATGGAAAAATCGGAGGAAGCACTGATGGACATACCGCAAACCGAATATAAAAAATGTTTCGAGGATTGGATCAAGCGCTGGCATAAGTGTGTTGCAGTCGATGGGGATTACTTTGAAGGGGAAAATATAGATTTAGATGAATAAACTTGTATTGTTAATTTTGGTCAAAGCATGTAAGTGATTAACAATGGTAATGCCGACCGCCCCTTATATTGGATGCCATTTTGAAGCTTTTCCGGGAGTGACCAATTTTTTTAATTATTTTTCCTGAGATAATCTTTTATCTAAAAATCTCAGCTTTCTAGGAAAAAATAGGCTTATCTGGGTTAATAAGGAGTATATCAACTGCTTCTCTGACATATAAAGAATGGGAAACGGTTTTAGTTGGAATTGAAGGTGCCGAGCCGGCCATAGACAAGTACACACGCGCAAGTGCGCTTGTGAAAAACAACCATGCAGTGGCTGAGAGTGCATGTAATAACCGATGGATAGCGGGCTGTCAGTATGAATTTTGTTGGCGTGCTGTTTCCTATTGTTGTAAGGGCATAACACCTACAACAATTTGATTCGGTAAACCAACTTTGAATTTTTACTTCACACCTGTGCCTAGTAACGTCGGTGTTTGTGTTTTTTGTGTTTGGCTATCTTTATAATGACTCGGGAATTTAGAGTGGATATTGCAAATATACGCGGGCTAAAAATTAATCACTTTTCTGCGTACGTCCACGTCTGTAAATACAGAGCAGCTGTTTTGGCACTTAGTGAAACACAGGTAGATCCCCGCCCACACCTCTCAGATCACTCTGATCTGAAGCTACCTGGCTACGAACTAGTGCCATTATTCTTCTCTTACCGCGGTCTCGCCATTTACGTACGTGGTGATGTAGCTTACCAAACTCCACCACAATGTAGTCCCTGTTCCAATCCGGAATTCAATTTCATGTGGTTAAAATTCCATCTCCGTAAGCAAATTATCCACTACTGCTTTATTTACAGAAGCCCCAAACTGGATAGCAATTCGACCTTTAACGAGTTCGATGCGCTGTCTGACTCCATACAAAGAATTGTATCCCTGTATCCTCATACTGAAGTCGTTATTGCGGGCGATTTCAATATACACAATTCAGGGTGGCTTCGACATTCTGGACAGACAACACCCGAAGGACGGTGTGTTGAGATCTTCGCTGCGGAAAGCAACTTAACGCAGCTTGTAAATGAGCCCACATGAATACCAGATAGTCATAGTTGATAGTCATACCGCCAACACCCTGGACTTGTTTTTAACTTCTCACCCCGATAAGTACACCGTTGATCTGTTCTCCTCTCTAGGCTCGTCGGACCATTATGTCTTATCAGCTAATTTCTCGTACACCGACCACACAGTTAGAGAAAAAAATTCCTAAAAGAACCGAATGGCAATACGAGAAAACCAACTAGAGCGGTCTTAACAGCTTCTTTAGGGATGTTAACTGGTCGTTATGTTTCCTCGATAACGACGTGGATGTCGCTGCTGATATGAACACAGATACCATTCTCTTTGGAATGAGGTCCTTTATCCCTCATCGGCTGAAGAGTATCAAACCAAAAGAAAAGACATGGTACGACTCAAGCTGTAAAGAAGTTATCAGGGTTAGAGAAATGTTTTTTCAGTCCTTCAAGACCAACCCGACCGAGGAAACAGAAAAAAGTTTAAACGAGCCAGGAATGACTGCAACGTCTTTCTTAAGCGTGTGAAATTTCACTACGACCAAAAGTTGAGGCAAAAAATACTGCAATGTCCCAAAGGTAGTAAAAACTTTTGGTCGTTTGTCAAAAACATCAGAAACTCTGCCTCATCCTCCATCCCAACGCTCATTCACAATGACATTCCAGCTGTCAGCTCTTTAGACAAGGCCAATCTGTTTGCTGCACACTTTGAGGCCAGTTCAACACTCCCAGATTGTGCTTTGTCTCCGCCTACACTTGAGTGCGTAGAATCTTCAATGGGACGAATCTACTTTCGCACTCGTGTAGTAGCAAGACTACTTAAAGATCTCAACATACATAAATTCGCTGGCCCAGATGGTATTACTCCCCTTCTTCTGAAGATGTGTTCCACGCTGGTAAAACCATTGCATACGCTTTTTCATCAATCCTACTCTTTAGGACACTTTCCGAGTAGATAGAAGGCAGCATTTGTCCAGCCCGTCCCTAAAAAAGGCGAATCTTCTTCTCTCTACTCCTACAGACCTTTGTACTTACGTTCCTTCTTTCCAAGGCCATAGAAATGCTGATAAACTGTAAGCTCATGAAATATCTCGAAACACGAAAACTTCTCAATGACCGGCAATACGGTTTTCGTAGCAACAGCTCCACTGGTGATTTGATGGCATGTCTCACCGAAAAATGGAACCAAAGTGTACATCAATCTGGCGATAGCAAGATAGTTGCACTTGATATTTCTAAGGCATTTGACAGAGTTTGGCATCAGGCTCTTTTGTCGAAAATGCATGCATTTGGGATCGACGACTCTCTTCTTCAATGGATTAGAAACTACCTTTCGGAACGTTCAATTCAAGTTGTTTTGAACGGTTTCAAGTCTGATATGCACAAAATAAATGCTGGTGTGCCCCAGGTCTCTGTTCTTGTTAGGGATAAAAAGAAAAAGACACGACCTTTATGTAATATAGAGATTTTACTATATATGTATAATACAAACATATTTGTAAGTATAAAGAGAAGTACAGATTTGAATATATTATGTATCGATAAACTAATACTAAACCGCAAAACTATACGTATCTTTCAAATATTTATAAATCAAATAAGACCTAATTTATTAACAAAATTACAATGCTTTGATTTCATAAGATTTTTAGTGAGAATATCTGCAACCATCTCTCCAGTAGGGATATATTTCACTACGATAACTTTCTTTTCTGACAAGTCATGGACGTGATGAAACTTAATGTCAATGTGTTTTGTCCGTGAGTGGTGCAAAGGGTTTTCGACGATCTGTTGTGCACTCAAATTATCACCAAAGAGTTCTATTGGGCCCCTTACTAAGTTTGAAAAACCCAAGTCATTCAAGAGAGTCTTCAAGTGGGTGACTTCCTTTGCAGCTGATGATAGGGCAACATATTCGGCCTCAGTGCTGCTGAGCGCAACCGATTTTTGCTTGCGACATTCCCAATTGATAGCCGCACCCGCCAAGAAAACCGCATATCCAGTGAACGATTTTCTATCGTCGCAACTGCCAGCCCAGTCGGCATCTGCGAATGCCCGAAGTCTCTCCCCACTCTGAAAATACACCAATTTCAAATTTAAAGTAGTTTTCAAGTACCTTATGATGTGTTCTGCAGCGTTCAAGTGCTCCACGTGTGGATTGACATTGAATTGTGCAAGCTTGCACACTGAATGCATAATGTCGGGCCGCGTTGAAATACTCAAATACATTAATGAGCCGATGATCGACTGGTACTGCTTCGGATCGACCTTTTTACAGTTGGTGCAGTCCACACATTTTTTAAATTTGCTGCCAGGATCCAAAGGAGTACTACAGGACCTGCACTCTTCCATGCCCATATCGAGGAGTAAGCTTTTGATGAACTGCTTCGACGAAATTTGTATGAGTTTTCTTTTCTGTTGATTTCCATTCCTAGAAAATGTTCGGCTGGACCTTTATCAACGACATCAAATTGTAAACTGATCAGATTTTTTATTTTTTCCAGTTTTTCCAGACTCGAACACGCCAGCAAGATGTCGTCAACATACACTGCCACCATGTTTACAGATTTCCCCTCGTTCATCGTATATACGCATGAGTCTCCGTTACACCTCAGAAATCCGATTCGCCTTAAAGCACTGTCTATTTCGCTGTTCCACTCCCGTCCAGACTGTTTTAGCCCGTATATAGTTTTTCTCAACTTACACACCAAATGAGGATTTTTCTTGTCGATGAAGCCTTCTGGCTGCTGCATATAAACCTCTTCTTGGAGCACTCCGTTGAGGTAAGCTGAGGTCACGTCTAACTGATGGACGAATAGATTCAGCTCTGCTGATAATGCTAAAATTAGCCGAATGGATGAGTAGCGGACGACCGGAGAAAATGTCTCTCTGTAGTCAACACCAAATTTCTGGCTGCATCCTTTTGCCACCAATCTAGATTTATATCGCTCCACTCCTCCATGCTGATTTCGTTTGATATTAAACACCCACTTCGACTTGATTGCTTTACGATTACTAGGCAGAGCAGTAAGCTCCCATGTATCATTTGACATTAGTCCCTCATACTGCGCCTTCATAGAACGTAGCCATTTATCACCGTCCTCTCGATCTAAGGCTTCCTGGACTGTAGTTGGATTAGAAAGTTTTTTCTCACAATAAAAAAACCTATTTTCCATGCGTGGGCGTAAACGTTGCTCCCATCCTTCATTTTCTGCTCCAGAATTCCTATCACCATCTTCACTATAGTTTCCTTTACCAACAGCGACAGATATATTATTATCTCCAGCTTTCATCAACAGCATTGGCATCCTCCACAACAGTAGCGGCAGCTCCCCCTTCAGCATCAGTAAACGTTTCATCATCACTAATCTCATCGTCACGCATCTCGATATTACAAAAACGCATATCACTTACATCGGTTTTGATGGTAGAATTTTTGCGCGTTTGGTTTTTGTCTTGACTTGGTCGCTCGGGTTTTAAAATATCAACATCACTAAAATCTTTGCAAGGACTCTTACCAATTTCTTCAAAGAACTCGATGTCACGGCTTTTAAAAATTTTTCTCGCTTTTGGTTCATAAACACGGTACGCCTTAGACAAAGACCTTGAAATGGGAAACAGCAGGCTTTTTGACACACCAGGCTTCGTAGGGAGTCGCATCATATAATATCTTTGTAGGGCACCTATTCCGGATGTAAATTGATGTGTTGACTGCCTCAGCCCAGAGATATTCAGGAACGTTTGCATGGAGCATCATACACCTAGCCATTTCAACAACAGTTCTGTTGGCACGCTCCGCCACCCCGTTCTGCTGAGGAGTATATTGCACAGTCAGCTGACGTTTGATTCCAGCTTCCTCCAGAAAACTACTAAATTCGCCGCTTAAATACTAGCTACCGTTATCGGTTCTAATTGATTTTATTTTTTGTGAAGTTTCTAATTCAACCGAGGATTTAAAGCGTTTAAATGCATCGAAGACTTCACTCTTTTGTTTCAAGAAATACACGAACACTTTCAACGAACAATGCAAAGTACCGCGTACCACCGATTGATTTAATCCGCATCGGACCGCAAATGTCGCTATGTATCAGTTCGAGAATACTATTGGTGCGATATGATGAACACTTTGGAAATGGTATGGAGGTCATTTTTCCCTTCAAACATGTTTCACATTTAAACCCATCGCTCACAAAACTTTTAATGTTGACTCCTTTGACCAAGTTATTCTTTAATAAAAAACTCAAATCTTTAACATTTAAGTGACCGAACCGTTCATGCCATTTAATAAACGAATTGTTCTGCATGTTCAAATTTAAGAGTTTCTCTCCGGCTTGGAACACAAATAAATTTCCCAATTTGTTTGCTTGCAATATCACTGTTCCGTCTTTGTTTTTTATTAGAGCACTTTTTTCATTTAAGATGACACGATTCTTATTTTCGGTAGCTTTACTTAGGGAAATAAAATTCGTTTTTAAACTTTCAACATAAAGCACATCATGGAGTTTAATTTCGCACTTATTTGTTTTGATTATTACTTCGCCAATCCCGTCAGACTGTATAAAGTTGTCAGCTGCTAGCTCTATGTTTTCTCGATGTTTCTGAAGGTTTGTGAGGAGCGATTTGTTGCAACACATATGGCATGTAGATCCACTATCGAGTACCCACATGTTCTTGGTAAGTGCTGATACATTTGTTCCATTGAGCATAGCAAACGAAGTTGTTATTTTGTTGCCCGCAACTTTTGCTGCTGAAACATTCGTACGGCACTCTGAGGCGATGTGGCCTTTTCTGCCACAATTAAAGCACTTACCGGTAAATCCTCTTTTCTGTGGCTTATTCCGTTGCTTGGAAAAGAACGCTACCGCGGATGATGGTTCGATCTCTCGTGCGATGTCTCCCTCTCTTCTCCTCCCCTCTTCTAGCAGCTTTGTCTTCAACGCGCTTACTTTCGGCAAGACATCTCTTGATTCAATGGCTATAACAAAGTTCTCGTAACTTTTAGGAAGACTTGACAGTATTAAAATGGCCAGCAACTCATCTTGCAGTTTAATGTCAATTTTTCAAAGATGTTGAAAAAATTATTCAGATGAATGGACATTGACATACTTTCTGCCATTTTGAGATTGAGTAACTGCTTGAATAAAGTGACCTTCCTTGCAGGACCACTAGGACGGTGAATTTCTTCGAGTTTTATCCAGGCATCAGATGAAGTTTTGCACTGCTTTATATGTAAAATTTGAGATGATTTCACTGATAACAAAATCATTGCCAGAGCCTTTTCATCTTTCGCAGACCACGCGCCAATCGCGTCCGCATCTGCTGTTGGTTTAGCCTTTGCACCCGACACGTATGCCCATAACTCGCAATGAACCAAAACCGACCGCATTTGAACAGTCCACCCGTCGTAATTTTCGTCGTCGAGCTTTTCGATCTGGTACCAGCCAGAACTCATCTTATTATTATTTTTCACTTTAAATATACCTTTAACAACCTTCAAAAAAATTCTGGGCCCATAACCTTTGTTAGGGATAAAAAGAAAAAGACACGACCTTTATTTCATAAAGTTTAATTACGACTAAAATCAAATTATATACGAGTAAGTTGCGAATACAATGGTTATGTTTCAATTTCAGTTCATGTTTATATAAAACAATTATAAGAAAAGAGAAGGCAAAGTGGTACATGTAATATAGAGATTTTACTATATATGTATAATACAAACATATTTGTAAGTATAAAGAGAAGTACAGATTTGAATATATTATGTATCGATAAACTAATACTAACAGTTCTGTCACCAACACTCTTTTTAATTTTCATTAACGATCTATTGTCTGCTATTTCTAATCCAATATATTCCTTTGCTGACGACAGTACTCTCTGCTTTTCATATTCATTCCCGGACTCACGGCCCTGCTCCTCGGACGTAGAACGGGAACGGCAACGTATGTTAAGCTCAGTAAATTCCGATATTGACAGCATAGCCAATTGGGAAACTACCAACAGAGTGGAATTTAATGCTTCTAAAACACAATGCTGTCTGCTATCGCTAGAGTGAAATTTAAACATCCAGCCATTATCCAAGAATGGCACTTGCATTGTCGAAACCGAAAAACTTTCCATTCTCGGTATATGTATCAATGACAACTTACGTTGGAATGGCCACATATTCGATGTCGCCAAAAATACTGCGAAATGTCTTGGTTTCACCCCCTCTGACCTGGCTTCAATATATAAGGTGTTTATCCGCCCAAAACTGGAGAACAACGCCCACATCTGGTCAAGTGCCCCAAGGACCTCTTTGCACCTGCTAGATAGGATCCAAAATCGTGCGATAAAACTCATAGATGATGCCAGTATTACACAGTCATTCGACACCCTCGAACAGCGGCGTAATGTCTCCTGTATCACCTTGTTGTATCACAATTTTCACCACCAATGCGCCATTGAAATTGCCAGTAGCATTCCCACCCTTCATGTTTTTAACCGTAACACCCGTCTCACTATGAATGCTCATCTGTCCACCCTCAATCCCATCTTCGGACGTACTCTGAAATATCGTGATTCTTTCCTAAGCCCTACAACTCGTTTATGGAATGCCATGCTGAGCTCTTTATATAGAAGTAGTACTTTTCATTCAAGTGAAACTACGTCCACACCAGGAGGATCATGAGAGTCATTAGCCTCACTTCCATCCATCGTCATCGAGGAGCACTTCTAAAGTTAAAATTTTAAGTGTGGAAGAAATAACACAATCATCTTCTATGAGTTCCGTGAGTGCAGGCTCACTTGAGAAGTCAATGGCTGATCTACTTGAGGATGAGGATTTAATTTAAATAGTTTTTAAGTAATTTTAAATTTAAAATATATTTAATTTTATACCTACCTTTAAATATGTGTTTTTAAAGTTCTTCCTAATTGCTTTAAAAACTGCTGGGATGGCGTTACAAATAAAAGGTTGTGATAGTCTGGTTGGTAAGAATCTCAGAGTAGCTGCCAAGTTTTCTGGTGATGAGATTGCGTCTCTCGTTATTGTATTTTCTCTTTTTATGTCAATTTCAATAAGTGACAAAAACAAGTCAAAAGTGTTTTCGCTCATCCTTAAATAATTTAAAAAGAATGCTTAATCACTCACTTTTAGCTCTCTTGTCAAGAAACTGAATGATCCCTGGAGAGGTTTCTTTTCCTCCACACTTTAATCTATTTTTTTTCTTTCACTATCTCCAAAGCATCTTCAAAAATGTCGAAAAAATTAAAAAAAAAAAATTCTTCGTCCGAACTGCAGTCGGTATCCTAAGCGTCTTATGCCGACGCAGCATTATTGTTGCAACAATTCATTACTCGTATCTAGTTCATGAAAAGTGCTGAACATGCATAAATTGCAGGTAGTTAAGTACGTATTAATCCATTTAATTGTAAGCTAATTTGACGCGTAAATTAAGGAATTCAAAAATAATAATTTGTAGTATTCAAGAAGACAACATCGGAATTGGGTGTCTTTTGATCAACTTGATATTAATTACCAGTGAACAAGCACTTGTTACACATTCAAACAAATATCAAGTTAATGTGTTTAATATCTAACACAGGCAAACGAGTTGACATAAAACACTGCTTACGCGTAAATAATGAATCCATCAAATCTGTTATCTACAAACAACCATTGTTTTCCTTAATTTGAACCAACGCTGAATAAAATTACTACGTAATTGACGTATTCGTAACCACAAATTACGTTTCCTAATTGGAAAAATCGATTGTCCCTTTAGAACTATGACAGAACCTTTCAATAGTTTTGACCAGTAACCATCGCAATGAAAGTGGAAAAAGAATATTCCTTATTTTTCCTGTTTTTAAAATTCACTGGAATATTACCGATTTCGATAAAGGGTGACCTTAAGCCCACAATCGTTACTACGAAAACCGATCAACGTGTAAGCACTTTCGGGCTTTTATTAATAAATGTAATCTCAATTGTTCTTTCAATTTATACTTTTTTTTCTACGAAGTCGAATGAGCAAAAAATCGAACTGAAGCACGAGAAGTTTGTCTTGGTTTGCGGAAGCTTGAGTCAAATCGTTTCGACTTTCAGTCTTTTTTTCCGCAAAGCTCAGAACTTTTATATCGTAAATCAAATAGTGCACTTTCAGAAGAAATACCGCATCTCGAGTCCGGTTTCTCGAGTTTTTATGATTTACGCCATTGTCAGTTTGGCGTTCTCTCTTAATATGATCGTGACTTATATGCTCAATCACTTATTCATCGAACGAGCATCATTATTTACATTTATGTCGTTTTGGATTTATTTGCTGCAAATTTTAATTGGTAATCTGATTCTCATGTTCCATGTATCTCTTGTGAAAGTTTTTAAGAGTGCTTTACAAATGATTAATGAAAATTTAGAAAATGAAACAGATTTTGGCACTAAGAGCGGTATGTGTCAACTAAAGGAAATGTTGATAGATCGTGCCGAACTGATTCATCTGTGCGAATGTCAAATTAGTGAATTGTTTGGAGTGGCAATTATGTTCATAGTTGGGTTTATTTTGATGGAGGCGCCTGTTGGACCTTTTATAGCATATGGTATTGTAACTGACAATAGTATGACTTTGTCCGTAAAACTGGCAGTAGTTGTTCACGGTGGTATCATTTGGAACTTAGGGAAAATCATACCTGCTTTCATGTCTTTTGATGGAGAGAGTGTCATCCAAGAGGTAAGTCTAGAAGCATTTAAAAACCTACAATTATTATTATTTAGTTTTTATTAATTGATTATGTTAATTTAATACTTCTTCATTGACCATGAGATCATTTCCAACTATGAGCTCAAGGTGACCTAGCAATCTAAGCCGGGCTATGCAAGGTTCTCCGCCGTAAAGCAGGACTGGGATGATCAGTGTCTTGTATATTATCTTTTCGATTGCTCGAGTGAGGGCTTTACTAATCAATTGATTTACAAGCCCAAAGAAGCAGCGAAAGTGACCGTGGCTTCCAAGTAGTAGGTAGTAGACTGGCTTCCAAATCGGAAATTTCAGTGTTCGAATCCCAGCCTCGGCCGAAAGACATATTTATTTTTTCAGTTAACGAAAACAAAGTCTGATGAGTAGTTTACTAGAAATCAACAACAAGCCAGCTTCCACTAAGAATTTAGTCCCATTTAATCCCCATTACATCCGTTACATGTTGGAGTGAAATTAACCCCTGAGCCCAAACATCTTTCTTTCTCTCTCTATCCCATTTTCCAAAAAAACATAACACGTGTTCAGGCACTTTAAGTATATTCATACCCACTTGAGTGTTAAGTTCTTAAAAAAAAAATAAAGAGAAAGAAACAATGTTTATATATTTTCCGCGCTAGCGAAGCCACAGAAACGTCAGGAATTCGAACTGCGGGTATGAAGGCTGCCGTGCAGGAAACGGTTTCGAAACGATAAACTCAGCGATTAGATTACATGACAGCGGTGGACTTCAAATCCAACGAGATTATCATCGACATCCATCGAAAATAAACTCGCACTGGCAAACTAGCACAAGCTAGGAAACGGGCCAGCTCTTTGCGCTTAATTTTTGAGAACTGCTCCAAAATGACATAAACCAAGAAGAAAAATGTAACAGTAGTGCAGAGACGCTGCCTCTTGTTCCAAGAGGCCAGCTTCAAAGAAATGAAAATATGTGGCGGCAGAACGATTAGACTAAAATAGCGAAAAGAGCTACTTTCACCAGCTATAAGAAGGTGACATACGTAAGAATAAGTGCAACTTTGAAGCACGGGCAAATTAGCTCATATTTTTCGGATTACGACAGAATGAAAAATCACAACAGATACTAAATACACAGCGGGAATAGCCAACAAATTCGAAGTTAAAAAGTAAAAAGCCAGTGGCTTTACAATGTTCTGATAGTTTTGCATAAATGTGGCTGAATTTCCTTGATATAGCGCTTAATTTACTCCTTTAAGGCGCGGTGGTCAACTCCAACTTGTAGGGCGTTAAATTGCATGATCTGGGCGCCAATTCTGGTTACGAAAGGTAATGAATTGTGGTAATTGAATTGTTTCTTGGGCTGCATGGAAACTGGAATCGTTTTGTTGAAAAAACCTGCTGTCCACGTTCATGTCTTGCAAAATTATGCACAAAATACTGGATTATCATGCTGCGATAGCGAACACCGTTAATTCTTATTGGCTGAATGGTCGCATTTTCAAAGAAGAATGGTCCGATGATTGCTCCAGCCGAAAATACGCACAAAACAGTGCCACGTTGCGGATGCATTTGTTTCTCAATAATCTCTCGTAGTTTTTCTGAACTTTTTATAAAAAAAAATGTGGTTATTTATCTAACGCTCAGCGGAAGCCCTCTCCAATCAGGCCACTTGATAACTCCCTTGAATGAAATGGAATGAGCTCGAAATAATCAATACGTTGTCTGACTTTATGATCCATACCCTCTTCTTTGATTCAAAATTTAAGATAAGGATCAGAAATCGAGTAGATTTGGATGCTAAGGATCGATCGTTGAGCATTGTATGGTTGCGTTGTATTTCGCCAAATTGCCTTTCATGTTGACATCTGCGCTGATATCAACCTCTTGACAGATATTAAAGGCGCCTCCAGCAGCAGTTAACGCGCGCTGGGTACTCACCAGGACACGACGGCATTGATTAAATTAACAAGAAAAAGCTCTACCAAAGTTAACATACCTTCTGCGGTATCCCTAACTCAAAGTTCAACAGTCTACTAAACAGGTAGGAATAGGAGCAACACCAAACACACTGGATTAAAGTTTAAGGCATTACACAGATTGAGTGCTGACTCTACTTAGAGGATGAGGAAAGCACCGAATAACAACTTTGTGATAAGGCAAATTGATGAGCTTTTAACCAGCGAAAAAATCCTAGATGTCGCAATGCCTACTGTTTTTTTTTTTTTTTATAGAAAACTAAACTAAAAAGCAAACCCAAGATCTAAGTTACGTAATTACGAGTATTATGTTAATATTTTGTAAAAGTTCATAAATGTAGACGCCTCAGTATCAATCGTCTTCATGCCATGGAAATGCATGACTCTTCAATTGAAATGTTTAAAATACTCGTGCCTGTTGTCAATTTTTGAAGTCTCGGGCAAACTAAAAATCTTACCAATGACTGAAAATTGGATCGGTTTACTTATAATGATCTTGTTAAACTTTCTACTGCTTTTGAGCACTACTGTCAGTTGCTTGGATACCCACTGGCGACTGCTACCAGACAAATACCATATGACAGGTGTATTTTATGAATTCTTTGCTCTTTTCATGATAGGTATGGTCCACATGATTATCAATTTCGTAATGGTTTTTGCTAAGAAACCCAATCTAAAGATTTTAAGTAGGATTATCCGTTGGGAAGCGAAGTATCTGCCATTTCCAATGCCAAAACCTTTCATCTACAATAAGTGAGAACAGAAAAGTACAGCACAGCTGATTTTGAAATTTTTCACAATGTTCTACTTCGAAAGTAGGTGCAAGATTTTCTGTTCCGAACAGATTAACAGAAAAGCTTGTATTTTTCTGCTCGGAACAGTCCGGAACAGCCTCAGTGAACAAAGCTAATAGTTCTAACGAATCAAGCAGTCCCTTTAGTGTTTTATTTAAATATTTCAATATCGAAACATTACTGAAGGATATACGATTTATATTTGTGAATTTGTGACTTACTCTTTTGGTGGTACTGGTGGTTTATGAGAGAAGTTTCAACATTCTACGCATCTTTAATTGTGATTATCGGCGACATTTTAAGGTGTATCAATCGACGCAACGGAAATGAGCCCACTTTCATCACTCAAAGGCTAGTGAACTGGATGGTATCGTCTGAATACTCCTTTTCAGACCACAGATACATCCAATTCAGCCTGAGTAATGCTCCCCCCAGCCAGCCAACTTTCCGGAACTACCGGAAAACGATTGGCCAAAATACAGAGGAATACTGTCAGAAACGCTATCCTCTGAACTATCAAATCCCCCTCGTGACACCAATGAGCTTGACATGAAAGTCAAGGAATTAACTCTGGCTCTCAATCAGGCTATGGCCGCTTCCTAGCATCTTATTCAACCAAGAGGCAAGAAAAAGTCACATTGGTGGACATCAGCACTGGTACTACCCAGAAACTCTTGTAGAAAACTTTTGAACGTAGCAAAAAGCACAAGAAAAGTGACTGACTGGGACTCATACAAAGAATCCCTCAAATTATACAAAAAAGAACTGAGGAAGGCAAAGCGACAATCCTGGAGGTCATTCTGTGACAAAATCACAGAAACCATTGAGGCTAAGAAAAATCCTCTCTACAAATCCTATGACGCCTAGCTGTTTGAAAAAAACCTATGGCTCTTGCACAACCTCAAGTGATGAATCACTCAACCTGCTACTGGACACCCTGTGTTGGAAAATATTATGAGGAGCTGTGTAGAACTTATCCACATTCTACTGTTATGGAGAGAAATCAATGTAGTATTCATTTCCAAAGCCGAAAAATGTTCTCATGTTGTCCCAAAGGACCTCTGACCTATAAGTCTATCATTTTTCCTTCTGAAAACTTTAGAACGACTGATTGATATCCATATTCGAGCTAAAGTTAATTCAAGACTTCTGTCGACGGCTCTACATGCCTACTGTAAAGGAAAGTCGGTGGAAACGGCTTTGCATTCTCTGACTAGCCACATCGAACGATCCCTACAATATAAAGACTACACAATGGTTGCTTTCCTAGACATAGAGGGCGCCTTTAACAACGTCAACACATCCGCATTCACGAGTGCGCTGTCAACTCTACCGGTAGACGACTCACTTGGGGAGTTGATCGGTCTAATTATCTAATAAAATAAAGCAGGATAATCAACTCCAAACTGGGTGAGACTTCTGCTAAAAGTTGTGTCAGCAGAGGTACGCCACAAGGCGGTGTCCTCTCTCTCCTTCTCTGGAACTTAGTAGTTAACGAACTACTGATATACCTGGAAGCGGGTGGTAGCAGGGTGATTGCCTATGTGGATGACGTTGCCATAGCCATCTCAGGAAAGCATCTCAATACCATTAAAGAACTCCTTCAAGTAAATCTCAATAGATTAACCCGCTGGGTAGATCGCTGTGGATTGGGAATAAACCCCCATAAAACTGATCTTGTCCTCTTTTCCCGAAAATACAAAATTCCAACTACAGACCCTCCTTCAATAAACGGTACCAGTTTAGTTTTCTCCGATACAGCAAAATATCTGGGTCTCATTTTTGACAGGAAACTAAACTGGAAACCTAAGATTCAAGAAAGAGTCAATAAAGCTACAATAGCTTTATTCTCTTGCAAAAAAGCCATTGGGAATAAATGGGGCCTTCAACCTCGCATAACCCACTGGCTATACATCTCGGTCACAAGACCGATACCTACTTACGGGGTGGTTGTCTGGTGGACGGCCTTGGAAAATGCAGTCAACTGCATTAAACTAAGCAGAGTCCTTACGGTCTATCACCTCTGCGGCATTAGATCCTCTGTTTCATTTGACACCCCTCGACATTTTTAGCAGGCACTCAGCTGCGACTGCAGCTATTCGCCTTAAAGCGACTACACAGTGTACAAATAATTCATTTGGCCACGCCAACATTCTTAATACATTAGGAATCCTCACAGAGAACATCGAATACACCATACCTGAACTTTGGTTTGATAAAAACTTCCATGTAAGCTTCCCCTACAGGTCATTCTGGGAGGAAGATGCTTTCATGGAGGCCAAGTCAATCCATCTCCACACAGATGGATCTAAAACCGATAGCGGAGTTGGTGGCGGTGTTTTCTCAGATACTAAATCAAACCTCTCTTTCCGTCTTCCAAATCACTGGAGCGTGTTCCATGCGGAAATTTTGGCGATTAAAGAAGCTCTGTCCTGGCTGAAGAAAAACGTGATATCTGCAAAGGATATCCGCATATTTTCGGATAGTCAGGCCGCCATCAAGTCCCTGGACTCGGTCTCATTATATTCTAAAACCGCCCTTGAATGCCGATCATCTCTCATGGAGATGGCAGAGCAGTTCAACATTCACCTTTGTTGGGTGCCGGGCCATAGAGACATTCCAGGGAACTGCAGAGCCGATGAACTCGCCAAAATTGGAACCACTTTACCTATTCTACTGGCAAAGGGTAGTGGCCAAAGCTGGATCTAAATCGCTCTAAGAGTTTAATCTTTCAAAATAGGAATCGCTGAGATGATTCGCTATCATAGTTGTCATCACTGGACACTGTTTTATAGGCAAGCATACAAGAAGGCTTGGCTTTTTTACAAACTACTTCTGCAGAAGCTGCATGAACGACCAGGAGAAGGAGACAATCCTCCACCTACACTGTACATGCCCAGTTCTCTCCTACTAAGAACACTCCATTGAGGAGTTTTCTTCTACAATGATGTAAGCTATTTGAACAATACAGACGGTAACAGTCTCCAACGCATCGTCAGATGCTCAAATTGGTCCCAAGAATAGGAGGATCACAGATCCACGCGGCATCCCAATGGGCCAATAGGCCTAAGTGTGTTGGTATTTCCAACAGCCACTCTTACCTAACCTAACCTAACCGACGCATCGAATGAATCGCGAATTCAGATGTTAATTTTGAAATGTATCATAGTATCTAATCGTCAATCCCAAGAGGTTTTCTTTTAAAAGAACGGGTTTTGTTACACCCTTTGACATCCGTAATATTTTCATTTCTGACGCTGTCACTTTGCCTTTATAGTTTTCTATACATCGTTCAACATTGCGATGAGTATGTTCAAGATGAACGAATGACTGTCGCATATAATAAATCTCAAATTTTAAACGGAATTGTTTTTGTCGCAAAATACTGCCTTCAGTTCAGTTTTCAGTTTAAATGCATTTTTATTTAACTAATTAATTTACTCTTATATGCTAGACAAAAGAACGCTTAAAATTTAGCTTAAGTTACTTACAAATAAACTTATTCTAACTTACTGGCCCCATGCGGGCGCTCTAAGCTAAACCTAATACTTAAACTATGTCTTTCGACGAATCTTACAGTCTAATTTTATATTCATTTTAACATTACTTAATACTAGAACTAAGAAAATAAATTTTAAGTAAAAACTTAGTAAATGGACTGTTTTTTTATATTATAAAAACTTAAAACTAAAAACTTATAGACTACCTAAAAATAAATCTTAATCTACTTAACCTACTTACGTCTAATACATACACATGCATACAAATACATATATATCCAGAATACCTTATACTTAATATATAAGTACATATATGCATATATATATATATTTTTTTATTTTTTTTATTTTTTGTTTTTTATATATTTGGAGCTACCTAGTACTGGAGGAATTGGACGACGAAACTTCCCCTCCTTCAACCAGCCACCAAAATTCTTGGTGCTGCCGAGCAACATCCCTGATGCCGCGACTCCCTACCGCCCTACTGAACCGGAGACGCTCCGCACTGAAGTGTGCGACGTCTTTGTCGTAGTTGAGTCGCCTGTCCGCACCTGTTCGAGCGACGTTGAAGATTAGCGGAACTGCCAAACTGTCCTGGACCAGACCTTTACTATCTAGATAGAGGAACGCTTCTGGAGGAATAAAGCCGTCAAAGCGAACTCTCTCGTGATACATATAATTGGGGTAGAAAGCCCCGGAGATCAGGTTGTTCGATGAGGTCATTGCTCTTGCAACGTGCTTTCGAGTTAACTTAATGACGAAATTGTCCACTCTTATAAGGTTCGCTCTATTGTATGGCAAGACCTTATTAGGATAAAATTTTATGTACTCAGACTCTGGTGTTCTGTATAAGCGAAGACAAGTCCTAAGACAAGCCCTCTCAAACACCCGAATCTTTTCCAATAAACTTGCTCTCACGTTGAACCACACGGGACATCCAAATACAAGCATAGGCCTGATAAGGGCCATGTAGCAGATAACCTTCACCCTCGCATCGAGTTGGCTGTTATAAAACAGTCTCTTTGTAAGGGCAAAAGCACCTTTGGCTCTGGCCAGAGCAACATCTATATGTTTGTTAAAATACAGATATTGATCTAGCCAGATCCCAAGGTATCTGACTACATTTCGACAAGCAATTGCAATTCGTGTTGTCCGACGATAGAAAATTTTCGCCAATTCTTTCTGGTATCCCTAGAGGCCCCAGACAAAGGCATCCTAAACAGAATGGTTTCCGATTTCTGAAAGTTGATTTTAAACCTCCAGTCATCGCAATATCGCTTAATTTTGTCGAAGTTACGTTGCAAAGGCATATTAATGATTTTTTGGACCTGATCTGCACGCGATTAAGTCGTCTGCGTACGCTATGGCATGGTGAAGTGAACCTATCAGATCACTCGTGTAAATGTTGAACAGGATCGGCGAATTTACCGCACCTTGTTGCAGACCGTTTGTAATGTTAAATGTTCCAGCAGAAGTCACTATGTTTGGCGTTGAAATCTCCGCCGATAATTAAATAATTCTCCTCCAATTCCAGCCTTAGGAATCGAAAAAGTGTCTCGAGCTATGAGATGAATAGGGTGGATTCAGTAGCCTTAGGTGCGTAAACAGACACCATGTATAACCGCTTTCCGCTACGGAGAGGGATATACACGACGCATGCATCCAGCACTCGAAACCTACGTACTACACGACTGTATATTCTTTTAAAACGCAGACCTTTTCTTACAAAGATCGCAACGGCTCCTCCTTGAATGGAGTTGGGTCGGTTTCTTCGTACTATTTTATATCTTCTGTGCCTCATTTTGTTTCTTTTAGTAAGCTTAGTTTCGCTAACCAAAAGAACATCAGGGGCTTGGTCTTTAAGCAACTTAAATAGTGTGGCTCTTCGTTCGAGCCTAATCAGTGAATTAACATTCACTGTAAGGACCTTCAGGGTTTGCTCCGCCACGTACGTACCCATTACGGCAAAATGTGCGTTAAGCCAGGCAGCAGCGCGTATACTTGATCCACCCGCGCGGTCTGTTCAGTTAAATGACGCTGGAGCTGAGCCATCTGCCCCTGGATCGAGAGCAAGATAGCTAGCATGTCAGGTACTGGTTCCAGTGCTCAGGGCGCTGGGGCCTGAGAAGCAACCTTCGCTTGCTGTAGCCGCCATTTGGGCGTAGGTAACATGGGGTGTAACGGCTGGAGTTTGCAAATGCACGGGTGGACGTTTAACTTCCACTTTCTGCTGCCGGGCCAGATTTATTCTTTTGATGTATTGGAATTTGGGACAACCCCGATAGTTTGCGGTGTGTCCCGTGCTCTTACATAAAGCACAAGAGAGTTGGCTTTTTTCAGACGCTCCGTCCTTACCCAGAGCGCATTCCTCGGATTTGTGGTTCTTTCCGCACTTCACGCATCGAGGCTGCATTTCGCAGTTCGACGCGGCGTGCCCGAACCTTTGGCAGTGAACACATTGCAAAATGTTTTCGCTTCTCCCTTTTGGCTCTAGCCGTGAAAAATGGCTTGACCCCCACAAATTTGAGCTCTTTGCACTCTTTCTCTTTCAGCAGTGCAAGGAGCTCCTACGGATCAGTCGACGGTTCCAACCCCTTCAGCAGCATTGTTTGCAGCTTCTCCCCTTTCGGGGTGTAGGAGAAGAACTCCGTCATCGAATCCTTCAATAGACTTTTAATTTTGTGGTAGCGCTCCACTGTGTTACAATGGATCGCGTGCCTATCTACACTTAATCTTTTTATAAAATAAATTACAGCCTATGGCCACTTACACAGTTCGATGGTGTCTTTTAATTCCAATTTGAAGGTGTTAATTGGAGGTACTTTGTGTCTGTTGATTTTCTGCTGTTCTTGTTGTTTCTGGTGTTGCTGCTGTTGTTGTTGCTGGTTTTGCTGCTGCTGTTTTTGGGACTTGTGCTATTGATGCTGTTATTGTTGTTGTTGCGCTTGTGAGTTTTATTGTTGTATATTTTGCCTTTGTTTTGTCTGTGCTTGTTTTTGCTTTGGCACTTGTGCTGGTTTTTGTTGTTGTAGCGGATTCTGTTCGCTATTTGTGGGCTGTTGCTGACAGCTCAGGAGTTGTTGCTCCATCTGCATTCTCGCCACTTGTATGTTGTTGCAGCTCTTTAATGGTGCTGTTAATTGCATGGACTTCTTCTTCTTCATCATCAGACTCCGTGGCCGCTAGAGATCGGAAAGCATTCTCACCCCCACCATCAGACATGTATAGGTATTGTTCGTTGTCTGACTCAGCTGCCGCCTTTGTTATCGTTGTCGGCGCCGCTTCCCTTCCTCTACCAGGCAAGTTTTCAGTAGCTGTCTCGGTGGGGTGCTTTAGAGGATTTGGATTTGGAGGTGTCTTAAGCCTCCTCCTTCTCTTTCTTGCCACATTTTCTGGTGACAACTTCCCATCTGTTGGTCCCGCTATTGGAATAGCAGGCCGTTTATTGTCTCTCATTGTCTGATTCACTTTCAAGGGGGTGGCCGTGGTGTAGTGGTAGTAGCAAACGCTTCTCACTCGGATGGTCCAGGTTCGAATCCTGCCCATGGCAAGTCAGTTTTTCATTGTGTAATTGGAACTCAGCCAGAAAAATTCTGCGTGTGAAGGCATAACACTGACACGTAGATTTGGCTGTTGTAGAGTTTCAAGCACAGAAAAGAAAAATACTGTGATATACCTCGAATCACTCTGAGTGGAGAAAAAAACTCTCCGTCCTATTCGGACTCCCACCCCTGGGGAGCAAACATAGAAACCAAACACACCTGAGTTTCAAACCCACTACAAAAACAATTTTCCTTTCTCCTCCTTCTATCTTTCCGCCCGCGCCCTGGCAACAGTAAAAGGGTATCAACCCCTTAGGCACGCGTAAATTATAAAAAAAAAAAAAAAAATTACCAATTGTCTTTTTGATTAAATTTAAAAAAAAAAAAAAAAAAAAAATCGATGACACTTTACGGGAATCGAACCCACGACCCCTGTTTTATCAGCCGGTCACCACTATAGACGTGCCACCGAACCACTTGGCAAAATTGTTTTTAACTTATTTTTTATATTTCTTTTTTCTTATTCACTCACTAGAAAAGCCGAATCACGTCTGATCTCTACGGAGGTTTATGAACGACTGCAAAATACTGCCATTTAAGCCATTCCATTCCGACCATATGTGCGACACCATCATCCCAATTTCCTTAGTCAATGACAGAGTCTAATTGTATCAATAAATTCTCCGTACTTTGGCACAATGTTTCTCTCTAAATAGATCTCAGGAGATAGGACTGTGGATTCGGAACAACGACAAAGTATTCGGTCTAAGTACGACTGATTCGTAATCGGTTATTTTCTGTTAGGGATTCTTCTTAATAAGAAAGACAATGAGGTCTGAATTCAATGAGGTTTATTTCAAGACAGAACCGTGTATCAAATATAAGTGGTATAAAATACAAAAATGTGATTATATGAACAGTGCAGTATAACAATTCATTGTAATGTGGAATTACCAAATGTACATTTCCATCACAACCCCTCAATTCTACATTACAATAAGCCAAGTTGATTGACCAATTTCATATGTTTCGTTTTCTTTAAATGTTTCGTCAGGATATCGGCCACCATCTCGTCCGTTGAAATGTATTTAAGTTCGATCTCATTTCTATTATAAACATCTCGAATAAAATGTACCTTTACATCGATATGCTTACTTCTGGCGTGAAAAACTGGATTTCGCACCAGCTGCTGCGCGCTCAAGTTGTCGCCATATAAAATTGTTGGTTTGGATACTAAAGTTTTAAATCCAATTTCATTAATAAGGTTACGGAGAAACACGATCTCCTTCGAAGCTGAGCAGAGTGCCATATATTCCGCCTCTGTACTACTAAGCGCTACTGTCGGTTGCTTTTTAGACTCCCAGGTCACCGGACTACCAGCCAAAATAAAAACATGCCCCGTAAATGACTTCCTATCATCGGCATTGCCACCCCAATCAGCATCAGCGTATCCATACAAATTTTGTCCGGTTTTTCTGTAAGTAATCTCCTAGTTAATTGTATTAGAAAGATATCTAAGTAAATGTTTTGCAGCTGTAAAATGCTCATCATGTGGATGTATATTATATTGAGATAATTTTATAACCGAATGGCAGATATCGGGGCGTGTAGTGCAACTTAAAAAATTCAATGACCCAATTAAGGACTGGTAAGCGGTTTTATCCACTTTGGAACAATTGTTGCAGCCATTACATTTCGTAAATTGTGTCCCTGGATCGATTGGTGTGCTGACCTTTCTACAATTTGTCATATTAAAATTTTTTAAAAGAGCTTTAATGAGTTGCTTTTGACTAATTTTAATCGCCCCGTTGGATCCATCTCTTTGAATTTCTATCCCAAGAAAATGAGTTAATGGTCCCTTATCGACAATTTTGAATTGGAGTCCTATTTGGTTTTTTGTTGATTTCATAACCCCTTCATCTTTACATGCAATTAAAATGTCATCAACATAGACAAGGACAATGACAATATTGCCATTCTTATGCATAACATATATGCAATTATCGTTGATGCTTTGATTGAAGCCCATCGTTTTTAAAATTCGATCCAATTTTTGATGCCACAATCTTCCTGATTGTTTCAGCCCATATAAGGCTTTCTGAAGCTTACAAACTTTTTTCGGATTCTTCTCATCTATGAATGCTGTAGGCTGATACATAAAAATATCTTCCTCCAATTCTCCGTTCAGGTACGCTGTAGTTACATCTATTTGGTATATTAATAGCTCAAATTCGACTGCCAACGCAATCACTAAACGTATGTTTGAGTATCTTGCCACCGGAGAAAATGTTTCATGAAAATCGACGCCATACTTCTGCCCACAACCCTTAGCTACCAGTCTGGCCTTGTAGCGTTCAATTTGGCCTTCCTTATTGCGTTTTATGTTAAAGACCCACATTGATTTAATCGCACGTCTATTTTTAGGCAAATCAACCAGTGTCCACGTGTGATTTCGAGAAAGAGAATCAAACTCTTCTCTCATAGCTTGTTTCCACTTATCAGCATCCTTACACTGAAAAGCTTCTTCTACTGTTGAAGGGACATCATTTTCATTTTCAGCAAAGCTGAGGAAATTAATTTCTTCCCTTCCTTTACCCTTTCCTCTATTGCCATCTACAACACAAACTCTTCCACTTCTTAATATTCTTTTAGGACTTACTGCGACAGATTTTTCCTCTTCTTCTTCTTCTTCTTCTTCCTTCATACCATCTTCACTTCCGCACTCATCTTGTTGATTTCCATGTACAATTGCAAATCTAGCAGGAACAGCAGCATCGTTTTCAACAGTACCTTCGAAAGGAACATCACAAGCTTCGGCAATAGCAACATCCAGATTTTCAGGTCCCACCGCATCTTCGAAAACTTCAGTCTCGGTCTCTGTAATAATTCTTGACTTTTCAGTTTCATTTTTAGGGGGTTCTGTAAGAAGATAGTTATCAAAATCTAAATCTTTAAGCTCGACACTCTCATCTCCTTCGAAAAACTTGACATCTCTGCTAATGTATAACTTACCAGTTTTGCGGTCGAATAGGCGATACGCTTTTGAATCACTTGCATACCCGATCAGAACACATTCGATGCCTTTCGAGTTGAACTTGGAGTATCCTGGTCGTTTATTTAACATGAATGCCTTACAGCCAACAATTTTCAGATGTGCCACATTTGGTCGATGTCCAGACCAAGCCTCAAATGGTGTAATATCCTTTAATGTTCTACATGGAGAACGATTTCTTAAATAAACGGCAGTGTTTACTGCCTCTGCCCAAAGGCTCTCAGGAAGTCCGGATCCAATTAATATACAGCGAGCCATTTCCACGATGGTCCTGTTAGCACGCTCTGCAACGCCATTTTGTTGAGGCGTGTAAGGTGCAGTTACCTGATGTCGAATTCCACAGGATTCTAAAAACTCTGTAAAGGATTTGTTCACGAATTCAGTGCCATTGTCACTCCTGAGCGTCTTGATTCGTCTCGAAGTATGGTTCTCAACCATTGCCTTAAACTTCTTAAAAATATCCAATGCTTCACTTTTTGCCCTTAAAAAATAAACAAAAGTTTTTCTTGAGTAATCATCAACGAACAATAAAAAGTAATTCGCTCCTCCAATAGACGTTTTCCTCATTGGGCCACATACATCAGTATGTACTAAATCCAATACACCTTTGCTTCTATTAAGCCCACACTCATACGGCAGAGAACATATTTTGCCTTTCATGCAAACTTCGCATTGCAAACTTATACTTTTTATGTTACCTTTGAAACTAAGACCTCTTACCAAATTGTTCTTTATTAGGATACTCAAACTCTTCCCATTAAGGTGCCCATATCTCTTATGCCATGTGTTAATATCACTCTTACCTGATGGTCCATTTAAGCATGTGTACGCATTAATCTCATCCCTCTTTGTTTCACAAATAAACATATTTAGCAACTTTTTAGCAGAAAGTAATATTTTTCCCTCACAATTCAGGAATTTTGCACTATTTTTGCTGAAAATAATTTTGTTTGAATTGTCTGCAGCTTTTGAAATTGAAATAAAGTTCGATTTCAACGACGGAACGAAAAGAACATCTTTAAGAGTGACGATTCCATGTTTGGATTTTAATATAACCTCACCAATGCCATCAGAAACAACATGTGCATCGTTGGCAAGTACGACTTGTTCTATGTGTGGTTGGAGACTGCTAAACGATTTCTTATTACAACATAGATGGCTTGTCGATCCGCTGTCAAAAATCCATGACTGGCTCGTTAGCTCTATAGCGCTTGCTGCATTTACCAGAGCAAATGATGATGTTGTTGTTTTATTTCGATTTGTATCTCTACAATGTGCAGCCATGTGCCCATGACGATTGCAATTAAAACAAATTCCCTTAAAATTTTGATCGGACTTCGTACGCTGTGATTGTTGCTGGCTTTGCTGCTGGCTTATATTGTTTTCGATTTCTTACGAGCAACGCCTGTTCTGGAGCAAAATTGATCGATTGATTCCCTTCTCTCCTATGGCCTTCGTCTAGAAGCTTAATCTTAAGGTTCTCACAAGTGGGTAAAGTATCTCGTGCTTCGATAGCAAGAACGAAATTTTCAAAGCTGTTAGGCAGACTAGAAAGCAAAATGATTGAAAGAAGTTCATCTTGTAGTTCAATACTTATCTCTTTTAATCTTTCGACGATTGATGAAAAATTATTAAGATGTGATAGTACTTGACTGTTTTCTGGCATTTTTAATTGTAGTAGTTGTTTAAAGAGGGTTACCTTTCTCGCCGGTCCTTGTGGCTGATGTGTTTTTTGTAGGATACTTCACGCCTCGTTCGATGTCTTACAATGTTTTATATAATTAAGTTGAGATGGTTTCACACAGAGAAGAATGGTGGCCATTGCCTTCTCATCCTTTTTGATCCATTCTGCAAATTCTGTTTCTGGTTTTGATTCCAATCCGTTTACGTATTGCCACAATTCACTATGTATTAGCACGCTTTTGATTTGTAGTTTCCATGTCTCATAATTTTTTTCATCTAATTTTTCGATTTGGTACAATGAGGACGCCATTGCCAAAAATCACTTTATAAAACCAGTTATCTATATAAACTCTTAATCTGGGCCCATAACCTTTTGTTAGGGATTCTTCTTAATAAGAAAGACAATGAGGTCCGAATTCAATGAGGTTTATTTCAAGACAGAACCGTGTATCAAATATAAGTGGTATAAAATACAAAAATGTGATTATATGAACAGTGCAGTATAACAATTCATTGTAATGTGGAATTGTCAAATGTACATTTCCTTCATTTTCTGGCTGCCTTTATCCAATTATTATGCATCACCTGAACGGCTGTCACGTCTTTGTTATAATTGCGCAATCATAAATGAAAGGGAGTCGGAGAAAATCGTTCTGGATTTATTGATGTACTGCTCGAATAGAGTATCTTGCACGATATTAAAAAGTAAAGAACTTGTACACTGCCTTGGTGTACTCCAACATATAACATTATATTCAGAATATAACATTAGCTTCACCAATCAATGGGTGTTGCATTTTTTCGTGTCGTATTTGCTTTTGTGCAGTGGAACAGAAAGCTCTTGATCCAGGCAATATATTGCCTATGCTTCGGCCGTAGGAATAGTGCTGCGCGGGAACTCTTCATTTCACACTTCGTGGTTACACATTTAATACAGTTTCTGTACTACTCTTGCGTTCCGTAGACCTTAATAATGTTCCAAGTATTGGTGTTCAATTATCAGTCTTATTACCATAAGTCGGTCACTAATTCCAAGGTGAAAATGACTCCGTTGTGATGTTGTTCCATATCGCATGGCAAGAACTATTTTCGGCATTTCGCCATTTGACCATTTCGTTTGTTAAACTTTTATTATATCAATTTTACGTTGCCGTAATACGTTTACTAGTTCGAAATTTTTTCCAGGCATTGTGGCGATGTTTCAGTTTGCGATACATGACTTATTTCTAAAAGGCATCATACTGCTTGTTCATGTAAACTTTCGAGCTCTAACACGACTATTTCTATTAGATCCGGGAACATTTCTCCGAGTAGCAGAAGAAGTCCCTGCGGGGGTAGTATATTTGTATTCTCCTTTCATCCTTTACATTCTCTCAAAGCATCTGCGAGCATTTTCATTTGCCTTCATCAGTGTTCAAGCTTCTGTGCCGTAAACCAGGATGTGGATGGTCAGTGCCTTGTATAAAGTTATTTTGGTTACTCGAGAAGTGGCTTTACTACTCAGTTGCCTTCTAAGTACAAAAAAGCGATGATTCTTCGCAGGATTTCTACGCTGGTCTTATTGTCGCAGTTGACAATGGAGGCGAGATAGATAAAGTCGCTTACTACCTCAAAGTTGTAGCTGCATATCGCAAGGTTTTGCGAATGTCAGAAATAGAACGCGATTGGTGGCTGATGAGAGCCCAGTCGCTCTGAGTGCAGTGCTGCTGCAATTTAAGGCCAATGACGAAACCCCTTTTCTTTTGCAAGCAAGAGCCTGTCCGAAGTAGAGAGATGGTACTCGCAAACAAAAAGGAGAGCCTTGCCTTAGTCTGGGCGGTCGAGAGATTCTACTATTATTTGGCAGGGATCGAATTCGAGTTAGTCACAGACCACAAGCCACTCGAAGCGATATTTAAATCTACATCCAAACCACCAGCGCGAAGAGAAAGATGGGTCCTACCTCTGCAGTCATTTAAGCTCAAAGTTATCTACCAAGCGGGAAATTACAATATCGCAGACTCACTTTCTCGTATGTGCAAAATCCAACAGTCCGACTCCTTTGATAGTAACTGCGAATATAATGTTTGTGCTATTGTTGAAAAGATGATTCCACAAGTAATAGCACAGATGAGGAATTGATGGAGGCAGTGGAGATGGTGAAAAATGATGGTTGGGTCACAAAGACGAAAAGTAGATATTTTCCATTCCGACATGAGCTCTGTACACTGGGAAACATTCTTCTACGTGGCATTAGGATAGTCATACCAGAAGCGCTACGACCGTAAGTCCTGAGTTTGGCACACGAAAGTCACCCTGGGGAAACAGTGATGAAGCGGAGGGTGCGCTCAAAAATATGGTGGCCATTGGTGCATATAGATGTAGAAAATTATGTAAAGAATTGTCGTGAATGTCTTTTCGTATTTGGCCCGATGCAACCAGCACCGATGAAGCGACATAATTTTCCAGATGAGCCGTGGCAATGTGTGGTGACAGATACTAGGCCCCCTGCCAAACCATGATTACGTATTCGTCATCATTGACTATCATTCAAGGTACCAAGAGTCTACGTTCTTAAGAAAAATATCATCAGCAGATATTATCGGGGTTTTGGACGAGATATTCTGTAGGTTAGGATACCCGGAATCAATTAGGACTGATAATGGACGTCAGTTTATTGGTGATGAGTTCAAATCTTACGGTAAAACCAATAATATCGAGCTAAAATCGCCATCGCAACTCTTGTTCAATAGGAGGATACGAGGCAAGATAACTTCTGTACAGGATATTAATGAGAATATCTTGAACTCAGAAGCACGGGATATGGATGCAATAGTCAAACAAAACGGGAAAGAAAGAGGAAACAAGGATCGAGGAGCAAGAGAATGTGGAATAAAAGTGGGAGATAAAGTGTTCCTCCGCAACATGGCGGACCAGAGCAAGTTGACACCTACTTCGATTCAACCGAATTCGAAGTGATCGAACGGAAGCAGAATGAAGTAACGGTGCGAGGGAGTGGCAAGGTGGTTAGAAAAAACACAAGTCAGGTAAAGAAAGTCCCGGCTTTCCCAACCACAAGT
The DNA here is from genome assembly GCA_949129095.1 of Volucella bombylans. Lineage (NCBI taxonomy): Eukaryota > Metazoa > Arthropoda > Insecta > Diptera > Syrphidae > Volucella > Volucella bombylans. The sequence continues at coordinate 102,658,457 of OX422144.1, read as the reverse complement.
TTTGGATTTTTTTATATACATACATATACTCGTATTTATATACTAAGCCCTAAAATACATTTATTAAAAAGTTTATTGACAGTAACAAGCGGGACAACCCCCGATGACAAGAACTCGAATTGGTCACCTCCAGCTGAGAATGGGGTCTCCGAGGAAGATACTCAACCGCCGAAGTCGGGATTGAAATTGAAACTCAAAAACATCGGAGGGATGTGGCGACCTGTAGCGAAGAGTCCCTATCATAGTGAGCGGACCAGAGTGACCGGGCGGAGAGCGTGGGCGAATAAACACAAGTCAGTCAACGTTCAGCTAGAGCACAGACCGGTTTGGTGGCGGGTGATAACGTGTTTGATTATTTTGATACTTGGTGTGTGATATTGCGAAATATTTAAATAAACAATTATCGAGTATAACAGGTACAAGGTACAAATACATACCAGCTGTTTTGGCACTTAGTGAAACACAGGCAGATCCCCGCCCACACCTCTCAGTTCAGTCTGATCTGAAGCTACCTGGCTACGAACTAGTGCCATTATTCTTCTCTCACCGCGGTTTCGCCATTTACGTGCGTAGTGATGTAGCTTACCAAACTCCACCACAATGTAGTCCCTGCTCCAATCAGGAATTCAATTTCATGTGGTTAAAATTCCATTTCCATAAGCAAATTATCCACTCTTGCTTTATTTACAGAAGCCCCAAACTGGACAGCAATTCGACCTTAAACGAGTTGGATACGCTGTCTGACTCCATACAAAGAATTGTATTCTTGTATCCTCATACTGAAATCGTCATTACGGGCGATTTCAATATACACAATTCTGGGTGGCCTCGACATTCTGGACAGACAACACATGAAGGACGGGGTATTGAGATCTTCGCTGCGGGAAATAACTTGACCCAGCTTGTAAATGAGCCCACACGAATACCGGACGTTGATTGCCATACCGCCAACACCCTGCACTTGTTTTTAACTTCTCTCCCTGACAAATAAAAAGTGTTTTTTTAGCTGCATGAGAAGTTTCGATGGTTGTTGTCTATGGTTCGACTGCTGTCAAGGTCAAACTGTGTTGACATTTCTGTTCAGTAAATTGTATATGAAACTAAGTTTCATCATGAATCGTTTAACATCAGAACAACACTTCCAAATTGTGGAAATTTACTTTGAAAAAAATAAATCTGTTCGTCAAGTTCATAGCGCATTTTTATCGAAGAATTGTGTTTAGTGATGAAGCTCATTTCTAGTTAAATGGCTTCGTCATCAAACAAAATTTCCATATATGGAGCGAAGACAATCCTCAAGCTGTTAACGAATCACCATTGCATCCATTCAAATTGACTGTTTGGTGCGGTTTACACACTGGGGGTATCATCGGTCCTTATTTCTTTCGAATGTCGTTATAGTGAATGGCGAGCGCTATCAAGCCATGCTGACTGATTTTTTGTTTCCAAAAATTAATCAGCTAAACATCGACGACATTTGCCAACTTGCCATACAGCGCACCTAACCATCAATTTATTTCAAAATCAATTTTGTGACAACTTTATTTCCAGAAGTGGTCCTGTTAACCCGCCCGCTCGTTCATGCGACTTAACGCCTCTCGATTAGTTTTTATGGGGCTATGATAAGTCATTGGTTTATGCCGACAAACCAATATTCAAGCTACCATTGACGCCATACGGCGAGATTTATTGGAAAAAGTAGTGAAAAATTGGACTGGTCGAATGGACCATGTAACTCATAGCCGCGGCAGCCATATGCCGGAAATCATATTTAAAAAAGAAATGTCATGGAATTATCTACCAGATTATAATAATAAAAAATTCATTCCAACAATATTTCTGTCTTGTATTATTATTTAATGTTCTCAAGCTCTTAAAAAAACACCCGTTCCAAGATCAATGTGCTATCCCCTCTAGGCTCGTCCAAACACTGTGAGAAAAGATTTCTAAAAAACCGTATGGCAATACGAGAAAGCCAATTGTCGTATGATCACAGACACTATTCCCTTCGGAATGTGATATTTTACCCCTCATCGGATGAAGATTATCAGATCAAAAGAAAAGACCTGGTACGACTCGAGCTGTAAAGAGGCTGTCAGGGTTAGAGAAATGTTTTCTTGGTCCTTCAAAGCCAACCCGACCGAGGAAAACCGAAAAAAGTTTAAACGAGTTAGGAATGACTGCAACGTCTTTCTTAAGCGTGTGAAATTTCAGTACTACCAAAAGCTGAGGCAAAAAATACTGCAATGTAACAAAGGTAGTAAAAGCTTTTGGTCGTTTGTGAAAAACATCAGAAACTCTGTCTCATCCTCCATCCCAACGCTCATTCACAATGACATTCCAGCTGTCAACTCTTAAGACAGGGCCAATCTGCTTGCTGCACACTTTGCGGCCAGTTGAACACTTCCTATATGGCCCTTATCAGGCCCATGCTGGTATTTGGTTGTCCCGTGTGGTTCAATGTACCAGCAAGCTTAATGGAAAAGATTCGGGTGTTTGAGAGGGCTTGCCTTAGGGCTTCCGTTCGCTTATACAGAACACCAGAGTCGGAGTACAAGAAATTTTGAGAAGATGCTTCGTCGTCGTTTCCGTCAATTACGGACCAGCCTCACTAAAGAGGCAGAGCTGACCAATTTATTTGCTCTGTGAATAGCGGTGGCCAGCTTACATAGGTTTAGGTTAGCATTTAAGATTGTGTATAATGTCTATGTGTGTTTATGTGTGTATTGTGCATTTAGGTTAGGTAGGCTAAGGTTTATTTTAAGTTAGATACTAAGCTTTTATAAAAAATAAAAAAATATCCATATGTTAAGTTTTTGTTAACAGTATTTTTTCTTAGCTTTAAGTATAGTAAATAAATATCCATAAAGAAAATATTAATAAAGTCGAAAGACATAGTATAAGAATTTAGAGTAGCTTAGAGTGCCTGTGTGGGGCCAGTAAGTTAGCATAAGATTGTTAAGTAATTGTAAGCTAGCATTTAAGCATTTTTTGTTAGTATGTTAGAGTTAGTGATTAAGAAAATAAAATGCAATTAAAACTCAACTGAACACTTCCAGATTGTGCTTTGTCTCCGCGTACACTTGGGTAGCAAGAGTTCTTAAAGATCTTCACATTCAAAAATCCGCTCGTCCAGATGGTATATCTCCCATCCTTCTGAACAGGTGTTCTTCCTCGCTGGCAAAACTACTCAGTACGCTTTTTCATCAATGCTACTCTTTAGGACTCATCCCGAGCAGATAGAAAACAGCATATGTCCAGCCCATCCCTAAAAAAGGCGAATCTTCTTCTCTCTCCTCCTACAGACCCATTGCACTTACGTCCCTTTTTTCCAAGGTCATGGAAACATTGATAAACCGTTAGCTCATGAAATATCTCGAAACACGAAAACTCCTTAGAGACAGGCAGTATGGTTTTCGTAGCAAACCACTGGTAACCTGATTTCATGTCTCATCGAAAAGTGGAATCAAAACGTACATCAATCTGGCGAAAGCAAGATAGCTACACTTGATATTTTTAAGGCATTTGACAGAGTTTGTCGTCGAAAATGTGTGCATTAGGTATCGACGACTCTCTTCTTCAATGGATTAGAAACTACCTTGGATGGTTTCAAGTCTGATATTCACAAAATAAGTGCTGGTGTGCCCCAGGGCTCCGTTCTGTCTCCGACACTCTTTTTAATTTTCATCAACGATCTCTTGTCTGCTACTTTTAACCCAATATATAGCTTTGCTGACGACAGTACTCTTTGCTTTTCATATTCATTCCCGGACTCACGTCCCTGATCTTCGGCTGTAGAAAGGGAACGCCAGCGTATGTTAAGCTCATTAAATTCTGGTATTAACATCATAACTAATTGGGGAACCACTAACAGAGTAGAATTTGATGCTTCCAAAACACAATGCTGTCTGCTGTCATTAAAGGGAAATTTAAACACCCAGCCATTGTCCATGATTTATGGATTGTAACCTCGATAAAAAAAGACGGCTATTACACGACGCATGTTTAGATAGGTTCAGATGAATAGAAAAGAGAGGGATAATGAAACAAAAAATACCCAATTAACCAAGTTACCCACTGCATGTGGGTAAGATTTTTCTTCTATCTTTTTGACACTTCTTTTTCTCCTTCTTCCTTGTTTTTCGAGTTTGTTTCATTACTACTTTGTCTGGTGTTGTGAGTGCTGTATTTGAGTATGGCGAACGAATTTAAATGGACTAAGGAGCTAACAAGCGCATTGATTTATCACTACAAAATGCATCCGATTTTATAAAATTCTCGCCACCCTAATTATATAACATAAATCGTATAAAAAAAGTGCACGCTTTTGAAAGTCTTTTGGATTCCCTGAAGTGTTTAGAACCAAATATTACAGTGAACTTAATTAAAAGAAAGTTACATACACTTCGGACTCAGTTTTCAAAGGAGTTCCGCGAAATTGAATGGTCGAAGAAAAGTGGAGCTGCTGCCGATGACGTGTATGAGCCTCAGTGCAGATCAAGAACATCCAGTTCAAACATTGAACAGGTAAGTTTAAGAATTTAAAAATTCTAGTAGGTATATTAAATTTATATTTAGAACGATCAAGACCTGTTGTCCGGTCCTTCCACCCTGAAAACGCTAAAAATGGCTCTGATTTTGAAAGTTCGAATACCCCAACAATAAAAGTAAGTATAATATTTTATTTAAATGTGTTTATTTTGCAATTCATTTTCGTTACAAAAATATTCAGCAAAAGTATGGCTTATTGTCTCCGCTGTTCCTTTAGAGGGGTTATCAACTGCTTCACCTTGTATGTGTGGACTTGTTGTGACAGCAGAAGATGAAATTAACGAATTCATTTCATTAGAGTTGTGCTTCATTAAAAAAATTATGCAAGACGCAATAAGCTTTCGTATGTCTACATAAATAAATATAAAATTTGCATCTGCCAAAGCCAGTAAAATTATGCTGTTAGTTCCTTTATAATTGTGCCATCAAGAGCACCCAGGCAATTTGGAAACTGCCAAGGTATTGCGAATTCATCAGCGATTCGTTCCCATTACGATTTCTAATTAGGAAATTAAAAATATTCTTATAAATAATAATAATAGTAGTAGTAAAAATTAATACATTGAAGGAGCTCCTCCAAAAAATGTTAAAAAATACTAAGGAATAAGACGAAAAACATATTGGACCATACAAAAAATTCTCCGCGAAAGCGTCGAGGAAGATATGGCCCTCAGAAGTAGTACTTCCCATTCAAGTGAAACTACGTCCACACCAGGAGGATCATGAGAGTCATTAGCCTCACTTCCATCCATCGTCATTGAGCAGCACTTCTAAAGTTAAAATTTAAGTGTGGAAGAAATACCGCAATCATCTTCTATGAGTTCAGTAAGTGCAGGCTCACTTGAGAAGTCAATGGCTGGCCTATTTGCGGATGAGGATTTAATTTAATTAGTTTTTAAGTAATTTAGAATATATTTCATTGTATACCCACCTTTAAATATGTGGTTTTAAAATTCTTCCAAATTGGCTTTACAAACTTCTGGGATGGCGTTACAAATAAAAGGTTGTGATAGTCTGGTTGGTAAGAATCTCAGAGTAGCTGCCAAGTTTTCTGGTGGTAAGATTGTGTTGGAAAAGAGTTGGTGGCGGATGAACCCTTAATGGGTCAACGGCAGCGCTCATATCCTGAAGTGGGTTACTGGCACCGGAATATCCGGCCTGCTGTCCTAAGGTCAAATCTAGGGCCTGACCCTCCAAGTTGGGGGTTGTGCCGTCGGGGTACCTTCCCGACCATGGAAAAAAGAACAGTTATGAGAGAGACACAACCAGCCTCAGATATTGGAACTCCTCAAATGGCAAATACACCCGGAACGTCAATGGACTACGATATGAGAATATGTACCTGGAATGTGCGAACGCTGTACACCCCAGGTGCTACTCAAAAACTTGAGTCTGACCTCGAGCGGTATAAGGCAGATATTACTGCCATCCAGGAGATAGGATGGATAGGATAGATTGCACGTATTAGGATGCGGATTCGTCGTGTCAAATCGGCTCAGGTCAAAAGTCATTGACTTCAAAGCGATAAGTGATCGCCTGTCTGTGATCCGCATCAAAGCAACCTTCCAAAACATAAGCCTAATATGTGCACACGCCCCTACCGACGAGGCTGAAGAACCCATCAAGGAGAAGTTCTATGAGCTCCTGGATGGAGCCTGTCCAGAGTATGATGTCAAAGTTGTACTCGGGGACTTCAATGCTAAAGTCAGAAAGGAAAACATCTTTGGCGGGTTGGTTGGTAAGCACAGAATCCACGAAACGACAACAGACAATTGCTACCGACTAGTCGATTTTTCAGCAGCTCGTAATACGGTGATAAGTAGTACTTGGTTTCCAAGGTTAAGGATTCACACAGCAACCTGGCTCTCTCCAGGTGGTCGAACTGCCAACCAAATCGACCATGTGCTAATTGATCGAGGAACGCATCCAACATCCTCGACGTGCGCACATTCCGAGGGGCAAATGTTGACTCTGACCACTTTCTTGTTGCGGTTAAATTCAGAGCTCGACTGTCCAACGAGAAGAAGCTGCGAACCGCATAGAAAAAGAAATTTAACGTTGGACGTCTTAGTACACCTGGAGTAGCCAGAGACTACAGAGAGCGCCTGAGTGAGAAACTCTCCACTGTGCACTCACCTACCACAGACGCCAACCATCAGTGGTGCCAGTAACGCGACATCATCAAGGAGGTAGCCGAATGATGAATGCGTTTACAGGAAAAAGGTGACAGAAGATGCACACAAGAAAATGCTGCAGCGCAAAACAAGGGCAGCAAGGGAAATGTATCGAGCCAGGAGGAGGGAAGAGAAGAAGATCCTGCGTAGAAAAAAGAGGGTCTACGCAGCATCCCAGCTCAAGGAGATCGAAGAGTCTCTTGATCGAAACAACATCCGGAGGTTTTATAAGAAATCCAAGCAAGTGGCTGCTGGCTTCAAAACCGGAACATAAGCTCGTCCTAGAGGAGGTAGTGCGCAGGGCAGGTGTCAACACGGAAGGCACTATCTTCAACAAGTCCGTCCATCTCCTGGAATATGCGGACGATATTGATATCATCGGGCGCTCGCATTGTTCCGTGATAAAGGCTTTCTCGGCGATTGAAGAACAGGCGAAATTCGTTGGCCTGGAAGTAAACGAGGACAAGATCAAGTACATGCTATCAACAAACAAAGAATCATCTGTCCACCGCCTAGGACAAAATGTCACTATTGATAGCAACAATTTCGAAGTAGTTAAGGAGTTCATCTACCTCGGAGTATACATGAACTCCATGAATGACACCCTAGTGGAGATCCCACGAAGAATTACCATAGCAAACCGCGTCTACTTCGGTTTGGCAAAACAATTGGGTTCTCCTTACTCGAAGGACGAAATGTACGCTTTACAAAACTCTTATCCTGCCAGTTCTACTGTATGGCGCCGAGTGCTGGAAGATAAGAGCTAATTCTGGGCTCCTTCGAAAGAAAAATTCTTCGACGGATTTTTGGTCCTGTGTGCGAAGAGGGCGAATGGAGGAGAAGATACAACCGCGAACTCTATGAGCTGTACCAAGATGTGGATGTAGTCCAAAATGCCAAAATGCGTCGAGCGAATGGACAACAATGCTCCAACTAAGAGAATTTTCGAATCTCAGCCCTCAGGTTCGAGACGACAAGGAAGACCGAACCTACGTTTCAAAGACCAAGCTATCGCGGATGCCAGAGCGCTTGGTCTGGATAACTGGAAGTAGCATGCCTCTGATCGTAGAGGATGGAAGGCTGAAGTGTCTCAGGCAGAGACTCTCCACGGGTCGGGAGCCCGTTAAGTAAGTAAGTAAGGTTGCCTTTCTCAATATTGTATTTTCTCTTTTTATGTCAATTTCAATAAGTGACAAAAGCAAGTCAAAAGTGTTTTCACTTTTTTTTTCACTTTTAGCTCTCTTGTCAAGAAACTGAATGATCCCGGGAGAGGTTTCTTTCCTACACACTTTAACCTATTTTTATTTCTTTCACTATCTCCAAAGCATCTTCAAAAATGTCTAAAAAATCTAAAAAAAAAAATTTCTTCGTCCCAACTGCAGTCGGTATCCTAAGCGTCTTATGCCGACCCAGCATTATTATTGCAACAAATCATTACTCGTATTTAGTTCAATGCAAGTAGTTAAGTTTAAATTATTCCATTTAATTGTAAGCTAATTTTACGTACAAATTAAGAAATTCAAAAATAATAATTTGTAATATTCAAGAAGGCAACATCGGAATGGGTGTCTTTTGATGAACTTGATATTAAGGTCAAGTGCTTGTTACACATTCAAACAAATATCAAGTTAATGCGCTTAATATCTAACACAGACAAACGAGTTGACATAAAAAACGGCTTACGCGTAACTAATGAATCCATCAAATCTGTTATCTACAAATAAACATTGTTTTCCTTCATTTGAACCAACGCTGAATAAATTTACGCAACCGTATACGTAATTGACGTATTCGTAAGCACAAATTACTTTTCCTAATTGAAAAATTCGATGGCCCCTTCAGAACTATGTATGACAGAACCTTTCAATAGTTTTGACCAGTAACCATCGCAATGAAAGTGGAAAAAGAATATTCCTTATTTTTCCTGTTTTTAAAGTTCACTGGAATATTACCGATTTCGATAAAGGATGACCTTAAGCCCACAATCGTTACTACGAAAACCGATCAACGTGTAAGCACTTTCGGGCTTTTACTAATAAATGTCATCTCAATTGTTCTTTCAATTTATACTTTTTTTTATGATATGAAGTCGATTGAGGAAAATGTTGAACTGAAGCACGAGAAGTTTGTCTTGGTTTTCGGAAGCTTGAGTCAAACAATTTCGACTTTCAGTCTTTTTTTCCGCAAAGCTCAGAACTTTTATATCGTAAATCAAATAGTGCACTTTCAGAAGAAATACCGCATCTCGAGTCCGGTCTCTCGAGTTTTTATGATTTACGCGATTGTCAGTTTGGCGTTCTCTGTCAATATGATCGTGATTTATGTGCTCATGCACTTACTCGTATTCGTCGAACCAGCATCATTGGTTACATTTATGTCGTTTTGGATTTATTTGGTGCAAATTTTGATTAGTAATTTGATTCTCATGTTCCATGTATCTCTTGTGAAAGTTTTTAAGAGTGTTTTACAAATGATTAATGAAAATTTAGAAAATGAAAAAGATTTTGACACTAAGAATGGTATGTGTCAACTAAAGGAAATGTTGACAGATCGTGCTGAGCTGATTCATCTGTGCGAATGTGAAATTGGTAAATTGTTTGGAGTGGCAATTATGTTCATAGTTGGGTTTATTTTGATGGAGGCGCCTGTTGGACCTTTTATGGCATATATTGTTGTAAGTGACAAGAGTATGACTTTGTCCATAAAACTGGCAGTAGTTGTTCACGGTGGTATCATTTGGAGCTTAGGGAGAATCGTACCCACCATCATGGCTTTTGATGGAGAGAGTGTCATCCAAGAGGTAAGTCTAGAAGCATTTAAAAACCTACAATTATTATTATTTAGTTTTTATTAATTGATTAGGTTAATCTAATACTTCTTCATTGACCATGAGATCATTTCCGACGATAAGCTCAAGGTGACCTAGCAATCTAAGTCGGGCTATGCAAGGTTCTTGTATATTATCAGTGTCTTGTATATTATCTTTTCGATTGCTCGAGTGAGGGCCTTACTAATCAATTCATTTCCAAGCCCAAAGAAGCAGCGAAAGTGGCCGTGGCTCAAGTGGTAGTAGACTGGCTTCTAAATCGGAAGGTTCGGTGTTCGAATCCCAGCCTCGCCCGAAAGACATATTCATTTTTTCAGTTAACGAAAATCAAGTATGATGAGTAGTTGACTAGAAATCAACAACAAGCCAACTTCCACTAAGAATTTAGTCTTCTCCCCATTACATCCATTACATGTTGGATGTGAACCCATGGAGCGAAATTAACCACTGAGCCCAAACATCTTTCTTTCTCTCTCTATCCTATTTTCCAAAAAACCTAACACGTGTTCAGGCACTTTAAATGTATTCATACCCATTTGAGTACGGTTTTCGTAGCAAACCACTGGTGACCTGATAGGCATGTCTCATCAAAAAGTGGAACCAAAGCGTACATCAATCTGGCGAAAGCGAGGATAGTTGCACATGATATTTCTAAGGCATTTGACAGAGTTTGGCATCAAGCTCTTTTGTCGAAAATGCGTGCATTTGGTATCGACGAGTCTCTTCGGCAATGCATTAGAAATTACCTTTCGGAACATACAAATCAAGTTGTCTTCGATGGTTTCAAGTCTGCTTTTCACAAACTAAATGCTGGTGTGTCCCAGGGCTCCGTTCTGTCTCCGACACTCTTTTTAATTTTCAACAACGATCTCTTCTCTGCTACTTCTAATCCAATATATTGCTTTGCTGACGACAGAACTCTTTGCTATGTTAAGCTCATTAAATTCTGGTATTAACATCATAACTAATTGAGGAACCACTAACAGAGTAGAATTTAATGCTTCCAAAACACAATGCTGTCTGCTGTCAGGGAAAAGGTTAAAGGGAAATTTAAACACTCAGCTATTGTCCATGAATGGCACTTGCATCGTCGAAACCGAAAAACTTTCCATTCTCTGTATGTGTGGCAATGACAACATACGTTGGAATAACCACATATTCGGTGTCGTCAAAAATGCTGCGAAATGTCTAGGTATCCTCAATCGATGTAAGAAATACTTTCCGCCCGAAATTGGAGTATAATACAGTGCTCACATCTGGGCGCGAGCGCCGAAAACATCTCTGCACCCGCTAGATAGGATTCAAAACCATGTGCTAAAGTTAATTTCACTCAATGAATGGGCAGCCTCGAACACCGACGAAATGTCTCGTGTCTGACTTTGTTCTATAGCTATTTCCACCACCAGTGCTCCATAGAAATCGCCAGCAGCATTCCGCATTTTCAAACCTTCAACCGTAACACTAGTCTTGCTGTGAATGCTCATAAATTTATGTTTTTTTCTGACATTTTTTTAAAAACTTTTCGGAGAACCCGTACAATACAGTTCCTGTCAATAGACATCAAATAAATGCGATGATCAGTGATTGCTTGTTCCCAAATTTGCTTGACATCAATGTGGATGCTGGTCCACTGAACACTACCAATGAAAACATTGCTTTATTGGAAGCACGATTTGATATTAGAGTCATTTTAAGAAATGGACCAGTCAATTGGTTACCAAGATCGTGCGATTCGACGCCATTGGATTATTTTCTGTGTAGCTACGTCAAGCCATTAGTATATGCCGATTAACCAGCAACAATTGACGCTCGAGTAATACGCGATAAATGCCACCAATTGCTCGAAAAAGTTGGCGAAAATTGGATCCATATAATTCATGACAAATGGCATAAAATAATCTTTCGATTAAATTTAATAAGTCGTCATCAAGTTAATTTCTTTGTGCTTCATTTAAACAACAAACTCTGAACCTCTTACAAAAACACAATTTATAATAAATTATTGAATTGAAGTGGATTGAAATAGAGTTTGCAGAGAGGTGATAATTTATCGGCTTCAAGTAGACAACAAAGACATTCGGCTAATTACTTAAACGAATCCGCGTCCCATACAAGCGTACTGGTTAAACAAATGTAATGCCACAGCTTTAATAAATATCACACCTGGATATTTTTTCGAATATAAGTTCCTGTCCACTGTACTTATTCGACTGTAGTAATGCTTCTTACTGTTCGAGGTTAGATTGAATGAACAGTTGGTTTTGGAAGAAAAGTACAAACATACTAAGATATGCAATCCATAAAGAACCTTAAAAGTCCATTATTTAATTAAAGTTCCACATATATGTACATACTCGTATTATGTAGGTGTATGTATACTGATGTTCTCATCTTTCCTCCAGTTCAATTCAAAATGTCCACACTGATGGACTTTGTCAAGTATCTGCGTTTAGTAAGGTATAGCGGTATTTTCGCAGTGACCTTTGATCGAACGTCAGCTGTGCTTTTAGTAACTAAACGTGATAGAATCTATCAAAAATGTCTGCTCCCCATTGTGTTTCTTTTCATAATTTTCTCCGCAATGACGTTTTCTAAATTTGGCCTTGTTCAATTTTACGGTAAAAGTCAAACCGGTGATAAAACTGCCAAAGTTCAAGCATTAATACATACCACATGTAAGTTAGGGACTATCGTTTGGTACTATCTTCATCGTGAGTCTAACTTTAAAATTGTGAGCGCTATTTTTGATTTTTTGAAAGAATCTCAAAAAAACTACCCGTCGCAAAGTATCCGGAAGAACTATCGAATATGTTTACTGTTGAATGTATTGGCTTTGACAATTTTTTGGGGCGACATAATTTCGGGAAAAATCCACTGGATCCTTAAGATTCCAATGGCCGTTGCCAGTATTATTCAGACTTTATTTTTCTGCGTCAATTTATCATTCTTGGTGTGTATGATTGTTTCGGTTCGTTATGTTTTCGAAGCATTAAACACTGAATTGAGAGCATCTTTGGTTGAAAATAAACGTTTTGACAGGGTCCACATAGTGAGAGTTCTTCATAGGAGATCGCAACTAATGGAATTGTGTACCAACGACATCAGTCTGGTTTATGGTGTAGTTTTTCTCATAGCTACTGTTCAAATATTTGTTATCACACCAACAATAGTGTTTGTATTGAAAGTTGTGGTATTCGACGGTGAAATACAGGGAATGGGAAACATATTTCAAATTTTTTATGTTACTTACATTTGGATTATACCGCCATTCATTATGTACTGCATAGCTTTGACTGCCAACACCACGGAACAAGAGGTAAGTTTCTATTTTATTGTAATATTTTTCCAAATTTCGAAATTTTTGTCCATAAAATAATAAGTTCTTTTCGCTTTGTTTGCAAAATTCAATTGGTTTTCTTTGAGTGTATATATTAATTTATTTAAACCAAATGTACTCCATTAATATTGAAAATGTTTCGGCATTTTTCGAGTAAAGTCATGATGTCTTTGGTTGAAAAACTGCGTTAGTTATTTTCACTTGCTTGTCTTAAAGCCAGTTTTACCCCATTCAGTGGCAGTTAGAGGATGCTATGTCTGGACTGGGTGCATCAAAGCTTCCCACCAGAGGTCTCCAAATTGCTGGTGAGTCAAAAAAAAATTGTGTGGACGGGCGTTTTCGTAGTGGAAGACAACACCGTTTCTATTGAACCCATGGAGCCAAATTAACCACTGAGCCCAAACATCTTTCTTTCTCTCTCTATCCTATTTTCCAAAAAACCTAACACGTGTTCAGGCACTTTAAATGTATTCATACCCACTTGAGTACGGTTTTCGTAGCAAACCACTGGTGACCTGATAGGCATGTCTCATCGAAAAGTGGAACTAAAGCATACATCAATCTGGCGAAAGCAAGATAGTTGAACTTGATATTTCTAAGGCATTTGAAAGAGTTTGGCATTACGCTCTTTTGCCGAAATGTGTGCATTTGGGATCGACGAATTTCTTCGTCAATGAATTAGAAATCACCTTTCGGAACAAATCAAGTTGTCTTCGATGGTTTCAAGTCTGCTATTCAAAAATTAAATGCTGGTGTGTCCCAGGGCTCCGTTCTGTCTCCGACACTCTTTTTAATTTTCATCAACGATCTCTTCTCTTCTACTTTTAATAAAATATATTGCCTTGCTGACGACAGAACTCTTTGCTATGTTAAGCTCATTAAATTCTGGTATTAACATCATAACTAACTGAGGAACCACTAACAGAGTAGAATTTGATGCTTCCAAAACGCAATGCTGTCTGCTGTCATTAAAGGGAAATTTAAAGACCCAGCCATTGTCCATGAATGGGACTTGAATCGTCGAAAACGAAAAACTATCCATTCTCGGTATGTGTGACAATGACAACTTACGTTGGAATAACCACATATTCGGTGTCGTCAAAAATGCTGCGAAATATCTAGGTGTCCTCAATCGATGTAAGAAATACTTCACTCCCTCTGAACTAGCCTCAATATATGTATGTATTTATAAGGCATTTATCCGCCCGAAATTGGAGCATAATACAGTGCCCACATCTGGGGCCCGATTCCGCAAGTGTACACGAAAAAAATTTGTACACTTACTAATTGCGATTCCGCAAGTGTGCGTGTGAATTTTTTTGACAGTCGTCATGTACACAATTGAAGAAAATTATTCACTCTGTTTTCGGCTGTGAATGAAGGAAGTGTAAAAAAAATTAGCGAACAAAAAGAAGGAAAAAAAGCCAGTGATGAGTAGAAGGAGAATTTGCCAACATATATGCCAGAAAATATGGAATTTGCACACGATAGGTTTGTTTATTTAACGAATATTATATTTTTTCTATATAAATATTTAATTTTTTTTTTCATACAGATTTGAATCATCTGATGGTGCACATTTGAAATGAAACAAATGGCAAATGCTAACCGCCAGTTTAAATGCAATTGGAGGAGCGGTTAAAGACCTACACCAATGGCGCAAGTATTGGAGAGACCAAAAGTAAGTTAATCAAATTGTTTTATTCTCGTATATGTAATGAAATATTTTCTTTACTTTATTATACATTTAGACTTCATGTTAAAGAGCGAGAAGCTCTGATCAAATCATCTTTCCAAAAAAGCGGGATTAATGGAGTAAAAAAAATTAAGCAGCTATAGTTGCACTCTTATTTCCCGCTTCAATAAGCGGCTCAGAAGTTCCGGAGCTATTTACAGTACCTCAAGGCCCTGATATGGTAAGAAACTCTAAAACTTTTTTTCATTTTCGAATGGCTTTTACGCGAATTTTTTACAATTTCAGAGAATGATAGATAGTCCTAGTCAGCCGGCACTGTCTGTAAGTGCTCCTGAGGATGCAGTAGCTTTAGCAGGGATTGTTGAAGCATCAGACGATATCACTTCGATTGCCGACGCAATCCCAGTAAAAGTGGTGGCGGGGCCGTCTTCTGCGATGCCAACTGCACGGAAAAGGAAAAAGGCGCCATCGGGAAAACCAAGAAATTTATCTTCCATCGAAGAAAAAATTCTTAAAATACTTCATAAAAAAAAACTATGAATTGTAGGGAAGATCCTTTAATTGGCAAAAGGAGTATGAAGAGAACCTCCTTGCATTACGAGAAAGAGAGGTATCTGTTCAAGAAAAGGAATTCAAATTGAAAATGAAAAATAGTCAGTAAATTTATTTTTATAAAATGTATTTGTAATCAGAAAAAAAAATAAAAAATATAAAAAAAATTAAGAAAAGTTTGTTTCAAATATATTCTGCCTTATAATCTGTCCTTGTCTTAAACTATTATCGTCATCCGAATGAAAATGTTCACCATTACTGGTTGGTGTTTTCAATCCTTCCAGTTCCTCCAGTAATTCGATGGATACATTGGCTTCTGAGAGAATGTTATGGAGAACAACTCACGCGTTTATAATTTTTCCCGCTTTTAGAGGATCAAAACTAAGTATTCTGTGCAAAGAAAGACAACGAAATCTGCTTTTTAAACTTCCGATACAGCGTTCTACGATACATCTCGTGGTTTTATGAGCAACATTGTACTTTTCCATTGCTCTATTGGAGGCTGTCTTACATGGTGTCATTAACCATGGTTGCAGTGGAAATCCACTATCTCTAAGCAGCCAAAAATTCCTTTTTCTTTCCGCATACTTTGCTTTGAAAAATATAGCTTGTATAGCCGAGCGGCGCCAAATGTAAGCATCGTGTGAGGTGCCTGGAAACTTTGCATTCGCATAACGAATTAGGTATTTCGAGTCACACACTAAAAGCACATTTATGGAATGACCTCCTTTCGAACAATAATAAGCGGATTCAAGGTCATGCTTTGGTGCAGTTATCTTAATGTGAGTTCCATCTATAAGTCCCACAATCCCGGGGAAAGATGCTATATTGTAAAACTCTGCTTTAATTGCGGCTTGCTCTTCCTCGTCTGGAAATGTAACATATTCATGTGCTATTTCATTTAGAATTTCTTCTACTTCATGGATACAGCGAAGAACTGATGTTTGAGACATATACGCCATAAAATCTTGTCCAAGTGCTCGTTGATAGTTTCCTGTGGCAAAATATCGCAAAGCACAAAGAAAACGAGTAGTAACACTAATTGCAGATTGCCGCTCATTTTTATAAAAACGATGTTTAATTGTTTCCAGAAATTCCAAACATAAATGCTTTGGGAAACGAAACAAGTCCATGAATTGCTGTTCTGTTGTTTCCTTAAGTGGATCACGAGAGTTTCTGATATTCCTTCTGATAATTAGTAATTTTCTCCTGTGGAAATATAAATGATAAGATGCAGCAACTTTATTAAAATTAATTTAGTTTACCTATTTTGTCGTCTAATGTATCTCCTAACAATAATGTTATATGTTGAGCTCATTTTCACTTTTAATAATCAATTCTTTAACAAATAACAAAACTACAAACAAAAATTGTGTGAGCAATTCCTTTTTTCTAGAAAAATTAAACGTCAAACTGAATTCAGCTCACTCAGCTGATAAAAACATGTTCACTCAGCACATTAAAACTCACAGCATGTTGCGGAATCGCACAAACTGTAATGTGTGTACACGGGCAGTGAATGTGAGTTTTTTTGAAGGGTCTACACAGGCAAAAACTCACTCTTACGGAATCGGGCCCCTGGGCGCGAGCGCCGAAATCATCTCTGCACCTTCTAGATAGGATTCAAAACCGTGCGCTAAAGTTCATATCACTCAATGAATGGACAGCCTCGAACACCGACGAAATGTCTCGTGTCTGACTTTGTTCTATAGCTATTTCCACCACCAGTGCTCCATAGAAATCGCCAGCAGCATTCCGCATTTTCAAACCTTCAACCGTAACACTAGTCTTGCTGTGAATGCTCATAAATTTATGTTTTTTTCTGACTTTTTTTTTAAAAACTTTTCGGACAACCCGTACAATACAGTTCCTGTCAACAGACATCAAATAAAGGCGATGATCAGTGATAACTTGTTCCCAAATTTGCTTGACATCAATGTGGATGCTGGTCCACTCCACACTACCAATGAAAACATTGCTTTATTGGAAGCACGATTTGATATTAGAGTCATTTTAAGAAATGGACCAGTCAATTGGTTACCAAGATCGTGCGATTCGACGCCATTGGATTATTTTCTGTGTAGCTACGTCAAGCCATTAGTATATGCCGATTAACCAGCAACAATTGACGCTCGAGTAATACGCGATAATGGTGGCATTTATTGCTCGAAAAAGTTGGCGAAAATTGGATCCATAGAATTCATGACAAATGGCATAAAATAATCTTTCGATTAAATTTAATAAGTCGTCATCAAGTTAATTTCTTTGTGCTTCATTTAAACAACAAACTCTGAACCTCTTACAAAAACTCCATTTATAATAAATTATTGAATTGAAGTGGATTGAAATAGAGTTTGCAGAGAGGTGATAATTTATCGGCTTCAAGTAGACAACAAAGACATTCGGCTAATTACCTAAAACGAATCCGCGTCCCATACAAGCGTACTGGTTAAACAAATGTAATGCCACAGCTGTAATAAATATCACACCTGGATATTTTTTCGAATATAAGTTCCTGTCCACTGTACTTATTCGACTGTAGTAATGCTTCTTACTGTTCGAGGTTAGATTGAATGAACAGTTGGTTTTGGAAGAAAAGTACAAACATACTAAGATATGCAATCCATAAAGAACCTTAAAAGTCCATTATTTAATTAAAGTTCCACATATACTCGTATGTACATATTATGTAGGTGTATGTATACTGATGTTCTCATCTTTCCTTCAGTTCAATTCAAAATGTCCGCACTGATGGACTTTGTCAAGTATCTGGGTTTAGTAAGGTATAGCGGTATTTTCGCAGTGACCTTTGATCGAACGTCAGCTGTGCTTTTAGTAACTAAACGTGATAGAATCTATCAAAAATGTCTGCTCCCCATTATGTTTCTTTTCATAATTTTCTCAGCAATGACGTTTTCTAAATTTGGCCTTGTTGAATTTTACGGTAAAAGTCAAACCGGTGATAAAACTGCCAAAGTTCAAACATTAATACATACCACATGTAAGTTAGGGACTATCGTTTGGTACTATCTTCATCGTGAGTCTAACTTTAAAATTGTGAGGGCTATTTTTGATTTTTTGAAAGAATCTCAAAAAAACTACCCGTCGCAAAGTATCCGGAAGAACTGTCGACTATGCTTACTGTTGAATGTATTGGCTTTGACGAATTTTTGGGGCGACATAATTTCGGAAAAAGTCCACTGGGTCCTTAAGATTCCGATGGCCGTTGCCAGTATTATTCAGACTTTATTTTTCTGCGTCAATTTATCATTTTTGGTGTGTATGATTGTTTCGGTTCGTTATGTTTTCGAAGCATTAAACACTGAATTGAGAGCATCTTTGGTTGAAAATAAACGTTTTGACAGGGTTCATATTGTGCGAGTTCTTCATAGGAGATCGCAACTAATGGAATTGTGTACCAACGACATCAGTCTGGTTTATGGTGTAGTTTTTCTCATAGCTACTGTTCAAATATTCGTTATCACGCCAACAATAGTGTTTGTATTGAAAGTTGTGGTAGTCGACGGTGAAATACAGGGAATGGGAAAGATATTTGAAATTTTTTACATTACTTACATTTCTATTATACCGCCATTCATTATGTACTGCATAGCTTTCACTGCCAACACCACGGAACAAGAGGTGAGTTTCTATTTTATTGTAATATTTTTCTAAATTTCGAAATTTTTGTCCATAAAATAATAAGTTCTTTTCGCTTTGTTTGCAAAATTCAATTGGTTTTCTTTGAGTGTATATACGAGTATTAATTTATTTAAACCAAATGTACTCCATTAATATTGAAAATGTTTCGGCATTTTTCGGGTAAAGTCATGATGTCATTGGTTGAAAAACTGAGTCAGTTATTTTCACGGGCTTGTCTTGAAGCCAGTTTTACCCCATTCAGTGGCAGTTAGAGGGTGCTATGTCTGGACTGGGTGCATCAAAGCTTCCCACCAGAGGTCTCCGAATTGCTGGTGAGTCATAAAAGAAATGTGTGGACGGGCGTTTTCGTGGTGGAAGACAACACCGTTTCTATTGACCATTTAGGTTTGGTTTCTTTCAATTGACTATTTGGAAATACATATCTAATGGTGAAGGATTCACTTCCTATCCCACCATACACAGCATCACCATCAGCGCTTTCAATCTTGGTTTCGCAAACGCTTCTGACGACCCAAAATACTTTGCCCGCAATCTTTAATGCTTCCGATTTTAGTACGTGGCCCATTTTTCATCACCTGTTATGACTCGTTTCAGAAATGACAATTCATGACGAACCAATCGAGCTTCTTTTTGTATCCAGCTTTGTGTATGTGGTTCAAGACAACTTTGAGTACAACGCCTAGCTCCATAGCAATATCAAAAGTCTTGCTCGACATTTCAAACATTTCATTAGATTTTTGAGTGACTGGAAGACTAGAGCGTAGCTTATCTTTGACAAATTGCCAGAAGAACAGCGAGCGAAACATTTACTCGCTGCGTATTCTCATAAAGTTCCTTATCCGTAAAGAACATAACGTTTTTTATAAGCCTGCGCAGTGTTCATCCCCTTGTCGTAGTAGTATTGCAACAGGTAGCGAAATTGTTCTCTTTTTTACTCCATTTTCAAATGCGAATGACTTTACAACCCAAATCCAATCTAAAACTGTCATCTTTCAAACGAGCATCCACAGTTGTCAATGCTATTCAGTTGTCTGCTACACAGTTGTCATCAGCTGTTCTTGAGTTATTTGCATTTAATGCCATCTATGGTCAAAAATGCGTCGAACTTTTTTGTAGACCAATATTTAATAACTGTCGCTAGCCTAATTGTTTATAGAACCCGTCGAAATATGATGTTTTAGGAATAACTAAAATCTGTTATATACAGGTGCCCATATTTAGAAATATCTCGATATATTGTATCATAGATAACCTAACTATAAATGAAGAAAAAAGCAGTATTTTCGCTCTTGAGCGTATCGGCGGAACACTACTACGTCTTGCACAGACACTGTTGTGGCGAGAAAGTTAAAGCACATGCCAGGAGGAGACGGATCGATGAACGTAATAACATGGATTGCAGCGGCCTTAGCAGTATAGCGCCTTGAACTGAACTCGCTGGCGGTCAAAATTTCAAACTATTGTATAATACATCCTACAATCTAGTAAAAGCACTAGACTGAAATTTTCTGATATCGGAAGAGGAACAGCTTGCCAGATGGCGGAAACCTTGGCTGCACTTAACCACTTAGGTAATAGCGGTTTGGACCTAATCTCAAGTAATCCGCCGGCAGTCTCAAATACCCGTATTCAAAATAAAATACTTTTATTGTAAGATCAGACTGCAAATCGATGCAATCAGATATTGATTCGACTGTCTTGAATAAAGACAGCAACACGAATGTGAAACACATAAGTGTATATCATTTATGAACAGTGAAAATAGAGTGGCTCTAAGTGATTCCCCTGTGGAACACCAGAGTAGATTAAAATATGTAGTATTCGATAACTGGGATCCTATTTTGAAAAATTGAGAACGATTTACTAGATAACTTTTAAACTATTTCAGTAGGCTGGAATGAAAACCAACTTTTTAGGTAAGAACTATGTTGAACACGGTTAAATGTTAATAAAGAATATAGTTGATAACTATGCTATCGGGTGTCATAGTATTATTATATATATTTTGCGTTAGCGCAAAATAGCTCTGAAAGTATTTCTTCTTCAGTTAGAAAAACTGAACCTATGTCAGTAATTGCACTGATTTGCTATACAGGTGTATTCCTAACAGTCTCTACAAAATAATTTAATTGAAAAAAGGAAGCAAACGTATCACATATTTGTTTAAGGTCATTACTTACTATATGTGCCTTGATGTTTCATTGCAGCGGAAGTCCGATAGTTTTAATTTGTTCATTTAAACATTTCCAAAATGTTTTAGTTATTTTTAATTTTAGATTCACAAGATCAAGTATAATGCCTATACTAAAACCAAACTTATAAGCGAGTGCTGACTGGCAGACAAAAATAGCAGCTCTATAAACGGACAGCGGGAAAAAAATCCCGGAACAAAGCAAATAAGACCTTTTATTCGGGCTACTCCGACATATTTGGAGCTCAGGCCGGTAACTATTCCCCCAACGGATTACTGGCTTGGGTCTAATCGACTCCTCATCCTAGGAGCATCTATTGTATAATCGAACTGGCCTTCCAGATCGCCGGCCATGGAAAAAATAAACTAAGCTACGAAGCAAAAAAAAAGTTTCGGATATGGATGGATCTGCTGTTAACCCCTGCAAACGAAACAAGCACAACGAACTTTGGAACTGCACGCGGAATGTTAGGTCCTTTAATAGGAAACTTGGAGCTGAACAACTAGCGGAAGCCCTGGACTGCGACGAAAAACTTTGACATTTACTACCGTTATTGATGGCAAAAGCAGTGCCTATTTGGATGCGGATTTGTTGTTAGAGACAGACATAGGTAAGAAGTTTTGGGTTTTCGACATGTTAAGCCTAATTGCCAACATTAGCCTTATATACGCGCACGCTCCCACAGAGGAGAAAGACGACGACAACAAAGATAGCTTGTACGAGCTCATGGGTACTATGGCATTATAATTGTCCTCGGCAACTTTAATGCAAAGCTAGGAGGAAAGAGCATCTTTAGTAGTACTGTCGGAAAGCATAGCCTCCTTAACGGATTCAGGCTAATCGATTTTGTGGCGGGGCGTAGCATTGTTGTACCTATCACGCGGTTTTCACATCTCGATATTCATAAGGGTACTCGGAGAACTCCTGATCAATCAACCGTCAACTAAATAGACCAGGGCACTCCACCAGTATAATAGATGTCCGAATGTTCTGAGCGGCCAACACCGATTCAGACCATTACCTTGTTGTATCCAAGGTACAGTTACGGATATCCCGAACATCACAAATGCAAGCTAATGCTACATCACAAATGCAAGTTCGACGTTTGACGGCTACAATCGATAGAGATAGTCACATCCTTTTCCGATCGAGTCTCCTATGCCGCCACCATTAAGTATTGAAGACCAGTGGCAACATTGTCAAAAAAAGCCATCAAAGATCAAAGAGCTGCCCACAAGCTCTAAGAGCAGATGAGAAGAGACGAACATCGGCTTCTCAGGAGGAAAAAGAAGGAGCATGAGAAGCACGCGGTCGAGGAAATTGAGAGATGCTACTCCAGGAATGAGATTCGGAAGTTTTACCAGAAGCAAAAAAGGAGGATAACGGCAGAATAAACCTTTCAACCTAGTCGACGTAGACCCACAATTCCGTCCACCCGACCTGGATGAAGTGTAGATGGTCATATCCAAGCTTAGGTCCAACAAGGTGCGGACGGCCTGACAGCCGAGCTCTTCAAAGTGGCAGGCTGGTAAGGATTATATACGAACTCATTTGTAAACTACGGTCGGGCGAAAATGTTCCCGATGAATAAAACCTCAGCATTGTTTGTCCTATCCTTAAGAAAGGAAACCCTCTGAACTACGCCAACATTATTCTTGAAACAATAGTGCAAAATTCACTCTCCAACACAAGAGGCACAATCTTTCAAAAGTCCGTCCAATTACAGCGTTAAGATCAAACGAAGAATAACTCTTGCCAATCGCTGCTTCTTTGTGAACTAAAAAGGCAGTTGACTATCAAAGCTCTCTCTCGAACAATTATATAATACCACAACAATCGCAGTCCTGCTTTATGGCACAGAGGCGTGAATTTTATCAAAAATGGATGAGGCCGCTCTTGGCTGCTTTAAGTGGAAAATTTTTAGGGTATTTTTCGGTCCCGTCTGCAAAGACGGTCGGTGGAGGAGGAGATACAATATCGAACTGTACGGCCTGTACAGTGACATCGGCTTAAATACAGCCCGAATCCCATTAACAATTGCCCACAACTGTAGACCTCATTCGAGGTCCTATCGAATCTTTCAACCGTCGTCTGATTGCTCGTTGTCATTGTCTGATTGCGGTGGCATTCTGTTGTGCATCCTTATTCCAAGACATTGGAATAAAAAGCCTAAAAGGCTTTCCGTTCTCCGGTGCTCCGACGTAAATCATCTTCTATTTCCTACCCATGGGTTTGACTAGCATGCCCTTGCAGCCATTATGTAAGATACGTTATGTATTTCTAGGCATTTAGTTATGCATATAGCCAATTAAACGAATTCCATCTTTATCGTCTTGTTGATTACTAAACCTCCCGGAGGATTACGAAGTGTCTCTAGAGTTTGACTTTGATCCGACATCATCTGTCAGCTCGTCATTTCCCCATGCTCATTCCATGCCGCTATTGGTATTGGCATTGATATCCCTGTCTTCTCTTGCGTGGAATAGATTTTTGTGTAATCCACCTCTCTTCTGACTCAGCTCCAAGCATTTGGATAATGACTTTTTCTTTAGCTTTCTTGTGACAATCTGGAGCAACTTCCCTCTCGGTGTCGCACTTAAATGTCATAACTCTGTAGCTGCTGGCCATTACGATTCTTAAATTGAAGCAGCCATTTTAGAGCAAAATAAGCTGCTGTTGACAGAAACCTTTCAAAATGCTTCATCGCTAGAATTACAACAAGAAACTCCCATCTTGGCCAAATATACATCACCTTCTCACGGTCATCATGTTCTCGAAAAATGGTCGCTCCTAACCATCATCTGATGGCGACTGCATTTACGAGGATATGCTAAGATGAGGGCTTTGCACAACTGCCTTTTGAATTCACGAAAAGCTTTACAAAACATTTCAAATAACTTGAGCTGTTCAGGCAGTTAATGCGGGCTTTTTCAAGACTAGCAAAGTGTTACACGAAGCATTTGCAGTAAGTAGCAAGTCCAAGAAAGCTTTTTTTCTTTATTTTATCGGCATCCGTTCTTACAGCTTATAGTCGATATTACTTCAATCGGAGCGCTGATTTTGTACATGGATGTGCTAATGATATTGTGCAACTGTACGTTTTTGACAAATGCTGCCATGAAATGTTGATTTCGTGCAATACTTTTTTTTCACCTCGCCTGTTTCTAGCGTCTAGAGAGCAATTTACCAGACAGCAGCCAGGCCTTGCTGAAACACGTTGCCTCCTATGAAAGAACGATTTTGTAGTATCACATATGTATTGTAGGTAAGCTCTTCTATATCCGACCAGCACTAAAAATGTTTTAGAATCGACATTTTAGAAACTAATATTTAACCAGCTGAAATAGAGAGTATGAGACCCAAAAGAGCAATCTGAATGTCATTTTGAGCTCAGCCGAAGTTATTATATACAATCTACTGATATACAATCTACATAATTCATTGACGAATCCTTGTACTAGTCCTTGGAAAAAAAAAAAACATTAATCAAATTAGATTAAGACCTTCCCCCATCAATTAATGTATTCGTAGTCATACATTTGTATCTACAACATATAGTTAAGTTACGATCTAATGTACTTAAGTTTCAGTTCAATAGAGAATGTCCAATTTGATGGACTTTGTTAAGTATCTACGATTGGTTAAGTGCGTTGGAATTTTTATTGCGACTTACAATCGAACATCCTTCGAACTGGTAATAACTAAACGCGATAATCTTTTTCAAAAACTCTCATTTGTCATACATTTTTGTGCAATAGCCTTCCCAGCAATGACATTTTTTAAATTAGGATCCGCTGAATACTATGGTCATAGTGAAACTGCAAATAAAACACTTAAAACTCAAGTAACACTACACTGCACTCTCAATATGTTAGCGTTAATTTGGCTCTATTCGCATTGCCAGTTTAACTTGAAGTTAATGCAGAAGATTGTAATTTTTTTAAAAGAAGCTCAAAACCACCAAACCGTGGGAATTCAAAGAAGCTATCGTATTTGCATAGTGTTAAATGTACTGGCTGTGACGAACTTTTGGTCTAACATGATTTTCCAACAGATAAATTGGATTTTGAAAATCTTAATCGGAATCAGTTCTTTTATACAAACTTTGGTATTTTGTGTAACTTCATCGCTTTTAGTGGGTATAGTCCTTTCGATTCGGCATATCTTTGAAACATTGAACTCCGAATTGTGCACTTTGGTGGGAGGAAATACCTGTTTGAAGAAAACCGAAATAATACGGATCCTTCGAAAGCGATCAGATCTAATAGAATTGTGCGTGAATGGCATCAGTCTTGTATATGGGATAGTTTTCCTGATAGCTACTGGTCAGTTGTTTGTTAACACACCAACTATTCCATTTCTATTCAGAGTTATTTTATTCGATTCTGAAATACAAGGATTGATACATATAATCAAGAGCGTGTACGTTTGCTTAGTTTGGGTTGTTCCGTCGTCTATTATGTATTGCATGGCTCTAGTAGCCAACACATTAGAGGAAGAGGTAAGTAGACTATAAATGTTGGAGTTTAAGTTCTTAAAAATTGTTGTATTACCATACTTGAGTTGTACTATTGTTCATGATTTTGTTTGCAAACAATCTCATACAACTTCAATCACTGTTTATTCACTAGTCATTTTTCACCACTGTTGATCGGAATTTGAGCTGCACTCACACCTTGCATCAGCTGGTATTATTTATACATTTCTGCTGTCATTTTGGGAGGTGACCAGTTATTTTTATTTGTGCTCGATATGACATTGACAGATCTCATCTTCGAATTTCGAAAACAGGGCGATTATGTCGCGATGACAGATAACATAGATACTATTTAGATGGTTACTCTCGAATACGTAGTGGGCAGTCTTAAGTCCTATTTACAATACTGCGAGATGCGATACGAGAGTCGCATTCGAATTCGAATGCGAGGGCCCTCGCATTCAGACATCGGACGTCTGTTTACAATGATGCGTCAAAACGCAACGAACAATTGTCAAGTGAAGTGCTAATCATGGGAAATATAAGCCGAAAAACTGTAATTTGTGTCTTCACAAATCTTCCTAAATAATTAATTGAAACACCACTCACAAATTACAAGCTAAAAATAAAAATAATAACAATTTATCTGTCACGCATTGCGGGATGCGAGAGTTTTCCAGATTTTCGAAATTGACTGCGATGCACTTTGCGAGACTCGCATTATTGTAAACGAACACACTGAACTACATGTTACGGAAATATTTTTGACAGTTCATGCGCTCTCGTTTTCGAACAACGTATCGCATCTCGCAATATTGTAAATGGGACTTTATTGTGTAGTCATCACTCGTGCACTGTTTTGATAAAATTTAAGGGGGGATAAGTGAAATGAAACACTCCTGTATCGGGCACCACATCTCTCATCCAAAGTGACTGTTCACATTGGCGAGGGGATGAAAGTCCTCACCATGAACATCATGTTCACATTTTCATGGGGTTGAAAAACTTTTTGACAAGTGGAACACTTGAATCGGAGCATTTTTAATTTTTAAATTTGAGCAGTTGGCTTGAAACATACTTTTTTTCCTATTCTTCACACTTCCTTGCTCATCAACGATCAAAACTAAAATGAAAAAATATGTCAGAAATGGAACGATATGGAAAAATACGATGTGCTTCACCCGAAAATCCACTTTAGAAATGGATTTTCGGTGGAAGTAACCCTTCTTCTTCCCACTTCAATAAAAAGCGTTCCCTCTCTTTCGGACAATCTTCCTGCCCGCGCCAATGTGAACAGGCACAAATGCTCATGCACGAAGTTCACAACTCAACAATCGAACTAATAAATATAAAATGTAATAGGGGCGGAATATTTTGGTTGTAGAACGTGACCTTCCTCGATTTTTACTGTTCTCACCTCACCTTACATACTACCGACATGGCAGATACCCAGTTTATCCGACAGCTCAATGTGCGTTTAAGGAATCCACATTGGTTCAATACCCTTAGAAATGCTGCTGTTTATATGAAATGATCCAAAATGAGCGAGAGAAAATTGAGAGAAGTTTAACAAACAGCTGGTTGAACTGACACTTGACACTAATACTGATACACTGTTATTATTTCTTTGTCTTTCCAAATATTTCGTTTATTTAAATACACAACTAATACCTGCCCGATGATGAAAGAATGAGCGTGGGAGAGTAAAATGTTTCTATGCGATTTGAAAATGTTTGTATGATATTTCAAAGCCGTTACAAATGTTCAATGCGTTTTAAATATAAGCAGGAATGAACGTATGCGTGTTGATTATTTCAATTTGAAGTGGTGTTTATATGAGCGTATTGAACCAATGCGGATTGCTTCAACGCACATTGAGCTGTCGGATAAAATGGGGAATATAGGGTCATATAAAAGTTTTAATGTCAGACCATCTGCTAACACTAGGTTATCATGTAATTTACTGATACCTATCAGTTCTTGATTTCAATTCATTTTAGGATTTTTATTTAAAAAGTAACTTCGCCAGTTCGGCGACGTGCGGTGCAATACAATTTAAGTCGTTTAGACGAGAGATTTTCGAAAGCGACAGTGCGACGTGGCTCTGTGTATCGCTAGGATATTTTGCAAAAAAAAAAACAGATAAAAAATAAACTGCGACCGATGTGTCTTCGGTGCCGATTGCAACGTTAAATAAGTTATGCGAACTAAATAAAACAAACCAATCTAATGCGTTTTAAAATGTCTGCATTTACTGTACTGTCACCTTTCTTTCTCAACTTGGAATGACCAACGTTTTCTTCTTCATCCATAATGAAAACTTTCCTGGTCCAGATGATTTTTGAAGGCCAATCTTAATCCGGTCAACAAGCCCTTTCGTAATTGCGGACTTTCTATGCAGCTCCTACAAATCGTATAGAAAAATTCCCCGCTTAATCGCTTTCTCACCAGTGTCAGCTGGAATAATAGCCACCAACACATGTAATACATACTCATAGCTGGGCTATGCTCTGAGGGCGGTGTCGTGGGCGGAGCCGATTGGCAAAAACATAACATTTTTTTTTTTGAAGCAGTTTTTCTACTATGATGAGTGCTTTCGTCTACTCGTACGCGTCATGTTCCTGCTGCTCCCCTGAGCGTCCAATTGAATAATAATTAAAATCTCACTTATTTTTGGCAAAACAAAGTGAAAAAAATTTTCCATTTCAAAACAAAAGCAGTTTGACAGTTTTCACAAATTTTCCCGAACACATTTCTTGCTCTAAATTGGTCAAAAGAATTCCTCTCTCATTTCGCTTTCTTCTGCGAAAAACTACGAAAAATATGAGTACGCGAACGGATTTTGGACTGTTTTTCATAGTTTGGACAGTGCGCGACCAGATTTAGCTCTGTTTCCATTCCAATTGAACAAACAACATGTAAGTGAGACATTTGTAATAAACTGTAAGCTTAAAGAGAGAGAGAGAGTTATGTTTATTTATACTTTATATAATGATTTTAAAGGTGTAGGTGAAACTTTTAATAAGAGTGTATCTTCTATTTGTTTTTTAATTTGAAAACTTAATGAGTATACATCTAGAAAAAGATAACAAAAATTAACAATCTTTCGTTTACAGTAACAATTCCGTAAATTCTTCGCGACCGCCAAACTATAGTACTTACCGCACAAAAATGGGGGGGACCCGTAGAGTTGACTGAGTTTGCTGAGAAGGACAAGTGTATACGTTCGTCAGATAAAGAGACAGCAATATGTTAACTGCGGAGGCGCCTCAGAGACGTAGGTTATCCTTCTAGGGTTATATTGTACGAAAATCATATTCAATGCACTTTCTTGCAGTGGAAAGCTTTTCGTTAAATTTTTTAAATTACCAATTAAAAAAAACGGAACGATAATATTTGATTTTGGTAACGCTGTGGAGGAGGAACATTAAATTTCCCATTTTGAAGCAATTTAAATAAATTTGACCCAAAAAAAGTACCACCATCACTCTGTTTTGCTCTTCCACCCAGCTCTTTGAAAACTCCCAAATATGTAATGCAAAAGAACTATGTTGATACCTAACAACCTGCAGATAATAGTACGTTTACACCGACCCGAAATTTAACATTTCGAAATGAAATTTCGGAATTTCATTTCACCGCTTACATTGAACGCAAAACATTTATATGACAGCTACTGTCAACTACTGATTCGTAATTTTTGTTTCAATTTCCTCCGGTGAAAACTCCTCCCCTTTATTTTTAAACAAGAGCGACATCTCTTTATGTATATGCCCTTTTGTTGTTCTCCCGGAGCCGAACAACATTTTCTTCTCAGTATTCAACATTAAACTCCTCGTCAGCGACTTCCCTCTTCCTCCTTTTCTTACATTTTTTTTTGGTCCATTTGGTTGAGGCACATAGTCGTTAATGATTGTAAATATTAGAACATATGACTTCTTTCAAATTTGTTTTTGTCAGCGCTGAATGACGTGCGGAACAATTAAAAAGGTTTGTTCGATTTGACAACCTTCTAAATGCAGAGACGAAATGCATCATTTCACTGAAATTCAACATTTTGAAATGCTGGAAATTGTATGAAACATTTCGTCTGAAATGTTGAATTTGTCCGAAATGCTGAATTTCGGGTCGGTGTAAACGGTGCATAACCATGAAATGAAGAACATTGTTTAATTTGCTACGAACCTTTCGGAAAAAGTTTCCCCGGTGAACACTGGATTCAATGCATAACCAGTAAGAAATGAGCTCACACTAGGTGCAGTAAGGCAACATTTCTTATTATGTTTGCATCAATTGTGATTCAGATTAATCGGCTATTCTTTTCGAAATTTTCTAAAGTATGAAGTCTCTTTGTATGTTTATTCTGATTGTTATTTTTGTATTTCTTAAAATTGTAGAAATTAGCTTTTATGTTTATTTTGAACTTGCTTTCATTTTCCAATTGCCAACACAATTTTTTTAATTGTTACTGTATCTACGAGATCTACTATATCTCGCACATAACAATTCATATTTATTGTTATTGTTGTTTATTAAATAAAAGGTACATATGTATAAATAAAATAAAAAAACGGATTGTTGTTACTTTTTACCCCTGATAGTGTTACAACCAACCCCAGAGACGGGATTGAATGTAACAGCTATGAAATTTTATAAAATACCATATTTTAAGAAGTTCAAAGTCGAGATCTGCTAATATTCTAAAAGCAGTTTATAGCCAAAGGATTAATCTTTTCAATGACCAGTTTTCATTTGAATAATCTGCATCTGATAAAGGCTCACAGTCAATGTTCTAAAAATTGTTACAACCAACCCCGGTCTCCCCTACGTTCTGATATGCGTTCTACCCGGGTCGAACAGCTTCTGGAGAAAAGGTTAAATTGGTTTGACAGAGTTTTGATGGACCTGATTCTGATGGCAAGGTGGATCTCAATTCAGAAACACCTGGGGGATGTGGAGCTGCCACAAGTGGTTATTGTTTTTCCAGGTCCTATTTTTTCAGTAGTAAGACTGCTTGTACCAGGTTTAGATAAAGATAGTGGTATGTGAAGTGAAGGTATCACTCCTGGCTGTACATCTCCAGAGTTTAGGACTCCTTCATCTAAAGTTACTGAATTAGGGTCAGCTGTGGTCTATCGGTGTCAAAAGATGATAAAAAATCGAAGTCTTGGAAGCTGTCTCTGTTAAAAGGAACAATGCCAGTTTTTTTTAATCCATTAGTAATGTTAGCTGGGTTCAGCACCAGAGGAAGAGCGGCTCTAACTACAGATGGAATATCATATATGGTCATCGTTTTTCCTGGATTATTACGTAACCAGGCATCTTGTTGATTAGCGCAATAAGTTTTGTAAGCACCATAAACCCCGACGTCTAAGAGTTGCAATTTGTGTGAGCAATGTGGTGGAAAAGATATCATTAAATCACCATTTTTCTTAGCTTTACCAATAACACCTATATCTAAATGGGAGCTATGGTTGTCAAGCAATAAAAGCACCGGCTCCGAAGCAGATGGTTTTACATGCATTATAAAGTGATCTATATATCTTGTAAACTGTGTGCTTGTCATCCAAGCATTACCGGCTCCTATGCACTCTGGGGGTCCACCACGAATAAAGAAATCTTTATATTTAAGGCAATGAAAGATAAACATGCAGGGAATCGAGTTTCCAGAAGCGCTCACCGCTGAACAGACTGTAACTAATGTGCCTCTTTCACCAGACGTTACGGATCCAACTTGCTTAGAGCCTTTCTTGGCTAGAACTTTTCTTGGCTTTTGTACTGGAGTAACACCCGTTTCATCGCAGTTCCAGATGCGGGATGGTCACAAGCTATGCTTTTGCATTAGCGAAGGCAATTGGTCGAAGAAAGGATTAAAGGAAGTAGCTCATGTTTCAACCTGCCCCAGGCACATGTTTCCTTTAGTCCCTACATAGAAATTGAACGTTCAAAGAACAATCATAAAGATCCCTGAACTTCTACAGTATCGATAAGTATATTCATTCACAGGTAAAATATGAATGTATTCACAAACCAACAACAAAATATCGCCTAGAACGTGCACAAAAGAAAACCAAAAAGAACAACAAAAAAAAATGTTACTTTCCCGGTGCTTTTCACAGCTACACCTACAAGGTCTTCCAACGACTGCCAAACGAAAACTGACTTGTATGTTGCGGTAGCTATGGTCAACGCAAACATTTTTCCCTTTTAGACATTTTTATATCTCTATCATGACACCTTTTTTCGAGGCTGTTACAACCTGCCCTTGTTACAACCAGCCCCATTCTCCCCTATATCAAAATTAATTGTTGTTAACTTGCTTGGATAAATAAATAAATATGAAGTTCCGTCCATTTTGTCGATGGGAGCGTGCATTCCTGATGACAACATACTCGTACTCGTATAGTTGGTTTTGCCCTTATTCACATATAAACTGTTTTCTGGCACTCCTGCTCACTGTATTCTACCAATACAATAGTTGTGAGTATCGATCTGAACTTCTTGGGTTTTTATTAGGATCTGTCGCCTTTTCAATATGAATATCGAGCACTCGCACGATACGGTAGAGAAGATCTTGTACGCGAAGATATCGAAACTAATGCGGCTTAGGGGCACACATTTCTCCGACATAATATTGGAAGTGAACCAGCTCCCGCAGCCTTGGCATACAGACGTTGTTACTGTGTTTAATTTAAGAAACTACCATATTATCTTTACTACATGGAGGGTTGCAAGAAAATCTTGGCTTCTTTCACCTAGGTTGCCTATTCAACAATAGCTCATTCTAAAAGATAGTGGAAATTTATGTCGTCGTTTAACAGTCTGCAGAAAGTGCCCGTATCTATGAGTCTTCGGTGCAGGTCTTGTTGGAGGGACGCGTTCTTTTTACCTTTAAGAACTTCAAATGCATCTCTTTAACCGGAGATTGTATGATAGTTCTTGTTTCTTGTGTGATGAAATAGACGTACTTTTAGTTTTGAAGTCTAGTCGGATGTAAGTCTACCACAATTTTCTGCATTGAACTCGTGTCCATTACCTTGGAAAATATACTATCATTTGGAATAGTCGCTTTGGGTTATCTTCTCTGGTATACAATCATTGTTTGTTCAACGTTACCGTTGCAGAGACCGTAGACATAAGCCATGTCTGCGCACTCTTGTTGTGAAAAGTCCTCCATAGAGTTAATTTCTTGATAAAAAAAACTACATTCAATATATTATACTTGTAGCTATGCAAATGTTTTATACTTCTTTTTTTAAGAGATTTGTTCCACATTTTTTGTTTTTAAAAAAGTACATGAAGGTCTCTTTCTGAGGCTTAAAGTAAAGGGTTAACACACCTGAATCGGCCCCTTCTTTATTTATTTGACGTTGATGGGCCACAGAATTAACCTTTTTCAAAAATTTTGCATTTTGATTGCACGGTGTAATCTTAGAGTTATTTAAAAAATTTAAAATAAAGAAATTTAGGTTAAGGATCTCCCTCCCCTTGATATTTCTACATATGTATGTACATATTTATATCATATTTTAAATTTTTTCATTTTAAAAATAATTGGCCTTTGAGACCTTTGCGCGCTGAGCGTCTTTGGACTCTGGTCTTATGGACATGGTACCTGATGAAATGACACCAGAACTCTTATAACTACGAAATCGAGTTTATTATGGTTTATTCTTTATTTTGTGCTTTGTGTTTCGGTAAATCCAATATGTCAACCACGCGGCAACAAGCAATCAAGGGGAAAATTTCATTATCCACCGCATTTACTCCAGATAGACCATAGATTAACTAACCTAGATGTCAAACTCTACTAATACTTTTGCAAACCCTTAACTTTCGCACAGACACACTGTAAGTGAATTCCAACACTTTTGCATCTCTGTAACTTTGTCAAAATTTGCTAGAAACAGTTTTAGATACAATCAGTTCAATTGACACCCGGTAAAGTGCTTTCAGCGCCCCTTGGTGGCATTATTTTTACCTCCACGACTGGACAGATTTTGGCCGGGAGCAAAATCATATGTAAAGTTTAATTTCGGTGTGGAACAAAATAAATAAATTAGTTAAAGAATTTATTTTTGCCTGATAGGAATAAAGTTGAAATGTCGAGAAAAAATACGCGAGTTTCGAAATAAGTGCTTGTGAAGTGTGTAGATGGGTTAATTTGACTAGAATCGTGCTTTAAAAAATGTAAACAAAGCACTTGTGAAACACGAAGAAATTGTTGTGTTGTTACTTTTCCGTTAAATATTTAGTGAATACTGTGTAATATAGTGATTTTTTGTTAAATATATGGTTAAACAAATCAATAAAACAGTGAAATGCTGCTGAAAATTCGCATAGTTGGAATACTACACATATGTATGTATATGCATATACTCATAGCAGAATATTTTAAAAGGACTATTTCGTTTGGTGAAAGTGAAAGAATACTGAAAGCTGGTTGCAATTACTCTCTTGCACTTGATCCTGCTTCAATTATAACTTAAGAACCAAGCCAATTTGCACCAACTTTTCAGTTTCACCAACTGAAATATTCCCCTTGAAATAATATTGCTGTAACATTAATAGGATTCCATCTATAAAAATTTTAAGTTCCATTTCATTGTCTTTATTGACTTGTTTAGAAATATATTAAATAAACACTTTATATTATTCACTACGAACTTAATATTGAATAGAGAAATAACAAGAAAAACAATTTATTCGCGTTTAACAAGTGCTTTGTTTACATTTTTTAAAGAACGATTCTATTTAAACTATCCCATCTAAACACTTCACAAGCACTTATTTCGAAACTCGCGTATCTTTTCTCGACATTTTATCCCAACACGTATTTGAAAACAAAAATTTCTTTAACAAAATTAATAATACGAGTATTATTCCGTACCGAATTTTCACTTTTCATACGAATTTGTTCCCGTCAACGATCTGTCAGAAATTTATATAGTCGATATAGTACAAAAAATTTCCGCCAGAATTTTCGTTCCGAGTCTCAATAAAGTCCGCTTTCATACGTCGCAAGTTTCGAAAGATTCAAATGAGTGCAAAAGAGAGGGATAATGAAACAAAAAATACCCAATTAACCAAATTCCCACTGCATGTGGGTAGCAATTTCATTGCAAGTTTTTGACATTTCTTTTTCTCCTTCTTCTTTCTTTTTCGCATTTGCTTCATTACTTCTTTCGCTGTGTTACGAGCACAACATTTCAGTATGGCGGATGAACTGAAATGGACCAAAGAATTAACAAGGGGGCTCATTTTCAATTATGAAAGACTGAGCGCCAAAGATGAAATGAAAGAGAACTGTCAAATAACATGCAAACTCAAAGAAGGGGAAAGTCTTCATGTAGAGTTGCGCGCATCATAACCAGAACATGCGCATTTCACACTTGCGACGTGTGAAAGCGGACAAAGGAAAACAAACGAAAAAACATGCGTGGAGAACAAACACAACAAAATCAGACACTTGTGGGAGATGTGGTCAACGTCATCGATTTAAATGCCAGCTATAGGAGTAATCTGTAGGAAGTGTAATAAGCCAAATCACTTTGCGCAGATGTGTTATTCGAGCAAGCAGGTTAACACCGTTGAATTATACGACGAAGACATTGCAGAAAGTACTACTCGTAATACATCATCAAATGAAGATCTATTTGTCGGTACTTTGTCATCTGAGAAGGAAGATCTGAAGGCGAGCAGTAGTAGTAGTTGGTATTGTAGTATAGAAGTGAATAAAAAAATTGTCAAAGTGCAGTTGGACACCGGTGTTCAAACTAATATTATTTCACTAAAAACTTTTAAAGAACTTGGGTTTAAAGCAAATGCATTCCGTCAAACTAAAACAAATGTCTTAACTTTTAGAGGTGAGAGACTCGCGGTGAAAGGTGTAAGTAACATTCCGTGTGTTATAAAAGAAAAAATCAAGACAATAATATTTCATATTTAAATTGTCAAACAGTATTTGGTTTGCCTACTTGTGTCCAACTCAACCTAGTTAAGCAAATGAATTCTTTGTATAGTTAAAAAAGAGAGCATGAACAAATAATTTTAAATCAATTTTCTGGTGTGTTTCAAGGAATTGGCTGCTTAAGTGAAAAGTGTAGTTTTCGTCTAAAACCAGGAGTTCATCCGCCTATCGAATATGCAAGACCATTAAAACAAGAATTAGGAAGGTTAGTAAAATTAAATATTATTGTGCCGGTCTATGAGCCCTCGGAATGGGTTAATCCAATTGTTATTGTCAGCAAAGCCAACGGTGAATTAAGATTGTGCCTTGACCCAAAACAACTAAACAAAGCAATATATGGACCATATTTTCAATTTCCTACCATAGAAGACATTAAATCTAAATTAATTCATTGCAAAATATTTCTCTTCTCTCAATGCAAAGTCAGGGTTTTGGGCTGTTCCACTATCACATGAGTTATCAATGTTAGGCACATTCATTACTCCATTCGGACGCTATAGATTCTTACGTTTGCCATTTGGCATCAATGCAGCTCCGGAAATGTTTCATGCCCTTATTACCAAGCTCTTTGGAGACATTGAAAACGTGGTTATATATGTTGATGACTTTTTAATTTACGCAAAGACCCAAAGTCAACATGATCTTGTATTAAAACGTGTGCTTGAACGAGCAAGAAAAGTAGGTTTGAAATTTAACAAACTAAAATCCGAATTTAGTGTTTCACATATTAAGTTTTATGGTCACATATTTTCCGAGGAGGGTGTCAGTCCTGACAATAAAAAAATGCAAGCTATATGCGAAATGCCAACTCCACAGTCGGTTCCCGAACTGCAGACGTTTCTAGGCATGGTCTATTGAAAAATGATTGAACTTGGTTGTGGACAGAAAATCATGAGAAAGAGTTTCAAAGCCTAAAGAAATGTATTTCAAACTGACCCGTTTTGTCTTATTTCAATATAAACCAACCATTAGTTCTCTCAGTCGATGCTTCCAAGGATGCGATGGGAGCTGTATTATACCAAAATAATAAACCAATTGCTTATGCATCAGCCACATTTACAGATCCACAAAAGGCATATGCTCAGATCGAGAAGAAGTTACTGGCGATCCTGTTTGGATGTGTAAAATTTCACCAATACGTAATTGGTCAACAAGTGACAGTAGAAACTGATCACAAGCCCCTTATCAGTTTGGCCCTCAGCTGCAAAGGGTGTAGATATCTCAGCCAAACCATATTTTCCAATAAAAGATGAAATTCATTATAATGGCGGGCTCCTACTAAAAGGAAATAGCATCATAATACCCACTAGGCATAGAAGTGATACTATCCATGAAGATCATCTAGGAATTGAATCATGTAATAGATTGTCAAGAGGTGTTGTTTATTGGCCACAAATGAAAAAAAGACATTTCCAATGTTGTTTCGAATTGCGACGCATGTATACGAAATAGAGTGGCAAATCAAAAGCTTCCCTTAATGCCTCACGAGGAAACGGCCTTGCCGTGGAATAAAGTAAGTGCAGATCTCTTTTATTTTCAAAAGAACTGTTATCTTCTAGTAGTGGACTACTTTTCTAAGTATATAGAGATGGCTCAACTTAATAAATCCTCCTCAAGTCAGCAGGTAATAACAGCATTTAAATCAATTTTCGCACGTCACGGCATACCTGAAAAACTTATTTCAGACAATGGGCCACCATTCAATGCCCAAGCGTTTTGTGAATTTTGCGAAGAATGGGGAATCGACCATAACACGTCTAGTCCATATCTACCCCGTTCGAATGGCCTATCTGAAAGGTCAATTAAAACCATTAAATCACTCTTGATCAAATGTTTCGAGAGCAAGTCAGATCCA
Source organism: Volucella bombylans (assembly GCA_949129095.1). Classification (NCBI taxonomy): domain Eukaryota; kingdom Metazoa; phylum Arthropoda; class Insecta; order Diptera; family Syrphidae; genus Volucella; species Volucella bombylans. The sequence continues at coordinate 102,621,163 of OX422144.1, read as the reverse complement.
TATATACGAGTAGCTCTACTCCAATACCGCACCACCCCGAAAGCCAATTTTCTTTCACCGTCAGAGTTGTTGATGTCGCGTAGATTGCGAACAAAATTACCAAACATAAAAAAACATTCTATACCCTATTAAAATTGATACTAAAAAGCATGCATTAAATAAGCGAAAATATATTCAAAAAATGAAACAATATTATGACAAAGGTACTAAAAGGCCTATCCCCGTAGATTGTAAAGATAAAGTTTATTTCAAAAAAGATACTAATGCACGTTGTTCACCAGCTACTATTGTCAGTAAATGTAAAGAACCGCGATCTTTCATTGTAGAAGACGTTGACGGCACTAAATATCGTAGAAGTCGGGAACATATTTTAAAAATACCGCAATCAGAAGCAAATCAAGAAACAAAGAAAAAAGATGTAGAGTCGTCGTTGTATCGGGATGTAAATTTAGAACCGCCGTTATCTTCGGATTTGAAACAAGAAATCGCGGATGATGATAACGCGACGGTTGATGCATCAGTTAGAACACGATACGGTAGATTAGTGAAGCCACCTCAACGATTTTCACCATCAGATAATTCAACACATCACATTCAAGTAAACTGAAAATGAATTTGAATTGCTTAAGTATACTGAATTTATATCTATTATCATAATTGAATTTTGTTGTTAAAATACTCGATCAAAAAGTAAAAAAAAAATTTAAGGAAAAAGATGTTGTGAATGTATAATACGTTATTAAGTATTTATGGATATGTACACGATGTCACATATACATATTACGTACGCTCGAGGTTAAGTTAAGTAACCATTTGTATTAGCATGGCCAGTCTACTTAATAAAGTCTTGAAGTAAAGTCGTCTCTGTAATTACTCTAATGAAGTTCATAACAATACGAGTATCTTTGTAGATTCTAGAGCTGATGTTATATGTGTGAGCAAAACTTGGCTTAAGACATTAGAGAATGATAATGATTATGAGAGGTTATATGTCATCCGTGGTTAGAAGTTAGCCCCGCACAATAGAATCACTGCAACTACTGGCGGTGGAATCGCAATATAAAGAGTTTTCCAATAGGGACTTGACAACTTTGAATTTAGTTTGTGAACGCACTCTTTCACTAATCATCAAACTGTCACTGTCAATTAATTCAGTAAACTCAACATTTTCATCATGGTAAAGTACACGAATGAGCAACGTCTGCAAATTACAAAAATTTTCTACCGAAATTCGGAGTCGGTGACTGCAACTCCAATTTTCGGTCGGAATTCTAGCCCTAGTAGACAGGCAAAAACCAGTTTAGTGCAAAAAGTTGAGTCTACATATTCGTTGTGTGATGTTGCCGTGTAAGTGAGACAACGGGTTGGTCGAAGTGTCGAAAATATCGCTGCCGTTCAGGCGTCCGTAGCAAACGATCCAAATCAGTCAATTCCACGGCGTTCTCAAGAATTGGGCATCGCTCAGACTACATTATGGCGTATTTTGCGTAAGGATCTTGGTTTACACCCATACAAGATCAAGCTGAATCAAGAATTGAAGCTAATGGACCATTTGAAGCGACGTACGTTCTCCGATTGGGTTCTGGAGAAGATGCGCCAAGATGATGAATTTCATCGCAAAATCATCTTCAGTGACGAAGCTCATTTTTGGCTCAATGGGTTCGTCAATAAGCAAAATATGCGTTATTGGTCGGGTGAAAATCCACATGTGCTTCATGAATCACCACTTCATCCACAAAAAATAACTGTTTGGTGCGGTTTGCATGCCGGCGGCGTTATTGTGGCATATTTTTTCGTCGACGATAACGACCGTCACGTTACTGTGAATGGTCAGCGTTATCACGCCATGATCACCGATTATTTTTGGCCCGAATTGGAAGATATGGACTTGGACAACATTTGGTTTCAACAGGATGATGCCTCAAGCCATACAGCACATGCTACAATCGATTTATTGAAGAGTAAGTATGGTGAGCGTATTAACTCAAGAAATGGGCCAGTCGATTGGCCGCCTCGTTCGTGAGATTTAACTCCACTTGACTATTTTCTGTGGGGCTACGTTAAGTCATTGGTTTATGCCAACACGCCGTTGGAAGAGCTCAGAGCCAACATTGAACGCGAAATAGCGGTCGTTTCGGCCGAAATGTGTGGCCGAGTCGTTAAAAATTGGGTCCAAAGAATCGACCGCTGCAAGCATGCCCGCGGTGGCCATATGAACGAAGTCAAGTTCCATTCATAAATGTTGTGATTGTACTTCAAGCCGATAATAAAGTTTTTGAAATATCTCAAACGGTTTGCGTTTTATTTAAAAAAAAAATTGTCAAGTCCTTATTGGAAAACCCTATACATTGCGTCTCTTTCTCGTTTACACCACCTGACTCTAGAACACTCTTCCTGCCACTATTAAGCAAATAATAGATGCAAAGCAATTTAAAAGACTCAGTTCTTACTTTTACTCCCGAATAAATCGAAATAAATTGAAAATTGAATTGGTTTCGTCCAGAATCTGAGCCAGGAAAGAACATCGCAATGGTGTCTTTGTGAAACCTGTATTTGAAGACTTTCTGAGCACATATCTCATTTTCTAGCTAATTCGAGAATGTAAGCCTTCTTTGGACGCAGTCAGAAGGCTGATGTCACTGAGTCTAGTTTGGGTCGCATTTCAGAATGGGATGACGGAAAATGAGGTCCCAATGAACTTGCTAGTCAAGGCTCAAGTTGAGCTTTTTAGTACCCGAGCCTACATTGAAACTATTTATGTCCTCGGTTGAGACTACTGTTGATAGTCAAGTATCATATGAGCATTACTGCACCTAACATGACTCTATAGGATGTCGGTACAAAAAAAGAATGCTTCCTAAGTGTGCTAGGTATAAGTGACACAAGATTCTGCGATGCTTGCTGAAAGAGTGATGACGGCACCGCGAAGCACTAATTCTGTGAGTGTACGGCTTGCGCTTGCATAAGTTATTTGGGGTTAAACGCTTACAGATACATTTTAGTAATACGAAGATACGAATACCAGTGGTCCAATGAGTGCTCTGTCCCGAGAAAAAATATTTTTTAAAGAATATCTGATTCTGATATTTTGTCTGCTTTCATAAGTCAGATCGTATGTATTTTGAAAATTACAGGCTTAATGAGAAAAGGTCTGATGGTATTTAAATTGGCTAGTATTGGGGTCTCACTTTTTAGTTATAAAAAGAAGGGGCTACTTGCATGTGTTTGGGAATCAAAGGTTAAGAATTCAAATGTTTTCAAAACCTAAGGACCGATAATGCCACCAGCGTGAAAATCACTTTGAACAGTGCACTTCTGTAGGTATTATTGAGTTTCACACGTCTCTTTTGGACTTGTCTCATTCCAGAAATGACTATTTTGCTTGTTCACAGAACGATTGGACCAAAAGTAAGCCTCGACACTAAACATGACTTATCGTGCGAACTCCGGTGGAAAACCATGGTCTCGTGGCTTCTGGATCTTCCGCCACATTACCACTACCATTGCGGCCATAGTTTCTTCTGAACAAGCATAACGTAATAGGCATTGTTATCATAAATTCTGATATTTTAGTCACTTTCTGTCCTACAAACCGAGAAATTGAATGTACCTGTGTGATTGTTCAAATTTTCATTTTCAGCTTAAACTGGTTATTATAAAGGTTTGACCAGTCTGGACATTTTTCCAACAATGTTATAAAGTGATAGAAATTATGATATGTACTACAGTGTTCGAATCAATCGATGTCAACGATTCAATCTCCGGTAGCTGTAACTTAACTAATAGAATAAAGTAATAAGCCAGCACTAATTAAAAAAGAAATAATGTACATGTCATACTCTGTTTTAATTTATCGTACTATGCACACAGAAAATATTGATGTCAGGAAATTTAATTGAATTTCCTAATATTGATTCAATTTCGTATTTGCTCAACAAACATGTCCTTTCGTCCCCAATCTATAGGCAATATCTTACCGAACCCAGTACCACTAAACACAGTACAGTTGAATTCAAGATGTCTCCCAAAAGACAACTGCAGATATTACTCCTGATACTGAAGTCTCTTGGTATCCTTTCGGTCAGTTACGATGAAGTCGAGAAAAGATTTTATTTTACGCGAAAAGATTCGATTTGGATGGTCGTAGCTCAATTAGTTACTCAGTCGACTTTAATCGGTTCTTCTGTTGGAATCATTCTCAGTCCCGATATATTTCGCCTTAGAACGAACTCGCCTACAACAAATTTCTATCTTAAAGTTCAAACCGGTTCGTGTATAGTTATACAGTCGCTTGTTAGTATTTATTTGTATCTTGGTCGTCATAAAAACCTTCATCTGTTTCAATCAATTAATGCTCAAATTCAAGAGTTTCCAAAATCTTCTTTTATTAAAAAAAACACTCTTAGAAAGCATTTATCATTCTATTTGTTACTGTTTTTGATCTACCTTCTGACCATATTAAGGTCCTTCATGGAGGTCGATAATGTGCCGCATATTGGCTTTTTTTGCTTCCTGACAGTGTTTGCACTTCACTTTGCCATCGGAGGTTTTGTGAAAATAATGTTTACTTATACAGTGACTGTGGTTAACTGTGCGATTCGAGGTGTTAATGAAAAATTAGAGAAACATATTGAAAAGTTGAGTCAAGGCCATCAGAAGAAGGGAAAACTTACCAAGTTATTGAGGATGCGTGGGAATTGGCTGAAGACATGTGTCATCGATGTTAATGAAGTTTATGGGATAACAATGTTACTGATCTCGGCTTATATTCTGATTTCAACTCCCGCACAACCATATTACGTGCTGTTGTCTTTAATCAACGACCGAGTCGAAGATAGTGGAAATATTTTTGGAACAATTGAAATGTCGATTTTTTGGATGGTACCACATTTGACGTTGTATATATTTGCAATGTCATCAAATAAAATTCTAATTGAGGTAAGACACTGTGAAATAGAGCACTAAATATTGTATAAGTTCGCACCAGCACTTCTTGTGCATTTAGGAGTAGGTACTCGTATATATATCTTTATTTACATAATTCATACAGTTACAATAATAAGCCTATGTGCAGATGTTTGTTTATCTACGAAATAATTTAATTTCGAAGTGATATTAATAAATGAGTTAAAGTTAAGGGCAATACAAATTCAATCAAATGGATTTAGTCGGAACTTCCAAGCGCGCTTAAACCAATTCATTTACTTCGCAGTGCAATACTCGCAAATTTGTTCATCAAAATCTCGTAACATGTTAGACCCCCTGGAACCAAGGGCAATCACCTGTCCTCTGGTAAGAAAATTCAGAGCAATATGCTTCCTAAAACTAATAAAAACCTTCGAGCGAATTATTTAAGTCCTTTGCTAACTCTTCCCGATACTGACGCTGATGAAATGGGTGACGTTATTTCTTCGAATAAACCCAAAAGTGTACGTGCGACCTATTAAATTATGGTAAAATGTACGTGTTTGGTAGTCATGTCGTGTGTACACACTGCAATACTTACTTCTGCCTGCAATACTTTGATAGATTTTAGGGGGGGATAAGTGAATTGAAACCTTTCTTCGTCCAAATACTAATTATTATCCATGAAGCTCACTATTCGACGATCTCGAACTAATAAATGGAATAGAGACGGAACATTTCGGTTGTGGAACGTGGCTTTCCGTGATGCTTTCCTCCCTTTACTCCTCATTCTTCTCACCCAAATACCATCGACATGGCAGGCTCATGAGTCACCATCTAAACAGGGTCTTAGACCCAAGCCAGTCGTGAAGAAAATATAAAAATCGAGGAAATCACGTTCCACAGCCGAAATGTTCCGTCCCTATTCCATTTTATCATTATTAGTTCGGTCGTTGAGTAGTGACGTTCCCGGATAATAATGAGTATAATGAGGAGGAGATATGCGGTGTCCAATACAGAAGTGTTTGTGCCTGTTTAAATCGGCGTGGGAAGGAAAATTGTCCGAAAGAGAGGAAAAGCTTTTTATTGAAGTGGGAAAAAGAAGGGTTACTTTCCTTCTTGTTCTGAACTGGATTTTCGGGTGAAGCATTACGTTTTTTTTCCATATCGTTCCATTTCTGACATATTTTCTCATTTTAGTTTTGATCGTTGATGAGCAAGAAAGTCTAAAGAAGAGGAAAGAAAGGTATACTTCAGACCAACTGCTCAAAATTATAAATTAAAAATGGTCTAATTCAAGTGTTCCGCTTGTCAAAAAGTCTTTCATCCCCATGAAAATGTGAACACGACGTTCATGGGCACGACTTTCATGCCTACGCCAATATGAACAGGCACATTCAGTTCACTTATCCCCCCTTAAATTTTATCAAACTAATGCAGGAATGAGCACTACTCTGTATAAACACCACATAACATTTTCAATTGACAACTTCTGATTTTAAATAAGAGAGGGAGGTAGTGCTTTACTCACAAAAATATCAATTCAATACACCTTGGACCCATTATTAATTTTTTTTTTATTATTTATTAATACATAATAAATTATATATTAATTTAAAACAAAGGGGGGATATAGCTCTAGCTACCAGGCCTTCAGCTAGTTTTTTAAGATATTTAGTTACATATAAAGGGTCCGCCATCTAACGTTTTTTTTTCAACAAGTGCTTATTTCGTGAATGGTAACACTTAGCTCATGTCTGATTTGACAGATAATTAGTTTTATCCTTCCGGTTAATAATGGAAAATAATTTCATTTAAATGGCTGCTTCGGCTGGCCATGCAGTAGCCTACACGATCGGTCCAATTTTTAATCACATTATCGATTGTGTGCTGCTGTACTTCACCAATGGCTTCACGAATATTGTCCTTTAAAGCGTCAATTGTCTCTGGCTTGTCGGCGTAACACTTATCTTTTACGGCACCCCACAAATAATAGTCCAACGGTGTCAAATCGTAGCTCCGAGGTCCTGTTGAAACCAAATGTTGCCAATATCCTCCTCTTTAATTTTTGTGAACAAAAATTCGTTCAACATGGCTCGATATCGATCGCCATTGACTGTAACGGCCACTCCTTGCTCATTTTCGAAGAAAAATGGCCCAATTATGCCTCTGGACCAAAATCCGCACCAAACAGTGACTCATTTTGGGTGTATCGGCTTTTCAATGTATGCGTACGGGTTTTCTGTGCCCCAAATGCGACAATTTTGCTTGTTTACATACCCGCCAAGATCAAAATGAGCTTCATCTGAAAAGATGTTTTTTTTGGAAAAATCGGCATCATGATTTTCAAAGTAATGTTGCAATATTTCCCAGCGTTGTTCAAGCGTATACGCAACCATATTCGTTCAGCGGAAGGATAAAACTAATTATCAGACGTGAGCTAAGTGTTACCATTCACGCAATAAGCACTAGTTGAAAAAGAAAAACGTTAGATGGCGGACCCTTTACTATCCCAACAAAGTGCTTTACAAGGGAGCTGAGCTAAATAGGATCGACAATTTTCTAATTAATGCAAGAGCAATGACGAGCAATAATAGCCTGATCTTTGGGCCATATTACCTCAATATAATGTACCACGAGAGTACACTTCAAAAGCGGCTCATCTACGACGGGCATGTCGCAGGGCTCCGGAGCTCTTGCGTTTTAACCCTGCAATTGAGGACAGGGATAGGATCGATGCCGAAAGGCAGCCGACCAAATACTGGTGGCTTAAAGAACAGGACAGAGGCGATACGCTCTCCTAGGTCGGTGCGCTACTTAGGTAGCTCCTCTTAGGTATAAGTAGATTAGGGTTAGCTAAGGGGTTTTTGCGGAGGGGCCCGTTATCACGTAGGGGTCCCTCCCAGAGTTGACCGACGCTAGATGGTCTCGGTCAGGTCCCTTAGGTGCATATGCACCATGAAAACGACTGCCAGGCGCAAAAGAAAACGAGTGCTCGTCACCTGGATTATAGTTAAGATAAGTTAAGTTAAAAGATAAAACATCTAAGTTTTTTGATAATAATTTTCTTAAAGAATCATGTACATATGTAAACATGTTGGTTATATTAGCTAAGTCTTAGGATAGATTTCAGGTCGAAAGACATTAGTTGTAGTAATGTTGTTAAGTTTAGAGCGCTCGGTAAGAGCCAGTAAGCTAAATTCAAAAACTGTTGCTGTTAAATTAGAATTAAGCATTTTTGTCTAGTATGTAAGTTGAGATATATAAAGAAAAAATAAAAATGAATTTAAAAGTAAAGAAAAAAGTTTATTAAACTTAAAACTGCGTAACTTCTCTGCAGATCTCGAAAACATCAGTTGTATAGAAGATACCTAGTGACTCCATAGTGGCGCAATTTTCTCACCATATTCATAGTGCAATTAATAATTCAGTTCCAAAAATTGAGAGAAAATACCATCGTATTAAACTTCCTAAATATATTTTAGATGTAAATAAATCTAGAAATCTGGCAAGAAGAAATTGACAGCAATACCGTCATAAAACTTTTAAAAATGAGATGAAATATCTTTATAAACAAATTTCAATACTGGTAAATCTGGAGCAAAACAAAAGTTGGAATAACCAGCTCAGCTCCAGATCTTGGAAAAGAATGCTAAATATTTTTGGAATATCTTCAAGATCATCAAGAACAAAAATAGACAGATTCCACGTTTTCAAAATAGAGTGGACCGTGATCTTGATAAAGCGAATGAGCTCGCCTCCTACTTTGTCAAGAATCACTCAGTGTTTGAACACCTAAGTGCCCCGGTCGCAAAAAGGGTTGTTAATGATAAAACGAATGAGTTTAGTGTATCCTACGTAGAAACTCCGAGTAATACTTTTGTTACTGCATATTATATTCAATTTTACCTAAACAGCTTAAAGGTAAAAAATCAGCATTCTTCAAAATTAAGCTATTTTCCAATTGCATGGAAAGTAGCTAAAGTTACCCCAATTCTTAAGTCTGGCAAACCTCCCAGTCAAGTAAAGAGCTATCAACCAATAAGCCTCCTTAGTGGTGTTCAGGTTAAAATGTAGTCTTACCTTAACAAATTGTAGTTTATACGAGTGGTTGTAACATTATGATGTCGCTTAGATTGATAGAAGGCAGTAACATCAATAGGTCTGTTCGCATACTACGAAAAACTATGAAAATCTACGAAAAACAGTCCAACTTTTTTTTTTTTTTCTGACATTAACAAATTTTTTCTCTGAGAGAGAAGAATTTTACTCCTCCGGATTTGACAGTTTTTACGTATTTAGTCCAAAAAGTACGCGAACCTATTATCTAATCGGAAACCACGCTTCCATATTCCATAAGCTAAATCTCTCTTTTCATTTACAAACCGTCAATGAGGTAAGATCTTTTCTTAGGAGCAAATAAAGCTGTCTTCAATTAACCACTTTGTCTTTTTTCCTTGGGATAATACTCTACATCATTCGAGCAATAAACAAGGGAAAGTCTATACCCCAGCAAGTGGGTTAGGTAAGATCTTTGAAGAAGTTCTCAAAAATAAACTTCTTCAAGTCATAGAAAACAATAATATTTTAAGAAATGGACACTTTGGATTTAGGCGATCTCGTACTACTTTTCATCAAGTCTGGAGAATAAGTAATTGTATGAACAGCAACGATCACTAAACATGTCCACATGGATGATTTTTCTTGATAGTGTATGGCATAACGGTCTTATTTTCAAAATAATTGGGTCACATTTTCCACCGTTTTTATTTAAATTAGTTCCCAACGTTCGCTTAATGTGTTGGTGAATAGTAGTAGTTCTGATGTAAAATATGATGTAAAGTGAACTAAACATGAAGTTAAAAATTATCGCCCCATTGCTAAGCTCTCTCATATACACAAACTCTTTGAAAGCATGTTATACAGAGCCTTAAGCTTCAAATACATGCCTTTTATTTCGTCACGACAAAGGTAGAACCACAAACCTAGTTGAATTCGTATCTTTGCTGCGAGAGCAGCCTTAGAAAATGGCAAAGAAATCGATGTTATCGCAACTGATTACTAAAGCGTTTGATACGATATCTCATCAATTGATATTCTTTTATTAAAATTGATTTCCTCATATCTGATAAACCGTTATTATAGTGTTCGGTTTAGATCCGTTCTTTCTGTTCCACTCCAGGCCCCAACTGGAGTTCCACAAGGCAGTCATCTTGGTCCGCTTCTCTTCATTCTTACTATTAACGATGTTGAGAGGGTCATTACACACTCATCCCTCTACCTTTACGCTGACGACACAAAAAATTTTAAAACTATTTCGTCTCTCCATGACTCTGCTCTTCTTCAAGAAGACCTTGATTTGTCTGCAATCTGGTGCCTCAAAAATTGCCTAGAACCTAATATAGACAAATGTCAATCTATAACTTTCTCACTTAAATGCAACTCGTCTCCTCCCCGACTTTATTTTCTCTATGGTCAACCAATTCCCTTGGTTCAGTCTTTTCAAGACCTTGACATACCTTGATCAAAAATTTATTCAGAAAATTAAAAATACAAGTTTATTCATCTAAATCTATATTGTCCCCTTCGAAGTAATCCCCATCGCCTGCATCACACTCATGCCAGCGCTTGATCCAATCCTCGAAAAATTTTTTATATTCGGTTTTCGGTATGTACTTCCTGCGATTTTTACAATACTTCCTCTCGGCTGCTGAAACGCGTTCCCCGTAGTGGGTTTTTAACTCGATTGAACAGAAAGAAGTCACAGGGAGCCAAATCAGGTGAATTCGGTGGCTGTTGAATGGTATTTGTTGCATTTTTCGTCAAAAAATTACGAATAATGATGGCACTGTGCGACGGTGCGTTATCATGCTACAAAATCCACGAGTTTTCTGCCCACAATTCTGGTCTCTTTCGGCGAATTGCTTCACACAAACGTCTCATAACGCCCAAATAATACTCTTTGTTTACTGTCTGGCCTTCTGGCAAAAATTCATGATGCACCACACCGTTGTCATCCATGAAAACCGTGAGCATTGCCTTCTTTTTTGACTGAAAACGACGTGGGTTGTTGGTCTCGGCTCATTTGGTGAACGCCATTCACTTGCCTGATGTCTTAATTATGTGTCGTACTTATAAACCGACGTCTCGTCTCCAGTAATGTTCCTTTCGACGAATGTGGGATCGGATTCAGCCTCACAAATCATCTCTTTTGCGACGTCAACACGGTCTCTTTTTTGCATGAAATTGAGGTCTTTTGGCACCAACTTTGCTGCTACACGACTGAAACCCAAATCATTAACCAAAATGTCTTGGACGGATCCATAGGCAATGTTCAAGTCCTCCGCTATCTCTCTGATGGTTAATTTGCGGCTATTGACCAACATTTCTTTTACTCCATCAATGTTTTGACTGATTGACTCACGACCACTTTTGAACCGCTCGTGCCACTGGTAAACGACCGTTTTCTTTAGAGAATCGTTGCCGAAACACTTTTCCAACATTTCCAACATTCGCGCACCATTAAATCCGTTTTTTACGCAAAATTTAACACAAGTTCGTTGTTGCAAATTTAAATCCATTTCTAAAATTGTAAAAAATCTCCAACACACACAGAGATAGATGTACTCTTGGGTACGTAAGTTTAGCAAATGTAAAGCTATGACGCTAAGATTTAGAGGGAATATCAACAAAAGATTTACCAACTTAACAAAAAAAAAAAAAAACAGAACTCGAATCGGAACAATGGGAGCGTCACATGGTTGGTTTTCTAACACGTATGTAACCAGATCTCTCTATGTTACCTTTGTTCGCCCCCTGCTTGAGTATGCCAGTCAAGCTTGGTCCTTCTTCCACCGAGTTCATGTTACCCGAATCGATTTGTACTCCGTGGTCTGCCCTGGAACGACCCTTTAATCTTACCTGCCTTTCAGGACCACTTCAAACTTCTCAATATGAATTCGTTAAAAGAATCCCACGTTATAGCTGATATTCAATGCTAACCCACGCAATCTACTATGTAATATGTTGTCCTCGTCTCTTCTATCTACCGGTCCACCAACGAACCAATCTCCCGTATGCTCCGAAAGGTCAGCTCAAACTTCTCCCTTTTTGATTTCCATCTGAGCTCGGTTCCGGAAGACTTTCTGCCGGCAAAATGAATCCAGATTGCAGAAAAGATGGTAATCCGTTGGGGAAATATCAGGAGAGTACGGTGGATTCGGAAGAATTTCAAATCCCAACTGCAACCGTTTTTGCACGGTTACTTGTGAGGTATGGGGTCTAGCAATGTCATGCTTTTCAACCAATTTGGTATGTAATATGTCGATTTCCTCACAATATTTGATAGCGTTCATCGTTTCTCCTGGTTGATGAAATGAAAAGTGGATTGGTCCTTTCGATGTCCACCAAATTGTCACCATAACCGTTTTTGAGTGAAGATCGGGCTTGCGTTTTGGGGGTGTGTTTTTTTTTTTTTTTTTTTTTGGTTTTTCATCTGCATCCAACTACTGCCCAGAGCTTTTAGGATTATCATACAGTATCCACTTTTCATCATAGGTGACTATCCGGTGCAAAAACGGTTCAGTTTAGTTTCTTAATGTAAGCGATGTGCAGATTTCCGGGCGCCGTAGTTAGTCATAGGGTACCCATTTTTCTACCTTTCCTATGAGAGAAAGGTGTCGACTTATTGTTGTTGGGGATACTCCCATGCTTTGTGCAATCTCCGGCAACGATTTCGTTGGGTCCGCATCCATCGTTGCTCTTAAAACATTGTCGTCATTGTCACGTGATGCATTTTTGAGGCTGAAATCTCCTTAACGGAACTTTCCAAACCAACGTCGTGTATGGTAGTGCGTTCGTTTACCGCTACATCTTCAAATGCGTCACTAATGGTTTTTCATTGTCAATGACGCATTATGTCCCATTTTTAATTCGTAAAGGAAGAGGGTTCGAATTTGGGCATGGTAAATAATTCCTAGAAAAAAAATTACGGTACTTGTAACGAACCCTAAAATTCTCACACGTCAAGCACACGTACCACTTTATTTTATAAAAAAAGGAAATTTAACGTTCTGACACAGATGTTCACTCGAGAACTTCTTATTTCTGACTGAGTGAAAATCGGACATTTCATGTGGTATGTAGAACCCAATAAATTAAAGGCACTCATTGTTATGTATTTTCTTAAAAAAAATACCTGGCCAATTGACACAAATTGTTATATGTAAGTTTTTTTTTTTTGTTAAATTTTTTATTGATAATTGTAAGGTTTTGTAGATAAAATTAACTCTGTACATCTCCTGTAGTAATATTTCAATAATTACTAGTACTACTATCTGTACATCTGTTATTATGTCTAGGCTGCAAAATTTAAAAGTCATTTATTTGTTGTCTTCCTATTGTATGCAATAACTTAGTAAATAAATAAATAAATATATGATAGACCTGTGGAAGTGAAGTCACTTATTTTAAGCAATCAATAGATTGGCATTGTAATTTAAGCTCGATTTCGTAAAATGAAGTCTTTTAGTATCCGCATATTCATTTTAAATGCTTTTTAATGCGAATTCAACTTCAATTAGCTAAATTGTTTACAATCATATACGGTATCTATGTATACGAGTATATGGGTGGATCCATTAATCGAGTTCATTTCTCTACTATCGTTCAGTTTTCATTCGAATCTTAGTCGTGCAATGCGTATTCGCAAGGGAATTTTCCTTATTTTAATAGGTCTAAAGTATTTAGGCCTCCTACCATGGTCCCACGATAAGACCACATCTAAATTAGTCTACAACAAATCAGTTTTCTGTATTAGTTCTATACTGATGATCCTGGTCACATCAATGTCCGTAATATATTGCATCTCCCATGAAGATTTGGTATTTGTAACTACGTCCATTACTGCTAATATGTACTCCAAGATAATGCTGATATTTGTGGGTATCGTTCAATTATTTACTCACATTTATGCTTGGCTTAGACGCGAGTGGAGCTTAAGGATTCTCCAGCGCATAATTTACTTTGACAACAAGTATTTGTATTTCGAAAATGTTTTTCGTAAGGACATTAGTTGGTGGTTTTTCCTGATTTTAGTCTTTACATGCTGTGTGGGATTGATAAATGCAATGAATATTATATTTGCACAGCAATATTCAGTATTTCATCTGTCTGCAAATTGGATTCATACGATGCAGCTTATTTCAGGAGGTTTCATCTCGACATATTATGTATCAGTGGTTTTTATCACTAAGCGCATACTGTGTTCAATAAACACTTGTATTTCCAATGTGACGACTTTCAAGAGTGGCTACTATAGAACTGAGTTGAAACAGCTCCTTAGAGAGAGATCTTCGATAGTTGAGTTGTTCTGTCGCGACGTTTACGAAGTGTATGGCATGTACATGTTGTCAATTGTTTGGTATGGATGTCTGATGTTTACAAATATTCCAGTAGCTTTAATGACTTATGTGGATATGAAATATTCTGAAAAATTGCAATTTGCAAATTGGCACATTTTACTTGTAATTACTGTGTTGCATGTACCGATATCTTTGGGTTTTGTTTCGATATTTTGTGGGGATTTCATCGATGAGGAGGTAAGATTTTTTTTAATTATATGTAAGTGAATATATTTTCACCTAATTTCTTTATGTTCAACTTAAATGAATATTGTTTTCGATAATACATAAATTGAATAAATTTGAAATGATGCTTTTGGTAGTAAGGCAGTAAAATGTGATTTTATTGTACAGTTGAGTCGAATACCGATGAGTGCAAACGTTAACCAGTGTTTGAGTGAAAATTTTCTCAAGGAGTTTCCAAGATCTGTTCTATGGACGGAAGTTGACGGAGCGGTAACGCAGTTTTGTGAATTCAAAACTTCAACATTTGCCTATGAACTGATAAAGCTTTTAGATAAATTGGTCACCCAGTATACCACCTTCAAAACAAGCCTTCCTCACATTGTTGGAAATCATCTCATATGCTTCAAGCTCTAATGTTTCAGAGAATGGTCTCGATTATGCATCGAATATGGCTAACAGAACGTTAGCAATCCTACAGAATACCGAGCCGCATCAAAGCCCAACAAGGACTCGCAAGAACTTTGTACAGGATGGTGCAGTACGACCCTGGGAAAAAAAATAATTGGAAATTGGAAATTTTAAGTTTTTCTTACACAGTGAATTTGAAAGACTTATGATAGTTACAAGTCGGCAAACAGCTCAAGGAAAGCTTATCACTTAAAAACAAATATGGCTATTTTCCTGTATTTTTTTGGATCTGAGGGATTAGTATAATAGATGCAGCTGAGGAAGAGGGGGTTTGGTTAATGGGAGCTTATAAAATTAGGATATTTGGCCAATGGGAGAATGTCAATTGAAACTTGCTTGGAAGGCGCAGGGTCAAGGTTGAATGAAACTCTGTTCTGAAGCGACTTTAAGGGTTTAGTGATTGGAGCGAAAAGATTTAATTTCGGGACTCTTAATTTATTTATATGTAGATGGAGCAAAAATGGGAGATGTGAGGGAAATCTTTGAACAATTTGAGTCTTAAAAGACCACCTTGGGTCGGAATGTTGATGGGACTGGCTTGAGTTATGGTTTATATTTTTTTATTTTTTTTTTTTTTTTGCTCCCTTATGATGGTATAATATGCTCTAAAATAGACGTTATATGCTCTAAAAACTATTGAAAACTAGAACAATCACGAAAAGTTAAACATAAAATATTATTTTTGTTAAGATTACGAGGGTTGCCTGAAAAGTTTCCGACCGAACAATGATACAAGACATTTTTTCTCAAATTTTTATTTTATTTTTCTATATAGTCTCCTTGTAACTCTACACACTTCTCCCAGCGATGCTCCAATCTTTCTAACCCTTCCAAATAGTACTTGGCGTTTTTCTCTGCAAAATAATTGCCCCTCATTTGACGAAAATCTCTGTTCTCCGAGCGCAGTTTTTAGATGAGGGATCAAAAAGAAGTCGCTTGGTGTTAGATCTGGTGAATAAGGCGGATGGTCAAGCAGTTCAAACCGTAATTCATGGATAATCGCCATGGCAACCGGTGAGGTGTGAGACGGCGCGTTGTCTTGGTGAAACAGGATTTTCTTTTTCTGCAAATGTGGCCGTTATTCCGCAATTTCTGCCTTCAGCTTGGCAAGTAATGATGCGTAGTATGCTCTTGTAATGGTTTTTCCTTTTTGAAGATAATCGATTAAGATAACTCGTTTACCATCCCAAAAAAACAGTCGCCATCACTTTCCCAGCCGAAAAAACAGTTTTTTGCTTTTTTTTCGAGCCGGCCCGCCCTTTGCAGTCCACTGTTTTGACTGAATTTTTGTTTCGGGCGTATAATGGTGTATCCAAGTTTCATCTACAGTAATTAATCGGCGCCAAAACTCGGATTTATTGCGCCAACAGAGCGTTCGAAATGTTCATTCGAACGCCTTTTTGGTCTAACGTAAGCAAACGCGCGGACAGCTTTCTCATGCCTAAATCTTGATTTAATATGTAACAATCACGTTCTTTGGACATTTTCATAATCTCTACTATCTCTCTCTCTTTAATTCCGCGGTCGTCTAACAGCATTTGGTGAACTTTAGCAATGTTATCGTCAGTGGGTGCAGTTTTTGGGCGTCACGAACGTTCATCATCTCCCAAGCTCTTACGGCCACGTTTAAATTCAGCTGCCCAAAATTTCACTATGGTAAATGATGGTGCAGAGTCCCCATACACAGAGTCCAACTCATTTTTGATTTGCGTAGGCGTATTGCCTTTCAAAAACAAGAATTTAATAACAGCTCGATACTCAATTTTTTCCATTTTCACAAAAAACACTCACATCGACTCACTCTAACGACTGTCAACTAAAAACTGAGCGTCCAAAATGACTGAAACTTCGGTAAGTAACTGTCAAAAGATGCACAACTAGCATTCACTAGCTTTTATTGATGAGTGCCGCTATCTTTACGTTGCGGTCGGAAACTTTTCAGACAACTCTCGTTATTCACTGTGTTATTCACTTAACGTACAAATGTGTTATAAACTTAATGTATATTTTTAGAAAATCAGAATATGTCATTTTTCTTAATAAACCTTTTTTATCTTTTTTCGTTAACCTTCATGTAATGTAATGCGCCCAGGACTTCACAAAGTTTTTTTGCAAGGAAATAATTAATTTCGGCTTAGCATTTGTATAGGGTTTTCCAATTAGGACTTGACAACTTTTCTTTTGTTGTCGATTCGTTGGACCCAATTTTCAACGACTCGGCCACACATTTCGGCCGAAACGGCCGCTATTTCGCGTTCAATGTTGGCTCTGAGCTCTTCCAACGTCGTCGGCGTGTTGGCATAATAGCCCCACAGAAAATAGTCAAGCGGCATTAAATCGCACGAACGAGGTGGCCAATCGACTGGCCCATTTCTTGAGATAACACACTCGCCATACTTAGTCTTCTTACTCTTCAATAAATCGATTGTAGCGTGTGCTGTGTGGCTTGTGGCATCATCCTGTTGAAACCACATGTCGTCCAAGTCCATATCTTGACTTGGACGCCGTGGAATTGACTGATTTGGATCGTTTGCTACAGACGTCTGAACGGCAGCGATAGTTTCGACACTTCGACCAACCCGTTGTCTCACTGACACGGCAACATCACACAACGAATATGTAGACTCAAATTTTTGCACTAAACTTGTTATTGTCTATCTACTACAGCGAGAATTACGACCGAAAATTGGAGTTAACGCTCTTAAAGTTGCAGTCACCGACTCCGAATTTGGTAGAAAATTTTTATAATTTGCAGACGTTGCTCGTTCGTACACTTTACCATGATGAAAATGTTGAGTTTACTGAATAAATTGACAGTGACAGTTTGATGATTAGTGAAAGAGTGCGTTCACAAATTAAATTCAAAGTTGTCAAGTTCCTATTGGAAAACCCTTGGAGGGAGTGCTTCAGAGGGAGTGGCTGTTGCATGAGTCGAGGCTGAAGTTGTTGCAAGTCATGGATAAAGTTCATTGTATAGAGATTTGTTGCTTTATCCAGTTCCTCCAATAACTGTATTGTGGTTGATCTAGTGGATGCCACTTCCTCACTAGTAAATTTATGAATGGATCTGATTTTTTCCATGTGTTCAGCAAGCTTGAGGTATAGCAAAGTGGATTGATCAGCCAGAGTTGTCATAATTTTACACAGCTGAGTTGACGTTGACTGTATCGCTGGTATACTCAGCTTCAATAGCTGCTCAACAATACAAATGGTATCTTGTCCAGAGTTTATCTATAGATGGACAACACATCATATACGAATACTCTAGCAACTCTTTCGGTCAGCTACGGCCGGTCAGTTTACAAACATTTAAAGGTGAATAACTCAGTTTGACACTCCTCTGACTGTCACAACTGACCAGTGGACTGTGGGCACAATTTGATAGGGTTTTGTTCAAAGACTTTATGCGAGTGATTGGGGCCAATCACTTCCAAACCCCGTTTTGCAGTCTGATGGCATCGTTCGTTGAAAGCAGTCCTCACGTGCAATGGATATATTTCCTGGCAATTGGACTCGTCGGACTTCATATATCTCTAAGAAACAAATTATGCTACATCCGCAGGGTCAATACTCAAATTTTCTGCCTACATCAATACATTCGAGGAAGTGAGTTTCAGGCAGTAGACTTCATGTACTCGTAACTTCTACCGAGAGTGTTAGATATTCTGCTATTGAGGCTTCCACTATTGAGCATAGCTCCGTTACTTATCTATGTTAATTTTGTAATGGATCTCCAAGCAGATTAATTGCCGATACGGTTGTAAACCTATCTGACTCAGGCGATCGAAATTAAACATAGAAAGGATGATTTGAAAGGGTGGTATCATCCCAATAAGGAATAAACTATTATCCCGAAATGGAATTTTAATACCTTTCAACACGAATTCATTTTCAATTAACTTAATTGTATAGAATTCCATATCAACCAGATAGATATGGAAAATAAATCGACCAATTGAATTAATTTTCCCATTAGTGTTCAGTTTTGATTCGAAACGTTAGTGGTGCAATGCATATTCGGAAGGGAATTTTCCTAACTTTAATAGTGCTAAAGTATTTAGGTCTTCTACCATGGTCCTACTCTACGTACCATAAAAGTACCTTAATTATATGGAATACATAAAACTATGTATGTCGTTCATGGCATAAGGAATACGACTAAACCTTCGAATGCCCTTCATGGAGAAATTGTATTCTGGTACTCTGTAAAAGCGAAGGTAAGTGATTACAAGCCCTCCAAAATACCCGAGTCTACTCCAATAAGCTTGCTCTCACGTTGAACCACACCGGGAATACAGATACAATAGACTTGGCATAAGGGCAAAGGCAGATTAAGCCCTGGCAAGAGGACTATCTAGATGTTTGTCAAAATAGATTTTGCCTTCTGAAAGTTGATCTTTAATTTCAAGTCGTCGCAATATCACTTACACTTATCGAAGTCACGCTGCAAAAGTACAATAATAACCAGGATTATTGTTCAATTTTGGGAATTGGTTACACCACCGCTCTATTGCAACGCAATAGATAATGTGGATTATTCATTGCATTATTCAATAGTGCTGTGTAAATGTCCACCGCTTCTAGTGGAAGATGTCGAAGCACAATTTTCAGTATCCCATTTCTTACTTCTCAGTGAATCGAAGATCGTTTGGGGTTCTTTCTTCAAAATAAAAAGAGGTAGTTCCCTCTCGTCAGCGATGACATAGCTTAGTTTAGGTTAAACACGGAAGTGAAGGAAATACCATCACGCAGACATTAGTCACCAAAATGGGCCCATCGCGGTTTCTGTGGAACCAATTGAATTTCTCTTCAATGGCAAAAACAGGACATCCAGTTTTCTTGCAAAAGCCAATAAGGCCTTTGAAGTTTGTGCCGTCTATTTTCTCTAGGTTTTCGAAAAAGTATTTCCCCAAATTTTCCTTCGACTCCGCGATATTGCCTCGCATTCACACACTATGTGTGTTATGTCCTAAACAGCTTCCAAATCACCGCAAAATCTGCAGGTATCCGTATCTGACAATTTGAGTCTCTTTGCGTGTTGCCGCAGGAGACAGAGTTCTGTCAGTTTTATTAACTTCCTAGATCTTTTGCCATCAAAAAGCGGCCAAAGAGTCTTGGATACCCTGTGTCCTTCAAGACTTGACCACCTTAGGTTGGCAGTCTCGATAGTGCCCCTCACTATGCAAAGGAGTGATTGGATATTGGCAACCTCACTATTGTCAAATAGTCCTCCTTTTCTGGCTAGCTCGTCTGCTTGTTCACTTCCTTTAATACTGCAGTATCATGGCACCCAGCATAGTCTTGCCCGGTTCTGACTGCATAGTGGCTTGAGCACTGTACGACAGTCCCTGACAGTATCAGAGTTGACGTTGGTTGATTCCATTGCGTTGAGTGCTGCCTGGCTATCGTATAGATAGCGACATCTCTTTCGGATACCGATCTCATCTGCATTAACTCAGCCGCCCTGAGAACCAGCCAGAACCTCTGATTGGAAGACACTGCTTGCGTCCGGTAGTCTTATAGATACTCTTAGTTCTGGGTCTTCTGAGAAGATTCCAAAACCTGTTCCTTCCTCTGTTTTCGAGCCGTCTGTGAAAATTGCAATTTCATTTGACCTGATTATTGCATTTTATCCCAGTCCTCCCTCTCCGGATAAATTATATCGTACAGGATGTCAAAGTTGACCAGGAAGGAATTTCATCCGTTACAATTGGATTGCCTGGCAGTAGCTCCGTTAGTACCGTGCCATGTCTGAAACTACTGCTCTTGAAGTAGCCCAGATTAATGAGTCATATCGCATTGATGCCAGCCAGGTTTTTGATCTGCAAATTAAGCGGTGTTAGGTGCAAAAACGTGTCTAATGCTGCCGTAGAGGAGCATTACAGGAGCACACCTGTAATAGCTATGGAAGCTGTTCTTTGAACAGCCGCTAATTTTCTATAAATCGTTTTCTTGTGTGTTGCTTTCCACCATACTAGTGCGCCATATGTAAGTATGGTTCTTACCACAACGGTTTACAGCCAATACACCATAGCAGGTTTTAAGCCCCAAATTTTTCCCACTGTTCTTTTGCAAATGAAAAGAGCATTATATGCCTTTTTGATTCTTTCCGCTGCGTTAAGATTCCAGTTCAATTTTTTGTCCAGAACCACACCCTTTAAGACAGTTCTACTTAAGTTCCATTAAGCTTTGGGAGTTTGAATTGCCGTGTTTCGTACTTTTTGGTAAAAAGAACCAGTTCCATTTTGCAAGGGTTGGTATTAAGACCACACTTTTTGCCCAAGTGCTGATCGTCTTCAGGGAAACCTACATAATGTCGCTTAAATTATTTAAGTATTTTCCCTGCACTAATATGACCACGTCATCTGCGTATGCCGTGGCACTTATACCTATTGTACTGAGCCTTTTGAGGATGTCATTGATAACCAGCACCCACAGGAATGGGAATATGACTCCACTCTGAGGGGTTCCCGTGGTTACGGACATTCTGACCGAGCTTTGCCCAATGGAAGAGTTTATTTTCTTGCTTGCAAGCATGTTGCACACCCAGTTCGTAGTGCCGTATTCAATGTTAGCGTCTACTAGAGCATTTTTAATAGTTGCGCACTCCACGTTATTGAAGGCTCCTTCAATATCGAGGAAGGCCGCCATCGCAAATTTTCTAAAGTGTGGACTCTTCTCTATTTTCCCCACCACCTCGTGCAGGGTGGTTATCTTTCATATATGCATGCACTCAGTCAATACACCATTACTGCATCTATTCCTAATGTGAATCTCCGATAGTCGCTCCAGGCATAAATGATGACAGACTTATTGGCCTGAAATCTTTTGCTGTTATATGCCCCTGTTTGCCAGCTTTAGGTATAAAAACCACCGTGACTGCCCTCCAACCCTATTTTTAGACTGTGTCTAAGAATTTCCATAATTTTTTCGATTGCTACCTCCGGTGCTTTCTGTAGCATAATAGGTAGAATACCATCTGGACCGGGAGATTTGTACAGTTTAAAGGACTAGATTTCCCACCGTAATTTTTTTTTATTAATAAGAACACCTACCATATTTCCTCTTCGGAGAGAGAGAGATCAATGTTCTCAGTGTGCTGTAGCATGCCAGGGTCGCCTGACACTGTGGATCCCGGATACTGCGGTACTTCTGCCATGAAGCCCTTTTTGACTGTAGAACTAGGTACTTAAATTGTTTTTTACATTCGTAGTACTCATTCTTGGTGCTGTCGCTTCTGAAAAGCTTCGCCCTATTATAGAGCTTCCGGACCTCTTTCCTTTTTAAACATATCTCTCTATTTCACCATTTTGGTTGAGCCCTTTTAGGTGTTTCTCGAACGCCATTGTTAGTGTCTTATTAATATTTTCTACCGCCCTATCTAAGTTAACAATATTATCGTAGGTGATTGATTGGGTATCCAGGTGTATATTTACCATTTCTGTATACTTGACTCAATGAGTCCTCCTTGGATTTCTTTAAAAACTACATACCCTGGTCTGAAAGTTCGCCCTGAAGCGTATCCATCTATGGTCCGACATTGACTACTCTCCATTACCTTATTTCTAACCCTTCTGTATTTGTAGCAAGGGTGATGTCTATCACCTAATGCCCATTTTTCACCACGAAAGTGGCTGAATTCCCTACAAATATTGAGGTTGGAAGATAAAAAGGAATCGTACAAACACTCACCTCTTGGGTTGATATTACCACTTCCCCATTGTGTATGATGGGCGTTTGCGTCACAGCCCAGTACCAGCATCCAGTTTTTCTGCCTTGCCAAGTAACTTAGCTTCTCCGAGATCATTACCTCGGAGCCATAGAGGGGTAGGCCGAAGTCAGATAGACGGGCTTGCCACACTCCCTTTCGCAGGTTACCGCTGTCAGATCTCCTGAGCTGTAATTATTCAAAAGAAATTCCACTATGCAGGTCCTGATCTTACCTTCTGCCTTGTAGAACAACTCGTAATTTTTTAGCTTAAGACCCTGAATCTTGTGGCCCTTATTGATCCAGGGCTCTTGTATGAGTACGACTGTAACGTCCTGTGTGGTGATATACTCTACTAGACAGGCCGTTGCTGACTTACTGTGGTTCAGGTTTATCTTGGGGGGAAGGGAGGAACTCCTCGTCCTTTACCTTGGTCGATGGCTTCACCATCAACATACACATGCTGTACCTTATCAAACCTTTCGATTTTTCGAGGTAAGCAGAAAATGCTGCCCGTATTGCATCGCATATAAGCATCGCATACTCCCAAAATGAAGCGTCTGAAGAAGTCCACAGAAGACTTATTCTCACAAGCCATAACCTTTCGTCCGCCTTCCCAACCAGCGCCGTCGAATTGAAGTTGACCGTTTCCTGTGGTAGATAATTCCCTCCACAGGACGTCTTGCACTGGTTGATTGCTAGACGACCGCAAGGCTCGAGGTCGTTAATTACGGCAAAGAGAAGCTCATATTTCGGCTCGCTTTGCTTACGACGCAATGTGGATGAAATACCAGTCTTGACCTTTTTTGCATCGTTCGGCTCCACGACGTCGTCGAATCTGCTTCTTTTGCTGCTGAAATTTGCTTTCTTTCCAGGAACGCCAGCCCCCTCTTTTAATTTAGCCGCGTAAGAGGTAGAGGGCGCCTGATTGGCTTCCCCTCCTGCCTTTGCAGCTACATCGCCCTTGCTTATCGCCTATTGAGTAAATACCTAGCGTTACGTAGCAAAACCTTTGCTATTTGGTATGCGTTCTTCGCACTCTTAGCAGCGGTGATGGAGGTGGCAGGCAGAGCCGCTGTGCCAGTTTTTTTAACTTTTTCCACCACCACAGTCTTGCCCTTCTTTCTTTGCCTCTTGAAGGTAGCTTCGGCAGCTGATGTTCCACCTGCCTTGGCTACCCCTTCGACCGAAGTCCTGCCCTGTGTATCAGTGGTGTGAGTACCAGCCTGCTCACCGGTGAAGTCGCTCTCATTAGTGAGTGTTGTTTCGAACACCTCATTATCGTTAGCCAGTAGCTCTACTTCTTCCATTTCCCCTACCAGAAGGTAGATGGATGAAGTCGAAATTTCGTCTTTACTCACCTCTAATTCTTCCTTAACGCAACACAGACCGCGTTTTGTTTGTTTTTCCAGTTTTTAAAAATTTAATTCCATTCCCATGAGTATAGCCGGAAATAATAGGTCAGCCCAGGCAGCGCCGCCATACCTGGGTAAGGCTAAGTATAACAGGCCCGCGCTAAGGCGCCTGCCAGAGCTCGTTCGACCCTCAACCTTGCATCCTTCGGCACGGTTTGTTATTTGCTCACATCACCACTGCAATCAGGTTTGGCAGTTCTTAGTTCGCCACTACCCAACCGACCGTAGTCAGTTGAGTCTTTGCGACTTAAACCGGCGTCATTGAAGATAACGTTCGCGTCAAGGTGCCTGCCACGTGGAGGACATTATTTGCCATATTTTCGTCATTGAATTCAATGAACTCGGACTTCTCAAATCGCCTATCATTTCGCTGACAGGAATTTTGCAAAACGATTTGATTTTAAGAGTCTCCCGGCCAATGATGTAATTCGCCTTTTACACTTCCTGAAAAATCGTTCTTACAGCTCCTACTTTCTCAAGAAGTTGCCATTATTGACATGAAGCTCGGAAGCTCCCCATGGACATATATCTCCCATTAGCAGTACTTATTCTTTGTCCGTCGTTCGGACGAACCTTAGACACGGATGCTCGTTTTGATCTTTCTTCCAAAATAACCGGACATATCCGGGTTTCTGGTCAGCCTGAATTTTGTTGTTCAACTTATTCATAGATGTCCTGTAATTTGTTTTTATTAATATTTTGAGTTTTTTGATTGAGCACTTCAGTCTCATGACAACCGAAGTACGAGTATCCTTGTAAGTAAATTGCATGTACAAAGTTTTTAGCCTCGACGGCAGTCTACTTTTATATGAGTTGAGTGTGCCTTCATTGACAGTCTGTTGATACCGATGTGTTGTACGGTTCATCGTTCGTTTCATGGTCTTGTCCACTTGTTTAAAGTACTTGTCAATCTCCGCATTTGGCAGATTCATATTAGACCGTAGATAGACTGAGTTCGATGAGAGTGCTCTCTTTGCCATCTGACTGTAGTTTCGCACACGAAGTTGGCTGAGGTCCGCTTCCACTTATGTGCCCCATCAAAGATGAGGTCGTCAGCCACTGCGTTGTCCCTCTATATTGGAGTCGAACACACACATGCGATCAAAGTAAACTAGCCGTCTAATCCGGGTCATCCGAGTCTTCCTAACGAGCTCAGTTGTTCGCTGTTGAAACGTCCCATTCGCCATTGCTAAAATGGGATGAAAAATTACCCGAAGAACCTTTCTCTCGAAGCTTCCTAGAGCACTTCCATCCACTTTCGTCAGTATGCCTCTGCAGTTCACTTGCGACTTTCGACAACGCATTGCTTTGTTTGAAACCTTTTCTGACATTGAAGGCCTCGGCTCTATGAACTTGATTGTTGCGCTGTTGGGACAATCCAAGTTATACGATACTCAGCAGTTTCCTGATCAATCGCTGCAAAGGTTTCCTGGTGTATTATTTCCCAAACTCAGTATTTGACGTTTAAATCTCCATGTGATATGATTCATATTGTTTCAGATAGTTTGGGGCTTGAAGATGCCTAGCAGGCCAAGTAAACAAACCTTTTTGCTCCGTAGTTTGTAATACCCTAGCAAATGGAATATGGAAACACTTTTTAAGCTAAAATCCAACAAATAAACTGGACCTGACTTGACAAAACGGAAAACCACACCTTAGGTGGCGCGTACAAGTAGAAGGGGATCTCAACGGCCTTGGGGTGCGCAACTGCATTTAGTGTGCATTTAGCTAAGGACGGGACTTGCTGGTTCACCCGGAACTATAGTGCTACTTAAGTAAGTAAGTATCTTCTTTTTCATCATATTTACAATAGTCTATCTATTTATCTACTTGCTAGTCCAGGACTTTAATATTTCTTTTGGTCATCCAGTTTCTCCTTCACAACTTCGAGTGTTGCGCAGCTTGTATGGCATGTTGCGCCGACCTTTGGGAACCGCAGCTCAGATATATCGATGTAGCTCTGGCAACAGAAAGTCGGTTAACATCATTTCGAAAGAAATAAGGTCCGATGATGCCATCATGCCATAAACCACACCAAACAGCATTGATGCTTGGCCAAACACTTACTGTGTTGACTGTACAGTATTTACTCCAACAACAACTCCAGGTACGAGTAGCTGTTAATCCATTGAATATGAATCTGATGCCAAACTATGTCAAATGCCTTTGAAATATGAAGTGTAGCTATTTTGTTCTTGCCAGTTTGCTGTAGTTTTTTTTTTGATATAAAAACCGTACCCTGCCGGTCATTGAAAAGTTTTCGTGTTTCCAGTTTTTCGGTTTATCAGTATTTTTATGATTTGTAAGAGTAATGTGTCTGTAGGAGGGGAGAGAAAAGATTCGTCTTTTTTTTTAGAGACAGGTACAGGCTGGATAAATGCTGTTTTCCATCTTCGGATAGAATCCCAAGGAGTAGGACTGATGAAAAAGTTTATGCAATGGCTTTGTCTTCAGAAGAAGACCAGTGGCTTTGTGTATGTTATATGGTATAAAGATCTTCTATTTTCAATTTCGACACGGCATGACACAACTGGAAGCGTTATGATGGCTACATAAGTAGTGTGCGGCACTCAGATTTGCCATGTCCACAGAGCTGATAGCTGAAATATCAGTCCTCTGTGCAGTGTTTGAGTAACGAATAACTACTGACAACCGTTGTTTGTATGGCAAAGCCTTATTCTTCAACCAACGAAGAAGATGCTGCATAAATCCTTGTATGTATCACGTTCTGTTATAGTTTTAGTTTTGAATGCATTTTATTTACTTAATCACTAACTCTTACATACTAACAAAAAATGCTTAAATGCTAGCTTAAAATTACTTAACAATCTTATACTAACTTACTGGCCCCACACAGGCACTCTAAGCTAATCTAAATTCTTATATCTATGTCTTTCGACTTCATTTACATTTTATTTATAAATGTTTATTTTGTGTACTTAGGGCTAAGATAGACGTTCTGTTATACGATGCAGATGAATGAACACTCTCCAGAATGAAGTATAAAACCTCTCTTAGGTAGTTTGAGTGAACGATTTTTCGTTTCCGTTGACCTAGTGTGGAGAAAGCGGAACAGCGAAAAACTATACTGAACATACACCAGCATAGATCGGAATACTGTAACTATAGACAATGAAATGGCTAGATCATGTAGAGAGCATTGGCTCTAGCGATCCAGCTCGTAGGATCTTCAATTATTGCACCCCAGTGGATCAATGCAATAAAGAAAAACCTTACCTAGATGACGCATCTATTTGGTAGGAGGCATCAACTCCCCAGCGGCGTGTCTTCTCAAAAGCAGCTAGCTAGTAGTATCAATTTGGCTGAAGAGGCATGTTGGTTGAGGCCGGCCCATTGTAAAATATAATCTAAAGCAAAATAAGTAAGTAATTACCCAGAGCGATTCAGACACAATTAATGGAAATTGCATGTCCTTGGATACTATTTTCATAAAACGCATAACAATTACTTTGTCATATTAACTCCGCACTCAATAGTACGGTGGTAGTCCCAAGTGGCAAGTGACACACAGCACATACTCGTATGTACTTTGTACGGAAATAACACTTTTTCTCATAAATTACAAAAAATAATTTAACCAAATTAATAACGACTTTTACTCTCTAGTCGCATTCGTTCGTAAAATGCATATTCGTTCGGGCTTATTATTTCCCTTGAAAGCATTAAAGTATTTCGGTTTCTTTCCCTGGTCCTCCGATAAGCTCCAACCCAAAATTTTCTGCACAAAATCAAATATTTTAACATGCTTTGTGAGTTTTGCTATCATAAATCTCATCTCGGGCTATGCACTATTTCAAATAGTCGCACATCAGTGGTGGATGGATACGATGATACTAAATAAAACCGGTTCGAATTTAGAAAAATTAGTGCTGGTGATCGCGGAAGTTTCTACGGTCATAACACACACTTGCACCTGGATAGGACGTCGTATTTTCGTACGAGTAGTGAATCACGTCATATTGTTAGACTATAAATATGAGTCTTCAATGAAGAAAACTTGTAAGGATAGGTGCTTTCAAATATTCATGATATGGTCAACGATTATTTTAATCAATTTAATAAGCAGTGTATTCATTTTTGATGATATGTGGAATCAGACTGTAACATTTCAATTTTATTTTTTTTGGATCCATGTAACCCAAATGGTGTTCAGTGGACTGATTTCAATGTTGATTGCATCACTTTTAATAACAAGTGAAGAAATTTTATGCTCCATGAATACCAGGATTCAGAGAGTTGTGAATAATACGCAGAGGTTCTGTAAGGAGGATATTGCTGAAATTCTTAAAGACCGGAGTTCTCTTATTTTGTTGTATAAAAAAGATATAAGTACCTTATTTGGAATATGTGTAATTTTTATTATGTGGTGTATGATGATGTCTTTGCCCGGAAGCATATTTTTTATCGTTTCCTCTGTAGAAGAAAAAAACCAAAGCTATACACTCAGTAGTATTCAGGGGATTTTGTGGCTTAGTCCGGGATTGATATGTATACTTTTTACTTTTAATGAAAATATTGTGCAGAATGAGGTAAGTTTGAAAAATAAAAACAAAATAAACGTTTTTTTTCCGTCGAGGGATGGATCACAAGTGCGTGCACTAAAAACACCTTCCTTCCATATCAATATGTCTTTTACTGCAACTACAATAAATTTCTATTTATCAATGAGGATATAGATTTTTTCCATCATGAAATAAACGTGTTGGGCAGGTATCTTTCCAACGAAAGTGCCTGCATGTTCTGCTACTTATTTGGTCACAGCGCAACAGGTTTCTTTCATTTAAGATTTGTAGGACTGTATTATTGATATGTCCACTAAGTTCAATTTCGAATCGCAAGTTTTCTTGTTTCCTCTTCAACTGTAGGAATTCCGAGGTTTCGTCATTTCTTATGTACCACGGCGCATGATGCATTTATTTTAGCACTTTATTTTCAAAATTTTGTAAAATATTGACATTCTTGTAGCTCCACACTGACTTCAGCACTTGCTTGTATAAGACCAGCTTGTTTTCGATGTTAAGCTTGGAATATTTTCCACATAACCATTTCTGTATTTTTGTTTTCGAGTTCTTTACGTTTATTTTTCACGCGCGACTTCCAATTTAACTTTGCGTCGAGTGGCATTCGGAGGTACGAGTATTTAGCCTCGTATCAATCGCTGCAAATATTCTCACGGTGGTCATATGAACGGGATCGAATTCCATATTTAAGTTTAACGCATGTACTACACCTGGAATAAATTTCAGCCCGATATCCCAATTATTCTGTGTTTTATTTAAATACAAAATTGTTATGTCATTCCTGAAAAATCCGATACTTTTGCAATCCCTTAAAATCCTCACAAATAAACTGTCCAAACCATACTACAATAGAATGAACGCAATTTACACCTAAAAGTTCACTATGGATGGATGGATGAATGGATGTGAGGGTAATTGACATTTTTTGACATTCGCACGTATTCACAGACAGGACAGTGGCAATCAGTGGAAAACATTTTTTGGAACGGCCAAAATCTGGAAAGTTTTCCATCCATGTTAGTTCGTCTATGTCCCAGACTGATAGCAGCTCTAAAGTGTTGGATCGCGGAGATTCTACATGGAAAACGTTTTCGGGCTTTGGTCTACCCGAACGATTTTCTATTAAAGAATCAGGACCACTTAAAATTAGAGAAGCATATTGCGGAAGTAGTGGAAATTCTGGAGAAACTAAGCTGGATGGTAAATTAAAAAAAAGACAGTCCTGATTCCGAATCAAAGACTGGAATACCTAAGTGTGAATTGGAATAATTCCAAAAGTTTTATATTTCTCCCGGAAAAGAAGGTGGAGAAGAAGAAAGAATGCTGGGCCAATTGAATTTCGCCAGTTTTGTGGTACCCAGAGGTCAACTCCACTATCGATACCTTCAAATTACTTTCAAGGCAGTACAGCAAACGACAAGGACAAAAATTCCCCACATCTCGGAGGGCTTTGGAGGAGATAGATTGGTGGCTGGGGTGCGGAGTTGAGCGAAACGGCCATATCAGGCAATTGTCGAGAATTACGTAGACTGTAACAATCATGCAGCTGCATACATTAATATATTCAGTCAGGATTGGGATTGCCAAATGGGTTGAATTTTTCCAATTTTTCCACTCCTCTAATGCCAAGAGTTCTAGCACAGATGGAATTCAAAACCGTGCGATAAAACATAATCAATTGACACCCTTGAATAACGTATCGTTTCTTATCTTGTTCTATGGCTATTTTTACGACCGGTTCTCCATTGAAATTGCAAGTAGCATTCCGCCCATTCAAACCTTAACCGTTCTCGCTATGAATGCTCATCAGTTTAAGACGTACTCTGAAATATTGTGAATCATTCCCAAGTCGTACAACTCGCTTATGGAATGCCCTGCCGTGCTCTTTATTTCCTATTCATTATAACCTTCAAACATTTAAAACCACCGTACATCGGTACCTCTCTTGCTTTCCTCCCGAACTTTCTTTTCCCCGCACTGTATGCAAGCATTTGAAAGGTACTCAAAAATCCTTAAACACACCAGTTAACCCTTAACCACCTAGCACACGTCTCACAACGATTTTGTAGGCGTGAATAATATTGCGCCCGAGCTTCGTATAAACGTGTTCGTTCTTGTACCTTTTCCTCGCGCCCCTCAGTGGCACGCAACCGCTCGTTGCAGTCGGACGTGAGCGCGTTTGTCTCTGGTAAGTAAAAAACTATTGCCGGGGGTCTAAGAGACCCCTATTAGGGGGTTACGTGACTTTTTAGCATTCGTGTTTTTTATTTATTGTTTTAGTTGATAATGGCTTTAAATGATGAAAACATCCAGCCGTGGTTGGAACAAGATCTGTCAGACGATGAAAATATACTAAATGATGAATGCAGCGATGTTGAGGCCGATGAAGGAATAGAGCACATGTTAGAAGAAAGTTGCGAGTCAGACTCAAAATGCGAAGAGACAAATCAAGTGGAAAATAACGAAAATGCTCCTCTCGAAATTGATTTATCTTCGATTTTAACTAATGAGCAAGAATAATCATCTAAACATGATATGCCTTTATATCAACTGACTGCGATCAAGATCCAGGAAGAAGAATTATTTTGGCAAGAATCGCTTTCATTGGTCATCCGCCCCACATTCCTTACAATCAAGAATGCTACAGCATAATATAGTTCAGAAGAGGGAAGGAAAAAACCAGAAATAAATTCCTCCTGAATTCTTACCAACTCGTCACAGAAGTGTTAATTCGACGGTTTTTGGTTTTACTAAAGGCATCACAATGTCATCATATGTGCCAAAGCATCCTGTCGGGTATGCACCACATACTTACTTACTTGTGTCCTATATCCCCTTGTGGGTCCTAGGTCCTCTATAACGACTACGCGTCATCGTGTGCGGTTTCTGGCAATGTGCCTCAATTCTCCCCAACTCTTTCCCAGTTACCGTGCTTCCTTCTCGACTGTTCTACGCCATGTTCTTCTGGGACAGCCGCGTATCCTGCCATCTTGAGTAAGCGGATTCCGTTGCATCGCGTGGTTAGCTATGGACCTGTCACCTTTTCGGAAAGTGTGACCAATCCACTGCCACTTTCTTCGTTGTAAGGTTGTGCCAATAGGTTTATGGCCGGTTCTCTCATAAAGCTGTTCGTTCGAGATACGGTTTGGCCGTAAATCCTTAAGATATTACGCAGGCACCTATTAACGAACGTTTGCAGCTTTCTTGTGATAGTAGTGGTCGCTCTCCAAGTACCACATTCATAGCAGCACGGACTCAACGTTGGACCGAAACAGTCGTAGCTTGGTGTTTAAGATAATTGCAAATTTTAGATAGCATCTCAAATGCAGACTTCGTTTTACCTATTCGGCTGGCTATATCCAGTTCGGTTTCGCCATCGGTTGAATCAATACTCCCAAGGTATTGGAAATTCTATACTCTCTCAACCGTTTGTCCAGCCATGCATATACGAGTATGAGTTGGTGAATTCGGTCCCAGGCTGATCATTTTTGTTTTTGCCAAGTTAATAATTTTCAGCCCCACGACGTCTGCTTCCCTCTCCACATTTGCTGTCATTTGGTGAAGGTCCATTATTCTGTGAGATAGTAGGCATACATCGTCAGCGTAGTCAAGGTGTTTGAGTTCAGATGTAAGAGTCCATCGAATTCCTCCATTTCCCATCGATAAAGCCGCATTTATCACATCGCAGATCACTAATAAAAACAATATTTATGAAAGAATGCTGGCTTGCCGAACTCCATTTTGGACTTCGAATTCCTCAGACAGCTTTCCTCTGTGCAAAACGTGACATGTGGACCTATCGTACGTAGCCTTAACAATTGCTATTAATTTATCTGGGATACCTCCCCTGCGCAAGGCACGCCAAATAAATTCCCGATAAACAACAGGTGGACTGGCGATCGATATTCAACGCACTGCTCGATGATGATCCGTCGGGTATTGATGTTTGCAACACATTAGCATTCAGAGCGGAAACCTATTTGTTCGGCGTCGAGTGTGTCTTCAATTCGCTCCAGAATAATTCTAGCTATTGTCTTAGCCACAACAGGCAGCACGCAGATGCCTCTCCAGTTTTCGCACTACATTAGGTTGCCTTTTTTAGGAAGCTTGACGATCATTCCCTTCTTCCACTCATCCGGAAAACTCTCTGCCTCCCAACAAGTGGGAGCAGTAGCTCAACCGATGCGGTTGGCACAGCTCGAAAAAGCTCTGCGGGTATGCCATCAAGTCCTACTACCTTATTGGTTTTCAATGCTTTGATCGCGGTAATGATTTCTTCCATACCGGGGGTAGTGATGCGAATTCGGGCATTTCTTTCCACGGACTCCTCAATCTGACTTGCGTGCATATTGCTGGCGGTTTAAAACCGAAACAAAATGCTCCTTCCATCTCTTGAGCTGATCCTCATCCGATATGAGCAACGAACCGTCTAGGCCTTTCACTGGGTGTTGAGTTGAGTTTTGTGCACCACATGCCAGGTGTTGATGAAACTACCAAGAAACCTGAGATAATCCTTTTTATAACCAAACCAAAATTGGAGTGGATCTAATCGACCAATGGCGTTCAAATTGCTTGACATTTCTGTCTCAAATTGCCACGTCGTCAGGTTTTCTACGCAGGTGAAAATATTGAAAGCAGATTTTCATCTATGAAGCATCTAGCTGAACAGCTGACTAGACTGCAAACAGAATGGCTATTCGACACATCCTCCACAGTAACAAGGTAACCACTTCATCAGAAGTTCCATCTAGTAGAAGAAAGAAACGCAAAACACAATGCTTTCCAAAATTCAAACTAAATGCGCATTGTGACTGCATCTCGCATCTGTCATGCAAGCATGCGATGCTTTTATGATGCGATGCGTATCCTGGTGCATTACGAATCATGATTCATGATGTTTTGGAATGTTACGCGATGCGCAGTGTTTATTTTTTTTTAACGTAAAACAATGTGTAACAAATTGATTGTAATTCATTTAATTAATCATTTGCTAAATAAATGTGGTGCTTGTGACAACCTAGTTGTAATTAAGTGTAAAATCTCGCTTTTCTCGTCTTACTTACTTTTCTTACTTCTCGGAATTCGCCATTATACTTCAGATTGCATAAACTAAACAAACAACTGTCATTTGCATTGTGCTAGTTCACGATGCGCTGATTGTTTTTCCTTGCGTAGTATATTGTTATGCCTGAGATATACGAGTAGTACATACACTTAAATTTTTTTATGAACTCCAAACTCTCGTCGGGCCAGATTACTGCCTGGGACTTAGGCTCCGGTATTTCCTTCAGACTGTGGGCGTCGACCAAGATGGAATTCTGTTTTGCTGTAACAACCTTGTTCAACAAGATCTCTAACGATCTGATGTACGTTCAACCCACTTGTAAACCAAATTAATCACCTTATGATCAATCAAACAAACTTTAATTTATAAACTATTATTTACTTTATTAGCAGAGTTAATCAAATTTAATATAAAACAATTCACAAATCACAATTGATATTTCTGAGTTCTTAATTCCAACTTCGAACATTTTATTCGTTGCCCCTCTATTTACAAGTTTTTTTAATAGCTGATTTAATAATATTTTAATAAATGAGAACTTAAACTAGACGCTAAGTCAGCAGGTCATACGGTATATTTTCCCACGTTGAATTTATATGGTGTCTTGTTGCTGTTGTTGTACGTGCACAGCACATGCATACAATATACTATACATCCACAGATCAACGTTGGATGCGGACCCAACAAAATCGGTACGGGAGATTGCACAAACCATGGGAGTATCCCTAATGACAATAAGTTGACACCTTTCTCTCATAGGAAAGGTACAGAAACTGGATAAGTGGGTACCCCCTGAAATGAACGAACCCCAAAAACTACCGTGGCGCCTAGAAATCTGCGCATCGCTTACATTGAGAAACAAAACTGAATCGTTTTTGTACCGAATAAGTCACCTGTGATGAAAAGTGGATACTGTATGATAATCGTAAAAGATCTGGGCAGTGGTGGGATGCAGATGAAAAACCAAAACACACCCCCAAAACGCAAGCCCGATCTTCACCCAAAAAAGGTTATGGTGGCAATTTGGTGGACATCAAAAAGACCAATCCACTTTTCATTTCTTTAACCAGTAGAAACGATAAACGCTATCAAATATTGTGAGGAAATCGACATATTGTATGGCAAATTGGCTGAAAAGCAACCTGCGTTGGTCAATAGGCACGGTTCGATCTTTTTGCATGACAATGCTAGACTAAGTAACGGTGCAAAAATTCTTGAAGTTGGGATTTGAAATTTTTCCGCATCCACCGTACCCTCCTGATATTTCCCCAACGAAGTACCATCTTTTCCGCAATCTAGATTCATTTTGCCGGCAGAAGGTCTTCCGGAACCGAGCATGGGTCATAAAACACTTTGACGATTGATGAAAAGTCATCACTTTTACGAAAAAGTAGTGGTAGTGTAACAATAACAGGTGCTAGGTAGTTAAGGGTTAAGTATTGGGCTTAATATCATACCTCCTCACAAATGCTTACTTCATACAACATTACTTTGTATGCTTTTCATTTCAATAAGTCAGTTGACTTATTGTGAAATCGGATGCAACGCGCTCTATTAACCAATTGAACAAGAAATATTATTTCGAATTGCGGTTAAATCAACCGTAAAAACCTCTAGTGTCTCCACTAAATACTCAGGAGCACCAGGTCTGTCAAGGGTCCTCACATGCCAAGCACATACCCAATCATTTTAATTTTTTACAAGAGGAATACCCAATAACCCAAAGTACTTGTGTATTGCGTTGATGTTGATTCGATTTGCATCTTTAGATCATTTCTAAGTCCCTCCGTGACGATGTTCACAATTAATAGAAATTAACTATCGATTTAAAGTCAGATACTTGTCACCCCATATTTTATTTGCAATTACTGAAATGGATTCGATTTTAAGATTACGAGTAGGAAGGAAACTATTAAATTCCGCATTTTAGTAAAAGGTTTCAACGGAAAAGAGTCTTGCAATGCACATTCGCAGAGGAATTTTTCTAACTTTATTGGGTCTTAAATACTTTGGACTTTTACCATGGTCATACAGTGCGATACAATCGAAATTGATATGTAGTAAATCAGATTTTTTAAGAGGCCTTATAGTGTTCTGTGTTGTGAATTTAATAATAACAACTTTGCTTATATTTTGCATCATACAAATGCTGCAGCATAATAGGTCCGAAGAGACTTACAGGACTTACGAGATGATAGTGTTGATAATCGTGGGAATTTCTTTAATTCTAACTAACGCATTCACGTGGATTGGACGCAAACGCAGTCTTAAGATTGTACAGCATATAGTTCACTTGGATCGCAAGTATCTACATTTTGAAAATATTTTTCGAAAAGACGTCACTTGTCAAATTTTCGTTCTATGGGCTTTGTCCTGTTTAGTGGCCTTTATGATGCTGACATACTTCAATTTCAAGTCAACATATGGATATGCGCCTACATATTTTCAAATGGCTGCAAGTCTGCTCCATATGACTCAAATAGCTCTAGGTGGACTGATTTTGATGTTTTATACGTCCCTGATTCTAACCGCTAATCGGTTATTAAGATGGTTGAATTGCCGCATTTATAACGTGCTGTCTTGTAAGAGAGGTTACTTTAGATTCGAATTAAAAATCCTCCTCCGAGAGAGAGCATCATTGATTGTTTTGTTCACGCGTGACGTTACGGAAGTATGTGGCATTTCTGTTTTGTTTATCACATGGTATGTCTTCATGCTCATTGTGGGCATTCCAACTATTTTATTTGAAATTCCGGAAGTTCAATTTACTGGAATACTACAAATCGTGATCTTGTTTGTTCGACACTTTCTATGGCTTACACCAGTACTGTTTTCAGTTGCTGCAGTTTTTAATGGAGATACTATTGATGAGCAGGTAAGTTTGACTAAAAGGATAAATTAAGTGTGACCCGGCCCCTTCATATATTTATTTTTGTTTTTTTCTGTGTTCACATCCAAGATTTAATAAACCTCCTTCATTCGGCACTCAAATGATAAGATATTTTGTTAGCGAAATCTTAAACGGAGTTGAATTCCACATAGTTTGTTTCTAAGTGAGGGAACATCGAGTTTTAATCCTTCAGTCAGCTAGATTAAAAATTAGTCTATTTTGATCCTTATGCGTTCTTTTTAATGTAGTTTCGAACTGAGAAAACATCTTCAGCTAGCACAATCTCTCTCAAGCTGCTTCCACTTTCGCACTTATTTTCGGACCTATTCTTGTTGCGGACGCCAACTTAATGGCAGCTGTCCTCTTCTGCGCGGTACCTGCGGACTAAACTCGGATAATATTTGGGCCGGAGCAGTGGTTTTAATTCGTTGTATGTGGTCAGGCCATCCCAGATGTTGGATCCGTAGACGTCTGACTAGAAAGCGCAATATCTTCCTTGAGAAATGATCCAGTCTTTCTTCCTCCGCTTTCAACATGACCCAAGAATCTGCGCCATAGAGCAGGTTTTGTATAAAGCCGGTTTAATCTTACAAGAGAGGGCTCTGTTACCCAATTGCCTTTGGAGCCCAAAGAAACAGCGGATAGCGAGAGTAATTCTGTGCCTAATTTCTCGACTATTTTCGTTGCTGCATGTAACTGCGGAGCCAAGGTAGCCGTGATACTTATGTACCTCGAAGTTATAACTGCCAAGCCATGGATGGTGTGAGTCCTTTTCTGATGACAGCATGTACTTTGTTTTGCTCTCTTTTGCCGTCAGACCCATTTTGGCTGTATCCACCTTAATACTCATAAAAACTTCGGCACGCTGTGTTCGTCCAATCACATCAATGTCACCTGTGTATGCAAATAATTGTGCAGACTTAGAAAAGATTATGCCTCTTTCGTTGGCCAGTGAGTTTAGCATGATGCTCTGGACGTTGAAGGTCTCGGTTAATTCATTACCGACCGACAATTCTCCATAGTCATCCTGCGCAACCTGACGAGTTTGGCAGGGATATCAAAACTAGGTATGTTGTTGCACTGCCTTGTGTGCAGGTCCCAACTTCCCAGGTCTTTTCCACGAACTGCTGCAGAATAGATCTTATAAGCGATGCTTGGGAGGCATATTCCTCTATATGTAGGTGACGCAATAAAAAGGCTGTCCTTTATGAGACTCCATGCTTCGGACATGATTTCCTCTGAGCATGTCTTAGATATGAGCTCATACACGCTCACAACCAGGACATCTCTAACTGATTTAAACTGCTTAGCAGTTTGATTTCAAAATAGCTACATTAATTTCGTCTAGGACAGAGACGCGGAACTCGCTGTCAGCTTCATCCAAGGCAAATGATGAATTCTGCCTGACAGAGATATCTTAAACATCATCGCCGTTATACAGTCTGCAGTTTTCCACTTTTCTCTGATAAACTTTCGAATGTCATTTCTGCGGTAACATCTGTCAAATTCCTCGATCGAGCCGTGTGTATTTTTTTCTTTCCGAGAACCCTGTGGTCTTTCCTTTTTTTCTGCTAGTAGAGCTCACAAGTAGCCCTCGTATTTCAATGCAGCGTAGCCTTATATGCATATAGCTTTCCTTATGGCGTCGGCGCATCGCATTTAAACCAATCACAGCCGAAACAGCTTTTCTGATGTCTCGTGGAAAACATTCTCATTAGTATTCTATGATTGGTGTGTGAGTACTTGGATTTTGAGAGAGCTTGTGGAAATTTTGGTGGTCTTACTTGGCTCCGTTGTGCGTGTGATATTTGCGTTTGTACCCCGCAACAAGGTAATGATCCGACTCGATGTTGGATCCTCAGAAAGTTCGGTGGTGAAAGTTCAGAATGGTCTGGTATCGGTTGCAATGCGATCAATTTGGTTAACGTTTGATTAATCAGGTGATATCCAAGTCTCTTACGTTACAAAGTTACGCCCGTTACAAATTCTAATAAACTTAAGATTTTGTCAGAAGTGAAGCTATGTAGGCTGTGCTTTCCGATTAAATGTTTAAAGACGGCTTCCTTACCCAGGCCTGCATTAATGCTGGTGTCATTTGATTTCATTCTTGATGCTGTCACCCTTATCCTCTGTAGGGGCATGAATGCAAATCACGCTTATATTACCGAATTTGGCCTTGATGCGGATTCTTATGAAACGTTAACTTAGATGCCGAAAGCTTAATATTTTTAGCTGAGTCTCGCTCGAAAGCAAATTCACATCCAAATAAACGTTGTCTTCCTTCTTTATGGCAGTCCCCGCGCTAGATGGCCTAGTCCATCACAATTTGTTTGATTCCTGTAATATCAGCTTTTCTTTATCAGTCTAGAGCCTCCGCCAGTTATTCGACAGAGCGTTACCTGTTAAGGGTGCTAACATTCCATGTGCAAGGCCGAAACTCTTTGTACTTTAAAACGTTTTTGTTTGAACTGTTTGTTCTTTTTTCTCCGCAGTGGAGCAGTTGTCCCCATGCGGAACCCGGGTGCATAAGTACAAGTCTGGACAAAAGCTACACGAGAACCGCCGTTCGCCTATTCAGATTTTTTGCACCGCCATCTTTGCTCCAGGGTCTTGAGAAAACCGTCGAGCCTCCTTAG
Source organism: Volucella bombylans (assembly GCA_949129095.1). Taxonomy (NCBI): domain Eukaryota; kingdom Metazoa; phylum Arthropoda; class Insecta; order Diptera; family Syrphidae; genus Volucella; species Volucella bombylans. Next base: position 102,581,948 of record OX422144.1, on the reverse strand, counting down.
ACCTGGGCTCCGAGTAAGCCGAAGTTACTCTAGAGGGAGGTGTGCACCATATACGTCAAACTATCTAGCGCCGTATATGCCACCCTTGATTTCTATACATTATATTCCTCTCTTTGAGATTGAAGCATAAATCTTTTTTGTAGTTAAAACTGTTTCGAAAATCCGCAGAAGGCTTCTTCGAATAGCAATATACTTATGAAATATACAATATACAAATAATTCAATGCTTGTTATCGTGCTTCCTTTCTTCAAAAAGTCCCAGAGGATTATTTCCTTCGAATGGTAACCATGACCTGGTCGATGAAACCGTTGTTGCCTTCTTCGTAGCAAATTCGTCTACCGACTACCGCTCTGCTACGTCGCGCATTTTCGGTCGTCGGTCTAAAAATCAAAATATCAATTTACGGATCGATATTACGATATTACAAAGGTGGTAGTACTCGATGGTAATACCTACTTTCATTAACAATACTACGTTTCTTTAAAAACGTTCAGATACTGATTCACCCTCGTTTATATGTTAACCCGTTCGGTACGGGAGACGAATAATAATTCTAAAATGTTTATAATGAGTTGGTCTAATAGAAACATGCATATTAAGTAATACTATAGCCTTTTTTGGCTTACCCCTTGCCAGGGAAAAGATGGTGAGTGGGGGGGGGACATATAAGTCCCATCAGTCCTGAACAAGATCGGGTGGTGAGACATAATAAGTCCCATCAGTCCTGAGCATGCAAGTATATTGGCAAGTGACTAGCAGATTGTCCATAGATTCTCTTCTTTTTAGAATGGTAGCCACCATGTTCTAAGCTTCTTCTAACTACCGCGGTTTGCTGTCCTTCCGCAATGAGACCTTCTGCCAGCTGAACTAAAAATTCAAAGAATGGTTTCTTTTTACGACGCAAATTCATATATATTATCCTCGAATTTACAGCTGACATCATCAGCAGTCTAGTTCATACATTCCAGATAACTGATCGGCTCGATCTACACCTCCCATTGTTGACCTGTAGAATTTTATTATTTCAGGACATGGTACAACTACTTTTTCACCATTCAATTGACATTGAAGATTTATGACAATTGCTTATAGCTGCTCTGCTACCTCCCTGGCATCATGCCATTTTGTATACATAATCCCAGAACTACATGATTTGAAAATAGCTTCACCCTTGGGTAGTTTTGCACTTAACTTTGGCAAGTTCTTTCTATTCGTCATCACTCTTTCCAATGCCGGATATTCCAAAGTTCCAAGTAAATGAATACTGGTAAAAAAACGGTGGAAGCAACGCGTAACGTCTGGATGGTCTTGGCTAGATTACTTATGTACTACACGTTTTCCAAGGTTGCCGATGGTAGGTCCATCTTCTTTAGCACAGTATATATAAAAATCGTAAACGTAGCCACTCAAGAAATCACAACGCATCCACATCTTTAAGCCACGTTTCGTAGGTTTTAGTGGTATATATTGCTTTAGTGAAGAGCGACCTTTAAACTTAATCATAGACTCATCTATTGACTGAAATGGGCTATCTTCACGAACATCCTGAAAACGGGCCTTCAAGCACTCGATAATTTCATCCAAATAATACGTCTTCGAAGCGTTTGTAGGCTTGTTTGGGGGTGTACAATACAACTTAGAAGAAAGAAATAAGTAGCTTAGTGGATGGAACGTGGTTATAGCTCATGATAATCACACAACCTAGAATCATTTTTATCTCTCCAACATCTGTATGTGATATAGGTTGATGCCTTTTCTTGAAAGTACGAAGAATTTCAATTCTTTCTCGTTCTCGATGGTTGCTAGGTACTTTTCTGGGTGTAAAACATTCTTCTGGTGTAGACCATATGTTAGGTTCAAAATTAGATGTTTCTAATCTACGGTGCCAATACAGAGACGTCAACCACTACCTGATCTTCATCTTTATCTGACGAATCACGTTCTGAATTACATTCTGAATTTACATCATCATTTTCTTGTCCATCAATACTACATTCGGAGTCTGATGGCTCGTAATCATCTCCGCTTCCAGATAAAAAGCCATCACCATCAGATAACTCTCTCAAAGTTTTTTCTATATCAAAATTTATAAGTCGTTACGATATTTTGGCTGAAATAATATTTTCAGTTTAGTAGCGATGTAGCCCTATTGGAACACATAGAGTGACTCAACTTTTTGATCACATGATCAGAAGAAAATACAACTTTTTGCTGTAACTTTCACTCAAAACAAATGGAGTGATTAAGAATCAGCATAGCAAAAGCGAAAAATTCTTAGATAGGCATTCTATCTTCTTAGACAAGGCATGTGATCAATAAGTTACCATAAGGCAAGTTTAAATTTCAGTTTAAGAAAGCATTTTTAACTGTCTTGAATTTGATGTAAGATGAAAAAACTTGGTAAAGGAAGTGGAAAGTTGTTTCCAAAATGAGCCATAGAAAAATTTCTAGAAGACTTGGAGTATCATTGAGATCCAAATACGCAAGAATTTGGGCACTGAAATCGAAAAAAATACGAGTAGCACTGGAAGGAAGCCAATTTTGAATTCTACCTTACAACTGCGTATTGTGCGACAAGTAAAATATAGCGCATATGACAATGCGTCCCAGATCAATAAAGATTGGTTACAAAACGATAAAATTACTCTAACAACTGAGGCTGTTAGGAAAATTTTGCGCAAGAATGGCTGTCACGGGCTCGCAAAAACAAAGAAGCCCCTTCTGACTGACCGCCATAACAAATTAAGGGTGGAATTCGCCAGAAAGTATAAAAACTATAGTGTTAGTGACTGGGCAAATGCGATTTGGTTGGACGAAACAAAAATTAATCGTTTTGGGTCCGATGATCATCAGTGGACGTATGAGCCAATAAGCGATCGCCACATCAAGCCAACATTAACGTTTGGAGGTGAAAATCTTATGATTTGGGGATGCAAGTGCATGGATGGGGTTGGTCAATGTTTAGGGTAATGGGTCGCATGAATGCCGTTCAATACATCACCGTTTTGGAAGGCGGGCTTTTAACAAGTGTTAGAAACTGGAACAAAAATGCGTCGGACACACAGCCAGAATTATCAAAGCGTGGCTACAAAGTAATCATTTCGAAGTACTTGATTGGCAGACTTCTATCCGATTGAGCATCTTTGGGTTGAAGTCAAACGTGCAATTACAGATTTGTCAGGAGATTGTGCAAATTTACTCTAACATTATGGCACCGCACTCAAACTGCTTGGTAAAATATTAATCCAAATCGATGCAAAACATTAATAGAATTCATGCCAAGAAGAATACCAGCAGTTCTCAAAGCAAAAGGAGGCCATACGAAATACTGAACAAGATTAGTTTAGTAAAGTCAACTAATTGATCAAGTGCCCTATTTTTGTTTTTGTTCAATTAAAATAAGTTAACAAATGAATTTCTATCTCTATTGTTTTTTTTAATGAATTATATTATTTTATAATGATGTCAAAAACTTCGTTAAGTTATCTTTTTAAATAAAAAAGTTGTAATCAAAAGTCAGATTATTTGGTATGCATGTGATAAAATAGTTGAGTCACTGTATGTCCGTCCCACTGCAAAAGCCGAATGGGACATATATATACCTATGTCCCACTAAAATAAAATCAAGAAAATTAAATAAAATCTTATAAAGGGTCCGCCATCTAACTTTTTTTTTTTTCAACTAGTGCTTATTTCGTGAATGGTAACACTTAGCTCATGTCTGATTTGACAGATAATTAGTTTTATCCTTCCGGTTAATAATGGAAAATAATTTCATTCAAATGGCTGCCTCGGCTGGCCATGCAGTAGCCTACACGATCGGTCCAATTTTTAAGCACATTATCGATTGTGTGCAGCTGTATTTCACCAATGGCTTCACGAATATTGTCCTTTAAAGCGTCAATTGTTTCTGGCTTGTCGGCGTAACACTTATCTTTTACGGCACCCCACAAATAATAGTCCAACGGTGTCAAATCGTAGCTCCGAGGTCCTGTTGAAACCAAATGTTGCCAATATCCTCCTCTTTAATTTTTGTGAACAAAAATTCGTTCAACATGGCTCGATATCGATCGCCATTGACTGTAACGGCCACTCCTTGCTCATTTTCGAAGAAAAATGGCCCAATTATGCCTCTGGACCAAAATCCGCACCAAACAGTGACTCGTTTTGGGTGTATCGGCTTTTCAATGTATGCGTGCGGGTTTTCTGTGCCCCAAATGCGACAATTTTGCTTGTTTACATGCCCGCCAAGATCAAAATGAGCTTCATCTGAAAAGATGATTTTTTTTGGCAAAATCGGCATCTTCTCTAAGTCGATCGCAGTCCTACTTAGCGAAGCGTAGTTCAAGCGTATACACAACCATATTCATTCAGCGGAAGGATAAAACTAATTATCTGTCAAATCAGACATGAGCTAAGTGTTACCATTGACGAAATAAGCACTAGTTGAAAAAAAAACGTTAGATGGCGGACCCTTTACTTTGTTTTATAAAAACTTGACCAAAACACCACAGAAAAAGATTCGAAGACTTCAAAAATGTATTTCATCTACTTGATAGCACTTTTATATATAAATTTCAACCTTTTCTGAAAAAAAAAACTTGAATGTATAACATTTTACTCAAGATTAAATGTCAATCATGAGAAAAATGCGTAATAAAACTTCCAAGAACCAAGAACTTATAAGAAAACAAATCAGACATACGAGGGGCGTTCAATATATTCTCGGTATCGATATGAAGGAAAATGCGAATTCAATTTAAATTGTTTTTATTTTTCAATATAATCTCCCCTAACATCAATGCATTTGTTACATCTTGAGATAAGCTTTTTTAAACCCTCAAAAAATAAATTTCCTCTTTCTCTGCAAAATACCCATTTATTGCCGACTTGAATTCTTCATCATCCGAAAATCTTTTTCCACGAAGACATTTTTTCAAATCCGGAAACAGGAAATAATCACTAGGGGCAAGGTCTGGACTATAGGGTGGGTGTTGGATTTCTTCGAAACCACAATCTCGCGCAGCAGCCTTGGAATCTCGCGCCGTGCGAACAGGAGCGTTGTCATGAAGAAGCAACACACCCGCTGCGAGTTTACCCCGTCTTTTATTTTTAATTTCCTCCCGCAAATTATGCAAAGTGGAAGCGTAGGATGTGGCGTTGATGGTTTCACCTTTTTTTTTGTACTCAATGAGCAAGATTCCCTTTGAGTCCCAAAAAACTGTGGCCATGAGCTTCACGGCAGACGGAGTGACTTTGAACTTCTTCGGGGGGTCTGTTCCTTTTTTATGCCACTGCATGGACTCTTGTTTGCTTTCAGGGTCATAGTGGTGGACCCATGTTTCGTCCCCAGTAACAATTCGATCCATAACACCGTCCGCGTTCTCACTACACATCTCCAAAAGCTCTCTACAGCATGCGATTCTCACTTTTTTCTGAGGCGCTGCGAGCATTCGTGGCACCCACCTTGCACTGACCTTTGAAAGGTTAAGATGATCATGAAGAATGGTGTGAATGGTACCAATTGAAAGCTTGGTGATCTCTGCCATCATTTTCAACTTTATTCAGGCAGCCTCAAGAACAAATTTTTCGACTTCTTTGATGCTTTCTCCCGTACAAGCAGTAGCCGGGCCGCCGGAGCGGGGGTCGTCTTCAATGCTCTCTCTGCCTCTCTTGAACTCACTTGACCACTTTTACACAGTTGATAATGAAGGTGCGGAACTCTGGTAAACAGCCACCATCTCTTCATGAATAGTTTTTTGACTTTCTCCTTGCTTAGTGAGAAATTTAATTACAGCGCGATGCTCAATTTTCACCATCATCGTCTCAGTTGCCATTATGATTCTGTTTAACTAGAGATAAAACGCGAATTAATAATCACATTTATATGAAATTTTACATGAATGCACTAAAATAATAGTATTACTTGATAAATAATTTATATATACAACCACAGCTTCACCCCGATACCGAGAATATGTTGAACGGCTCTCGTAATTAACCCATTTAAAGTGAAAATTGTAGATCTTAGGGCTCTATGAACATTCAGTGGGACACATATGTCCCAATAGGTGCGAAAGGGTTAAATAAAATAAAGATCTCAACAGCTAATTTGATGCTTTTACAAAACATATATTTATATAAATATCATTTGCTACAGTTAATCAATTAACATTATATAATATTTCTCATAATAAATCAACATTTACAATTCTTTCTATAAAAAAAAAATAAAAAACTGAACAAAAGAAAACGAAAAAGAAAAATATTTTCCAAAATCATTCCTCCAAAAAATTTCTTAACATTTTTGTTTTTGTTTTTTTTACTTCTTTACTTTACCCGCATTCTCTATATGATAGGCAACATTGAAAACCAATTGTTCCGCAATATATATTTACGTGTTTACATTTTTAGTAAGGCACTACTTTTCATTTCCTCGTTATTAAACATAAACCAAAAAAAACAAGAAATGATTACACATAAAATAAAAAATATATATATATATATATATATATTTGCGATATACCTATGTATGTTTGTGTATGACAAAACATAGAAACATAAAAAAAAAATATATTCAAGGAAATTAGGAAAAATTAAAATGAACAAAAAAATCATAAGAACTGATACAAGTTAAAGTTGACATGTTATACACCAACTGGCATGTATAACACATCATATATATTGTACATACATATCATATATTGTAGTATCATATATAATGGCTAATAAAATCGATTTTATTGTAACCTCTACTTTTATGTTCGATTAGGCACACATTTTCCGCACTACATTGTTTTATTGCAATAGACCAATGATTTGATTTTTATTTTAGTTTTTTGTTATACCATATACTCGTACAAAAAAGAAAAAAGAATTAACATTAGTAAATAACAATCTCTAAATGTCGTCCGACTCAATTATGCTTGTTAGTATGTAAATCTGCTTTTTGCTTAAATTGTTAAAATATATTTTTTTTTTGTTTTGCTTGTTTCTTTTAATAATTGTACTTTGTTTCAATTGATTTTGTTTTTTGTTTTCTATTTGTTTTTCCTTTCCGCCTTGCGACTATGAACCGTTTAAGTTGGGATGCTGACCAGGAGTGTTGTTAATGGCTTTCGCTACTTCTTCCTGTAGTGTGGATGGTGGGTCCGATAGGATATCCGTCGTTGTTGATAAATAACGTAATTTATTTGAGACAGCTAAAAAGAAAAGATACAACAAAAAATTGTCACTCACGGATTTAATTTCATTAGATAGATAGATATATTTTATCTGCAAAACAATTTCAAAGGTGTTGTAACCGCACATTTTACAATTCAGAGATTTGACTATAATTATCTTACATCTGAAACATTATCCTTACACTATTATAAAAATATACAAAACGGCAATATTGTTTGTTTGAAGGAAAATGCAATTAAAAACCTTCAATTTAAAGTAATTAGAAAAGAAAAGGATGATATTGACTAGAATGAATACAATTGAATAACCAATATGATTGAAAACAAAGTAATAAAGTTAATAAACGAAAAATTAACATTTAAACATATAACTATGTATGTAAGTTAGTAATTATAAAAAAAAAGAAAATACAAAAAACAGAAAAAAACAAAATTAATAAATAAATAAGTAAATGAATGAATAAATAAATAAATTAATTAATTAATTTATAAATAAATAATAATAATAAATAAATACAAAATAAACTATTTAATAAATACCTTACAAAAGAAAAGAAGATAAACATTATACAATATATGTAATACACGTATAATCATATAAATTTTTTAACAATTTTTTTTAAAATAAAATAATAGGATAAATATTTATCCCAATTATTGTGCATACATTTGGTCATAGTCATTCATTAAGTTCAGACGTGTTTAAATTTCGCTCAGCTAATTTATTTTCATTTAATTTTTTTCCTGCCTAATTTGCAATAATTCGCACAACCTATTTCTCGGTCATCGTCTTTTGTTGTGTTTTGCTGACTCGATTTGCTTATTAAAGTGAAATTAACAACTAGCCCAATTCTCATTCACCGCCTTTTGTGTTTTAAAGTTTCTCAACTGACCTACCCTAACTAAATCATCCTCATCATGTCTGAATTATGTGGAAGTGCGAATTGCTCCCTAACAAGTGACCTAAATGCTGTTATGGTAATCTGCAGTGGTCTTTGTAGCAAGTCGTTCCATGCCCTTTGCATTGGCTTGAGTAAAAGATCCAGCGACTTAATGAAACGAAATGACAAACATGACTTTAGTGAAGATTCAAAAAGTTTTCTATCCCATAGTGTTAAATCAATAATAAAATCTTACATCCCTACAATAACAGACTCTTTAAGTTCTCTACGGTCTTCCCTCGACTTTCATCTTCAAAGTACATCCAGAAGCAGCGTTCCCTCTCCGCCGTTGCTCATAACATCATGTGCCAAATAAGCGATTTAAGCAACGATATATCCATATCACGCGAGCTGTTAATCGAAATTGCTGATCACATCTGGATAACTTCCAGTAAAATCGAAGACATACCGGTGCAATCCTAGCCCCCACCGACTGCATCATACAATACCTCGCTTCTTACTGAGATGCTTGAATGTGCAATTATGGAACCACCAGTAACTCCTGGATTATCTTCTCCTCCACCACAACCCTCTTCGGTAAACGATGCTACTACACCAACTCCTGAACACACAATCTTAAGATTCGGAATCTTATGGACACTTTCGGAGTGGAACACGAGTATAAAAAAGTTGAACAATTTCAACAAAGCTGAGGCAGTTGCCTTTTTAATAAGAGGTACACTCCTCGATCGAAACATGCTAACTAGTCTCTTCAAATCTAAATTTAAAATAGATGTCAGTAACGGCCGTAAGATCTCCTCCAACACCTTCAAGGTAAGCATCCCGTCAAAATATGAATGGATGTTTATCAACCCTGCTTCCGACGTCATCAATCAGGATGGATTAACTATGGAAACAATAAAACCGAATAAGTCCAGTAACTCAAAATCCACTAAATCTAGAAAACAGAACAATGTTAATTTTAAGGATAACCCTATACCGAAGCCTAACTCTTACAAAAAAAACCCAACTCCTAACAAACAAGCTCCTGATGAAAACTGGAGTTTTAAAGTTGGGACATTTCCTCTCTTCACTCGTCCTTCAATTCATACTGCCAATCGCGTATATACGAAACGTTCTTCCACCGTGTCCAACTCAATTCCTAAGCGCGTATCTTTCAATCTAGATCCTCCTCCCAGTCATTTACCATGCCCAACATCTCCTCATTCCACTCATACAAAAACGACATACCCCAACTTTATTCGCTCCCATACTTTAAATCCCTTCCCATGTTCTAAGCTAGACTCCCACCCTAATACCACACCACCTTCTTTCTTAGACCCCATTCTTCCTCCAAAGGCAAAGTTAACCAATCACCTTATCGATTCTGGGGAAGATGGCCGATATGTTCTCTCTCGTTTAAGAGTCCGCAGATTATATGATAATGTTCGCTTATATCTCGCCTACCTACATGATAAGCCTGACTTTGTCTGTATCGACGGTATAACGAAAACCAATTCAATGGTTTCCATTATTCAAGAAGGCCTCCCCACTAATCATAATGATCTGCGGCAACTTTTTATACGTTGTCATGAGCAATTAGATATGACTCCTGATGACGTGGCTAATGATCTCTCTTCTTTTGCGTCTCATGTTAGCTCTAAACGGATACTACACCTCCAGAGAACACGGTCTAGTTTCAAAAACTACCATCGCTCCTAACCCACCACTCAATTCTTTGCCGAAGCCTCCCAAATATCTGTCCCTGTATTATCAAAACGTAAGAGGATTACGAACTAAGATTTCTGCTATATATATTAATTCGCGGATTCTTTGCCCTCACAGAAACCAATCTCACCCCTGATATTCTGAATAATGAATTATTTTCCCAAGACTTCGATTTACACCGTGACGATGGTCTAGATAAAGAGGAGAATTTATATGGCCGTGGTGTACTTCTAGCTATACACTCTCGTCTCGAGTCTAGACCCTTTAAAAAATCGTCCACTGCATTCTTCGAATTCGTTTGCGCTAGAATTCCTATTTGCAAACGCAACCTATATATTTGTTGCTGTTATATTCGCCCCTCTCAACCAATTCAAGGTTACCAGCTAGCTGTTTATGCAATCGACTGCATATTTAATGCTGCTGATCCTAATGACGTTGTTATTTTTTTAGGTGATTTACGTGTTTACATTTTAATCTACCTAAGCTTCTATGGACTCAGACTGATCAGTCCTACTATACTGCTACAAATCCTACCTCTGATAAAGAAAATCTTTTCATCGACTGCCTAACTGACTCTGATTTATATCAATTAAGTGGTGTCACCAATAACATCGGCAGACAACTCGACCTAGTCTTCGCCACTGATACAGATAACTGCATCGTTTTAGAAAGTAAGCATCTGCTTTCTAAGTTGGATAGTTACCACCCTCCCCTTTCTCTTACGCTAACATATAACAATGGTTTTAATCCCGTTTCCTATGAATATTCTTACAGTTTTAATTTTCATAGGGCTAACTACGCCAAACTGAACAACCTCCTCAGTATGGTCAATTTTAACTTTCTCTACAATAACCCTAACCTTACGGTTAACGATGCTCTTGCATCCTTTTATACCGAAATTTTAAAATGTCTCGCCCAATCTGTGCCTTTTTTTACCCAAAAGGAATCCCTCATCGTCACCACCCTGGTATAATAAAAAGCTGCGATCTCTTCGTAACAAGAGAAATAAGCTCTGGTATACTTACTTAAAATCGCGTTACGACCCCGATTTCTTCTACTACCAGTCTGCCCAAATAAATTTCTCTGTACTTTGCCAAACTCTCTATAACAACTATTTAAACCGAATGGACCACACACTCATTTCCGACCCCAAAAGATTCTTTCAGTTCATCAAAACTAAAAGCAAATCGGATAACTATCCATCATATCTAAATTTTCTTGATAGGTCCTCGGGCGATCCCCAAATTATTGCTAATCTTCTCTTCGCAATCTTTTTTGGCCAAGCGTTCGCCATCCATTCCCAAGAGCCAGACCATTCTTACTTTTCCTACTTAAACAGCTGCCCACAAACAACTTTGGAATCGGTGTCTATAACTTTAGAGCAAGTTAGAGATAAAATAATAAAACTCAAAGATGATTATTCTGCTGGCCCTGATGACCTTCCCCCTATATTTTTAAAGAAATGTCAAATGCATCTAGCCCAACCTCTTACAGCTCTCTTTCAGCTTTCCATCACCCAGGGATTATTTCCATCAACCTGGAAAAGGTCGTTTATTATTCTCCTACATAAAAAAGGTAGAAAAGACGATATTTCCAACTATCGACCAATTGCTAAGTTGTCCTGCATACCTAAGCTTTCTGAGAGCATTATCTATGACATAATGCTTTTCCATTGTAAATCTATTGTTTCCCTAAACCAGCACGGATTTTTCAAAGGCAGATCTACGACCACCAACTTAACGGAATTCGTATCAAGCGATTTCAGCAAAGTCTTTGATTGAATTGCTCATGATATAATCCTTCTAAAATTAAAGGCTCTTGGTTTCCAGATAAACTTTATAACTTGGGTTCAATCCTATTTAAATGAACGACTTTACTATGTTCAATTAGGTCCATGGTTTCTGACCCAATTAAAGCCTCCTCTGGTGTCCCCCAAGGCAGCCACCTTGGTCCCTTATTATTTATATCTGTTTACGCAGATAATATGAAGATATTTAGATATATATCATCTTCCTCAGACAGCCTACTTCTGCAGCAAGATCTAGACAGGTTTTGTACATGGTGTCAGAAGAATTTTCTTGAGCTTAACGTCAATAAGTGTCAGGCTATAACTTATACCCGTAAACGCCTCCCTACTTCACCTCGTTGCTATCTAATCTTTAATCTGCCTGTTCCCTTAGTGAATGAGTTGCGTGATTTAGGTGTTATCTGCGACAAGGAACTCAATTTCCGTTCTCACATTGTTAGTATAATAAAAAAAAAGCCAACTCTGCCCTTGGTTTTATCAAGCGCTGGTCTAAGGAGTTTTCCAATCCTTATGTTACCAAATCTCTTTACATAACCTTTGTTAGGCCTCTTCTTGAATATGACAGCCAAGTTTGGTCACCCTACTACAGAACTCACATCCTCCGGATAGAAGCTGTTCAACGCAGGTTTTTACGGTTTGTTTTAGTGGTCTTCCCTGGGATGATAGCCAAAACTTACCACCTTACACTGACCGGCTGAAACTTATAAATTTACAACCCCTTTCTATACGCCGAAAAGTTTCCGACATTCTCTTTATTCATCAAATTTTAGTAGGTAATATCGATTGTCCTTCCTTACTTCAAATTATTTCTTTTAACACCAATCCCCGCAATCTTAGGTCTGTGCCACTTTTCCGGCTCAATCTTCACAGAACGAATTACGGACACTTGGAGCCAATGTCTAGGATGCTTCGCGAAGTTAACGATATTATGCCTCTCTTCGACTACCATCTCAGCAAACTCTCCCTCAAGAACATACTTATTTCCACCTATGCCTCACGTCCTAACTTTCTTTAACCGCTCCCACCCTTTAGTTTTTAAGTAAAAATGTTAGTTTTAAGTAACATATGTATTTGCTTGCAATAAGCTTAATAAATCTGTCCGGGGTAGACCCGGGCCGCAAATAAAAAAAAATCAAATTAATTAGTGGGTTATCAGAACTATTACAGCTACATACAAAGTTCATTTCAAGTTTTTGAATTCGTTCAGAAATCAACTCAACATTCGCTCTTTGGTGGAGATCTATAATCGAATGATGCCAAGGTAGATTAAACATCATTTTAAGCAGTTTATTTTGTGAGACCTGAAGTCTTTTTATGTGACTGTTAGCAGCTTTTCCCCATACAGCACAACCATAAAGTAATATTGCTTGGCAGACTACCTTGAATATAATAATTTCGTTTCAATTTGTTAATACGGAATTGCGATTTGTGAAAGGATAAAGTAATTTTATTGCTAGACTTAGTTTCTTTAATGTATTATTAATATGATAGCTGAACGTAAGTTTAGCATCAAAAGGTATTCCTAAATATTTTACGGACCTTTCCCAATTTATGTATTATTATTATTATTATTATTTATTAACAGGTAATTAAAATTACATGGTAATATTAAAATTAACGAGCCTAGCTGCGGAGACTTTTGGCTCTAAGAGAAATGAAATTATATTATAATGTTTGTTTTTGTTAGAAAATTGGAGATATTCTCAATATTGGTAAAGCTAGGGTTTTTTAGTACATCGTAAATCGAATTATTTTTAAATATAGTGCTTATAATTGGTTTTGTTAGAGAGCAGTTTTCTAAGATATGTGTTAAGTCTAATGTGGTGTGACAGGAAGGGCAGTGTGGAGGACTGTTTTTCACAAGAAGATGCTGATGGGTTGCTGAAGTGTGCCCAAGTCTTAAACGCACAAAATTTGAGATTTTGTGCTTGGGGCTGTTAGTGGTGTATACAGGGCTGTGTTTTAAAGGGTTAACTTTCTTATAGTGGTGGTGGTACATGCTCCATTCATTTTCAGTTTTGATCCTTGCTGCTGATAAAACGAGTTTAGTCAGATCTTGTTTAGTGAAGGTGTTATATGTATACACTGGGGCTCTTTTGGCCGAATCAGCTGCGGAATCTGCGTTTTCGTTTCCCCTGATACCAACGTGCCCAGGAGGCCACATCAATTTCAATTTACTTTTACATTTTATGAGTTGGTACCTGATTTCTGATATGAGTTCGGTGTCATTGTTGGGGTTTTTGATGGTGTTAAGGACAGATATACTATCGGAGCATATGATGTGTTTCCCAATACGGTTTGTAACTAACTTTATAGCCTGACGAATAGCAAAAGCTTCTGCCGTGAAATTGATACAAATTTTGGAAGGTTTCCAATGCAGATAATGAACCCATCTTCGAGGGTTACTGCGAAGGATGTGTTATCCGTAGTCTTAGATCCATCTGTGAATATGAAATTCCATCCCTCCGATTTCATGTCTAATGAAATACTTGAAAACATCTGACGGTAAGTTATGCTGGTTGTACTTGTCTTTTTATAGAAGGCTAAAGTCAGTATCAGAGATTCAGGGCTGATGAACCAAGGGGGATAACGTGGTGCAGCTATTTGAGTGCGTTTAGGTATCTCCAGCTCTTTTGCTTGGTCGAGAATAATGCTGATGGAGGATGGTATTTTCCTTTTAAGCTTGTGATGTGTTGCTTTTTTGATATCGTTATCGATTATGGAGTACTTAGAGAAAATGAGTTTCGCAGATAGCTTAAGGGTGATAACATCTCTCCGTTCATCCACGGTCGGCAGTCCTGCTTCAGCTAATATGTTTTTTATAGGTGTGGTAGGAAAAGCATTTAGACTTCTTCTTGCTGCTTGATGGTACACTGGTTTGATGATATTTAAGATTGATTTCAGGCTATGCCCATATAAAAATAAACCGTAATCTATTTTACTTAGGACTAACATTTTTGTTATATTTACTAAAGTATTTACATGAGCATTGCTTTTTTTACATGCTAAATATCTTACAATATTGGTTCTCGCAGCTAGGGATTTCTTAAGTTCTAGACAATGTTGTTTCCAGGAATACTTATTACTAAATATTAAGCCTAAGATTTTTAAATTAGCAACATTTTCTATTTGTACATTATTTACATTCACGGTTATTTGGGGACAATTTTGTTTACGACAGAAGTGGATCAATTTACATTTTTGTAATGAGAGTTTGGCACCCGAGGTCTTAGACCAATTTAAAATTTCGTTTAAAGCGAGTTTTAACAAAGCTATACATTTATTGATTTCATTTATTTTACATAAGATATATATATCATCTGCATAGATGCAGTGATCTAGTAACTGATGTCTTGATAGAATTATGTTAATGTCATCAAATGCAATTAAGAATAAGACTACTGAGAGAGGTGATCCTTGGGGAATACCGTTGAATAATGGGTGGGGCGAAGAGTATGTATTATTTGTTTTTACACATATTTTCCTATTGGTCAAAAATGATTTTATATAGTTGTATATTTTTTTCCCAACGCCCCATTTTTTAAGCTTCTTTAGGACAACATGTATTCCTATTTTGTCGAAGCTTTTTCAAAATCAAGAGAGAGGATTGAAACGTGATTTTTCGCGGATAGTGCCATTGAAATATAATGGTCAATGTGAAGAAGCGCATCAACACATCCTCTGTTGGCTTTAAATGCTACTTGATTTGGACTGATGAGCTTGTTCGTTTCGGCAAACCATAGTAGACGCTTCGCGACTATCTTATCGAGGACTTTGGACAAGCATGGGATAAGGGAGATGGGTCTATATCCCTCGATTGAGGATCTATCTTTTTGTGTTTTTGGGATGGGCATTATTGTGGCAGTTTTCCAGATTTGGGGTATGACCGCGGTATTAAGTATATTATTGTAGAGGTCTACAATTCTCTCTTTGGTTTCTTTTGGAAGATTTTTAAGCATTGGATACGATATTCTATCCCTACCAGGAGTTTTCCCTTTTAATTTGTCAAGTGAAGCTTCAAATTCAAGCAGCGATATCGGAGTTTCAATGCGTCGTCCAGTCGGATTGGTTGCGTATAGTGGTGGGAGGCTGTTAATTGCTTCTTGTTTTTCGGAGTTAAAAGCATTTGTGAAAGAGTTGTTATTTGAATTCGTTGACCAAATTTGAGCAAAGTAATTGGATATCTCAGTTGGATCAACAATGATGCCAGAATGAGACCTAATGCTGTTTATAGCAAGGCTCTTTGAGTCTCCAGTAAGTCGACGGATATTTTGCCATATCTTGGCGGGAGGAGAGTTTGGACCTATTGTCAGAGTAAATTCTGCGAAACTTTTAGCTTTGCTATCTTTAAGAGTTCTTCTGAATTTCGCGTTTGCTTTCTTGTAGATAATTAAATTTTGAATGGTAGGATTTTTCTGAAAATCTTTTAAGCCAATCATTTTTTCTTTCCTTTGGGAGGATAGTTCGGAGTTCCACCATGGAACTACCTGTTTGCATTTAATTGGTACAGTCTGGGGGATAGAAAAATTAGCGGCGGTTGTGATAGCTTTTTGCAATATGGCAGTTTCCCTGTTAACGTTTAGAGAGGTGGTTTTATTAGAAAGGATCTCAATGGTTTTTATTCTGAACAGAGTCCAATTGGCAACATCAGTTTTAAGTTTTAGATTGGGTGTTTTTATTTTTGAGCTACGCCCTGTACTTAATGTTATACTTATGGGGAAATGGTCGCTGTTATGTAAGTCATCTAAGGTCTTCCAAGTTGTCTTTGGGAAAAGTTCAGGTGAACAGACAGTTACGTCAATGTGAGTAAGCGTATTATGCGTTGCGAGATGAGTAGGCGATCCATCATTCAATATCGTCAGCTTAGTATTTGAAAAAAAAAAGTTCCATCAAGTTACCTCTGGTATTTGTAGTAGCGGAGCCCCAAAGAATATTCCATGCATTAACATCGCCTCCAAAAACAATGGGGAGGTTAACTTGGGTTATAATATTGTCCAGATCGATCTTATTTATTTTTTGGTCTGGAGGAAGATAAATGCCGATATATGTAAATTTTGTTTCAAGTTCTATCTCAACAGCTAGAGCTTGTAGGTTAGTAATCAGGGGTAGAGGTGTATGAGGGATGTTCTTGTTTATTAAGAGTCCTATACCTTGCTTGCACGTTGTGTTGATTGGCAAATTATTAAAGTAGCCAGTATAAGCTCTTGGGTATTGTGGCGTGTGATTGAATGGGCAGTGCGTTTCTTGAATAGATACAATAGAGGGATTATGACTTTTAATTAAGATGTTTAGCTCATCGAGGTTATTTTTGAATCCCTTCATATTCCATTGCAGAATATTGAGAGCTGATCGATAGGAGTTGGACTGGTTCCACAACTTTGTTTTGCAAGAGGCAAGAGAAGAGTGGATTGTGGTGCAATTGTTTTGTGTGTGGATAGTGTTGTTTGTGTTTTGTTTTGAATTTGAGGGTTTGGTTGAAATGAGATGTTTTGGGCTTTGGCTCTGCAACTCTTGAGTCGCAGAGACATTTTTATTATTAAGATTTTTTTTATTGCATATCGACATCATGCTCTTCTGCATCGTCTTTTACGTAGTAGTCATTGTTTACCAAAAATGATTGGGTAACAGCTGATATAGGTGATTGAGTTACTGTAGAGAGGGGTTTAGCTTGCGTGAGAGAAGATTGTGTGGTTGAGTTTGTTAGGGTATATGATAGAAATTTGTTTGTGGTTGAATAAGCAGGTTGATTGGGTGATGCATGTGAATTTGGCGAGGTATTAGCATTAGGTCTTTGATTGTTTGTGTTTATGTCTAAACATGAATGTGATACGGTAGTCCGAGGAGAAGATATGTATGTGTATGGTTTGGAGTTTGATGGAGTGACAGCAACTGTGTTGGTGTCAACAGTGATATGTTTTGAGTTGGAGTAGGATGGCATAGGTTCGGGAACTTTTTTGGTTAATTGTTTTTCTACTTTGTCAGTATTTTTTTTAGTGTTGTGTTTAGTGTTCTTTGGATTAGGGTCGGCAAGTGAATGTGATGAGCTAGCTTGATAGGTGTGAACATCATTGGGTTGAATGTGTGAGTTTGTAGTTACCTTTGTCTTTTCAGCAAAGGTTTCCGTTAGAGGTCGAATGTGTGCTGAGTTCTGTTGATTATAAATTCGCTTGGCTTCGGACATAGTGCATTTTTTTGTTGTTTTAATAGTAAGTATTTCTTTTGCTTGTTTGTAGGCCGGGCATGTTTTGGAAGAGAACGGGTGGGGGAGGGAACAGTTGACACACATTGCACGTGTGCATGGTTCTGGTGTATGGGGTGGAAGGCTACATGACTCGCATATCGTGCTGCTGTTGCAGCGTTTGCTTGTATGGCCGAGAAGTTGGCAATTGCGGCAGCGCATAGGGTTAGGTATATATTCAGTTATTTTGGCAGTGTAAAAGCCGATATCTACCGATTTGGGGATTTTATAGAGGTCAAATGTGAAGAGCATAAGGCCTGTCGGCTTTTGCTTTCCATCATCTCCTTTCCTTGAAAACTTGTAAATGTCCGTGACACCTTGGGATTTCATCTCACATATTATTTCTGTCTCAGGCACGTTGATAA
The DNA here is from genome assembly GCA_949129095.1 of Volucella bombylans. Classification (NCBI taxonomy): domain Eukaryota; kingdom Metazoa; phylum Arthropoda; class Insecta; order Diptera; family Syrphidae; genus Volucella; species Volucella bombylans. The sequence continues at coordinate 102,563,744 of OX422144.1, read as the reverse complement.
GGCATGGAGCATAAGCTAATCCTTTAGATTCATTGAGGCGATCGTGCAGTTTTACTGTAACCGGACAAATACCAGCGAGATCTTTAGCTTTGAGAAAGAGATCTGCCGTTTTTTGTGACTTCACAAAGATCAACAGATTTCCGTCCCGCAGTTGGGTGATGTTTTCATAATCTTTGCTTATCATGTCAATAGCTTTTTTTAGAAGGAATGGGCTAAGGGAAGAAATGGGTTTTTCACTATTTTTTGAAGACATTAAAACAAATCGCGGATTTTTTGCACTGGAAATTGAAGGGAGGTCTGGAAACATATTAAAAGGCAATGTATTGCGTTTTATTTTTTTTTTTGGTTGGATGTCAGGGGCAGGATCAGGGTCCAGCAACCCAAAATGACCACCTATCTGGTTTGGCCCGCGGGCCATTTTTTATTTAAATTAAGTCGGTTCACTCACGTGGACACACAAAAAAAAAAAAAAGAGAGAAAAAAAATAGGATGAAAGAGTATACGGTTTAAAGGGAAAACCGGTTTTCGCACTTGGCGGAAGAGAAAGTCACACAGTAAACTTAAGAACGATGTTATCGGCTCGGCGGTTAGTCGGTGACTGCCCAATTTATGTATTTTCCATTGATTTTAAGTAAACTGCTGGGAAGATAACAAGACTTTCTTTTCCGTGAGAAAAAGATAGCTTGAAATTTCTCCGCATTCAATTTTATTTTCCATTTATTATAGTAAGTTTCCAATATTTCAACAGCCAATTTTAAATTCCTCTCTATATTGACAGCGAATTTGTCTGATGAATATATTGCTGTGTCATCAGCAAATAAGGCTGATTCACATTGCGGGATAGCTGGAAAATCCGATGTAAATATGTTATATAACAGTGGGCCAAGAACGGATCCTTGAGGGACACCAAAACTAAACGTCACTACAGAAGAAATACCACAATCAACATAAACCTTATAACATATATGTCTTCCTCGTCTGGCGTAGTAAATGAAGTCGCAGTGCGATCTGTTATCAAAATCTTGACAAATGCTTACAAGGGCCTGAAAGTATGCTACCTTAATGCACGTAGTTTCAATTTATCTAAATTGGATTACGTTAAATATCTTTTGAATGGATCTAAAGTTGACATTATCTGCATTACTGAGACTTGGCTTTGGTCCGACGCGATTGACAAAGAAAAAAGTAGTGCAATAGATAAATTATATAATATTCCGGGGTATAATCTAATTCGCAATGATAGAGTTACTAATACAATAGGTGGGGGAGTTGCGATCTACTACAGCAACTCGCTTACTCATAAAATACTTCGGAAATCCGAGAAAGGAGCAATTGAATACCTGCTGTTAGAAGTTACAGATGGGATCACGAAGTGCCTTATTGGTGTAGCTTACAATCCGAACCGGTGTAACTCTTCAGAACCCTTTTTTTCTACTCTGCACGAGTTCACTGCACTTTATGAGCACATTATAGTTTGTGGTGATTTCAACGCTGATCTTTTAAAAGTTGATAGCAAAGCTTACGAGCTTTTGGATTCAGCTGCTGCTTCTGGGCTGTCAATAGTTAATTCTTACGCCACTCGTTTTTCTCCAAATGCTCCTCCAAGTCTGTTGGACGTCTTTATGGTTTCTGATCTATCCAATGTCTTACTTCAAGATCAGGAATATCTGACCACGACCTAATTTTTTGTACTTATAATGTTGATTTGTCTTGTGCTTCTCGTCCTTCATCTTTCACCTTCAGAGATTATAGTTCCGTAGACAATAATGCCTTACAATTAGATGCAAGCTTACTCCCGTGGGTTCACTGTTATTATGAGTCAACTATGAATGACAAGGTGAATCTTTTTCAATCCTTTACATTGGATCTTTTCAATAGAAATATTCCCCTAAAAACAGTTCAAGTTCGTAATGAAAACTGCCCCTGGTTCACAAGTGAAGTTCGTAATGCTATTAGGGTTCGAAACAATCTTTATATAAAATGGAAACAGAGGCCATCTATTTCTTATTGGGAAATATTTTGTCGAGCTCGTAATTACTCAACTTTTATTACACGAAGGGCCAAAAAACGCTATTTCTTTTCCAAACTGAACCTGGGTTTATCATCTAAAAAACTATGGAGTAACTTGCGTTCTATTGGCGTTGGAAAAAATTCAACGGTTGCTGCTATCATTCCAGATGTGAATGAACTTAATGATGCTTTTTTATCAGGATATATCAATAATCTTCGCTTTACCCCTGAAAATTCATTATTTGTTTCGTCGAGTTTTTACTTTGAAGCTGTTTCAGAAGTGGACGTAATTAATGTTATTCGTTCTGTGAAATCTAATGCTGTCGGTGAGGAGGGTGTGCCCATTCGCTTTATTAAAATGATTTTGATCCATGTCATAAGCTCGCTTACACATATTATCAATTTTTCCATAGCTTCGTCTTCTTTTCCTGATAGTTGGAAATTGGCCAAAGTTATCGCTGTTCCTAAAAAACCTCAGCCATCGAATTTATCTGACTACCGCCCTATAAGTATTTTGTCATGTCTATCAAAAGTGTTGGAAAAGATCCTCGCTATGCAAATATCGAGGTATTTGGAGCAACACAGTTTGCTTTCTCCAGTTCAATCAGGCTTTAGAGCGGGTCACAGCTGTTCTACCGCTATGATAAAAATTCTCGATGACATTAGAATTAGATACGATATGGATAACCTAACGGTGCTCTGTTTGCTTGATTTTTCCAAAGCCTTTGATAGAGTGAATCACAACGTACTGTGTCAGAAGCTGGCTTCAGTGAACAGTCCGTGCGTCTCATAGGGAATTATTTGAGCAATCGTTACCAAAAGGTCATTTACGGAGGCAAATGTTCCGATTTTAGGGAGTTATTAACGGGTGTCCGCAGGGCTGCATTATGGGTCGATTACTATTTTGTCTGTATATCAATGACCTGCCTAAAGTGTGCTTAAATGTCTCCATTCACCTTTACGCTGACGATGCCCAAGTATACTTATCACGGCCACCCGGACTAGCTGAAGACCTCACTGTTAGAATGAACGAAGATCTATCTAGAATCTACAACTGGTCAACTTTAAACGGGCTGCATCTTAATCTAAAAAAATCGCAAGCAATTCTAATTTCGAAAAAATATTTTGAAACTGATGATTTTCCATCAATACTTTTAAACAATAAGCCCGTTCCATTTGTCGAAAAAGTAACAAATCTTGGATTCAAAATTAATCGTTCTCTTTCTGCTAAAGACCATACTAACTATGTTGTTGGACGAATTTATGCTGGTCTACGAAAGCTTTGGATGTCTTCCAGTTTTACGCCAGTAGAAACAAAACTTAGAATTATTAAAACTCTGTTGCTCCCAATATTTGACTACTCTACTCTTGTGTACTGCAAACTTGATTCTCAATCCGAACATAAGTTACTTGTGGCTTTTAATGATGCTATAAGATATGTATTTGGATTACCGCGATACAATCACATCTCGCACTATCACAATCTTGTTTTGGGCTGTAAGTTTAAGCAGTTCTTAAAAGTTAGATGCCACCAATTTATGCACCGTCTCGTCAATAAAAAATCTCCAATGTACCTGTTTGAAAAACTTCAATTTCTCCAATCTACCAGGACCTTCAAATTAACTATGCCTTATTTTAACTACCTAAATTCTTCTCGTCTCTTCTTCATTTATGCTACCAGACTTTGGAATAGCCTTCCAACATCAACAAAACAAATCATTGGAACAAATAAATTCAAAACTACCGCTCTTCAATATCTGTAACAATTGCAACAACTATTCACCTCAATCCTCTTCCCTCATTTATAATACCTTTCTTTCTTTCTATTTTTCCCAATTTTTATATTTTTCTTTTTTCCCCCCTTTCTCATTTCCCTTCTGTTTCTATCTTTTCAATTATAGTTTTAAGGTTTATATTGTAATGTTATATGCACTCCAAAAAAATGTACTGTAAAAGACCAAGTCTTATTTGTACTTTCCTCAATTTATTAATAATAAATTGAATTGAATTGAATTGAATTGAACACCTGTCTAACAAGAAACTTTGAACTATTTTACATATATATAACGGGAATTTTAATGTAATCATTTTATATATAATTCCTTTATGCCAGGCAGAATCAAACGCCTTTTCTATTTCAAGTAAAATCATTCCAGTTGACTTGCCTTGTGCACGGTTGTCATGAATATGCTGACAAATTCTTTTTACCTGATGAGAAGTGTAGTGAAACCTTCTAAATCCGAATTGTTCATTAGGGAATATTCTTTTATGATGAACAATTTTTAGGATTCGTTCTTTTAAAATATTCTCGTAGATTTTGCTTATGCTGCTTAACAAACTAATTGGCCTATAACTACCAGCAATATCAGGAGCCTTTCCAGCAATGGCAATAGGCACAACTTTTGCCATTTTCCATTTAGTTGGAAAGTATTGCATATTTAAACAGGCATTTATAATAAAAGTCAGATATTTTATAACACTTTTCGAAAGATGTTTTAGATAAATATTTTTAATTTGATCTAAGCCTCCGGTTTTTTTTATTTGCAGATTGTTTATAATGGTTTTAATATCTTCATCCGCAACGAATGCGTAAGAAGGCGTCGTTTCTTTGGAGGCATCGAACTTATTAATTGTTCTATTCACTAAACTATTTGTTTTCCTATCGCCTAGATTTTGTGATACCAAGTGGTTTGTTAAAAAATGCTTTGCAAATAAATTGGCTTTATCCAAATCTGTGCAAAATGTTTGCGCAGAATCATTCAAAAATGGAATCTTCCTGTTTTTGTTTTTCATTATTTTTACAATGTTCCAGAAAGGTTTTCCATTTTTATCAAGAACTTTTAGTTTATTATTCCATCCTTCATTACGGAATTTTGAAATTTCTCTAGAAATAAGCTGATTGAAATGAGAAACCATGTTTCGACAAAAGGTCTTACGATATTTCTGCCAGCTTCTTCTATGAATATTCCTCAATTTAATGAGTTCCAGAACGTGGACCGCAAGTTTCTGATTTAAACAATTGTCTTTTTTTATTATCAACATTTATCAACTGAAGCTAAAATAGTGCGTGCAAAACCTTGAACAATACATTCAACATCAGTATTACAAGAAACATTATCCAAATCAGTGGATATATTTCGAAGACTTGTATTCAAGCTTGTTTGAAACATTTTCCAATTAGTTTTATATAATTGTTGTATGTATTGCATTTTTCTTATTCCCGATTAAGTCACATGATATAAAACAGGGTTATGATCAAAACACAAGGCACTAAGAGAAGTTGGTTGCGATATTTGACTGGGAACATTTGTTAGAAATACTCGTAAGTCTAGGACGGACGGAGAACCACGAGAACCAGCGGGGAAATACGTAGGACTAGGAGGGAACAAAATACTTACTGGCAGGACAAGAGGCAGATCTGCTAACATATTACCCTAAGCGTTTGCACTGCTACAACCCCAGTCTTTATGACGGCAATTAAAATCACCACCGAGTAAAAATTCTCCAGTCATAGCAAATAGTTTCCTGAAATAGCGTTTGAGTACCTTTCTTTTGGAGTCCGATAAAGATCCGCCAGGAAAGTATACACAGAACACCTTTATTTCCTTTCCATTTATAAGCCTAATAGATATACCTAAATTCTCCACAGACGATGTTTTAATTACAGGCAAGAGCGAATGTTGCATTAATTTCCTAATTAGAATTGCAACTCCACCACCCCTCTGCTCAGGTCTATCTGCACGATAGCACATGAAGTCAGAAGACGGTAGTCTTATTTCGCTTGTAAGCCAAGTTTATGTTACTAACGCAACATCTACTCTATTGATGTCTAGAAAATTCAAAAATTCAAAATATTTGTTACCCTTAGCATTCCAAGTAATAATATTTATAAGATTATTTACCATGTTATTTATCATGATGAGAATATAAAAATTTAGAGGTTAAATGTGCGCTCACATTAAATTGCTCAATTTTATTTTTACAAACTGATAAGTTAGTTATCATCTCCATACAGAGAGTTTTAGTTCTTCAATTGAAAAAAGAGATAAATTGCTGTTGTTGTTATATGATGTATTAGCAATAAATGAGGTATTTTGAACAGAAGGCAATGGAGGGAGGCGGCAACCCGAGCTCCATTATCCCATGCGCTGGTTATTTGGTATTGAGTGTTGGAACTTGCAATCTCTTTGTTCTGCACGTTGAATTTTTTTCGTTGTCCTTGTGGTGTTGGGAGTATTGGGAAATCGTTCATCGAATCAAAGAAAACCGAACCTTGAACATGTGCATGTGGAGAGACTGGAGCACTTGCTCGGAAATTAAAATTGGAACGGGCTAATTTTTTGTTTTCTTTTATTTCGAGATACTTTGCTCTACTTGTACAGGCTGAATGATTGCCATTGCAGTTAGCACATTTGTTATGTGAGACGTTGCCGCATTCAGCTGTTTTGTGTGAACCCGCACAGATCGCAAAATAAGTTTTAATGTGGCAATTTTTTTCGCCGTGGCCGAACATTTGGCAGTTATGACATTGTGTCACCTTGCCTTTAAGCTTTCGTTGGTAGTTCCAATTGATTTGGGTGTGAAATACTGAACGAAATTTTTTTTTAAATCACTTAATTTAACTGACCCATTTTCAAAGGAGACAATATAAAAAGTGTCACTTCGTCATTTTAGTTCACGCCTAACAAGTTCATTTTTAAGATGAATTGCTTCTATGCCTTCTAAACCATATAGAACCACCTTAAAGGCTTTCGCGGTCTTAAGGTCATGCGAGAAGAACTGACAATTGTCTGAGTTAAGTTTTTCAAGGACAGCGTTAAATGATTCTACAAACTCACATACTATTTTTATGCCGATTGACAATTTCTTAATAGAATAATCGGATACTTTAGGAGATGAACAAATTCAGGAGGTTTTTGCAACAATTTAATGGGCGGCACATAAACTTTCTTTCCAACAGGTAACACGATTTCATCCATTTCATCACTATCGTCAGTGTCCGGATGACATTGGAGAGGAAACCAGGGATTATTACGAAAACCACTTGCACTGGACATGGCTGTACGTATTTTTTTATACGGTACGTGTGCTTGACGTGTGAGAATTTTAGGGTTCGTTACACGTACCGTAATTTTTTTTTCTAGGAATTATTTACCATGCTCAAATGGGAGTATCCCCAATAACAATAAGTCGACACCTTTCTCTCATAAGAAAGGTAGAAAAATGGGTACCCTATGACTAACTACGGCGCCCGGAAATCTGCACATCGCTTACATTAAGAAACTAAACTGAACCGTTTTTGAACCGGATAGTCACCTATGATGAAAAGTGGATACTGTATGATAATCCTAAAAGATCTGGGCAGTAGTTGGATGCAGATGAAAAACCAAAAAAAAAACACACCCCCAAAACGCGAGCCCGATCTTCACTCAAAAACGGTTATGGTGACAATTTGGTGGACATCGAAAGGACCAATCCACTTTTCATTTCATCAACCAGGAGAAACGATAAACGCTATCAAATATTGTGATGAAATCGACATATTACATACCAAATTGGTGGAAAAGCATGACATTGCTAGACCCTATACCTCACAAGTAACCGTGCAAAAACGGTTGCAGTTGGGATTTGAAATTCTTCCGCATCCATCGTACTCTCTTGATATTTCCCCAACGGATTACCATCTTTTCTGCAATCTGGATTCATTTTGCCGGCAGAAAGTCTTCCGGAACCGAGCTCAGATGGAAATCAAAAAGGGAGAAGTTTGAACTGACCTTTCGGAGAATACGGGAGATTGGTTCGTTGGTGGACCGGTAGATAGAAGAGACGAGGACAACGTATTACATAGTAGATTGCGTGGGTTGGCATTGAAGGAAATCGAGTTGAAAATGGATGCGCAGTCGATGAACGAAAAGAATATCAGCAATAACGTGGGATTCTTCTAACGAATTCATATTGATAAGTTTGAAGCGGTCCTGAAAGGCAGGTAAGATTAAAGGGTCGTTCCAGGGCGGCAGACCACGGAGTGCAAATCGATTCGGGAAACATGAACTCGGTGAAAGAGGGACCAAGCTTGACTGGCATACTCAAGCAGGGGGCGAACAAAGGTAACATAGAGAGATCTGGTTACATACGGGTTAGAAAATTCCTTGGACCACCGTTTAATAAAGCCAAGTGATGAGTTGGCTTTGATGATCATCTTATCGATATGCGAACGGAAATTGAACTCGCAGTCGAATAATACCACCTTGATCAAAAAGTTCAATCAAAAACCACCGTGTGGCGCTCCCATTGTTCCGATTTGAGTTCTGTTTTTTTTTTTGTTAAGTTGGTAAATCTTTTGTTGACATTCCCTCTAAATCTTAGCGTCATAGTTTGACATTTGCAAAAGTTACATAGCCAAGAGTACATCTATCTCTGTGTGTGTTGACGATTTTTTACAATTTTAGGAATGGATTTAAATTTGCAACAACGAACTTATGTTAAATTTTGCGTAAAAAACGGATTTAATGGTGCGCGAACGTTGGAAATGTTGGAAAAGTGTTTCGGCAACAATTTTCTAAAGAAAACGGTCGTTTACCAGTGGCACGAGCGGTTCAAAAGTGGTCGTGAGTCAATCGAAGATGATGAACGCAGTGGCAGACCATCGACATCGAAAACCGACGAAAACATTGATGGAGTAAAAGAAATGTTGGTCAATAACCGCAAATTAACCATCAGAGAGATAGCGGAGGACTTGAACATTGCCTATGGATCCGTCCAAGACATTTTGGTTAATGATTTGGGTTTCTGTCGTGTAGCGGCAAAGTTGGTGCCATAAGACCTCAATTTCATGCAAAAAAGAGACCATGTTGACGTCGCAAAAGAGATGATTTGCGAGGCTGAATCCGATCCCACATTCATCAAAAGGATCATTACTGGAGACAAGACGTGGGTTTATGAGTACGACACGCAATCCGGACATCAGGCAAGTGAATGGAGTTCACCAAATGAGCCGAAACCAAAAAAAACACGTCGTTTTCAATCAAAAAAAAAAGGCAATGCTCACGGTTTGCCAGAAGGCCATACAGTAAACAAAGAGTATTATTTGGGCGTTATGAGACGTTTGCGTGAAACAACTCGTGGATTTTGCACCATGATAACGCACCGTCGCACAGTGCCATCATTATCGGTAATTTGTTGACGAAAAATGCAACAAATATCATCCAACAGCCACCGAATTCACCTGATTTGGCTCCCTGTGACTTCTTTCTGTTCAATCGAGTTAAAAACCCACTACGGGGAACGCGTTTCAGCAGCCGAGAGGAAGTATTGGAAAAATCGCAGGAAGCACATACCGAAAACCGAATATAAAAAAATGTTCGAGAATTGGATCAAGCGCTGGCATGAGTGTGATGCAGTCGATGGGGATTACTTTGAAGGGGACAATATAGATTTAGATGAATAAACTTTTATTTTTCATTTTCTGAATAAAGTCCGGGATCAAGGTGGTATTTTTTAACTTTTTATGTGTGAGCCTTGTTTTGATTTTTTTTTTTGTTCAATTATATATTTATTTTCGCTACAAGTAGATTATGGTCTGACTCCGCGTCAGCATCTGGGTAGCATTTTGCATGCAGTTTCGGAATCTTTTGCTTGTGATGATTAGATCATTTACTTGGCAGAATTCTATTAGCCTTTCTCAAGTTGGTTGTAAAATTCATCTACAATGACTTCCTCACAATCACTTCTGAATGATGTTTACTAAGGTATGATCTGCTTTAAGCTGCATAATCATTACTGTCTCTGATGGATTTAAGACTAATAAGACCGAATTTTCTATTTTTTTCTGGAGCGAGTAATCATACGCCGTAACTACAATAGTAGCACAGGTAATAAACTTACCCAGATGTCGCATTCCCATACAAAAAAAAAATGTTGATCTTTTTTGGTATGAGCAAACACGAAAAATAAATTTTTTGTGCAAAAGTCCTTTGTTTTGTTTTGCGAAAGGCTTTCACCACCAACGTAGAGTTTGTGACATACCCACAGCGTAATACGAGTATATTTTTTGTTTTGTTTTATATTGTATTTTTATCCTGGCCTGCACAATGAGGAACAGACAGAGCTTTAATATACCTACATATGTATGTATACCTACATAATTATGTACATTAAATTAGGATAGGTTAAGATCAGGAATACTTTTAATGCGATCTGCGATGATGTTAAGAATTTGTAGGTACGGTACAAAAAATTTAAATACATAGTAGGTACTGTAGGTATTGTAGGATAACTTTATTTAACTTTATTTTATTCATATGTATGTAGGTATGTACGTATTATAAGATTGAGGCTGAGACAAATAATTATGTTTATTTATTTCCTAATTGTCTGTCTTTTACAAATCCTTGTGGTACTCCTACTCTCATTTAGAGTATGTTTGATGTTTGGTCCTTACATTTTACATACTCGTAAAAGAAGAGGTCTGATAGGTAGCCATGGCCACTCTTTTATTATTATATAGTAGGAAACAAAATCAACTCTGTTCTTAGTCCACTTTAGTTAAGGGCATTTATGTACTCGTATGTGAAAATGCATTGGGAAAATATTTTTGTCTTTAGACATTTACATAATACATACTCGTATTAGAAGTACAATTTTTAGCTATTCACAGTGCCTTAACCAAAGCGGTTTCCAGGGGACACGAACGCAGACGTGGCACATTATTGACCCCCACCACCACCTGCCTTACCGAACCTCCGCCTTAGTCTTTTTTTTTTTAAGTTTACATATTCATTAAATTTTGCAACTTTTTTGTCTTTTGTTTTGGTTTCGTTTTCTTGTTTATGCTCTTGTGAACAAACCACTTATAATTTTTGCAAAGCAGAACTACCACAAGGAAATTAACTGCATCAATTTTGTGCGAATAACATTTACTCGTATTTGTCGTTTCAAACCAATCTGGATAGTGCAAATTTGTTTTTTAGATACATTAATAAACTATATTTTCTCTAAGATTAGATGCAAATGGACATTTCTGAAAGCCTTTTTTTGTATTTCTTCAAAAACATTTTCGTTTAGACCAGAAGATAAACTTTTAAGTTTTATCCAGCTATGCAATGAAGCTGGGTGTGGCAAGAGCAATTGCAACTGATAGCGAAGAAAATTATATCCAGACGATGAGCGTCGTCATTATTATTATTTCATTAGCAAATCTACCTTTCTTCTTGGGTAAATTGTCGTTTGCCTTGTATCATGTAAGATATCTATTTCTTCTTCTAATATTTGCTTTTGATATTCTCTAGGTTGTGCTTTATCTTTTTTTAGCCTGCGGACTTTAATTGCCAGGATATTTCTGAATTGTAGACTTTTTTTAGCTGTCTCTTTGAGGATTTTGTTAATTTTTTTCAGTCTACTTATTTGTTGAATATAAAAAAATTGCTTTTTTGTGTTCGCTTCTCATTTCTTGCATACAGATTCTATGGAATCTATAGATCTGTTGCAGTCTATAAGTGCTGAAACTTGATTTAGTTCATCAATGGTACTCATTTGCACTCTTAATCTTATGCGATTAGAGTGGTTTATTTATGCTTTCTTAGGATCAAAAGCAAGTTCACTGTCATTAGATGCCAAAAACATTTCACTCCTTTTCATAAAAAGTGTAGGAACAGCGTCGTGCTTTAATTTTTTTTTTCCCCCAAAAAAAATTTCAAATCGAAATGTTTACTACAAATGTATGGCCGTTCATGATTTTCAACATTATCACGGGATTCTTCTGCCTGTGCTAGCCAGTCATTATATTTCTTAGTTCCCTTTTTAGGGAATCTATACATGTAAACTTAAATAATACATTTTACCTAGATTAACTCTTCAAAATTTTTACTGGACACAGTAAAATATTACTTTTCACTTCGAAAAAATACAATTTAAATATTTTTTACCACACCACAGATCTACCCATACACAGTTTATACGACAGCTCAATGTGGGTTGAAGCAATCCGCATTGGTTCAATACCCGTAGAAATGCTGGTGTTTATATGAAATTATCCAAAATGAGCGAGAGAAAATTGAGAGAAGTTTAACAAACAGCTGATTGAACTGACACTTGACTCTCACACTGATACATTGTTCTTATTTCTTTGTCTTTCCAAATATTTCGTTTGCAATCCCACATTTTAAATACACAACTAATACCTGTCCGATGATGAAAGAATGATGAGAGCGCGAGAGAGTAAAATGTTAATAAACGTATGCTTCAACGCACATTGAGCTGTCGGATAAACTGGGTAACAGATCGAAACTTCGGTCAATATAGCAAAATTAAAAAGGAAAATATGTACAAGTACGTAAATATATGAATATATGTACATACACATGTATGTATAAATGAAATTGTGTCTCGCAGTCGCATATCGCAGACGGTACAAAGAGCAGCAAAAGAAAAAGCTTTTCGCACAGAAAATTTATTTTTTTTTTTTTTTTTCTTCTTAGCCAAGCAGAAAAGCTTTTTGTTTGCCCATCGTTGTTTGCTCATAGCAAAAAAGATCAACATTTTTTTGTATGGGGATGCGACATCTGGGTAAGGTTATTATCTGTGATAGTAATGTAAAATTAGTGGTAAAATTTGTGGATGTCTTTATAAAAGGACAAGAAATCTTGTTAATTTTTCTACTATAATGTAGTTATATATACTTACACCCACAGAATGAAATGTCATTCAATAATTTGCCTACTTAAGTTAAAAGAAAATATGGCAGACGAAATGTCTGCAATTTAGTCGGACATATTTGTATCTCGTGGTTATTTCTTTTACTCTGTACATTTGTTCCTTTATTCAGTAATTTGTGCGCATTTATTTTCTTTATGTACGCTCTACTACCGATGTACTCGTATCATTTTTTATGTAGTTATAAACTGGTGGCTTTTAGTTTAGCTTTAATTTTAAGTTTGAAACGGTAAGTGCTCAGGTTAAAATAAAAAAGGTGGAGGTTTGAGTTGGCCTTACCGAGAAAGTAAAGTCGAGGAGGAGATTGATTGGACCTACGTGACAAAGTCATATAATGACATTTGGAGACATTGAGCTCTAAACGATTTTGTAGTCACCAAGTGGAAAACCTATGGAGGTCTTCTTGTAGGAGAATAAGAGTCTTGGTGTGAAGAGATAGTTTTGGAGAACTTAGTGCCGTCGGCGTTAATTAGTAGGAGGCAGTGGTTAATAATCATCTCAAGATCGTTTATAGTTAAAATGAAAAAGAGGGGACCTACATGGCTGCCTTGTGGGACCCCAGAAATGGCTAAAAACTTGGTTGAGAAGGCAGATCTAAAACGGTTCTCAAGATAAGAAAATATCAATTTTAATACCATGGAGTCAAAACCGAGGGAAAGCAATTTGGAAAGGATCAACTGATGTGATATTTTATCCAAGGCCTTAGCATCGATTTCGTTGCCATTTTCTAGAACTGAAAGCGCAAGGGATACGAATTCAACTAAGTTTGTAGTAGTAGATCTATCCTTTAGAAATCCATGCTGACTGGGGGATATAAACGATTTGCGCTGAGGGCTTAGAACTTCACATAAAAAACTTTAGAACATTTTAGGTATGTGCGAAAGCTTAGCAATGGGACGGTAATTACTGCCTTTTTATGGACCGGGGTTATGAAAGAGGCCTTCCAAACTTGGAAGAATTCCAATTGTGTGAGGGACATATGAAATAGGGAGGAAAGTGGGTGCGAAAGATTGAAGGCACACTTTTTGAGAAATATTGCTGAGAGCCCGTCAAGTCCGGGTAAAAATTCATCATTGAGATTTTGTAACTTTTCTTTGATAAGGGTAGGATCAAAAAATTGAGTGAGAGAGAGGGGCGAATAGAGAAATTGGGAAGGACTTGAAATATATGGGGTCAGGTACGAAGAAGTTGTCTGCGAATGATTATTTAAAAAAGTTACAAAATAATTGGCAATAGTATGTGGGTCGGTCGCTGATATATTATCGAACGAGAGAGAAAGGGGTTAACCGTCTGATTTTATTCTGTAGTTGAATTGACAAATGGCATTAGCGTCGTTGATAAGATTGGTTTGTAATGTGTCGAGAAAACGCTGACAGAGGCCGTTATAGAGCTGGGTGAATTGGAGGTAGATTCCAAGGTAGTTAGGGTAGTCATAATAAGAATTGGTGAGAAGGAAAACTGCTCATAATTTGTTTCTTTTGTTTCGTGAAGAACGAAGGCTTCTGTTATATCAGGGAGGAGAAGTAGATTATGTTCTATGACGAGAAAAGGGGGCGTAAAGAGAAATGGAATTAAATATTTCACAATAAAACAATGGAGACAGCATCATATAAGGATAGGTTGGTAAAATCAAAAGAAGATTTGCTAAGATAGATATTAATTTTGCGAAAAGTAGCTTTATGGAAGATGTAAGAAGAGATAGCAGGGAAAAGGAGATAGCAGGGAAAGAAGTGGACTGGGATGGAGAGTTATGGAAATATGAGAGAAGAAGAGGGAGTGTAAGTTGTCGATAGTTGATAGGATTAGGTTTAGCTTGCATGATCTCCGTCCTTTTGAATAAATTTACCAAACCTACTAGGATAGGCATGATTTTATTTACTTCCTCATATTTATTATTAATTTCCATTTTGATATCTTCTCTCATGGCAGCATGTACTCGTATACCATCTAATCGTGTTTTCAATTCCTATTTTCAATCATTCTTGATGTCTTGTTTATCTTGTTTACATAAATAAACGTACAACAACCCAGGAACTTAGGTAAAGTGCAGAAATAACAAATTTGAAGCCAGAAACGTTGGTTGTCTTAATGCAGAATGCTTCAGAAAGAGTCAATACTGGTCAGCAAGAAAATATGATAGATCAAACGTTTTTTAATAAATTACACTAAAAATATTACAAAATTTATACGCATTTCACATCAATCAGTCCAAGGTGACCGGCCATGTAGATAGATCCTAGGGTAGAGCCTCCAGGATGTAGATAAACAAAGTGGAGTATTAGAGATAGTTGAGGTTGAGACCAATCGCCAAATCAAACATTCAGTGAGAAGAGACATGGCATAGCAAGTGCAGGGTAGTTCATATTCTATAGTATATGTACGTAGCATAAGACCAAATATATAATGTATGCGGACAACATTATATTCTTCGCAATTGAAGAGTGGTTACGACGATTCAAAACTATTTTGGGCCACTTTTTAATATGGAGCCAGCTTTTTTCGTACACCAGTATTGTTGTTGGGAACAGATCGCGACATGAAACCCTCTTATTATTTTGTTTCTATAGTTAATTGTCAAAGCAGACTTGTAATTTAGTAATTTTACAAATAAAATAACTAAAATAGCTGAATGATAAGTTAGAGCTGCGTTTAACAAATCGTGAATACAAATAGGTCGTTTTTTTCTGAAGCAGAAAAAATATATCATTTTTTAGCGGAACATTAATCGAACCATCTATAAAAAAAATCAACAAATGAAACAAAAAACTATTCTCACCTGGACGTAGATCAACCAATGAACAATGCTGATCCACCCAAAGAAAGACCGTACGCCGTAGTTCATCCGCACTGGCACTTGACACAGACGTTGTGTATGAGGTCAACAATGGTTCGAGTATTAAACCAAGCTGAAATGCAACAAAATATTTAAATGATGACATTCGGCAGATTCATTAGAGAAACTTACAATCCAGAACTTCCAGTTCTGCATGGTGCGACACCGGACATAGTGTTCATACAATTGACGAACATGCTCGGTACGTTGGCGAGTTACTGGTGCTCCATTGGCAGGTAAAATTGAATGAAGGTGCCTGTAATAGTCAAATTGTCTTCGAGTCGTTCCACAGACAAATCATTTCATATATGTACTTACGATAAGGAACTATTCAAATTGTCCCTCTCCTTTTGAAGCAAAGCCATCTTTTCCTTCAGACTATTGCGTTCTGCCCTCAGTTGTTTTATGTAGTCGGCACCTTTTTGAAGCATTGCCGCTTTACTCAACTGTAGAAAAAGAAGACAATAAGTCAATTAATGATTTTGTGAACTTTCATCCACTCAACAAACCTTAGAGTGGGGACTCTGCTGCAACTGAGGTATCAACGAATGTAGCATATCGAAACCATTTTTAATATTATATCTCCGCTTCTGTTCAGCATGGATGTGGCCAGCACGTCGCTGTGTTTCTCTAGGATACTTTAAACTGTGAGTCGGTGATAGAGGTGAATCCTGATCGTGAAACGATTCAGGAGATAAACTCATATTATTACTTGAAGACACATGAATTCCAGCGGGTGGGGGGAAACTCATTATCTAAAAATGAAAATAATAAAAATTCAAGGGTGATTCGTTTTTCAAATGAGCAGCAATGCAAACCTTATTTCCAGGAGGACTATGCATCATTAGAGTAGGTGATGGGACAGGTAATGAATTGGATTTCTTTGGCGACACAGGCTTAGGGTTTGATTGCATTGTTGAATGCGTAGTAAGCTGCTGGTTTTGATGTTGTTGCTGCTGCTGCTGCGATGAATGCTGAGTTGAATGCGTCGAACTACCCGATTGTCCATAATTACTACTCACACTTAAGTTATTATTCGAAGGCGGTGGTAAACTTGGAGCTGTCAACAGTTGTGCCAATGTACTATTTAACATTGGATCACTAGTTGCGCTTTGCAATTGCGGAATTTGTAACATTGAACCGCTAACAATGGTCGGAGCAGTTTGTTGCTGAATTGAATTGCTGCGTGAACGAGATTTATTGCTTTTTGCCTGATATTTTGGCACTGCAAAGTGCTCGATTCTTGCTTCGAGTTTTTGCAATGAAGAATTCAATGGCAGACTATTTGAGCGGAACATCTCTTTGGGTAGAATTTGTTGCTGCTGTGGCTGACTAGAGGAGGTGGAAGAATTATTTGTTACATGCAATGGAAGAATCAATTGATGTGGATGCAACGGCGTTGGTAACGATTGAGAATGCTGCTGCTGATTATGTTGCTGATTTTGCTGTTGCTGTAGATGTGCATGATCTTGAAGTAACACATTTATTTGGGAACTAACACTAGCACGAGAATTTATGTAACCAGTTGATGCGGACTTTTGGAAATTTTGTACATTGGGGTATGGCTTAAAGGAAGAACTAGCAGTACTACTATTTGATGGACTTTGTGACAAATTGGTTATTCCTGATGATGAATGGTGAAAGCCAGAGTCACTTGTGGAGGCAGGACTGATGGTAAACATTGATAAAACGTTATTGTTTGGTGGTGGGGCCTCGATTTTAACGTTTGGCAAGATATTGTTCTTTGTTTGTATGGGATATGATTTAATATTAGAATTTGCAGGGATATTTAATAAGCTTTGAGTCTGAGACATTGGGTAATTGCTGTTGGTGTTGTTATTTAGAATCGCAGTAGGAAATTGTTGAGATAGTTGCATGCTTTGTTGTGGGTGGGATTGATTGGATGCGTTCTGTGCTTGTAATTGAAGTGCAAGCGAGTGTTGTAGTTGTTGCTGCTGCTGCTGCTGCTGTTGTTGTTGGTGTTGTTGCTGTTGGTGTTGCTGATGTTGATTTTGCTGTTGTTGTTGTCTTTCAGCGAGCATTTGCTGATAGATTTCAGTTTGATGCATTGTTGGTTGCGCCTTATCATAGTTGTGCGGTTCACGTCTAAAGAAAATAATAAACATTTCAATATTTGTATAAATCGATGCTGAATGAATTATGTAATAATTACCTGAACGGTCTCATATTTTTAGAAACACGCCCCTTAATAACGCTCTTCCCTGAGAAACCTGTCATCTGGGTACCAGTTGTTTCCATTGAAATTGGAAATGTTTTCGGACGTTTTGGTGAGCTATTAAAATCTGAATCCGATGACTGATTACCACTCATCAGCATTGCGCTACCAAGATCCGTTTGACTGCCCATCAAAGATGCATTTGCATTTTCCCGAAATTGACGTTCTAATTCAGAGAATTGCATTGCATTTAGGGGTGTATTCAATTCCATCATATCCGCATCTTCTCCGTTCGAAAGTGATTGATTTTGATTTGTTACATCCATAATGTTACTCGAATCCATTTGGTCTGAGCCTAAAAGCAAATCAAGGAATCAATTGCTAATACTGTTTGGTTGCTTACAAAAATTCATAACTTACCCATTATCGCGGAGAAGCCATAGTCGGCACTTTTAAGCATATCGTCGGTACCTTCCTCAGGAACTGGTGCAAGACGTGAGCTTTGTAAAAGTTCTACCAAATGAAGACAACAAAATTATTTTGCGATCTGCAATCGAAACGAATCTAATATACCTTCAAATGTTATTTCGATGTCATCCAAATTTGGTTGTAGCGGCCCCAAACTGGGTTGAATAAAATCTGAATTTCCAGCTCCTCTAGCTAAAAATATAAATAAGTATTTCACCTGCTGAAAATGGTGAGGATTAATATAATTTACCTATTTCTCTTGGATCGGGAAAAGGAAACGGACCACTAAAGCTGGAGAATAATGTATCTGCGTTAAAATCTTCAGCCAGCATTAAACTTCGTTCATTTGTCAATGGTGACCATTCTAAAAGGTCAAATTCACTTTTCTGAAAAGTAAAAATTGAGAAATTGCATTTGAATAATTTAATTTGAAGTAGATTGTAGGAGGAAAGACTTAGAAAAACAAAATAAGAACAAAAAAGGTCATCCACTTGTGTTTACTGAATTCAGAGCAATTACATATCGGATTTTACAGATCAATCATTGACTGAATTTTCACTATTCACCACATCTTTTAGACCACTTAATGTCCTTATCATGTTATCAGTGTAAGAGCACAATAATGTTTATGAAGGATGAATTGCGGCCTATTGACCAAGCATAAGAGAATGCCACAAACCCACTACAAAGCGGATTCATTATGATAACAGACAGCAAGTGGTGTCAATGTTTGTTACCAACTTAGAAATAGATTTGCCCGAGCCGAAGGGGAATGTTATCAAGTTTTGAAATGAAAAATGTTAGCACATGGCATCAAATATACATATGTACGTCATGTAATAGGCGCCGAATCAGGACTACACAAGAAGTCAGTTCTGGGTAATGAACTGATTTTTCAATCGATAACAGCTTACCAACTTCGGCCTTAATATCAACCCCACAAATTATACTCCAGTGAAGATTCGACAAAGCTTTTTTTCTGCCTTTAAGATGAATACTCCCTTTGTTGAATTGTTCTAGTCTTTCGCAAAGCGATGACTGAATTAGTGACAAAGTGATCACTATATCGATACTTTAAGCGTGCAGAATGATTCATACCTATGCGGGGCATTCGGAAGGGAAATTCTCCGCAGCATCGTGTCGTTACATTTACAACTATTGACGAAGAAGATTATGACATTTAGATGCTTCTTAGTAGCGTAGTATTATGTACGTTAAGACGATATTAAGTAATATAAGTTATTTTTTGCTGACGTCAGAAGCATTTGTAGCATATGCCAACAAACTGAAAATTAGGACCATAACCGAGAATTCGGATAATCAAAACACCGGCTTAGGTTCTGAGAACTTCTCCCCTGATCCTCGCTGGACAATTCTTCACCGATTTAATTTACTGCAATCAGATTATATAGGCTGTATTTGGAGACGTTCCTTCCACTCATTCTTCACAATACTCGTATATATTGTAGTTCAGCCGCGGGTTTTTCTGCTTGGAAGACAAATACATTTGAATTAACTAGGAGTGATATTTGCTTTTGAATTCGGGGCAGCCAAAGCCAAGATCATATTACCGAGAAAATTGTGTCAGACGACATAAGACCAATGATAACGACTTCGAAAATTCCTTTGTGTCTCGTAACAGAGATATGAATATCGAAAGAAGAAAGATTCATCAGCGCGACTACAGCCGAACGAATCGTTTTTTCTCGAGTGCATATCGTACACTCGATTTCAAAGAACAGCCTCGCAAGTTTTGCTCAGCAGTTTACTTTGAACATCCCTTTCTATAGATCACAGCTTGTACCACTGGTTTCATCCGAAAATCTTGTTCGAAGAAAGCTACTAATAGAAGGAATGCAAGAAAGGTTTTTCACCTAGGTTCTCGAGAAAGAAAAAAGAATCAGTCGAGTGATCACTTGAGATTTCACTTAGAACGAATTTCGATGAACTATTTTACTCTCGTCGCCGAAAAAGTTTAGTGTTTTGTTTTCATTTTGTAGGTGACTGTTAGACAATGGCATTTAAGGGATTTTTTTGGAAGCCGTTTAAATTTCTAACTAAAGCAGGAAATGGATTAGCCCCCTGTATAGCTTAATCTACAGAACGTGTCAAACAAGGAGTCGCAGGTCGTGAGTCTAGGCTCCGAGTCGTGATATACCATAGAGCCTAGATATTTTGGAAATTTGTTAGTTGTAACTTCCGGAATGCTTGCCGTTACCGCAGTCAAAAAGAATTCTTGTTGTCTTCCATACTTGGTAAATTGGTCAAAATTCAACGTCTAGTTCGGATCTTGGACTGTTTAGCCTTCCTGTAATGATAGGGCATACGATTTACTTTAGAAAACGGTTGTTGTTTCGGTTTATTGGGTTCAAAACTCATATCGATTGAATAGACAGCCACTATGAAGATTTAACAATAGTTTTATAGACTAAGTAACGCGGATAACAGAGCGCTTGGTTCAGACAACTGGAAGCAGTGAGCCGAGGATACAAGAGGATAGAAGATTGATGAGTCTCAAATAGAGTCTTATTAAAAAATAAGAAAACAAAATGATTCTACACTCTGAAGAGTTGGGAACAAGAAAATCTCTGTTACTCAATGTGCTGTATGGCCACCAGTGTGCTCAGCGATTTTTCCATTATCTAGAGGACTCTTAAAATGCGTTCCCAGAAGGGGTGCTTTAAGTATGCCGAATGGGAAAAAGTCACACAGTGACAGATCAGGTGAATTTGGTGGATGTTAGATATTAATTGTGTTGTTTTTGGCAAGAAATGCAAGCATAACGCCCAAATAATACTCCTTATTGAGTCTGGCCTTCCGGAAGAAATCCATGTCTGGTTTACGCTTGGTACTCATAAACACACGTCTCGTCAGCAGTAACAATACGTTTGAGGATTGTTTGGTCGGATTGTTTTTTGCAGGCAATTCAAGTCCATCGGCACCAGCATTGCAGCGACACGTCTCAAGCCCAATTGATTGGTTAAATAACCTTATCCAAATAAAATACAAGAACTGAGAGTTGAATTTACCGTATGCCGAGGAAAAACAGGTGGTGGTATTATGGTTTTAATCTCCAAAGCAGGCAGAATTGAAGAGCGGGTCTAGATTCGTAAAAATGTATGGCCTTTGAATTTTCAAAACTCGTAGGCGAATACGTCCCCTTTCTATCTTATGGAATGAATTAGGAATTGTCGATATGACTATCGTGAAATTACTGCGCCCGATTAGTTGTATATTTTTAGTTGCATTCATATGAATTGGAATTTCGGGACAATTTCATAGTCAACAACTTTGACAGTCATACAATGACCACTGGCAAAACTATCTGATATGATTAATTATTCTACATTCTATTTAGAAGGAAGGCATTGAAGTTAGAATTTCAGTTCACTCAATTCACCCAATCCATTGGCATATTAAACAGGACTTGTGAACAGAGTACAATTCCGTTCTTAAGGACTTTGAAAACTACTTTCGGTTACCGAAATACTTTGGTGTTGTTTCACTTACATTACATCGAAGGTCGTTACAACTTTTCGTGGTGAAACGTGACCGGATTACTTATATTTAAAAGACAGCTATTTACCTGACATTTTGTCATTTACGTTTTGATATCTATTCAATATGTTTTTGAAATACTTAATCGACGACGTCTACGAATTTTGATATGGGGCCATCAAACATCTGAAAATTATATAAATGGATTATAGAGGTCTTGAAATGGGGGTCTGATCTGATTAATTCGTGTAATAATGTTGTTGATTCGGTATTTGGGGTTATGGTGCCATCAATGCCAATATTAATTGCCACAGTTATTTCTGAGAGGAAACTACCGCGGTTAGTTACAAATTATGTAACTAATTATGGAAGACTCCATTCGAAATTGCCGCTGTTTGCCTTAAAGCACGACCGGAAACGTGTTGGCCAATCATCAATGACATTACGGACCTCATTCATCGGAAAGCTGTCAATAGCTTGGACAAGGACTCGTTTCTAAGACTCAATATTTCGGTGATAAGTAGAGCAGCCCATTCCGTCTAAAACGGACCACAAGTTGTAATCCAAAGGGTTGAGGTCCGGACTATCAGCTGGCAAATCATGCGGTGATATGAAGTCAGATACATTTTTTTTAAGCCACTCTTGAGTGGTTTTCTCTTTGTGGGGTGGTGCAGAATCTTGTTGGAATATCCAGTGCCTTATTCGGCTTAGCGGCTTAACGACGTCGTCAAAAGCAATGGTGTTGTGTTCAACCACAAGAATTTATGACATACGAGGCCAGACGATGTCAGTCACCAAAAACATACAATGGAACAATTGCGTACGCCTGTTTGTACCTCTATTCTTTTCTTGCTTATCATATTGCCTTTATGTGTAGGCTGTAGAATAAGCAAAATTGTACTTTAAGCAAAATAAGCAACATTTTACTATTTAAGGCGAGTATGTGCGCAAATAAAGAGCAGTTCGTTAGAATACACTTGGCTGTTTATTGACTTGCCTTCCCTCCACCAGCGGTAAGGGGTCAAAATAATTAATTCATTCAAACATTGATTGGTCCTTCGAGGAGAGAACAGCAACCTAAACAGCGTAACCAGGGCTCACACTGGTAATAGACACAGCTGGTAGTGATAGTGATAGTGATTGACTGTGAAACTTTCGCCGAAGACTTGACTCCTTATTCACAAAAATTGAGGTCTTTTTATGCCATCGTAGCTCACTCCCCACCATACCATTATATTTGGTGGTGGCCTCTTTCAACCCTTGGAATATGTTCTGAAGCTTATTTTGAAGCCCGAGCATACACTCGATCATTTTGCTTATTAAAAGTTTCTTCGACGGTCAAAATTTTCTCGTCGGTGAACAGAATTTGTCTTTTGATTTTTGCTTACGTTTTTGTTTCAATGCGACTGTTAGCAGATGTCCAGTGTGTCTTTTGTAGGCACTAAGTCCCAAATGTTCTTTGATGATGCGAGACATGGATTTTTGCGAAATGTTCATTTCCCGCGACAAGATCTTCTGCTTTCTCAGTGGTTTGCGTTGGATTCGAGCCTGCACGGCTTTGATAGCTTCCGGAGTCCTCACAGTATCCTCGAGTCATACGGTCCGAAAGATATCACCTTTTGCCATATGGCACTTGTATAAGCCGATCACAACTATACGATTTTCAATGTCATCCCAGTCCATGATAGTAAACGACTAAAAACAAAATATTTTTCCGCGACAAAGAAGCATAAAAGCAACGGGTTAAATAACGGTTAACATTAAAAGAGTGCAACTAATACTTTATTTAAAATGATTGCAATAAAAATTGTATCAATATTTATGACTACTCGTAGTTTGGAAGCAGAGGTAAGTTTTAAAATTAAATGTAAAACAAATGATTATTACAAAAGCGACAGAAGATAAAAATTAGAATACGGTGGACCGCGTGTAATTTAAACAATTAAATGCTAATAACGAGAGCAAAATGTTCGAACGGGGTTAAAGAAATAAAACGCTCAGACAATCATCCGAAGAAGATGGGAAAAACGAACTCTTTTAGTTGTATGAAAATGTGAACTAAGTTCAACGCTCACTGTCAATATGCTACCGCACCATCGATTTTTTTAGGGAAGAGGATATTGAAATAATTGAAAATAATAAAATATGACATCATTCAAATGACCTCCACGGAACCGCTTGTATATGTGGTTCGGTTGATATTCCAGCAATTTTACGTCCAATGTTCGCCTTCAAGTTATCTACAATAAATTTTCTGGCTTGTTGTCATAGACCAGAGATTTCACGTAGCCCTAAGACAAAAAATAATCTAAATATGATGCGCCTAATTGACAGGGCCATTTCGGACAATAACACGATCAGCGAACTTCATTTTCAAAAAGCGACACGCTGTCTGGCAAGTCATCCAGTTCCTATTTATCTCCAACAAAATTTGTTAGCATGGAGTAATAGTGGTCTCCATTGACTGTAACCAACCCGTTGGCTTCATCTCAGAAGAAGTGTGGCCCTATGGCACCTCCGGCATGAAAACTATAGAAAACTACGATCGGAACAGTTCCGGTTGTTTTCTTATTAACAGAGCTATTTAATCAAAAGATCTGAGGATGATTTTTCGGTGAAAATACGCATTTTCTTCCATCTTCAATAGATGTGATAGTTCGAGGAGCACGATAGTCATTTGGCTGTATGTAGAAATTGGTTCAATATAATCTTATTCGAACGTACAGCCAAGTCTTTTCACAAAACACGACACGCCCGAGGGATGCCCAAGGATTATTTTAAAAAAGTGTGGTGTGATGATGTGAAATAATGATTGGAAAATTGCCTTTTAATTCTGATTACCTCCCAAAGTTTGTAGGCATCACGAAGATGGCAGTGAAGCAGACAGGTTAAACCTATTACACTTCAAGCCAGCGGAAGCATACATACATGGAATCACAGCAATTAGCGAGTTAGTCCCAACAAGATACAAGATCAACTCAACAAGAGAGTTCAGCTTTAGACCGAGCTTTAGGCGATGTAATCGACACTGCGGACGAAAACCAAATATAATAACATCATTAATATCAGGTAATAACACAAGTGTTGCGCGGGGCTATTTTCCAATTGCCATAAAATGCACAAAACCAATATTATACTGAAACCGTTATTGAAATTAATATTTGGCATATATTGCTCATTCAGTGTGCGAATTTCGTTGTGTTCAGATCATTGTAAGTATTTTTAACTAAATTTTGAAGTGGATGTACCTGAAGAGCCTATTCGGTATATTTTATTGTTTTTGTTTCGGAAAAACCAGAATGGAAGTAAAAAACACATTTGTGTATGGAGGTGGTATTCTCAGCGAGCCAAAGTGTCACCGTGGGTTGGCAAAGTTTAGAAATGACAATTTTGACTTGAAGGCTGAACCTTCTTCAGGTAGGCCAGAAGAGCTAGACGATGAGCTCTTGAAGTCCACTGTCGAAAGAAAACCCACTGTTACGGTAAAAGATCTCAACGTAGGACATGCGATCATATGGAAATATGGGAAAAATCATAAAGTTGGGAAAATGGATACAACGCCACCTATCGTAAAATAATCTTTAGCAAAGTATCGAAGCTTGCACTGCGCTTCTGTCGCATCACAATCAAGAACCGTTCTTGAATCGGATCGTTGTCGAAGATGAAAAATGGATTCTTTACAATGACATAGTCCAGAAGACAGACCAGCACAAGATCCCAGAGATAAATTTCACCCGCTCAATATGTTACTGTCTGTATGGTGAGATGCTGAGGGATTGTGGAAATTGGATTGAGCTGTTGCATCGTAACCAGACTATCCATGCAGAAGTCTGCTGTCAACTGCTGTGCAGATTAAAGTCGGCAGAAACGCCCAGCTTTGGTTAATCGAAGTTGTGTTATATTCCATCAGGATAACGCTGGCCCTCATAGCACCAGGACCACCTGCACACAGTTACACGGTCTTTTGGGAAAATATGGTGCACCTGCTTTATTATTCTGATTTAGCGCCTTCAGATTTCAACTTGTTCAACTTTTAGACTCGGGATGATGTTCAAGAGTCACTTGGGATATTTTTTGTCGTCAAAGCCAAGCAGTTTTTTCACTGACGGCATTAAGAAGATGCTTGAGAGATGGGCAGAAGTGTTGTCTAACGAAGAAAGACAATTCGAAATCATGGTAGCTAGTGTGCCTTAGTGGCAACTTTAAAGATTGAGCGTACTGTAAAACCTTTGGTTTTATTAATAAATTTGAAGAACATTATTTATCCGATTTTATAAAATATTGATAATAATCTATGTACTATTACTTGAACATTTCATTTGTTGTCATTGTTCATTTCACACTATTTAAATTGTAATATCAATTTCAGGCGAATAAAACAGCAAGAATTTTATCACGGGTCTCATGGAAAGGAACGGGCCTAGAGAAAATGGTAAAGATTTCCTTTTTTACATTTATTATTATTTTATTTGCATATATACGTATGAATAAATTGCTAATATTGTGATCGATGCAATACATTCATTCAAGGTTTGCACGTCTAAAGCCTTTTAGGTCTAGGATCTTACTCACTTAGATGGCGCTATACTTTGAGGGGGAACTCAGGCCTCAACCAATATATTTTTCATCTCAAATTAGCGTGATATTTGGGCAACTGCATCTAGCTACGCACTGTAAGATAGTGCTCTCTTGTGCGCGACGCCTAGGATTTCTTCTACTGCGTCATCCCACTAGATAAGAATGGAACGAAAACTCTTCGTTTTCTATGTGTTCTAACCATCTCAAACGAGTGATGTGAACCAGGTGGACTGTACAGGTCATAGATTTAGGTGTTATTTCTCCTCCTCCGACGAACTTCAAGGCTAAAGTGACCAAAAGTCATTTGAAGAATCTTTCGGCCAAGGATATCTTAATCTACCTTTGCATATCTCTATACTTCTGCGCCATAGAGCAAGACTGGGATGTTAAAAGATTATTGTACCGAGTCAACTTAATAGTGAAGTTGTCCACTCTTATTAGATTCACCCTTTTGTATAGGACCTCATTGCTATAGAATTTTATGTACTCCGATTCTGGTGTTCTGTAAAGGTGAAGACAAACCCTAAGGCAAATCGTCTCAAACACCCGAATCTTTTCCATAAAGCTTGCTCTCACGTTGAACCATTCGGGACACCCATATACCAGAATGGGTAATGTTCCAACAGAAAGTCGCATCGCCATTTTTCACAATGAACTGTCTGTTGGTGAGCATATTATGAAGAATATACAAAAGTGGTTTACTGATGCCTAGTCTGGTCAGCCTGTAGAAAAGCCCCTCTAACCATACGGTGTCGAAGGCCTTTTCCAAGTCAACCAGGCAGGCCCCAATACACTGGTTTTTGTTTTTATTCTATTGGATATCTGACACCAGTTTAGACGTGGCATGTATGACATCATGCCCCACCTTAAAACCGAATTGATTATCCGGAAGAATATTTTTGTCCTCGACCCACTGAGTCAAAACCCTATTGATTACTTTTCGAACACCTTACTAATATTCGGAAGGAGACTTATCGACCGGAGATTCGTCGGATTGGATGTATCTTTACCCCTTTTAGGGATGGGATAAACCACCGCAGTTTTCCAATGATCTGGATAATGTGCATTGTTAAACAGGGTGGTGTAAATGTCTACCGCTTCTAGAGGGAGATGTCGAAGCACAATATTCGGTATTCCATCGATTCCCACTGATTTTTTACTTCTTATTGTGTCGAAGATCTCATGGAGTTCTTCCTTTGAGATGAACGGGAGTAGGTCTCCTTCATTGGCGATGACATTACATATTTGCCATATTCTCGTCACTGAACTGGGTGTAGCCTCTCGAGTCGAGAGTTCTGGACAGTATATACTTCCTTCTACCTTCATTGACACCTAATCCCACTTCTGCTGCTTCTGTTTCAATACCTGTATACGCACCAGTGTCTCCTCGTCGCGTTGTGCCAATGATATCAGTGTCATATACGTATGCAAGAACTTATCGTTGCATAGACTTTTCAAAAATTGTGCATCTGATGTTGGCTTGTGAATTTTACATAATTTTTATCATATTTAAGAGCCCCATCATAGCGCATCACATTGTCGAGAACCTTTTTTGACAACAAAGATCCCCTGAGCACTGACCGTTCTCCTTCATCATTCGACACAATCTGACGAGTTGGACATACTCGTAGATGCTAAAACACAAAAACAGAAAAACAGGGGTATAGTGTGAATAATTTGTTGACGGACGTATCCGGCAATCAAGTCGTTGACAAATGGTTTCAGTCATGAAAAGATCTTAGACGCATGTCTCAATGGTCTCCTTTCTGGTTGATCTGACAAACGACGCTAACGTTCCATTCGTTAGGCATACTTTCCATTGACCAAACCGTGGAAATGAGTTGGTTTCTGATCTGTACAAAGTCACCACCTTCTGACTTAAATAAGCAGGTAATCGGAAATATTTGCTTTCGTCGCCCAAAGTGAATAGCAAGTTCTGTCTGATGGATGGATGAATGGGTACAAATGGTGCAGCCTTCACGTTTTTGCTTTTGTTAAACAGAAAAAGATGAAATCGCATTTAATCACATGACAGACCACAATTCAAAAGGAGCTTCCACAGGCTTGTGGGTAAACTGCGATAGCAAGATGTGACATTTAGCAGTGTAGTATGAAGCTATATACTCTACTCATTTCTGACCCTTGACCTTGCAGTAACCAAAAACATTTCCTAATGTCCAGATTTTCACCTAGCGGCCTTGAAGTCAATAACCAGGCGATGAGCCAACACTGATTAGGGCTTCTACTTTCTAACGTTCCAAAATACAAACATACCATACATATATTGAAACAGCAAGAATCCATAAATGCAAAAACGCAAGAAGAAAATGGTGACCGAATTGTGAATAAGTCACTAGAAATGTTAACTCAGGCTTATTCTAGGCTTTGTCTCACTTTTTTTTAAACTAACCTTATTTCTCTAGAATGTTCGGCGTCCGGTCTAAGACATGAGAAGTATTCCTATAGGAATAAGATATCTTCATATTTTTGTCCACAGAACCTGCAGCTATAATTCAAATACTAAATTTAATCAATTAAATACTCATCAACGATTTCAAATTCTTTCCTTGCAAAGCCTTTAGCCACCCCTGCTGAGTCAATAATTTCCTTTTCAGATCGATAAATTTCTAATGAAGAACATGCAACAAAAACCCATTTTAACGGCATATGGATTTTTCCCACTCAACAAACGGACATTATTTAAGGTAATGATTGACATAAGTACAACCCTACAATGTCCTTTAGATTTGACAGCTCTCGTATCTTTTTATAGATTTTTGCTGCAATTTTTACCTACATGGTCATACTGGTACAATTTAAAGGAATGGAAAATACGAATAAGAAAATTTCAGCTGACAAAATAGCAATAGGAACGGCTACAGAACTTACCGTGTCGTAAATTAAACAGCCACCTTTGTTGGATTTAAAATTACGCCTCCATTTCCGGTATTCGGCTTTGATGACAGTCATTTGCCGTTTCCAGTATTTTCCCTCAAGGACAACGCTCTGTAAAATTCAAATTTAGAAATTTTACATCCATTTATTTATGTAGAAAAGTGTTTTTTTTTTTTTAAGAAACATATATTAGTTAAACAATATGTTATATTAATTTTTCTACAACAAATTTGTATGTATATTATATATAAATGGCGTTTCTACATGATCAGATGAAGTTGATGATTGTGAGTAATGTCGAGGTGATAAAATAACGCTGAACAATCAGTTAGGTAAGTAGTTATGGTAAGTCGAGATATCATACTTACGCTACAATCGATCTTGAAGAAAATCAAAGAGTTTTCGCTAGAGACGCACAACATTCGCTTCCTTCCACTGTCGGAAAAGTCCAAAAAAATGGAAATTTTGTGAATTTTTTTTTATTGGCGCGCGCTCAAGAGATGGCGTAACCTTAAAATACTTGCACACATCGCGGCCGAAGGAAAGTTAGAGAGGAAAAAAGGAGAGATACCGATGCACGTTGGTTTTAAATGTTTGCAAGCTATAATGACTAGGAAATAAAGAGTTAGGCATGGCATTCTATAAGCGAGTTGTACGACTTAGGAACGAATTACGATATTTCGAAGTACGTCCGAAAATTGGGATTGAGGGTACGAATATACTGATGAGCGTTTATCGCGAGACGGGTGTTACGGTTGAAGGTTTGAAGGGGCGGAATGCTACCGGCAATTTCGATGGCAAAACTGATGGTGGAAATAGCGATAGAATAGAGAGAGACACGAAACATTACAGCGGTGTTCGAGGGTGTCCATTGTCTGAGTGATATTAGTATGACCTATGAGTTTTATCCCACGGTTTTGAATCCTATGTAGAAGGTGCAGAGATGTTTTAGACGCACCTAACCAGATGTGGGCATTGTACTCTAATTTTGGACGGATAAATGCCTTATATATTAAGGCCAGATCAGAGGGGGTGAAGTATTTCTTACAACGCTTGAGGAAACCCAGACATTTCGCAGCATTTTTGACGACATCGCATATGTGGTCTTCCCAACGTAAGTAAGAAGTTTTTCGGTTTCGACAATGCAAGTGCCATTCATGGATAATGGCTGGGTGTTTAAATATCACTTTAGCGACAGCAGACAGCATTGTGTCTTTGGAAGCATTAAATTCCACTCTGTTGGTAGTTCCCCAATTGGTTATGCTGTCAATATCGGAATTTACTGCGCTTAACATACGTTCCGTTCTACGCCGTTCCCGTTCTACGTCCGAAGAGCAGGGACGCGAGTCCGGAAACGAATATGAAAAGCAGAGAGTATTGTCATCAGCAAAGGAATATATTGGATTATAAGTGGCAGACAAGAGATCATTGATAAAAATTAAAAACAGTGTCGGAGACAGAACGGAGCCCTGGGGCACGCCGGCACTTATTTTGTGAATATCAGACTTGAAACCATCCAAGACAACTTGAATTGAACGTTCCGAAAGGTAATTTCTAATCCATTGAAGAAGAGAGTCGTCGATCCCAAATGCACGCATTTTCGACAAAAGAGCCTGATGCCAAACTGTGTCAAATGCCTTAGAAATATCAAGTGAAATTATGTATCTTGCTTTCGCCAGATTGATGTACACTTTGGTTCCATTTTTCGGTGAGACATGCCATCAAAACAAGAGTGGATCTGTTGCTACGAAAACCGTACTGCCGGTCATTGAGAAATTTTCGTGTTTCGAGATATTTCATGAGCTGACAATTTATCAGAGTTTCCATAACCTTGGAAAGAAGGAATGTACGAGTAAGTGCAATGGGCCTGCAGGAGGAGAAAGAAGAAGTTAATTGCTTTTAACTTTTTGTTTGTATTATTCATTTAAAGTTTATCTCATTCTGTAATAACTTAATTGCAACTAAGTGTATATTGTAAGTAGCTATTACAAAGTTATAAGATTCATTCTTACTGTTCTAGCTTTCCGAAAATAAACTAAACTAAGATTCGCCTTTTTTTAGGGATGGGCTGCACAAATGCTGCTTTCTATCTGCTCGGAAAGAGTCCTAAAGAGTAGGATTGGTGAAAAAGCTTATGCAGTGGTTTTGTCAGCGTAGAAGAACACCTCTTCAGAAGAAGGGAAGATATACCATCTGGACCAGCGGATTTATGTATGTTGAGATCTTTAAGTACTCTTGCTACTACACGAGTGCGAAAGTAGATTCGTCCCATTGAAGATTCGACGCACTCAAGTGTAGGCGAAGACAAAGCACAATCTGGGAGTCTTGAACTGGCCGCAAAGTGTGCTAAAGAGCTGACAGCTGGAATATCATTGTTAATGAGCGTTAGGATGGAGGATGAGCCAGAGTTTCTGATGTTTTTGACAAACCACCAACACTTTTTACTACCTTTGGGATATTGCAGTATTTTTTGCCTCAACTTTTGGTCGTACTAAAATTTCACACGCTTAAGAAAGACGTTGCAGTCATTCCTGGCTCGTTTAAACTTTTTTCGGTTTCCTCGGTCGGGTTGGCCTTGAAGGACCGAAAAAAACATTTCTCTAACCCTGATAGCTTCTTTGCAGCTTGAGTCGTACCATGCTTTTTCTTTTGGTTTGACGCTCTTCATCCGATGAAGGATAAAGGATCTCATTCCAAAGAGAATGGTGCCTGTGGTCACATCAGCAGCGGCATCCACGTCGTTATCGAGGAAACATAATGACCAGTTAAAATTCCTACAGAAGCTGTTAAGTTCGCTCCAATTCGCTTTTTCGTATTGCCATACGGTTCTTTTAGGAATTTTTTCTCTAACTGTGTGGTCGGTGTACGAGAAATTAGCTGATATGTCATAATGGTCCGACGAACGAACATTGACCTTGTACTTATCAGGGTGAGAAATTAAAAACACCCTGGTGGTATGACTATCAACGTCTGGTATTCGCATGGACTCATTTACAAGCTGCGTTAAGATGTTTTCCGCAGCGAAGATCTCAGCACACCGTCCTTCGGATCTGTCTGTTTTCTGTCCAAAAAGTCGAAGTCACACAGAATTATGTATACCTACTAAAATCGCCTGTAATAACGATTTCAGTATGATGGCTACAATTTTTTCTATGGAGTCAGACCATCAAACTCATGAAAGGTCGAATTGCCGTCCAGTTTGGGACTTCTATAAATAAAGCGGTAGTGGATAATTTGCTCACGGAGATGGAATTTGAACCACATTGAATTACGGATTGTAACAGGAATTGCATTGTGGTGGACTTTGGTAAGCTACATCACTACGCACGTAAATAGCGAGACCGCGGTGAGAGAAGAATAATGGCACTAGTTCGTAGCCAGGTAACTTTAGATCAGAATGATCAGACAGGTGTGGGCGGGGATCTACCAGTGTTTCACTAAGTTCCCAAACAGCTGGCCTGTATTTGCAAACGTGTACGTACGCAGCAAAGTGATTACTTCTTAGGCCGCGTATATTTGCAACATCCACTATGTATTCCCAAGAAATTATAATTCACAAACCGAAAAAAACACAAACGCCGAAGATACTAAGCACAGCTGTGAAGTAGAAAATTCAGAGTTGGTTAGCCGAATCAAATTGTTGTAGGTGTTATGCCCTTACAGCAATAGGAAACAGTACGCCAACAAAATGTATACCCTCAACCCGCTATCCATCAGTTGTTACATACACATAGACACTGCACGCGCTGTATGGCAATGTAGTAGAGCAACGGCAGTGACAGGAACAGTATGACGGTGGCAGGAGAGTTTGAATCCCCGCACAGTGGTTGTTGGCACTGACGCTACTCGAAGCGTCAGACTGATAGAAGGAGGCTTGATGCCAGCTCTTAACCTGTGTGTTCTTCCCTACCATTCCTTTGCGGCTAGCAGATATTGACATTATGAGCTTTAATTTCTTCATGACAACGCTTCACACGGTTTGATTTTTTTTCGACTACTATGATGATCTTTATGGAAGCCTGGCTGACAATAAATATGGTAAAATCCTCGTAATTTTATTATTGCAAGTTTAGCCGCCTCTGTTTCAGGCAGTATCTCGGCTCGGAAGACTCTACTGGGTCTAGAAAGCGAAGGGGATATCATAGATTCAGTACATCGCAAAGATCCTAGCGCTGGTCCCTGCCTCCATCCATATATGAAGTTGAGTAATCATCATTCCATTCATGCCTCATGTCTCTGTGCTTTTGTTTTATCTGTGAGCTGTCACAATTAAGATGGTGTAATATTTTTGGAACTGGGTTCCCGTCTTCTTGCCGCATATACGGCTGCGGGTGTAGAAGGCGATCGATCGCTTCTGAATAGTTCTATAATATTGAACTTCCAGTTTAATTTACTAATAAATGCGATACTTAGATGGTTTGCATTGATGATGATAAATTTCCTATTTATGTGTGAAAAGAGCAAGCTATGGTTTTGCGGGGTAAATAGTAGTTCAAAATTTCATTAATTGTAGGGGGGAAGTTACTGTTCATAAGTAACGCGGATTCACAGAAGAGATGAAATAATTTCTCGTGTTAGCAAATGTTGCATTGATTCACTTGCTGCTGCACATACAGGTTAGCAGGATTCTCTCTAGAATTTTAGGTACTCTAGAATTGCTAACATTATCAAAAAATGCTCCGATGTCAACGATAGGCAAGGACCACTCTTTATTGAAGAGTTTTTTTAAGCATAGCTTATACGATACCGCATTTGAAAATAAAAAGCAAACGCTTCTGGATTCAATCTAACTCAACTTCTTAAAATCATAATGCTTGGCAATGGATGTTTTTTCGGACTAAGACTAAGCAATTGTGCACAATATCCCGAACAACTTCGGAGGTTCCGTATAGTCATTATTGTAGTCTATGGTTCTGATGCATTAACTCGTCCGAAATAAGCTTAAGAGAAGGATATTTACTTCATGAGAGGTATAGAATATAATCGATTACAGATCAGACATGACAAGGGCATGATGAGCAAATAGATAAAAACGTGAGGTTTCGATCCCAATCCAGCTATCAACACAGCAGAGCAATATTTTGCGTTCGTGCACAACTAGAAAGACATCTCAGCTTTGGAGTGCACAACATTACGCAATTATATAAGCATCAGGCTAACTACAGAAAGTGTTTTTCGTCCATTTAAATATATTTCCGCGAAGAAACAAATCGAAAGGGCTATCACTTTAAAAGAGGACCGCTCTGATAAATAAATTATCATTGAAACATCTCCCAATTCAACACTTTTAAAGACGCCAGTAAGACTACAATGAAATCCCTCAAAAGCAGGCCTCTGTTCAGGTTTCCAGCTAATTTTTGGATAGACTATGACAATGTGCTACTAAATAGTCGGAATCGGTGATTGGGCTGAAAACACAGGGGATTATTTTTCGTCCTTTTTACGGAGGAGTTAATTCAATTTGTCCTCGTCAAACTTAAGTCAAAGTTAAAAGCTCTTCAATACAACATAAGTATGCCAGAAAACATAATAACAACCGAAATAGTGCAGTCCGTTGACACATGTTTTGTGTTCAAGTGCCATCTTCGTGACATTATTGGAGCAAAGCCGTTGCTCAGTAAAATCTTTTTGACACGATGACATGCAGCAGGTGGGAGACAAAAAGAAAGTTCTTACGCTTCAGTGATAATACCGATTTGAAGCCATTTGAAACAGATGGATGCGATACAATACTTATTCCATAAGCTTCTTGCGGTGGGGTGAGCAAATAATATCCATTAACTGCCGTCACGAGCTGAAGCAGTATAACCCAGCCAAGCCTCCCAAGAACAAAGTTCTAAGTGGAGTTTTCGGATTCAGTTAGGACTTCAAATCCTATGATGCCCAGCTGTTTGAAAAAAACCGATGGCTCTTGGACAACCTCAAGTGATGAATCACTCAACCTGCTTCTGGACACCCACTTTCCAGGTAGCTCCCAACTCGCGGCCAGTAGCGGCCTAAACAGGCCTACTGCAACCGTGACCAAAATTCATGGTCTGATTACGAGAGACAAACTGCTCTGGGCGCTGCATAGCTTCAAACCATACAAGTCTGCTGATCCGGACGGTATTATACCTGCCGAGCTGCAGAGATCCCAGATATTATTCTACCAGTGTTGGAAAATATTATGAGGAGCTGTGTAGAACTTATCCACATTCCACTGTTATGGAGAGAAGTCAATGTAGTATTCATTCCCAAAGCTGGAAAATGTTCTCATGTAGTCCCAAAGGACCTCAGACCTATAAGTCTATCATCATTCCTTCTGAAAACTTTAGAACGACTGATTGATATCCATATTCGAGCTAAAGTTGATCCAAGACTTCTGTCTACGGCTCAACATGCCTACTGTAAAGGAAAGTCGGTGGAAACGGCTTTGCACTCTCTGACTAGCCACATCGAACGATCCCTACAATATAAGGAGTACACAATGGTTGCTTTCCTAGACATAGAGGCGCCTTTAACAACGTCAACACGGCTCACTTGGGGAGCTGATTAGTCTAATGCTAAAAAGCAGGATAATCAACTCCAAACTGGGTGAGACTTCTACTAAAAGATATGTCAGTAGGGGTAAGCCGCAAGGCGGTGTCCTCTCTCCCATTCTCTGGAACTTAGTAGTTAACGAACTACTGATATACCTGGAAGCGGGTGGTAGCAGAGTGATTGCCTATGCGGATGACGTTGCCATAGCCGTCTCAGGAAAACATCTAAATACCATTAAAGAACTCCTCCAAGTAAATCTCAACAGATTAACCCGCTGGGCAGATCGCTGTGGATTGGGAATAAACCCCCATAAAACTGATCTTGTCCTCTTTTCTAGGAAATATAAAATTCCAATCATAGACCCTCCTTCAATAAACGGTACCAGTTTAGTTTTCTCCGATACAGCAAAATATCTGGGTCTCATTTTTGATGGGAAACTAAACTGGAAACCTAACATTCAAGAAAGAGTCAATAAAGCTACAATAGCTTTATTCTCTTGCAAAAAAGCCATTGGGAACAAATGGGGCCTTCAACCTCGCATAACCCACTGCCTATACATCTCGGTCATAAGACCGATACTTACTTACGGGGTGGTTGTCTGGTGGACGGCCTTAGAGAATGCAGTCAACCGCATTAAACTAAGCAGAGTCCAAAGAACAGCATGTCTATGCACAAGCGGAGCCTTGCGGTCTACCCCCTCTGCGGCATTAGATATTCTGCTTCACTTGACACCCCTCGACATTTTTAGCAAGCAAGTAGCTGCGATTGCAGCTATTCGCCTTAAAGCGACTAAACAGTGGACAAATAATTCATCTGGCCACGCCAATATTCTTAATACATTAGGAATCCTCACAGAGAACACCGATTACACCATACCTGAACTTTGGTTTGACAAAAACTTCCATGTAAGCTTACCCTCTAGATCATTCTGGGAGGAGGATGCTTTCATGAAGGACAAGTCAATCCATCTCTACACAGATGGATCTAAAACCGATAGCGGAGTTGGTGGCGGTGTTTTCTCAGATAAGCTAAATCTAAGCCTCTCTTTCCGCCTTCCAAATCACTGTAGCGTGTTCCAGGCGGAAATTTTGGCGATTAAAGAAGCTCTGTCCTGGCTGAAGAAAAACGTGATATCTGCAAAGGATATCCGCATATTTTCGGATAGTCAGGCCGCCATCAAGTCCCTGGACTCGGTCTCATTATATTCTAAAACCGCCCTTGAATACCGATCATCTCTCATGGAGATGGCAGAGCAGTTCAACATTCACCTTTATTGGGTGCCGGGCCACAGAGACATTCCAGGGAACTGCAGAGCCGATGAACTCGCCAAAATTGGAACCACTCTACCTATCCAACCGGACAAAGGTAGTATAGGTATACCAATCGCTACGTGCAAACTAACACTAAAGCTAGATGCCAATAAAAGAACAGACCTTAGGTGGACTGCTGGACAAACATGTCTAGCGACCAAACAGATCTGGCCAAGGCTGGATCTGAGTCGATCTAAGTGTCTGGTCCTTTTAGATAGGAAACATCTCAGCGCCATAATAGGTGTCATTACTGGACACTGGCTCATAGGCAAGCACGCAAGAAGGCTTGGCGCCTTTACTAACGATTTCTGTAGAAGCTGCATGGACGAGGAAGAGGAGGAGACAATCCCCCACCTACTCTGCACATGCCCAGCTCTCTCTCAGAGAAGGAAGCTTCATCTGGGAGCTTTCTTCTACAACGACCTAAACGATCTAGAAAAAATAGACGTTAACAGTCTCCTACGATTTATTATAAGCTCAAACTGGTTCCAGTAGTAAGAAGATCATAGATCCACGTGGCATCACAATGGGCTAATAGGCCTAAGTGGGTTGGTATTTCCAACAGCCACTCTTACCTAACCTAACCTAACCTAGGACTTCAAAATTTTTACTGGAGAGCAGAGTAACATCTTCTTTGAAAATGCACCTGATTTAGGAGACACTGGAAACTTTGTGACGGGGCTTACATCTACAGTGGTTAAACATTTCAACCACGAATTTTTTCCCGACAATTGGTATCACAGTCCCAAATTGCAAGTTCCCCGGTACAAAAGTGGATTACTATCAGACTAAACCGAGTCCCCAATTCTAAAATGAATTCTAAAATTGAAAATATGATTGCACTTGATGGAGTGAAATTGGGACTGGTACCCTAGTTTGATAACAAGCATGCAAACATGCTGTCACAGTGTATTGGAAGCAAGCCAATCTTCACCAAACAGCGAAAAGTAAAACAATACAGAGATACTCGTATTCCTACTCCTCAAGCTATTGAGGTTTATATTTATAACAAATATATGGGTGGCGTTGATTTGCTGGGTCCCAAAATTATATTTTTGCATGGTGGCCATATGCTCAGTAAACGTATGGCTCTGTCAGAATGACGGAAAATACACGCAAAACAAACAAATCACTTTTGAAAGAATGTATTGTAGTTGGCGTTGCAGCAGGTCAGCTGCAATCAGACTTGATAAATGTGTAACATAAGCATTACACTGTTCTTGTAACCCTTAACGCATATGAAGCCATTTATGGCTTGGTTTTTTATTTTTTAAACAAATAACAACTTTCAATTTATTTCAGTAAATGTTGGTTAAGAATCCAAACAAAAGGATTTAATTCATGCAGGAGACGGTTAAATGTTTCTATGCCACATTTGGTTTTGAGGAGAAAAACATGTTCATCTTTAAATTTTAGGAGGAATACCAATCGATTAGCAACTGCTAAACACTCAGCACAACTTGTCACATTGTACCAACACAAATTATTTAACTTATAGTTCTGCCCTCATGGACACTTAACGTATCTGAAATTTTTAAAAAAATAAATTATTAGACGGACATTAGACATTGCTTTGTATTCTAAAGTGATAACACTAATCAGCAGATTTTATAGCAAAAGTTTTTGTTTTCAATATTCACATACATACAGTGACACCAAAAACTATTCGCTCATCCACCTATGTGAGGGGGAAAAAAAGATGTAGAACAAAAACTACTAGGACTAGGAAAATGAGCCGTATACGAGTATATAAAATTTATTCTACATAAAAGCACTAAACAAAAATACTAAAAACAACTGGAATATCACATTGTTTAAGAAAATAAATTAAGAAAGTATTCATAAACTTCGCATTCATAAGTCCAAAAAGTATTGGCTCACTTATTGTGTAAAGAACTCAGTTGTTTTGGTAGCTAGTACTTTCAACTTTGTTGGTCTACCCTTATTTCTTATAATGTGTGCTAATCTTGTTAAAATGGAGTTAACTAGATTTTTGAATATGTACGGACTTGACAACTTTTTTTAAAATAAAAAGCAAACCATTTGAGATATTTCAAAAACTTTATTATCGGCTTGAAGTAGAATCAAAACATTTATGAATGGAACTCGACTTCGTTCATATGGCGGGCACGTTTGCATCGGTCGATTCGTTGGACCCAATTTTCAACGACTCGGCCACACATTTCGGGCGGAACGGCCGCTATTTCGCTTTCAATGTTGGCTCTGAGCTCTTCAAACGTCGTCGGCGTGTTGGCATAAATCAATGACTTAATGTAGCCCCACAGAAAATAGTCAAGCGGCGTTAAATCGCACGAACGAGGCGGCCAATCGACTGGCCCATTTCTTGAGATAACACGCTCACCATACTTACTCTTCTTACTCTTCAATAAATCGATTGTAGCGTGTGCTGTGTAGCTTTTGGCATCATCCTGTTGAAACCACATGTCGTCCAAGTCCATATCTTCCAATTCATGCCAAAAATAATCGGTGATTATGGCGCCATAACGCTGGCCATTCACAGTAACGTGACGATCGTTATCGTCGACGAAAAAATATGGCCCAATAACGCCGCCGGCATGCAAACCACACCACACAATTATTATTTGTGGATGAAGTGGTAATTCATGAAGCACATGTGGATTTTCACTCGATCAATAACGCAAATTTTGCTTATTGACGAACCCATTGAGCCAAAAATGAGCTTCGTCACTGAAGATGATTTTGCGATGAAATTCATCATCTTGGCCCATCTTCTCCAGAACCCAATCGAAGAACGTACGTCGCTTCAAATGGTCCATCTGCTTCAATTCTTGAGTTAGCTTGATCTTGTATGGGTGTAAACCAAGATCCTTACGCAAAATACGCCATAATGTGGTCTGATAGATGCCCAATTCTAGAGAATTGGGAATCCGTGGAATTGACTGGTTTGGATCGTTTGCTACGGACGCCAGCGATATTTTCGACACTTCGACTAACCCGTTGTCTCACTGACACGGCAACATCACACAACGAATATTTAGACTCAAATTTTTGCACTCAACTTGTTATTGCCTGTCTACTAGGGCGAGAATTACGACCGAAAATTGGAGTTAACGCTCTTAAAGTTGCAGTCACCGACTCCGAATTTCGGTAGAAAATTTTTACAATTTGCAGACGTTGCTCGTTCGTGTACTTTACCATGATGAAAATATTGAGCTTACTGAATAAATTGACAGTGACAGTTTGATGCTTAGTGAAAGAGTGCGTTCACAGATTAAATTCAAAGTTGTCAAGTCCCTATTGGAAAACCCTTTATTAGGAGCAATTTTATCCCATTCCGATATTAATGCAGATGTGTTGAGAATTGGTCACACCTTAGTATTAAAAGCTGTATGCTTCGGGTAGTCATATAAAAATGTAGTCATTATAAGGTCCCATTTTATTTGCACTATATTAGAGGTGAGTTTTCAGAATGTTGATGTACTGTTTGTGGTTCATTGTTCATGTGGTTTTCAGTGGAGATTTTCCTGAAAAACTTAAACGTGTCAATGTGCTACCTCTATTCAAAAAAGGTAATAAAAGTGACAAAAATAATTATAGGCCCATTTCGCTACTACCTTCAATTTCAAAAGTCTTTGAAAAAGCTATGAAAAACAGAGTGCTGGAGTATCTAAAAAAAATAAACTTTTTTAGCAAAGCACAATACGGATTTAGGGAAGGTCTGTTTTTTATTTATAAAGCTTTGGATGACAAAAAATGTTGTGCTGGACTCTTCGTGGATATAACCAAAGCTTTTGACATGCTCAACCATCGTATACTGCTTCGTAAACTCCACTGCATTTTTTGAGTTTTTGAGGGTTTGTTTATGACTGGTTTGAGTCTAATTTAAAGAATAGATACCAACAAGTCAAGATAGATAATACATACAGCAGCCCATCAAGCATTAATCTTGGAGTGCCTCAAGGTTCAGTTTTGGGTCCAATATTATTCCTCATTTACATAAATTCCTTATTTATCTCTTTACTTAGCGGATGATCTTGGCATCGCTTATAGCACACCTAGTCTCCTTAATCTCTCTGCTGACATAAATTACCATCTGTATCTTTTAAGAATTTGGTTTGCTGTGCACGAGCTAGTAGTTAAGTTAGCTTAAAAACTAAAGTTAGGCACTTCAGTTTCTGTCGCGATATATTTCAAGATTACGACCCATGTTCTGTATTTCACTTTTTCTGAATTTGGGGGATGAAAGTGAATTTTCGTGTTCTGTATTTCGATCGAAATGTAAATTGTGAATTGGTTTTTCGAAAATGAAAATCGGTGTTCTGCATTTCGATCAACTGCGGTTTTTGATCGAAATGAATTCACTTTGCTAGAGGTTTTGTTAAGGGAGATAAATAAGGAACTTAGATTCTCTATGGAGCAAATTAGCTTCGAATTTAAATAGCAACAGTCCATCCATAAAAGACGCTTCTGGATGAAAAAAAGTTTTTTCTAAAATTATTGTTGTTTTTTTTAATAACTAATTTTGAATTATGTTTGAAGGTTTGGTTTGGTGGGAAATGTAACATTGGAAAAAATTTGCACATAACAAAAGGGAATCAAAGGCAACAGGAGGTGGATCAATTAATATCCTTCCGAGTTGAGTTGTAGATGCCATCGCAAAACTATGAGGAATTTATTTCTTTCTGAGTTAATACCGGATTGGTAGCATCTTCCGATACTAACAGAAATCCATAATTAATGGAAAAAAATTCAAATAACGAAGCTCATGTTCCCGAACCCTCGACAAGCCAACAAATGAGTTCTCACACGTTAGCACAGAGGACCGAAATAGTAAAGGTAAATGGAAGGGGTTTAAAAAGAATTTACCGATCGATAGAGGGATTGTGCGATGTGTTGAAGGAGCAGCAAATGGAAAAATTAATCTTGAAAAAAAAAATTAAATAAAAAGAAAGCGACTAGAAACAGAGGAAATAAAATTAAAATTGAGAAATAATGATTGTCCATCATTTTTTTTTTTTTTAGAAAATCTTTGTTTTCGTTACTTAAAATATTTTTGAATTCCTTTTTGTTTTAGTTAAATACTTAAATGAAAAAATTCTGTATATATGTATGTACATATATTGATGTTTCCTTTACATTTAATTTTCTTTTTTAAATTTACATGCGTATTTTTATCTTTCAAATAAACTTTGGGCAATCGCGTCTCGAACTCGTTTCGCACCTTCGGAATATTCACCACGACTATCAGGCTCTGTATCTGAATCTGTGACTGTGTATTCCTGTTCGTCTATTTGTTCTTCTATTTCCAGATTAAATTCTTTACATATGTTTTTAAGGGCAGCAAACGTTAATTATCCTGGCAACTTTGATTGGCAAATAATTCAATTTACTGTTTAAACACTTGAATCGAGCTTTTAAATTCCCAATTGCTTTTTCCACAATATTTCGAGCTGCGGAATGGGCTTTATTAAAACAAGACTCCATTTTTCTAATTCGTGCAAATCTGTAGGGAGTCAATGTAAAAGGTTCAAGTGCGAAACCTGCATCTCGTTCACTTAAGCATTGTATGTACTATGGGGGTGGCTGTGGTGTAGTGGCACTAGCAATCGCTTCTCACTCGGAGGGTCCAGGTTCGAGTCCTCCCCATGGCAAGTCAGTTGTTCATTTGTAATTGGAACTCAGACAGTGAAGGCATAACACTGTGAGCTATACCTCGAATCACTCTGAGTGAAGCAAAAACTCTCCGTTCTATTCGGACTCCCACACCCTGGAGAGCGAATATCGAAACCAAGCACACCTGAGTTTCAAACCACTACAAAACAATGTTCCTTTCTCTTCCTTCTACCTGTCCACCCGCGCCCTGGCAACAGTAAGCGGGTATCTAACCGCTTAACCGCGCGCAAATTATAAAAAAAAAATAAGGGCGTTAATAATAATACAGAACCCTTTTCTATTAAAGCATAGATTGCTGTTTTGGTGAGGTTTGCGCATTTGTATACGGGTCCCATCAACACAACCGATGACACCAGGTATTTGATATTTTCCAAGAAACTATATTCTTGTTTCCTGTTTTTCGTTTTCCGTCCTTTCGACATAGTTTAGATTCCAAAGCTTTTAATACCTCATTTACCACTTTGCTGACTGTCGGTCTGTCTAAACCGATCTTTGAAAACTTCCCTCAGCCAAAAGGCGAAGCGTTGCTGCAAGTTTATGTGTGCAGGGAATTGATGAAGGCTTAATTACCGACTGACTCTATTTCTCCCAAAACATTTAAAAATTCATCTTTGTTCAGTCTAAAACAACCTTTCAAACTGCAAAAATTGAAATAAATTCCTTTAAAAAATACTTATAATCACAACAAACCTACACATAGTTTTAGGAAGATCCAAGATATTAGCATTTTCACGTAGCATTCTCCTTCCATTTTTTCTCTTTTATGTTTGAATATTATTTCATTTAAGATAGAAAAAATATACCATCCATTACGAATTGTTGATTGTTTTTAATTTTAAAGAAATAATTTTCACTCCACGAAATACAATAAATTCTAACTATAGCAACTAATTCGAACATAAATTCGGAAGTTCGAAAAGTGAATTCGAAACAATCCAAAACGATCGAAATGTGGAATACGAAATTTCATTCCGAGTGAAATTAAAATGTGAATTGAAATCGATTTCGATAGGAATGCAGAACGTGGGACTGTAACTTTATCTTCAATTCAAAAGACTGTGACAGACTCAAAGTATCTAACTATAAGTGCAGGTTGACGTCAACTAGTGCAATTTTCAATGCTGAAAATTGATGAAAATATGAGCTGAACTAATCATATCCTAGCAATGCCTGCGTTATAAAGTTCAATGTTTATATCGTCTCAGAAACTTTTTTAATGATAAGACTATAAAAACAGTGTATTTCGCTCTATTCCAATCGAAACTGCAGTATGGAATCAGTTGCTGGGGTGGTGCGTATCAAACAAAGCTTCAGCAGCTACTTGTATTATAAAAGTCTGCATTAAGAAGTATTTATAGATCAAATCGTTTTGTCCATTCACTGCCTATTATTAAAACACTGAGAATTCTACCTCTAAAACATTTGTACTC
This sequence comes from Volucella bombylans, assembly GCA_949129095.1. NCBI lineage: Eukaryota > Metazoa > Arthropoda > Insecta > Diptera > Syrphidae > Volucella > Volucella bombylans. The sequence continues at coordinate 102,519,662 of OX422144.1, read as the reverse complement.
GTATTTTTACAAAGTTTTAAAACTATTTTTTATAAGAGGAGGCTACTTCCAAATTTTGTATTTCTGAAAATCACAATTTGCGAAGCAATTCAATGGACTTTGTTAAGATTCCCACTTATCGCACTACACTACATAAAAGCTTCTACTCTATAGTTTCCCTTAAATTATTTAATAAAATCCCTTCACATATTCGCGTAATAAGACACATCAGAAGATTTCTAAATAAAGTTAAAAATTTTTTTTTTGGGTTTTAACCATGATGAAATCAATGTTTTGTTGGCCCAGTGATTAGTAAATTTTTTATTCAGATTTTTCTCAATATTTGTACTCCTGTGGTCTGATATATTTCTAATTTTGTATGTATTGCTTTTTTTAGATTTGTTTTTGAAAATCTTATCCCCAAACAAAAAACGTATTTTTTTTTATGTTTGAAGTGACTATTTATCATTTTCAAATATTAATTCACAGTTTAAGAATGTTTATAATCATAATTGTAAATACCAATGAATTTTTGTAAAAAAGAAAGGATACTGAAATAAATAAATAAATAATAAAGTGCAAACTACCAACGCCTTTGGCACTCATAAAGTGTGTTTTTTTAGAGGTATATAAATTCAATGTGAAATAAAACACTTGAAGCTAATATTAATGTCTATGATATTGGGTTTATTTAATAGATAATTGAAAGCCATTAGTGTTTAAATATGATATATTGCATATACGCGTCACGGCTACCTCGAATGAAGCGCAATCGTGAAGTCCAATTTTCGACGACTTTATCGAGCAACAGGGGCCGTATATCAGCAATAACACGGCGATGTGTTGACTTCCAAATCGTCCAACATATCTGGTTTATCGGCATAGACTAGTGACTTTACATACCCCCAAAGAAAGTAATCTAAAGGTGTGAGATCACAGGATCTTGGAGGCCAGTTCACAGGTCCATTACGTGAAATTATGCGCTCAGCAAATGTTTCCCGCAATAAATTGATGTTATCACGCGCCGTGTGGCATGTTGCGCCATCTTGTTGAAACCAAAGCTCTGTCACGTTAATGCCATCAACTGAGGAACGAAGAAGTCAGAAGTCATGTTTCTATAGCGCTCTTCATTAACATTCGGTAACATTCTGGCCGCCATCGTCCGTAAAGAAATATGAACCGATGATTCCACCAGCCCATAAAGCACACCAAACAGTGGGTTTTAATGGTTGTAAGGGCGTCTCGAAAAGGCTTCAAAATTCGGCAATTTTGTTTGCTTACAATACATATCCATTTAACCGTTTGCCTATGGGCGTCATTGCAGAACAAAATTTTGGTTTGAAAAAGTGGAAGCTGTATCTTATAAGCTTATAAGCCAAGATTTTTTTCGTAAAATCTCCCACAAAGTGGATGGGCATAGCTCTAATTGCTGTGCGCGATGGCGAATCGACTCATTTGGATTCTCCTCAATACTGCGCTCCACAACGGCAATAACTTCTTCTGTTCGAAGTGTTTGTCATCTTTGGGGATGCGTATTACCCACAAGAGTGTACATGGTGCGAAAAGAATTCATAGTGTTCCGTATAACTTGCTCAGATGGACGATTATGTCGACCGTAAAATGGACGTAGCGCACGATAAGTTTGGCGAACCGAACCATGATTTTCAAAATAAGTTTGCACAATTTGCACGCGTTATTCTGGCGTTAATCGTACTAACCACAATCAACTTTCAACTGTCAAATTGACAATCTGTAGAAACAGTGTTGCCAGTTTAGAAACCGAACCTATAAAAAGAAAAGCACCCTTTACAACCCCCCACAAAGACAGGTCCACCACCTTGCTTGATTGTTGGTTTAAGGTTTTTTCACCTACTACAGTTGGGTATTTTTTTTCTCCATACCAAGCACCTGCCATCTGATCCACAAATATTATATATACTCTCAACGGCAAATATAAACTTGTGCCAAAACTCTTTCAATTCATTCTTATATGTTTTTGACAATGAAATCCTCTTCTGTTTGTTGATGCTGCTGATGTATGGCTTTTTCCTTGCCACTCTTCTGTGATAACCAGCATCATATAGGACATTTCTTACACTGTTCACACTTAATTGGACACCAAATTCATTTTGTATTTCTTTGTGAATTTGAGTAGCACTTTTTTAGGGGTCTTGCTTTACTTTTGTAATTACCGGACGCTTTTCTCTTTCGGTTAAAATGGTCGGCCCAATCGCGGAGGACTGAATATTATATTTTTACCAGAATATCTATCGATTATGCTTTTTATAGTGGAATATGGCCGATCAACGCTTTTAGCAACACTTGTAGATCTAACCGATGCACATGAGTTATGCAGATCTAAAATATGTTTCCGCTCATCCACTGATGTTTCCTTTCCTTTTCGACCCATTTTAAGAAAAAAATCAAATCTGTTGTTACTTTCTTAATGGGTTACATACGTTTCTCTGCTCAAAAACGGAGCGTTTTTCAAGATTTTTTTTCGCTACGATATTAATTTAATATAAAAAAAAAGTGAAATATACATTGTGTAAAGTATTCCTTGACGAATACAAAACTTTATTGACAATTGAAGAAAAACAATTATAAAGTATACATTTCGCCCCTCTCCGGAAACCTCTCTTCAAAAACGTTCTAGGTGGTACCAGGAATATCTCTGGTAGGTTTCATTTGAAACAAAAAAAAAACCTGTTAAAGTAGATGAATAAAACTAGTCTCTATCATAGCCGTTGTCAAAAATTTTAATTTTTAACAAAATGGCAGCTTTTTGAACGTACGAGGCTATTTTTGACTAAAAAATGAGTCACATTTTTATTTATAACAAATCTAAAAATTAAGATATCAAAAAAATCCTACGTAGGAGACTAGGGAATGGTATTAAGAATATCCGTGCGAAATTGCATACAAATCGATCGAGTGGTTCAAGAGATATTTCTAGTACCGACTCGGAAAACACTGTTTCGAGAAAAACGCAAACGAAATGCAAAATCTGGGGGTATCCCACCTCACCCGCTCCTAGTCGAAGTACTGTTGCTTGCACTCAGTCACTGCCGTTACTGTATTTACCATACGGTACGGGCAGTGGCTGAGTGTATGTAACAACTGATGGATAGCGGGTTGTGAGTGAAAATTTTGTTGGTGTACTGTTTCATATTGTTGTAAGGGCATAACACCTACAACAATTTGATTCGGTAAATCAATGTCAGAATTTTCACATCGCAGCCTTGCTTAGTATCGTCGGTGTTTGTGTTTTCTGTGTTTGTCTGTGATTATGATTAGGGAATTCAGGGTAGACGTAGCCAATATACGCGGGCTAGAAAGTAATCACTTTTCTGCGTACGTTCACGTCTGTAAGTACAGACCAGCTGTTTTGGCACTTAGTGAAACACAGGTAGATCCCCGCCCACACCACTCACATCATTCTGATCTGAAGTTACCTAGCTACGAACTAGTGCCATTATTCTTCTCTCACCGCGGTCTCGCCATTTACGTGCGTAGTGATGTAGCTTACCAAACTCCACCACAATGTGATCCATGTTCCAATCCGGAATTCAACTTCATGTGGTTAAAATTCCATCTCCGTAAGCAAATTATACACTACTGCTTTATTTATAGAAGCCCCAAACTGGACAGCAATTCAACCTTTAACGAGTTTGATGCGCTGTCTGACTCCATTCAAAGAATTGTATCCCTGTATCCTCATACTGAAATCGTTATTACGGGCGACTTCAATATACACAATTCTGGGTGGTTTCGACATTCTGGACAGACAACACCCGAAGGACGGTGTGTTGAGATTTTCGCTGCGGAAAACAACCTAACGCAGCCTTTAAATGAGCCCACGCGAATACCAGACGTTGATAGTCATACCGCCAACACCCTGGACTTGTTTTTAACTTCTCACCCTGATAAGTACACCATTGATGTGCTCTCTCCTCTCGGCTCGTCGGACCATTGTGTCATATCAGCTAATTTCTCGTACACCGACCACACAGTTAGAGAAAAAATTCCTAAAAGAACCGTATGGCAATACGAAAAGCCAACTGGAGCGGTCTTAACAGCTTCTTTAGGGATTTTAACTGGTCGTTATGCTTCCTCGATAACGACGTGGATGCCGCTGCTGATATGATTACAGACACCATTCTCTTTGGAATGAGATCCTTTATTCCTCATCGGATGAAGAACATCAAACCAAAAGAAAAGGCATGGTACGACTCGAGCTGTAAAGAGGCCGTCAGGGTTAGAGAAATGTTTTTTCGGTCCTACAAGACCAACCCGACAGAGGAAAACCGAAAAAAGTTCAAACGAGCCAGAAATCATTGCAACGCCTTTCTTAAGCGTGTGAAATTCCTATACGACCAAAAACTGAGGCAAAAAATACTGCAATGTCCCAAAGGCAGGAAACATTTTTGGTCGCTCGTCAAAAACATTAGAAATTCCGCCTCATCCTCCATCCCAACGCTCATTTACAATGACATTCCAGCTGTCAGCTCTTTGGATAAGGCCAATCTGCTTGCTGCACACTTTGCGGCCAGCTCAACACTCCCAGATTGTACTTTGTCTTCGCCTACACTTGAGTGCGTCGAATCTTCAATGGGACGAATCTACTTTCGCACTCGTGTAGTAGCAAGAGTACTTAAAGATCTCAACATACATAAATCCGCTGGTCCAGATGGTATATCTTCCCTTCTTCTGAAGAGGTGTTCTTCTACGCTGACAAAACCACTGCATAAGCTTTTTCATCAATCCTACACTTTAGGACTCTTCCCGAGCAGATGGAAAGCAGCATTTCTCCAGCCTGTCCCTAAAAAAGGCGAATCATCTTCTCTCTCCTCCTACAGACCCATTGCACTTACGCCCCTTCTTTCCAAGGTCATGGAAACACTGATAAATCGTCAGCTCATGAAATATCTCGAAACACGACAGCTTCTCAATGACCGGCAGTACGGTTTTCGTTGCAACAGGTCCACTGGTGATTTGATGGCATGTCTTACCGAAAAGTGGAATCAAAGTGTACATCAATCTGGCGAAAGCAAGATAGTTGCACTTGATATTTCTAAGGCATTTGACAGACTTTGGCATCAGGCTCTTTTGTCGAAAATGCGTGCATTTGGGATCGACGACTCTCTTCTTCGATGGATTAGAAATTACCTTTCGGAACGTTCAATTCAAGTTGTCTTGGACGGTTTCAAGTCTGATATTCACAAAATAAATGCTGGTGTGCCCCAGGGCTCTGTTCTGTCACCGACACTCTTTTTAATATTCATTAACGATCTCTTGTCTGCTACTTCTAATCCAATATATTCCCTTGCTGATGACAGTACTCTCTGCTTTTCATATTCGTTCCCGGACTCACGGCCCTGCTCTTCGGCTGTAGTACGAGAACGGCAGCGTATGCTAAGATCATTAAACTCCGATATCAACAGCATAACCAATTGGGGAACTATCAATAGAGTGGAATTTAATGCTTCCAAAACACAATGCTGTCTGCTGTCTTTAAAGCGAAATTTAAACACTCAGCTATTATCTATGAATGGCACTTGCATCGTCGAAATCGAAAAACTTTCCATTCTCGGTATGTGTGTCAATGACAACTTACGTTGGAATGGCCACATATTCGATGTTGCCAAAAATACTGCGAAATGTCTAGGTTTCCTCAAGCGATGTAAGAAATATTTTACCCCCTCTGATCTGGCCTCAATATATAAGGCATTCATCCGTCCAAAATTGGAGTACAACTCCCACATCTGGTCAGGTGCTCCTAAAACATCTCTGCACCTGCTAGATAGGATTCAAAATCGTGCGATAAAACTTATTGACGATACTAATATCAGTCAATCAATGAACACCCTCGAACACCGACGAAATGTCTCGTGTCTCACTTTGTTTTATCGCTATTTCCACCACCAGTGCTCCACTGAAATCGCCAGTAGCATTCCGCCCATTTAAACTTTCAACCGTAACACCCGTCTAGCTATGAATGCTCATCAGTATACCCTCAAGCCCATTTTCGGACGTACTCTAAAATATCGTGATTCGTTCCTAAGCCGTACAACTCGCTTATGGAATGCCCTGCCGATCTCTGTATTTCCTGGTCGTAAACTTGCAAACATTTAAAAACAATGTACATCGGTACCTCTCTTTTCTTCCTCCCTAAATTTCCCTTGCCCGCGCTGTGTACAATCACCTTAAGGGTACTCATACCCCTTGAGCGCGCGCTCATTATAAAAAAAAAAAAAAAAAAGTGTGTCTTGTCTACGTGGCTTCGAAAAAAAAACTGATAATGTGCTCGAGTAGTGCCTTCTGGAATATTCTGAATTCTAATATTCTTATACTCGTACAAGGTTTAAATCTATTGCTAACCAGGTATAAATATTTGCGAGGGCACTGGCCCGTCATTAGAGAAGGTAGAAAGGCAGAGCAGGCACGCAGCTGCTCATGTCCCTAATGAGCGCTCCGCCCGGTCCGACGTCTAACGGTCATAACTTTCTTAATTATAGGAATTTTTGAAAAATTCTTGCGGCATTTGAATTGCAAAAGAATATAGAATTTTTTCATGCAAAAAAAATCGATTTTTTTGAGCGGAGAAACGTATGTACCCCCTTAATACCAAATATTGAGCCACGCGTCTATTTTGCATATTTTTTTTTTAGTCCTTTTATGGATATTTCATTCTCGTAGTCCTACTAGTTTTTGTTTTATATCTTTTTTTTCCGTCACATAGGTGGATGAGCGAATAGTTTTTGGAGCCACTGTACATGCTGTATACATATTTATGAGATGAGAAAAGGCGAAATATTAAATTGGGACAAGACTTAGCTAATCAAATTTCATGGGGTGATATTTCTTTTATGGTATTCTAGAAATTTTAATGATGATAACACATCTTTGGAAATTTTTACATTTTAGGAATCTGACCTGTAGGAAAAAATTGAACCAAGAATGAGATTTTTTACGATAATGGTGAATATTTCTATTTTCCATAGACTCGTACACATGCTATTCCTCAGAATGCTGAGTTGGAGACGTTGGAATCTGCGACAAACGATTCACTTCCAAAATATAGATTAGTTTAACTAAATGTTATTGGCATTTGAAGAAATTTTTAAGATGGATTTGAACATAGTGAAGAGGCGAAGAAGAGAGCAAAAACTGCAGCTTCTGCTAGATTCAACCCATGTATCTAGTCTTGAAGTGGGTTCAAATTAGCAGTAAGAATTACTGGATACTGGTGGACACGAAATATCATTATTTTTTATTTATTTATTTATTTGATATTCCATTTAACTCAAATCTTTTAGTACAATCATGCTATAATACTGATGGTAGTATATACAAATTTAGAATTATAAATAAATTATAAACAATAATAGCGAGTTAGTAAAAGTGTTTTAATATTATAAAGACAATCATTGAAATATAAAATTAAGTAGATACATTCTATAATTTAAGAAAAATTAGTGTCGAATGTATCGAGTTATAAACTTCGAATGTTGAGCTCTGAACAATTTTCGCTCGATGCTCATTTTTGTGTCAATAACTTCGCTTCTATTCGTCCAATTATCATGAAATTTTGATAGATCAGTGAAGGATCCACCTCCGCATGTTTTCTTATTTTTTTTTATAAATAATTTACGCGCGCCTAAGGGGTTAGATACCCTTTTACTGTTGCCAGGGCGCGGGCGGAAAGGTAGAAGGAAGAGAAAGGAAAATTGTTTTTGTAGTGGTTTGAAACTCAGGTGTGTTTGGTTTCGATATTCGCTCTCCAGGGGTGGGAGTCCAAATAGGACGGAGAGTTTTTGCTTCACTCAGAGTGATTCGAGGTATAATTCACAGTATTTTTTTTCTGTGCTTGAAACTCTATAACAGCCAAATCTACGTGTCAGTGTTATGCCTTCACACGCAGAATTTTTCTGTCTGAGTTCCAATTACAAATGCAATGGGCAGGACTCGAACCTGGACCCTCCGAGTGAGAAGCGATTGCTAGTACCACTACACCACGGCCACCCTTGGCGGTAATTGCCAATAGATATTATCTCTAGAAATACCTATTTTTAAAAAGTCCTGTTTGCTTTGGAACGGAATTTGTAGATAGAACTATGACTCGGAGCACCTTCCTTTCACCCCCAGACGGACGATGTAGTCTTTTTTGGGTAAGCCCACCACAAACTGGAGTATCAACGAAAGTAAGTAAAGCATTGAAGTTTTGAAAACAGGAACACAATGTTGCTGCCGTAAAATACAGCAAGAAAATACACAAATAATGTATACTATCACCTTTGATAAGGGCATGGACCGAGTGGTATCTATTTAAGTTATGCGCTTCTAGACGCTAACAATATACACACTAAGTCTCTCTTATGAGTCCAATTTAGGTGCAACTCTATTTTCAGTGACAATTTTCAAGGAAATATAACAAGAAAGCATTTAATGCAATAATACTCGTATACTCTTACATGTATTCATATGAAGAAAAGGCATGGTACGACTCGAGCTGTAAAGAGGCTGTCAGGGTTAGAGAAATGTTAGAGAAAAAACCGAAAGAAGTTTAAACGAGCCAGTAATGACTGCAACGTCTTTCTTAAGCGTGTAAAATTTCAATACGACCAAAAACTGAGCAGAAAATACTACAATGTACCAAATGTAATAACAATTTTTGGTCGTACGACAAAAGTACGTTCTTAAAGATCTTAACATTCACAAATCCGCTTATCCAGATGGTATATCTCCCGTCTTTCTGAAAAGGTGTTCTTCCTGGTAAAACCACTGCGTAAAGTTTTTTTATCAATCCTACTACTTAGGGCACTTTCCGCGCTAGGAATGGAGATAGAAAACAGCATTTATCCAGCCCGTCCCTAAAAAAGGCGAATCTTCATCTCTCCCCTCCTACAGACCCATTGCACTACGTCCCTTCCTACCAAGCTCATGTAAATGCTGATAAACCGTCAGTACCAGTCTGACCGTCAGTCAGACCAGCAGTACGGTTTTCATAGTAGCAGATCCACTGGTGATATAATGGCATGTCTCACCGAAAAGTGGACCAATCTGGTGAAAGCATGATAGTTGCACTTGATATTTCTAAGGCATTTGACACAGTTTGGCATGAGGCTCTTTTGTCAAAAATGTGTGCTTTTGGGATCGATGACTCTCTTCTCCAATTGATTCAAGTCTGATATACACAAAATAAATGCTGGTGTGCCACAGGGCTCCGTTCTGTCTCCGACAATCTTTTTAATTTTCATCGATGATCTCTTGTCTGCTACTTGTAATCCAATACATTCCATTGTGGACGACAGTACTCTCTGCTTTTCATATTAGTCCCCGGACTCACGTCCCTGCTCAACAGCTGTAAAACGGGAGCGCCAGCGTATGTTAAGCTCATTAAATTCTGATGTTAACAGTCTAACTAATTGGGGAGCCACTAAGAGAGTATAATTTAATGCTTCCAAAACACAATACTGTCTCGTCCATGGATGGTACTTGTATCGACGAAACCGAAAATCTTTACATTCTCAGTACGTGTGTTAATTACAACTTACGGTGGGATGACCACATATTCGATGTCGTCTGCGAAATGTCAAGGTTTCCTCAAGCGATGTAAGAAATAATTCACCCCTTCTGATCTGGCCTTAATATATAAGGCGTTTATCCGCCCGAAATTGGAGTACAATGCCCACATCTGGTCGGGTGTGCCAAAAACATATCTGCACCTGCTAGATAGGATTCAAAACCGTACAATAAAACTCATTGGTGATACTAATTTCACTCAAACCATGGACACCCTCGAACACCGACGTAATGTCTCGTATCTCACTCTGTTTTGTCGCTATTTCCACCACCAGTGCTCCATAGAAATCGCCAGTAGCATTCCGCCCCTTCAAACTTTTAACCGTAACACCCGTCTCGCTATTAATGCTCATCAGTCATCAGTATACCCTCAAGCCCACTTTCGGACGTACTCTAAAATATCGTGATACGTTCTTAAGCCGTACGTACAACTCGCTTCTGGAATGCCCTGCATAGCTCTTTATTTCCTAGTCAATATAACCTTCAAACATTTAAAACCAACGTTCACCGATACCTCTCTTTTTAACGTCCCTGAACTCCCTTGAGCGCGCGCAAATTATAAAAAAAAAAACAAAAAGCAAAAAAAAAATTTCTTTTTTGTTCAGTAATGACTCAGACGTCGATCTTCAATCTGTCAAATGGGGTATTTTTGAAAAAATAAAATTTATGAAGCACTTGAGTGCATAAAAGAGCATTGACAACAACTAGTGAAGTGATGGTTCCTGTTTTAGGAAACATAACTGGCTAAGATAACACTTGGACCTTTGGCTTTTTGTCGATTTTTGTCATCTTTTGGAATTATTGTATTTCCGCCAGTTCGCTTTTATACCAGTACTCAGTTTTCAGTGGATTGGCACCTACTTCATCATCAGTGTAGAGCTAGTGATTTTTTTGTTTTTGAAAATGCCAATATATTAGTTAGTATCAGACAACAAAAAATTCTTATTTATATTTACAGCTGCCCTCTGGCTATATTTATTCGCTTTTCGTGATAATTTAATAATTCTCAGTTTAATGTATTCTGTAAATAAATATTGATGAACTCTTATCTAGGTTCAGTTGCTGCTTCTACTTTCTTTCCTCTTGCAAAATTGATTTACATTTGCTTAAGTAATTATTGTATGCGTAGTTGACTCTAGCTTGACACAATTTTTATTATCTGGAAAAAAACCTTCTGTATAAATGTTCTTTGATTTAAGGCAGACGGTTTTTATCATATTTATATTAATTCGGTGTCATGTAGACCGGTGGTACGCCTTGCTCGTACAATTGACATGAGACATTTTCTTTGTTAGTCAAGCGTCGAATAGATAGTGTGTGTGTACTAATTTGCAGGTTATAATATTTGAGAACAACATTTTTAGAAGAGCTGCTTTAATTTCTTATTCAGTAAAATATTATATCTTAAATGTAGTTACTCAAATCTTATTGAAAGAATTACACGAATTCCATCTACTTCAGTTCCAAGAATATTGTTGTAAATTCGTCAGGAAAAGCAACTTAGCAACAGCGATAGATTTAACTATTGTACAATACTGAGGTGGTTCGGTCTTCCTGATCATATCAGGCTGCATCGCATACTGACCATGGAGCGTCGTTGTAAGTCTGTTCAATGTATCAGGGATGTGCCTTTTTCACTCTGGTACATCTGGGTACATCTATTCCATGGACTCATGTGGCTGACGATTCTGGCCCGCGGATTACTTAGAATATGACGTGGTCATTAATTGATGAAAATCTAAAGCCAACCCAAAATTTGAACTAAGCTGCTTTTAAATATTTGGAGACGGAAATGTGTAGTAAAGTATTATACGATATATATACGATCGTATATGTCATCTTACGAACTTTGGACAGCCTGCCTTGTTGGTGTTGGTATGTTCTTGAGTTACAGGAATGTGCTGACTGATACAACTAGAAACCTGAATTCGCAAGAAATTTAGACTCTTAGTGGCTTTACTTGTATATTTAATTTAATTCAACACAATTTATTATCCATTTTCCAAAGTAAAACCATGAATAAAACAAATTGCTGAACATCGGCTTGATTGAGGAGCAAGAGCTCTAATGGTAAGGATTTTGAAAGCCAAAATTGTGCACGATAAAGTCGAAGATATAAGCTCTCAATTAAAATGTCGGTGTTCTTGATCCTGGCCAAACATTGTTCACAACTAGGTACCAAAGTGGTAACGTGGGCCAGATGTTTAATTCCGGGACAATACGGCGGAATATTCTGGAAATCTGGAACTGTTCTGTCAAGATCAGCAGCACGCAAATGTTTTGCTCATTTTGGCTCTGAAAATTTATGTTTTTTTCTCTAGGAATTATTTACCATGCTGTCGGCAGTCCAAATTCGGACCCTCTTCCTTTACGAATTTAAAATAAACGAACGAACTATACGAAGTTGGTTTGGAAAGTTCCGTTCGGGAGATTTCAGCCTCGAAATTGAACCACGTGGGAAGCCGGAAACGTTAGTTGACGAAGATGTTTTAAGAGCAACGGTGGATGCGGACCCAATGAAATCGGTGCGGGAGATTACACAAAGCATGGGAGTATCCCCAATGACAATAAGTCGACACCTGTCTCTAAAAATTTACGGAAAAATAATATTGGCTTTTAAATTGCATGTGGTGCAACCTAATACAAGCTGGCGCAAACTTAATCACCCTATCGGAAGATGCTATAATTTTTGCAAATGGCGTCGTACGTCAATCATATTTGACATTAGTGAAGTAGACAGCAGCAGTATACAAACAGACAAGCAATGGAGCGCTATATTCCGCAAGAGCATGGAATAATTGTGACGACGTTTTTGACCAATATTCGGTCGGTGATTTAGCGCAGCGTGAATTTCAACGTCAATTTACTAATCGTGTCGCGCCAACTAGGCAAATATTCCGGCGCTTTGCTGCTCGACTCGAACAGTCATTCGGCCGAGAATATCGCGGCTTTGGCTGCCCGTATCGCTAAGAACGAAGAAACATCAACCAGACACCGGGCCACGCAATTGGGCATAACCAGACGGCCCCTACAGCGAATTTTAGTGAAAGACTTACACATGTTCCCGTACAAAGTGCAAACAGTACATCAGTTAATGCCTCCTGACCGTCAGTCGGTGCATTTCCACTTAATCGGTTACGTCAATAAGCAAAATCTTCGTTTCTGAAGCACTGAAAATCATCGTGTGATGCCATTACATCCACTCAAAGCCACTGTGTGGTGCGACGTTCACGCAGGAGGAGTGATTGGGCCGTATTTTTTTAAGGATGCCATCGACAATACGGTCACTGTTACTGGCGAACGCTACAGTACCATGACAAACGACTTCTTACTGTCGGCATTAGATGAGCGGGACTTGGTGAACACACACAGCACGGGCCACAATGGATATTGTGAAGGAAGCGTTTCCTGGTCGCGTAATCTCCCGATTTGGTGATTTGGCATGGCTGGCAAGATCACCCGATTTAACCATCCCAGACTTCTTTCTTTGGAGCTACTTGAAGTCGCGGGTTTATGCCAACAAGCCTCAAACAATCGCAGCCCTTAAGGAGAATATTCGATAGGAATGCGAACAGTTATCACCGGAAAGGCATGGAAAATGCAGCCACTTGGCGGATATCATCTTTTCCACTTAACAGAAACAATTTTAAAGGTCCAAATAAAGATTTCCATCACTCAAAATCAGTAATTCAAAAACAAAATTTGATGATTAATTTTGGGCCACCTTGTATTTTGAGTATGAGCCAAAATTTTCTGAAGAATAGGCGCGAGTTGTTTTTCGGGATATTTCTGCTTTAATAACTCTGCTGTTGGCATACTTGGCATAGTATCATACCCCCCAAACTTGACAGCGTTAACCTTTTCCCAGAAATTCAAAACATTAAATATTACTTCAAGCCTCGTTATTACCTCTCTATTGACACCAGTTACACGAACTGTTGCCTCTGATGCTTGAAAAAATTTTCTTGAAGTATTTCCATCATTGGCATTTACAAATCCTTGTTTTGGTCTATCCATATCGAGCCTAATCTGATTTTGAAAATGCTTTTGGATCTATAGTTTTCTTCGTTTTTCTGCCTCCTTAATTCTCTCCCTCTTGTCGAAGTATATATGCAAGTTTCAAGTTTTTAAGTTAAGTTAAGTTTTTTTTTTTTTCGTTTAGGATAAGGTTCATGATCCCGTCGCACTCTAATTGAACTGCCATTACTCATCCCATAAACGTAAATAATGTCTGCGTATTCTTGGTTTGTAAAATGAAGACAGTTCAATTAAAGTTTCTCAGCAACTGTTTTTCTAATCCTTTATACCATCTTTGTTTGGTAAATTTTCCAAATAGGCGTTCAGACCCCAAGCCTAACTCTTTCTGAGAACTTTTAAGGAACATGGTAGGGAAATGCGGGTTTTAACAGGTAGTCAAATAAACGAGCACGCTGAAAGTTCGTGGAAAACCGCTCCTATTGTCAAATCATAAATTACTGTTTTTACCTACTGCAGGTTTTTCTGCAAATTAGTTGGTGATTTTCTTTTTATTATTGTTACGTTCATAAGAGAAAAATAGTAAAACTTTATGTTTATAACGCATTTTCTGGAGAAAAGTGAACTCAAAGTCAAAAATTATCATGGGCGACCAAAATCGAACAGGCTTTGAAATTCGATATCTAAAGACCCAAACAAGATATCAAGTTTATTTAAACGCAGTTACAAAGCCTAGTATTCCTTCAAAAAACAAAGTCCTGAAAGAAGTTTCTGCCATTAGTATTAACAGAGCAATTTCCATTAACATGGGTCAGGGAACACCAAAGTAAGATTCCCGATAAATGATCTCAACATTGGAAATAGACCCTTACGGTAGAACAATTTTTTTCTTAGAATAAACCCAAAAATCATTTCCTAAATTATCCTTGACGAATTAGGGGGCACCCTGTATATTAAATAAAATACTTTAATTTGGCCGTACTGTCTCCCGTATAATGTCTACTTACTGTTTGCTGTATAGTCCAGGCAATCCTAGACGTTGGGGAACTCAAAATGGACATTTAGTAAACCCATTTCAACCTCATACGACTCAGGTTGTTTCCTTCATAAGAAGCAGGAAACCGACTGCTCTGACGCATCTTAAAAAAGTAACAGCTAACGACGTTTCCTGTATTTAAAACCTTTTTCGGCCAAAATTTTAGCCGGAAAATGAAAATAGTCTTTTTGAACTATGGTACAAATCCCATCTAGGATGTTGCGCTCACATGAAGAAAAATCCTCCTTTATGAAGATAAAGGACACTAGAAACTGGATGAACTCTATTGTCAAGAATAGGTGGAGAAGGTAAAGTTCAACAATGATCAACTAAAAATACGAAGCTTCTCTGAACATAATCAAAATTTTGAGGCGAGCCACAATGGGATCGGAAATAAGGTCGCCAATAAGTTCAGAAGAGTACGTCTCAACCCTGGGTCACGCTAGCACACATGGTTCTCTAGCATGTGAACGGACTAAATCAATGTTCTTCAAGTTTTTTTAAAAGTCCGGATTTTTTTGCTGGTCCCCAGGTAAAAAACGATGCACACTACTTCACTATGTACAATATATGCTCTTGCTTTGTACAATACATACCTTAAGGTGTTAAGCATAAAACAGACGTCGTTTGCCGTAGGGTGATTTTTTTCTTGGCTGATATATCCTCCAATAGGGATTGCTTTTAAACCGTGCTATCATTTATGATAGTTCTTCGACATTTATATTCAATGCGTTTGGTAAATCACCAGGAATAGACTCACACCAGTAAAATGTTCAACATCAACCAAAATTATTTTGAAAATCGGTCGGTTAAGGCGCGAAACCTATAGAAGATTTTTATAACCGAACAAATGAGCTCGTGTTGTGGATAAACTTCGTACTGCATACACTCTGCAAGGTAACAACGCGTTAACGTTATTTAATTTTTTTTCATTTCATTTTATTAATACATTTCATACATTTGACTTAATATTATTAACAAGACAGTAAATATAATGTAAGTGGTCATTCTGCAACCTGAGGTTAGTAGTGAATGACACATCAAATTTAAAATTTTTACAATTCATAATCGTATGTGGGGTGACAATGTTTAAATTATATATTGCAAAAATAAAAGAAAAATAAATGAAACTAAATTTGCAAGCACATAGAGAAAAGAAAAAATTAAAATATAAAATATAAATATAAAAGCTTAACAATTCCTTAATTTATTTATTTTATTTATTTATTACTAAGTAAGTATTGCTTACACGGTAAGATAATGGAATCTTTTAAATGTGGAAGCCTTAAATTTTTCAAATATCAGATACAAGTATGTGCAAGTATATATAATAATAAGAATTCAGGAAATGATAACAAAATAAAATAAAATAAGGTAAGTAAGATAAAGTAAGAGAGAAAAGAATAGAAAAGAACAATTGGCTTTACAAACAAATTGAACATTTTAAGCGTTTAAAATTCTAAATCTAATTCTAGTTAGTTTCATTGGCCAGGTATTTTAAGAGAGAGGTTTTAAATTGTTTTATGCTTCTAATTTTCCTAATATTTATGGGCAAAGAATTCCACAGCCGTACGGAGTTTACGAAGAATTGGCGTTCAGACGTCAAGCAGGCATAGCTCGTTTTAAAAAGCATACATGATCTACCTGACTGAAGGAAGCGTAGCCTATTGAATAGGTATGCTGGTTGCTTAGTTTGAATTATGCCATGCAAGAGACTTAGCGTTCTGTATTTGAGCACATTATCAAATGTACATCCGCTGATTTGCTTTGAGTACAAGGAAATATGGTCATATCGTTTTAGGTGAAATACAAATCGGGCAATATTATTATATACGACATTGAGCTTTCGTCTGGAGTCGTAGTCGGGGCAGCAAAAGATTTCAGAACAATATAGCAGAATCGGTATTAGGAGAGTTTTCGCTAACAAGAGCTTTGTCCGTGTAGGAACAAAGCGATGTGCAGTCCAGAGAGCACGTAATCCACCATATATCTTACCTATAGTGGCGTTTATGTGGGTAGACCAAGTAAGGGTCCGGTTAAATATCAGGCCCAGGTTGTTGGCACAGTCGACGTACTCTATTGGACTTTGGGCTAGTTGGATTGGTGGAAAGTGAGTAAGGTCCAGTTTTCTTTTATGGATCACAAGTGCTTTTGTTTTCTGGGCATTAAGACGCAGTTCGTTCTTAGCTGACCAGCCAAGTATACGTTGGAGATCTTCATTCACCTGCGCAGTGGCTTCGTGAACCAAATTCATGGGAGAACTTAAGTGGATCTGGGCATCATCGGCGAACATATGAATTGCACAATGCACGACAACCTTTGGCAGTTCATTTACGTAGAGCGAAAAAAGCAATGGTCCAAGAATGGAGCCTTGCGGTACTCCCCTCTTTATAGGCAAATAGCATGAACATCGATTTCCCGCTACAACCTGTTGTCGTCTTCCTTCTAAGTAAGAAAATATAAGTTTTGTAGAGGGCAATGACAATTTAAACTCTTTTCTGAGCTTTAAGCAAAGTATAGTGTGATTAACGGTGTCGAATGCTTTCGAAAAGTCAAGTTACGTTAGTATTGTAACATGGTTGTCATCAATATCTTTCCTAATTTCGTCAATTACCAATAATAACGCAGTCTTGCAACTTCGGTTTTGACGGAAGCCAGATTGATTCTCACAAAGCAGTTCTTTACACTGCAGATAGATTTGACTCTGTTTGAGAATAAATTTCTCAAAAACTTTTGAAAGGAATGGCAGAATTGAGATAGGTCTGAATTCCACTGCATTTCCATTCGATTTCTTTGGAATAGGAATAATTTTAGCGTCTTTCCAATGAGTGGGAAAGACTGACGTCGTTAAAATTGAGTTGAAGATATGTGTTATAAAAGGCAGTAAATATGGAAGCAGAAGCTTAACAAATTTTGGATGAGTTTCATCGATCCCCATAGCATTTGATTTGATCGATAGTACCGCTTCTGCAACGTCTTCCTCGCGTAATCTGTAGAATTCAAAGTATGATTCTCTACAATCATCCGGTGGGTGGTCGAAAGTAGTTAAGCTTACTGAGGGTGGATCACTTGACATTAAAAAAGTTGAGTTAAGGTGGTTGCAGTCTATATCATCGGGAGTTTTAGGCCTTTGTTTTCCTAACCCAAGTTCACGGATATGTTTCCAAACCTCTCTGCCTGAGGAGCAGCTACCGAACTTCAGATAGTAGAAGACACGCTTGGCGTTTCATATTTTAGAAACCGCTTCATTACGTAATTTGTGATATATATTTAAGAACTCAGGCATTCTGTATTTTTTCCAGCTTTTATAGGCATCATCACGCTTTTTCATAAGCTGTAGGATATTAGGGGTAAACCATTGAAGGTGAGGGGGCCTATCAGGTTTTGTTTTTAACGGCACATGTTTGTTAAAGAGGAAAGCAATTTTTTCCTGCAGAAAGTTAGTTTGATCATTGACAAGGGGCATCCGATAAATACGCTCCCAACTTGTGCCTATAGTATCAGCTTGCAATTGAGCATAATTTAAGTTATGGAAATCTCTAAACATGACTTTAGATTCAACAAAGTCATTTTTAGCTTGGTAAGTTATATTATGTATATTATAGTTTTGGATATACATCTAAATCAAACTATAGAAGGGATTCGACAAAATCATAATTTAATGTGAATAACCAGTCTTTAATTTTCTTGAAATTGAAATTTGAAAAATGGTACGTTGCTCTTATGTGTAAGGGCAATTTATTAAATATATTTGGAGCTGTATGTGTATAAAAATGTGATAAATGTGTTCTATGTGCGAAAGGCATATTTACCAAACTCATATTGTTTATACGTAGGTTGTACATTTGATAATTTCTACTAGGTATATTCCCACTTTGTTTAAAGAATTCTCTTAATACTTTAAAAACATATAAATATCTCATTGGTAATATTCGCAATTCTTTAAATATGGGCCAACTTTTCGCTAAACGATTTTTATTTGAGATTATTCGTACTAAGTGCTTCTGTGCAATTAATAAGGATCCAAAAGTATTAGCATACGAACCTCCCCAGCTTGTTATGCTGTATTGCAACCTTGAGTTAGCAAGACCATAATAAATCATCGTAAGTATTTTTTGAGAACAAAAAGGTTTTAACAAATACAATTTACGTACGACTAACAATAAATAGGCACTAATCATTTGTATGTGGTCTTTCCAATTTAGATTGAAATTGTCCCTAGATACTTGAACTGTTGAACTGATTCAATTTTGAAGCAGCTTTCAGTGCAATGCAAATTGTCCATAAAATTATTTCTACCACAAGTATAAAAAGGTAGTGGAAATTGTTTGCAGTCGTGTGCGTGAAACCATAGATTAAAGTCGTGTATAATATTTTCAGACACTTTAAAACACATCAATTTAGTTTTTTCGCTTATGATTAATTTATGATAAGAAAACCACAATGTTTTCAAAAATTGTTTGTGCTGCATAGTGTTAAAGCTATGTCGTCCGCAAAAGCAGTTAAAGTACCATTTAGTTTTAGTTTAAAAAAGGAATTTATGTAAACTAGGAAAAATAAGGGGCCAAGTACAGATCCCTGTGGTACACTGTTTTTTTAAGAGTCTCGGTTCACTGAAGATTCCATTTAAGTTTACTTTTTGTTTTCTATTTATTAAATAAGAATTGAGCCATTTGAAAATGTTACCACGAAAACCAGCCTTATAAAGTTTAGTTAGCAGAAGGTCATGGTTCACCAGATCGAAAGCTTTAGTCATGTCAATAAATAGACCTATAGTTGATTTGTTGTTATTTAAACTCCCATAAAGTCGACTGCACACCTTAAGGATGGCATCATCTGTTGACAAACCTGCTCGAAAACCAAACTGATTGTTATAAAAGAAATTGTACTTCTCCAAGAATAAGACAAAACGACTGCTTCTATTCTTTGAATGTGGGTTAGTTTATAGGGCGACCAAACTTGGCTGCAATATTCGAGAAGAGGCCTTACAAAAGTAATGTACAGGGACTTTGTAACGTAAGGGTTGGAAAATTCTTTTGACCAGCGTTTGATAAAGCCGAGTGAAGAGTTAGCTTTATTTATAATGCTGTCAATATGTGAGTCGAAATTCAATTCTCTATCACAAATTATACCTAGATCCCGTACTTGGGTAGTGGAAGGAATAGGCTCATCGCAGATGAAGTAGTTTCTTGGAGGGGGAGGTAGACGTTTACGGGAATAGGTTATCGCTTGGCATTTGCTGACATTAAGCTCCAAAAAGTTTTGCTTGCACCATACCGAAAACTTATTCAAGTCATCTTGCAGGCAATGGGAGTCAGAAGGCAATGAGATGACTCTGGAAATTCTCATGTCATCAGCGAAAATAGAAAGAATAGACTTCGTTAAAATTAAATTTATATCATTAATTGTGAGGATAAAGATGATTGGACCAAGGTGACTACCCTGAGGGACACCAGATGTTGCTTTAATGGGTTCGGATATTGAAGATCTGAAGATGACCCTGTATTCTCGGTCTTCTAAATAGGATTTGGTCCATGCCACAAAATGAGGGGAAAAGCCAAGTTTTTTTAGTTTAAAGATGATAAGTTGGTGAGAAATTTTATCGAATGCCTTGCTGAAATCTGTGGAAATTGAATCGACTTCATCACCGTCTTCTAAAGCATGAAGAGTCCTAGAGACGAACTCTGTTAGGTTAGTGGTCGTTGATTTACCTTTCATGAAGCCGTGCTGATTTGTGCAGATAGTTGGCCTACAGTACGGAAGCAGTTGTTGATAGACTATGCTTTCAAAAAGTTTAGGTATGCAAGAGAGTTTCGCTATGGGCCTATAATTATCGACTTCGGCTTTACTTCCTTTTTTATGAATAGGGATAATGTAAGATTCCTTCCATAGGAAAGGGAAAGTACCTGTTGAGACAGACAAGTTAAATAGAGCAGCAAGAGGTGGACCGAGATGGGTAACACACTCTTTTATTACAATAGCCGGAATTCCATCAGGGCCGGACGAGAAATCATCTTTAAGTTTGGTAATGTTTTCAGATACCAAAGTTGTTGTTATATTTAGTGAAATGGCTGACGTCTCAGGATAGTTTCTCATATAACTAAAGTACCTAGGATCGGGTTCAGCTGTTTTCTTAGAAAAGGATTTGTTAAAATGAGAGGCAAAGAAATTTGCAATGGTTTTTGGGTCGGCAGAAGATTCACTAAGAAATTTAAGAGTAGATGGGTAGCCGTCGGACTTTCTTTTGGTATTAATAAACTGGTAGAAGCGTTTAGGGTCCGAGACTAAGCTAAATTGCATGCGGTAGAGGTACTCAAGGTAAAGAGACTCACAAAGTTCAGAAAAACGATTATATACCGATCGATAATTACTGTAGTCGGAATCAGATCGAGTTCTTAAGAATTTGTGCAACAACTTGTTTCTGTTATTACGGAGAGAGCGCAACTCATTGTTGTACCAGGGAGGAGCAGATATGCAGTCCTTTCGGAAGGTATACGGAACCGATTTTGCAAAGCAGGAGAAAATTAACGAATAGAACGTTGATAGGGCAAGATCAATGTTAGTTGTCTCACCAATAAAGTCAAAGATAAGTCAGTAATATACCAGGCAATCTTTTTTAAATAACAACTAGACACACTATCACTTGTGCAAGAAGGTTTATTTTTCAAAGACATGATAGCATTATGAACTTCTCTTGGAGTTATAGCATCAAACACAAAACTGTTGAGTTGAATATCGTCAGATAGTACTTCTGTAGTAAAGCCGCAACTACAATCTGTTCTCGTTTCGACAGTTGGTTTTAATTTTTCAGAAATTTCCGTAAAATATTCATTAAATTTATTTGAAATCTTGCCAGAATCTGACTCTTTTACAATTTTTTTCCTTTCCTAAAATGCTGTCAACTACTTTCCACTCTTTTCGTACATTACCTCGAGCATTAGCGAACATTTCACTGTAGAAATTGTTGCGTGTGTTTTCGATTTCTTTGTTCACTGTTTTGCAAAAAGTATCAAAATGTTTTTTATTGTTTGGATGTTTTTTACTTTTTAGGCACAGTTTATTCTTTTTTCTACTCTTGATAAGAAGATTGTTAGTCATCCATGGTTTTAGATGTTTGTTGACACTTGATTGTTTTTTTGGAAAGTACTTGAAATAATATGCTTTTGTAAAGTGTCCATGAAACAATCGAATGCAACAGAAGGATTACTTTCAGAATAAACCGGCTGCCAACGTTCGAAGGTAAGAAATTCTTTTAAAATCGTAAAATCAACAGCGAACTGAAAAACAATTTAGTGTAATGGTGCAATGGTCTGTTATCTTCAAATCATGAACTTTGCTATTGTACGTGTTTTTATTGTTTATATTAGATCTCAAAAAAAAATATGGTCAATACAACTTATGGACGAATCGGTTATACGGGTTGGTTCGTTTACCAAACTTTCAAGACCATTCGAAGCCATAGTAAACAAGTAGTTTTCTGTATCGGTATCAAATACATACATCTAAGATATCAATGTTGATATCACCAACTACAATCAAATTTTTAGCTAAAGTTTCGTTTAAAATATTGCTAAATTCATCAATGAAAACTCTTTTATTAAACCCGTGAAGTCGATAAATGCACAACAAAGTACGAGTATAATCAGTAGCATCAAAGGTACTCGTAAATGATATTTTTAATATATCAGCGCTGCATATTTTTAGGCAAGCGCATTCACACATATACCCATCCCTCCAGCAGCGTAAGAATCGTTACAATTACCATAAGGATTATTATACCCCTTTATCTTATATAATTCTAATTCATTATCATATATCCAAATTTCACTCAAGACGATTATAACACGTACGACACGAACTTCTTCGGGGGGTCTTTTCCTTTTTTATGCCACTGCATGGACTCTTGTTTGCTTTCAGGGTCATAGTGGTGGACCCATGTTTCGTCCCCAGTAACAATTCGATCCATAACACCGTCCGCGTTCTCTCTACAGCATGCGATTCTCACTTTTTTCTGAGGCGCTGTGAGCATTCGTGGCACCCACCTTGCACTGACCTTTGAAAGGTTAAGATGGTCATGAAGAATGGTGTGAATGGTACCAATTGCAAGCTTGGTGATCTCTGCCATCATTTTCACCTTTATTCGGGCATCCTCAAGAACAAGTTTTTCGACTTCTTTGATGCTTTCTCCCGTACAAGCAGTAGCCGGGGTGCCGGAGCGGTGGTCGTCTTCAATGCTCTCTCTGCCTCTCTTGAACTCACTTGACCACTTTTGCACAGTTGATAATGAAGGTGCGAAACCCTTGTCGTCCATCTCTTCATGAATAGTTTTTGACTTTTTCCTTGCTTAGTGAGAAATTTAATTACAGCGCGATGCTCAATTTTCACCATCATCGTCTCAGTTGCCATTATGATTCTGTTTAACTAGAGATAAAACGCGAATTAATAATCACATTTATATGAAATTTTACATGAATGCACTAAAATAATAATATTACTTGATAAATAAGTCAATTTATATATACAACCACAGCTTCACCCGATACCGAGAATATGTCGAACGCCCCTCGTAACATGGAAAATCCTGCTCCTGCTGATGGACGTGAACATAATGGAGAAATGACGCAGTCTAAGCAAGATGGGTCCAATAAACATTCACAACCTTCGACTTCTACTGGGATAAAATGTATTTCGGAATCAACAACTTTGGTAACTCCACATCAAATTTCTCCTATCCCTGTTCGAGTAAAAAAAAACCTTCAACTCGTGGAAGGAAAAGAGGAAAATCGGAGTTGATTTCTTCATCTCACTACAAGCTAGCTTTAGAAGAATCCATCAAAAAAAGTAATGAAAGGAATTAAAGAAGAACAACCATGGAAACATACATATATCTAATATATTTAGACTTTAATCCAATATTGTTAATGTCTTTTTGCTCTATCTATTTTTTATTTCAGATGGTTCCTACAAATTTAAAGTTTAACGAAAGTAATGAACAAAGCATGGTAAGGAAAAAGAGAAGCTATCGCAAAACCCAGCCTTCATCATCAGAACGAGAGGAGGCCTTCATTCCAGATGATGGTTCAGATCCCGGATGCATCTATTGCACTGGCCTGTTCTCTGACGATACGCAAGGTGAAGCTTTGGTATAATGTGTTTTACGCAGAATCTGGGCTCATGAGGATTGTATTGGGAATGAGCAACGATATTTATATATGTTTATTTTGCCGTCCTTTGTAAAATTTTACTTCTTAGCCCGCGGATATTTGCTATGTCCACACTAAATTCTCGAGCCATTATAAAGGGCTTTCCAATAGGGACTTGACAACTTTGAATTTAATTTGTGAACGCACTCTTTCACTAATCATCAAACTGTCATTGTCAATTTATTCAGTAAACTCAACATTTTCCTTGTGGTAAAGTACACGAACGAGCAACTTTAAGAGCGTAAACTCCAATTTTCGATCGGAATTCTCGCCCCAGTAGACAGGCAATAACAAGTTGAGTGCAAAAATTTGAGTCTACATATTCGTTGTGTGATATTGCCGTGTCAGTGATACAACGGGTTGGTCGAATTGTCGAAAATATCGCTGCCGTTCAGACGTCCGTAGCAAACGATCCAAATCAGTAAATTCCTCTGCGTTCTCAAGAATTGGGCATCGCTCAGACCACATTATGGCGTATTTTGCGTAAGGATCTTGGTTTACACCCATACAAGATCAAGCTGACTAAAGAATTGAAACCGATGGACCATTTGAAGCGACGTACGTTCTCCAATTGGGTTCTGCAGAAGATGCGCCAAGATGATGAATTTCATTGCAAAATCATCTTCAGTGAAGAAGCTCATTTTTGGCTCAAAGGGTTCGTCAATAAGCAAAATATGCGTTATTGGTCGGGTGAAAATCCACATGTGCTTCATGAATCACCACTTCATAAACAAAAAATAACTGTTTGGTGCGGTATGCATGCCGGCGGCGTTATTGGACCATATTTTTTCGTCGACGATTACGATCGTCACGTTACTGTGAATGGTCAGCGTTATCGCGCCATGATCACCGATTATTTTTGGCCCGAATTGGAAGATATGGACTTGGACGACATGTAGTTTCAACAGGATGTCAAACCACAAACCACGCAGCACACGCTACAATCGATTTATTGAAGAGTAAGTACGGTGAGCGTGTTATCTCAAGAAATGGGCCAGTCGATTGGCCGCCTCGTTCGTGCGATTTAACGCCGCTTGACTATTTTCTGTGGGGCTACGTTAAGTTATTGGTTTATCCCAACACGCCGACGGCGTTGGAAGAGCTCAGAGCCAACGATAATAAAGTTGTTGAAATATCTCAAATGGTTTGCGTTTTATTTAAAAAAAAGTTGACAAGTTCTTATTGGGAAACCCTATATATATAAAACCACCGACGATATTAAGCAAGTAGTGATGAGCATCGTTTTTTTTTCCTACCCGGTAGGTATTTATCATAGGGTAACTACCGGGTATTTACCGGGTATATACCGAAAATCATATTTACCCACCCGATTATTATAAAATAATAAATCGGGTATTTATTATTTTATAATTTTTTTTTACGTTAAGGGCTAATTAAATATTTGTGTTTTTTTTTTATTAAAACCTATTTTAAGAAAAAGTTTGATGATCTGAAAAAAAGATGGATTTGCTGATTGTTAATTTGATCAAGAGTGTTGATGGAAAAGTGCAAACAATTTCTAAGAAGTTTTATATGTCCCTTTTTATGTGCTCGTACTTAGACAAAGGCTCCTTGGTTGAATATCTATTTTGCTTGAACCCCTATAAAAATGAATTGAGAACGTGGCAACATTGCAGGTACATAGAGAATTAAATGAAGTTGTTTATTGATTGGTTACTTGGAAAATTTTTATTATTTGTTTTTTCTCGTTTTTTTAATAATTAATAATAACCATCGTAATAAAGTATAATTGAACTTAAATGAGTTTCCGGTCACTGTTTTTTGTTATATAAATTGGCATCAGCGACTGATCGTGATTAGTAAAGTTTGGTATTTATTTGAGCTGAGGCTAAAAATATTGTTTAAAAAAATAGGAAGACCTCAAAGCACTATTTAGAAGTATCAAGTATCTAGCGATTCCGAAAGTAGTGATATTTTTAATACGCTGCTTGAGAGCAAAGGGGTGGCCGTGGTGTAGTGGTACTAGTAATCGCTTCTCACTCGGAGCGTGAAGGTTCGAATCCTACCCATTGGCAAGTTTTTCAAGTTTCTCATTTTGTAATTGGAATTCAGACAGAAAAATTCTGCGTGTGAAGGCATAACACTGGCACGTAGATTTGGCTATTGTTTGGCAATCCAGCCCAAAAAATTATGGAAAAAGCAGTAACCATCATGAAGACAATTAAAAGCAGGCAAGTTCTAAGTGCCTTCCTCAACAAAATCAACAAAGAAAAAGGCGTAACCATTTCACTGAAACTTCCGTGTAAAACTCGATGGAGGAGCTACATATTTTGCCTAGAAAGCCTTGTCAGCAACAAAGTCAATCTTCAAACATTAGCGGCTAATGAGACTTCTTCTCTTTCAAAGGAAATAAAAACAACTCTGATAAATGAAGAACCGTTCTGGAAGGAAATTCAGCAATTAATAGATTTAATCAAACCAGTTGTTTTCTGCATTAGAAAATTTGAGTCAGATAAGTGCTAAATTTCACAAGGTCCATCAAGTTCTTGAGGAATTATACTTGATTCGGCAATCAATTTGTTAGAAACAGGGAAAACAACAATTCTAAATGCTTTGGATGGAGATCAACTTTTAGAAAAAATTAGAGAAAGAATTCTATTTGCAAGATCACCAATATACCTTGCGTTGCACTTCTTGACCCATCAAATCAAGGTTGCTTTTTAAATGATTCTGATCAAGTCACGTCGATGGAATTTAGTTATGAAGTATTGAAAAGTATGGGGCTGGATGTTATTTTTGATTAGGCTATGTATCGATCCAAGGAAGGCATTTGGGCAAAAGAATTCCTGTGGTCAAGCGCTTCGTCAATAGAACCCTTAATATGGTGGAAAGGTCTTTGTGCAAGCAAAAATTTAAGCAAAATTGCAGCAGGATGTATATCTCATAACTGGGATATTGAACTATCACAAAAGACAAACCTTGAACGAAAGGCAGAAAAAGAAGAAGAACAGCCAAGTTGCAGTTATAATATCAACATGTGCTGGGTACATAAAAAAAAAAACTGAATCGGAAGAGCAGATCTCTTTGGATAGGACAACAGTTAATATACTAAGCGATTCCAGTGAATCAGATTAATTTTTATTAAAAAAGTATTTTATAATATTGAATTTTTTTTGTTCACTTAAATAAAGGCTAAGAATAAATAGAATAAATTCTTTGTATTGATTTAAAGTAAATACCCACATTTTTACCTGTTTACCTAAAATGGTATATACCGGGTATTTGCCCATCACTTGGCTGCGAAGTGAAAATTCTGACGTTGGTTTACCGAATCGAATTGTTGTGGCTGCTCTGCCATTACAACAATAATAAACAGTGCACCAACAAAATTCTCACTCACAACCCGTTATCCATCAGTTATTACCTACACCCAGTCACTGCCATAGATAAACTACACTAGATGTCAAACTCTACTAATACTTTTGCAAACCCTTAACTTTCGCACAGACACACTCTAAGTGAATTCCAACACTTTTGCATCTCTATAACTTTGTCAAAATTTGCTAGAATGAGAGCAATTTGCAAATAAAATTGCTAGAATGAGAGCGATTTGCACGAGTGTGTGTAATGTGGATGACGTTTTTTGGTTCAAATGGCCGTGGTTTGTATTAAAAAGGAGATAAATTGCCATTGATCACAATTCACACGTATTCACGGACAGAGTCTCACGGATAGTGACGATCAGTAGAAAACCGGTTTTGATTTTCCAATATCTGGAAAGTTTGATATCTAGGTATAGTTAGTCTATGGTCACTGCCAGTGCCGTATGACAACTACAGCAACCGCAGTGACCGTTGTGCAAGCAACAGTACATACGACCATAGACCAACTATACCTAGATATCAAACTTTCCAGATATTGGAAATTCAAAACCGGTTTTCTACTAATCGTCCCTATCCGTGTGAACCTGTCCGTGAATACGTGAGAATTGTCAACAATGTCAAAATTCGAAAAGTTTTACGAGTGACGTCACCCATATAAAAATGACGCGCTGAATTTCGATTTTGACATTTCTCATATTTACAAATCTAATTTCGTGTAAGTTGCAAAAAAATTTTATGTTGAACAATAATTTTGTTTACAATATTTTCTAGGACAACAAAAGAAGAAAAATCTACACATTTGGAGCAAGAAGAAAACATTTTCCACAGAATACTGCGGCCACGAACAGATTGCCTTGGATTGGAGGTGGCAAAAGCAGTTGGAAAAGTTTGTTTACATATTCTTGTGAGTAACTACAAACATACTAATTTCAAAATAATTTATTTTACTTCTTTTTTACAGTAAGAACAATGAATCTAAATGCACCATTCAAGAGCGTTAAGAAATGTGGATAAGTGATGCTAACTAATTACATGTAAGTAAAAAGAATACATTTTCGTTTAGCTATACATATAATGCCTTTTTCCTTGCAGATAATAAATTTTTGACATTTGTTCATTTCACCACGGTGTGGGTAAGTTTTTCGCTTCACCATGAATGTTTTCATCAGGAGAGCATGTTCCGAAAAAATGTAAATTACAAATCATGAATAAATTGGAAAAATGGATTTTCGTGAATGTCAACGACATCAAATCGGCGTATAAATCCTATACCGTTAGAAAGAAACCTTTCGTCAGCGAAGCAAATAAAAAAAAAAACAAAAGGACTTTGCTAATAAATAAAAAAACAAAGGATTTGTCTTCTAGGATTTTTTCAGAAGAGTCAAAATTTAGCATTTATGAATCAAATAGGCCTTCGAAAGCATGAAGACAACCAAATGAAACTTTCAGTCCAAATACACAAGGCAAAAAGTAAAGCACGGAGATGGTGGTTGTGTGATATGGAGCTAAATATCCACTGTTGAGATCGGTAATTTAGTCACAGTAATTGAGATCATGACAAAAGAAGTATACTAAAAGATTTAGAGCGAAAATTTGCTTCAAAGTACACAAACAATGCTTATTGCGAAAGATTTTTTACTCCCAAGAGGACAACGACTTCAAGCATATCGCACAAATGTGGCTGATACATAAAGTCCCTCACTTGCTAGTAACGCCACCACAAAGCCCCGATCTTAACCCGTTCTCTTTGGAACGCCTTTGGAATCATTAAATGATGAGGTTACTAAAACTTGTCATTACATCGAAGCCTCAGTTAAAAGTCTTATTTTTAGCGGAATGATAAGAAATAATATGTGAATATATGGAAAAGTTGACGCATTCTATGCCAGACCGGCTTAAAGATGTTAAGTATAAACTAACACTTTTCATTAAGACTAAACTAACATTTTAGCTGTGCTCATTTCACATGCAATTTTTATTTCTACATTTTTTTTTTACATGAAATATTATTGTTTTGCTTCTAATAAACATTTATTACTTGCAAAGAAACAGATCTGTTGAAAACAATTATAAACAAAATTCCCTTCGACAAAACCAAATTAAGTTGGGATATCATTTCACATTGTTTGTTAAATTCTGGAAATTATTTTTAAAAAATAAACAATTAAAATACCACCGCTTTTGTACTTTATAATGTGTGAAAAAAAAGATTCTCGAAATATTTTGGAAAAGCTTTAAATTCAAATAGAAAAACAAATATTTTCCTTAAAAAACTAAAAAATGATCAAAAATGTTAATTGTACTTATCAGTATTATTTAATTAATTTATTTACTCAACACATTCAAACTAAAAGAACAGCAAGGAAATTGATTTTAAAAGTTGCCATTAATTAATAATCCTTTTCATTGATGTCCAGAGTACAGAGTTTGTGCCTAAACATACAAAATGCTTATACAATTGACTCTCAATACAAGCTTAAGCTTGATTTCAGAATTGTAATAGTTTCAATTCATTTATATCTCCAAATGAAACTTTCAAAATATGATCCTTAGGTCCTTTTTTAATTTTATTCTTGAAACAAAAAAAGGTTTTTTTTTTAATATATTCTATTATCTTCACTTTTTCACCACGTTGAATTAAATACTCACCAACGAAATATATTTTTCCTTTTATTTTTGCCTTTATTATATATACTTAGCGAACATTACGTGAAATTTGTTGTCATTTTGGCCATTCTGACAGGTTATAGAGATGGAGTATGTGTTAGTGATTCACTTACAGTGTGTCTGTGCGAAAGTTAAACGTTTGCAAAAGCATTAGTAGAGTTTGATATCTAGGTATAGTTAGTCTATGCATACGACCATGAGCGTGAGAGATGGGGTACCCGCACTGTGTAATATGTTTTCGCTCGTCTTCACTGCACTAATATTTTTGTTGGTATTTCTCACGCGGGCGCGCGCTGGTTTTGTTTTGTCTTTTCTTTCTTTCTTTTACGCGGCGCGACTGTTTTTTTTTTTCCCCGATACAAAAGAGAAGAGGATCCGCTTGTTGCCAGAAAGATGGCAGAAAGTCATATCGAGCGATGGCCAATACATTGATTGATATATTTATTCCATTTATTTCTTAAATAAAGAATTAATATTTGCAAAAAAAAAAAAAAAACAACAACAAAAGAGTGATTAGGATGGAAATGTAGTTAACCAGCATGCTCAACGCTTACAAATTTCAATTGACTCAATGACAATAAAACGAACTTTTCCAATTTTCAAAAATACCCGTATCTACAACTATTTCAAAGATTTCTCTCGAAAGTTACGAAATCTTATTGGGAAAAGTATTTTACGAGTAGTATGTACGAGGAGTAGGTACTCAAGGACCGCAATTTTCATTGATGGGTACCGATCATTGGGGGTGAGGAAATTTAAAAATTCAGCAGAAGAAACTGCTTTATATTGTGATGGCTTATGCTGGCTTACACTTTTTGAAAACCGGTTTCTTAGAAATTTTCTATAAATAATAAATCGTTCGAAAAATATTTCACTCTCCCTCGAAATTGGCATCAGTTAAAAAGTATCTGCAGCAATCTGGTTATGCAAAAAACTAATGACCTGCAGAATTGTGTACTTTCAGTGAAATCAGGACTATGAAAGGTTATTAAATCTACATACTCGTATCAACTTTATTAATTTCCCCAATCAGTGAAATAATTTCAAATAAAAATTTATCAACAGCCAAATCTGTTGAATCTCATTCTCGTAAAAAATTAAGTTGACTAGTGTCATTGTCAACGTGAACATACACTTCGACCAAGCGCTTCACATTCATTCAGGTCGGGGACTTTGCCAACAAACCAGCAACTTCCGACCACAATTCACTTAATTTAGATTTAATGTCAAACGTCTCAAACCATTGTCAGTTTTCAAAAATAGTTTTTTTTTTGTTTTTTTTAGATACCATTTTGGATACATGGCGTAAATTAAAGACGTAAGTCTTTATCTGCAAATATCACCAATTAGGTACAACTACGTAACTGACTGACGTATCTGTACTGGCACAAGATCTGCTCTAACCTTCCCACCTAAAAGCCATCAAAATATTTAAGCACACAAATGTAAATTCATTCAAAATTTTCTAATTAAGATCAAACAAAAAAAAAATTAAAACTTATTCATATGTAGCCTGCCACAAAAAAGAAAATAAATAAATAATAAAACCCTCAAACGTGCGTACCTTACCTAATACTACTTTAAAAGAAAAAATCAACCAGAGATGAGTACGGCGGCTCTGATCTATCATAATAATTTGGTAATCGCAATAAAAATAACAGAATAAAAAATTGGCTACTTCTGAAAGATAGGCATCGCTGTTTCCCCTCTGTCTATCGAAAATAAAAATCACAATAGCCAAAATAAATGACTTCCTTTTGAATCGTATTTCTCTATAAACAAGATGCTCTCTATAAATCAACTATTGCCAAATGTAAGCCATAAAGATACTTAGAATAAACAGTCCTGTCCCCATAGATCGCATGCTCTGGCATATTGCCTCATTTTCAGCCTCACCTCTGACGATCCAAGCATTTGGTAAACGTTTTTGGCAACTTCAAGTCACGTGCTTTGACTTCTGATGTGTCAAAGTTATCATGTTATCAAAGAGAACCAGAAAATTGAAAGACCAAAACAAAAACATGGGTAACTCAAGTTGAATGAATTTGCAGAAAATATAAAGTATGAGTACAGATTTTATAAATAGACTTACCTGTGGATTGCTGTGGATATCTACGTCCAATGGCGAGGCAAATTGGCATACGGGTGTTCTTTTTTTCAATATAACTGTAAGAAAAGAAAAGAAAAAAAAAATTAGACAGAAATTAATTAATTAAATCAAAATAGTTGTTGGTGTTTGGTATTATGCCGCCCTAATCTATAGGAACTATTCCTATCTTTTGATGTGTGGGAGGGGTATTTTTATATTAGCTTATTCGCCAGAAATATAATTTGGCAAATCCGTTTTATCCGCCATGAGTATCGAAAGGGCAATAGTCGGAGCGATAAAAGAACGGCATTCGGTTATAGTTCAGAATTTAATCGGCTATCGAAACAATTAGAAAAATGCGGGTACCTACAAATCTAAAAATAAAGAAAAGTTCTCATTCCAGATTATGTAAAAGGCCGCGCGCGTGGGTACTCGTAAGTGGGATATCTTCACTGAAATAATTGAACAAAACACTGTGGATGTGCTTCAAAAACTCGCCGATAGAACAAATTTTACATTGGTAAACACACCTTGAGGTGTATGACTAGAATTCGAAGGTTTTCTTTAGCTGGGTGCATCCTTAAAATATTTCCTTAAAAATATTCAAAAGTCCATGACTACGGTAATAAAAAGGTGTTTAAAAGCTAATCCGAGTAAAATAGTGGGGAATTAAAGTAAACGAACCATTTTTGAAATGTTTTTTTTTATTTAGGTGTATCAAAAGAGAATTTTTTTTTATTTTGCGGCACATCACAGTACTGAATGAAATATTTCAGTGATTTATTTCAAGTCAAAAGTAAGCGGACTAAAATTTTAAATAGAAAAAAACGCCCTGATTTCTTGGAAACCTTCGACAATATCTGGAGTAACGTCTAAGAAACTTATCATTTCTGGAGGGTATTGTGCTGTGAGATTTTTTTCGGTTCCGATGGGGCTGCAAAATATGTTGAATTGGTCTTCATTTTGCCGCAACCTTGAAACCTTGCATGTATTCTGATATCTATATTTCTTGTTGTCTTTATTTTTGGATTGCTGAGCTTCTTCTGACAATCCTCCAAGTGGTAATGATTGATACTCGATTATACAAGGTGGCGCAAAATTAATCACCGTATCGGAAGATGGTACAATTTTTGCAAATGGCGTCGTACATCAATTATATTTGACATTTGTGAACTAGACAGCTGCAGTATACAAACAGACAATCAATGGAGCGCGTGGAATTCGGCTGAGAATATCGCTGCTGTGGCTGCCGATGTCGCTGAGAACGAAGAAATATCAACCAGACGACGTGCCACTACAGCGAATTTTATTGAAAGACTTACACATGTTCCCGTACAAAGTGCAAACAGTAAATCAGTTAATGCCTCCTGACCGTCAGTCGCGTGTGATTTACTCTAAACTCATCCTCAATCTCAATAACGACGAGGACGATTTTGTGTCAAAATCATCATGAGCGTCGAGGCGCATTTCCACTTAAGCGGTTATGTCAGTAAGCAAAATCTTCGTTTCTGGAGCACTGAAAATCATCGTGTGATGCCATTACATCCACTCAAAGCCACTGTGTGGTGCGACGTTCACGCGGGAGGAGTGATTGGGCCGTATTTTTTTAAGGATGCCATCGACAATACGGTCATTGTTACTGGCGAACGCTACAGTTCCATGACAAACGACTTCTTACTGCCGGCATTGGATGAGCGGGGCTTGGTGAACACACACAGCACGAGCCACAATGGATATTGTGAATCATTTTTTTTATTTAGTAAAAAAGTAATGCAAAAACAAAATTTGATGATTAATTTTGCGCCACCTTGTATTTTGACTATGAGCCAAAATTTTATGAAGAGTAGGCGCGAGTTGTTTTTCGGGATATTTCTGCTTTAATAACTCTACTGTTGGCATACTTGGCATACTTGGCATACCCCCTAAACTTGACAGCGTTAACCTTTTCCCAGCAATTGAAAACATTAAATATTACTTCAAGCCTCGTTATTACCTCTCTATTGACACCAGTTACACGAGCTGTTGCCTCTGATGCTTGAAAAAAAAATCTCATCGAACTATTTCCATCATTGGCACTTCCAAATCCTTGTGTTGGTCTATCCATATCGAGCCCAATCTGATTTTGAAAATATAGTTTTCTTAGTTTTTCTGCCTCCTTGATTCCAATAGATTCATCAATATCCTCTCCCTCTTGTTGAAGTGTATATGCAAGTTTCAAGTTTTTCATTTAAGTTTTTTTTTTTTTTGTAAGAACTTAACACTAAAAGTCTTTCGGTCACGGCTGGTATTGAACCCCGAACCGTCCGATTGGGAAGCCAATACACTACACCCACGCTCCGCGATTCATTCACGTCATCATTTGATTCATCGGGATTGTTGAAGTTTTTTTGTATCATGTTGCATATGGTACGTGACGGCGTTGACCTTGTATCAGTTATTTCATTCAGAACTTTTCCGTCAATCATACACTCCTCGACAACTTGTTGAGACACTTCCCTGATTTCGGTGATTGTCGATAATTTTGTTCCGTATGTGGTGCAAATATTACCAATTTCTAAAAAATTCTAATCACCATGAATCCCTTTTTCCCTTAATTTTCTTGGAATTTGAATTTTTCCCTAATTACCTGCGACAAGTAGTTGAGACAGGGTATAAATGCAGTGTGACTTGTTAGTCAGTTTTAATGATTTGATTTTAGAAAAAGTATTTAAACAGGTAAGTAAGCAAAAAAGTTAAAAATGGGATTTGGAAAGATGTTATATCAAGCGAAGATCCAAAACATTAAAAGAATGCTCCAAGAGGGATATCCTGTCAACAGAAACTTTGCAAAAAATGTTGAAGCGCAGTCGTACAGTTGTTTCAAACTTTTTAAAAGATCTAGAAAACTATGGGAAAATAGCTTGACACCAGCAAAAGTACTTGCCAGCATGTGTTAGCTAAAACGTCATCGAAACGCGCGTATAACCTTTGCCAGAAATCGTTTAAGATGGAAAAAACGTTGGAGAACTGTCATCTTCACCGATGAAAAACGTTTTTGCCTTGATGGACCTGACGGAATTCGTCATTATTTTCAACGAGCTGTCGGCAGGATGATAAGTGACGACTACCTTAAGATTTTAGATGAAGAGATCGTGCATCATAACCAAGAAAAATTTGCGAACATTTCATCTTGCAATAGGATAATGTAGCAATCCGCACAGCTCGGAAACTGAAAGACTACTTCGAGCGTAGCAACGTTTGTGTTCTTGACGCCATTGAAACTGAATGGGACAAAATCCCACGGAAAATTAATTAAAAAACTGTTTAAATGTTTTCCGTCAAGAATTTTAGAGGTTGTTAATATTGAGGGCGGAAGTACTCATTACTAACTGGCGATTCGAGAGCTCGGGTTTCATCCAGTTCAGTGACGAGAATATGGCAAATAATGTCATCGCCAATGAAGGGGACCTACCACCGTTCATCTCAAAGGAAGAACTCCTGAGATCTTCGACACAATAAGAAGTAAAAAATCAGTGGGAATCGATGGAATATCGAATATTATGCTTCGACATCTCCCTCTAGAAGCGGTAGACATTTACACCAACCTGTTTAACAATGCACATTATCCAGATCATTGGAAAACTACGGTGGTTTATCCCATCCCTAAAAGGCGAATCTTCGGTCGATAAGTCTCCTCCCGAATATCAGTAAGGTGTTCGAAAAGGTAATCAATAGGTTTTTGACTCAGTGGGTCGAGGACAAAAATATTCTTCCGGATAATCAATTCGGTTTTAAGGTGGGGCATGATGTCATACATGCCACGTCTAAACTGGTGTCAGATATCCAATAGAATAAAAGCAAAAACCAGTGTATTGGGCCCTGCCTGGTTGACTTGAAAAAGGCCTTCGACACCGTATGGTTAGAGGGGCTTTTCTACAGGCTGACCAGACTAGGCATCAGTAAACCACTTTTGTATATTCTTCATAATATGCTCACCAACAGACAGTTCATCGTGAAAAATGGCGATGCGACTTCTGTTGGAACATTTCACATTAAAAACGGTCTGCAACAAGGTGCGGTTAATTCGACAATCCTATTCAACATTTACACAAGCGATTTGATAGGTTCACTTCCCCATTACATTGTTTACGCAGACGATTTGATAGCGCACAGAACAGATATAAAAGTCGAGGTCATTAACATGCCTTTGCAAAATTGAAGTTGAAGTCAACTTTGAAAAAAACCATTCTGTTTAGAACGCCGTGCCTCTAGGGACAATAGAAAGAATTGGCGAAATTTCTCGATCATTTGACAACACGGCCAGCCACTTGCTTGTCGAAATGTAGTCAGATACCTTGGGATCTGGCTAGGCTAGACCAATATCTATATTTCAACAAGAATGTAGATTTTGCTCTGGCCAGAGCCAAAGGTGCTTTTGCCCCTACAAGGAGACTGTTTTATAGCAGCCAACTCGATGCGAGGGTGAAAGTTATCTGCTGCATGGCCCTCATCCGGCCGTACGTCGCACACGGCACTACTGAACGTCTCAGGTTTAGCAGGGCGGTTTCAAAATGCGATAAAAAAAGATATTGTTTTGCAGCACCAAAATATTTGATGGTTGAGTGAAGAAGACCTGATTTCTTCTGCGTTTCCTTCAAGTCCAGGTTAGCAACTTGAAGTTTGCTAACAATTAGGTTAGATTAGATTGTATAGTTAGGTTAAGTAGTTTAAGGTTTAGTATAAGTTAGCACAGGTAGTCAGTTTAAATAATTTGAGTTTTATGTACGAGTAAATACAAAAAAATGCTCATTTACTAAGTTTTTTCTTAAACAATTAACTTTTTTTTTAGTTTAACTATAATAGACGTTAATGAACAGTAATTAAGATTGAAAATTATATATTAGACGTCGAAAGACATAAAATAAAAATATATTATAGTTTAGCTTAGCTTAGACCGCCCGTTTGGAGAGCCAATAACTTAGAATAAGTTAATTAAGTTATGATAAGCTAGCATTTAAGCATTTTTTTCTGTTAGCATGTAAGTTTAGTAAATTTAAGATGAATAAAATAAAATGCATTAAAAATGAAATGAAATGAGTACTCATTACTAACAAAATAAAAGCATTGACATAAAACTGTAAATTTGGTTTTTATTTCAAAAGAACCCTATCCCGTTTCTTTATGGTGATTAGAATTTTCTTAGAAATTGGTGATGATTACCTATCAGTAATATTTGCACCACATACGGAACAAAATTATCAAGAATCACCGAAATCAGGTGGGTTTCTCAACCAGTTGTCGAGAAGTGTAGTTCAAAAGAACTCATGGTTGACAACCGACTCCTGTTTCATCATTAACTTTATATTCAGTAGCTTGAAGATTACAATTTGTCTTTTGATATCGTTTACTGTACTCTTTTTATGAGTTCTCCACCTCCTGAACTCCAACTGTTAAGCCTTAGTGGAACAACTGAGGCCATAAACATGTTTGCACCTGTTTCACCATCTGGTGTATTTAATTTTTGCTTGTAGGCACCTTGCCTTGGTGCAATTAAGTGCAATTAATTCATCCTCACTTTTGCTTTATAAAAGCTTGCAGTCTCACTCTAGCTGATATTTCCGCGATTTTTCAATTTCCCGGAACTGCCTCTTTATAGCAGTTGTTATACTAGATGGGGTGAAAAGTATACTGCTTGGGAATGAAAAAAAAAATTTTTTTAAATGTTTTTCTTATTTTATTTAATATAGTCCCCTTTTAGCTTGATACACTTATTTCAGTGATTTTCCAACTTCTTGATTCCATCCGAAAAGTAATTTTCCGGAAGGTCTGCAAAATACTCCTCCGTGGCGTCGATGATTTCCTCGCGTGAGCTAAATTTTTTATTGATGAGCCATCTTTTGAGGTTTGGGAAGAGATAATAGTCCGAGGGATCCAAATCGGGCGAATACGGTGGATGCGATAGCAATTGGAGCCGTAAGTCATTGATTTTAGCCGTGGTTGCGATGCTCTTGTGCGCCGGCGCATTGTCTTGCAAAAACAAATTTTTTTTGGCTTCATGTGAGGCCGTTTTGCAGCGATTTCGGCCTTCAATTGCTCCAATAATGCACAGTAATACTCGTTGTTGATGGTTTTTCCTTTTTCGAGGTAGTCCACGAAGAGTATGCCATGACAATCCCATCGAGCTTCCCTCGGCCGCTTCGGAGCACTCGTGCCGGCTTCAGTCCATTGCCGGGCACTCATTCTGTTCCCTGTTGTGTAATAGTGGATCCAAGTTTCATCAACAGTTACCAATCGACGCCAAAAGTACGCCCGATTCCGCATCAGCAAGTCCAAACACTCTTTCGAAGTGCTCTCGCTTTCGTGTTTTTGGTCAGAAGTGAGCATGCACGGCACCCAGCGGCAGGATAAATTTTTCATATGCAGAATATTGCCCAAAATCTGGCGTGTGCGCTCAGTACTAATCTTTGTGGTATCTGCTAGCTCGCGCACCTTCACTTTCCGGTCAGCCAACATCATTTCATGTATTTTTTTGACATTGTCCTCTGTAACCGCATAGGAGGGCCTGCCGCTGCGGACTTGATCGGTAGTGGAGTTGCGGCCACCACGAAACGCTCGAAACCAATATTTGACGGTGTAATCTGACGGAGCATTAGCCCCATAATATTTATTTATCCAACTTTTCTTTTGTTTCCTTCGCCGTTTTGCCTCTCAAAAAACAATGTTTTATGAGAGAACGAAAATCGTTTTTGTCCATACTCAACATGATGCCAAACTCGTCAACAACAATCAGCTGTCAAAACAAAACTAAAGACAGAATCGCACTGAAATTTGGCATGTCTGCCTAAATATGATCGGACTTCAAGGCACCATAACCTTTTTTGTAGTAGTAGCCCATTCTGGCGGTCAAGGAAGTTACTTTTCACCCCACCTAGTAATTCGGTAGGATGGAAGAACATCTACGTTGTGTTTTCTCAGGGAATTTCTCAAGATCTTATATTTTCCATTTGACAGACCCAAATCCATAAACAAAGCCAATGCACTCTCACTATTATACTTAATAGGATCCCTTTGTGGAGTAGAAATGCTTTCTTACCTTGCGGCAGAGGCTGCCTTAGTTACATCAGCTTTTATCTTTTCATGATCCTTATCATAATTTATTGCTAAGGCATTGGAAAGATCTTCAGTGGTTATGGCTATTCGGTACATTTATTAGGTTTTGTTATTTTTTGAACGTCGAGCACTCAGTTATTGATTGATTTCCTAGGCCTTCCTCCTGATGACTTTGATGTAGGAATCGCAATTGTGATCCCTGAATTGGTATCGAATTGGTATTTTGGAACAAAAGCGATAATAAATATTTATTACTCATTACAAAAAAAAATACAAATTTGAGTTTGAGTTTATAATTTTGTACAACGCTGTACTTCTCCAATGAGAGAGAGAGAGAGAGAGAGAGAGAGAGAGAGAGAGAGAGAGAGAGAGAGAGAGAGAGAGAGAGAGAGAGAGAGAGAGAGAGAGAGAGAGAGAGAGAGAGAGAGAGAAATTAATTGGGCTGGCCTCTCTAGCACAGAGGGATGGAAGTTGACGAACCTGAGTTTTAAAGTATACCTACCCGTATTTTTACAAATATGTATATAGCAATTAATTTTCTTTTAGTTTAGGTCGGACCTTTTCGGAACTTTTTTCAAACTAAAGTCTAAAAAATGTCCTGGAAATAGTGTTTCAAAAAACATTAAACTAAAGAGTTATGAAAAAAATTATAAAAAAAACTGCGACCAATTTTGATTTCACAGATAAACATGTTTGTATGATATATTACACAAACTATTTTTAAAACTTTTACACTCAAACCTGAAAAAAAAAATTCTAAATCCATTTTTAGGTGACCTTAAAATTTACTCCACTTTGACTGTCTTTACAAGCACAACTATCGACCCAAAGGAAATAAATTTTTCGATTACCAGAGCTCCAAAGATTTCTTAATTCAGTGAATTACGTACGTCAGTACGTCTACCAGAAAATTGAATTATGCAAGCACTTTTGCTTAAATGAGCCACTGTGCGGTGGTGGTCCTGGGCTTCAACAAACATGCCTCTCATGTGACAACATGTGACATGCTGTCGATAGTCACAATTTGCCTAAGAAATCGGTGTTGAGTGTCCTTTTTTGACGACAGTATATATTTTGCTTTGGGTGCATTGACCTCCAGACCAAGTGTTCCTGCTTCTGCCTCAAAAGCCCATTGACATCGCGCTGGTTTTTCCCGATAATGTCAATTTTTACAGTTGAATAGTCAACCTTGATTTGAAAAAATTCCCCGTAAAAGAGTTGCAATAAAGAAGCGTGATTATACTCGTACATATCTACTCCTATCCCATTTGGCTTAACAAAAAAAAAAAAAAAACAGTAACTCTGTTATAAATATGGCCTTTCCCACATAAAGATTCCTTTGGACGCATTTCAATTTTACTTTTGATTTTGCCCGTCGGGTATCCCGTAGAAAACTACAACATGATATTTTCTCGATGTATTCTCACTTGCCCGATTTTTTTACCGCATTCGATTTGAGCAATTTTATGCGATGTTTGAACGAGACTTAAATGCAGAGTATTCTTCGATGTATGTCGTGCAAGAAATTTCATTCGTTCCAGACACCAACTTGACATAAATACGTACATATATCCACCGTCAGCCAAGGTGTATCATTTTTATCTGTCCGGCAACATGAATCATGTATCAGGTTATAACACAAGTACGAGTATTGCGCGATTTTTCGAATGTCTGTTTAATGTTTATTAATTTGTACCAATTGCAAAAATGTTCTAGGCGTTTCTGTTCTAGTGCCGACTTTGAAATGCTCTGCTTTGGACAGTAGACTTCTGTGGTGATAATGGATCAAAATGGATTAGTCACTCAGTATCCTACCATACAGACTGTAAGATTTTGAGCGGGTGAAGTCCACATCTGCGATGTTGTGCTGGTCTGTTTTCTGGACTATGTAACTGTAAAGAACTCATTTTTCATCTCCGGTAACGATCCAATTCAAAAACAAAAAAACGGTTCTTGATTGTGACGCGACAGAAGGTATGGAAGGTAAGGTAACGCTCGCAGTCTTAACTTGAAAAAATTGGACTATGTCCAGCACACTTTTATTGTTTCGCGAGTAGATATTATTTATGTCAGTGAAACCTGGTTTAAATTTAAAGATACTGATGAACATAACTGTAATAACTTATATGAAATTTCAGGGTATTTGCTGACTCATCACAAAGAGTTACGAGTTACGCAATTTATTACAAAGCTTCTTTGGGCTGTAAAATACTAGAAAAGTCAGTAGGTAACGACACTGAATACCTTGTTGTAGAAATCTCGAATGCCAATAAAAAAATTCGTCTTTGGTGGTGCTTATACGAGTAGCCCTAATCGCAACTGTTCTTTTGATCAGTTCATTTTTTTATTTTTATTTTTATTTTCAAGGAATACAATATAAATAAATTTACATCATCCGGGATATCACGTCGGGGTATACTATGCCCATATGGCGTTTACAAATAGTGCATTTTTTATAACTATTTCAAATGTGTATGTCTATAAGATGTTAAGTATGTACATACCATCTTGATCAAAATGTTCCAGAAAATTAAAATTACAAGTTTATTCATCTAAATCTATATTGTCCCCTTCAAAGTAATCCCCATCGACTGCAACACACTTATGCCAGCGCTTGATCCAATTCTCGAAAAAAAATTTTATATTCGGTTTTCGGTATGTCCATCAGTGCTTCCAGCGATTTTTCCATTACTTCCTCTCGGCTGCTGAAACGCGTTCCCCGTAGTGGTTTTTTAACTCGATTGAACAGAAAGATCAGAATCAGGTGAATTCAGGTTGGACGGTATTTGTTGTTTTTTTCGTCAAAAAACTACGAATAATGATGACACTGTGTGACGGTGCGTTATCATGGTGCAAAATCCACGAGTTTTCTGCCCATAATTCTGGTCTCTTTCGGCGAATTGCTTCACGCAAACGTCTCATAACGCCCAAATAATACTCTTTGTTTACTGTCTGGCCTTTTGGCAAAAATTCATGATGCACTACACCGTTGTAATGCATGAAAACCGTGAGCATTGCCTCTTTTTTTGACTGAAAATGACGTGGTTTTTTTGGTCTCGGCTCATTTGGTAATCGCCATTCACTTGCCTGATGTCTGGATTGCGTGTCGTACTCATAAATCCACGTCTCCTCTGCAGTAATGATCCTTTTGATGAATGTGGGATCAGATTAAGCCTCGCAAATCATCTCTTTTGCGACGTCAACACTGTCTCTTGACACCAACTTTGCTGCTACACGACGGAAACCCAAATTATTAACCAAAATGTCTTGGACGAATCCATAGGCAATGTACAAGTCTATTTCTCTGATGGTTAATTTGCGGTTATTGACCAACATTTCTTTTACTCCATCAATGTGTGGACTGATTGACTCACGACCCCTTTTGAACCGCTGGTGCTACTGGTAAACTACCGTTTTCTTTAGAGAATCGTTGCCGAAACACTTTTCCAACTTTCGCGCACCATTAAATCCGTTTTTTACGCAAAATTTAATACAAGTTCGTTGTTGCAAATTTAAATCCATTTCTAAAATTGTAAAAAAATCGCCAACACACACAGAGATAGATGTACTCTTGGGTACGTAAGTTTTGCAAATGTAAAGCTATGACGCTAAGATTTAGAGGGAATGTCAACAAAAGATTTACCAACTTAACAGAAAAAAAAACAGAACTCAAATCGGAACAATGGGAGCGCCACACGGTGGTTATCCCGGGAACATTTTGATCAAGATGGTATATTATTATTTCTTGTTTACAAATTTTAAGATATTTATTTCTAATGAGTTTATTGTTGTATTACATGGGTAGTTGAGTATATAATTAAGAGTTAAATATATTTTTTTAGATTTTAACTTTATGCTTTGTTAGTAGGGGAAATAATTTTGAATTGCTGAGTTTTACTGAAGGATCTAATAATTCTTCGAAGTTAGAAACATTTGCCCTGAAGTGTTCCCTTGTTGTTTTACAGCATTGCAAAATATGTTTAACTGTTAGTTTGCGTGATGGTGGGTCTTCTTTGTTAAAAAGATAAGATTTGTCAAAGATTATATGCCCTAATCTCATTCGTGCAATCTGCACTGCTGGCGATCGGTTTAAGTCATTGTTATGAAACGATTGATTCCAACGATTTATTAGTTCCTCTTGAATAAGCCTGAAAGATTGAATCCATATAGAGGTTGCAAATGGTGGTATTTTGTATTCTATGTTAAAGGCATTCTAGTTGCTTGGCGTGCACCAGCGTCTGCTTTTTCATTGCCTGGAATTCCTACATGTCCTGATGACCATATTAAATGAATGCGTGGACATTCTGAACAGAGGTACGCTCAGAGGTCTGTAAAAAACAATTCTACTAGTGCCATTACTTCTCCAGTATACGAATTTTGATCAGGGGTGGTAAGTTGTTGAAATAAAATTTTGTTGGTGGCACTGTCAAGCAGTATCCGGTTACTCCATCTTTATATGAAGCGTCCATGTGTAGAACGCAACCAAAATTGCCAGTCTCTATGATTTCAGCAAACTTTTGTCTATAAACTTCATTTGGTGTACTTTCTTTTGAAGTTTTTTTTTAAGGAAATATCTATAAGATATCCAGGGAACAGCCAAGGAGGAGTCTGGTCATCATAATTGTGCATATCAGGTATGCTTATCCTCGAAGCTTTAATGTTGCGAATTGAGCTGTAGATGGCACTTCTGTTCTTCGAGTGTTCGGCTTGAATCTACTCTGATTTGCAAATATCATGAAGAGCATACTTTGTATTTACAATACTTTTGGAAACAAGTTTATTTTGCACTATAACTTTCATATTCTTAAAGTTTAAGGTATTAACCTCGACCAGTAATGCTTCGATGGGAGTTGAAGCTAATGCTCCTAAAGTGGTTCTTAGCACAGCATTTATTTTTACTTGCACATTTTGGTCGGTTTGCTTAGTCCAATGAGAGTATACAGTTAAGCCGTGCTGGATAGTTCCTCTTAAAAACGTTTTTGCTATATCGATTGCAGTGTTCATATGAGTGCCCTTGTACTTGCTGCAAATTATTTTAAGCAAATTATTTGCTTTGCTGAATTTTGCGATATTATTCTTTCATGAGAACGCCATTTCCAAGTTTTAGCGTTGTTTAGAAGAGTAATGTTTGTAAGCGCAATATTTATAGCATTATTTGAACAATTATGCTTCCTGCAAATATTTAATTTATTTATTGGCATTTTTGCTCCGGATTCCTGACACCTTTTGTGTGCTTTTGACATTGTAGAATCTAAAATATCTTTGACTACATATGGTTTTCCCGATGCTAAGATGAAAATGTTATCGGCATAAGAGAGTATGGTTTTTGTCTGTACAAACTCTCATTGAAGTATTTGAAGAAGTGGATTTACATAAGCATTGTATAGCACTGTGGAGATTGGCTAACATTGCGGTATTCCATTCTGAATGCCAGTAACAATTGAAAGGTGTCCATTTATCTTGACAATGACTGTTCTATTTGACATAAAAGAAACAATTACCTGAAGTAGTTGCTTGTTGGTTGATCACTCCATATGTAGTTACCCTTTCAAACGCTTTCTCTAAATAAATGGACAAAAGAACAGAGTGGTGACGTAAGGCTAACTCAGCTTGTACTGCATGGTCTAGCATGTGAGGCAAGGTGTGGGTGCCTTTTCCTGGTCTAAAGCCGTGTTGACCGCTATTGAGATACCGTTCTTGAGTCCATTTAAGTCTGCTCCCTATTATTTTCTCGAATAATTTGGACAATACTGAAAGAAGG
The DNA here is from genome assembly GCA_949129095.1 of Volucella bombylans. Classification (NCBI taxonomy): domain Eukaryota; kingdom Metazoa; phylum Arthropoda; class Insecta; order Diptera; family Syrphidae; genus Volucella; species Volucella bombylans. Next base: position 102,474,934 of record OX422144.1, on the reverse strand, counting down.
GATGTTGGATGGTAGCTGTCTAAAGAGTTTTGGTTCGCATTGGGCTTAGGAATTGGAATTAAATGAGCTTTCTTCCATTCATGTGGATAAACACCTACTTTCAAAATATTATTGTATAACCCCACTAGTCTGAGTATTACTTCTACTGGTAGATACTTAAGCATTTTGAAAGAGATTTTATTGGTACCGGGAGTTTGCTTAGTGAATCCATTAACTCGTTAATTGTGATCGGGTTGATTAGTCTGTCAAGTTCACATTTAAGTATTTCTTGAACACTGTTTTTCAGCCTTAAAACATGGTCCGGAAAGTTATTATCGGCACTATACCCAGCCCATTTGGTTGCAAAGATTTGGACTATTTTACATGGGTGTAAAACAGTCGTGGAGTTATGTACTATTGCACTTTTGCAAAGTGATTTCCATTGATGGATGGATAGAAGCTAAAAAGTTTTTAGATGCACCTGCTTTGGCTTATCGCACTTTTCTTTTTAATTTTGCTGCTATGTGTCGATAGGTGATGGTAAGTATTTCTGACATTCGGCGCTCTTTTTAACAACGTCAGTGCCTTTCGCTTTTCTTTTATCAATTGTTTTAGATTCGAATTGAACCAAATAGGTTGAGAAGTATTGCTGGGTGGATGTGAGGAGGGAATGGAGGCGGAAGCTGTCAATTTAATTGTTTTTTTTTCATACAAGCTGCTTCTTTGTTTACATTATTAGATATTGTTGAGCATTGTTTGCAAATTTTTTCCAATCAGCTTGAGATTCTATAAATCGTGAGTGGAAAATATTGGAAAATTTGCAGGTTGCAGATGTTTCAAGCAGTTGCAGATGTTTCAAGCATGACAACCTTCCAAAGAATCGTGTGTTTTCCAGATCGCATTAAGGGCAATTGCAGGTTAGGCGAGCGATAAGTTAATTGCAGTTAGCGAACTGCACCAGGAGAGCCACCACTGCACCAGGAGGGCCACCACTGTAAGGAGAGCCCCAAAGGGTGCTGTTTGCGTTGAAATCTCCAACGAGTACACTGTGGGAAAGATTATTTGATGTTAGATTCATGTATTGTTGTTGGGAAGCAATGTTTTGAGTTTGTCGGTAAATATTCTGCAAAGTGATTGGCTGACGCAAGTTTATTGATAGCGTTTGAGTTAAAAAGATGTCTAATGATCTTGAGTATGAGTGAGCTATACCTGTTTTTATTAATATTGCTGTTCCATCTTTATTGTTGTCATGTGGCCTGTTGTTAAAATAAACAATATAGTCTTTTTTATTATTGTCTTTTCTCTGATGAAAACTGGACAGGATCGGTCTTTTTAAGAATGTTCAGCTGTCACACAGTTGACACAGAACACTCGTTTACATTCTCCACATGGATAGTTTCGGCACAGGTAGCACATAAACTTGTTATTACCTTGAAATAGTTTTTCGTGTGTTCAATACGTTGGCACTTTTTACAGATCTACAAGTAAACTTTGCCAGCCCATTTATATTTCTTTAGGTGACTGCGGTGCATCAAAAGTAAGAATTGCGGCTCCTGTGGCTATTTGTTTATCACCTTGAATTTTGTACATTTCTTTTACTTGTGTGACGCTAAACTTTCTAAGGGAATCTAAGATATCGTCTACGTGGAGTTCAATTATATTGTAAGAATAAAATCTTCCCTTACAGGAGTTGAGGGATTGATATTTGATTTCTACAGGGATTTGTCCTAAAGATTTGGATTTTGCTAATCTATCAGCGATTTCTTTTTTATTGACTTGAATTAATAAGTCTCCATTTCTTAGTGCTTTAATGTCTTTATATTGGGTTGTTATAGCATCGATAGCTTTTCCTATAATAATGGGATTACGATTTGCAATGGGTGTTTTGTCGGTATCTGTTAAGGAATTTGTAATAATTATGAAACGAGAGAAATCAACTACATTTTGCGTGGGTGTAATTAACATTGGCCACTGAACTTTTGTGAAGTTGACTTCTTTATTGTATTTTTTTCTTTTTTGGGGGACTAGTGGTTAGCATGGGATGGTTTGCTTCCAATCCTTCACACCGGTTTTGATTGTTCACCGCCATGGCGGCGGCTAACCCAGGGAACACTATATGCACTTGTTTAGAACTTCTGTTTAATTAAGTAAAGATTGTGCACAAAAAGGAAAAAATATAATCTCTTGCTCAAGAGATTAACTGTTAACACTGATTTAAGTGATTTAAACAACTAAAGTGGTACGATATCGCGCTCTCTTACAGAGGTAGTTGAAAACTTGAATACACCCTTGAGGGTGTATCAAACCATGATCTTCTCTATTGCACCTACAATATTGACTTTTTTTGTGCTCCCTTACAGGGATCTTTTCAATTTAGAGACTTTACATCGATTAATAGCAATGCTCTGCAATTAGATGCGAGTCTGGTCACTTGGTATTCTTGTTACCTCGTTTATGATGTCAACGAAAAAGTGGAGATTCTCCAGACATTGATAAACCATCGTTTCGATATGCATGTTCCCATAAAAACAGTGGCAGTTCGCAATAAAAAATGTCCATGGTTCACTTCAGAGGTTCATAGAAAGGTGTATGCCAAATGGAAACTGATGCCTTCTTGCCAAAATTGGGAGGAGTTTTGTAGAGCCAGAAATAAAAAGATATTTTTGTCCAAACTAGGGGTTGATCAACCGTCGAAAAAACTGTGGACTAATTTACGTTCTATAGGACTGTGTAAAAAGAGTATGTTAACAAATATATCAGACGCTAATGAATTAAATAATTCATTCTTTCCACGTCCCAGTCTGAACTCGTGTTTTTTGCCTGACAATAATAATTTAGGAAAAGGGACTAACTTTTTATTTGGTCTTTGAAATCGTATCTGAAGCTGATGTAATACTTCATTTTCGAGATCTTAAGGCAAATGCAACTGGGGAGGATGGATTAAATTTACGCTTCATAAAAATGATACTTCCTCACATTGTTAATTGTGTCACACATCTGTTTAATTTTTGTATTACAACGTCCATTTTCTCTGACTGCTGGAAAAGAGCTAAGATCATGCCGGTACCAAAAAAATTCTAATCCCTCGTCCGATTTTCGTCATATTAGTATTTTACCATGTTTATCCAAGGTTTTCGAAAAGATCTTCAATTTATTGTCTCTTGTACAGTCCGGTTTTCGAGCTCAACATAGCTGTTTAACGGCCTTGATTAAAGTTCCAGACGATATAAGATTAGAGTATGATAAAGACTATCTTACACTTCTCTGCTTACTAGACTTTTCAAAGGCCTTTGACACGTTGAATCACAACATTCTATGTAAGAAACTTGAGCTCTACTTTGATTTTAGCGACTACGCGCTGAGATTAATAAGGAGCTATCTTTCAAATCGATCTCAAAATATAATAAATACTCTCGCCCGAAAATTATACTCTCTGGTCTACCTCAGGGTTCAATTCTGGGTCCGATCCTGTTTTGTTTATATATAAATGAACTGACAAGTTTGTTGCAATGCACTTATACATATTTATGCTGATGTCGCACAGATGTATTTATCTCAACCAATTGGACTAGTGGAAGATCTCGCCGCAAGATTTAATTCATTTATTTATCTTCTATAGTGAAATGGTCGCAAAATAATGGATTAATCTTAAATCCGAGCAAAAGCCAATTAATTAATTTTAATTTCACAACAAATTGTATGACACTGAACTAATACCGCCTATTTATTTAGACTCCTGTGGACTCTCGTTTTCGAACACTGTCATTAATCTGCTATTGACCATGCAAATTATATTGTAGCGCGTATTTATGCAGGCTTTGGTTGTTTGCCAGCCTTACTCCTATGGACACTAAGCTCAGGCTGATTAAGACTTTAATTGTACCAATCTTTGAATGGGGTGGCCGTGGTGTAGTGGTAGTAGCAAACGCTTCTCACTCGGAGGGTCCAGGTTCGAATCCTGCCCATGGCAAAATCAGTTTTTCATTGTATAATTGGAACTCAGACAAAAAAATTCTGCGTGTGAAGGCATAACACTGACACGTAGATTTGGCTGTTATAAGAGTTTCAAGCAATGAAAAAAATACTGGGAATTATATCTCGAATCACTCTGAGTGAAGAAAAACTCTCCGTCCTATTCGGACCCCACCCCTGGAGAGCAAACATAGAAACCAAACACACCTGAGTTTCAAACCACTACAAAAACAATTTTCCTTTCTCCTCCTTCTATCTTTCCGCCCGCGCCCTGGCAACAGTAAAAGGGTATCAACCCCTTAGGCGCGCGTAAATTATAAAAAAAAAAAAAAAAAAAAAAAATATGCCATAGCTGTGTACTCCAAACTAAATTCACAATTTCAACACAAGTTACTTGTTGTCTTTAATGACATGGTGAAATATGTCTATGGAATGAGGAGATTCGATCATGTATCCGGCTACCACAGACTTGTTCTTGGTTGCTCATTCCAGAGTTTTTGGGAAATAAAATTCTCATGCACAAAATAATTCAGACTCATTCTCCATCATATCTTTATCAGAAACTGCAATTTGTCCAGTCAACCTGAACCTTTAACCTTATAATGCCTACTTGTAATTATTTAAATACGTCTCGCAACTTTCTTGTCCACACTGCCAGAACTTTGGAACTCATTACCTGTCACCGTCCAGCTTCGAAAATAAATAATTCTAAGTACGTAAATCTTTTCTAAATTTCTTCTATTTCTTTCTTACTTTTCGCATCCATCTCTATTTCATCTTCTCGTGATCCTTCTTTTTTAATTTAGTTCCTAATCCCTGTAATATTTTTGTTTTACCTAATTTTTTTGTACATTGAAATACAAATTTAAACTTAGTTCTTTATTATTTGAATTCATTTTACCTTAAAATTCATTGTACTATAAAAGACTTTGATCTTAATTGTACTTACTGATTGACACAAATAAATTAAAATTGAATTGACAGAAGCGCAGTGGCTTCGATACTTTGCTAAAGATTATGTTGTACCCATTTTCCCAACTTTATGACTTTTCCCATATTTCCATATGATCACATGGCTTACGTTGAGTTCCCTTACCGAAACAGTGGGCTTTTTTCGACAGCGCACTTCAAGAGATCAACGTCTAGCTCTTCTGGCCTACTCTTTGACAACCCACGGTGACACTGTGGCTCGCTGAGAACACCCCCCTCCATACACATTTGTATTTAGAAGTGGTTTCACTTCCATTCTAATTTTTCCGGAATAAAAATAATAAAATAGGCCGAATATGCTCTTCTGGTACAATTATTTCGAAATTCAGTTAAAAATACTTACAATGATCTGAACACAACGAAATTGGCACACTGAATGAGCAATATATCCCAAATAATAATTTTAGTAACGATTTCAGCATTAAATTGGTTTTGTGCATTTTATGTCAATTGGAAAATAACCCCCGAAAACAACGCGCAATACTTATGTTAGAACATAATATTGTGGTTTGTTTATGAAATATAATCAAGACTTTATAAATATTGACACACTGAATAACAGTGAAAATATGTCAATGTTTTAAATAATATAAGAAATAAGTAGTTTAGATACGTACAAAATGTACACCTTACCTTTTTGTTTTTTTGAGTTCCAAGAGAATCTCAAGAACTCGTGACAAACAAAAGCAGAGATAGCCCACAGAAGAAGAAGATAAACATGATAAAATTAGCTTTCGGTCAAAAAATCAAAATAAAAAACTAGATCTCAACTCAAATTCCTGTGTCACATGAATCAGAAAGGCCAAAAACAAACAAATCTCAACCTATTACAGTCTTAAAATCTTAACAAACACAATACGGAACATGCCATCCAATTTGATGTTGTAGTATTTAAGTTAACTGCAAACAAACAAATAAATTTTGTTATTGTACCAGTATTTTCCACACAAAATGCAAAATAATATATTTCCAAAAATAAGGTATACAAAAAAGGGCAATAATTACCTAAAGACATCCATGGAGTAGTGTCATACGGTCAGTTTGTAACGACTGCGTCTTAATATGCAAAACACAAAACTATTCTTGAACATTCTATCCATGTAGTAGTTGATTTAGAGGATTTAAATTATTGCTAATAATACACCAGACAAAACCGTTAAATAAACTCCAAACTACACCCAGTAATACGTAACTGGTTTTTTTTTTTTTTTTTTTTGTCAAACAGGGGGGGAAAAAAGCCTCTCTGACAGATGTAATGTTCTAGTCAACACGTTTTTTGTTTAAATCTACAATTTTGGAGTGACTTGTCGAGATTGAATTGAATTTATTTCTAAACTCTTTGATTCCTAAGCACCAAATATAGCCAACTAAAAAGAGCGCTAGGAGTTCATTTAGCGCTAAGCTATCAGTTTCAGCAGTTTTTATTTGTTCTGTTGTTTTATTTTTGTTCCACCACTTATTAAACAAATCGTTTAAGTCACTTATTTTAATAAAAATGAACAAAAGAAAAAAAAAAACCCAGGAGACAGATAAGTTGGCGCTGATAAGACTATCTAGCTTGCGAATTCCAAATGAAAGCAAATCCACAGATACTCGTAGTCAATCTTGGGCTTGCCTTGTCCCCCGTTTCACCACCACGATTTTCGCACGTTTTTTTTTTGGCCAAGGAGAGGGGAAAACCCACAGACTAATGAACTGAACGCTGTTGTAGCCGTTGCCGTGTAGAACCGGCCTATGGAGGACATTTAGGCCTATACAAACTGAGAAAAGGCTGTACTCGGCCGTAAAAATAAAAGGCCGTGCGTTATTTTATTTTTCCATAAGAGAACTTTCATAAACTTTGAACTTTGTCCTGTTTGCTTAACAATTTTATTAGACGTACAGAGATTGTAATTTATATTCTGAGTGGGTGGGGTTTGGAAACAGAGCGTTACCAGTATTTTGCCAAGTTTTGTGGCATGGTTTAGATTGAATGACACATTCGTAAGCATTTTTCTATGGTTCTTCAGATTTGGTTTATGGCACGTTAACACTTATCAATGCAGCGTTGTTGTGTTTTGTCCGCGGGAGATAAACTAAGAAACGTGCTGAAGGCGGTTACCAATTGTGTTTTTTTTTCTTTTTTGTTTTTTTTTTTTTTGTTTTTTAGTTTTCCGGGTTGGTCCGGTTTGATTCGGGTGGACAAAGATACACGCACTACAGATACAGACACAGCTTTTTGATTGAAACGCACTGTAAATGTATTACTGAGTCAAAGCCATTTAGAAATGCGAATACGCTCAGTATCGCTACTGATTACGCCAAGGTTTTAAGTGCTCGCGTGACTTTATTTATGAGCTAGATGGTATGTAAAGAGTTACGCAAAAAAAAAATGCAAATTCCTTTCATATCAAATTGCAAATAATAATAGAATAGACCAACATAGAATCCAGAAATCTGGGGTTGGAAAAAGCGGTAAAAGAAATTCAAAAGCTATTAAGAAAAGAGTAGATGCGGTTATTACATATGAAAACATACTCGTATCTTGGTATTCTTGTCTTACAAGTCAACCCTTTCACGACGGCAGTGAGGTGATGGTATTCGTCAGCGCAGAGGTATTTTGTCTGATTTAACTCAATGAACGAAACGAAGCAATAGTCGTAATCAATTGAAGATAACCTTGGAATGGAAGATTCTGTTGACCTTGGATACAGCAACAATAGAGCTAAAACTAAACAGCAGCTTCAACAGTGATTCAAGGGTCAACACAAAATGGTTGGAACATTTAAAACAAATCGATTTTATCAAGGCCGTTGAACATACGGAAAACAGGAGATCAACTCCTTGAAGGTCCAAAGAACTAGGCTACCTCAACAGTCAGAACAGTCAGCGGCAACAGTAAACGAAAACTTATGATAAAATACATATCTTGTTGACGATCGGAAAGATGTCTTTAGAGAAAAACAATAGAACGTGCCGTGAGCAATAACTGCTGGTGTTGCGTTTGTTCAGCACTTAAGTTACGCAACACTAACGCGTTTGACAGCTATGCAAACCAGCCTCATGATTCTTTCTTTGTCATTAGCGGCCATGCCGAGAAAAAAAAACATAAAACTTGTAATCTTTGCATATTAAAAGATAATAAATGAATTATGTATTCAATTTGCAACAATTCACAAATTTATCTAGTTGCAGGTCGCAGCATTCTTACAAGTTTTATGTACCTCTCGTCAGCAATTCAATATCAATGAGGGCAAATCCTCATGATGACATAAGACTACGTGTGTAGAAGATGTGCAGATTCCACGCCAACTGCGTCCCTCGCAAGACGATGATCACACTACTCCCAGAGTCTCACAACACCTATCTGGTACCTCACGTGTCATCCGCATACGTTTCTTCAACGCGCAAACATTTTGAAAGAACCGCTCCAGTAATGCAACCCACAAACATTACCCAAGTGCAACATATATGTACGTACTCGTATGTAGAGCAAAACCTAGTGCCAACATCGCTATGAATATCCCCTGAAAAACATATATCTATTGAAGGACCTTCTGACAACAACATAAGAAGTTTGGCTGTGTTATCAAAGGTATCTAAACGTTCCTCGACAACAAGGTTATGACTTGAGCTGCAGAAATTAGAAGAAGAAAGAAGATTGAAAGAACAGCGTGCCAGAAAGAATCCTTATTAAGACAGAATAGAGACAAGGAGTATCTCGTTAAATAATACCAGCATGCAGAGGAGAGTTCCAGTAGTGATGATGATATCTCTACAACTAGAAATACGAGACTCAACGGGAATGTACAGAGGAGACAAAAAACAAGTAGTGCAAAATTCGTTTAACTCCAAAAGCCATAAGACCAATGGCTGTGTGCTAACGTTAATCTATCACAACAATAGTACGTCCAGAATGCACGTCAGTAATCACAAAAATCACTCCTCAGCTTTACCAAGCGAGTTTACACCAACAAATTTTCCCACATTTGCGTTCAACTGGAGAATCCGCCAAAAAACAGCAAACTTACTCTGATCTAGCAGCGAAACAATATCCTAACAGTTCGCAGAAAGTATTTGTATTCAGCAACTGCAGACTTTTCAGAGTGACTCTCTACCAGATACTCCTCCAACACTTAAAACAAAAGAAGCGATATTGCCGCTCGACAATCTATATTAAAAGATTTTCCCATCTGTACCCCGAAGACTGCCCTATTTTTATTATCTACTCTACGGATGATGTTTGAACTGAACGACTGGAGCTCATACTGAACTCACTGCATCCAAGAATTTAAACAACACCGCCCCCCAAAGTGGAAAAGTTGAAGACATTAATGAATTTCGCAATCTCTATGCTACACTGGAGGCCTCTGGATTACATAGCCACTTAAACAACCCTATGATCTTGGCACTGAACCGATTGGAAAACAGGAAGACACTGCTCACTGGCACACTGTCTGAGTTTAGCACACGTCCCTACCAACTAGCCGAAGCTGCAAACTGTGTGATAATTCCAAGTACATCAGCGGCGATTAGAAAATCAACTGCACACAGCAAGAACGAAAAAGGGTTCCTCCACGCACATGCGGCAGAGCCCGTTGTATTTCACGAGAAGCCAAAAGTGTTTGGCAACAAACAGGTGACCTCTAAGCGACATACAACGAGTGCTATCGAAAGTAGCTATTTGGTATATAGCAGAAAAAGTTCCCCTAAAGAAAAATGTGAAATTTGTTTAAAGCAGTGCCACTCATCTAAATGGGGGATGGTGTGAGACCTATGCAGATGTTGTCTAAGACGGCATAGAATATTTAGGTGCAAATCGGAAGCGGTATGTGGTGAAAACGGCGCTGTACACCTTCCATATAAATGATAGAAACCACCTATGAGTTGGAGTGTCTAGTAAAAGAGTTTTTTTTCCACTGAAGAGTTTGGAACCACCAATTTCACCCACATTCTACAGTCTTCTGATGACCAACGAGGTATGGACCATTTAAAGGAACGCACTCAGCGCAAAGATGGCCGTTTCGAGAGAGGGTTACTATGGAGATACGATCAATTTGACCTTCCAGACAGCTTTTCAATAGCACGCCTACAGCAGCGCATGAGTCGCGATCCAGGGCTAACACACGAACTTCACTGAAATATCGCAAACTTCGTTAACAAAGGATGCGAGAAAGTATTCACCGGAGGAGATTTCAGCAATAATCCTGGAAATGTACGCCTGGTGTGAGATGCCGCAGCCCATGTTCAAAGAGTATCCCTAAATTTCATGTTGCTGGAAAGGTCCCGACCTACTGACACTTTCGAGAGCTGTTATACATATTTAAATTTCGTGAGAGGTGATATGCGATTTGTGCCGACATGCGAGAAATATTTCACCAAATCCGGATACGAGAACAGGATCAAAATTAACAACCGTTTCTTATTGTCTAACCAGGACAACAACAACTTCGAAGAGTATGCTGTGATAGTAATGACCTTCGACGCAACTTGCACGCCCAGCAGTACGCAATACGTTATAAATAAAAACGCTAAAGAGTTTGAAGTCGAATTTTCCCGAGCTGCTAAATCAATTCTTCAGAACCACTATGTGGATGGCCTGATGGGCAAGGTGGGCACAGAATGAAGTTCGCTACATTCACCAGCCGGGAAGTTTCCATAAGCGAAATTGGATTTCCAACTCTAAGGCAGTAAGTGGGGCGCTGCAGTCTGTACTTACCGATGAAGATAACTTCAACACAAAGGCCGAGCTGGAGACTGAGAAAGTTCTTGGGATGTAGTGGTGCATCCGTAATGACTATTTAACATTCAAAATTTCGCCGAATTCAAGAAATGAAGATGTGCTGCTGGGTATGAGAATCCCAACGAAACGCGAAGTGCTCCGAATACTCATGAAAATCTTCGATCCGTTGGTACTCTTGGCGGACTTTCTAATGCATGTCAAGATTTTGCTACAGGAAGTTGAGTGCAGCGGTTGGGATCACTCCCTTCAAGAACGACAATACACGGAATGACTTCCCTGAACCCAATTGGATAAATTACACGCCCCTAGATGTTACGTTTCAAATCAGTTCGTTTGCACGTGTTTGTGCAAATAGCGCTGGATCTGAACGAAACATAATGTCGAAGTTCGAATGTCGAAATGGTCGAGTTCTTTGATTATATCATATATGCGAGAGAAACTGAAAGCAAGCGCTCCCAACATTGAATCACTAACCCGCTACGAACTCCAAGCTGCCGAAGGCGTTCTTTTTAAGCAGGCTCAACGGGGTCCACAAATTGAGTTCCCTTGTCTCTCTGTGTCCATTATTAAATGAATGCGGTGTTCTTCGGGCCAGTAGCAGAATTGAGAGGTACATAAAAACTTATGCAGATATTAGGCGGCCAATAATCCTAACAGCATCATCATATAACAACTCTTACCGTTCCATCATCATGAAGCCACGAAACTATGATTAACCAGCTGCGACCAAAAAATTTATATTGAAACTATGAAGTCTATTCTTTAGAAAGGGAAAAATGACAGGTCAGATGACCCAGCTCCCAACTTGCTGGTTATCTTCATTTTTTGGTACGCCGGGATGGACTATTTCGGACCAATGTGTATCGTTAACCTGGATATGACTGAAAAGAGGTACGAAGTGTTGCTGACATGCATGACAACTCAATTCATATTGAAGTCGCCCAAAACGGACTCCTGCATATTGGCGATACGCAATTTTATAGCTCGTCGAGGAACATCGCTCGAGTTTTCCAGCGATAATTGTACAAATTTTAGAGGAGCCGAAATCGAGCTCAAGAAGGCATTTCAGAACATTGACAATAATAAGTTCATGCGGAAGTTGACGAGTACCACCGCGACTACAAAATGGATATTCATCCCACTGTGGTCACCACATATGGGCAGCGCCTTGTTCGCTTTGTGAAATCCGTGGTGCGTCAAATTAACCCAAGTCGTACTCCAACCGATGAGCCACTTAAAAGTACGTTGTTAGAGGTAGAGAACATTGTAAACTCCCGCCCTCTGACATGCTTTCCTATTGCCAACGAAAGTGAGGAAGCTATCACACCTAATCATTTTCTCTTGGGCTTTTCCGGAGGTTCAAAGCCGTGGGCCGTGTTAGACGATGACAGGGGCGTGCTTACCCGTAATTGGTTGATATGCCCAACAATTTTGGTGACTCTGAGTAGTGGAATATCTATCTACTACAACCCCTCCAGTCCCCGAAATGGTTGGCTAAAAGGGCGCGTCATTGAAACAAAGTTGGCTAAGGATGGACAAGTAAGAAGCGCTATTGTTCTTACAACACTAACTCGTCTTCCAAATCACTGTAGCGTGCTCCAGGCGGGAATATTGGCGATTAAACAAGTCCTGTTCCGGCTGAAGTAAAACGTGATACCTGCTAGGGATATCAGCATCTTTTCGCATGGTCAGGCCGCTACCAAGTCTCTGGATTCTGTCCTACTAAATTCTAGAACAGCCCTTGTCTGCCGATCATCTCTTAGGGAGATGGCAGAGCAGTTCAACTTTCACCTATGTTGGGTGACGGGGCGCAGAGACATTCCAGGGAATTGTAGAGTAGCCAAAATTGGGACCGCTCTAAGTATTCTAGCAACGGTATACCAATCGCTACGCGCAAACTGAATGCCAACAAAAGAACAAGCCTTAGATGGGCTGTTGGATCAACATGACTAGCGAGCGAACCGATCTGAATCGCTCTAAGAGTTTGATCTTTCAAAATAAGAAACATCTCAACGCTATCATATGTGTCATCACTAGACCCTTCCTTATAGGCAAACATGCAAGCAGGTGTCTTTACAAATGATTTCTGCAGAAACTGCATGGATGCGATGAAAACAAGAACAAGAGAACAACTACGTTAAGGTATGTACTTGGATTCTAGAGAATCAGATGCCCTCCAACACTTAGTAGAAACACTCTTCAATTAAGGCTAATATAGCCGCCATCCAAGAAATGCGATGTGACGAACCAGCTCATACGAGCTCCTGGACAAAACATACGAGCAGTGCGATTAGTATGATTTCCAAATACTCTGGAGCGATTTTTCTCAATGCTAGGAAAGGAAGCCATCTTTAGTACTACGGTTCGAAAGCACAGCCTGAACGACACCACCTGCTACCAAAGCGGAGCGAAGTATTATCGTGGGTGATACGCGTTTCCTGCAGCTCATTGTTCAGAAGAGAATATGGGCAATACCCGATTTGTCAATAGTCTATCGGATCAGTTACTTTGCAATCGACGCAATCCATCATGCCATCAGACAGAATAGACCATAGACGATGACAATCACAACCTCCGTTCACCTGACCAAAAGGAAGTAAGGATAAGCAATATCTAAACTAAAATCCAACAAACCATCTGGACCTAAAGGTTTGCCGGCCGTGGTATTCAATGCTGCTGAAAATGATTTTGTGGAGAGCATGCACTAACTCATTTCTCAGTATGAACAGTGTATATGCTTCAAAAAAAAGTAGAAATCCTCAACTGTCCCAACTATAGAGGTATAAGTCTCCCCCACATCGGATACAAGATCTTATCTGCCATATAGTGTGAGCGCCTGAAACCCTTCGTCAAAAACCTGATTGGTCCCTATCTGTGCGGTTTCAGACCCGGAAAGTCCACAATCGACCAGATCCTGGGAAAAATCCAAGAAGTCCAAATCGATACCCACCATCTTTTCATCGATTTTAAGGCCACACATGACAGCATTTACAGAGACGAGCAATACAGAGCCATGTCTAGTAGGGTGTCCCAGGCTATAAGGGGTAAATTTTTTTTTTTAGATAGAGATACGCATACCTTTTTTTTTTTTTCTATTTGACCCAGATAAGTGAAATATCAAATATTATTGCGATCGGATGACGATAACCCGTGCCGACTTAACGCCAAAATCTAAACATAAAAATTAGTATGGAGCAATGGAGGGAAAAGCAAAACTCATTTATTTTTGAAATAAGGCATCCGGTATTGGACTTTATTATTATATTAATTGTTGAAAGTAGGTTAATTATTTATTAATTTTCTTTTTAATGTTTGTTTTTTACAGTCAGGATACTTTTGTCGATGTTCTTGTACGCAACGAAATAAAAATTGCTTTTGCTCCTCTTGAACAGTTAGCAGGCCGTGAAAATCTTGCATCAACTTGACTGCTCTTTCATCAGAGTCATTAACTGCTTTCAGTTTTAATAGCTTGCTTTTAGCATGTTGGTACGAAGCATTTTTAAGCCACAAAGAGGGGCACTCGTGGAGAAAAGCACCATCAATTTTCAATCGACTAAATAAGGACTTGCTTTTGACTGAAACAAAGTCATCGATGTTTTTTTCTGAAAACAAAAAAAGGAGGATTATTGATATAATTTTTTAGTTATGTAAATAAAAAAGTTAAAAAAACAAACTTAATTTTCAAACTTACCATAAAGTCTGCCACAAAGTTCTTCTTTCGATGGAATGTAGCATTTACCATAGGCAGATGGATATTCTTTGGCTAAGTTAGCAACCATTTTGACTTTCGTTTCTTGGCTTACATCATCATCAAATAGAGACAAGATAGACACTTCGTCTGTCAAATACCACAAATGCAAGCAAAACTTCTGTAATGCTGCTTTCGAGATGCTTTCATCTATTGTTTCATAAGATTTTATAGCTTTCAGAAAACACAAATCCTGGTAAGGTGCTTTTACTGCTAAAATGCATTGCAACCAAGGCCTAACGTATATTGTCACGATGAACAGGCAGACGTCTAACAGAGCTTCTTTATCTTTGTTAGAAATTCTTAATTGATCACCAAGTAACGATATTTTTAATGAGTAAATCGCTCTCGCCATCCATCGAGCTTGGTGCATGGCACCTGGAGGCCGGATCTTAAATTTTTTTTCTGCATCGCCGCCAAGAAATATTATTGAAAGTTCGATTAACTCTCTGTAATCATCCCTAGTAATTTCTTTAGTTAATTCAATTTGGTAAAAATCGATAAGTCTGTTGATCTCAGAAACATTCAAACATGATAGCTTTTCTGTACAGCTCTGTATTTTCTCGGGATCGACATTCTTCCAGTTCTCTCGAAATTTCTTGAACATTGGAATGTCTGGGCTTGTGGTAACTTGGCAGATTTTTGCTTCAAACACGCTTTTTAGTACTAATTCGTAGACGTGATGGCGGCAAGCAAAAATAATCATTTCCCTGCCTAGTTTCTGTTCGAGAAGTACACAAGTACCATTGATTCGACCAGTATTTGAAGCAGTCGTATCACAACACAAAATCTGCACTTTATCCTCAAGATTCCAATCAATTATAGCATTCCAAAGTACCTGGGCCTGTTCCTTTCCTGTAGAGTTATCCAACTTTGGTACAGCGATAAGTTGTTCTTTATCGTCAAACGTTATAACTATCGGCAGACGTTCTTCCTTAGATTTGCGTGAATCTAAAGCCGGCAAAAGTTTACCATCCCAGTGGAGTGTTACAATATCCGGAACCTGGTTTTGAAAATTAACCTTTATGGCTTCCGCTCGCTCTTTTCGCTTTTCCGTACGAACCCTTTGAATAGTGGACTTGCTTATAGGAAATTCGTCTGTGTTATGTCCAAGAGCTTCAATAGTTGCTTCAATAATAAACACAGCATCTCTCACACTCAATTGACACCGATCTAATGCTGCCACTAATTTTGGAGTGATAAAATTCTTCCTCATAACAGTTTTATTTATACTGGATTCTGTTTTGGTTAGGTTTGGCAAAATTTCCTGTAAATCCATCAATTCTGAATCAGACGACAAACTTTCTTGTAGCGGGTCATAAGATGATGTTGAAGGAGCTAAGGATGAAAAATATTTAGCACGTCGTTTTTGCTCCTCGACGTTTCTAAGGTGCGCTCTTTCTTCTTTGTGTGTTTATTTTGGTCAACTCCGGCTAAATGACCAGGTCGGCCTGGTTCTCTTTGGCGCTGCAAAAAAATCCTATCTTCATCTATCTTTATTAATTGAAGTGCATCCGCATGTGCAATGTCAAACAAATTGTTTAAGTTTGTAACAAACTCATGTCGACGCTGCTCAAACACGTTTTTTGTTTTGTTTGCATTTTTTTGCAAATTTCTCCAAACTTGATACAATGTAATTAATTTTTTAACACAATTAGGTAGAGATCTTGTCGGGATACGGGCCTTTTCCCAATAAATAATACACTCACGAATAGTAAGATTTGCGCTCTCATTGACACTTAAATTCACTTCACGAATATTATAGAACAAAACTGCCAGTACTTGCCCATTAGAGGGAAGTTTTGAACCAGTAATTTGATGTTTAACGTTCCCTATTAAAAATATCTCCTTTCTACAACTGCGTAACTCCACCGACATGTTAACAGAACGAGAACAATGTGTTTACTAATAAAATAAACATGCAATAACAAGTTATCGATATGTTATTACTCGCGTGCCATGCCTTGCAAGTACTGACATGTTTAGATGCAAGTCGGCACGGGTTCCTCTGGTTCAAAGTACATGAAACTTTATTTACTATTGTTTTGACAGTATTCGAATAAAATAAGAGGGTATGCGTTACAAAAATTTAAACTTGATTTTTTTGGGACACCCTAAATTGTCTAGTTTTGGCATCCCCGCCAAACTCATCCGTCTATGCGGAATGACGATTTTGAACGCTTGCTTCTCCATCAAGGTTGGTAAAGACTTAACCGATATCTTTGATGTCAAAAAAGGTTTAGACAAGGTGACGCGCTGTCATGTGACAAATGAACACTGAAGGCAAAATCTTCAATGCCAAAATGTGTTAGCGGTCCAAATATATCCTGCCAACAAGAAGGAACACTCAACATCAACGAATTGGACAGAATTTCACAATCGACAGTTATAATTTAAAGTAGTAAAGGATTTTATCTACTTTGGCTCTATTATAAAACACCTCAGCAGAAATAAAACGAAGAATCACTCTTGCCAATCGCTGTTCTTTGCGTTGACGGGCTTTTGAAGAGAAGATTCAACTATATGAGCTGTACAGCGACATCGACCCTGTTAGAAAACTGAGCCTCAGTCGCCTTAGATGGAGTGGATATGTAGGATACCAATGCTCCGGCACGCAGAAACTTAAAATCTAACCCAAAGGAACAACGCAGTAAAGGACGACCTCATTTTAGGTGGCGCATACAAGTGGAAGGGCACCTCAGCCAAATTCGTGTGCGCAACTGGTGGCGGGCTAGCTGTAGGGCATGTTGGCTTAGGCCTTACTCCACCCCGGATTATAGCGCCAACTAAAGAGAAAAGAGCATATGTTATGAAAGCATTTATAGACACGGGCTACACAGCCCAATTTCCAATTTTTGTAATTCTGCCAAGTTTATCCAATTGTGTACGATAACAATGGAGGAATACTTATTTATTTGAAAAAATAAAATTACTTCAGAAGAATATAACTTGAAGGCAGTTAAGAGCTTTCTCTGCCTCGGCTTTTCTTTGGAGGGCTAAAACGCAATCAAACCCAAATCAAAAGTAGCGGAGACCTCTCTCGAACAACTCTATACAAAATTCAGTGTTGCTCTATGGCACGAACCATGCCTTCGAGAAAGTATAGGACCGCCATAGGTTGTTTTAAGAAAATATTTGTCGGGTGATTTTCTTCCGTCCGCATAGACGGTGAATAACAATGATGAACAGTGCGGCCCTTACTGGGACATCAACCTAGCCGAAAGAATCCAAATACAAGGATTACGATGCCTAAGATAAAGAATAGAAATCAGCATATCGCTGCAGAGTAAGACCCCGATCCAGGCAAGGCACACAAGTAGAATGGGAGCTTAACCATTAAAGAGCAAATAATCTAACAATCAAGTCTTGCCAATTGAAGAGAGGTTTGTGCCATGAAAACAATGCTTATTGATTAATGCTTATGCTCTCATTTAGGGCGCCATATCGATGATGAGAATGGGTTATACCGAGGTGGAGCCCAAAACGCAGTTAGGCGCTGTTAGCGCTAAGGCCAGTCGATTCTCAAAGATAAATTTAAAAGGTTCCCACCAGATAAAAATCATTAATAATGTAGGCAATGTAAAAAGGATTACATTTTGTAAGTTGAAAGACATTTCTTACATGCAAGATCTGTTCTCAAAGATCAGTGTCGAAAGGTCGAAGACGGATACATTTGGTTGCAGCAGAAAGCCGTTTCTCTATTCAGCTTTATCTGAAAAAAGTTACTCAGATCTCCAACTAATGCCCAATTATACCCTTATCTCAAAAGTGACTTACTTCCAACTCATACTCGGCACGTGTATTCGCACACCTTTTTCACACGAGTATTTTTATTCGTGACCCAAGATAAACGTACGAGTATGCCAAATACGAAGCGACTCGTGTGGAAGACGCCATACCTGTCTTACAAATGATAAAAATATAATGCGACATAAATCGTGAGGTGTAAATAAATTTTTATTCATTTTTTCCTCTTTCTTTTCTGATCACAAATTATCGAATTTGCTACATCAATATTAAATAAAGCTTCGTCATTATCAAATAATCACGAGAGGTAATGCGAAGTGGCGAATTCAAGTACAAAACACACTGGATATGGCCGCAGATACTTTGCGAATTATTGCGCACTCAGTAGAACGCTAATTTTATTTTATGATATTGTACAACGATCCGTTATGGAGGGCATTTGCTGTCGCACTACGGATGTTGTAATGAGTATGATTTTTATGTTTTTTGGATTTGGATCTAAAGTGTTTTTATAACAGGAGTTATGACATAAGTTAATAATAAGACATAACTTAAGGAGTTAAGACATAATATACATATACGACTGTGTAGAAGATATATGTACTTTCCAGTTACTCAAAAGGTATGTTTTTGTTTTTATTTCTGATCTTACAATTAAGGAAGTCACAATTAGAGATCAGAAAATCGAAAAAGATGATTACACATTCGCCAAAGATTAGTCTGGCTTCCTTCGGAGATATCATGTTTCAAGGTTTGGCAGTCAGTTGGCAAAAATTTCGGTGAGTATGGTGCCGGCGGCAATGTTGATGTGCAGCCCAGTTGATTTAGCTTGTGCATGTTGTGTGATTGTGATTTGTGGTGTAAGAAGACTGCACCTTTTCTGTTGACAATCTCGGACGAAGATGTAACTGCTCCTTGTCCATTGTGTTGATTTTTTTTAAATGACATTTCTTATGGCTCGTTAGTCAGTAATTTCGAACTCCGATGAAACGAAAAAGCAACATGAATTGATTCAGAACTCCGATGAAACGAATCCTTAGACCCTTTTGGACCCACTAGTTGGAATTCAAAACCGTGCGATAATATTTGTATTATAAATGACTCTAATATTGTCCAACAAGGATGAAGCGTTCCTTGCTTCATGATGTTCTATTAATATTTCCACCAGTTATTCCAGTTCAAACTCTCCTTAACATCAATCTCGTTGTGAATGTTAAAACTCCGATGCAACCAAAAAGCGACAGGAAACGGGAGAAGATAGCGCGGGTGGTGGAGCAGCATTATCATTATCATCATCATCATTATTACCATCGTCGAAGTACCTACCAAGATATTACTTAGTAACAACACCAAAAGCACCATCAACACGTAACGGAAAACTTCAGCTAACAACAAAATTTGGATTGGCTTTTGTTTGCAGCAGTACAGATCAGCCCAGCAACAGTATTGCTCCAGCGACATCAGTTGATCTATTGTAGTATTAGTAGTGCTAGCAAAACAACATAATAGTTACCTCTTAACTATCAACTCTTCATTTTAAGTGAAAGACCTGACTTTATTCAAATAAGTTGTGTTTTATTTATAAGGGCTGGACAAAATATGACACATTACACATTAGCTATGTTGTAGAGTATCCCTAGTCATCAGTTGTGCAGCATTTGTTACTTGTCGAGTTTATATAGTGTGTCGAAGTTACTGAGATTATAAAGAAGTGAGAAATACTCGCCAAATATTTTTTTTAAAAATACTTCTGATCTAGGATGAACATCCTCATTTTAACTATTTACCAAGCATCATGAAGTTTCACTTCTATTGTCTAGCTTTCTGGGCTGACGATTTTTTTGCTGTACATCTGTAACACCTGTACACAAGGCTGTTTTCTTAAGGAAAGGGGTCTTGGTCGTTCATTTTTCTTTAAGCCCATATCTGCTCTTGAAATGGATAAAACTATTATGTCAATGAAAACCACAAAAAAAAAAAAAACACATCTTTAAAATATTGTCGACGTATTACCACATAAGTACAATGTGGCGCAAAATTAATCACCCTATTTTGCAAATAGCGTCGTACGTCAATCATATTTGTACAAACAGACAAGCAATGGAGCGCTATACTCCGCAAGAGCGTGGAATAATTGTGTCGATGTTTTTGACCATTAATCGGTCGGTGGTTTTAGCGCAACTTCAATTTCGACGTCGATTTCCTAAGCATGTTGCGCCAACTGGGCAAACATTCCGACGCCACCGAAGGGGCCATGCGGGGCATGGCCGCCACCGTACTGGTCGTTGGGCCGAGAATTTCGCAGCTGTGGCTGCCGATTTAGCTGAGAACGAAGAAACATAAACCAGACGACGGGTCACGCAATTGAGCATCACCAGACGGACCCTACAGCGAATTTTATTGCAAGATTTACACATGTTCCCGTACAAAGTGCAAACAGTACATCAGTTAATGCCTCCTGACCGTTAGTCGCATGTGAATTACTGTAAACCCATCCTCAATCTCAGCAACGAAGAGGACGATTTCGTGTTGAAAATCATCATGAGCGACGAGACGCATTTCCAATTAACTCTTTCCAAGAGAAAATCGGCCCATGCGTCGCCAAAAAAGCAAAAATTTAGATTTTTAAAAAAAGTACTCCAATTTATTGACATAGGCAAAAAAACTAAAAAAAAAAATTAAATTATTTCCATATTTTCTACATATTTTCTTAAATATAGTATTAAAACGGGTGGGTTAAATTTTGAACCAGTGCACCGCAAGGGTCAGTTTTTCTTTTGTGGTGATCCTGGAAACATGATTTATATTCTCTCAAACACACAGGAACTTTACAAATGGAAGAAATCCAATTTGTCCTTACTTCATTCTGAAGTTTACTACAGATGGAACATCTTCGACGGGTATTGCGTTCCGATGAGCGGCAGACAATGTACGAACTTCATATGGAACGAGAGACTTACAATCTTTTTTGGCAATAACGGGTGATGATCTTTCCAACGGGCGTTTATTTTCAACTAGATTTTTCGCCAATAAACCATTTATAACTGAGCGCCTGAATGTCTTCATGTCCGAATGCGGAAGGTTGACCAATTTGTACAAGCAAAAGCAGATTAGGACTGTTGCAACTAGAAAAAAGAAAAATATCCGGTTCCACAATTTCATATCCCATATCCCATTGTCCATGTTCCATGTTCTGGTCGAACTTGTCTACGTAGTTCATGTGCAGTTGGACACAATACTTTTGATACAGTCCCATCCTTAATCTTACCTGAAAACTCACTAGATTTTTCATCGGGGTGAAAATTGGAGAGAATATGTACAGACCGCTTATCTTTCCATTTTATAGCGGTTAGGTGGTTTGTGTCACTGTAGAAAAACTCATAGTTTCTCCTTTTCCGCGGAATAGATTCCGTCTTTCTTCAGGTCTTCCATTGGCTGCGCACCAGTAAAATAATTGTCAAAATACATCACATGATTTTTGTGTTTGAAATCGGACATCAAGCTCCTTACAACTTCAGCTCCAAGATTGGTTTCTGCAGTTCCAAGTGCTGACTTTCCGGTGTAAATATCAAAACCGTGACAGTGTCCAATTTTATCTGCAAGCATCCACACCTTGTACACCCTTTTTTCAGTTTCTTTGGCATATACTCGTACTGTTTGATATAGCTCCGACGCTTGAATTTTATCATGGACTCGTTATGGCTACTTAATGAGTAGGATTTGCGCATTTTTTTAAAAATTTTGAGAGCATTTGGAGCATAGGTTTAATTGTATAAAGTCTATCGTAATTGGGAGCACCTCGTTTTGGTTCAAGACACCCATCATTCACATGTAAATTTCCCAATAACCAACTAAACCGTGCTTGATTCATACAGGAACTGATATAGGAATCGTGTAAGTCTGGTGAAGAAGACCAATAATCTTTATAGCTAGGAAGCTTCTTGATTCCCATTAGCAAGTTCAAATCAACGAATGTTTTCATTTCGCTCATATATGTTTTCTCAAATGATTTGCCTATATTAATTTCTGTGGAAAATCAAACGCTCAAAAGTTGGTCGTCAAACAATAATTGAAAAAGGTTGATGGGTGTTGGACTTTCAATATCATTGACGAAATCAGTAGCCCCATAGTTATGTGTAAACTCCGGTAAAATTTGCTCCTGACCATTCCGAATGACTTGAGTCCAGTTACGAGTCACTTTTGGAGAAATATCAAAAGATAATATCAACTGAGGTTCTTGACCCTCAGGCTGTAAATTGGAACCTGTCCCACATGAAGTCACTGAAGAAATATCAGAATCAGGTCCTGAAGGAAGTGAATCTGCATCATCGTCTGTTCCCAGTTCTCTCAAAAATTCATCAAAACTCATGCCAACCAAATCAAGATCTGGCTCTTTATAATCCGACATGACTAAAATAAGTAAAAAAGTGGAAAAGCGGAAAAGTGAAAAAAGGCTTCCGTCGCAGTGGGTCAAAAAACGTACCACTTGTTTTTCTCCTATATTTACGGGTTTTCGAGAAAATTCTCACTAAAAACTTTATAAACTGTAAATTTTGTTAATAACTTTGCAAAAACACGAATTTATACCAGAACGGTGCTTTCAAAAGCACCGTTACTAACTTTACCGTAAAAACAAAGTCGAAACGAAAAATTCTCCCTTCTCTCTTGCAAGTCACACAATGTTTTTCTTTCATGCCGTATAAATATTAAACCTTTGAACCAGTTGCAGAAAATATTTTCTACATGGTTTTAAATTTGACCCACTTAGTCACAACGGCAAGAAATATGGTATGTGGTTAAAATTTTGAACCAGTGAAACGGAAAGAGTTAAGCGGTTACGTCAATAAGCAAAATCTTCATTTCTTGGGCACTGAAAATCTGCGTGTGATGCACGAAGAACCATTACATCTACTCAAGGCCACTGTGTGGTGCGGAGTTCACGCGGGAGGTGTGATTGGGCCGTCTTTTTTTAAAGATCCATCGACAATACGGTCACTCTTACAGACGAACGCTAGAACGCCATGATAAACGACTTCTTACTGCCGGAATTGGATGAGCGGGGCTTGATGAGCATGTGGTATGCAACCGCACACACAGCACGAGCCACAATGGATATTGTGAAGGAAGCGTTTCCTGATCGCGTAAACTCCAGCCTTGGCGATTTGGCATGGCCAAATCTTGGCTACTTGAAGTCGCGGGTTTATGCCAACAAGCCTCAGACAATCGCAGCCCTTAAGGATTATATTCGACAGGAATGCGAACAGTCATCGCCGGAGATCTTACGGAAAGTCATGGAAAATGCGATAAAACGGGCACAAATGTGTATCAACACTGGCAGCAGCCACATTCCACTTTATGGTATACTCGTATACTTATGAAAGTGTATACTCGTACAATGGAATATTTCCTGCAAGTTTGAAAAATGCAGAGGTTACACCAATTATCAATAAAAGGGAATAAAACTAATCTTAACAATTATGGACCGATCTTCCTTCTTCCCGTATTTATTAAGATATTTGAAAAGGAGTGCTTTCTATAGTGCTAATCAATATGGCTTGAAATCAAAGGACGACGCACTTTTGAGTTTTTGCAGCTTTGTTGTTAAAACCATGACTGTCACTCTTTTTATAGATGTCACGAAGGGGTTTCATACTGATCATGATCTTCCTCTTCATAAGCAGGTTTAAGAGGTTTCATGCTGGAGTAGTTTACTTCTAATCTCAACGACAGAAAGCAAAGAGTTAAAATAATTGGTACATACAGTGATTCCCGTGGTATCCAAATTGGTGTTACTCACGGCTCAGTAGTCGGTCCCACCTTATTACTTACTTTTGTAAATTTCATCTTTTGTCAAAACTTAAAAGGATGATATAGCGTGCACCTACTCAAACAATTCAGTCCTTGACCTAATTGTTAAGATCAATCATGATCTAGAAACTTTGCGCCATCGGTTTGGATAGCATTTTAAATTGGTGATTGGTAATAAAACTAAAATTATGTTTTTCAATTTACCCACACTTGACAATTACTGTCTTTTCACTTTCCACAGTATAGACTGTAAAGTCTTCAATATGCAGACTAATATTTGCGTGCAAGTTAAACGAACGTAAACATTTAATTGTAGACATAGATGTCAGCCTAATTGTTTTGTTATCGAACCAGTGTCAATACTTCGACAATAAATTGAACTGGAATTATCATACTTCTACTTCTTTATAAAAAAAAGAAGTATCTTAGTACAACTGCATTCATCTCCTACCATTTAAGACAGTTCTGCTCTCTTTATCTTTCAGAAAGAGTTTATTACGAATTAGTTCAATCTAAATTAGAGTCTGGTTTGTCCTGCTGGGGTGGAACTTATTGCAACCACTGATTACTACAATATACAAAAACCCATGTAGCGAATTATTTGGAAAAAAAAATCTTCTTTCTGAGATGTGGATACATACATCAACAGATTATTCAATTCGCAGTAATATCAGGCTACTATCCTGACACTTATAATGTTTTTTACTTCAGTATCACCTAGACAGTATCACTGTACAATATGCTTCCTCTTGAAATTCGTAAATTAAGGTCATATTGTTCAGTCGTTACACCGCGTCTCCACGAGACACCGCAGACAACAAATATTTCAAGAAATAAATGTCTGGTGTTTATTCAACACATCTCTGTAGACATCAACCCTGACATTTTTTTGACAGCGCTCAAACTGACATACTTCGGAATGTGAAAAAAAAATAGAAAAGTGTAACGAACTTCATATACCACAATGCTATCTGTTCGTAAAGAAGAACAAGAAATCTATATCTGCGCCGAGATTTTTCTACTTTAAAAGGAAAAATGTCAGACGAAATGTCTGCAATTTAGTCTGACATATTTGTGTCCATTCGTGTTCTGACTAAAAAAACTAAAGACAACTGTGGGCATGATCCAAAGAGCAAAAAAAAAGAAACAATTTAAGAACACATAAAAAGCAGAGTTCCGAAAGAAGCAAAAAACAAGAAGAAACAGGAGAAACCAGGTGCGGTAAACTTTATAAATGGATCTGTGCTGGAAAAATTCAATGTTTTGTGATGAATGACGAAACTTAAGTAAAAATGGACTCCAGTGTTTTACTAGGTCCTCAATTTTACACTAAGTTTAAAGGCAGTGATGTGGACGATTCTAGGAAGGCAATTCGAACCTCCAAATTTGAGGAAAATGTTTTAGTATAGCCTACTATTTGTAGCTAAGGACAAAAAACATCAAGTTTTTTTTTTTACAAAATATAGAATAAATGGTGAAATTTACCTGAGGGATTGCCTAAATACAGTCCCTACAATATTTTGGACAGACTTGGCCACAGCACACTAAGCTAGTGAGACAATTGAGTGGCTTCAGCAAAACTGCATACAATTGGTTGAAAAATCAGAGATTCCCAGAATTAAGGCCAATTGAGCGGTGCTGGGCTCTCATCAAGCGAAATCTAAAAAAGAAGGGTAAGGTGGCCAAAAATCTGAATTTAAAAAAAAAATGGATAAAGGCTTCGAAAAAAATAACTTTCAATGTGGTGCAAAATTCTTCTTTTCGTTTTTTAAGTATTGTTTAATGTTTCTTTAAGTTAAGTTGAATATAGAAATAAAAAAAAAATATTTACTCGTACATTCCAATACATTTGAATAAATGTGTATGCAGTTCATTTTCGATACAGTCCTTAGTTAAATGATCTTATAAAGCCGCATTT
Source organism: Volucella bombylans (assembly GCA_949129095.1). Lineage (NCBI taxonomy): Eukaryota > Metazoa > Arthropoda > Insecta > Diptera > Syrphidae > Volucella > Volucella bombylans. Next base: position 102,449,050 of record OX422144.1, on the reverse strand, counting down.
TATTCTAGGATTTTTTTATTTTCGCAGGAAATGTGTGAGAAACATGATAAAAATATCATAAGTCGATATAAAAAAGTATATTCATGGATCACTTTAACGAGCATATAATGCTTGAAGTTCTTTTTGCAACCGCCTGTGTGCAACAGCCCTGCTTTTTTGCTAGGCAATTCTCTGAGGAGGAATTCTTAGGTAAAAAAATTATGCGTACGCCATTTATAGTGAGAAAGCTAGCTCCAGATGCTCTAAAGCCTATACCCCTTATAAATTTGTTTGGCTATTTGCAAATGAAGATTTTCTTCAATCAATCTTCAATAAACAGGAAATCACCAGTGAAATCTTTAATATTTAAAACAAAATCCTAAACTTAAGTCTATTAGTAGAACTAAGCCCCAATCAAATTCTTTCTCTCTAAATTCCATTCACTCTCAAATTAGAGTTTTAGTACAACCAACGAGTGTCCCTTTTGCTTCCTCCAATACCTACACTGACATAAAGTTTAAAGCTCTCAGCTTCCAACCTGGGTTCTTTTAGTTCTTCTGTTTCTGATCCAATTATAGGTGCATATGGTGTACCTCAAGGAAGTCATCTCGGCCCTCTGATATTTATACTGCCAATCAATTATGTAGATTTCATTTTGCAAGAATACCGCATTTATATCTATGCAGATGATATGAAAATCTAAAAGCACATCTCAATGCACTTTGACTCTCAAGCACTATAAGATGATCTGAATAGCTTTTTAACCTGGTGCGAAAAATATTGGTGAAGCCTAATGCTAGCAAATGTCAAACTATAACTTATTGACGTAGACGTGTGCCACCTCCACCTCCAAGGTACTACTCCATTGGTAATGAATCAATAACCTCTGACACCTTAGTACGCGATTTACGTGTTATATGCGATAAAGAACTTAATTTCCGGACGCATATTGATAATATCTTTAACACAGCTAACTCTTCACTAGCATTCATTAAGCGATGGTCCAAGGAATGCTCTTACCCTTACGTCAGTAGATCCCTTTACCTTACATTCGTCAGGCCTATGTTTGGTCCTCTTACCACGAAAAGCATTCTAGGCGAATTGAAGCTATTTAACACAGATCGATTCGATTTGATTTACGTCTACCTTAGACAGATATGTATCTATGTATCACTTGCCTCCGTACAATGATCGTACGGAGCTAATAAATCTTCAGCACTTCAAAAAACGTTGAGAAGTTGCTAATGTACTCTTTGTTCATCAACTACTGCCTACCTGCTCCAAATGATGTCCATCAATAGCAATCCACGTAACCTTAGGTGTGTAAGAACAACTTTCACCGAACCGATTACGGCTATAACGAACGTTTGACCAGAATGCTGCGAATTGCGAACAACAATATCCACGACCCCTTACCTTTCCAGTAGTTTTTAAGTTTTAGTTAGCTTTAAGTTTTGTTTTTATGTTGGTTTTGACCCAGGCCTCAATCAATCTAGGGTCCTAAATCTGTACTATGGCTATCTCCGTCTTTTCTATCGACAGGCGGATTTCTCGTAATGTAAGTAGCATGACTCTGGAAAATGCAGGTTAGAACTTCATCTCTAAAAATTGCCGTTAAAAACGATTTGAAGCGAAAAAAAAAAAAACACAAACATGAGGAAGGAAATCAGAACTGAACATTAATTAGCAGCCACTTCAACCTTTCTTGCCACACGATAATCATACAAAAGTGAATGCAAATTACCATACAAACACTGTTTTCAAAAAAAGAAAAACTCTCTAAGAACTATTTCCGAGAAATTGGGACACAGAATTCGCCAAGGCCGTCCTTAAAAGACCCATTGCAGTTAGATCCTTCCTCTCCGAAGCCCTAGAAACGCTGAGAAGCCGTCAGCTCATGAAATATCTCTAGACACGAAAACTTTTTGATAACCGGCGGTATGGTTTTCGTATCAACTGGTTCATCGGTGATCTGATGCATTGTCTTGTTTGACAGAGTTTAACATCAGGCTCGAAAATGTGTATATTCGGGATCGATAACTCTCTTCTTCAATAGATTAGAAATCACCCTTCGGAACATCCATTCAAGTTATCTTGGAAGATATCGAGTCTGCTATCCAAAAAAAAAATACCGGTATACCACAGGGCACCATTCTGTCTACGACATTCTTTTTAATTTTCATTAGTGATCCAATGTATTCCATTGCTGACAACAGTACTCCCTGCTTTTCATATTCGTTCCGGGACTTACGTCCCTGCTCTTCGGACGTAGAAAAAGAATAGCATCGTATGTTAAGCTCATTAAATTCCGTTATTAACAGCATTACTAATTGGAGAACCACCAACAGAGCAGAATTTAATGTTTCCAAAAAACAATGCTATCTGCTGTCGTTAAACCGATATTTAAATACTCAGCTATGATTATTATTCATGAAATGGCACATCATCGGTTTCGATGATGTAGAAACCGAAAAACTTTCCATTCTCGGTATGTATGTCAATGGCAACTTTGGTTGCAATAACCATATACATGATGTCGCCAGAAAATGCTGCGAAATGTCTTGGTCTCTTTAAGCAACGTAATAATGTTTATTATTATTATGATCTGGGCTCAGTATAGTAGGTGGGTGTTTTTTCTTACCTGATGGACCTGGACCTTCCTTACTTCTGACAAATCGTCATGAATAGCCTAGATTGGAAGAATAGTTCCATGTCATTTAAACTTATTTTCAAAATCAGTCTATAATTTGCGAAAAGTATAAACGATTTGGTGATTTTGTTTTGGTTTTCATTATCGACTTACTGAGGTAGCTATTCGTCGTGTTGTGGATAAATGTCGCATCACATATCTATGTATCTACAATCTAGAAGACGCAAACTGAACAGCGCGTCAAATTCAGAGATGTTGTGGGTAAAAGTGTGGCGGAAGATGCGAAATTATCAGTTAGGCGTTGATCACAGCATTATGAGGAAAATCTTACGAAAAGATCTCGGCTTAGATCCAGCTGGTAGTGGTATAAAATCCAACTGCCACATGAATTAAAGCCACGAGGCTTGCGACAGGACTTCGCAGATTGGGTTCATGAGCAGCATCAAATCTACCCTTATTTTTATCGCAAAATTGTGTTTAGTGACGAGGCCCACTTTTGGTTCCATTTTGGTTTGGTTCTAGAGAAGGCAAATTCAGAAGACAACCAATAACACCTACAAACGTGCACTTATAGCATCGTTACTCTTCAAATAGGAAACCATTGACTTATTGAGGAAGGGACTACCCTTGTGGGGACATATGACTGAAGTGTTGTGTAAAACATAATGTCATGAATAACACTGGTCAACACAAATTATGAGTTTGGGTTTTGCTTATCTAATTCTTATTTTTCCCACCCTACTAATTAAGAAAACGAAAAGGCTTACCTAAAAAAGTTAGCTTATGTGGGAGTCAGAATGAAAATACAAATTTATTGTTAAAGGTGGGCCATAATGCATGACCCTATCCGAAAGTGCCACAGATTTTTACAAATGGCGTCCAATGTCAATTCGGTTTTGACATTTGAGAAGCAAACAGAATTAGAATTTATGCACAATCGAAAAATCGATGTTTCTGGTGAACAATTCGTCAGTGATTTTGGCGGAACGTGTATTTAGTGCCCGTTTCCCTGGCTGCCCGGCTCCATTGGCCGTTCAATGCGGCATTCAACTGGACGACTCTTATAGACTGGAACAACACGGGACCGAGCAACCCCTAGAAAGCTTCGTACCTCTCGTTCAGCCTGGAGATGTCGTAGAGGCTCCGTCGACATCGACCAGACGACGCACGTGCCACACAATTCGTCATTCCACGCACGTTTCACCAGAAGACTTGACGATTTTTACTTACAAAGTGCGGGCAGTCCATCAGCTAATGGATGGATCTAACTTAAGTTCACGCCCTCCTGAATCTCGACAAGGAAGTGGACGATTTTGCGCCAAAAATAATCATGAGTGTCGGGGTACATTTCCACCTATGTGGATACGTGAACGAACCAAATTTGCAGTTCTGGGGCACTGAAAATCCGCGAGTAATGCACGAAGAGCCATTACATCCACTCAAAGATACTGCACTGCGTGCTGTTTAAACTAGAAAAGTCATTGGATAATTTTTTTTTTTTAAAACGCCGCGGGCCAAACGTTTATTGTAGATGGTAAGCGCTATAGAGCCATGATCAGTGAATTTGTCATTCCTCAATTGGATGAATTGGGACTTTAGGACAAGTGGTTCCACCAGGACGGAGCAACGCGCCACAACCGACATTCTAAAGCAGGGTCATACATTATGGCCCACTTTGTACTAAAAAAGAAAAATAAAATTTTTTGCATCGAATTTGATTTTCTTTACTAACTAAAAAACAATTTAAAACAAATAACTATAGCAACAAATATATATAAAAAAATACAACAAAAAACATTTAAAAAAATGAATACTACATATATGTACTTGTCTTTGATTGTATGGACGATCATATTAGCCCACAAATACAATATAATCTCCCATCATTCTTCATTGTATTGACCCTGATAACGACATTCAAAATCTATCAATTCTTGTTCTTACGAATAGGCATCCATGTTGTCTTTAAATTGGTTCAAGTTACGAGTAGCATGTAAGTCTTCAAACATATTAAAAAACAGCTCTTATGTTTCTGAGAAAACCATGGAGCGCTACTTGCTACTTTCATGAGTATTGAGCGACTGTAAAAATTCATTCCTTGCCATTATATCCTTTATTTCTGGTTCGACGAAAATACCAGCTTTTACTTTGGCTTTCAATGACTTAGGCTCAACGATTTTCAGAACTTACAGTAACAAGCTGCCGATCATAGATCCTGTTGAGTGGCAGGACCACCGGTAGTCCACACCACGACTTTAAACAAGGTACCGTGGATGTCAAGAGACCCCCGGACTTCAGTCCGAGCTTGAGTTCAAGAGGTAAGTCCCCTTGTAGTAGCGACATGGAGGCTGTGATTTAAAACCTAGGAACAATAAGAGGTTAATGGGTAGGCCTCGACTCAAGACAAGGGTGGAACTGAACACAGTTTCGGTTCGGTATTCATAATACATGAAAGCGATGGCAAGGCGCAACCTTGCTCCTATGAATATGTGGGCATTCAGTGGAATTAAGGCTTATATTGTCAGGAATTCACTTAAAAATACACGAGACGTTCTCTATGCTCTACTGTACCATAGTTATGCCATAGTAAAATCCACTATCACTGGCCAGGTGTACTGCATATATATATAATACTTTAAGCCCTCAAGCACCATTTTCGCACTTTTGTTATTTTCTTTGAACATCACGGAATGAGCCAAAGGTATAGATGAAGATTAATTTCCATAGTGGAAAAGGATAGCTTTTAAACATTTTGTGGAACTGTCTATGAAAAAACACCAGTCAGAATGAATGCATGGAATTCCGATTTCTCCAAACAAAGCCCTTCACATCATTAGAATAACAAAGTCCGTCTTCGAATCTGTCTTTGATCACTTATTCTAACACTCGTTTCAAGCTGATTCCACTATTTCAGCCGAGAAGCTAGAATTTCTGCTTTACTTTTGGGCAGGTTCAGAACTCTCACTGAATCGTTTAATTCGTTGGAGTTAGTGAGGTGTGGTTCAAAACTTACAGGTTTGATCATTGCTCTCATAGCTGGTATTATATTTTGGATTGAGATAATACAAGGGACCGCAAAATTAATCACCCTATCGGAGGATGCTATAATTTTTGCAAATGGCGTCGTACGTCAATCATATTTGACATTTGTGAACTAGACAGTTGCAGTATACAAACAGACTGACCGTCATTCGCGTGTGAATTACTGTAAAGCCATCCTCAATCTCAACAACGAAGAGGACGATTTCGTTTCGAAAATCATCATGAGCGACGATGCGCATTCCCACTTAAGCGGTTACGTCAATAACCAAAATCTTCGTTTCTGGGGCACTGAAAACCCGCGTGTCATTACATCCACTCAAAGTCACTGTGTGGTGCAGCATTAAACGCGAGAGGAGCGATTGGGCAGTGTTATTTTTGAAGACGCCATCGTCAATACCGTCACTGTTACTGGCGAACGCTACAGGGGCATGATAAACGACTTCTTACTGCCGGAATGGATGAGCAGGACTTGGTGAAAACACGCAGCACGAGCCACGATGGATATTGTGAAGGAAGCGTTTCCTGGTCGCGTTATCTCCCGTTTTGCCGATTTGGCATGGCCAGCAAGATCGCCCGATTTAACCATCCCAGACTTTTTTCTTTGGGGCTACTTGAAGTCGCTTGTTTATGCCAACAAGCCTCAGACAATCACAGCCCTTAAGAAGAATATTCGATAGGAATGCGAACAGTTATCACCGGAAATCTTGCGGAATGTCATGGAAAATGCGATAAAACAGCCACTTAGCGTATATAATCTTTTCCACTTAACAGAAGCAATTGTAAAAGTCCAAATAAAGATTTCCATCACTCAAAATCATTTCTTTTTTATTTAGTAAAAAAGTAGTTCAAAAACGAAATTGGATGATTAACCTTGTACGATATCTTTTAGCACTTGAAGTCAGTTTTGAAGCTATCGCTACAACATACACTCACATACTAACTAATGTCAAATCTTCTCCTTCCCAAAGTTTTTCAAAAATATTCTACGAGTTTAGTTATCTTTCGTATAAAGAATTAGAAAATAATCATTGATATAGGTATCAGGTTGGCAGCTAAGTAATTGCCGATTTTGCATATAAATAAAACACATTTTTTTGAATACAACAAATAAACTTCAATCAGTGATATATTTTCCATTTAGTTCGATGACCTTTTGCCATCTTTCTGGCAACTTCATAATTCCACGTACGTAGAACTTTTGATATTTATCGGTAATAAATTGAACCAAGTGCGATTTCACAGTGTCATCATCATAGAAAGTTTGACCATCCAAAGAGTTTTGCAAACATTGAAATAAAGGATAATCTGATGGAGCAAGGTCAGGGCTATATGGTGGATATAACATCAATTCCCAACCCAGCTCCAATAATTTCTGGCGAGTGAGCAATCCATCTTCGATGAACCAATTCTGGTCGTTTTTCGATGATCGCTTTATCTAATTTGTCCAGTTGTTGACAGTACACATCCGAATTGATCGTTTGATTCCTTGGGAGCAGCTCAAAATACACCACACCTTTCGAATCCCACCGAATTGAGGGCAAAATTTTCATTTGGTGGATATCAGCTTTCAAAGTGGATTGTGCTGGCTCATCAAGCCTGGAACGTGATCGTTTTCGATTGACGTTACAATAGACAATCCATTTTCCATCACCAGTGATGATTCGTTTCGAAAAAAAGTCGGATTCAGTACGTGTAAGATGCAAATCCCAAGCGTTGATGCGTTTCGTTAAATGAAGTTCTTTCAAATCATGTAGGGCCCAAATATCAAGCTTTTTAAGGAGTTTCTGCTATCTCTTGCACAGTCACATGACGATCCGACTCGATTATGGCTTTAATTTGACCATCATTAAGCTCATCTGGTCGACCTGGTGGTTGTTCAACTTTCAGTGAAAAAATCTCCGAAACGAAATTTGTTAAACCAATTCCGGCACTGTCGTTCTTTTAAGGCTCACCATACATATCATGTAACTTTTTAGCAGCTTGAGCTGCGTTCTTTCCTTTACGGAAATAAAAAACTAAAATATGACGAAAATGCTCATTTTGCAGTCCATATTACTCGTAAAACTGACGCCAAACTAAAACCTTTTCACAAAAATAAGCGCAATTTGCTTCTAAAGCAAAGTAACACTGATAGATAGGCAAACGTCAAAAGGAAAAAAATATATCATTGCCAGAAGCCATTAAACAATATGGCCAAAAACATCTATGTGTGAAATCTGCAATTACTTAGTTGCCAACCCAATGAAAACTCAAACAAATTTTTCAATTGGTTGGCCTGTGCAATTTTACGTAGTGGAGTTACTGTTTGAAAAACGAAAATATACATATGTAGCTCTTAAAAATAAAATCTCTTTATAAAAGTATCTTTGTTAAAAATTATTGGCACTTTAAAAAATTCGAGTTCATGTGGTGCTGATGATATTTCAAACCTGGTCCTTAAAAAAATTGCATGTTTCTTAGTACACGTATTAGCAGATGTCTTTAATCGTGCAGATGTGGTGCCTCTGGTTAAAAAAGGATCTGCTGAAGAGTTATGTAATCTTTGAAAAACTTATAAAAAATAGGTTACTGAGTTTTTCTTGAATAAAACTGAGTTCTTTAACCCAGTGCAATTTGGATTTCAAAAAGGTAAATCGACTGAAGATGCACTATTACAGTTTTGTGTTCATGTTTTGACCTTGATGCGAAAAGATGTACAGCGGGTTTATGTATTGACTTCACGAAAGCCTTCGATATGGTCAACCACAATTTTTTGTTGAAGAAACTGGAAAAAGCAGGTTTTCGTGGTTTTATGATTAATTGGTTTAGGTCGTATCGGTAAAACAGGTCGCAGAGAGTAAAGATTGACGAGATTAGGAGCGATATTAAATTCGTAAATTTGGTCGTACCACAAGGCTCTGTTCTGGGTCCTATTTTGTTTTTAATTTATATTAATTCGCTATTTGCTCTTAATGTTAAAGGTAGACCTATTGCTTTCGCTGATGAAATAGGTTTTGCGTATGGCTTGAATAGTCCTTTGGACTTGGTCTTCGATATTAATTGGGATCTCGACCTAGTAAGACATTGGTTTGCCAAACATACGAGGGGCGTTCAATATATTCTCGGTATCGATATGAAGGAAAATGCGAATTCAATTTAAATTGTTTTTATTTTTCAATATAATCTCCCCTAACATCAGTGCATTTGTTACATCTTGAGATAAGCTTTTTTAAACCCTCAAAAAAATAAATTTCCTCTTTCTCTGCAAAATACTCATTTATTACCGACTTGAGTTCTTCATCATCCGAAAATCTTTTTCCACGAAGACATTTTTTCAAATCCGGAAACAGGAAATAATCACTAGGGGCAAGGTCTGGACTATAGGGTGGGTGTTGGATTTCTTCGAAACCACAATCTCGCGCAGCAGCCTTGGAAACTCGCGCCGTGTGAACAGGAGCGTTGTCATGAAGAAGCAACACACCCGCTGCGAGTTTACCCCGTCTTTTCTTTTTAATTTCCTCCCGCAAATTATGCAAAGTGGAAGCCGGAGCGGGGGTCGTCTTCAATGCTCTCTCTGCCTCTCTTGAACTCACTTGACCACTTTTGCACAGTTGATAATGAAGGTGCGGAACCCTGGTAAACAGCCACCATCTCTTCATGAATAGTTTTTTGACTTTTTCCTTGCTTAGTGAGAAATTTAATTACAGTGCGATGCTCAATTTTCACCATCATCGTCTCAGTTGCCATTATGATTCTGTTTAACTAGAGATAAAACGCGAATTAATAATCACATTTATATGAAATTTTACATGAATGCACTAAAATAATAGTATTACTTGATAAATAAGTCAATTTATATATACAACCACAGCTTCACCCCGATACCGAGAATATGTTGAACGCCCCTCGTAAGTTGGTTATAAGCTCCACCACTAAAATTATATTTTTGAATTTGTCTTCTTCACACAACGTTGAAACTAATGTGTACTTCCATGTACCCGAATGTAATAGATACAAACTCTCTGTTTGCAGCTGTACGTCCGGCTCTCCCACCTTTTGTAGTAGTTTCAGCTGTAGTGAAAAATGTTTTTTAATTGAGAAAGTAGACGATTATAAGTACGTGGGGCTCACGATAGACTCTAGAATGAGTTTTTCGGTGCAGGCTGAAATATTAAGGAATTATTTGCGTCTCACTCTTAGGCATTTTTTCTATTTGCGCAATATCTGCTTTACGACGCTTTTAAAAACTATTTATTGTGGAATTGTTCAATCTAAGCTTCAATACGGAATTGCTTGTTGGGGAGATGTGTATCAGAACAAAATTAGCCCTCTGTTAATTTTGCAGAAATACATCATAAGAAAGATCTGCCGTAAACCTAGAAGACATCCCAGTTTTCAACTGTTCTGTGATCTAAAAATTCTTCCGCTTCGTCACCTTTATTGTTTTAAGGTTTCTTCATGAAATCTGGTAATCGAAATTTTCGCTTAATCTCAAATTACAACTTACGTGGAAACTGGTCTAATATGTTATCTGTACCCATATTCTTTTTTTTATTCTGTTTCGTCATATTGCTTGTTTACCAAACTTCCTCATCCCATCAGGGCTATGTCAATATCTGGCATATTTCGAAAACTTGTAAAAAATTGGCTTTTTCAGTGCAAATACTATTATTTGGAATCTATTATATCTGACATTCTGGTATAATTGAAATTGTTTCTAAATTATTTGCTTTTTTAATCTTAATTTTTTTATATAATTTATTCAAGCCTCTTGAAGTGGCATTCAAAACTATTTTCTATACGTCTTGTATCCAAAATACTGAATGTCATTTAATATTTCTTATTCCATTTATTTAGCGTCCTTTAAATATTTTAAACATGTACGAGTATTTAAACAAGAAAAATTTAAATAAGAAAATCGAATCTTTATCAGGTACTCTCAAAACCTATTTGTACTAGCTAGATAAGATTCAAAACCGCAAGATAAAACTCATAGATTACGATAATATTATCCAACCAATTTACACTCTCCAACATGTATCTTGTTTTAACTGATTCTATAGCTATTTTCACCACCAGTACAGTACTGGTTTTGCCTTTAACCTCATTTCATCATCGGTTTCGAAGTACTTTAAAATGTCGTGCTTCCTACAAACCGCTTTCGGATAGATCTGACGTACTCTTTTTTCCGTAGTTATTATAATTTTCAAGCATTTAAGATCAACACACATAGGTGTCACTCTTTCTTTTCTCCCTAACTCTACTTTGTAATCCCTCGTGCGCGCAGTAATAAAAATTATACAAAATTTAATAAAGATAATTATTGACTTACATTGCATATGCCAACATCTCCAGATCACATTGTTTAAGCGAATTTTGTCTTTCCATCGCAGCCGGACTCCCTTGAAATGGTTCCACTTTGGTGAAGTTAGCTTTTGGCTAGAATAAATCATAAAGAGAAAGTATTACTTTAACTTTATATGAAATATTAAAATAAGAAAAATTCATTAAATTATTGCAATTGAGGTATAAAACTCTGGAAAGTAACTTTTAATTTTATCCTAAAAACACTGAAATTTTTCATCTGCGTTTCATAAACTGCTTATGCCAATGGCGACATTGAATGATGGAAGCCTAAAGTGATTTATCATTAACCGATATAGCGATGCAAATATTAAACCCCATTATGTTAACCGTTTTCTCAAATTCTTCGCCGTCAAAATTAATCAATCAAACAAAAATTTCTTGATTTCGCCATTCAGAGTTGGCAACAATTTGTAAGTACGATACTACATACTCATTTGACACTTGAGTGACCAACGTGTAGAATATGCCGAGTATATAAATTGCTTCTAGTAGGAGGGTGTGTGCAAGGATACCAGTATTAATTTCTGGTATACAAATCACCTAGTCACCAACGGCTCAACTGGGTCTCATCTTCTAAGATTCTCCTACTGTTCCATATGTGGGACACCTGCATTTTGAATTTTTTTTAAATTAATTCAATTATCTGAAATTAATATCTGAGGTTTATTCAATTACCTTTAAATATGTTGCCTAGTTACGAACAAAAGAAAAGTAGCAACAGCTATTTCGCGGGTTATTTTCGCATTTAGTGTTTTTGAATGAAGTGAAGTGAAGTGAACTGGTAAAACAATGTCGTCAAGAAGGTAATTTTGATATAGTTTTAAATAGTTATAAATAGTATTTGGACAATTCAGTGTTAGAATGTCATGTTATTTATTGCCTTTGTAAGAATTATGAAACTCTTCATGGGTTTTGCAAAATGAAAGCACAAAATCCACGAGTCTTCTGCCCTCAATACATCTGCCCAAAAACATCTCATAACGCCCAAATAATACTCTTTGTTTACTGTCTGGCTTTCTGGCAAAAATTCATGATGCACTACACCGTTGGAATCCGTGAAAACCGTGAGCATTGCCTTATTTTTTGACTGAAAACGACGTGTTTTTTTTTTTGTCTCGTCTCATTTGGTGAACGCCATTCACTTGCCTGATGTCTGCGTTCATCATCTTCGATTGACTCACGACCACTTTTGAACCGTTCGTGCCACTGTTTTCTTTAGAGAATCGTTGCCGAAACACTTTTCCAACATTTCTAACGTTCGCGCACCATTATATCCGGTTTTTAAGCAAAATTTAATACAAGTTCGTTGTTACAAATTTAACTCCATTTCTAAAATTATAAAAAATCGTCAAGATAGATGTACTCTTGTCTACGTAACTTTTGCAAATGTCAAGCTATGATGCTAAGATTTAGAAGGAATGTCAACAGCAGATTTACCAACTTAACAAAAAAACAGAACTCAAATCGGAACAATGGGAGCGCCACACGGTTATTCCGGCAACTTTTTGATCAAGGTGGTAAATTCGGATGAAATCCTAGCTGTATTGGAATCGAATTCAGCTACTACCGGCTACAATAACCTTGCTACCGCCAAATAGTGCATGAAGATTCAGGAGAAGAAAATGAAATGGCCATATGCAACTTACCACGCAGTCAACTACTTGCTGGTGCTGAAGTTGCACATGATGATGGTTTTGATTTTAACGACGACATTCCATTGTCTGCCATGGTTCCCAAGAAAAGAAAAATGGATCCAAAAAAGAAACTAACTTGGTGAGATGATATTTAGTAGTGTGTTCAATAATCAAGCCCCAATAGAGATATTTAAAAAATTTTTCGATGATGGATTCTACGAAATGGCAATAACATATGTCTCATCAATAACTAACGATTACTTTTGCTAAGTGAATATAACGTGTTTACTCAAAAAAGTATGTATTGGGAAGCCACAAGATATGCTGTATGTGAGATAGGTATCTTCCAGCTTTTCAAGAGATCGCTTCAATGCTATAATGTCCAATCTTCACTTTTGCGATAACCATAATCTAAGCGAAAGTGATAAGTTCAGCAAAATTCGGCCATTATTTGAGTACTTGAATAAAATTTTTTTAGAATTTACTCCAGTGGAAGAAAAGTATTGCATTGATGAATCCATGTTTCCATATTATGACCCACGCAAGTGGTGCTGAATTTTTGCGATGTGTTGCAGAGTCGGGGTTTGCAAATGTCTTACCATGTCTACTTCGACAATTTCTTTACATCGCGGGATCTGCTGTCAGAGTTGAAAGAAAAAAACATCAATGCAACAGGTAAAAAGAGATTGTTGTAAAGCGTATTCAGTTGTTTCCAATTTTTTTTCCAGACATTCATAGACATTCGTATAAGCGCACTTTACCATTGTCAAGTACGTGAAGCGTAATGCTTTGTTTTTATCACAAGTGAGCTGCTTTGTATGAAACTGTAATTCTTGAGAATTTAGCCGCCATTTAGAACCAGTTTTCTGCTAGGTATAACTACCGTTATCGCAAACAAAGACGATTTCATGACTCTTTGCACTGAAGTCATGGAAATATTTGCGACATTCGTATACGCGCATTTCAGCAGTGAGCTCGATTTTTAGTTCACTTCACAAAAATACTGCGAATTTAATTTAAATCGATAATTTACATTTAAAATAAAAGTAAAAGCAGTTAAGTGAGAAGGCAGGAATCCTTGTTAATATTATTATAAATGTAATTTTTTCAGAAATGCCAAAAGCAAAGGGATTGTCAAGTAACGAGCAAACTAAAGCGGATTTGCTCAAAGAAGAAGGCTATTCTAATTGCCAAATTGCTAAGCGGATCAACAGAAGTAAGTGCCTTAAGTATAAGAAATTATTTAAGAAAACGCAATAAATATGGCATAAAAGAACCCACTATAGGCAACACCAAGCTTTCACGGAAAATTAAGGAAATTAAGGAAAAACTAGATTTATCAGTATCTGTGCGCCAGGTTGCCAGGGTACTAAATGCCTCTTCCAACATAAAGTGGACAAAACTCAAAGTTAAGCCTCGACTAACAGCACGGCTTAAGCAAGCGCGGCTGGATTTTGCTAAATGACATATGTCTTGGAGAACTGAGTGGCGACATGTTTTTTTTTTTTTTTCAGACCAGAAAAAATTCAATCTTGGCGGTCCTGATTGTTATGGTTGTTACTGGCACGTGTTGAATCAGCATAACGTGGTAAGATTCAGGCGAAATTTCGGTGGCGGTAGCGTTATGGTGTGGGGTGCATTTACCTATCAGAGTACTCTACAACTCGTAATAATTTCGACAAAAATGAATTCGAACGCGTACAGCAGACTTTTAGAAGAAAAGCTGGTCCCATTTTAAAATGAAAATCGTGACACAGAGTACTTGTACACTTTTCAACAGGACAATGCCTCAGTGCATGCCTCAAAAAAGACCTCGGATTGGTTTAGAACTAAAAACATCAAGAAATTGGAATGGCCATCATGCAGCCCAGATTGCAATCCGATTGAAAATTTGTGGGGAATACTTGCAAGCAAAGTTTATGGCAACGGCCGCCAATATAACTCAGTGTGTGACCTTAGAAACGCCATTGAGCAGCAGTTGGCAGAAATCGACACGAATTTGCTAAAAAAATTGTCAGCTTCAATGCCCAATCGGATTTTTTCTGTCATCGCTATAATATTGGGTTTTCCAATAAGGAATTGACAATTTTTTTTTTTTAAATAAAACGCAAACGCGACTTCGTTCATATAGCCACCGCGGGTACGTTTGCAGCTGTCGATTCGTTGGACAAAATTTTCAACGACTTGGCCACACATTTCGATCGCAACGGCCGCTATTTCGCGTTCAATGTTGGCTCTGAGCTCTTCCAACGTCGGTCGTCGGCGTGTTGGAATAAACCAATGGCTTAACGTAGCCCCACAGAAAATAGTCAAGCGGCGTTAAATCGCACGAACGAGGCGGCCAATCGACTGGCCCATTTCTTGAGATAACACGCTCACCATACTTACTCTTCAATAAATCGATTATAGCGTATGCTGTGTGGGTTGTGGCATAATCTTGTTGAAACCACATGGCGTCCAAGTCCATATCTTCCAATTCGGGCCAAAAACAATCGGTCATCTTGGCGCGGTAACGCTGACCATTCACAGTAACGTGATGATCGTTATCGTCAACGAAAAACTATGGCCCAATAACGCCGGCGGCATGCAAGCCGCACCAAACAGTTATTTTTTGTGGAAGAAGTGGTGAATCATGAAGCACATGTGGATTTTCACCCGACCAATAACGTATATTTTGTTTATTGGCGAACCCATTGAGCCAAAAATGAGCTTCGTCACTGAAGATGATTTTGCGATGGAATTCATCATCTTGGCGCATCTTCTCCAGAACCCAATCGGAGAACGTACGTCGCTTCAAATGGTCCATCGGATTCAATTCTGGAGTCAGCTTGATCTTGTATGGGTATAAACCAAGATCCTTACGCAAAATACGCCATAATGTGGTCTGAGCGATGCCCAATTCTTGAGAACGCCGTGGAATTGACTGATTTGGATCGTTTGCTACGGACGCCTGAACGGCAGCGATATTTTCGACACTTCGACCAACCCGTTATCTCACTGACACGGCAACATCACACAACGAATATGTAGACTCAAATTTTTGCGCTAAACTTGTTATTGTCTGTCTACTAGGGCGAGAATTACGACCGAATTGGAGTTAACGCTCTTAAAGTTGCAGCCACCAATTCCGAATTTCGGTAGAAAATTTTTATAATTTGCAGACGTTGCTCGTTCGTGTATTTTACCATGATGAAAATGTTGAGTTTACTGCATAAATTGACAGTGACAGTTTGATGATTAGTGAAAGAGTGCGTTCACAAATTAAATTCAAAGTTGTCAAGTCCCTATTGGAAAACCCTTTACATCATGCGGGTATGCTTGTGCATAGATGTCAGAACATGCACCACTGCAGTGCAGACAGAACGCCGCCTTACGAGCAACCCCTGTTTCATCTCGCCATCATATATTGGCCAAATATCGTCTAAAGTTGCGTTATCGAAAGCACCCTCAATGTAGATGAAAATGCTCAGCGCGTATTCCTGCTTGTCGAGTGCGCCTTCAATTCTCCCTACTACAATAGATTTTGAAGCGCACTTTCACAAAATCTTCCACGTTGGTAAGCGTGTTGCATTGCAGACAGAAGATGTACATACAAGATAGTTTTGCGCACATGAATCTCGACCATTCTCTCCATGCTCTTTAACATGAAGTAGGTCCGACTTATAGGCCTGAAGCTCTTGTCGAGCATGTAGTCTTCTTTTCCCATTTTCGGTATAACGACTACTCCACTGTTCGCCAGGATTTTGGTATGTATGTCAGTGCCAAGCTTGCAGTGAAGATTATCTTCAGACTTACCAGCAACTGATCTATACCTTCTTATTACATAATCGATGACAGGCGACTTGGAGTCACCCAAGGAAGCAACAGCATATTAGATGGTCTCACCCGCCATCACAACCGATGAGATATACCAGCTACGGCGTGTTGTGTTATTCAGCTCACCAGCAGTTTCGTTAATAGGAGCTGGTTGCGAACTGGTTCTGATTAAGTTACATGGAAAGTGAGCCTCAATTATGAGACGGAGAATTTCGACTTTCGACTCAGTATGGGTGCCATCTGATTTTCTGAGTGATTCCAGCCTGGTTCATCTTTCTCTTTTGAGGACTTTGACCAGCCTACTGGTTTCACCGACAATTCGTTCGGTCGTTTCACAAATGCTTAGGCATAAGAGGCACTCATCGGAATCAGAATACTACTTAGATCTGCAAAGATTCCAAATTACGTAGTCTTAAGTGAGCTATTTATAAGTTTTCTGGATTCTTACGAAGACGTTTCAGATCTCCAGTATTGCTTTCCAACTCGACACAACATATATAAAACACCTGCTGAGGGTACAGTTCACGTTCTGTACAGCTTCCTCTAGCTTTTGCTTTGTCCCGAGCTTAGGGACAGCACTGTTGGACTTGGCGAGCTCCTCCATAAATCGTGTCCAGTTGGTTTTAAGCGGATTCCTCCTCTTCAACAAAGTCAAGATCTCGCATCCGATTCTGAATTCAATGTACCTATGGTCTAACATAGAGATCTACCGTAGTCCAGACTTGTTACGGTCTCCGCAGAACACTCTCAATGCGATTAAGCTAGCTTTAAGACAAGCCTGTAAAAACACCTTGATTAATTTTTCAACCAAAAACCACAGAAGATCTTCACATAGACGACATCTCTGTGGAACTTTTTCAAAATGTCCCAAGTACATCTTATCATAAGAGTTTCCCGACGGAATGTAATGAGGCAATAATCGTCAATGGCGATGGTCTACGAAATTGGTGGGAAATATAGTATGACATCTGATAGTCCCAGAGAAGACCAAAAATCTGATTTCATTCTACGATTATTCTATGAGAATGCCTTCGCTCTGGGTCTTTCTCCACCAACCGTATAAATACCTTGCAGATCATTATACGAACAGAAGATTGTGTCGCTTATAGGTCTATTCCCTTCCTGTTCTTTATTGACTCTTAGAAGACTTTCGCCAGCGCGATTTGGGAGTTCAAATTGATGATACTGACATCTTACTTGAAACCTATTGTTTTCGCATAGATTTATGGACCTTCAGCAGATGATAGAGGTTAAGATAAATGCATCAATGCCAAACAACAACCTCTTTCAAACTTGAGAGCTTTCCTTTTCCAGAAAGCCACTCTTCGGCTGATTGCGATACCGAGCTTGATGTGGACATTTAACATTTTGAAATTTCCTGTACTAGAACCAAGCTTCGACTGCTTTACTCCTACGTTGAGTCAGCACTTCTATATGGAAGTACGCATAATACTACAAAATCACCACCGCATTTCCACAACAGCTACGCACCATTCTTACAGTTTTCTGACAAAACCGCATTTTACGAATAGCTTCATATGGCAAGAGAAGTCTATTTTTCGACAAAAGAAGTGTCAGTGGATTATACAGACTATGAGACACCCAGCCAATTCGATTGTAAAGTTTGTCAGGCTATTGTTGCGACAGTTACGGGGATAGTGGCTCCTTCAAAAAAAAATTATCACGATGGGCAGAAAACTGTTTTGATAAAAACTCTCAAGCTGAATTCTAGAGATATTTCTGTTTTTTCATTGACTACTATGTATGATATAATGCTGAAAATTTTTTCATAACTCAATAACGCCATCATGCCCGACGAAATTTGCTTTTAATTAGCGGCACAAAAAAAGCCGCCTAATAGACGATCTTGATCACATCGGACGTTGAAATTATGTTGCTGGTGGGAACGTTGCTGTTATTCCTCAATTGATGATCATTTTTTTGCATGACGTGCGCAGTTGTTGTTGTTGTGGCGTGCCCACTTGAATAGATAGATAATTGGCTCCGGCCGCACCGATCGACTAACCATCTAACCGACCACCATTTAAACAAATACAGACAAACATGGATATGCAGATCATTTATGTAATTTATGTCAACTTTAGCGCAATTAAACAAATTTCATGTGAACCATGAATGTGCAGTGTCTCTTACCATCTGTCAAACAAGAGTTCAAAATCCCCCGCATACGCCGAACCTGGTTTGACGCACAAGCAATTCGTATTCATCGCAAAAAAAAAACCTTACGCAAAAATAGAGATAAACATTTTGCTTAGTGTTTATTCAATAATGACGGAGGCAACTAATCTTAATGGAAGTTTTCCTTCACAAATACTGTAGTACGTACGAGTTGTAGCGGTCTATGGGTGATGACGTCATTCGAGTGATTCTGCCACATTGAAAACCACATACTCAAAAGCATGGTATGTCCGATGTTTGTGTTTTTTTTTTTCGTGATACCTTAGCGCTGAACTATCTATCCCGCGCAATCCTACAACTCAGCGCTATTTATGAACCTCACCGGGTGTTGGGCATGTGGTAAACATGTCAACTTGGCAATGTGTGACACACAGTTGCAGTAGTGTCATTTTTGCAAAGGTGTTTACCGGTGTCAGTGCTCTATCAAAGGTAGACTTCCAAGTGGATAGATGACATTACAGTAGCAGGAGGTGAAGAAAAAATTCGCAAGAATTTTCACGTGGTAAACAGTTTTTTTCCAAAGTTGAACATGAACCTCCGGACAAATGAAAAAAAAAAACAAGAAAAAAACTCCTTGTAATCACGCTCGTAGAGAGTGGCAGTTCAATTGTCAGAATTTTATTTGCTTTGTGTTATGATATGCAAGTGAAGGAGTTCTACTCGTATTAAGCAATTGGAGATTTTGCATCAAATTTTAATGCTGACCACATACGAGTATTCGACTGTCATCAGGTATTCCTTCGATCGTAAAATTGGAACGGGCTGAGCGAATGACTTTTGTTTAAGTTTTTTTTTTCGACGAACGGGTTTAACGTTTAAAATATTTTGCCACATCGTTTTTTTTTATGTATCAATAAGTTGTTACGCTCAATCTTTAATGACAGTTTTCTAAAACCATAGAAATGTTATGAAATTAGATTGAAACAGTAGATGTCCTAAATGACAGCCTTGTGGCACAATTACTTGAAACACTGAAAACTGCTGTCGTATGTGACAATGACCTACTAGTTGAAGGCCTTTTGGAAAAAAAAAAATGTCGATGTGGCATGTACCTTTGACCAAACACGCTTAACTTCGAAAAGCAAGCAGGAATATCGATAGATGTCATGTGAAAGAGAATAACTAGTCACTTAGAGCAACATGACAACTGGGAACCTATGAAGGACCGCAAAATTTAAGCAATCAAGATGATGAATCTCAGCAGGTTTCTTAGCTTAATATTGCTAATTAATTAATTAATTAAATCCTCCACTTTCGTAAAGAAGTAACTTCGTAGATTTTGTATTCTACTCTCGGAGTCTCTCGGAGTACTGGACGAGTCGTTATGGTGCAGAATCAGGGGTTCAGTATGGATGCAGTGCTCTAAAATGCGACTCCTGTCGCAACGACTGACCTAGGGTCCTATGTATTGCGCAAGTGTCCAGTTAGACCCAGCGTGCACTTGTTCGACAGGTGGCCTCTTTCCCCTTCTCAATGCTTCTTTTGATCAATCTTGAGGTCTTTATATTGGCACTAGATATTTCAAGTCGACACTCACCAGTATTTGCAACAACTTTATAGAGTTCGCTACTCACTTTACTTTCTAAATATTACAGTGGCGATGAACTGAAAACTTAAAGTTAAAAAAAAAAACATCGGCCATGTCCATAATAGGCACGGTACAGACTTTTGATTTTAATCATAATTAATGAAATGTGTTCAAATCACAATTGGAGCAATTTTGAATTGCCAGTGATATGATCGATGAAACAAAGAAGAAGGCGATCTTGTTAAATGCCATCAGAGTCGACTTATAATGGAGCTTTTAACAAATACAATATTTTAAGCCAACGGTCTCTGGTTTCATTGAGCGGCATTAATTGTATTCAGCGATTAAAGATAGTTAAATGAGTGGGCCGCCCGCGTGCGGACACTGGCGGTTTCCTGTGACTTTAAAAGTAAGCTTAATACACCAGTTAGGGCAAATTTGTGATGGGGCTAAACAGGGTACGGCAAAACACAAACTCTTTCTGGAGAGCGTGTCAAAATTGAGTTTCGATAAGGCGATTGAGTTAGCTAATGCGAGCGGAGTGTGTTAAAAAACCAATACTAGATCGATACAGTGGTAAAACAAGAGCCCAGCACATCGGCAGGGATTTACAGTATTGGTCACGCGAAGCAAAAATGCTATAAGGGATAAAAAACAAGAACACAGGAGCAGCATCAGCAATGGGGACAACAACAACAGAACACGTATGATTTAAGTTTGTTTAACTTATCTTCGAAGTTATGTACAAATTAACCAATTAATATAAAGGTTATGATGAGTACTCATAGTATTCCTATAATTATGAAAATAGATACGGGTGCTATTCGAGCAAAAGTGACAGAAAGAACATCGGTTTCGTGATCGAAGATATTGAAAGTTTGTACTCCAGGAATAACGTACAGAAGTCTTACCAACAGGTAAAAAGAACGTTTCAAGAAACCTGTAAAGATGTAGTAGAATCACAGTCGATGCTAAGAATATCGAAAAACTTCTTCCGCACTCTGTATAACGGCCACGAAGCCCAACATCCCGCCATCAGGCAGAATAAACCATTCAACCTAGACGATGATGAACCAAAACTTACGTCCATGTGACCAAAACGAAGTAAAACTAGTAATATCTAAACTTAAGTATAACAAAGCAGCTGGACCTGACAGCCTACCGGTCAAAACTGCTGGAAGTGATCTTGTGGAGAGCATACACTTATTCCCCAGATCTGGTTAGAAGGTTAGTAACGACCTTTAATATCATACTTGAAATAATTGTGCGGAGAAGACAAGCGAACACTGGAGACACAATCTTTCAAAAGTCTGTGCAACCACTAACGTACGCCAATTATATCAGCCTAATTGCCAGAACTCAGCGGTCTGTCACCGGTATGTTCACGAGTATTGAAGCAGTCAAAATGGGTTTAGCGGTAAATGTGGGTAAATGTGGATGGCCGTGGCTCAAGTGGTAGTGGACTGGCTTCCAAATCGGAAGGTTCGGTGTTCGAATCCCAGGATCACCCGAAAGACATAAACATTTTTTCAGCTAACGAAAATCAAGTATGATGAGCAGTTGACTAGAAATCAACAACAAGCCAACCTCCACTAATTTAATTTAGTGGGGGCTGACACCCCCATTTACTCGTATTTGGCTTAATGCAACTTAAAAACTAGGACTTAAAAACTAATAATAGTAAGGGTTAGGAAGTAAGGGAATGGTGGAGGAGATCAAATTTTAGACGACAAGTGCTCAGGTTAAAATCAAAATGGGGGAGGTTTGAGTTGACCTTACGAAGCATGCGGGAGATTGGTTCGTTAGAGCCATAAGAGGTGAGGTGGGTTGGGAAATAGAAGAGACGAGGACAGCGTAAATTACGAGGGTTAGTGTTGAAGGAAATGGAATTGTAAAGGGAAGCGCAGTCCACAGAACCGGAGAGCAGTCGATGAATAAATAGAATGTCAGCTAAGTCTCTGCGTTTTTCGAGGGTGTTCAGGTTAAGAAGTTTGAGGCGGTCGCGATAGGGAGGTAAGATAAATGGGTCACTCCAGGGTAGCCCACGAAGAGCAAACCGAAGAAAACGACGTTGAACGTTCTCGATTCGTTGAAAGGGGGACCATACTTGGCTGGCATATTCCAGGAGAGGCCGGACAAGGGTAATGTAAAGTGACGGTGTCACATAAGGGTTGCAAAATTCTTTAGACCAACGTTTGATAAAATCGAGCGATGAGTTGGCTTTAAGGATTATCTCATCAATATGCGAACGGAAGGATTGAACCTGTGGTACAGGTTGGTTATGCAGAAAATAAAGTCGAAAGGGGGATTGATTGGACTTACGAGACAAGTTCATATATTGGCATTTGGAGACATTAAGCTCAAAGCAATTTTTTCCACATCAAGTAGAAAACCTATCGAGGTCTTCTTGAAGGAGAATAGAGTCTTGGGGTGAAGAAATAGTTTTGGAGAACTTAGTGTCATCGGCGTAAATGGAGCAGTCTTTGATAATCTTCTCAAGATCATTTATAATTAAAATTAAAAAGAGGGGACCTAGATGGCTGCCTTGTGGGACACCAGAAGTGGCTAAAAACGGGGTTGAGAAGGCTGACCTAAAGCGAACGCTATAATAACGGTTCTCCAGATAAGAAGATATCCATTTTAATAATATGGGGACAAAACCGAGGGAAGACAATTTGAAAATGATCAGTTGATGTGATATTTTATCGAAGGCCTTAGCGAAATCGTTGCCATTTTCTAGGGCTGAAAGCGCAAGGGATACGAATTCAACTAAATTTGTAGTAGCTGATCTACCTTTTAGAAATCCGTGCTAACTGGGTGATATAAGTGACTTGCACTGTAAGCTTACAACTTCATATAAAAAACTTTCGAACAATTTAGGTATGTGAGAAAGCTTAGCAATGCGACGGTAGTTGGTAGGCTTCATTCTTTGATCCCTTTTTGTGAACCGGGGTTATGAAGGAGGTTTCCAAACTTGGTGAAATTCCCCTTGTGTGAGGGACAGATGAAAGAGGGAGGAAAGTGGGTGCGAAAGATTGGAGGCACAGTTTTTGAGAAATATTTCTAGGAGCCCATCTGGACCGGATACAAATTCATCATTGATTTTGTAACTTTCCTTCGATAAGGTTGGGATTAAAAGGTTAAGAGAGAGAGGGGCCAATGGAGAAATTGGGAATGTACTTGAAATGGATGGAGTCGGGTACAAAGAGGTTGTCTGCAAATGACTTTTTAAAAAAGTTTTCAAAAGAGTTGGCAATAATATGTGGGTCGGTCGATGATATATCATTGAACGAGAGAGAGGGGGGATAACAGTCTGATTTTCTTTTATAATTGACGAATTGATAAAATGTCTTAGGATCGTTGATAAGGTTGGTCTGCGCTGTGTCGAGAAAGCGCTGATAGAGGCAGTTATAGAACTGGGTGAATTGCAGATAAGTTCCAAGATAGTTAGAGTAGTCATAATCAGAATTGGTGAGAAGAAAAACTGTCCATAATTTGTTTCTGCTGTTTCGTAAAGAGCGAAGTCTTCTGTTGTACCATGGAGGGGAAATAGATGATGTTTATGCCGTGAAAAGGGGAAGTAAAGAGAAATGGAATTAAATATTTCACTGTAGAAAATGGAGACAGCATCAGATAAGGATAGGTTGGTAAAATCAAAAGAACATTTGCTAAGAAAGGTATTGATTTTGCGAAAATTAGCTCTATGGAAGTTGTAAGAAGAGATGGTAGTTGAAGAAGTAGGCGGGGATGGAGAGTTATGGAAAAAGTGATAGAAAAAGAGGGAGGGTGAAAGTTGTCGACGGTTGATAGGACAAAGGGGCAAAACGTTACTGTGGAGTTAATAGGATCACTAGTGAAAACAAGGTCTAGTTGCCTACCGATAGAATTAGGGACGCCACTTACTTGGCAGAGGCTTAAGTCTATGCTATCAAGGAAAAGACACTCCTTGGATGAACTGGCGTTTGACGCGGTAAAAATAAGAGATCATCCGATGGAATCCACTTTAGCAAGGGCAGATTAAAGTCATCAAAGATAAGGATATCGTCGATGGAATCACTTATGTCAATTAGTTGGTCAATTGCTTTAATAGCAAGGATGTAGGATTCAATAGCTTGAGCTGAGAGAATGTAGCAACACATAACATACACTGACCTGTTGGGAAGTGTTACTTTAATTGAAACAAAGTCAAGATTAACAGAAGAAGAGATAGCGATGAGAGAAGAGTTGAGGTTATTGTGAATGGCAATTAGGACACCTCTACGAGTATATGTAGAATCAACTTTAGGGATGGCAGGATCATTAAACATAGGGAGAGAGTGATCGTCATTTTGGAAAACATTATAAGAAGATGGAAATAGCTCCTGGCTCTTTATGTCAGGGATCAGATTGGTTTCTGTAAGAGCATAGACTTCGAAAGGGAGACCGTGTGATTTAGGCAAGACAGCACGAGTTTTAGAGCGCAAGCCTTTTACGTTTTGGTAGTAAAATGTAAGTGGTAGTTTGTTGCGTGGAGGAGTAGGGGAGTGTAGATGAGATGCAGGCAAACAAGGCAAGTTAGGAACGAAAAAATTTGTCGTGGTCAGCTCGACTGCGCTGAAGATGAGAAATTCTTTTAGAGTGTACATAGCTGCGGAAAGCAGCGAGGTCATCCACAACCTTTTGAGGAGGTGTGTGGTACCTTTTGTAAAGCTTTCTGAGACTAGTTATATCCATAGGAAGGCCTTCCTGTTAGATGGAGCCCATGACACTTGTTCATTGTTTGATCTTGGGAAATTCCAACCTTGATTACCCTTTAATTTTATGACTTCCTGTTGAGAAAATATGTACCTGTTCGCAGGTAGTAAATTTTTCCGGGTACAAAATTTCCAACAGGTATAAAGAGTGAAAATCGATTGCAAAATGTATGGCCTTTTCCTATTGATCGTCAGTGTATACCATCAACGAATAAGTCACAGTCGACAATAACTTCGAGGTAGTAAGGGGATTGGTCTACCTTGGCTCTGCATCAATTCTGCCAACAACACCTCAGCAGATATAAAACGAAGCGTCACTCTTGCCAATCGCTGTTTCTTTGGGCATTTGAGTAGTAGTAGGACTACACAATCTATATAAGATCCTGTTTTATAGCGCTGAAGCCTGGACTCTATCGAAATTGGATGAAGATATACTCGTATATTCGTTCCCGTTTGCGTTGACGAGCTGTTGAGCTGTAAGATCTATACGAGCTGTACAGCGACATCGGCTCAGTTAGAAAACTCTGCATCAATCACCTGAGATGGCTAGGACATGTAGAGCGAATGGACACCAATGCTCCTGGCCGCAAATTCTTCGAATCTAACAAAAACGAGCAACGCAGCAGAGGAATACCTCGCCTTAGAGGGCGCGCACAAATAGAAGGGGACCTCAAGCGCATCTGGAGGCGGTTAGCTGAGAATCGGGCTTGTTAATTGAGGCCCGAATTGACCGAACTGTAGTGCCACCTAAGTAATAGATACCAGCTTTACAGAGTCATATCTATGATAGTTGCGTCATTTCCCTCAATCTCGTCAACTTATGGACAATGAAGATGAAGCACATTCTCTATGCTCTGTAAACGTCGGAAGCAATCTTACTACGACCTTTGATGTCAAGACGATGTGCAACGACCAGGTAAAAAAAAATGCACAATTGCCGCCTAAGATGGTTGGAACATCTAAAGCAAGTGAACAGCAACACTTTACCCCGAAGAGTATTTGATTTCAACCCGGAGGACATCACAGAACCTCAACCAACTACGAGCGCACAACTGGTGGCAGTTGGCCAAAGTTCGAGCTAAGTGGAAGAGAACAATGGTAAATCGTAGATAAGTATTTACCCGTAGTGATATAGCCAAAACGTCGATTGAATGGAGCTTTTAATCAAGACGACCAACAACACCGATTTAAGGGTCCATACCCTGGATGTCAAGAAGGTCTGTCTAGTTATTTAAAACTATATGCCCGTGGTTGATTGGTATCGAAACAGTAGTTTCACCAGCAGAGACCTTTCAAGATTGTGGAGTCGTATATGAAAGTAAGTAAGACGTCTTTATTATCAACTACAATCATGACTTCTAAATAGCTGTGTTGATTAAAGGTTAAGACTTTGCTGTACAACCGATTGACGCAATTGGAAATCTACCAAATTTAATGGCATCTCATGAGTGATTACGAGTATATGAATAAGTAAAGAAAACTTTTCCAATTGTGTCTATAGGTACAATTGTAACTTGTATCTGCAACTTGATAATATAATAACGTAGTTTCATTTCAATTGTTTTCCTGTGTTACAGCTAATTAATCCAATTAAATTACTCCAATAAAACAAAAAGATTAACTGCAATTAACCATGTATACCATAAGTGTCTCAAAATAGACAACCCAACCCAACCCAAACCAGCTCAATATTTTTCGTATTTACTAAACTCTAGTCTGTACCTCGGTATGTCGTCGGTACGTGGCTAATCAAACAAACGGGCCAACCTTATCGCTTAGCGGGATCTTGTGGTGTGAAAATGTTTTTCCATCGTCATTATAATTGACGCAAACTAGCGTTTTATTAAGATTAAGCTCTTTATAAATCAATTCCGCAAATTGATAAAGATAAACATGTTATAGAACGCGTTACGTATTCGTATACGTATATACGAGTACATACCTATATACTGTTTGCTGTATGGCAATAAAATAAATTTATTTCATTCTCCGCGGTATTTCATTTCAGAGCTTCGTTCGCTTAAAAGCGCTACCGAGGGGATGGCATACTCTCTCTCTCGTGCGTTCAGTACGTTTGATAGTATAATACGTTTCTGTATCTTTTGTATCAAAAAGAGAAAACTTTGCAATGTGTAGTTTTTCATTTTGACTCAGATACGAGTACGAATATTTTTGCATATGCTACGAGTAGATACCCGTACTGTGCATTGCGGCAACCGCAACTTTACACTTCACTTACCTACTCTTAGATACTCGCGCTTCATAGTATTCTCGTCAGTATCATCATCCGTCAAAACAAAACAAAAAACAAAAAAAAAAGACAAAACGCGATTCACTCGAGGGTGTGTCGTCTCCAAAGTGGGTGTGTTTAATGTTTATCGAGAAAATAAGATACATACGAGTATTTAGCGATGCCTAGTAGCAGCCGCGTGTCACGTAACAAGTTCTCTTGACTCTGGATGCAGTCAACGGCAGATACCAACAAGAATAGACTTGGAATTTCTATTCACAACACGAATATTTGGATGGTAGTCAATAATACGAATATTTATTCAAGGTTAACTTAATTTTATCGAAAAGATATCTAATAATTTGCCTTTTCTTTACTATTTTTTGTGTAAAATGTTTTCGAAGAGTGAAAAGAGCGGTTTTATAGGCTGGAGTTAAATCCGTTTCTTTTAGACGTGTTTAACAAAACAATCCGTCAGGTATTTTCGGTTTTAACAATCACTATCAGCAGAGCTTTTAATTAAAAGCTAACGAATATAAAAACATAAATAAACAAACACATAAATGTACGTGTGCTTAGGTAGGGTATATGTCTTTTGATTTATGGTTTTGCGTATTTTTCAAAATACTAACTAGGTTAAGCACATCTTTACCCGTGTATACAGCAATACAATTTGACAAACAGATTCTACCATAGCTAAGTGATGAACTAATAGATATTTTTGGCGGTCTATATTTATGGTTATAAATAAACATATGTTTAGATAGCAGAGAATATTTAAGTGAAACTCAGAGACACCCAATTCAAAATCTATAAAAAATTACTTTGCTATAAAGGTGTTGTTTTCGATAGTAGATTATAGAATACAAGTAGACCGTAAAGAAAATAACTGCTCACGAGTTGTAGAATATAAACGCCAATTTAATGAAAGCAAAATAGTGCAAGAGTACGTCATCACAGAAATGGACGCATAAGAATCCACTACCCCGCCGGGCACTTCTTCCAGCACGGCATTGATTTCTCGGCGAATAAAAATATACCCCTCAGAGATCGACCATTTGCGGAGGCAAGCAATGTGATGCTTTTAGAAAATACAAGTAAATCACTTATAGTAAATCGCAAGGTCGGAACAATGAGCAGCAAAAGTTTCTAACTAAAAAACGTATGACGGCAACGTAAATTCCATATAATATTCGTATGCGTCGAAGAAACCAGGGCTTAGTACTTCCTTACAAACGAAAGCGTACAAAATGTATTATCATGGAACGGAACAAAATTAGAACTGAATTCCTCCTATCCCGACAGCTAAGTCCTAAGATGAGATCGTAAGCGACCAATTAATAGCCATAATACTGATAATTTAGCACGAAATTTGGAATTTTCGTAGCACATGCGCACCGCAAAAAGGCAGCAAGCAAAAATAAATATATCAAGGTATTCGTCGATGGAGGTTTAATCGGACACGTCGAGGAATCAAATTATGAATACGAAGGCTGCCGAAAAAGACTGTTTTCGAAACTTAGTCGGAGAAGATATGCTAAGCTCATGCAAATCATGCGGACTTACTAAACTAAAAACGCTATTTATTAATCAGTGCGTGGCACCATCTATTGTAAATAAAAGAGAAACTATAAAGAGAAGAGAAGAAGCTAAAAAAAATTGGATCAACCCCACATCACTCGAGAAAATAAATAAGCAAAATTTGAGTACGAAAAGAGGCCAGACCTAAGAACTAAATTTGCGAGAATGGTTCTTAAGTACCACAACGCAAGAGGAAGAACTAAGTGCGCAAGGTACCACTTCGATCAAAAAGTTACCACCTGTGGTCCTCCAATTGTTCCGATTTGAGTTCTGTTTTTTTTTGTTAAGTTGGTAAATCTGTTATTGACATTCCCTCTAAATCTTAGCGTCATAGCTTGACATTTGCAAAAGTTACGTAGCCAATAGTACGGATTTAATAGTGCGCGAACGTTGGAAATGTTTGAAAAGTGTATCGGCAACGATACTCTAAAGAAAACGGTCGTTTACCAGTGGCACGACCGGTTCAAAAGTGGTCGTGAGTCAATCAGTCAAAAAATTTTGGTCAATAACCGCAAATTGCAAATTAGCCATCAGAGCGATAGCGGAGGACTTGAAAATTGCCTATGGATTCGTCCAAAACATTTTGGTTAATGATTTGAGTTTCCGTCGTGTAGCAGCAAAGTTGGTGCCAAAAGACCTCAATTTCATGCAAAAAAGAGACCGTGTTGATGTCGCAAAACAGATGATTTGCGAGGCTGAATCCGATCCCACATTCATCAAAAGGATCATTACTTGAGACGAGACGTGGGTTTATGGGTACGACACGCAATCCAGACATCAGGCAAGTGAATGGCGTTCACCAAATGAGTCGAGACCAAAAAAAACATGTCGTTTTCAGTCAAAATGCTCACGGTTTTCATGGATTACAACGGTGTAGGCAGAATTTTTGCCAGAAGGCCAGAGAGTAAACAAAGAGTATTATTTGGACGTTAAGAGACCAGAATTGTGGGCAGAAAACTAGTGGATTTTGCACCAAGATAACGCACCGTCGCACAGTGCCATCATTATTCGTAATTTTTTTACGAAAAATGCAACAAATACCATCCAACAGCCACCGAATTCACCTGATTTGGCTCCCTGTGACTTCTTTCTGTTCAATCGAGTTAAAAAACCACTACGGGGAACGCGTTTCAGCAGCCGAGAGGAAGTAATGGAAAAATCGCAGGAAGCACTGATGGACATACCGAAAACCGAATATAAAAAGTGTTTCGAGGATTGGATCAAACGCTGGCATAAGTGTGTTGCAGTCGATGGGGATTACTTTGAAGGTCACAATATATATTTAGATGAATAAACTTGTATTCTTAATTTTCTGAATAAATTCCGGGAGCTATTTGATCAAGGTGGTATGTGGAACAACTTTGACAACTTGAAGTTTGCGAATTCTGTGGTAATGGAATGACATGGGATTTCTCGTTCCACTGTATAAAAGCAAGGCGTCACGAAAATTACAACCGGTATGTGTTCCTGAAACTAATATTGCATATTATGAAAATATACGAATGCAGTCTCCATTGCAAACAATGCGGCTTTGTAAGAGACAGATCGACATACGAAACGATTTAAATATTTCGGATAACGCATAACGCATCGCGACAATACAAGAACGGATTCCATAGAATTGTCAGAGATCTTTCATGGACTGCGCTAAGATGTATGAAAATATCCCTGAGATGTATATAAGATATGTATATGAAAAATAAATGCAAGGCGAGAATAAAACGAGATTTCGAAATTAAAGTTGGAGAACACCAAGGCGGTGTACAAAGTCCGTTGCTTTTTAACTTTGTGTATGATTTTTTCATTGATTTTTGTTGACGAATCCGCAAGGTTTTTTTTTTTCTTTTTGTCGTTGATGTGCTATAAGCAACAGTGTTTAAGCCTTTCAGATAACTCTTGATAATTGTATAAAAGCGCTAGAGGACGTGGGGTGGCCTAACTGGGGTTACATGAGTTTGGAAATGTTAAAAAGTCCTTTTTTCTTTATCTAATAGTACAACATATAAAGAATATTTTCCGCACGTTTCAAGTAAATCGGGGTAAAACTCTAGGAGAGAGAGAGAGAGACATTGGAAATTCATTTCAGTAGGCGCTGTTTAGCTATTACTTTGGCGGTTGTTCTTGCTTTCTAAGCGTCGAGCTACCTTTATATGTGAGACTTGGAAGACACAACTAGATACGGCAGAGTTGTGGATCATTTAGAAAAAAAAAAAAACCAATGGACTTCCAATAACCAAGGACCAGCTGGTAATATGGAAGTTTCATTAAAACTCTATTTTTGAAGTCGTTGGACACGATTTCTCAAAACCTAATCTGCCGATCTTTTTGAAATTTTGCACACTTCTTCTAGATGGGGTTGTCTAGTGATTGGACGAAGGATTTGTTTTTTCTTTGACTACAACTTATTTTACAATGCAATATGTGGTATAGATCTGATTCAAATTAGATTTTTTTTTTAAATCCTTAGTTCAGTCTTGAACTACGAGTATACTTACCTGCTAATAGAAAATATTCGGTTTTTTGATTTATACTTTTTTGATTGATACTTCTTCTAAGGATCTAAGGAAACCAGGTTGCATGCACAGAATTTTAAATTTTTATAAGGAAAATTTTACAAAATATTGTTAAAATGTTGTTCGTTCATATGGTTAAAACGTTGAATAAAATAATTCTTTTATTAAATTAAAAAAAAAAATCGTGAAAATTTGCTTTGTTTTAACCTTTGAAACCCATGTAACTTAAAAACATGACAGTCGTTCGTCCAGCATATGTTAAACATCGCAATTTTTTGACAATGTATGAAGAGTATAACGGAAGGATAGCAACGGAACTGAAAACGTTCCGAATGTCTCCACAATAAGAAAACGATAATGGAAAAACTTCACACTGCATTAATTGGCTTTGCAAAGTCGTCAAAGAAAATCGGAAAATCCGGTGTAAGAAACTCTCCGCCCTACTAACTAGGTGATCCAAAATAGAGCGGATCCCGCAAACGGGACAGACGCAATGCAGATGCACGGGAGAAATACAGATTATTAGATGTAATCGTAAGCGTCAGCATCTTCAAGATTAACCTTTCCATTTCATCCAAATTTTAAGTGCAATGTTCAAATATATATTTTTACTGAATAGTGTTTTTTTTTATTTACCCACGTATGTAGGTTTCACTTCATATTAGATGGCCAAGGATCGTGCTATCTAGAGACGTATATCGGTTGAGTCTAAAATCAATCTCCATTATCTTGATCGGGCGTTTCTTATGCTCAAACGTTTTCCGCTTTCTTTTTGCTCTTAAAGCGTACCAACCGCCCTAGATCCACTAATCTTCAGGCGTTGACGAGATACGCGATCGGAAAAAGTTCTGGAGCTTCAAGATTAAATTTCCTCATAGTATTTCTCCGTTGTTATGGCACCTGATTAACCAATTCTGGCCGTTTTTTTGTCTTTTTGATTACTTCCTCCGGTTTCATTAATTTTTGACAGTTAACATCTGAATTGATCGTTTTGTTCCATGGAAGCACGAAATCTTTATAATCCCACTAAATTGACAACATAACCTTCTTTTGGTCGATTTCAGTTTTCAAAGTGGTTTGCCCTGATTTATCACGCTTAGACCATGATCGTGATAATTTGATTCAATTATGACTTTCATTTAGTCATCATCAACTTTAGTTGGTCTATAAGAACGTTGATCATTGTTTAAGTGAAAAATCTCCCGAAAGGAATTTCTTAAACAAATTCTGACATCCGTTCCATGAGCCTCACATATCTCTTTATGACCCTCAGTAGCGTTCCTGCCTTTACGGAAATAAAAAAGTAAAATATGTCGAAAATTAACATTTAAGCTTAGAGTGACAGCTATCAAATGTCAAAAGAAAAAAAATGCTACCATTGACAGAAGCGAGTGTCAACAAACGCAACGCAATCTATCATACTTGTAAAAACGGAAATTGCTTTTTTGCTTATCCAATATGTAGTTCTTGTATATATCACAGGTTTCATCCTCATTTGACTAGCCCATCTCATCTAACTTCATAGACGACAATGATGACAATGATATGCTGAATGTGCTCTTTTTTAGGTCTAACTGTGCAGATTCGAAAGTCATTATGCTTTTTTCGTTTTGCAGTTAACAGGTAGTTAACCTCACACAAGACTCGAAGCACTATTTAAAGATATGGTCCCGCTGACTCATTAAGAGTTCATATAGGGAATTCGCCATGCTGACCCTTCACCTTCTCAACACTCGCGAATATAACTTTGTTGAGTCCAGTTCGACCGGATGAGACCAGTACTCGATGCTTACAACGAAGAGATAAAATAAGCACAATACTACGCTTCGACAGGTTAACACTGCCTGAACAAAACGATACCTTAGCAAAAATTTAAATTTGACATCTTAACGTCGTCGCGTTTACAATCGTGGATCATAGAACTGAAGTTGCACTTTAAAAGTAGAAAAGTAAATAAAACCCTTACTCACATTACAGATGGAGTAGGACAGCACTTCACAATCAAGTACGACAAGTGTAAAGTATACATAATATAACTTGTGCAGAACCAATTGAAAAAGACGTTAAGAACGATTATGGTACATGGCCCATATGAAATTATTCAATCTGCTCCACTTGACGGCACTTTCGATTAAGCACCGGTAATAATAGGATTCGTGCTTGAATGATTTACGCCTCAACCAGTTTGGACAAGTAATGACAAATTTGACAGCTGTCAAATTTGAAGGTCATAGTAACTAATTTCAGGCAAATCAACATGGTGTTGACCCAACCCAAGCAGATTATTAATTAGTGGACTCCAATTTCGAACGGAAAATCATCTTCAGTTACGAGGCCCATTTTTGAATGAGTGGCTATGTCAACAAGCAAAATTTATGGAATCCACATAAGATCCATCAAAAGTCACTGTTTGGTGTGGATTTTGGTCCGGCGGGGTCCAAATTTTTTGTAGCCTAAATTGAAAGATACAGATCTTAATGGCCTGTAGTTCCAAAAAGACAGCGTTACATGCCATACAGCGCATGCAACCATGCATCTTCTTCACGACAAATTCAACGGCACGGTTATCTCACAACTGGCCACCAAAATCGTGTAATTTAACGCCATCAGACTCTTTCTTTCGCCGCAGACTATTGATGCCTTAAAAGTCAACATATCCAATGCCATCAATAATATCGAGCCCGATAGTCATCGAAAGTTGGCGGCCATTTGGGCTTATCATAATCGATACGTAGTGTAATCGAGTACTCTTTGAAATAAAAAAAAAATTAATGACATCTCATACACAATTTGTTTTATATAAATTTGAAGTTCGGGCGCGTTTAATGGAAAACCTTGGACAGATATCATCATTAGATAACCCTAACTCGTCTGAAGGGTACCAGTGAAAACGGTGAATTGAGACGGTAACTGGATCTTGTATCTTTAGCATACTCAGAATGCAAAGTTTTATCAATACTTCACAGCTAATACGAGGCGCTAAAAAACCTCAGATTTTTGATATTTAAAAAAAAAAGTAATCCAATCTTTTCAGAGCTAGAAACCGGGATGTAGGCGTCCGCTTGTCACCTTAAAACTTATTTCGCGATTCATTAAATCTCTTCCATAACGTCACACCAGTCTAATTTCCAATATTTGCCAATCCATACATGCAAAGCTCGTCAGTTATTCCTGAGCTCGGTCAGGAAAATATCTGCGCGTGGTTTTCATTTATTTATTAACAAATTTAATCAGGAACAACGGCTATGAAAAAAAAAACAGAGAAACAAAAACCCGTACAATAAATTCAGAGGGCGTGTAGTGTGGGTGTGTTTGTTTAGAACGCCTGTAAACAGGCACAAGTATTCCTGTCATTGTGGGAAGGTTACTGATAAAAAAGGTCACCCAATGCAATGTGTACTGCAACTATTGTATTATGCCTACGGTTTAATTATATTTGAAGATAAGCGGTGATAATTTGTGATGTTTGTTTCATCTGTGACAGTAACTAAAGTCGGTTGGACATTTTTCCTCAATTTTTTCTCATGGACGTTAAAGATATTGTTTGACAATGGAATTTCACCAGAACTGTGCACTTGATATCTCCAATGCTGCCCACAAGTCCCTATTCGGTCACTGCACTGGAATTAATTACTATATGGGCACCCAGATTGAACGTGCCTGAGCGAAGATAACTCTAAAAGTACAAACAGATTGGAAATATGAAAAACAGAGATAAGGCGGAATCGTAAGCGTTATCTTACGCCATAATATTAAATGTTATATCAACTAATCTTATCAGAACTTAATTCAAAACAAGTTGTTAATAGTTGGGCGTATAATATCTATATAAGCCTTTCAATGCCGGGCATTTGTTTTTATTTCAAAATACATTAGAGTTGCCAGGCTGCACTTGAACTAGGTTTTAACAACTAGCAGTTTAGCTCAAAGACTCAGAAGTGTTCTTATGACCAATCCTGCAAAATTGGGTCAAGAGCTACTTAATTGTCTCCACATGTTGGGGCCCTACTATATGCGAAGCAAGTATTGCAAAAGGATTCTTGAAGCGACCATCACTTCTTATTCATCGACGTTTAGCTTCATTTCAAAAACAACCTTAACAAGAGAGTGAAGCGGTGTTGTAAAGGAGACAATATGATTAGGACTGAAGATGTCTTAGCAGCGAAGTACGAGTACCTCAGGCAATTGTACGATATCAAACAGAAAATTACAGAGAAGAAACAGATGTGCCCAATTAAAAGCAAACCAGGCAGGCTCTTGACTTTAGATTAGAGCACTTTAGGGAAATTCTGAATTCTTCAGAACCTGCAACTAACAGATTTCATACTCAAATTCTGCAGAAGACCTTAACGGCAGACTTTGCCCCAGACCCATTTGATCGTTTAAATTTCGGATTCTATTAAATATCAAAACAAAAACTAATCCGTTCTTGAGAAGTTTAGCCCTGTAATTCTGAAAACTATCTCCCAAACAGCCAGCCCAGAGCTAGAAAGATAAACATGAGCCAGAAGTGCAAAACGGGAGACCTTTCGCAATGTAAAAACTACAGAGGCATCATGCTGCTTTCGGTTCCCTCTAAGGTGCTTATAAGAATTATGGTTTAGGGATTTTTTTTTAAAGAAAAACGTCCTTACTGGTCTGATGTAAGCAATCTTAGGATAATGATTAAGCATTCGATTGATTGACCTATGGATTTGCTGCTGTTTTTCGTGGACTATCTGCGATTTCTTTCCCGCATTGCCCAAAGCAAAGTTGCCTATTTCTAACCATCCAACCAACCATGTAGATCAAGTACACAAAGGAATCCGAACCACACTTGAGGATTGCCCGGAAGATATGTCCTACATACACCTACGTGTACATTACACGCGATATTTTGTATGGGAAGGCCAAAACATATGTCATTTTTTGAACAAATAAAATCCCAGCGCTTTCAAATCATCCCAATGTTAATAGTTAAAATTGAAAATTAAGCGCTGATACCGATGTCAAAAAAACACATCTCACGGGTCAGGTAGGGTAAGCAGCCATTGATGTACGAGGGTTGTCCCAGATTTACCCGACCTGACGTATAGATGGCGGTTGTTGTTTAAAAACAATGACAATTGGAGAAAGTACCAACCTTATAAGGCTTAAATTTGAAGTTTGACGACGCTATGTTGTTTAGTATTTGTTTGACAGCCATCGATAGTGAACGCTCTCAATGAATTTTTAAATGTGGAAGTTAAGCAAGGCCGTACGAATTGCCAAAACAAACGTCTCAGAGGTCGATCAAATGAGGTGAATTCACAAGAAATGTTGAAAATAACCCGTCGTGAACCAGCAGATATGGTACGCATTTCAAAAAGCGCTATACATCGCATGTTTACTGAAAAATTGGACATGAGAAAGCTATGCGAAAAATGGGTGCCGCATTTACTCACAGTGGAACAAAAACTGCGTCGGGAGGATGTTTCAGTCGAGTGTTTAGCGAAGTTTCACAGCAATAAAGCCGAGTTTTTGCGTCGTTGGCTCATAGCCATTGATGAAACATAGGTCCATCACTTCACGTCAGAGACGGAATAACCGCCAAAACAATGGATTCAAAGGGGAGAATCGGCTCCAAAGAAGGCGAAGACAGTTCCACCTGCAGGCAAGGTAATGGCGTCAGTTTTTTGGGATGTGCGTGGGATAATTTTAATTGATAGTCTTTAGAAAGGAAAAACAATCTACGCCGTGAATTATGCAAACTTATTGCAGCGTTTGAAAGATGAAATCGAGGAAAAAAGTTTTGTTTCATCAAGACAATGCACCAGTTCACTCATCCGTCATCGCGATTGCCAAAATTAATGAGTTAAAGTTCGAATTGCTTCCTCATGCACCCTCAGATTATTTTCCATTTCCGAACTTGAAAAAATGGATCGGTGATAAAGATTTGCCAACAGTAAAGAGGTGGAGTCTGCAGTTGATGACTATTTTAAGGAGCTCGATGATTCTCACTATAAACAGGGTATCGAAACTATTGAACATACATCGCTGGGAAAATCGTATTGAGCTAAAAGAAGACTACGTAGAGAAATAATGATACTTTTTCCTAAATTGTTTGTGTTTTCTTTGTTAGGTCGGGTACTTCTGGGACTACCCTCGTACATCTTCTGTGCTTCTATATCCGCATTAAGTAGAGTTGGTGTTAGCTGTTCTTTTTTGTCCCTTTTTGCTCTTATTATTTTTTCCTTGCAATGCACAGTTGTTCAACCGTATGTCATAGGGCCGTAATACCGATGTTGCAAATATGATGTTATTTTGCCGTTAGAGGAAACATAAAAAAACCCTTCTATTATTGTATAAAAAACATTGCAATTACAAACACGACACAGTTAATTTTGTGCACCGGAAGTGGTAACACTGATTAGTGCTCATTCGTTTATTTGTTCACATAAATTGGTGTTGTTTTTAAAGTGTGCTTTTTCCGAGAAATTTATTGTGTGTGATATAATTGTGCAATGGCTATTCAAATTGAAGGTATTTACGATATTTTTAAAGTAATTGTGTTTTCCTAAACAATGCCACTATTCATAACTAGCTCCGTCAAAACACACCTTCGACTTTTTTTGTTTTTAACCATTTTCCATATTCAACTAAGCTTTTACTTATGAAGGCACGAATCCCCATAAATGAGTCATATATCAATATAATCTATTATTTTCCTAGTTTTAATAACCGCAAAGTCTAGGTGTTCTGAGGGTTGTTACAGGTCATTGAGGAGACTAGGTCCAGTACTAGAAAAAATTTTTTTTTTAATTTTTTGTGTTTTTCTTTTGCAAGTAAGTACAACCATTACGTGTTCTTTTCCCCGAATGCTTGTTTTAAATACGTTCATAGCTTCAAAAAATAAAGAAAATGAAGCAGAAAGGTTTCGGGAAGTGTTTGGATCCCTTGCGAATTATTTACCGGATGCTGAAAATATCCAGACTGATTGCTTGAGAAATCTCCTTTTGAATCTCTGTAAACGGTTTGCCGCATATTGGAAGCAATTTAGGAGATCAAAAGCTAAGCTAGTGGCCAAATACGAAAGCTGGTTAAATGAGACCGAAGTTTGCATACTTAAAGTATCTGATGGAGAAGTATGTGGAAACTACAACGACGAGCAAAAGGGATCTCTTCAATCTGCAAGTGGAACGCGATACAGGAAGGAGTTTGGAGACTGCAGCAAGAGGTCGAAACGTCACAGATTAGCAGTTTTACCACAGATGGACCATTCCGCTGTAACTAATTTACTTAGCAGTTCAAATCAATCAGAAAGTTCTTTGGAATTTAGCACGGATGAAGTTGTTTCATTTACTAATGAAGCTAAGCTTACTAAAAACCAATATTTATTATTAAGAGAAGTGATTCATTCTAAAATACCAAATGTTTTTCCGTCCTATCGTAAAGTGCTGGAAGCCAAAAAACGTTACTATCCAACTGATAATCGCGTGACAGAATCTTCTGCTGAAATCAATTTGTAATCATTGTTAGACCATACATCAAGTCGCATTGTTGAATCTCAAAAAGCTGTGTTTGAAAGTCTTCACGAACCTAAAGATGACTTAGTTTTAATTGGTAAATGGGGTTTTGATGGCAGCACAGGCAGCACATAGTGAATATAAGCAGAAATTTTCAGTTTCAACTATCGAAAATTCGAGTTTATTTGTCACTTCAACTTGTTTATAAACCAAATAGCTGTGATGAATCAATCATTTGGAAAAACCCACGCCCTTCCTCTACTAGGTGGTGCAGACCAATTCGTTTTCAATTTACAAAAGAAATAAAGGAAGTCACCTTGCAAGAAGATGGTTATTTCAAAAGCCAAATTAACCAGTTAGTCCCTACTTCAGTGCTTATTAGTGGCCACGAAATTAAAATCACCCATTCCTTATAATTGACGATGGTAGATGGTAAAGTTTGTTCAGCACTTAGCGACTTATCTACGAGTAGGTGTTACATTTGTGGTACAACACCAAAAGAGATGAACGATTTAAAAATATGCTTAAAAGAGGTTCCTGATACTAGTAAATTTGAGTTTGGCTTATCTCCTCTGCATTCATACATTATATTTTATTCATGTTTCTTATCGAATTAATTTTAAAAAGTAGCAAGCGCATTCTGCAAAAGATAAAGCTAGTCTTGCTCAGAGAAAAGAGCTAGTTCCACAGCAGTTTAGGGAAAAATTAGGTTTAATTGTAGACAAACCTCGAAGTGGCACATCCAATGATGGAAACACAGCACGTACATTTTTCCATAATTCTGATATTTCATCTGAAATAACAGGTATTAGAAAAGATCTTATTGACAGATGGCAATGTAGAGCCTTTCTTCTGGTTATAAAATAAATTCAGAAAAATTTAAGAATTATGCTTTTGATACTGCCAAGACGCTTGTGGAGAAATACCCTTGGTATAACTTACCTTCATCAATACATAAAGTATTGAGTCACGGAACAGAAGTGATAGATAGTTCTTTATTATCTATTGGTGAATTATCTGAAGAGGCCGCTGAGTCTTGTAATAAATTAGTCTAACTATTCAGACGTGATAATACTAGGAAACATTCCCTAGATGTTACTAACATGGATTTCTTGCACAGGCTTCTTCTTAATTCGGATCCACTTATTTCTAGTTTAAGACAATTGCAGTATAAAAAGAAGTCTGCGTTAGTAAAAGAAGTGTTGGATTTATTAAGTTTTTGAGCTGTATTGTAACTTGTAACTATATTACTTGACATTTTTAATACTATGTAAATAGCACTTGTTTCATGTAAAATACTACGTTTTGATAAGATAAACAAAACTAATTTTATTGTTATTATAACCCGATTTTTTTGTGAGATTATGTTTTTTATATATGATGAATATTTTATGCATGAATATACTTTGTCAAAAAAATAGCTTTTTTGTCAAAATGATATGATTTCATTGTAAATCTGCCCAAAAAACCCTATGACCGCTCTTCTTTGGTACCTGAACCACTGTGCAATGGTGGGTTACAAATCGTACACAAAGAATATTGTAGGCCGTTACTCTGTGTGTTTTGACGATGTTTCATTTTTGTTTTTGTGTAATAATAGTCGGTGGCTCTTTTCGTTATGCCGGAAAGTTTTAGCACCAAGCCGGCAGTGGATGTACTGCTATTTTAGTTAGGAACATTAGGGGTATTCACGCTTCGGTGAATCTGGTCTTGTATCGTTGTAAAAGTGTATAATTTTCTTACAATACAAAAAAAAATACACTGGCTGTCATATTGTAACACTTTTACACTTTAGCAATGCTCCAACCTTATTGTTACGGAGAGCAGAGCTGTAAGAGAATGCAATCATTTTATCATTTAACTCATTTGACTTCACGTGTTTTAATTCAATGACTTCAATAATGACTTAAATTTTAGCAATCATTTTTTGTATTCATAATTTTGAAGTCAAAATGAATACAATCATTTTGAATGCTCTCCATTCATTGAAGTCACCTTGAAGTCACTAGCATTCATTGCATTCACTT
Organism: Volucella bombylans; assembly: GCA_949129095.1. Lineage (NCBI taxonomy): Eukaryota > Metazoa > Arthropoda > Insecta > Diptera > Syrphidae > Volucella > Volucella bombylans. The sequence continues at coordinate 102,408,288 of OX422144.1, read as the reverse complement.
GAAGTCTTTGAAATCTTTGAAGTCATCTGAAGCCATTGGTGTCTTTGAAGTCTTTTAATTTACTAATTGAAAATAATAATGAATAAAAATAAAAGAGAACAAACGTTTTCATTGTATTCATGGTCTGTTCAATTTCAGTTCAGTTTTAAAGCATTTTATTTTCTTAATCATTAACTCTTACATACTAACAAAAAATGCTTAAATGCTAGCTTAAAATTACTTAACAATCTTATACTAACTTACTGGCCCCACACAGGCACTCTAAGCTACTCTAAATTCTTATAACTATGTCTTTCGACTTCATTTACATTTTATTTATAAATATTTATTTTCTATACCTAAAGCTAAGAAAAAACAATTTGTAAACAAAAAACTTAGCATATGGACATTTTTTTTTTATTTTTTATAAAAACTTAATATCTAACTTAAAATAAACCTGAGCCTACTTAACCTACATACACAATACGCACATACACACACATAGACATTATACACAATTATATACATATATTAGTATATACATTTGTATATACTAATACATGTATATATTTCTTAAATGCTAACCTAAACCTATGTAAGCTGGCCATCGCTATTTATAGAGCAAACAGATTGGTCAACTCTGCCTCAGTGAGGCTGATCAGTAATTGATGGAAACGACGACGAGACATCTTCTCCATCATTCAACCACCAGAAATGCTGGTGCTGCCGAACGACATCCCTCTTATCGCGATTCCCCACCGCCCTACTGAACCTGAGACGATCCACACTGCGATGTGCGACGTCTCTGTTGTAGTTGAGTCGCCTGTACCCAGCTGTCCGAGCGACATGGAAGATTAATGGGACCGCTGATATATCCTGGATCAACCCTTTCTGATCAAGGTAGAAGAATGCTTCCGGTGGAACGAAGCCGTCAGAGCGCACATTCTCATGGTAAAGGTAATTGGGTTAGTAAGCCCCAGATATCAGGTTATTCGTCGAGGTCATTGCTCTTGCAATGTGCCTTCGAGTCAGCTTAATTACGAAGTTGTCCACTCGTATTAGGTTCGCCCTATTGTAAAGGAGCTCATTAGGATAAAATTTTTTGTACTCTGACTCTGGTGTTCTGTACAAGCGAAGGCAAGCCCTCTCAAACACCCGAATCTTTTCCATTAAGCGTGCTTGTACATTGAACCACACGGGACAGCCAAATACCAGCATGGGCCTGATAAGGGCCATGTAGCAGATTACCTTTACCCTCGCATCGAGTTGGCTGCTATAAAACAGTCTCTGTGTAAGGGCAAAAGCGCCTTTAGCTCTGGCCAGAGCAGCATCTACATTTTTGCCAAAATACAGAAACTGATCTAGCCAGATTCCAAGGTATCTGACTACATTTCGACAGGCAAGAGGCTGCCCGTGTTGTCTAGTGATCGAGAACTTACGCCAATTTTTTCTGGTATCCCTAGAGGCTCCAGACAACGGCGTCCTAAAGAGAATGGTTTCCGACTTCTGAAAGTTGATTTTCAACTTCCAGTCATTGCAAAATCGTCTTATCTTATCGAAGTCACGCTGCAAGAGAGTATTAATGACCTCGATTTTTGGACCTGTTCTGTACGCTACCAAATCGTCTGCGTATGCAATAGTATGGGGAAGTGAACCTATCAAGTCGCTTGTATAAATGTTGAATAGGATCGGCGAATTGACCGCGCCTTGCTGAAGACCATTTTTAATTTGAAATATTCCAACAGAAGTCACATCACCATTTTTCACGATGAACTGTCTGTTGGTTAGCATATTATAAAGAATGTACAATAGTGGTTTACTGATCCCCAGCCCAGTCAGCTTATAGAAAAGACCCTCTAACCATACGGTGTCGAAGGCCTTCTCCAAGTCAACAAGGCAGGCACCAGTGCATTGTTTTTTGCCTTTATTCCATTGGATATCGGACACCAGTTTAGACGCGGCATGTGAGATATCATGTCCCGCCTTAAAACCGAATTGATTATCCGGAACTATATGTTTGTCCTCAACCCACCTAGACAGAGCTCTATTGATTACTTTTTCAAAAACCTTACTGATATTCGGAAGGAGACTTATCGACCGGAGATTCGCCGGATTGGATATATCCTTCCCCTTTTTGGGGATAGGTTGAACCACCGCCGTTTTCCAATGCGCTGGATAATGTGCATTATTCATTGCATTATTAAACAGGGTGGTGTAAATGTCCACCGCTTCTAGAGGAAGATGTCGAAGCACGATGTTCGGAATACCATCGGTCCCCACTGATTTCTTAGCCCTGATTGTGTCGAAGATCTCATGGAGTTCGTCCTTCGAAATGAATGGGGGTAGGTCACCCTCTCTGGCATTGTATACATATATGAAAGCAATCCATTTTATCAATTTCCTTTTATCAATACTTTGCACATATTTACATATGTATGTATCTATGTAAATCCATGTACATACTACATATGAATCCAGCAATAATTATAAAAAAGGAAATACAAATAAAAGATACAGAATAGATAAGACTTAAAACTATAATATTATAAAACATAACAATAACTTAAATATTCTTTTCTATTATTATTAAAAAAAAATATTTTATTATTTAATTTCTTCTTAAGACAATTTTAAATGTACATAATGTGCAGATGAGCTTACAATAGGTACAGATTACTGTACGTATTAAAACGAATATTTAAAAATGCAAATCGTTGATGTTATTAACTTTTACGAGCAGCAATTCCTGAAAATTGCTGTCTGAAAGAGATCCACGTCGAGGTATATTCATTAAACCAGCAAATGAAAAAAGACGCTCTACGGCGGCTGAAGATGGTAAATTGTACCTGAGATATGTTTTTTTAATTGTTGGGTATTGATTCTCAGCCGAGTGATTCGTAGTACTCGTACTGCATATTTGCAAAGACTTATCTGCAAAGATATATAACATATAATGTCCTTCTTCAAAATAATAATTTTATCAAAATGTAATTTCTAGCTGGGAAAGAGAAGTCAAAAAAAGAGCAGTGAGTTGCTACGTCTTGTATAATATTTTTTTGCGGTGAATCAGAGTTGACGTTGCACTCGGTCTGTATTGCATTCTTCACCAATTTGGTTATTTCCGTTAGATTTGTATCATTATAGCAAGAATTGAGTGCAGATGTCCATTTTAGCTTTACGGTCGGGCAGAGCACAGATGCCACAATAACATCATTGACTTCTGGTGTTAAATCAAAGTGATGCTGAATTCTTTTTATTAGAGATTCCTCTAGCAATTTAACTATCTCCAATGAAAGCGTTTTAAGAGGACTATTGAGGTGCAACTATCAGTATTTATTCCTAACTGTAGCCAAAGTTGGAAATAAGTAGATATAAACCATGCCACTCTCTCCCTGCAGAAAATCCAGTGCTTCAGCAATTGGTTTTACTAAGTGAACATAGTTCTGAAGGTATTAAATGTCAGCATCGTAAAACTTCTGCACTTCTAGTCTGTTGTCCTTATGAGTAAGTATATCCTTAATTGATTCGTAAAGAGAGTTCCACCTTGTGATAACTGGATACTTAGCTGTGAGCCCACAATAGCAATCATCTGCTCCGAACTCTTTGGCCTGTTTACTTTGCACCACAAGTTTGTGCATTTTTGAATAGTCTTTTATAAAATAATTTTATTGTATTACGATTAAATCAGTATTAAAGTAAGTGACGGTAGGTACTACGTACAATAAATAATCTCATAGTTTCAACAAAAAGAAAATATAATACTAATCATTTTAAGAACTTTTACGCCCGATTTCTTCACAGTAAGAATACAAATTAAACTTACGAGTATTAACCTAAAAACATGCTTTTAATGTCATACTGTATGTAAACTCTTCGTCCTATTCGGACTCCAACACTGGAGAGCGAGTATCGGAACCAAATACACCTGAGTTTCAAACCACCACAAAAAAAAAAAAAACAATTTTTCCTTTCTCCTCCTTCTACCTTTCCGCCCGCGCCCAGGCAACAGTAAAAGGGTATCTAACCCCATAGGCGCGCGTAAATTATAAAAAAAAAAAAGTAAATACTATGAGATTATTCCCTATAAGCCCCTAGTACCTACTTACATCACACTCGAAGTTGTACTTACATTCTTATGCTTCTCGTAGTTAGAAAGGTTTTGCTTTAAAATGCGCATAACATCCGTTGACCTAAGCAAATTTAGTGTGTGTGTGGCGCATTTAATATGTTTTGGCAGGTTTCGAAGAGGTTGTTTTGAAACTGAATATCTTCGTTGTGTGAAGATTTTCCATCCCCTGTACTCTCATCATAGTTTCCAAGGGATTTGTTAATTCCAAATTCTTTGAAAGCTTTCAAAAAATTTGCCCATTATCCGTAACTGCAATTCAGACCAAATTCCGTATGTATTTGCAGGATCATATCGTTCACACGATCATATGTATGGGACCCGTAAAAGCGCTTATCTGCGAATGCAATTGACTTTCTTTGGTATAATTCATCTAACCAATGACACGTACTCGTATAACTAAAGAAACTGCGATGTTTCGTCGACCATATATCAGCAGTATGTGGTGCAAAAATATTTATTACTTAATATAAGCTGCTTCATCTGACCAATCATTGCCAAAAATGTTTCGTCTACAGTCTTTAATACTGTTGGTCTGCTCATAACTTTAAGTTCGGCATTGGCAAACCAAATTAGGTTCCTGAATGAAGGGTCCTCCACAATTGATATAGTTTTAAGCTAGCATTTAAGCATTTTTTGTTAGTACGAGTATGTAAGAGTTAGTGATTAAGAAAATAAAATGCATTTAAAACTAAAACTAAAACTAATTCGCTAGTATATATTTTTCTGCTTCTGCAGCTATAATAAATAGGATTATAGTCGTGAGTCTCATTTTTGAAGCAATCAGATCGCTATATTTATCGAAATGGCTGAATTTTTACGAATTAATTCCAAAAAACTTTACAAGAAGCGAAGGGTTATGGAGTCTAATTTTAAAATGCTTAACCGTTTTGAGAAGGAAAACGTAGAGTGGTTAAGTGAATACTTTATTGGTAAGTAATTACTATATGATTTTACTCAAATGTTTCGAAAATTCATACATTTTAAGGCATTCAAACTGAAACAAGAGGAGGGACAGTATTACATCAAGAAAACATAAGGATCTTTTTAAGATACATTTGGGTTCCTGGGTTTCAAGTTGGCGTTGGTGAAAATATTGGCGTACATCAGAGAACTGTTGCTAGTATTTATCTTATAACAGATAAAGCCTCTCATTGGATAAAGTTTCCTTCCAATTTTGAGGAACACTTAAAAGCAAAACATGATTGGCAAATACAGATTTCCATCATATATAGGAGCCTTGGACTGCACTCATGTAGAAATAATGAAGCCTCACTTCCATTCAGAAGAATATATTAATCGAAAAGGATATGCCTCCATCAATATTCAAGCAACATGTGATGCAATGGAATGTTTTACAAGTGTGGATTGTCAATGGCCAGGCTCAGTTTATGATTCTAGAATTTCGAGGAACAGTTTTATTGAACCTATAATGCAAAATTCCACTAACAGCGATTTTTTTTTTTTGGGAGATGAAGGGTATGGAATTGCACCTTGGTTAATGACGCCTTTTAAGAATCCAATAAGTAATCAAGAAAAGGCATTCAATAAATTGCATTCAAAAGAGAGGGTAATAATGGAAAGATATTTTGGCCAAGTGAAGAGGAGATTTTTAATTCTACAAAACTGCATACGTCACAATTTAGAAAATATTCCAAATATAATTGTTGCATGTTTCGTTTTACACAATGTTGCAAAGCATTTAAATGATAACAACGATTTCCAATTGCCAGAAGGCGTAGAAAATGAGATTTCTGTTCAAGGTGATGAAGAACTAAACGCCAGTGTACTTCAAATTCGACGAATGGAGCAGATAAAGAGAACGAAATTAGTAGGAATAATATGTAGCGTAAATTCATAGAACTTTATTGAACATATGTATCTTCTTAATACAAAAAAAAAAAATAATAAAGATAAATACAAAATAAAATTAATAATAGTGTTCCAAAAATAAAATGTTATTTCAATAAAAAATAAAAATTATTTTTTCCGAGCTTTATAAATTTAAGAAGGTCAATTCACTTTCAGTGGTGGTGGTGGAATAATAAGTAGGATACCAATTCCGTTCTTCATTGTCATTTTCCATCCTTTTTATAATTTCCTCCTGCTGCATTAGTATTAAGTTTAATTGCTCTAGCCACACCAAACGTTGAAGTTTTCCATTAGAGATTTGTTGTCTCCTCAGTCTCATTGAACTTCAATTGTCTACGTTTTGTTACGGGAGAATCTCGCGGTAATTGTGTAATTTCATCTACAGCAACAATACGTATATCAGCCTCCTTTTCCGTTTGCATCCGAATGGAATTATCTGCTCTTACAGATAAACCACCTTTACGTAAACAATGTTAGTAAAAGTATAATATGTTCTAAGAAGAAGAAGCAAAATATAAAAAAGTTGATGACATTCAGTATTTATAAGTAAATAACAATAGAGTTGAATGCCACTTCAATTGGCTAAATAAAAACAAAAAAAAGATTAGTTGGTGGGGTGACCCTTTAAGAATTCAGAGTGAGAAGAAAGAAAAAAAAAATAAAACATAAACTTTAAACTTTAAACTTTAAACTTTAAACATTACAAGAAGCATAATCCAAATATAAATTCAATGCAGACAAAAAAGAAAGAATTGTTATTGTAAAAAAATGCAAAAAGCAAGAAAGAGAACAATGAAAACGAAGATTAAACCAAAACATCAGAAATACGAGATTCTAATGCAGCATAATCAAGGTTGAAGAGCCATATTTTTACGCGTTTTAGGAACGTTCCAGGTATTGTTATTGTCCTGATTAACTGAGGGAGTTCATTAAATAAACGATAAGACAAAACCGAGAAAAATTACGATATGCAGTGGTACGAAAGTTGGTTACAGAAAAAACGTTAGAAAGGTTTCCACGAAGATTATAAAAGGAAATTAGACGAAAGTTGCGATTACCCGACTTCATAAAGAAGATTTTTAACACTTTGAAACAATACAAATTACGAACAGGAAGAATATTCAGGGCACTGAACAAAGGAAAACTAGAATATCTACCCGATTTTCGACAAATTTTTCTTAGGACATGTTTATGCAGAATCAAAAGTGGTTGTATTTTATTTCGATACACACCCGCCAACAAGCAATTCCATATTGTAACTTAGAATATAAAATACCATAATAAATTATCTTTAATAGCTTGGTTGAGCATACGTTACGCAAATAATAAAAATGACGAAGTGTGCATCGGAAATACTTTTTCAAATTATCGACGTGATTCGCAAGACTCATCCTTGAATCAAGGGTAAGCCCCAAATATTTAAATTCGCCTACTCTCTCTACTAGGAAACATTTATCACTGCAGGTAAGATTACAACAAAAAGAGGGAGAGGAAACACCAGACGAACAATAGCAATTAGACAGTTTGTATTTATTACATTCAGGTGCTTGAAAGTACACATTAGATTCCAAATTGTATGAGGAAGATAAGCTGAAGAATATTATCTTAGTTTTAGAGCTTATTACCAAATTATGTTCAGCAAACCAGTGTCTTAATAAACTTAGATCCCAATTCACATTAGAAATTAGGTCCAAAGGACTGTTTAATCCGTAAGTAAAACCAATGTCATCAGCAAAAGCAGTAGGTTTACCTTTGAAATTAAGCGCAAAGAGTGAATTGATGTAGACCAAAAACAGAATTGGACCCAAAACAGAACCTTGTGGAACACCCAGGTTCAGGAACCGTATTTCGCTCCTTATATCATATATTTTCACGCTTTGTGACCTATTTTCAAGATACGACCTAAACAAGTGGAGTATGAAACAACGAAAAAGAGCTTTTTGCAATTTTCTCAACACAAAATTGTGGTTGACCATGTCGAATGCTTTGGTGATGTCAATAAATTAGCTTTATAAAGCAATACGTACCAGGAATGCGAGAGATAGATGGGTTTTCATCAGCATTTCAGAGCTCTAAAAAAATTACTTCTCATTCTTTGAGCTTTAAGGGCTTAATACAAAATAAGTATATACTTGTACTACCAATTGTTCGATGAACTGGTAGTATTTACTTGAATGAATTCAATACTTACTAGAAGTATTTGCTGGCAAATCAAAACTCATGTTTATGCATACCAAATCTAGTAAATACTTAAAATATAAGCTTCTACTAGTAGTACTAGTACTCACTTAGACCTTTTACTACTAGTAAATACTTAATTTGTATGCCCATTGACTCGTTAAGAATAAAGTATATGGCTGGGTCGCATGTACTTGCACGTATACATGTGTTCGCCTGAATAGGTAAAACATATTTTATAACAAGAAAAGAAATAGCTTAAATTTCGATATACTACAATACACTATGTACATATGTATAATCAAATCAAAGAACTTCACTGAAATATGTACATACTCGTATATCCATGATCTTAGCTGGCTGGTTCATAAGTAAAATTATTCTACAATATTTGTTTAGCAAAATCCCATAGTGCGTAGTTTTGCAAAACATAATATATAAACTAATAAATATAGAAAGTAACAGTTAAATTGTAGATAGCACATGTGGGTGCAAGTAAGATAATCTATACTAATGTAAAACAGGTCTAAGTTTAGTATCTATGATATCGGTTAATGCTTTCAATTGCATTCAATAATAAGTAGGTACTGCTAGACTAACAGTACTAGTAATACTGCTTAATTAAATTTTGAAGTCTAAATCAAATATACCATATGCATTGATTTAAATTATGTTTGTTGTATTTACTAGGTGGGGTGAAAAGTAACCTCCTTGACTGCCAGAATGCACTGCTACTGCAAAAAAGGTTATGGTGAATTGAAGTCCGTTCATATTTAGGCAGACATGCCAAATTTTAGTGCGATACTGTCTTTAGTATTGTTTTGACAGCTTATTGTTGTTGACGTGTTTGGCATCATGTTGAGTGTGGACAAAAACGATTTTCGTTCTCCCATAAAACATTATTTTTTGAGAGGCAAAACGACGAAGGAAACAAAAGAAAAGTTGGATAAATATTATGGGACTAATGCTCCGTCAGATTACACCGTCGAATATTGGTTTCGAGAGTTTCGTGGTGGCCGCAACTTCACTACCGATCAAGTCCGCAGCGGCAGGCCCTTCGATGCGGTTACAGAGCACAATGTCAAAAAAATACATGAAATGGTGTTGGCTGACCGGAAAATGAAGGTGCGCGAGCTAGCAGATACCACAAAGATTAGCACTGAGCGCACACGCCAGATTTTGGGCAATATTCTGCATATGAAAGAGTTATCCTGCCGCTGGGTGCCGCGCATGCTCACTCCTGACCAAAAACACGAACGCGAGAGCACTTCGAAAGAGTGTTTGGACTTGCTGATGTGGAATCGATTGGTAACTGTTGATGAAACTTGGATCCACTATTATACAACCAGAGAACAGAATGAGTGCCCGGCAATGGACTGAAGCCGGCACGAGTGCTCCGAAGAGGCCGAGGGTCGGAAAGGTTATGGCGTCGATTTTCTGGGATTGTCATGGCATACTCTTCGTGGACTACCTCGACAAAGGAAAAACCATCAACAGCGAGTATTACTGTGCATTATTGGAGCAATTGAAGGCCGAAATCGCTGCAAAACTGCTTCAGATGAAGCGAAAAAAAATTTTGTTTATGCGAGACAATGCGCTGGCGCACAAGAGCATCGCAACCACGCCTAAAATCAATGACTTACGGCTCCAATTGCTGTCGCATCCACCGTATTCGCCCGATTTGGATCCCTCGGACTATTATCTCCTCCCAAACCTCAAAAGATGGCTCATCAATAAAAAATTCAGCTCACGCGAGGAAATCATCGACGCCACGGAGGAGTATTTTGCATACCTTCCGGAAAATTAGTTTTCGGACGGGATCAAGAAGTTGGAAAATCGCTGGAATAGGTGTATCAAGCTAAAAGGGAACTATATTGAATAAAATAAAAAAAAAATTTTTTTTCATTCCCAAGGAGGTTACTTTTCACCCCACCTAGTATGTTTGAACTTTATTATGTGTTGCTTTTAGACAAAGTTGTGCATACATTTTTTTTTGTAATTTATGTAGTAGTTGTTCATTAGTCATTATTTTTATTTATTTATTCTTCTGGTAGGCGACAGTAAAAAACAAATTCAATATCTTGAATCACTTCAAAGACTTCAACGACTTCACTGATTTCAAGTGAATGCAATGATTGCTAGTGACTTCAACGAATGGAGAGCATTCAAAATGATTGCATTCATTTTGACTTCAAAATTATTAGCCCAAGGCTAAGCTCAGGCTACTGGGGGGGTCACAGGTGGCGGATGGTGATCGGCCTGCAGATATGCAGGTTAGCTGCGAATAACAAATAAACAGTCCCCGACCAAGAGCGGCAGAGAAGGAGGGCGCGGCTGAAAAGGCCACAGGAACCCCTAAGAACTTTCTGCGACAAGACGAGTCGGCACCGTCTTCAACTATGTGCTAACCCATCTCCTAGCTTTTGGGTAAAGAGATGGCACCGTGGGAAACCATAGCTCCACTGGTACCTACCAGTGGACACTTCAATTTCAACACTGCCTTTTAGGCATTACGACTGAGCCCAGTAAGGTCGTAATTATGGTATACTGGAATCAAATCTCTAGAATGATTGACATATGGGCTGACGTTTGCAGTATTCTGTTACCTGAGTAAGCAGGAGTGAAATCCTGTTGAAATGGCTTTCAGGCTAATGCTGTGAACGCCCCCGTCCCGTTAAAACCCTGGCAGGCCTCAAAGTACGTTCAATGTTTCGTCGCCATTAAGTTGGTGGTGTAGGTCCAGATGTAACATTCCTGGTTAGCACCGATCCGGCTCTGGCACATAACCCCACATAACTGTGTCAACCCTTGCATGGCCTCACTGCGTGCATAGATAACCATGGGATCGCTAGGTGACTACACACCCGAGCATTGACAGCGGCTTTGAGTGGGGACCCAACAAAAATGAACACAAATAAACAACATCAAAATCAACAAAACCAGGAGAATGAGATCAACGGAGAGAACCCATTCCGGAAGAGCTCGATGGTGAGAAGATCTCCGGCTAGACAGCCGCCATCGCCCCAGAGGAGTCCTGATGGAGAAGCGGCGCCTCAAAGAAATGCGTGGATGGTGCTGGATCCGAATAACCAGCCCTCCGTGTTTCACAAATTAGGGGAACAAATAAAAGCCCTAGTGGAAATGCTGGAGGATGGTAAAAGGCGATCAATTCACCAACCAATGCGGGATGCAATAGAAAGCATCAAAACGCTCTATGAGCTCTCGGCGAACGAGATGCGTGATAGCAAGCCCAAGAAAGTTATCAGCAAAGAAAACACGTCCCAAACATCCCCATGGCTTAAGGTGATTTCGGGGCCCAAACGAAGGCTAGAGCCTATAGAGTCGCCGAGCTCGAAACGCCCGCCGAAGTCACCGCCCTTAGTCGAAGCGAAGAAGGCATCACGTGGCAAAGTGGTGCCCCAAAATCAAAGTAATGCCGGAAAGAGAAAGAAGGCCCATCCCAAGAAGCCCGCCAAATCGACAGTGAATGAGCAGGCCACAAATGATCAAATAACCGCTAGGACGGCGAGCAAAGAACTGTCCAAGGGCGACGACAGCGCCTGGTTGAAAGTTCCCAAAAAGAAGCCAAGAAAGCCCGCGCGCGAAAAAACGCGACCTGACGCAATCGTGGTGGCAAGCAAGGGTGAACTTTCATATGCCGAAATACTTCGCAGGGTCAAAGGGGACCCCAAACTCCATAACCTGGGTGAAGCGGTTACAAAGATTAGGAGAACCCAGAAAGGAGACCTGTTGTTCCAGCTGCGCGAATCTGGTGACAGAACCGAAGAATTCAGGAGTAAAATCGGCGAAAATCTTGGCGCAGAAGCGGAAATCCGCACTTTAGTGCAGAGATCCACGATTGAAATCAAAGACCTCGACGAAGTCACCACCAGAAGTGACATCTGCGATGCAATCAAAGCGCAGTACAACATTGGAGTTGTCGAAGGAAATGTGCTCAGTCTTAGGAAGGGCTACGGTGGCACGCAGATCGCGACAGTGGGCCTAGCAGCAGAGATGGCGAACAAATTGCTGGAATCCGGTAAAATCAAAGTCGGATGGGTAAATTGCCGTATTCGCGTTCGAAAGACCCTCACCAAATGCTTCAGGTGTCTGGAGTTTGGCCATACGGCGCGCCAGTGCAAGAGCGAGCATGACCGATCCAAGCTGTGCAGAAACTGTGGAGAAGAAGGTCACATAGCCAAAGAATGCAAAGTGGACGCATTATGCTTCTGGTGTAAGATGGTTACGCCAGAAAACGCTGGACACGTGGCTGGTAGCAGCAAGTGCCCGGTACTCAAGAAGGCACTGGCCAAATTAATATGATAAATGCTGTCCAGATAAATCTAAACCACTGCGCAGCCGCGCAGGACCTTCTGGCGCAAACAGTAAGGGAGAAAAGAATCGACGTAGGCCTAATAAGCGAACCGTATAAACCCATAGACGGAAGCAGCTGGATAGATGATAACACAAAAAAGGCCGCGATATGGACCTGCGGGAATTATGCCCTACAGTCAGTCGGCCATCGGGGAGCCCACTTCGTATCTGCTAAGATAAATGGTGTACATTTTTATAGCTGCTATGCACCCCCCAGTCTATCATTGGCGGATTATATGAAGCTGTTGGACGACATTGTAGCTGACGCACGAGGAAAACACCCAGTTATTATTGCTGGGGATTTCAACGCCTGGGCTACCGATTGGGGAAGTAAAACCACAGACGTAAGAGGGAGAGTTCTCCTCGAATCCTTCGCAAGACTGGATATAACTCTGGCCAACGATGGCGCAGCTGAAACGTTCCGAAAGGCAGGCAGAGGGTCAATCATCGACATCACATACATGAGCAACTCACTCCTGCGGAAAACCAAATGGCGAGTCAGTGAAGAATATACCCATAGCGATCACCAGGCTATCTTATTCAATGTCGGCAAAGAGAAACGCAGACTGTGCCCCACTCTAACAGGGCCAAAGTGGAAGGACACACTGCTTGACAAAGATATGTTCAAGGAAATACTAAACACCAGCGCAACAATGAACAATGGATCGGCTGAAGCCCTTTCTCATCAGCTAATCCAGACCATCACCGCAGCGTGCGACGCATCAATGCCCAGAAGATCTGTCTGTAAAAGAGGCGAGCCTTGCTACTGGTGGACAGACGAGATTAAACAGCTCAGAACGAAGTGTCTACAAGCACGACGAAGATCTCAGAGATCCAGAGGAAGAGAAGATTTCCAAGAACGACTAACCAACTTTAAACTGGCGAGACGGGAACTGGAAAGTGCCATTAAAAAGAGTAAGTCAAGGAGTTTTAGACAGCTCTGCGACGAGGCTAACCTAGACCCCTGGGGCTTAGCGTATAGGGTGGTGATGAAGAAGCTCAAAGGCAACAGGTCCCCACAACTAACCTGCCCTGCAATGCTAAGGACTATAGTAGAGCACCTATTCCCGCATAGACCAACTACTATGGTCACCATCACAAGGGAGACCAACATGGAAGATGATATCCCGGCCATCACGTCGGAAGAACTTTTTGCTGCTTGCAAAAAAATTGGAGACACCAAAGCACCTGGACCAGATGGCATACCGAATAAGGCATTAAAGATGGCCATCAAGACGAGACCGGACATCTTCTTAGCGACGATGCAAAGGTGTCTAGAGGAGGGGATATTCCCTACGCCATGGAAGCTACAACACCTAGTGCTGCTTCAAAAGGGCAATAAGCCACCCGGAGAACCATCATCGTATCGCCCAATATGTCTGCTTGATACTCTAGGTAAGATCCTAGAACGTATTATATACAACAGACTGCTGGCGGTGGCGGAGGAAAACGGAGCGCTGTCAGATCACCAGTACGGCTTCAGAAAATCTCGTTCTACCATCGATGCAATAAAGGCGGTAATAGATACAGCAACTGAAGCAATACAAGGGAAAAGATGGAAATGGGGGACAAAAAGATACTGCGCAGTAGTAACGCTCGACGTCAAAAACGCGTTCAACTCGGCGAACTGGTCGTTTATTAGGAGATCCTTGGCCAGGATGGATACACCATACTACCTCTTGAGGATAGTCACGGACTACTTCAGTAACAGGAGATTAAAGTACCATACGGACGATGGTGCTAAGCACTACAGTGTTTCCGCGGGAGTCCCACAAGGCTCGGTCCTTGGACCTCTCCTGTGGAATATAATGTACGACGGAGTTCTGCGACTAACCCTGCCTGAGGGAGTCAAGGTTATTGGCTTCGCTGACGACATAGCAGTGGTTACAGTAGCCAAGCACATCCACGAGGTGGAGTCTGCCACAGACGAGGCAGTTTCAAAGATAAAGGAATGGCTGGAGTCTACGGGTCTGGAAGTAGCTGCACACAAGACTGAAGCTGTACTAATAACCAGTCGCAAGGCGGCGGAATACGCGAACTTCCGCGTCGGAAACCAGACAATTAGATCCAAAGAATCCTTAAGGTACCTTGGAGTCATGATCGACAATCGGCTGCGCTTTAAACCCCACGTCGAGTACGCTACTAAGAAAGCATCGCTGATGCAGGCGGCACTCGCCCGAATGCTACCGAACATCGGCGGACCTGGATACGCCCGAAGGATCTTGCTGACCAGAGTGGTCAGCTCAGTACTTCTATACGCTGCTCCTATATGGGCGGGTGCGCTGGTTACAAACGAGTGTAGGAGAGAGTTAGTATCAGCTCACAGGCTCTGTGCAATCAGAGTGATCAGCGGATTCTGTACAATCTCCTATGATGCAGCCTGTGTTTTAGCTGGAATGATCCCAATAGACATCCTCGCGGATGAGATGAAGAGGGTGTATCTTAGGCGATCATCGAACCGGCAAGAGGCAAAGAGGGTCAAGGAAGAAGAAAAGGCAGCATCCGCAATGCTGTGGCAAACCAGGTGGGACCGTTCCACAAAAGGCAGGTGGACATACAGGCTTATTCCCATCATAGAAACGTGGACAAAGAGATCATGGGGGAACTGTAACTACCATATCACACAGTTCCTGTCTGGGCACGGGGGTTACCGGAAATACCTCCACAGATTTGGACACGATAGTTCGCCGCAGTGCCCAGAATGCCAAAATGAGGAAGAGGATGCGTTGCATACAGTGTTCTACTGCAGACGCTTTGCAGAAGAAAGGGTAAATCTGCCAAGTCCAGAAAATCTTATTAGTCACATGACGCAGTCAGAGGACAAGTGGATGGAGATCTGCTCATTTATAGTGCGCGTACAGTACGCGCTGCGAAGAGCAGAAGCCCTAAGAAGAGCTCAAGAGGCGGCCTCGTAGAATAGAGCATAATTGCTAACCAGCCCCGCGAAGTAATACCTAACGGCAGTCCCGCGGGGAGAGTGGTTGAAGGTCGTAAGGGTGTGGATTAGTACGTAGGCGCACTCCTGGCATCGAACATTCGGGTGTTGCGAATCGTGCATGTTGGTGGCACGGGCTACCGCATCTATGAAGATTACCACATCCATTGGCGCAACCAAAAAAAAAAAAAAAAAAAAAAAACCTTTGTATACACAATATATGTATAAATCCCTTAAATGCTAACCTAAACCTATGTAAGCTGGCCATCGCTATTTATAGAGCAAACAGATTGGTCAGCTCTGCCTCATTAGTGAGGCTGATCAGTAATTGATGGAAACGACGACGAGACATCTTCTCCGTCATTCAACCACCAGAAATGCTGGTGCTGCCGAACGACATCCCTCTTATCGCGATTCCCCACCGCCCTACTGAACCTGAGACGATCCACACTGCGATGTGCGACGTCTCTGTTGTAGTTGAGTCGCCTGTCCCCAGCTGTCCGAGCGACATGGAAGATTAATGGGACCGCTGATATATCCTGGATCAACCCTTTCTGATCTAGGTAGAGGAATGCTTCCGGTGGAACGAAGCCGTCAGAGCGCACATTCTCGTGGTAAAGGTAATTGGGTCGATATCAGGTTATTCGTCGAGGCCATTGTTACGTCAGCTTAATTACGAAGTTGTCCACTCGTATTAGGTTCGCCCTATTGTAAAGGAGCTCATTAGGATAAAAAATTTTGTACTCTGACTCTGGTGTTCTGTACAAGCGAAGGCAAGCCCAATGAAAACGAAGAGAGGAGCATGAAACCACGAAAACCAGCTTTTTGCAATTCTCTCAACAGGAAATTATGGTTGACCATGTCGAATGCTTTGGTGATGTCAATAAATACACCAGCCGTACATTTTTCCCCATCGTAATTAGCTTTATAAAGCAATACGTACCAGGAATGCGAGAGATAGATGGGTTTTCATCAGCATTTCAGAGCTCTAAAAAAATTACTTCTCATTCTTTGAGCTTTAAGGGCTTAATACAAAATAAGTATATACTCGTACTACCAATTGTTCGATGAACTGGTAGTATTTACTTGAATGAATTCAATACTTACTAGAAGTATTTGCTGGCAAATCAAAACTCATGTTTATGCATACCAAATCTAGTAAATACTTAAAATATAAGCTTCTACTAGTAGTACTAGTACTCACTTAGACCTTTTACTACTAGTAAATACTTAATTTGTATGCCCATTGACTCGTTAAGAATAAAGTATATGGCTGGGTCGCATGTACTTGCACGTATACATGTGTTCGCCTGAATAGGTAAAACATATTTTATAACAAGAAAAGAAATAGCTTAAATTTCGATATACTACAATACACTATGTACATATGTATAATCAAATCAAAGAACTTCACTGAAATATGTACATACTCGTATATCCATGATCTTAGCTGGCTGGTTCATAAGTAAAATTATTCTACAATATTTGTTTAGCAAAATCCCATAGTGCGTAGTTTTGCAAAACATAATATATAAACTAATAAATATAGAAAGTAACAGTTAAATTGTAGATAGCACATGTGGGTGCAAGTAAGATAATGTATACTAATGTAAAGCAGGTCTAAGTTTAGTATCTATGATATCGGTTAATGCTTTCAATTGCATTCAATAATAAGTAGGTACTGCTAGACTAACAGTACTAGTAATACTGCTTAATAGAATTTTGAAGTCTAAATCAAATATACCATATGCATTGATTTAAATTATGTTTGTTGTATTTACTAGGTGGGGTGAAAAGTAACCTCCTTGACTGCCAGAATGCGCTGCTACTGCAAAAAAGGTTATGGTGAATTGAAGTCCGTTCATATTTAGGCAGACATGCCAAATTTTAGTGCGATACTGTCTTTAGTATTGTTTTGACAGCTTATTGTTGTTGACGTGTTTGGCATCATGTTGAGTGTGGACAAAAACGATTTTCGTTCTCCCATAAAACATTATTTTTTGAGAGGCAAAACGGCGAAGGAAACAAAAGAAAAGTTGGATAAATATTATGGGACTAATGCTCCGTCAGATTACACCGTCGAATATTGGTTTCGAGAGTTTCGTGGTGGCCGCAACTTCACTACCGATCAAGTCCGCAGCGGCAGGCCCTTCGATGCGGTTACAGAGCACAATGTCAAAAAAATACATGAAATGGTGTTGGCTGACCGGAAAATGAAGGTGCGCGAGCTAGCAGATACCACAAAGATTAGCACTGAGCGCACACGCCAGATTTTGGGCAATATTCTGCATATGAAAGAGTTATCCTGCCGCTGGGTGCCGCGCATGCTCACTCCTGACCAAAAACACGAACGCGAGAGCACTTCGAAAGAGTGTTTGGACTTGCTGATGTGGAATCGATTGGTAACTGTTGATGAAACTTGGATCCACTATTATACAACCAGAGAACAGAATGAGTGCCCGGCAATGGACTGAAGCCGGCACGAGTGCTCCGAAGAGGCCGAGGGTCGGAAAGGTTATGGCGTCGATTTTCTGGGATTGTCATGGCATACTCTTCGTGGACTACCTCGACAAAGGAAAAACCATCAACAGCGAGTATTACTGTTCCTTATTGGAGCAATTGAAGGCCGAAATCGCTGCAAAACTGCTTCAGATGAAGCGAAAAAAAATTTTGTTTATGCGAGACAATGCGCTGGCGCACAAGAGCATCGCAACCACGCCTAAAATCAATGACTTACGGCTCCAATTGCTGTCGCATCCACCGTATTCGCCCGATTTGGATCCCTCGGACTATTATCTCCTCCCAAACCTCAAAAGATGGCTCATCAATAAAAAATTCAGCTCACGCGAGGAAATCATCGACGCCACGGAGGAGTATTTTGCATACCTTCCGGAAAATTAGTTTTCGGACGGGATCAAGAAGTTGGAAAATCGCTGGAATAGGTGTATCAAGCTAAAAGGGAACTATATTGAATAAAATAAAAAAAAAATTTTTTTTCATTCCCAAGGAGGTTACTTTTCACCCCACCTAGTATGTTTGAACTTTATTATGTGTTGCTTTTAGACAAAGTTGTGCATACATTTTTTTTTGTAATTTATGTAGTAGTTGTTCATTAGTCATTATTTTTATTTATTTATTCTTCTGGTAGGCGACAGTAAAAAACAAATTCAATATCTTGAATCACTTCAAAGACTTCAACGACTTCACTGATTTCAAGTGAATGCAATGATTGCTAGTGACTTCAACGAATGGAGAGCATTCAAAATGATTGCATTCATTTTGACTTCAAAATTATGATTGCAGAAAATGATTGCTAAAATTGAAGTCAATGACTTCAATATTGAGTTGAAACAAATCCATGTGAATTCTTCAATGAATGCATTTCACAATGATTGCATTCTTTCACAGTCCTGACGGAGAGTATAAAAGTGGAAACATATTTTTAACAGATGGTTGTCGTCGTTTGGGTCTCTCAATTCCTATAATCTCTGTAAATGAAAAGAAGTAGCAAAAATGATAGGTTACTAATTACTTCATCCTTTTGCCATTAGTTGTTTTCGAACCTTTAATTCACATCCGCATCTTTGACTAACAACTAAATAAATTTGTTTCCATCGCTTTTGTTTTTTTTTTTTTGATATAGTGCTTAGCTTTGTGACTTAAGACGCAATGTTTCTATAAATACGGCAGAGTGCGCTCACGCTTTAATGTAAAAAAAAATACACTTCACACTTTTACAAGACCAGATACAAGGAAGCGTGAATACCCCTATTATACATTCCAATTGAGGTGGCTATCAATTGTTATTCTAAGTTATTGACTCTATCTTCCAACAACTTGATTCTTTGTTCGCACTCTTGGTTTTTGACCTGCAGCTCGTCAATCTGAATTCTTTGAATTTATTTCACTTCTAGAATTTCTGAGTATGTATATCATTTCAAGTGCAATACTCGCATTAGATGCTCGTTGACATGCAATTCGTGGTGGTGTCGGATTGGTTGGTAAATTTCTACGATAATTGTTTTTTTTTTTTTTTTTTTTTTCTGCTGATGTTTGTTACTCATGTTGCCAGTAACACAAATAGGAGTTTCACCAGAAAGTGATTCGCTACGTTTCACAGTTACACAATTTACACAGTTTATAGTATTTATTTTTTTATGAATTCTAAGGCTGAAAACACACCGGACCAGACAAAACGTTTTCTGTTGACTAATGAAACACCGAAGCAGGCGAAACAAGAAACATGTTTTTGACTTGATGTATTTCATGACTGCTTGTCGAAAATACATGGCTTTGCATACGACCAAAATAAAATCAAATGCAACAAATATGTTTCAAACATACAGCGCCATTGTCGATTATTGCACATTTGCTTATAGCGCAACAAACACCGCATGCGGCAAAACAAATAGACAAGACGAAACAGAAAAATATGTCTCCTTGTCGATAGCTGGAAAGTTGTTATTCGGAAACAAAATTTCGTTGTTGCTCTGGCGTTTATTTATTTGAGAGTTTTCGTTTCACCATAAAAAAGTCGGTGTCTTTTCTTAACACTGAAACTGAAACTGAAACATCTCAGGATTTGCGTCAAAGCATCTGATAGTGGGTAAAAAGCTTTGCTTAGCTTAGAAAGCCTTTATGTCTACTCTCAAGCCACCTGAATGTCTGCCTTAGAGTAATTAACTAGTCGGTGCAGTAGCGTGATCAAAGCAATGAAAAACAATAGAGCCGCAGAATTCGAAGGATATCTCAACAAAAACGTCTTTATTACGTTGAAGATGTTTGTCTTTTTTCTGATAGAATTTTGGACTTCCACTAAATTGAGAGGAAAGGAAAAAATGATCGGCCTCGTTGCAATCATCTCTAGGACTAAATATGCATTGCTGGACATTCGGAGTGGAATATACAGTGTATTGGAAGTCTTGGTTGATGATGGAACCCAATTTAACCCTAGAACACCCAGGCGTCGTCTGTGAGTAACAAAATATGATTTCACTACTTTCCACTGACTCTATGTTTCTCAAACTCTATGTAGGTACCTTCATTGCGTTGTTAGTTAACCATTGAACTAGGCAAATCGTTGCATTTGTTGATGCTTTCTTTGTATGCTTTTTAAACTCTTTTCTTGTCACGTCGTCTGGTGGATTACGACTTAGTGTTAAGGTTATTTTATAATTTTTTATGTTGTTTTATGGACGACGCCTTAGTGTTTACATAAGTGAAAATTGTGTGTGTTTATAGAATGATATTGTAAGTAAGTATGCATTTATATATATTTTTTGTGTTTTAGCCTAAGTTTTTGGATGTTAGATTTTGCAAACACATTGCCACTAGACAGAGATCAAATTTTGACGTATTTAGATGGTGAAAATGAAGCAGAGTTTGATGATGTCAGAAGTGAGACTACGGATTGTGAAGAAGTTGATTTTAATTGGGGCACAGATGACACTGATCACTGGCGATCCAGACTTTGATCTTGAAAATGAAGAAACTATGAGGCAACGGATAATTAAATTTCCAAAAACACGGAATGAGCTAGTAGATTTAGATTCAAATTCGGATTCTGATGAAGAAGAAAGATCTACACAAGTAAAGGAGAAAAGTTGTTCTAAGAGAAAAACCAAAGATATTCCACGTATCAAAAGCAGCGGAAATTCAGTGAAAAAAAAGCAAAAGCATGAATCCTACTGGTTCAATATTTCGACGTTCAGAAGACAATGCTTTTTTTTATACTTTGCGCACTTAAAATGTTTGCACACATCGCAGGCGAAGGAAAATCAGGGAGGATGGAAAGAGAGGTACCGGTGAACGCTGGTTTTAAATGCTTGAAGGTTGACTAGGGAATAAAGAGCTAGGCAGGGCGTTCCATAAGCGAGTTGTACGGCTTAGGAACGAATCACGATATTTTAGAGTACGGCCGAAAGCGGGCTTAAGGGTATACTGATGAGCATTCATAGCGATACGGGTGTTACGGTTAAAAGTTTGAAGGGGCGGAATGCTACTGGCGATTTCAGTGGAGCACTGGTGGTGGAAATAGTGATAAAACAGAATGAGACACAAGACATTACGTCGGTGTTCGAGGGTGTCCATTGTTTGAGTGATATTAGTATGACCTATGAGTTTTATCGCACGGTTTTGAATCCTATGTAGCAGGTGCAGAGATGTTTTAGACGCACCTAGACACTTCGCAGTATTTTTAACGACATCGAATATGTGGTCATTCCAACGTAAACTGTCACTCACACACATACCGAGAATGGAAAGTCTATCGATTTCGACGATGCAAGCTCCATTCATGGATAATGGCTGTGTGTTTAAATTTTGTTTTGGAAGCATTAAATTCTACTCTTTTAGTGGTTCCCCACTTAGTTATACTGTTAATATCAGAATTTAATGATCTTAACATGCGCTGCCATTCCCGTTCTACAGCCGAAGAGCAGGTACGTGAGTCAGGGAACGAATATGAAAAGCAGAGAGTACTGTCGTCAGCAAAGGAATATATTGGATCAGAAGTTGCAGTCAAGAGATCGTTGATGAAAATTAAAAAGAGTGTCGGAGACAGAACAGAGCCCTGGGGCACACCAGCATTTATTTTGTGAATATCAGACTTGAAACCATTCAAGGCGACTTGAATTGAACGTTCCGAAAGGTAATTTCTAATCCATCGAAGAAGAGAGTCGTCGATCCCAAATGCACGCATTTTCGACAAAAGAGCCTGATGCCCAACTCTGTCAAATGCCTTAGAAATATCACGTGCAACTATCGTGCTTTCACCAGATTGGTGTAAGCTTTGGTTCCACTTTTCGGTGAGACATGCCGTCAAATCACCAGTGGACCTGTTACCACGAAAACCGTACTGCTGGTCATTAAGAAGTTTTCGTTTTTCGAGATATTTCAAGAGCTTACAGTTTATCAGCATTTCCATGACCTTGTAAAGAAGGGTCGTAAGTGCAATGGGACTGTAGGAGTAGAGAGAAGAAGATTCGCCTTTTTTAGGGACGGGCTGGACAAATACTGTTTTCTGTGGGAAAGTGGATTCGTCCCATTGAAGATTCGGCACACTCAAGTGTAGGCGGAGACAAAGCGCAATCTGGAAGTTTTGAACTGGCCGCAAAGTGTGCAGCAAGCAGATTGGATTTGTCCAAAAAAGCTGACAGCTGGAATGTCATTGTAAATGAGAGTTGGGATGGAAGATAAGGTAGAATTTTTAATATTTAGACGAATATTTTGACGGGTTGGTCTTACAGGACCGAAAAAACATTTCTCTAACCCTGACAGCCTCTTTACAGCTCGAGTCGTACCATGCCTTTTCTGATACTCTTAATTCGATGAGGGATAAAGCATCTCATTCTAAGGAGAATAGTTTCAATGATCATATCAGCAGCGGCATCCACGTCGTTATCGACGAAACATAACGACCAGTTAAATTTTCTAAAGAAACTGTTAAGTCGTATTGCCATACGGAAATGGATCTTTTAGGAATTTTTGACTACTTGACTAAGGGAAACAAAATTAGTTCTTTTAGAGGCTTTTAATATTTCTTTATTGCAAAAAGTCCTGAATATGTTGTCAAGTCTACTCCATTCTCCATTATCGCCTCACACATTTGTCGACTAATTACAGTCAATTTGTTGTGCATAGTTCTGCGACAATTGTCGCCAGATTCTTTTCAAAAACAGTTTAAGCTATTTTATTGCCCTAACATTTTATCTATTGGCTCTCTGCTTCATAAGTCGTTAGATATATTATTTTCAATCTGATTGGCATCTGTGTATTGAGATGACATTGTCACCATTTTACTCTTTGCAGCCCTAACAGATGCGACTACGATATTCCCGATCGGTGTCCTCTTCTACGAGTTAATCCCGGTTTCCATGGACGAACAGCATTTCAGCAGATGCCAACTGTTGAGGCTGAAGAATTTACATCCTCATCATTATCACAATCATTAGATGACACATATGTACATACAAAACATTACACATAAATGAATTATACCAAAAATGTATTAAGTAATATGCTGGTCACATTCAAATCTAGTGCTCTTTGTATACCAGTCGCCTTATTTTGATAATTGTTGAATTCGCTCTAAATTCCAAACGTTAACAAATAAAGAATGTATTATGTGAAAAACTGTAATCAAATTCTGTATAAATACCATCGCAACAATAAAATAAAAAGCTGTTTTGTAATTCATAGCTCTTAGGGGAAACTCTGTTCGTCTTTAATTTATTTTTCGTTCGCAACAGTTTGTTAATTTTTTCATTGTCGCTTGCAAAGAGTATATTTTGTCGTGTAACGTACTCGTAACTTAAGTACATTTGATATTTCTTCTCAACCGTTCTCAAACACAACGTATCAACCAGAACCTTTCTATCCTGATAACAAGGACCGTTCAGCAACAATCCTTTTTCTGTATAATTGGAACAATTTTCCCAATCCCGTCCGCACAGCAACAGCCATAAACGCGTACTTCTGTCGGATTTTTCACTATTCTTTGGACAACAGTTTTATCATGCGCAGTCCTCGTACGTCTCGAGGGATTGTTTAAAGAAAAAGTTAAACTTCGTCAGTGAAAATAATTTTAATACAGCCCATATCTTTGCAACAATAAGACAGCAAGTCATTTTGTTTTGTTTGTTCTTCGGTTAGCAGCTTTGTATGATAATTAAACTTTTTTCCACGAATAATTTTGTTTTCAACGGATTTTGAAATGGTATTTGTTTCTACTCACCCAAGTCACCGCTTCAAAGATGGGGAAGGAAACCTCATAGTTGAAACACAGTCGGTGCCACGGTCAAGTAAAATGAACTATTCCATGTTCACCCGACCAAGATGAAGTCAGGACAGCCATTTTCAAGCTTAATTCCAAGAAAACAACTCATCTCCAAAATTTGAACCAACCTGAGCATTGTTTTTCTGAAGGGGAATAAGTCTCCTCAACATCGCATATAGAATTCTGTCTACCGTGACATGTCTAGTTTTGGCATCCCTGTCAAGCTCATTCGACTATGCAGGATAACGATGGAGAGTCCACGCTGATCCGGCAAGGTCGGTAAAGACAAATTATGGAAAGAATCAATCTTGCGATTCGCTGCTTTTTTGGGCTTAGAAGGCAATACGAGTATAGTTAAAGAAACCCTGATCATCCCAGTCCTGCTTTAAGGCGCAGATGCGTTAACATTAGCGAAAGCAAATGAAAATGCTTTCCTTCGAGAGAAAAGTTATTCGGTTAATTTTCGGTCCCGTTTGCGTCGATGGAGAATGGAGGAGACGTTTCTTGAACTCTAAAGGCTGTACAGCGATGCCGACCTCATTAGAAAAGTTCGGATAATGCGGCTTAGATGTCTAAGTTACCTTGCAGTAGAGGACGACTTCAGCTTAGGTGGAGCCCACAAATGGAAAGGCACCCCAGACAACTTCGTGTGCCCAGCTGGACCGTTCTAGCTGGAAAACTATTTTAGCTGAGGCACTGGTACACCCCGGACTGTAGCGCCATCTAAGTTAGCAAGTAGGATGAGCAACAAGAAATACGGTTTTAGACCGAAGCTTCGATATAGCACTCATTACGGAATATCAAAAACAGGATGCCACTAAAATAAAATTTGTATGCGCTTTAGAAGAGAAATAATTCGAACGTCTGCGAGTAACGGCTTAATTTTTAAGAGCCACGCGTTTTAGCCATACACACTGTATCTATCTGAAAGGGTCCCATAAGGATAAAGGATAAAGATAATCTAATTTCTCCTGATATAATACTCTGTTCAACTAAAAAGTACAGGCCTTATGGGAGAGCTTTTTTTTCGAATATGGGTGCCTATCGCTCAGTTTTCGGTTCAAAATACTACAAATTGCCACTGAAGTGACTCTGGTTTATTGATATTGTTGTTATAACTCCTCTAACAATTCGATACCATCCCATTGCGACCAGTTTGCCCCGCAGTCGGAGAAAGAATGATCAATTGCATGTGCGTCCACCATGGATATCCTCTGGATTTTCTTACAGGACCAAAGTGACCAGTATTAATTTTAACAAACCGATATTGTTTTTTTGCCTGTATAATATTTTCACACGCTCTGTTGTTTTTGTTGTTGCGAGCTGTAACTAGTCGAATGGAGGTATTGCCATATAAGAATGTGCCATACGTTTATATGAAAAATATTTTTACATGGATGTTAAAATGCGTGTTCTATACCATTCGTGTTATAAAACCTGCATAAACGTTGAATTTATAATTAAATCTTAGTAAGAAATCAGTGGGAACCGATGAAATACCGAACATTGTGCTTCGACATCTCCCACTAGAAGCGGTGGACATTTATACCACCCTGTTTAATAATGCAATGAATAATGCACATTATTCCGCGCATTGGAAAACTACGGTGGTACATCCCATCCCCAAAAGGGATAAAGACACTTCCAATCCGGCGAATCTCCGATCGATCAGTCTTCTTCCAAACATCAGTAAGGTTTTCGAGAAGGTGATCAATAGAGTCCTGACTAAGTGGGTTGAAGACAAACATATAGTTCCGGATAATCAGTTCGCTTTCAAAGCGGGGCATGATATCATTCATGCTGTGTCCAAACTGGTTTCTCATATATAATGGAACAAAGGCAAGAACCAGTGCACTGGTGCCTGCTTGATTGACTTGGAGAAAGCATTCGATACCGTATGGTGAGAAGGACTCTTTTTCAAGCTGGACAGGTTGGGCATTAGTAAACCACTGCTGTATATTCTCTTCGATATGCTCTCCAGTAGACAGTTCATCGTGAAGAATGGCGATGCGACTTCTGCTGGAACTTTTAACATTAAAAACGGTCTGCAACAAGGTGCGGTAAATTCGCCGATCCTGTTCAAAATTTACACGAGTGATCTGATAGGTTCACTTCACCATGCCATAGCGTACGCAGACGACATAATCGCGTACAGATCAGGTCCAAAGATTGAGGTGATTAATATACTTTTGCAGCGTGACTTCGACAAAATTAAGCGATATTGCGATGACTGGAAGTTGAAAATCAACTTTCTGAAGTCGGAAACCATTCCGTTTAGGACGCCTTTGTCTGGGGCCTCTAGGGATACCAGAAAGAATTGACGAAAGTTCTCGATCGTGGGACAGCACGGTCAGCCACTTGCTTGTCGAAATGTAGTCAGATACCTTGGGATATGGCTAGATCAATTTCTGTATTTTAACAAACATATAGATGTTGCTCTGGTCAGAGCCAGAGGTGCTTTTGCCCTTACAAAGAGACTGTTTTATAACAGCCAACTCGATGCGAGAGTGAAGGTAATATGCTACATGGCCCTTATCAGGCCCATGCTTGTGTTTGGATGTCCCGTGTGGTTCAACGTGAGAGCAAGTTTATTGGAAAAGATTCGGGTGTTTGAGAGGGCTTGTCTTAGGACTTGTCTTCGCTTATACAGAACACCAGAGTCTGAGTACATGAAATTCTATCCTAATGAGGTCTTATACAAGAGGGCGAACCTAATAAGAGTGGACAATTTCGTCATTAAGTTGACTCGAAGGCACGTTGCAAGAGCAATGACCTCATCAAACAACCTGATCTCCGGGGCTTACTACCCCAATTATATGTATCACGAGAGAGTTCGCTTTGACGGCTTTATTCCTACAGAAGCGTTCCTCTATCTAGATAGCAAGGGTCTGATCCAGGACAGATTGGCGGTGCCGCTAATCTTCCACGTTGCTCGAACAGCTGCGGACAGGCGACTCAACTACGACAGAGACGTCGCACATGGCAGTGCGGAGCGTCTCCGGTTCAGTAGGGCGGTAGGGAGTTGCGACATGAGAGATGTTGGTCAGCAGCACCAAAACTTTTGGTGGCTTGTTGAAGGGGAGGACGCTTCGTCGTCGGACTCCTTCAGTGATATGTAGCTTCATGTGAAGCAAAGTGGGCCAGCCTAATTTGTTTTTAGCCATGGCCGGCTTACATAGTTTTAGATAGGTTTATGATAGATTTTAAGAGAAAAAAATTTATAAAAACCAAAAAAAAAAAAAAAAAAAAAATAAAAAATAAAAAATGAAAAAAAAAATATATATGTACATGTATCTATATATTATGTATATACATATTATGTATATATATATTTATGTATGTCTATGTTTGTGTTAGATGTAAGTAGGTTAAGTAGATTAAGATTTATTTTTAGGTAGTTTGCAGGCTTTTACGAGTAGTTTTAAGTTTTATAAAAAAATTAAAAAATGTCCATAAACTAAGTTTTTTGTTTAAAATTTATTTTCTTAGTATTCTAGTATTAATTAATGTTAAAATAAAATTAAAAATAGTCTGTAAGAAACGTCGAAAACCATAGTTTAAGTGTTAGGTTTAACTTAGAGTGCCCGCATGGGGTCAGTAAGTTAGTATGAGATAATTTTAAGTTATTTAAGCTAATTTTTAAGGGTTTTTTTATTTAGCATATAAAAGTAATTTAAGTTAAAAAAATAAAAATGCATAAAAACTGACTATAATTAAATCTGAAGCTACCTGTCTAATTGATTGTTATTTTGTTGAGATAACTAATTATTATGTATCAAGCAAATATTTGTTCGGTGAAGCCTAACGTTTTAATAAAAATGTGGATCTATCTGAATTTTACACAGTCCTAGAAGATTTAACACCTCTCTACACTGAAATTATTTTGTGCGGAGACTTTAATTGTAACTTTCTTGAAAACAATTTGTTGTCATTTATAAACAAAATCAATATTCTTGATCTTAATACAGCTTAATACTGCTAATCCAACGCATTTCACAAGCACCTCATCAACCCTTTTAGACCTTTTTCTTACAAGCAATCCCGAAAACACTCTTCTTTATACTCAGTTGGCAGCGTCTGCTTTCTCAAAATATGACTTGATTTTTGTGACTTTAAGACATCCTCCGGAGCAAACAGCAGTCTCTTTGCATAAATATATGAATTTTAGGGCAATAAACTTAATTCTGTTGGAAGAGGACGTTCTGCAGGTTAAATGGCAAAATGTTTATTTTATGACTTCTGCTGATAATCAAATAAATTTCTTACAAAAATGTTCGAATAAAAACAAAATACATGCCAACAAACACTATCACATGGTTTACACCTGAAATACAAGAAGCTATAAAACAACGCAACCTGGTCTACAAACGATGGAAAAGATTCCGAGTACCTGAGTTTCATGCAGTGTTCCGGGCTTTAAGAAACAGTATTTCTATGAAAATAAGGGAAGCTAAGAAGAGAATGTATTCAAAGCGATTTAATGAAATCTTGCCAGCGAAAACCTTGTGGAAAAATATCCGAGAGCTTGGTGTGGGTCGACAAAAGGTGATAATCCCTGAAAATATAAGTCCCGACTTCTTAAATACGGAATTCGCTAAACTTCAAAGTACATTGCCTGACATTGGGGAACCGAGTAAGGCTCATTCTCTTCCTAATCCTGAAAGAATTGATTGCTTTCAGTTTACTAGAGTAGATGAAAACGACGTTCAGTGCGCCATTCTTCAAATAAAGCCTAAGGCTTTGTGAAACTTCTTTGTAAACACAAATGACTGTTTTTGTCAAACATAATAAGCTTCTGAATGGCCAACAGTCTGGTTTCAGGGCAAATCACAGTTGTGTCTCTGCTGTTTTGAAAATAACAGATGATCTGAGAACTGCAATGGATCACGACCTGATGTCCTTTCTTGGGCTCCTAGAATCTCACAAGCATTTTACACTGTCAACCATGGAATACTTTTTTTCAAAATTGAAGACTAATTTCAATTTTAGTAACTCTCCAGCTAATTTGATTCTTTCATACCTAAGTGAAAGGAATCAAGTCGTATCGGTTGGGGAAAACTCCTCCCGCCACTTAGAATTGAAGTCTGGAGTACCACAAGGATAAATTCTTGGGCCATTGCTGTTCGATATGTTTGTTGATGACCTCCCACAAGTAGTCCGACACTCATCAATACATTTATATGCTGATGATGTGCAGATATAATTGAGCTGCAAGCTGGGAATGTTAGAAGATGGAGTAAACAAACTTAACAGCGATCTTAAGGAAATCTCTCACTGGTCGGCAAGAAATCACCTCCAACTAAATCCAAAAAAGTCAAAGTGTTTGGTAATCTACAAAAACAAGCTTGATAGCAACTATTTTCCAGTTCTATATTTAGGTAGCACTGCTTTGGAATATGTCGATAAAGTGAAAAATTTAGGAACTGTAGACTCGCGATAGTCCGACACGCTCGGTAGTCCGACGCCGACTGAATCACCAATCTCGGCTATATTTACCTACACCGTGTACAGCAAACGTTTCCTGTCTCGACAGGATTGACGAATATCAAGTTCTGTCAAGTTTGTGGAATTTGTACAGTTTATAGTGTGTGATCGAGATTTTTATACATATGTGACAGTGTGAAAGCTTTGTATGATGGCGAGCACAAGTGGAAACAAACGTAAGCATAAAACATTAACTATTTCTGAAAAGTGGGAAATTATTAAGAGGTATGACCGTGGTGAAACTCCTACGGTTTCTCAAGTTTTTGGCATAGGCCGACCTACTGTTTATGACATTCTAAAATCTAGAGAAAAATTGAAAACTTTATAAAATCTGCTTAGGACGATTCCAAAAGAAAAACACTTAAAATGAGTGAATTTCTCCAAGCTGAAGAAGCTCTTCATGCTTGGTTTCGACAAGAAAGAAACAGACATGCCCCAATTTCTGGGGATATTTTAAAAGAGAAACGAAATTTTTTTTATCATGAAATAACGAAAAAAGACGATTTTCGTTTCTTTGAAAATTTCAAAAAGCGGCATGGCATTCTTACAGATGAGCGGAGAGAAATTATCTGCGATGATACAGAGGTTGATAAGTTTATAACGCGCCTAAATGTTAAAATCACGGAACTAGGCCTAACGCCTGAACAAGTGTATAATGCCGATGAAACATGCCTCAATTGGCGGCAGCTTATAACAAAAACATTTGTTACGAGGGACGAACAAAATGTTTCTGGAAGGAAACTTTTAAAAGAAAGAATCACTATTATGGTGTGTTGAAATGGCGCTGAGAGTCATAAGTTAAAACTGCTAGCTGTGGATAAAAGCAAGAACACTAGAGCATTTAAAAACGCGAATATTGGAACTTTTCCAGTGGTCGAAACGGCCGCTTTTTCCCGTTCAATGTAGGCTCTGAGCTCTTCCAACGTCGTCGGCGTGTTGGCATAAACCTATGACTTAACGTAGAAAATAGTCAAGCGGCGTTAAATCGCACGAACGAGGCGGCCAATCGACTGGCCCATGTCTTGAGATAACACGCTCACCATACTTACTCTTCAATAAATCGATTTTAGCGTGTGCTGTGTGGCTGGTGGCATCATCCTGTTGAAACCACATGTCGTCCAAGTCCATATCTTCCAATTCGGGCCAAAAATAATCGGTGATCATGGCGCGATAACGCTGACCATTCACAGTAACGTGACGATCGTTACCGTCGACGAAAAAATATGGCCCAATAACGCCGCCGTCATGCAAACCGCACCAAACAGTTATTTTTTGAGGATGAAGTGTTGATTCATGAAGCACATGTGGATTTTCACCCGACCAATAACGCATATTTTGCCTATTGACGAACCAATTGAGCCAAAAATGAGCTTCGTCACTGAAGATGATTTGGTGATGAAATTCATTATCTTGGCGCATCTTCTCCAGAGCCCAATCGGAGAACGTACGTCGTTTCAAATGGTCAATCGGCTTCAATTCTTGAGTCAGCTTGATCTTGTATGGGTGTAAACCAAGATCCTTACGCAAAATACGCCATAATGTGGTCTGAGCAATGCCCAATTCTTGAGAACGCCGTGGAATTGACTGATTTGGATCGTTTGCTACGGACGCCTGAACGACAGCGATATTTTCAACACTTCGACCAACCCGTTGTCTCACTGACACAGCAACATAACACAACGAATATGTAGACTCAAATTTTTGGACTAAAGTTGTTATGGCCTGTCTACTAGGGCGAGAATTACGACCGAAAATTGGAGTTAACGCTTTTAAAGTTGCAGTCACCGACTCCGAATTACGGTAGAAAATTTTTATAATTTGCAGACGTTGCTCGTTCGTGTACTTTACCATGATGAAAATGTTGAATTTACTGAATAAATTGACAGTGACAATTTGATGACTACTGAAAGAGTGCGTTCACAAATTAAATTCAAAGTTGTCAAGTCCCTATTGGAAAACCCTTCAAAAACTTGATTCAATGTATTTTCTAAAAAACCTTGTCTTATTTTTTTTTTAGTAAAGTCATTATTGGGACATATACGTCCCACCTTAAAATGTTATTAGGATTATATGTCCCAGGATAACGAAAAGGACTACATTATCCTAATACACACCAAACAATTTCTTTGCAATTATACTTTCTGAATTTCCACAAAAGTTGCTATAAATTCTGATTCTCAAATAAAAACTCAAGGGCGAAGGGGTTAAGATACAAAAGCAAGTAGATGCAAAAGCGACTCATAGTTATTCACATCGGAAGCTCGAAAGGATTCGTTCAAGAAGAAACTTTAAGATTGATTTCCAGTAAAAGCGACGACTACCATGAGGACATGAATGCCTCAGTGTATGGTTTGACAATAAGCCTTGAAACATTTTGAACCCAACTCCGTCATGGTGATGGATAACGCTACGTATCATTTAAGAAAAAGAAAAAACAAAACAAAGCGTGGCTTAGAGAAAATAGGATAACTTCCGAAGGAAACATGGTGAAAGCTGACTTGTTAGATGTTCTCAAACGCCAGAAAGCCAAACTTACCACTGAGAGCTTAATCCCATAGAGGTGATATGGGCTCAAGTAAAAGGATTCGTAGCAAGCCAAAACGAAACTTTAAAAATAAAAGACGATAAGCTACTATTAAGAGAAGCACTTGAGAAAGTAGACATTGAAAAATGGCTTAATATTGTATCAAACATGTTGCACTAAAAGTGGAGCCTAAAATGCGGGATGTAGATGTTTTCGCGGATACAGCATTGTTGGCACAATAAACAAAAATAAATAGAAAATATAACTTATTCAATTTATTTATTTCGTTCTCAAAACACATAATATCATCAAATGATTTAGATGGCAACCTTGTGGTAATTATCTTCAGAAAATCCTGTCGGCAAATATGCATATCATGGTATCCCTATGAGAGCTTTCAAGAGCAAAGTGTTTATGCATTTCAATGAAACCAGAGAAAGAGGCAAATATTCCTATCTTCCCTGTACAGCTGGTTTTCATTGACCAGGGTACGAGTGTAATGTTGGGCTAACTTTTAACTTTTCCACTACCTATTACTTACATACTCACTTACAAAGGACAACCATATAGTTTTACGTATAATATTTCACGCCATCGAAAAGAAAAAAACTTATATCCACTTTTACGTTAAATGTAATTTTAATATTTTTATGAAACAGAGAAAAAGTTTTACGTATAAATTACAGGATACAACACCTCCACCTAACTTACAAACTAACTCTAGAAACTACCTTACGATATAAGTTTACGATCTAGTTAGAACTACGATCTCCAAACGTTATTTTCTCAAGAAGATTTAGATTTAAATTTGGCGAAGTTCTTAGCACGCTTGATCGTTAAACATCAAGTGTGGCGGAGAGAGAGAATTTTGTTAAATTTACGAATGGGGGAAGATACATCTAGGAGAGAAGGTGGTAGCATTCAATTATGTGACAATATATAAAATCCCTTGGGGCTGTTTTCAAGTATCTCAATCTCGGTAAAATCCCCGAAATGCCCAGTCAACCGACTGGCCAATGGTACAAAAGTTGTGAGAAGAAAATAAATCCGAAATTTGAGAATGCCCCATTGGGCGAGGTGTGCTACGAATACTTATTAAATACTCGAAATACTCGAAATACGTAAATTTACGGGAAAGAAACCTGTTCAAATGGTTTTAAAAAAAAATTAGTGCAAAAAATAAGACGTTCGTTTTAAGTCATATGTACTCGTATTTTCTGGAAACAAATTAAAGTGGAGAGCCGAGTTGCTTTCATAAGATCGTAGGTAATGACGAGTCACAATTTTCTAAGTACGACATCGAACAGGAACTCATGTTCAAAGAGCTCAAAAGTGGTTAATCCCCAGAGCAAACAGAAAAATAAATAAATTAATAACAAAAGTACTTGAATGACAAATTGTTGAATTCAAACTGGATAGACGGCTCTAGAATTGGGAAGTGCTACCAGATACAAAATTTACGTGACTTGTTTAACCTCGAATGAGATAAGAAATGGCCAAATTTAGTTTACGGATTTTATATTTTTATCGACGATTCACTTGAATTACATGAGTTACCAAAATGCAGTAAGCGCTTAATGACTTTTAGAGTAAGCGTTTTAAGTGCTTATTCGAATAAAATGATAAGTCTGATACTACAACGCTTTAACCAACAAGTCTCTTTCCCCAGCTCAGGCGTAGTCAAGTTCCTTTTCCATTTCAGAGTGCAGGTGAGTGGCTCTGAGCTCTACTGTGCCATCTCTTTAAGATGATGTTCATCCTATCGGAAGATAGTAAAATAATTTTGGCAAATGGCGTCGTACGTCAATCATATTTGACATTTGTGAACTAGACAGCTGCAGTATACAAACAGACAAGCAATGGAGCGCTATACTCCGCAAGAGCGTGGAATAATTGTGTCGATGTTTTTGACCAATAATCGGTCGGTGGTGTTAGTGTGTCGATTTCCGAATCGTGTCGCGCCAACTGGGCAAACATTCCTTCGCTTAGCTACTCGACTCGAACAGAGTGGAACAGGTGACAATGCAGGGCGTGGGCGCCACCAGACTTGTCGTTCGGCCGATAATATCGCGGCTGTGGCTGCCGATGTCGCTGAAAACGAAGAAACATCAATCAGACGACGCGCCACGCAATTGGCCATCACCAGACACATATTCCCGTACAGACTGCAAACAGTGCAGCAGTTAATGCCTCCTGACCGTCAGTCGCGTGTGAATTACTGCAAAAGCCATCCTCAATCTCAACAACGAAGAGGACGACTTTGTGTCGCAAATCATCATGAGCGACGAGGCGCATTTCCACTTAAAGGAAATAAGCAAAATTTTCGTTTCTGGGGCACTGAAAATCCGCGTGTGATGCACGAGAGCCATTACATCCACTCAAAGCCACTATGTGGTGCGACGTTCACGGGGGAAGAGTGATTGAGGCGTATTTTTTTGAGGACGCCATCGGCAATACGGTCACTGTTACTGGCGAACGCTACAGGGCCATGATATACAACTTCCTACTGCCGGAATTGGATGAGCGGGGCTTAATGAATATGTGGTTTCAACAAGACGGTGCAACCGCACACACAGCACGAGCCACAATGGATATTGTGAAGGAAGCGTAATCTCCCGTTTTGGCGATTTGACATGACCAGCAAGATGGTCCGATTTAACCATCCCAGACTTCTTTCTTTCCAACAAGCCTCAGACAATCGCAGACCTTAAGCAGAATATTCGATAGGAATTCGAACAGTTATCAACGCAAATCTTGCAGAAAGTCATGGAAAATACGATAAAACGGGCACAAATGTGTATCAACACTGGTGACAGCCACATGACGGATATTATCTTTTCCACTCAACAGAAACAATTGTAAAGGTCCAAATAGAGATTTCCATTCCATTCCACTCAAAATCATTTTTTTTTATTTAGTAAAAAAGTAATTCAAAAACAAAATTGGATGATTATCTAGACAGACGAGTCCTCAAGGAACCTAGGGCGGACTCATCCTATTTTATATCTATGGTTTAGCGTCTTAAAGCAGAACTACGGTAGCTATAGTAGCTATAGCTCAAAGAAACAGCAATTAAACAGATTTATTCTTGATGATATCAGTGCTGGTGTTGTTTTGCGAATTAATGTCCAACACAAGATAGACGAAATGCCTAACTACCTCAAAGCAATATCTGCACAGCTTAATGACGTTCTATCCAAGACGTCTAGTCTATCCAACATAGACAGTTTGTGTTTAATTGTAGGGGCTACATAGTGTTGACATGTGAATTTTGCTTTCAAGAGCGATGGTAAAAAAATCTCATGATAGCCCGTTGCCTTGCTTAAATTGGTTTTGGATATCAAAGAATTTGATAAGATTGCTTCCGGGTCGAACAGCAAGCATTCCCCACAATCTGACGAGTTTGGCTGAAATATATATATTTTTTGTTTTTAAGAACTTAACAATGTCGGAGCACGTGTTAAGTTTTTCGGAAAATTGGATAGAGAGAGAGAGAGAAAGATGTTTGGGCTCAGTGGTTATTTGGCTCCATGGGTGGCATCCAACATTTAATGGGGAGACTAAATTCTTAGCGTAAATTGACTTCATGTTGTATTTAAGCAACCATTCACCTCACGAGTTTTCATTTGCCTGAAAAAATGTCTTTCGGTCACGACTCTACATAGCTCGCCCTTGTGGATGAGGTCATACGAGTACTCAGCTTTAAAATCGATAAAGAGGTGATGGGTTCCGAAGTGAACTTTTTGAATATTTTCCAGGATATGCTGCAGTGCTAGGACTTGCCGCCAGGCACAGCAGACAATATCTTGCGTTGTAGAAGAGACTGATATCGTTGTCCTTATACAGTCTTTATCATCGCCTTCCTTAGCCGAGGCAATAATAAGAAGATAGAAGCTCCTTTATAGATGGCGTATTTTTCTAGTTTTGTCTTCCATAATTATCATATATCAACGTACAACAGATGTATAGTAAGTGTCTCTTTTCGCTGTCACTGTTAAGAGATTGTGGCTTCCAACACTTCCACTTGTGGTCTTTTTACATAATGCTTCCGTCGGACTATTACTTCCTCTTTTTAAGTGGCATTTTAGAATGTGCACCTTCTGTGCATTGTATTCATTTTGTCAGTATATTTCCATATTTCAGTATAACATCATTACAAAATGAGTGCGGCTTTTAAAATGGCGTTTCGAAAATGTTTTCTTAGTAACCCACCCAAAAGGACCGCAAATGAGTATTAAGTCGGCAGCAAAATATTTAAAAACATCAGAGGCATTTGTGAGAAAGTGGACAAAGAGGTATAAGGAATGCGTTCATGTCGAGCAAGCAGGCACATGCGGTAAGGACAATAATATAATTTGTGAATTGTTTCGGAAAAACCCCACAGTAAGTCTGAAAAACGCAAAGCAATTAAAGTGTCCATCAGCACTATACGACGTCATTTGGCAGAATCTAGCATTAAAAACAGGAGTACCAAACCTAAACCGCTACTGACCCAAAAACGGATTGAAAAAAGGATAAGTTGGGCAACGCACGTTTTTGTTGAATACACTGTACGCATGTACGGAATAGAAGTATGTTGGTTCCAATTTCTTGAATGATTTTTTAGTTCTAGTCAAGAACAACACGTTATTCTTTTGTTTGCGACAATTCCGGACGTATTAGCAGGACTCAGTTTGGCCTTCTATCCATGACAAAGTAGTCCAAATTCGAAGGAATATAGTCATTGCTACAAAACGCAAAAATTTGCCTTCCTCCACCGACTTAAGAAACAAGATTTACTCGTACATTTTACTAATATCAATTTCCATAGTTCGTCGTTCGTCGATATCAGTCTGGATCCTGATAAATGCAACAAAACGAAATGTTACCAAACCTTTTAAATCCTGACAATTGTAGCGACGTGGAAGAATATGTCAACAAGATTTTCGCGATAGCATATAAACTTCTCAGTATTTTTCAGTCTCTTGGTTGATGATTACTGGCTTGGAACTGTATTTCTTGCTGGACTGCCCGAAGTATAGAAGCCAATAATAATGGCAATAGAAAATTCTGGTGTCAAAACCAGTACGAATTCTGTTAAAACCAAAATATTGCAGGATGTGAAGGCAAGTGACTCATCGGCGTTTTACACTAATCACAGCAAATGCTCATCAAGACCAAATAAGCAATCTTATCAGAAATCCTACTAGAGCAAGGGTATCAAGTGAGTAAGTGTAAGTTCTGCAAATTTGCACTGCTGTACAAATTCAAGAAACAACTTTGAGGCAGCATTTTCTTCTGCAGCGATATTAGAGGAGTGCTCGTATATTGACACAGTGTTGAGTGGGTTTTAGAAATCAAAAGTCCTCCGGTCTCCATGGTCAGAGTTGCAGATGACAACACGCTGGAAGTGACGGGATGTGGGAAAGTTAACATTATGTTGAGTGCTCAAAAAGGTGAGCTTAGTCAAATCGTGTGTATGTACAATATCTGAGCTGCCGACGAATCTATTATCAGTTAGCGAGATGACAAAGAAAGAGTGGAAGCAAAATTTGTCTGCCAACAGGTGCACAGTATACCAAAACGGTAGACAAATTCGGAGACGTCTCCGTGTCAACGATATGTACATATATGGTAAATGCACAGGCAAACGCGCTTGCGACTTCTAGTATCTTATGGCACCAAAGAATTGCTTAGAAACCAAGCAATCTAAGTTGTTGAGCCTGCTGGAATTGATTCAATCTGATGTGCATGGTCCCATGGAGTATGTGCTTAATTCATTCATTCTAAAGCTGTGCTCTTTTAAAAATTTAAAGAATATAAGAGCCTGGTTGAAAATCAGCAGAACGGACGAATAAAGATCCTCCAAAGAGCAACGGCACAGAGTTTGTCATGGAATTAGAAATCAAACAATAAACCCATACACATCTGAGCAAAATGGCCTCGCGGAGCACATTAATCCGACGCTCATAGAACGCGCAAAGTGCATGCTATAATATTTAACGCAAAGGTGGCAATATTTAACTCATTTATCAACAAGATAGTCCAGGAAAGGTCCGATATGATTATTGGATGTGACGCTAACTCCCATCACACACAATGTGATAGCAAGGGCACAAACTCCCGAGATGAGTCCCTATTCCAATACATACTATAATTGATCATAATCTTTTAATCGCTAACCACGGTAACGTTTATAGTGAAAAATATACGGCATATGTTCGATATCACCCTAGTGAGTAACTCTGACATCCTTGCAGTAAGCAACTCGAAGATATCTTCAGACATATCGTTCTCTGATCATACAACGATCAAGTTGGATGACAAAGACATACCCATACCCACCAGCTGGGAAAACTTTACAGCAGTGATAGATCAAAAACTTTATGTCCCTCAACGGATTCAAAATGGAAACAACCGCCGAAATAGACTATGCAGCGCAAAAATGGGGATACTCTTCACTCAGGCTTTTAACCAAGCATGCCATACGAAGATCAGGAAATCCAAGAACCCCCACATTGGTGGACTAAAGAACTACAACGGATTTGGAAAGAGGAAAGAAAACTTTTCAATGCAGCCACAAGCTCAAATCTGTGATCCGACTCGGATAAATACAATATAAAGCCAGTCTGAGAAAATACAAGAAAGCAATCTGCAGGGCTAAAAGAAAATCATGGAGAGTTTTGCCCCAACATCGAAAGCACAGCAGAGTGGGCTATCAATCTGGGACATATCTAAAGAAACTACAGCACTGAAGCTTTGCAGCTCTTGTTAGAAAACTACTTTCCTACATACACTCCTTCTCCAACACCAGTAGTAAATATAGAGACTTTTTTCCTGGCCAATATGAAATCCCAGATGACAAAATAAGCTGAGCCATAGACTCTGTGGAAAGAAAAGAGCTTGTTCTATTTACACATAAAAGGATAATGTTACAATTTGACCTTCCTTCCATTGTTAGGACAACCCTCCGACTATCGAACAGTACTAAACACTTAGGTATCGTACTAGATAGTAAACCGAAGAACGTGCAAAGCCTTATACGCCTGCAGCAGTATATTTCGGAAAAAATGGGGACCCAATCCCAAGACTATCCTACGGATATACACGGCTACCGTCTGACTCATCTTAACCTGGCAATTCACAAATGAAACAATCAACCTTACGTTAATGAAAAAAAATACAGAAGATTGTATGTATAGGCATATATACGAGTACTAGAAAATATACTTATTCTCTTGCCCCTAGATCTATGCATGCAAGAATCTTTTTTTTTTTTTTTTATAATTTACGCGCGCCTAAGGGGTTAGATACCCTTTTACTGTTGCCGGGGCGCGGGCAGAAAGGTAGAAGAAAGAGAAAGGAAAATTGTTTTTGTAGTGGTTTGAAATTCAGGTACGTTTGGTTTCGATATTCGCTCTCCAGGGGTGGGAGTCCGAATAGGACGGAGAGATTTTGCTTCACTCAGAGTGATTCGAGTTATAATTCACAGTATTTTTTTCTGTGCTTGAAACTCTATAACAGCCAAATCTACGTGTCAGTGTTATGCCTTCACACGCAGAATTTTTCTGTCTGAGTTCCAATTACAAATGAAAAACTGACTTGCCATGGGCAGGACTCGAACCTAGACCCTCCGAGTGAGAAGCGATTGCTAGTACCACTACACCACGTCCCCACCCCTAATCTACAGCAAAGTCCGCTTTAAGATTGAGTAGTTTAATGAGTGGACACCATATCCGAAAGACTACGACTCAATTCTTACAAGCGAACTGGGTTTATGATCTAATACCGACTAGATGATACCCCATCACGACTGTGAAACACCACTCGCCTGCTTTTTCCCAAGCAGAAAGGAATCGAACAGTAACCAAATGGTACCAGACTCGATGGAGACAAGAACCGGCGCCGGGGTTGTCTCCGAGCAATTGAATGATGCTCATGATACGATGCTCACTATGCCTGCCAGACTACAGCAGTGTATTCCAGGCTGAGATATTTGGCTGTAGCAGAAGCAACCAAACTTGCGGCAATAAAGGCAATATTCCACGAGAATATTACTACGAGGGGCGTTCAATATATTCTCGGTATCGATATGAAGGAAAATGCGAATTCAATTTAAATTGTTTTTATTTTTCAATATAATCTCCCCTAACATCAATGCATTTGTTACATCTTGAGATAAGCTTTTTTAAACCCTCAAAAAAATAAATTTCCTCTTTCTCTGCAAAATACCCATTTATTGCCGACTTGAGTTCTTCATCATCCGAAAATCTTTTTCCACGAAGACATTTTTTCAAATCCGGAAACAGGAAATAATCACTAGGGGCAAGGTCTGGACTATAGGGTGGGTGTTGGATTTCTTCGAAACCACAATCTCGCGCAGCAGCCTTGGAAACTCGCGCCGTGTGAACAGGAGCGTTGTCATGAAGAAGCAATACACCCGCTGCGAGTTTACCCCGTCTTTTCTTTTTAATTACCTCCCGCAAATTATGCAAAGTGGAAGGGTAGGATGTGGCGTTGATGGTTTCACCTTTTTTTTTGTACTCAATGAGCAAGACTCCCTTTGAGTCCCAAAAAACTGTGGCCATGAGCTTCCCGGCAGACGGAGTGGCTTTGAACTTCTTCGAGGGGTCTGTTCCTTTTTTATGCCACTGCATGGACTCTTGTTTGCTTTCAGGGTCATAGTGGTGGACCCATGTTTCGTCCCCAGTAACAATTCGATCCATAACACCGTCCGCGTTCTCACTACACATCTCCAAAAGATCCATAACACCGTCCGCGTTCTCACTTTTTTCTGAGGCGCTGTGAGCATTCGTGGCACCCACCTTGCACTGACCTTTGAAAGGTTAAGATGGTCATGAAGAATGGTGTGAATGGTACCAATTGAAAGCTTGGTGATCTCTGCCATCATTTTCACCTTTATTCGGGCATCCTCAAGAACAAGTTTTTCGACTTCTTTGATGCTTTTTCCCGTACAAGCAGTAGCCGTGGCGCCGGAGCGGGGGTCGTCTTCAATGCTCTCTCTGCCTCTCTTGAACTCACTTCACCACTTTTGCACAGTTGATAATGAAGGTGCGGAACCCTGGTAAACAGCCACCATCTCTTCATGAATAGTTTTTTGACTTTTTCCTTGCTTAGTGAGAAATTTAATTACAGCGCGATGCTCAATTTTCACCATCATCGTCTCAGTTGCCATTATGATTCTGTTTAACTAGAGATAAAACGCGAATTAATAATCACATTTATATGAAATTTTACATGAATGCACTAAAATAATAGTATTACTTGGTAAATAAGTCAATTTATATATACAACCACAGCTTCACCCCGATACCGAGAATATGTTGAACGCCGCTCGTACATACTACCATTAAGGCCATAGCGGCGGTCGAAATCAAATCCGGGTTTCTGAAGCTTTGTTTAAGGTTCTTTGCGTTCAACATAAGGTTACGCTATGCTGGGTGTCCGGTCACGAAATATTGGCAGGCAATCAGTATGCAGAAGAGCTATCTCTGAAAGTATCCTCCCTCCCTAGAAAGGGAACTGGCAGATCAAAATATCAAACCTCCACTCTACAAATAAAAGGAAATGAAAGGTTGAAAAACTTTCCAACCTGCGAGACCTCAAGGCAATTATGGCCGGAATTCTCCCTGTTCGGGAGAAAAGTCTCCAAGCAAGTTACGAGGTTAAGAGTACTATATACAATATTAGCTGACAAAGTCATACTTGGCGCGATTTATAAAAAGCTCAATTTCAGCCCCAACAGAACGGACCAAATGGTACGTATTTCTCAAATCACATATTACCCGTCTAACTGTTATATGGACAGTCTTGTTTTGTTTTGTTTGGGTGCCCTGCACAGACGAAGAACAAGTCCATTATACTTCTTGTATGTTCCATTCACTGAAATTTCTCAGGCTTTCGTAGAATAATGAGTAAACACCGTAGAAATAAGGTGCCTACAGTACCAATAACCAAAACATCAGCGCCGAGTTTCAAGCGTGAACCAGGTTCTCAGGGAAAGTCCTCCGCAGTGTTGTCATCAATTTCGCAGCAAGCGTCGTAGGATGTAGTGTCGCTAATGCCTAGCATACTTAGGTGCTTAGCAAAGGCATAGTTCCCCGTTACGACCCTAGTAAGCAGTACATTCTTCTGTGAGAGAACAGCAAATTTGCTTACCTCCTAGAGACATCAGCGCTTGGTCTGCAAGCACCCTAGATATACACGTTATTTGCAGTTATGTTTACATGAAAAACAACCGTTAATAGAAGTAATAATCGAGGATACAGGCAGTCCTAACATAGGTTTGGGCACTGAGAAACTCTTCTCTGAGCGTTGCCTAGCGTGGTCATCGGCGACTTTATTACCCGTGATCCCATTCTGACCTGCAAGTCAAACAAGGTTCCGACTGCGTTTAGAGAAGTCTTGCATTCTCGAATTATCTTGGAAGCTGTAAGAATATCCAGAATCACATACGAGTACATACATCTCCCGTTCCATCGATTCTTCACAATATAATTTATTGCCATCAGGATTGCGTATGTCTCCGCTTGTAACAGTAACACAAATTTTCCATCCTAACGAGGAGTGAATTCTAACGTTGTCACGTGTGCAAAAATTGTGAAAGATTGTTCCACTAAACAACGGATGCATAGTGTGTAGTTGGTCTTATAATAGCAGTATAAATCTAAAGGGCCCTCCTCGATGGCAAGCTCCATATGTTGGCCAAAATTCCTTTATGCTGCCAGAGAGCCGATAGCGCCTTGACTGAAAAAACATTTTTAAAGCACCAATCGTCGATCACGTCTAAAGCTAACTGCGCATTAGAGCATGATTAGAGCATGATCCAAAAGAGAGTATGCCTCAACGTTAAGTTCGACAAATATGCACCTTATCAGTGAGGAGACACAACGCAGCTTTGCCGGCAACCCGCAATTACCTTCTGCAAACCTATTAATTCGTCCACGCCGTGATATCCGGCGTCAAAAGTGGCACTGTCGAAAACACCCTCAATGTCGATGAAAATATTAAAGCGAACTCGCCTTCAATTCTACCCAGGGCATTTTGAAGCGCAGCTCGCAGGATCTTCCACACAGACATGCTTAGACTTTTAAGAGTTAGACCCTAAGAGTTATATATTTTAAAATCGTGGCCCTCCCCTTGAATGCAAATACGAGTAGTATTTGCTTTGACTGGCTCTCACAGTGGATCAACACGGTTTAAGCACTCAGCGTTGTTCAGATGGTTGTCATTGTTAGTCTTCCAAACTTGAAGTATTAGAGAAGTAATAGCTAGATAAAATTTAACAGTTTAACCTGCAGTTTCATCGCGAAGAAATAACCCTCCTACTCATTTATTTTCCTGCGGCAGTTATTGTGGACGTCCCCATCGAAGGCGGAGTAAGAGAGATAGTGCGCGTCCATGAGAGCTAAACCAAACACCACCGACTTAAGTACAATGATTCGTGCGAGTTGAATAGGCCAATAGCAACACCAACAAACGGGGTGAGACATTGTGAGTTTTGCTGTTGTCATGCACTTACCTTAACAATTTTTAGTACTCTCTCAAGTTCAGCCCGTCTTCACAAAGCCCTTACCAGATATCGTGTAAATTAACTTCCCTGGCTCAATTTTGCAGCTTGTTTCCAACTACAACCACTCAAGGTTCCACGGATAGGCTTCGACCCAATGATGTCTCCTCTAATGGAGGAAACAAATCGTAAGGACGATACGGCGTGAGGTTAGTTTGTTTTTCAGCCAAAGATGGTTAAAAAAAATCCAGAATGTTTCCTAAACCATCCTGTCAGCTGGACATTCTTTTTCTTACAAACACAAGCAAACCATACCATACTCGTATTAGACGCATTCTGGAAAGAAATATGCCAGTACGTTCTATTCAATATTCATACCGCAAATGCCGATCATTCGAAAGTGGTCTAAATTTGGCCGCTTAAGGAGAAAAGAGGTTTGTTTTCAAAAAGGTTTCCATCAGCACTTTCATCAGAGCTTGCCACAATACCGTCAATGCTTCAATCACCAATAGGTTTCGCCCAGGTGATTAGATTACCTATTGCTTGTAGCAATGCTTGAAAGCCGAAGAATCGCAGCCACTTCTGAAAAGGTCCCCTTGACGGTAGAGAGAGCTGGTGCCCTCTTGCCGCTTTTATGGTCTGTTGTAATAGACGACCTGCTCAAGGAACTCAGCAACTTTAAATATAAAATCATTAGATATACCGTTGATCTAGCAATCGTAGTTTCTGAGATATATGGTATGCGACCGTATATGAAACGCAAACCAGGCTTTTGTATCGGAGAGTCAGTATTTCTACACAAGACAGCCTTAGTGTGGTTTACTATGAGAAGAAAGCTAAACATAAACTCA
The DNA here is from genome assembly GCA_949129095.1 of Volucella bombylans. Lineage (NCBI taxonomy): Eukaryota > Metazoa > Arthropoda > Insecta > Diptera > Syrphidae > Volucella > Volucella bombylans. The sequence goes on along the minus strand of OX422144.1, from coordinate 102,363,680 downwards.
GTAAACTTGAATGCAAAACTAAGGTCTAATGGAATCAAATATCTAGGATATGCTTCAGATAAAAACTAAATGGGAACTTCTATTTCAACCAACCAACAGAGCAACCAATCCCTAATCGCAGATACTCTAAAAACTGAATTTTAGCCAACTGTCGACAATTAAATTTAGCTATGCTTCTATAGTATGGTGAACGAAAGTTAAACAAACACAAAAAACGAATGGCATTCCAGCGGAGAACCTCAGCAGACAGTTGACAATTCCCTCGAATCTTTCTGAGCTAATAATGATCAACACGATTTCCGATTTCATGACTCTATTTCGCTAGAAAATCTCCTGGACCTCGAACTAATCTGATAGAGTATGCTGCGAGTATTAGTGGTGATATATCCGGTCCAAATCACAAAGCCTGGAAGACATTAGTTATTTGCCATATACACGTCTGCCACCATTAATCTGAAGACAGTCATAATAGGCCCCATCCTCAATATATTTATTCACTGATAGTCAAGCAGCGTATCAGAGTTCCTTTATGTCATTTAGAAACTAGCCAAACCACTCCAACTCCTAACTCTAAACTCAAGCAAATAGTTGGAAACTGAGCAACCCTGAACATACAGGAGTAATGTGAAAGGAATTACAATAATAAGATTAAGAAAACATTATATCCTGGGAATCTGTAGTATTGTAGATGAAAACAAAACCACACAACACATCCTCTGTGAATGAGCGGTTCTCTACCTCTTAAGGAGTTGTACCTTCTTCAAAAGTACTGTAACCCCTGAGAACATTACCAAAACCTCGGATAGTGGCCTGTTTAGTTCATAAGAAAAACTAAGAAGTTCCTAATCTAATCGGTTTCCGGCAAAAATGCTGACCACCATTTCTTGACACTTTTTATCGATTTCTGCTTAAGATATCATCAAACAAAGATGCACCACATGTGTGCAGCGGATAAAAACAGGATACGTCTATCGTGAACATGATCCCACATTGGGCGCCACATAGTCATACCTGATCTCTGGAGCACTGAATCTCTTAACATTGTGCATAAAATTTTATCCTGGACGACATTATATTCGCCAGAGACGGTTAGATATTTTAAATTGTTGACGCAAAACACTCAAGAATCATAATCATCCTGATATTACCACCTCTGGTAACCCTATTTCACTATCTCGTCACTTTACGCTCATAAAAATATTAGACGTATGAGAAAGCAGACCTTTACCCCGTTAGTAGCTCAACAAATACAGATAGGAACAATTTACGTTCACCCAGACATAGATAAGAATATTATTTCCTAATGTTTCGTATCTTAAACGACCGAAGTATACGAGTAAAATATTTTCAAAAACAAAAGAAGAATTACAAAAATGTATCAACTTACCTGTAAGCCAAATTCATGCATTTGAAGAGTTTTGTCAGCGAAGTTTCTATCTCTAGATGCGACGTTATCGAACTCATCGAACCGTATTCCTTGATTTTGATCGGTACGTATAACTGCACTTCAGTGCAGGCATTCGGTTCGTCCGGCTTCAATAAGCTTGGATCCTCTGGATCAAGCATTTTGATTTCACTATCATCGTCATCTTGAGCTTCTTCAGCTTCAAAGTGCGACACCATAAATTGGCCAGAATGAATTGATTCTTTGTTAGCACCGTTTGGGGAATCTCCACCGGTACCACCGCAAGAGCTAGTTCCATGACCACCGATTGGGATGGATTCACTGCTGCAAAATATCGACTGCTGCAGCTGCTGCTGATGTTGATGTTGATGCTGCTGTTGTTGTTGCTGCTGCTGGCGGTGATACATTTCAAATGAATTGGACATAGTGAGCATTATTACTTTGTTTTTCACAATTTTGTTTTACACACAATTGTAATCTTATTTCCGGAAATTGGGCAATAAAAGCTTTAAATAAAAGAGATAGCCTTTATACAGTTGGTGTCAAAAGTTTTCGTACGGTTTCTGTGTTTTTTTTTTTTTTGTGACGGCGTATGTGATTTTGGAAACTGGAATTACGAATGCGACTTTTAAAACAAACTGAAAAGCCTGAGCAGGATTTTATGTATACAATATTACTACGCCCAAGTATTTTCGGGTTCAATAAGCTAATAAAGAGGAACACCCTTAGAGGAATCGAGGTCAATGCTAATCTAATTCGATGTAATCAAAGCTCTTTTGATTGAGCATTATCAACATGGATCATTTGATAACAAACAAAAGGTGGAACACTTTCCCCTGTAAATCACTTCAACAAGGATTTAGAAGCTCCTACGATTTGACTATATGACAAGAGCATTTTTCTATGAAATTAGCCTTAATTACAATAGTTCATTTAGGCAGACTAGAGCAAACAGAAGTCGTCGAAGTTTTCGAATGAAAAAGAAATCAGAATTCAATAGGAAAGGAAAGTATCATACAAATACAAGAAAGAACGTGCTGCAAAGAAGTTTCAGGCCAGCAAATATTTCGCGGGGTTTCGAATGGTCAACACAAGCCCAGTCGATTAGAACTTATAAAAAAGAACTCAATGTTGAACCCTAGCAAACGTTTAAAAGACAACGAGCTTTGGATTTGCACGTGGAATGTTCGGACACTTGATAGGTCACGTGCAGCCGAACAATTAGCAGAGGCGCTTGACTGCTATAACGCAGATATCAGCGCCATATAGGAAGTGCTATGGGTTGGGCGGGCATAAGGCGGATGAAAAACTGTGATATATACTCGTACTATGGTGATAGCGATAAGGAATAGATATAGCACTTATTCGGATGCGGCAGACTTAGGCCAGAAGTCTTAGGCTTCCGAGACGTGAGCGAGCGTCTTATGATAATTCGCATCAAGGCTAAATTCGATAACATAAGCCTAATACGCGGAAGACATGGACGACGCCATCAAAGAATGCTTCTACGAGCTACTCGATAAGACATATAAGCAATGTCCTAAGTATGAAGCCAGGATAGTAAAGGAGGACATCTTTTTTGGGACAATCATCGAACAAAATAGACGTAAGACATGCATCCAGTATTCCGAACGTCCCGGCAGCCAACATTGACTTGGAAGACCACCTTGTTGCAGGCACGCAGCGAATGTGGATTTCCCAAGCGCCACAAAAGAAGAAGAACTACTGTGAGAAGATATAACGTAGTAAAGCTGCAATCTCAAGAGCCCGCTAAACGAAAGATGTAAACTCTACGAGCAGAAGAGACGGGAAGAACATATTCTTCTCCAGAAAAGAAAAAAGCACGAGAAGCGGGCGATTGAAGCTATTAAGAGGTTGTACTCCAGAAATAAGGCACGAAAGTTTAACCAAAAGGTTAAAAGCCTGTAGAGATGAAGAAGGAAATCTTCTAGTAGAGTCACAGTCGGTGCAGAGAATTTGGAAAAATTTTTTCTGCAGTTTGTATAACGGCGAATAAGCCCAAAATGCCACTCAGGCAGAATAGACCATTCAACTTAGACGATAGTAGCCAAAACTTCTATCCACCTGCACAGAAAGAATTAACGATAGCAATATCTAAACTAAAATTCAACAAATCAGCTGGATCTGACGGTTAATTTCTGAGATCTGGTCAGAAGAGTGTATGCATGATGAATGGAATCTCAGCACCGTATGCCCAATCCACAAAAAGGAGACCTCCTCAAATGCGCCAACTATAGAAGTATACCATAAGTCTCAGTCATATTGTGTGAACGTCTGAAATCTTTTGCCAATAACCTGATTAGTCCCCATCAGTGTGGTTTCAGGCCAGGAAAGCCCACAATCGAACAAATCTTCACACTCCGGCAGATCTTGGAAAAATCTCAAGAAGTCCAAGTCGATACCCACCATATTTTCATCGATTTTAAGGCCTCATATGACAGCATTTATAGAGACCAGCTACGAGTATATAGAGCCATGTCTAGTTTTGGCATCCCTACCAAATTCGTAAGTCTGTACAGAATGAAGATTGACAACAATCGGTAGGTCGGTAACGACTTAACCAAGACCTTTAATGGCAAAAATGGTTTTAAACAAGCTGACGTGCTGTCATGTAACTTCTTTAACATCATACTGGAAAGAATTGTGCGGAATTCACAAGTGAACACTGGAGACACAATCTTTAAAAAGTCTGTGCAGCTACTAGCATACGCCGATGATATCGGCATAATTGGTAGAACTGAGCAGTGCCATACCAAGTACATATATGCTGTCAACAAGAAGGAACACACCACATCGACGAATTGGACAGAACGTCACAATCAACAGCTATCTTTAGAGGTAGTAAAGGACTTTGTCTACCTTGGATCTGCTATGAATTCTGCCAAGAACACCTCCACAGAAGTACAACGAAGAAGCACTCTTGTCATCGCTGTTTCTTTACGCTCTATATAAGACCTTGATCACCCCAGTCCTACTTTATGTCGCTGAAGCATGGACCCTATCGAAAGCAGATGAAGTATTCCTCAGCTGAAAAATATTCGGTCCCGTTTGCGTTGACAGGCGTTGGAAGAGAAGACTCAAATACGAACTATACGAGCTGTACAGTGACATCGACCTAGTCAGAAAATGCGCAGTGATTACTAGGACATGTAGTTCATCACGAACTGTAGCGCGACCTAAGTAAGTAAGTACGACTCTTGCGTACAGATGAACAATAGACGGTACTAAACCCTTAAAGTAGTAGGGAAGAATCTGATGGTCTTTACATCAAAGAACGAAATAATCTGATGTCAGAATAGGCAGTGACCGGCGTTAACCTGGCGATGTCCTGGGCTCGTACCAAAGTCAACTATTTCAACATCAACTGTGCCGTTTCGAAGCATTGTAGGGAGGAATCCCTGCCAATCAACCGTCAATCCGACTGACCTAATTCCGATTAACGCTAGTCACCACATGTTCCCAGCGTCAAAAATTAATTTGGACCATTACCTTGTCATAACCAAGGTACGCCTGTGTATATCTCGGACCTCCCAGATATTAGCAAATACTGTCCCCAAGTTTGACATCGAATTTCTACAATTACAAGAGATAATCAGAGTCCTAGCAGTTCTCGACAACCACAATGAATTCCCTTGTTCGACGAAGAATGCCGGCAAGCATATGAAGCAAAACAGAAAGCGTACAGAACGATGATACTAAGGAATACCATACCATATGCGTGTTCTTCAAGACGGATAAACACCAACCTCGAAAATATAGTGAAAAGCTATTCGAAAAATAACATATCAAGGCTACAAAGCCAGAGCCGAATCCTAAAAATGTGAACATGGAACATAATTATAGAATCACAGTTGATGCTGTAGATGAGGATGAGGATTCGCACACCATTTCTCCACACTGCATAATGGTGAGCCATTCAATCGATTGTAACCAATAATTCCATACATTTGAGTTGGCTACCCAGCAAGGTCTTGGACTTAATTCCGGGCTTAAATCCCAAAAAAAAAACTCTCAAGCTTGTTTAAAGCAGTAGAAGGTAGATTACACCATTCACTATCCTTCCAATCCACAAGAAAAAGGAATTGAACAGCAGTTAGAGACGAGCTAAATATATAAAGCCATGTTCAGCGTCAAACGTCCCTGCCAAAGCACTTTCACCGAAACCTTTGTTGTCAAAAAAGGTTTTAGACAAAGCCATACGCTGCCATGGTGACTTCTTTCACACCAAACTTGAGAAAATTCTGCGAAACTCGTAAACGAAACAAAATTTTTCACAATCCAACATCATTAGCAGAACGCAGCGAGATACGAGTATCATTGATATGTTAGCAAGTATTGAAAAAAAAAAGTGACAGACAGACATGGCTTTATCTGTGAAAGATGTAAAGACCAAGTATATGCCCTCAACATGAAGAGATGCAAAAAAAAAACGACAAATCAGGCAGAATATCACAATAAATGAGTAGACAGCGATTTTGTCTACTTCGGCTCGCTATCAGAATTAATATGACGACTGATACATAGAATCAGGATCAGGATATCTAGCGTCTTGTCAAGTTATCACACTAACTTCATCTGTGAGTCAATCACATAAGTTCAGAATATCAAAATGGGAAAACATAAGAGAGGGGCATTCTGGAAATGATTGTCAACATGAAAACATTTTTCACCATATCAAATGGAGTCATATCCAAGTATGAAATATTTACACTACACCGTTTCCTTCTGAGTGAACTCTGCCATATGATTTTCTCGGGTTTTTGTTCAAACGTACGACTTGATGACATCTATACGTCAGAGTATGCGTTAAAAGCAACAAATAATCCTTTATATATACGCCGATACCACTGTTTATAGAATGAATATAATAGATAGAGGACCTAGGTCACATTGGACTAAGTAAGTGTTAACTGATCAACGCTTGAATGCAATTTTTAACAAAACAATCAAGCCATTAACTGAGTGCTTGCTGAGTGGTGATCATGCACAAGGTTTTACTATGAACAACGACAGTCTGTAATCTCGTATACGGAATGTGAGAACTTTGTTCGACTCAGAGAATCAAAGTTCTGAAAATGCAAAGTAAGATCGGTGAGAATGATTCAAACATTACTAATGTACAAGACGCTTTTAAGACTTGGAGAATACATTCTAGGACGTAGTTCGACTCAACTGAATTTCCACTCAATTGGTCGCCATGCCGCTACCATTTATGTAAAATCAAAATAAGAAAATTTTCAAAGTCGTTCCCTGCTCACTGTTCATTGTCTTGTCGTTTGCGTACACAGAGAAGGAAACCTACTCTTTTTTGCGATTATAATTTCCACTTTTGGGATCCAATCCTAGCGAACTAAATTACTTCACCATGCCGCCAATCTGCGTAAGCTAGGTAAACTTGGAGCAGAACACTGGAATTCAGGATACTGGTGATGAGCTCAAAGGAGTTGAAATGCGTTTCGAAAATTCAAAGATGAATGCGCACACCATCCAGGTGTGCACACAACCATAGTCTAAAGAAACGAAAAATAAAACAAGCCGAAGTGACAGGAACTATGGTTGTCGGCTTCACCACGAAATATCCAAGTTAACAGCAAGTTAATCAATCTCAGGCGTTTAATCGTGTTTCATCAACAGGGAATTCAACCGACTTAGTGTTCGCATCTTGGCTCTGCCGAAGAAATTTGCTTACACTATCATGGGATAACGAACATGGCAGGATTCCGGAAGTTTGCATCGTGAGACCAAGGACAATGTGTCAAAAACTTTCACAGGGACCAATTCACCAGCTTCAGTAAGTATGTATTCACGTGGAGAGTTTGTTTACAAGTATTGTCCTAACTGATCTAGTCAGCAAAGCTAATTTTGATATGACTAAGCAGTCAGTTCGAGTATCTCAATCGCATCGCTAACGAGCAATTTTAACAGAGACAACGGCAGTGGATTAGTCACAAATTAATCTATCCAATTGCGGAGGAGTTGATTAACAATAACCCCATTGCTCAGCCCTATACAGATCCAAAAAAGCACAAACACAAATTAAAACAAACTGGAATAATGTGTTCACATAGACCTGACAAACCTCCAAGGATAGAAGAAAAACAAAATCTGTAACTCCAACAACACACAATGAGAACAAACCAAAAAACATTGAGTCATTCTTTCCACGAAAGGGCGTCTCAAGATAATTGCCAAGCAGAAAACCTTATCAAGAGTCTCATCATGATAACGTTGGTAAATCAAGAGCTGAAACAGTGAAGAACAACCTATACAAGACATTAATCTCTTTCATATTTATGTGTACGTGGCAACCCTGACCAACAAAGCAAACTCTAATCTGCCTTCGAAATTATTTTGACAAACAACGCGCGCTAAGTACGTGTGATAAGGGCAAACTATCATACGAACCTATTATGTTTGGCTATTCAATCTACACGAAATAATCGGTTGTTCTGACGTCCACAGATATGCTCCAACCAAACTGAAATCAGTGCACGATCGATTGCAATCGGAAGAGCATAGTCCAAAGTACATTCGAATTCCAACTCAACCATCCAGCTGATGGTGGTTTAGGGTTTAGGCCACAATTCGCCCAAATGAAAGCAACCCGCCTACGAATACTTTTGAAACTCACTGTATTGATTCTTTGGTTTATTTCTTCTATAAATTTGCAAACGGAGAGGGGACTCTTTTGTTGATTATTATATTTTCTTCTTCTTTTTTTGGTTGATTTGAGATGAAAATCACAATTTGATGGCACGACAACTAGAGCAATGGCTATCGCAATTCACCACACTACTACTGCACAACCGATTAATTTGATTAATATTACTGCGGAGGCACATACTTTGCACTCACACTCCTCTTTTGCTATTATTTCTATTACTATATCTAATTTTGCTGCTGCTGCTGTTGCTGTTGGTTATTAACGGAATGTACTGCTCCCGTCGAAATGTCTTCCTCTCTGGAGGTTCTTAACTATCTGCGTAGCTTTCAGGACGTACATTTGGGGATTTCGCTACACAACACAACGCGTAAATCACTTGTATTCCACACAACACAACACACCAAAACAAACCGAAAGATTACTAAAATTTTTGGAAATTTTCTTCTCTGACTTTTTTTCACTTTTTTTTTTTGTATTTTTAGAAGGCACTCATAATCGAGAAAGAAATGCACTTGCTCCTCGCTTGTTGACAATAGGAACGAACCACCGACACACGACGCCTCCAAAAACACTTGTTCTCCAGCCTCTACAATCTAATTGAAGAGATTCCAGAAGAAAATACAAAAATTAGAAAAGGAAAAAATTGGAAAAAAAAACGCGAAAACTATTTGGCACGGAGCGAGTTGCTTGCTCTCTTTTCGAAAATTTCAGCTTTTTAGTTGTTACTCGCTGAAACCAAACTGAAATTACGTCGTCGACAACGAGAACGAGTAGAACGACTACGACTACGAGTACGAGTACGACGGCTACGAACTACGATACAAACGTCCTCAATTCGGGCAGCGCAAATGACAGCGAAGACGACAAAGTGGTTCTGGCGAGTAATCGAAGCGCCACAGATAAACAGCTGTGCGTAGAGTTGTGGAATTAGTTGTTCATTTAAACTGATACGGCTATTGCTTTGCTACTGCTGCTGCTGATAATGATGATGGTGATGATGATGACGATGATAATGATGATGATGATGATGATGATGTTGTTGCTAATAGTGGTTCAGTTGTATGGACTTTAGGCACGATAAGGGGGTGGTGTTGGGCAAAAACCACCACAATAACAAGGATAGCAACGACCAAAACGGCAATCAGGACTACGACGACGATGATGAGTTCGAGCAATATTGTGACTGTAAGAGAAATGTCATTCAGGTCGAATGTTTTGATTTTTTCTACTCCGCTGTCCACTTGATAATCGCCGTTTACACCAATTCCGATGTTGTTTTGACAAAATATTCACATTTAAGTACGAATACAAGCACTGCGGAGTTTTTGAAAATTGTTTCAATGTTTGTGCAGCTATTTCAGCTGAGATTATAATGGAAAAAGTTGTTTGGACAGGTTCACTTTTGGTTTAGAAAATGAAGTTTCTAATCTCTTTTGTTTTTTTTTTTTTATCTGGTATTTGAGTCAATGGATTGTTCTAGTACAATTGTTATGAAATAATTTATGTGTAGTGGCATCTAGAGGAGAATGGCAAAGAAATTGTAATGAAATATAGTTACTTCAATAAATACTTTTATTTAGTTTATCGACGGAAAAGAAAGTTAATTATATTTTCTATTGTGCGAATACTAGAGAAAAAAGATAATGTGGACCATATGAAACTTAGAAGTCAATTTTGCTTTATCTTTTTCTAATCTATTACAATCTAGAAGTGTCAGACAACGAAGAAAAGTGAAAACTTGATAAGATCGACAGTCTTGGCGAAAAAATTAATACATTTTAAAATTTTTTTTAAACCTTATGTTTTCCCCGTACATGACACATGGAAAAGAACTATTGCAATGCATTTGTGATATATTCTGATTTAATTAGATAGAAAATACAGACTAGCAATCTAATTTACAGCCACTAGAACTGGTGGTATGCCTGATTACAAGGGTAGTGCTACATCAGGAAAATACTCTGAGAAGGTTTGACGTTGGACATCTGCAATCGTGAGAGACCTCTAGAGTCATTGCCGTAGGTCTCCCTAACCTCTCTCATAATCTCGCAGCAGCATTAAGCGCGGAGGACATTAGAAATGCCGCCTCTAATATGCTAAGTCATGCAAAGCATGACTATAAATAGCTGCGAGTACTTAAAGTTAAATATGAGTGAGATTAGAGCTGCTATTGACAAAAAGAAGCAGAGAAGAACTTAGTCACCTACTTAGGTGGCGCTACGATTCTGCGAAACCTGAGTCTTAACCAACAAGCCTCTCTAGCTAGCACTATTTCTCGTAGGCTGCCCCCGGTGCCGCACTCGAAGTTGGTTGTGCTCCCCTTCCACTTGCATGCGCCGCCTTAGATGCGGCTATCCTCCGCTGTGCTATTTGGACCGTCCAAGTGCTTCTCCATATGCTTTCAACAAGGTCCAAGCCTCTGCACAGTAGAGCAGGATATAAGGTCAAAGGGCAGAGATGGGCAAGAGTAATTCTTCGTCTGATTTCTGCACTGATGTCGATGCTGCTTGTAACTGCGTGGAGCCAAGTTAGATGAAGCCCGTAGCTATTTCGTTGTGTTCGTTCAATCACATCAATGTCATCCGCGCATGCAAGTTATTGTGCGAACTTAATAAAGATCGTTCCTCTTTTGTTGGCCAGTGAGTTTTGCACGATTTTAAAATAACAGCACGTCTTGTCTAAAACCTTTCTTGAGATTGAAGGTCTCGGTTAAATCACTCCCGACCTTGATCGAGCAGCGATAATTCTCCATAGGCATCCTGCACAACCTGACGGGCTTGGCAGCAAACCCAAAAAGCAGGGAAAAACAGCCAACGAAAAATTTCTTCAAATGAATATGTGATGATTTGAAAAACGCGAAGTGGAAACTTTTGAAATGAGCTACCAAGAAATGAGCCTTGGAAAGGCTATTGGAAAATCACGTGTCAGGTCAATAAAACCGGAAACACATACAAGGACGGTATCGGAAACATAATAGTTGAGTCCCTACTACTACTTTTCGGTACTGAGTATTTGAACGATAAACATACAAACTTGTATGTGAAGTCGTAATGAGTAGCGATCAGGTAACACAATTGCGTTTAAATGTATGCGGTCCCCGAAAGTCTTCCAAGAATCGTCTGCTTAGCATACAATATGAAGCAGGCCTGGCCAATTGGTTTTGACAGTCGCAACCGTATCTCTGCGCGCATGACCAACACTAACTCCTTTGCAGCGTCCAATTTGTTAGTCTATGCACGTGGTATTAATATAATCTCTGAGAACGGTGCGTTTCGACCGGTAATTAGTGGGAGCGTTTGCTTGCTGGTAGCAGCGAAAAGCAATTTCGAAAACGAGTTGGTGCGTGAATTTAAAAGGCGAGCCCCTTTGATCGCCATGCTAGAGAAAATCAACACCTATGTTCAGAGAGGTGAACTTGGCGATGATGAACCATCAAATGCATGGTGGGCAGACAATTCTATAAGCCAACTCTTTATGGTAAGCAGTTTTGTGATAGTTGAACAAAGAAAGTTGAGAAATTGCACGAAAATTTCGCCACATTCATTGACAAGAAGTGAGTTTTTCGTCACGTAGATAGAACCGGTTAACCAAGGCTACGGCTCGTTGGCGTTCAACACAACCTGTAGAGACGTCGAGTAGAGTTATGACTGTTTTAGAAAAAGCTAAATGGTTGATGGCATTCTGCACTAATTCCATGACATGGGACTGGCCACCAAGGAGGTAATTTGGGTCTTCACAACTGTGATACGGCCGATCTTATCCAATGCACCGGTATCCCGAAATCTCCATCACTTTGAAATTAATATCATGAGCTGTACTCTCCAAGCCACTTTTCCATTTAGGAAAAGTAAGGTTTTTGATACAACATGTACAAAAGTTTGAATGACCTTTCACGCCGATTGAATATGACTCTGGTCTGATGTAATGACACCATGTGAAAGAATGAAAAGAAATGTATCCGGGCCTTCATGGGCGGCTCCAAAATCGGTCTATGATTCAGCACTGGCGTCGTTTTGAAGAACGACAGGGTTAAATTCTGGACACACAACACCCGAAAAACGGTGTGTTGGATCTTCGCTGCGGATAACAACTTCACCCAGCTTGTAAATGAGCCCACACAAAGCCAACACTGCAAAAGCTGAGGCAAAAAATATTGCAATGTCCCAAAGGCAGTAACAATTTTTGATCGTTCGTCAAAAACATTAGAAATTCTGCCGCATCGTCCATACCAACGCTCATTTATGTAGGATGTGATCGCGCCATAAGGGAATTTCCTCCATAAGGGTTTTTCCACCGATAAGAGAAGGAGAGTGTAATAAACGGCGTTCGGACTAATGACATTCGACGAAAGACGATAAGGTGAATAGGTCGGCGAGCAGAACGCAATAAAGTGTCCTTTCTTTTGTTATTTGTATTTCTTGTAAACTTGTATTTTTTGTGTGTTATTTCATTGAATTATTAAAACTGGATTACTTGATTTCTTACTTGGATTGTTTTTTTCCTATAAATTGGTGTCAGAAGTGGGATAACGAGAAGTTTTAAGACGAAAGAAAAACAACGAAAAAATCCCAGACGACGATTTCCAAGAACATAGGCAACGACGTAATAAAATAATAAAATGGAGATAACAAATAGCGGGTGCGAAAATTTATCTGTAGATGTTGATGAGCTCACGATGCAACAGATCACAGAAATGCTGAGAAAATACAATTTATCATTAAGTAGCAGTAAATCTGAATTGCGTGAAAGGCTAAGAAATTTTCTGTCAGGAAAACAACCGATGAAGTGGACATCGACGACGACGACGATGAAGAGGAAGATGAAATTGATTCCATGACGGTAGCCGAACTTAAGGAGAAACTGCAAGATTTAAATTTAAAGAAGACAGGTAAGAAAGCTGAACTTCAGTCCAGATTACGTGCAGCTGTAACTCAAAACAACGTGGAAAAAGGAACATCGATTGCTAGTGAAATAAACGACGATGACGACGATAAAAATGTTCAACTCGCTCTGCTCGACAAAAACAATATTTCCATACATCGCCGCTCACATTTAAGGACGTAGAAGAAGCTCTGGAAATATTTTCCGGTGAAGGATCACAGAATGTACACCGCTGGATTACAAACTTTGAAGAGGCAGCAGAAATGTGCATCCGACCAAAAAGTAATTGATACCAAAAGACTTCTCCGTGGATAGGCGAAACTTTTCATCACATATGAAAACGAAGAGGTAAGTTCATGGAATAGCATTAAAAGAAATCTTACTGCAGAATTTTCAAAAAACATGAACAGCAAAGAAGCGAATAGACGTAACAGGAATACATTTATCGTGTATTAGAAGTCGCTAGCCATGCCAACATGGAACTAGAATCAAAAATCCAATACATTGTAGATGGCATTCAAGACGATGACGCAAGTAAAGCAATTTTGTTTGGGGCGGAAACAATTAAAGAACTGCGAAAGAAATTCAAATTGTATGAAGCATTTAAAAGTACGACTAAAACAAAATCCATAGACAAACATCGTCCAGTAAAGCAAACAAGCATTCAACAATACCGTAGCTCATCTGAGTAAAGACTGTCCAAACAAAGATAAGGGAACAAAATGCTTTGTGTGTAACAACTTCGGGCATCGCGCAAAAGAATGTCAGGTAGCAAAGAAAAACTGTTCAGCGATATCGTCAGGAAGCCATAAAATTTTTAAAGAAGTGAAAATACATGGTAAAGTATACAACGCATTAATCGATTCGGGAAGTGATGTCCACCTCACAACTCCAACTATGTACATTCATTTGGGGTCACCAAAACTCACAACGAAGCTGACAACATTCCAAGGAATTGGTTCCGAGCAAATGCAGATGCTTGGAAGTCTCAAAATAAAAGTCAACGTTGATGGCATTCCCATTGAGCTGGAAATTCATGTCGCTCCTGAAGGTATTATCCCTTATCAACTCGTTTTCGGTAGTGGTCTGACTTATGCTGTCGAAGTGCGTCTTAGAAAAAGATTCTGGACAATTAAATGATGAAACTGATCATGTTCATAAAATATTCAACATCAATGTGTGTTCAGATAATCCAGAGAGCGCATCTTTCGAGCACGTTCGAAACCCCATTCATCGAATACAACTCACCAATATGATATCTAATTACAGTGCACATAAAACAGAAGACACTGGCGTCAAGATGCGTATCATATTAAAAGACGATGAACCTGTTTTTCAACGTTTCGGAAGACTTTCATTTGAACAACGCTTGCAGGTCAACGAAATTGTTGGAGAATGGACCAGGGAAGAAGTAATTCGTGCAAGTACGTCTGAATATGCAAGTCCGATTGTTTTGGTAAAAAAGAAGAATGGAAAAGAAAGACTTTGTGTGGACTACCGTCTACTCAACAAAAAAATTATTCGCGACAGATATCCATTACCCCTGATTGAGGACCAAATCGACCGTTTACAGTCCGCAAAAATATTCAGCACGTTAGATCTACGAAATGGATTTCATCATGTACCAGTGGAAGCAGACAGCATCAGATACACAGCTTTCATTACACCTGACGGCCACTACGAGTTTTTGAAGGTTCCGTTTGGATTGAGTAATTCACCTGCAGTTTTTCAGCATCATATCAGAGCAGTATTCAATTCCCTAATTGCAGATGGTACAGTGCTACTGTATTTAGATGACATCATTATACCTGCAAATAATGAAGAGAATAACTTGGAGAAACTTCAGCGAGTTTTTGAAAAGGCAAGTAAAAATGGAATCGTTTTTAACTGGCAAAAGTGTTTTTTTCTCCACAGCTGTATAGAGTACTTGGGCTACGTAATAGACGAGGGAAAGATAAGACCCTCCGAGAAGAAGACGTAGGCTGTAGAAAACTTTCCAACGCCGACAAGTGTTCAAGCCGTTCACAGTTTTTACGGATTAGCCAGTTATTTCCGTAAATTTGTTCCAGGATTTGCGACAATTGCTCGACCCCTAAGCAATTTACTGAAAAATGACGTCAAGTTCGAGTTTGGTCCAGAACAAATGCAGGCATTCCAGCAGTTGAAGTTAATTCTGACGAACGCTCCAGTATTAAGAATATATCGCAGTGGAGCAGCAACCCAACTTCACACTGATGCTTCCAAACAAGGACTAGGAGCTATTTTGCTACAAGAAGATTCTGAAGATAAATCGTTGCATCCAGTCTACTACGCAAGTTGGACGACAACGCCTGCCGAAGAAAAGTACACTTCGTATGAGCTCGAGATCCTTGCTGTTGTGAAAGCCCTTAAAAAATTTCGCATTTATTTAATGGGTATTCCTTGTAAGATCGTTACAGACTGCCAAGCATTCGCTCTCACTATGGCTAAAGCAGATATAAATCTACGAGTTGCACGTTGGGTACTAATGCTTGAAGAATTTCAATACACAATCGAACATCGACCAGGAACATCAATGCGTCATGTGGATGCTCTCAGTCGAAATCCCATATCTGTGTGTGTGATTGATAAGGCCATGGATTTCATATCAGTTCGTATACAAAGAGCGCAGGACGATGACCAGGAAATAAAAGACATTACAAAAAACGTACTGAAGGGAAAGATAAAAGATTTCGTTCTAAAGGGTAAGATACTTTATCGAATTTATGAAGGAAACATGTTACTTGTAGTGCCAAAATTGATGCAGTTCGAAGTAATAAGGCAAGCACACGAGCAAGGACATTTTGCTTGTAAAAAGACAGAGCATCTTATTCTTCAAGAGTTTTGGTTCCCTCAGATGCACGTAAAGGTTGACAGATTCATCAATGCGTGCATCAAATGTTTATTAGCGGAAAAGAAGAAGGGGAAAGTCGAAGGATTTTTGCATCCGATCGAAAAGGGTGATCGGCCTCTTTAAACGTATCATGTGGATCATTTAGGGCCGATGATGTCGACAAAAAAATGTTACAACCACATCTTTGCCGTCGTCGATTCGTTTTCGAAATTTACTTGGCTGTATCCGACTAAATCAACTACAAGTGAAGAGGTACGCTTAAGAAGTCAATCAGCTATTTTTGGTAATCCAAGACGTATCATTTCCGATCGAGGGTCAGCATTCCGATCAAAAGTTTTTGAAGAATACTGCCGTGAACAAGGTATTGAACATTGTATGATCGTAACCGGAGTTCCTTGTGGTAATGGGCAAATTGAACGAGTGAACCGCACAATTATTCCGGTTTTAACTAAGTTGACTGCGGACAAGATCGATCACTGGTATAAATTTGTTCCGCGCGTACAACAGTATATCAACGCCTCTTATTCACGGGGTATCGACACGTCACCGTTCGAACTAATGATTGGACGAAAGATGCGTATTAAAGAAGATTTTCACTTAAAGGAAATCATTGATAAGGAGATCTCGCAACTCTACACCCAAGCACGAACGGAATTAAAATCGAAAGCAGCCAAACAAATTCAGAAACTTCAGAAGGAAAATCAAGGAGAGTGTAATAAACGGCGTTGGGACTAATGACATTCCACGAAAGACGATAAGGGTGAATAGGTCGGCGAGCAGAACGCAATAAAGTGTCGTTTCTTTTGTTCTTTGTATTTCTTGTAAACTTGTATTTTTTGTGTGTTATTTCATTGAATTATTAAAACTGGATTACTTGGTTTCTTACTTGGATTGTTTTTTTTTCCTATATTTATAATAACAATCCAGCTGCCAGCTCCTTGAACAAGGCCCATCTGCTACTGCATACTTTGCAGCCAGCTCAACACTTCCAGATCATGCTTTGTCCCTGTCTACACTTGAGTACATCGAATGTTAAATGGAAGAATCCACTTTCGCACTAGTGTAGCAGTAAGAATACTTAAAGATCTTAACCTACACAAATCCGCTAGTCCAGTTGGTATATCTGCTTTTCTTCTGCAGAGGTAATCTTCCATGCTGGCAAAATTACTGTGTCAGCTTTCTCATCAATCCTACATCAAATCCAAAACAGCTTTTATCCAGTCCGTTGCTCTCTCCTCCTACTTACATCCTTTCTTTCCAATGTCATGGAAACGCTCATAAACTGTCACCTCATGAAATATCTCGAATCACGAAAGCCTCTGAATGACCGGCAGTACGGTTTTCGATGCACAAGTCTATTGGTGATCTGATAGCATGTCCACCGAAAAGTGGAACCAAAGTGTGCACCAATCTGGCGAAGGCAAGACAGTTTCACTTGATTTTTATGAGGCATTTAACAGAGTTTGGCATCAGTCTCTTTTGTCGGAAATGCGTGCTTTTCAGATCGATAACTCTCTTCTTCAATGGATTAGAAATTATGTTTCGGAAGGTTCAATTCAAGTTGTCTTGGACGGTTTCATGTCTACAAAATAAATCCTGATGTGCCACAGGGCTCCGTTCTGTCTCCGTCGTTCCTTAAGAGTTTTCCAAGGTATTTAAAGTTACCCCTTCGAAGTTAAAGTCGGAGATAGTTATATTTCGGGGGCTTCTTACTCTGGTGTTCGTGTTCGTAGACATTCTCATATACTTTGTTTTACTTTCGTTTTTGTTTTGGGCCCAAGCTGTTTTGCTATTGATTCCAGTGATACAAATACCTCTACCATACTTTGATATGTGTTAGCCATAACCGTTAAATCGTCTGCGTATCCTAATATTTGGTTGATTACCTGATAAAATTGAATTTTTTGATTGTTTTTTTATTTTTAAAAAACGACCCCATCTAAAGGAATCACCCTTTGGAAACGGATATTCCAGCAAATGTTCATTATTTAACGTGTATGAGTAGCAAACCGTGGCTTACTTTAGGGGAAAATGTCCAATATAAGAAGAACAACGAGCTAAATATTTTCAAAAAATGTCTTCGAAGAAAACGAAGTGCTGCTAATCTGGGGACCAATGTAATGCACTACACAAATTTGTTAAGGATGCCTTTTGGCATTGGCATATTTATATATATACATAAATCAAAATGATAAAATTTGTGGTACGAAATTGTAAATTAGATTAAGACATGCCAAAGTTGTAATTCATTTTATGTTGTTTATTCAATAAAAAATTATTAAATTTGGTATTATTATTCTTATTATTATTATTATTAATACTAATTAAATTCTAATTTGTAAAAAATTAACTTTAAAATCAAACATTAAATTCGTCATAAAGTACCCCTAAAAAAACTTTTTTATCACAAAATACTCGTAATCTACTCCATTTTTCATCCACATGCCGGTTTGCACCTCCACTAAATGTCAACAAAATTTTGCCAAATGCCAAAATTCGTAGCCCCTTGCTCGAGTGTTTTCAACTTGTCAGCCATCTTTCCCAATGAAACCGAAAAAGATTAAAGTGTACCGTGAATTTTCTGCGTTTATTTTGAGGTGAAAATGGCTTTCTAGTTGTTTTGCATAAAGCAAGCAAGCGCACCCTGCGTGCTACACACAATAATTTTATCAAAATGCTATCAAAAATAATGTAAGTACCGATTTTTAACCATTAAAACAAATTTTTAAATTTTGCCTCCAACAAAGTGCTATGAACAAGATATCACTCCAATTAGCCGCCATATTTATTACTTGTTGGCGAATGTTTCTTTGCGAGTACCTCTGCGGTTTGTTAAATTTTAAGATATGTCCTTCCAGCGTTAAGGATTTTGGTGGTTCTTTACGAAATCAGGCCCCTAGATGCTAGAGCTATAGCTTCCATTTGCAAATTTGTGGCGACATGGTTCGGTTTTCCTGGAAATTTGGATGACGCAATCAACTACGAATGCTGTATCATTCACTTTAATTGCAAAAACTCTTTAGCTATACATACATCAATTCAGCAATCTAGCAATCACGGGCTTTTTTGTGACGCTTTTATTTTGGTGGCTGGTTATACGGGTTGGTTAACAAAAGTTGTTTAGCAAATGTTTGGCTGTGGAATTTTCGTAGAAAAAAGAAGAAAAGAAACTGCAACCGTTGTGGCATTTCCCAATCTTTGGAAATAAAAATTGGCTTGCGTAAAGCGCAGGTTGTGCGCTGTTTGTTGGTTGAAGCGGGGGATATCTGTTCGTGGGGATCTATCGCACGTGCGCGAAGCAATCACTAGAGCATGGACGAATAGAAGATTGTTTTGCTTGATGAATGGGAAGATTTATAAATATTTTTGTGTCATCGAAATGGATTTAAGCTGATGTGAATGGAGTGTGGCAATTGGCGGGTGTAGTGTTGGTACTTTATCGAAAAAAGTACAGATAGTTCACTGATAGTGATGAACTAGGGAAGATAAGGGACATTTGGAATGACAAAGCATATTTTGATGTTGTTTTGATGGAGACAATTTCTGGGGGATGTACGAGTGCTGAAAACAGATAGAACGATTTGTTTATTGTCGGAAACGGAAGCGTGACTCAGTACCTTGTTTTGTTTAAATGTACTCAAGAGTCTTGTACTCGTATATGCGTAACATGTCAGTTATTGCTCTTACAATGTTTTCCGAATCTTCTCAGGTTTGACAGCAATTCTTTGTTTTCGGAAAGTGAAAGAACACAGATAGAGACGCGTCGATTTACTAGTGGCATTGCAAAACAACTTTTTGTATTATCGCTTCTTTGCACTCACGTTCTTATCGTATACATTTCCAAGATTAGCAGCAGGTTTACACTTCTGGTTAAAGGTACGTCGATTCTCTTCCTATGTTTTTGATGTATGTACCAGCTTTTACTCGCAAATCAGTGCGTTAACGATTGAAAACTACATTTTCCGCACTTTATGACTCGTTCGTAATACATGTCAGGAGCTGCTTTGCGGATACGGAAAATCTACACTGCAGACTTCTAGCTCCCTTATTTATCGTTTCTTTTGAGGCGCCGAAATCAAAACGTCAAAACGTCGAGATGACATTTTGTGTAAATCTGTTAACGTCGCAAGAGCTATCTTCGACAGTCTGGGGAACTTCTACGAGCAATGTCATTTCACTACAATAGCAAGATTAAAAGGAAACGGCCATACAATGTCCAGGTGTACTCGAACTTAAATCTTCATCTTAACGTCTTCCAGTAGATTTTGAGATTCTAGCGTTGTCCATATAAGCTTTTTCCAAGTTGCTAAGTTTATTAAAGATATTCGAAACTTTGCGATGTGTTTCCATCATTATCTGTAAAATGTGAATCGCGTCATAAGCCGACCTCCTTCTCATAAAGCCTCATTTTCCCATTAAGTCGAGAAAATGATATCGGTTAAGTGGCCGCCGCCAGAACTGATGACCATTCGGGCCCGCATTGTGGCATTTTTCATCACTCTTGCCAGAAATTCCGGTGATAGGTCGTCGCATTCTTTACGGATATTCTCTTTGAGGACTTCAAAATTCCGAGGCTTGTTAACATAGACTCATGACTTCAACAAAACCCACAAAAAGAAGTATGGAACGGTGTTAAAACAGGCGATCTTGCCGGCCAGTGCAAATCCTCAGAATTTCGGTTGTGGCTCGTGCAGTATGCGCCGTTGCTCTATCCTTTAGGAACCAATGCCCAATTCCTCCAATTGAGGAAGGACAATGTCGTTGAGCATGGGTCTGTAGCGCTCGCTGTCCGCAGTAGTTGTCGGGCCCGCGGCGGTTTCATCTTCAACCACAGCTGCGATATTCTTAGCAGAACGGCTGCTGCGGGGCGGGTCAGACCTGGCAGCATCTCGTGTTGTCCCATACTCTTCTAGGCGAGCGGCTCATTGTCGTAGTGTTTGCCCAGTTGGTGTCGGATGACCGCGAAATCTGCGCCAACCCACCGAGGAATTATTCCGCATAAAAAATTCGTAAAAATTATTCCGCGTTCTTTAGGAGTATAGAGTGTATTTTGTATCGGTTTACTTCACAAATGTCAAAGTAGAACTGACATTTTCCACTATTTGCAAAAAATTAGATCATCTTCTCATACGGTGATGACTTTTGCGCCTCCTTGTATGTACGAGTATGTTCATATTATGCCCGCCTAGTTCCACCGATCGGTAGTTGTTGCAATTTCTTGTGCCGCCTTTACCTGTACATTGGAAAAAGGTAACTTTCTCCTTATTGGTTAGACATCGAATCGCCTCATTTTGGTGAACAAAATCGCGAGCCATTTAAGCCAAAAATTCCGATTGTCACACAAGACATAATTTTGATAGAAAACACAGGTTTTTGAAAAAATTTACATTTTTAATTGGAATCAGTATAGGGTGCTGTATGGGGTAGCATGTCGGGTAAATGGCCTCCATGGCTTTGCTGGCACAGACGCACTCTTTTGTCGAAATTTTCCACTACAGTTTTGCATAAATGTGGCTGAGTTTCATTGATACCTTGCTCAATTTGCTCCTTGAAGGCGTGGTGGTCATGGGCATAAACCTCAGACTTAAAAGAAACCCCAAAGAAAATGATCTGGGCGGCCAATTCTGATCACCGAAACAGAAAACTACACGACCAGCAAATAACTCATGCAGTAATTGAAATACTTCTTGGGCTGTGTGGCATATGGTACCGTCTTGTTGAAACCACATGTCGTCCACATCCATATCTTGCAATCTAGGCAGACAAAATTGGATTATTATGTCGCGTTGTGCGTTAATGCCTTCAGCTCAAACTCTCCACTAAGCAGTGACAGGTTCATAGCCCCATTTTTACAACGATGACTGTCGAAAATTCAGACAGATGTATCGAGTAGTTTTGTTTTGTTCGAGTTTATTTGCAATCATGGAGAAAGGGCAATATCGATCAGTGATCCGATTTCTTTTTTTTGGATGGGAAGACGTGTGAGGAAATCAAAGAGAAGTTGCATGCCGTTTATAAGGACCATGCACCTTCGATGACTACCATCAGATATTGGTTTAATGAATTCAAGCGTGGCCGAACATCCGTTTTGATGAAGGCCGTCCGATTGAGGTGACTACGGAGCATATGGTTAATAAAATTCATGATATCGTGTTAGCAGATCATTGGGTGAAAGTCAGAGAGATTACTGACATTGTACACATCTCAATTGAACGCATACAAAATATCCTACACGAAAAATTGGGCATGAGAAAGCTATCGACGAGATGGGTGATGCGTTTGTTAACAGTGTAGCAAAAACGAAATCGCATGACAACTTGGGAGCCACAGCAAAACTGGTAGAATTACGCTACGAATTGCTGCCTCACCCACCCTATTCTCTAGATGCCGCTGCTGGTATGATCACTGACACTATTCTCCCTGGAATGAGATCCTTTATCCCTAATCAGATGAAGAGTGTCAAACCAAAAGAAAAGGCATAGTACGACTCGAGCTCTAAAGAGGCTGTCAGGGTTAGAGAAATCAATCCTATAAGACCAACACGACAGAGGAAAACCGAAAAAAATTCAAACGAGCCAGGAATGACTGCAACGTCTTTCTCAAGCGCGTGAAATTTCAATATGACCAAAAATTAAGGCAAAAAATACTACAATGTCCCAAAGGTAGTAAACATTTTTGGTCGTTCGTCAAAATTCGTCCCGGATTATGCTTTGTCTCCGCCTACACTTGAGTGCGTCGTATCTTCAATAGGACGAATCTACGTTCGCACTCGTGTAGTAGCAAGAGCAACACCTAAAGAGGTGTTCTTCCTCGCTGGCAAAACTTTTTCATCAATCCTACTCTTTAGGACTCTTCCCGATCAGGTGGAAAACAGCATTTGTCCAGCTCGTCCCTAAAAAACGCGAATCATCTTCTCTTTCCTCCTAGGGACCCATTGCACTAACGTCCCTTCTTTTCAAGGTCATGGAAACGCTGATAAATCGTCAGCTCATGAAATATTTCGAAACACGAAAACTTCGTCTTTGATGCAACAGGTCCACTGGTGATTTTATGGCATGTCTTACCGAAAAGTGAAACCAAAGCGTACATCAATCTGGTGTGCCCCAGGGCTCCGTTCGGTCACCGACACTCTTTTTAATTTTCATCAACGATCTCTTCTCTGCTACTTGTAATCCAATATATTCCTTTGCTGACGATAGTACTCTCTGCTTTTCATATTCGTACCCTGACTCACGTTCCTGCTCTTCGGTTGTAGAACGGGAACGCCAGCGTATGTTAAGCTCATTAAATTCTGATATTAACAGCATAACTAATTGGGGAACCACCAACCTCTGAAATAAGCCGTACAACTCGCTTATGGAATGCCCTGTCTAGCTCTTTATTCCCTAGTCATTATAACCTTCAAACATTTAAAACCAGCGTTCACCGGTAATTCTCTTTTCATCCTCCCTGATTTTCCTTCGCCCGCGCTGTGTGCAAACATTTTAAGGGTACATAAATCCCTTGAGCGGGCGCAAATTATATAAAAAAAAAAAACCTATTAGTTACCTCAAGGTTCTTTCAGGATTTTAAAAACTCGAGTCTCTCTTTTGCTCAAGGGCAACATTTGACTATTTGACATTCGGACGTAACTCAGAAATTATTCCTCTTACATACGTGCCGCTTCCCGGAAGGTCGAACCTAAGTCTTTATCTTTATTGTGTCGTAAATAGTGGCATAGTTTCGTAGTTCGGCCAAGTTTAAGAGCCACTGCCTTCGTACTCCATACCTCAATAGCATACTATGTAATGTCATTACACTCTACGGATTGCATTTATTCGTTTAACAAAGTTTTAAAGTTTTTAAGGCCTCGATCCAGTTCCATTAGAGAGATAGTAGCTTTGTTTTTGACTATAGCATTGCACCACCGTTGACCCGATACCTTCTCTTCTAGTCTTGTCAATACTTGTACCGCAAGTATTTAAATACTGAGCAAGCAAAAATATGTGCCAACAAGTTCCACCACGATTCGGTACAGTCAGTGGAACAAAGAGCAAAAATTGCTGTCAAAGCCTATAGCTTTGTCAAAGTCAAAGTCAATAGCTTACAACACATATTCAACTTGAACGTCCAAGCAAACCACAATAGAAATTCCTGATCTTAAAATCGGGCATGTGGCGAGAATAAAGGATCAGTCGAATTATGAGCAATTATAAACAGTTAAAATTTCTCCACCAGAACCGCTAATAGGTGAGCTTCAGTGCTTGTGTAGGCAATTATTGTCGCACGTTTTGTTATTACGTAAAGATCTTGTAGCAAAACGATAAATTAGCATGCAAAAACAAATGGCCTGGTCATTAATTTTGTGATGATTTACACAATTGCTTTAAACAATTTTCTGATTCGAAATCTGCCACCAATAGGTACGACGGAAGTAGAATAAAAAAAATAAAAAAGAAGCTGATAATGTACAGTCTTTGTTATCTATTACTTCTTTGTTCGTTCTAGCATTCGGTGATGTGATGTTTTCGTTACATAATTTGGTAAGAATAAGTTCTAGTAGAAGTATCGGACTTGAAGTATTATATTTTGACAAAAATCTTTGTGCTTTGGGTACCGCAAGACCGACCTTTTATCTTTGGCCTCGAACTTGATATTTGTCTTTGTACTTTTTTTAAATCTTCAAGCCAGACTTCTAGAAGTGTTTTTGAGGTGATCGATTTATGCCTGCCCGTCAATTAGCGCTATCTAGATTTTTGTCGAGGATTTCTCTTGTAGTGCATCGTTTCTAATGTGTAAACAATTATAAATCACAAATTTGAGCGGCATATCGCAAACCAAGTGCTAAATTATTTCATTAGTGGAAAAGTAAATGTTGTAGATTGCATTTCGTTAAGAAACGATTGCATGAGTTTGAATGTTTAGCACTACTACCCGCTGTAAAGTAATTTGAAGGGAGAATGGCTTCAGACTTGCGTGGTTCCGTTGTCTCTGGGTTGAATACGAAAACTAGGCGGACTGCATAATCGGTCCATACAATAGGTACATCTATATATTAACTATTCATGTCAGCTTATTCACAGTCGTTTGATCGGTCAATGTCGCTGTATAGCTTGGTATATGTGCTATACATGATGAAACTTGTAGACATTCCACTGTCATTTTTCTGTCCCATCTTGGCAGAAGTTTTCTGTCTTTTCTTTAGGCTGACATTTTAGTTTGAAATAGTGTACGAGGGGCTGTGGTATGTATGTCTACACTTGTCAACATGTTTTGGCGAATTTGAAATGTATGAAAATAGACAACCTTTGGAGAGTTCATTGATGGCCAAATGATAGTCAAATGATGGCCGTTGCTTTGATGTTCGTCACATGTTAATTTAGATTCAA
The DNA here is from genome assembly GCA_949129095.1 of Volucella bombylans. NCBI lineage: Eukaryota > Metazoa > Arthropoda > Insecta > Diptera > Syrphidae > Volucella > Volucella bombylans. The sequence goes on along the minus strand of OX422144.1, from coordinate 102,338,469 downwards.
GTGCCCCCAAAAACAAATCAGATAAAATTACAAAAGTCCACTGGATGCTTTTTTCATTTCGATTGCCAATTTACTTTGGCACAATAATAATCTTCTATAAGATGTTATAAGGTAGCTATCGATAGTTCAACTCTTGGATTGGACCAGTATTCCAACAATCCTGTTACTGATGGATTTATTACTTTATCTTGCCTCTGTGGACCAAGTAAAATGTTTACCACTTCCATTGGTTACATTGACAAATCCAGAAAACTTCAATTGAAATCTGAATTTTTTTTGTACAAATTTGTTATTTTTTATAGAAGTGAGTGAGATGAGAAGGTTGGATAACAGTACTCCTGAAAATACTTCCTTAAGGTGGTGCTACAGTACGGGGTGGACTTGGTCCTCAACCAAAAATAGTCTACAGCCAGATCGATCTTTAGCTAACTGCCTTCAGTTTTGCACGATAAGTTGGCTGAGGTCCCCTTCCACTTTCGTGCGCCACCTGAGTCGCGGTCTTTATTTGCAGCGCTATCCCTCGGGGGCAGATTCGAAAACTTTTCGCACCATAGCATTTTTGATAAAGTCCATGCCTCTGCGGCATAGCACAGTACTGGGATTATTAAGATATTACTCGTATATAAGGTTACTTTTGCTGTTCGAGAGAGGACTTTGCTAGTCAATTGCCTCCTTAACCTAAAGAAGCAACGATTGGGTTGCTGATCGCAACGCTGTTGTCGTTGTCTGAATTGATAGCGGAGCCTAGGTAGACAAACACCTCCAAAGAAAATATGTTTCTTTTAGAGTTTATAACATCTCAAAATTATCCTAATGGCCAGAATTTGGATTAGAGGAAGGATCTCGTGTCACTATACTGAATAAAAATGCGGAATGAATGATATGCGCAACTACTCGCAGTAAATAAGCACGACCCCAAAGCCGGATGTGGTTGTTGTTCTAGGCAATACACGATGTAAGCTTTAGAGAAATCTTTGCTCATTATTTCGGTTGAGATCTACCTACGACGGTAGGAATATTTGGTTTTAATACTGACAAGCAACAGAGTCAGAATAATTGACTGAAGCAATAGTTGCCGGTATTGGCACCTGAATTAATAGTAAAGATCAGATTGGTGTTGTGGTTAAAAGATAAATAAAGTTGGTCCAACATTCCGCAGTGGACCAAAACCTATTCCCTCCCATTCAATGTGTTGTTTGTCTTTTGTAATTTTGTGACGACTTTTTGCCAATGAACAGCGGGAGAGTGAGAGACTTTCATACGAAAAAAGTTTTCACTTCCGGAATCCGATGGACGTTCATTACTTATTTTACTTTTCGGTGTTAGCCCAGTTTTGAAGCCAAACCCTTTTGCGTTGTAGACGGTGAACGTATCATATCCACTTTACTATCAAGGATCGAAGACTATCAGAAACAAGTGATAGCACTTAGTGCAGATTTATTAATAACAGTGCTTCTGCATTCTCTAGTAGAAAGAGGCTGAGAAAGAATGGAACAAGTCTCTTATCAAATAATGTCTTATGGAGTGAAAGAACTGGAATAGGAGTTAGCTGATTGATTTTCAATAGAATAAAAGTCCGACCTGAGGACGATTCTTACTTAACCCAGTATGTACTTGTTCAGGACCCTCCTGCGTTCGTTAACAATCGTCGTTTTGCCTGTTGTTTGTTGATTAGAAAAAGACGTGTCTTGCACAGTGGGAATACTACTGCCTAACTCGAAGTTGTGTGTATGCCACCTACCAAGGACCATCACAAACGTAGGAATCTGAAATTTAAAACAACTTGAGACAAACATTTGGACTATGCTGATGACATTTACTTACCATCAAACAGCAATAATGGGCCTGCAGTTCACCGCAGCTCACTTGGAAAAAGATCTAATGGCTTTCTGCATCTTAAACACCGATGAGACACCCGATCATGAAAATAAATCTTTTCAATATGTCATTGGAATATGGTCGAGCCGAGGTGAGACTAAAACTAGATACCAGAATCCAATAAGCAAGGCAAAGTCAACATTTGCTATGCTGTCCAATATATGGAAAAGAGTTACATATTCTTGGAGAATGATATATTCTAATAATGATTATTCTAATAAGAATACTGAGTCGACCACCGAGGAGTGCATAAGTCAACCAGTGCACTCGCAAATTATCGTGTGCTGTGCAAAAAAAAGTGCAGTGGAAAAAAAATCACACAGTGCGGGTATCCCACCTCTCCCGCTCCTGGTCGAAGTACTGTCATTACTGTATTTACCATACGGTACGGGCAGTGGCTGAGTGTATGTAACGACTGATGGATAGCGGGTTGTGAGTGAAAATTTTGTTGGTGCACTGTTTCATATTGTTGTAAGGGCATAACACCTGCAACAATTTGATCCGGCAAATCAATGTCAGAATTTTCACTTCGCAGCCTTGCTTAGTATCGTCGGTGTTTGTGTTTTCTGTGTTTGTCTGTGATTATGACTAGGGAATTCAGGGTAGACTTAGCCAATATGCGCGTGCTAAAAAGTAATCACTTTTCTGCGTACGTCCACGTCTATAGGTACAGGCCAACCGTTTTGGTATTTAGTGAAACACAGGTAGATCCCCGCCCACACCTCTCAGATCATTCCGATCTGAAGCTACTTGGCTACGAACTAGTGCCATTATTCTTCCCTCACCGCGGTCTCGCCATTTACGTGCGTAGTGATGTTGCTTGCCAAATTCCACCACAATGTAATGCTTGTTCCAATCCGGAATTCAACTTGATGTGGTTAAAACTCCATCTCCGTAAGCAAATTATCCACTATTGCTTTATTTACAGAAGCCCCAAACTAGACAGCAATTCGACCTTCAACGAGTTCCATGCGCTGTCTGACTCCATACAAAGAATTGTATCCCTGTATCCTCATACTGAAATTGTTATTGCGGGCGATTTTAATATACACAATTCTGGGTGGCTTCGACATTCTGGACAGACGACACCCGAAGGACGGGGTATTGAGATCATCGCTGCGGGAAATAACTTGACCCATATTGTAAATGAGCCCACACGAATACTGGACGTTGATAGTCATACCGCCAACACCTTGGACTTGTTTTTAACTTCTCACCCTGATAAGTACACTGTTCAAGTGTTTTCCCCTCTAGGCTCGTCGGACCACTATGTTATATCAGCTAATTTCTTGTATACCAACCACACAATTAGAGAAACGATTCCTAAAAGAACCGTATGGCATTACGAGAAAGCCAATTGGAGCGAACTTAACAGCTCCTTTAGGAATTTTAAATGGTCGTAATGTTTCCTTGATAACGACGTGGATGTCGCTGCTGATATGATCACAAACACTATTCTCTTTGTAATCAGATCCTTTATCCCTCATCGGATGAAGAGTATCAAACCAAAAGAAAAGGCATGGTACGACTCGAGCTGCAAAGAGGGCTGTCAGGGTTAGTGAAATGTTTTTTTCGGTCCTTTAAGACCAACCCAACAGAGGAAAACCGAAACAAGTTCAAACGAGCCAGAAATGACTGCAACGCCTTTCTTAAGCGTATGAAATTCCAATACGACCAAAAACTGAGCCAAAAAATACTGCAATGTATCAAAGGCAGTACAAATTGTTGGTCGTTCGTCAAAAACATTAGAAATTCCGCCTTATCTTCCATCCCAACGCTCATTTACAATGACTTTCCAGCTGTCAGCTCTTTGGATAAGGCCAATCACCTTGCTGCACACTTTGTGGCCAGCCCAACACTCCCAGATTGTGCTTTGTCTCCGCCTACACTTGAGTGCGGTGAATCTTCAATGGGACGAATCTACTTTCGCAGTCGTGTAGTAGCAAGAGTACTTAAAGGTCTCAACATACATAAATCCGCTGGTCCAGATGGGATCGAGAGTCGTCTTCGTCTTCTTCAAGTTCCTTTCGGAACGTTCAATTCAAGTTGTTTTGGACGGTATCAAGTCTGATATTCACAAAATAAATGCTGGTGTGCCCCAGGGCTCTGTTCTGTCTCCGACAATCTTTTTAATTTTCATTAATGATCTCTTGTCTGCTACTTCTAATCCAATATATTCCTTTGCTGATGACGGTACTCTCTGCTTTTCATATTCGTTCCCGGACTCACGGCCCTGCTCTTCGGCTGTAGAACGAGAACGGCAGCGTATGCTAAGCTCATTAAATTCCGATATCAACAGCATAACTAATTAGGGAACTATCAACAGAGTGGAATTTAATGCTTCCAAAACACAATGCTGTCTGCTGTCGTTAAAGCGAAATTTAAACACCCAGCCATTATCCATGAATGGCACTTGCATCGTCGAAACCGAAAAACTTTCCATTCTCGGTATGTGTGTCAATGACAACTTACGTTGGAATGACCACATATTTGATATCGCCAAAAATGCTGCGAAATGTCTAGGTTTCTCCAAGCGATGTAAAAAATATTTTACCCCTTTTGATCTGGCCTCAACATATAAGGCATTCATCCGCCCAAAATTGGAGTACAATGCCCACATCTGGTCAGGTGCTCCTAAAACATCTCTGCACATGCTAGATAGGATTCAAAATCGTGCGATAAAACTTATTGATGATACTAATACCAGTCAATCAATTGACACCCTTGAACACCGACGTAATGTCTCCTGTCTCACTTTGTTTTATCGCTTTTTCCACCACCAGTGCTCCACTGAAATCGCCAGTAGCATTCCGCCCATTCAAACTTTCAACCGTAACACCCGTCTCGCTGTGAATGCTCATCAGTTCACCCTCAAGCCCATCTTATGACGTACTCTAAAATATCGTGATTCGTTCCTAAGCCGTACAAATCGCTGCCGATCTCTGTATTTCCTGGTCCTTATAACTTGCAAACATTTAAAAACAATGTACATCGGTACCTCTCTTTTCTTCCTCCCTAAATTTACTTTGCCCGAGCTGTGAACAGAAAAAAAATAGGAAATATTCTTACGAAGGCTTTATCAACCTAACATCATCGAGAATGTTTACTACTGCCGTGGGCCAGTGATGATTAGCTCTTAAACCTAATGGATAAGGGCTTAGTAAGAGCTTCACAGATAAGTAATTTTGTATTTGTTTAGCAACTATTATTTCGAAGTTCTTTGACAAAACTTGATAAGATGCCAACTGACATGCAGTCATTTAAAATATCGGTCTGTGTCCAAGGTGCGATTGATCTTAAAGCTTTCAAATGAATCTTCACCTATCGGAAGATGCTACATGTAATTTCTAAACACGGAGCAGAACCCGTTGTGGCAATATTTGTTCTTGGGTTTTCGGTGTTCTGCTTATCATAGATACGCTTGGATATTCGATAATGTTTTGACTATATGTAAACCTTCAGTGAAACAGTGGTAACAAAAAATATGGTTGTGAAAGATTCCTTCATTGTCTTAATTTCAAAAGCATATTGTCGCCCGCAAAAATCCATTCAATCGAATAGAATTCATCCTGAAGTCATCAATTTGATAGATTGCTCTACATAAACGAAATTTGAAAGTAATCCATAAAAAATTGAAGGAACCATTTTAATTGTACAATTGCTCCATTTTTAACAAATCATTTTATTCTATTTTTACTATTTTTATTCTCTTTATAGTGCCACCATGGCGCCCCTTCAACAACCAAGCTTACCATCAGGATACGACTCCGATTTCTTATTTAAAACATCATTAATATCATTTTTAATATCGGACTTAAATTATGATTCCGAAAGGTTTAACAATGGAGTCGTTAGCTCTTCCACAGGATTTATATTGGAACGGCAAAATGGAACCAACATCGCCGCCCAGCAGCGAGCTCTTTCCGACTTCTGAGTCGGTTGAGACTTGGCTATTAGAAGATAACTTTGCAAATGGTATTATTTCTCTTTGAATTTACATTTACAATCCATTTACCGTTATTAAAATATTTTTTTTTTCTCGCGTTTTAGATATTTTATTCATAGAACATAAGAATGTAGATATAAAAAATAGTCCATCGGAAGTCTGTCATGACTACAACCATGGTGAAGAACTCGTCTTTGAGTTCGATTTCGATGTTAAGGAAGGTGAGTTACAAAACAAAAAACAAAACCTATCTTCCGTTTGATTCAAAAAAAAAAAATTAAATTAGAAATAAATCGGTGGTTAAAGATTTTTAACAAATAAATTCGTCATCATGAAGATTTATTTTTTAAATTCGGTTGGTTGGAGAAAGTTTCAACACTTTAGGTTGTGTCTTCAGAACGATCTACAGAAAAATTAGACAAATTCAAAAAACGATGTTTCGAGAAAAACACATTTAAAATGTCTATGTATACGAGTATATAAAGTATAACTCTATAAAACGATGTGCATGTTGTGGGTTATATACTCGTATCACTACATATCATCACTATCAGCGTTAAAAAGTTTTTTTTTTTTTTAAATCGCATTAGTATTCGCATCAGCTTCTATATTGTCTTAGGCCTGTTGGATGCCATAAAAACATTTATTTTATGGCCTACCTGTACGTTGCTACCTTTCTCTATCATCTTTTGATGCTATAACTCGGAAAATATTTTAAATACGTATTAATTCTACATAACCTTTAGAACATTTAAAAGCAATAAAAAAAATTATTCAAAATTTTAAGATTTACACAGCAATATCCTCTTAATTACCTCATATTTCGTTATACAAAGTTATTGATTGATGAAAATAATGTTGAATTAGAGTTTTAAAAAGAACTCTTATGGAATCCAATTTCCATTTAGGAAAGAAAAACGGAGCCAACAAAGAATATTAACTTCAGTACATCTCAGCTGATTTAGCTAATTTCGACTTTCGAGTGCCAGGATTATTGGCGTTTGCTGACGTACATATCTATGATGTATGTACTCGTATGTGTAAAATAACGTCGGTGCTGTATCAATTGGACAAAAGTGATGAAAGATTTGTTAGTTAATTTTACCCTTCGCGAAAGAATTGATTTCGCAATTAATTGTTTATCCATGTATTATACATTTCCTCATTGGAAATCCAAATCATTTTAAATTAATACAAACGTCAAACCAATTGTATGTAGTAGATGCAATGAAAATGTAGTAGTTTCTTTGAAAGAGTGAAGTTTAAGTAAAAGCTGCCTATTAAATCTAATATTTAAGTTGCCACCTTTTTTAAGTCCCAACTAACGATTCGTTGTTTGTAAGGCCCAATATATATATAAAAAAAGTTGCACGACTAGTTTACAGGTGGTGCTTAAATTTTAGGCGGCAAGAAATGTATATGGAGAACGTGAAGAAAATTTCAAGCAGAAAGCCTTTTGTTCAACAAAAATCTGCAATACAGGGAAGGTAGAAATATTTGCCTCTCATGCCTGAAACACATGTGCAGTCGAGCTGCGAGCAGTTCGTCGTGCATCAACACATCAACACATGTGCAGTTGGATTATGACAGTGACATTCATTTTGTTAGAATTTCACATTGCGGTTATTTTTTCTTTGCAATGGAAATAGACATATGCTTTGTCCCTTAAAAATATATTTTTGTAATTTTTGTATTTCTTATCAAACAAGAAACTGCGTTCTCTCACAAATTCTATTAATTTTTCTTCCATTGTTTCACCAATTTAAATTATATATATTGGGTTGTTCAATAAGTTCTGCGGTTTTTTTTTTGGTTAAAACCATATATTTAATTAATAAAATATTTCCCATTCTGATCTATTACATTCTTCCAACGTTCTGGAAGAGACATTATTCCTCTTTTGTAAAAATCAATAGACTTTTGGCCAAAAAAGTTTTCCAGATGGGTTTTTATGTTCTCCTCGGAATTAAATTGCCTTCCATCAAAATCGTTTTGGAGAGAGCGGAATAGGTGGTAGTCAGACGGCGCAAGGTCTGAAGAGTACGGTGGGTGCTGCATTACTTCCCAGCCAAAGGCATTCAGCTTTTCTTTTGTCACAAAAGCTGTGTGTGGTCTGGTATTGTCATGGTGGGAAACAACGCCCTTCCTGTTCACTAACTCTGGCCGTTTGCCTTCCACTGCTGCAAATTGTCGAGCTGAGAGCAATATTTGATAGCATTTATTGTCTCATTGCGTGGAAGCAACACGAAGTATACTACACCTCGCCAATCCCACCATATTTTCAAAATGTCCTTTTTGATGTGCAAATCTTGCTTACCAACCGATTGCGGTGTTTCACCAGGAGTGCACCATGACCTCTTACGTCGAATGTTTTTGTAAACCATCAATTTTTCGTCTCCCGTAACCACTCTTTTCGAAAAAGTATCCAGCGAATTCCACCTCAACAAAGACTCACAGATCATTATGCGATCCATACGGTTTTTTTCACTGAGTTCGTGATGAACCCAAACATAAATTTTTTCGATATTCCAAGCCTTTTCAGTCTCTGTGAAACGGTTGTATGGGCAATGCTAAACCTCTGACCGATTTCTCGTGTCGTCAAATGTCTGTCAACGCTAACTGCAGCTATTTGTCGTCTGTGGTGGATGGACGTCTAGAGCGAGCAGCATCGGCAAGGTCTGTATTGTCGGAAAGAAAGCGTGTAAACCAGCGCTGACAAGTGTCAGCGCTAATTGCAGAATCTCCATACACCCTACAAATCTCACGTTGCGCCTCTGTCGCTTTGACACCTTTTTTTAAAGAAGAAAAGCAAAATATGCCTAAAATGCACTTTTTTATCTTCCATTTAAAAAAAAAATTTGAGCACTTAAAACACGTCCGATCACAACAAATTCTCGTAACAATGTAAAGAATAATCCTCTCTACTAAAAAAAAATAAGTTTTCATAACGGTTTTATACACAGAGATTTTCTGAAGCGATAAACGCCACTTCCAAGAAAAAAACCGCAGAACTTATTGAATAACCCAATATTTTCAAAATTGACACTCCAACTGTCAAATTACCAAAAATGTACCAAATGTACTAGACCTTAAATCTACCACAAGTACTGGATGCATCCAATTTAGAATTAGAGACATCTTGCATCGACGCAAGGTCTCCAGCTGGCACATGTGTTCGCTCGTACAAGTGCCTGTGCCTGTTTACATTGGCGATGGGATGAAAGTCCTTACCATGAACGTCGTGTTCACATTTTCATGGGGTTGAAAGACTTTTTGACAAGTGGAACACTTGAATCGGAGCATTTTTAATTTTTAAATTTGAGCAGTTGGCCTGAAACATACCTTTTTTCCTATTCTTCACACTTCATTGCTCATCAACGATCAAAACTAAAATGGAAAAATATGTCAGATATGGAAAAAAACACAACGTGCTTCACCCGAAAATCCACTTTAGAAATGGATTTTCGGTGGAAGTAACCCTTCTTCTTCCCACTTCAATAAAAAGCGTTCCCTCTCTTTCGGACAATCTGCCTGCCCGCGCCAATTAGAACATACACTAAGAAACAGAGATATCTCTCACAGAGATATCATGATTGGTATCATAGGGTTGCCATCCACCTGTTTTGATGTTATTATGTTTTTGAGAGAAAACAATAAAATTGCATTAGTTAAATTTTTTTTACTCTGCCAAATAGCGTAAAATGCTACATAATAGTATAGTAAAAGCAAACTAATCCGAAGAAAATGCACTGCTGCTGTCGCTCTCATCATTTAAAATTATAACATTCTCTTCCGTTGCTGTTTCGGCGAAAACGTCTACGTCCCACATCTTAGGCTCACTTTTAGTTCAAGATGTTTGATGCAATTAAGCCATTTAAGCCATTTTCACTGTCCACTTTCGTCTTTCATTTTGAAAGTTTTGCTTTGACTTGCTACTAATCCTTTTACTTGAGCCCATATCAATTCTATGGGATTACGCTCTCAGTGGTAATGCCGCAATCATAGTATTTGAGCCAGTTCGCAGCACATGTACCTCAGTTTAATAACATCCAGCAACATAGCTTTCACCATATTTGAAAACTATGCTATTTTTTCTAAGTTTTTTTGTTTTTTTCTGAATGATACGTAGCGTTATCCATCACTATGACGGAATTGGGTTCAAAATGTTTCGAGGCATTTTTAAATCACTGTTCATACACTAAGGCATTCATATTCTCATAAAATTCCTTCTTGAACGAATCCCGTCGAGTTTTCAACGTGGATGATTATGAGTCGCTTTCTTTTTCCGGATGGTGACTGGAGTCCAGTTGATAATTCTGCATTAAATGCCTGTAGTGGTGTTGTTATCGCTGAGTCTGGCAATATCTTTTGCTGAGTGTGCCCTTCATTTAGCCACGTTTCATCGGTAAAATACATTTTGTTGCTTTCTTCTCTATATTATTTTTATTTCCCCTAAATACTTTCTTTTCCAAATTTGAAAGTAGATTTCCTGCTTATCTTGGATATACATACTCGTATATTCATTCTGACACACATCGTGGAGTACTTCATATAGGGAAGGTAAACTGTTGTCATAGAAAAAAACTATGGATAATATGTCTTATAGCACATTTTTCGAAATCGTCGATTTTGCTTTTTTCTCCTGGAATTGGACTTTATCTTTTGTGGTGAATTGTGATCTATGCGAATTTCTTATATCCGTAGAAATGTATAAGTAATTTAAGCTGCTGCCTAAAATACTTTAATGCCCAGTTTCACAGTGAGAGTTTAAACTTAAGTTTAACTAAGTCTATGTTTGAACAAAAGTTAGTTTGAGTAAAAGATAAAGGAAAGTAAAAGTGGTTGATGAAAGTGATTGAATTGTAAATTGTTGTTGTATTGTGATATTGAATAAAGCGACTGTGCTGAAAGAAATAAATTTGTTGCGTCAACAAAGAAACTTAAGAGTACTTTGAAACAATTTACTTACATATATTGAAAGCATTTGTTAAAAATCACTTACAAGCACAATCAATTTACAATTATTGTTCACTTAAAAGACATCTAAAATAATCATTAATCAGCATACTCGGAACGTACATATTTATTATTTGGTTATTTAAGAAATCGTCGGCCGATTGAGGATCAACTTCGTTGTTTAATTATCAAACGTTATGCGGGACTGCTGTTGCAACTATAATGCTTATTATCATTCCTGTAGATAGTATGGGAATCTTCTTTTCCGCACATGATATGTTCTTTCAATAAAATTCCTGATTCGAATCAAGGAATTAATTGTATAAAGATTCTTGCGGATTGTTGCCATTGCGTAAAGGAGTCATCATATAAGGTTTGCAGGGCTACTATTGAAAGTTTTTTCAAATTATTCGCTTTCTTTCAAACCTAGCACAATTTTTTTTGTTATTAAAAAATTTTGGAAATATGAGTCAATCCAGCCACCTTGCAACATTGTCCATTGTTCAAAGAAAAATATCCTTTGCGATTTCGAAATATTTCGCCATCCGCCCTTCCTAAGAAAGGAAAAGTACTATTTGTAAATATTTGTACAAGTGAGTATACTAAACTAAAATATTAAAATATTATATATACTGTTGAAAAATAGAGATAAGAATCCAATGTGAATGTGTTCATGATATATGTGTAAGAGAGCACAAGGCGCATGAGTGTTTGTGTTTGCATGCTACTCATCTTTTATTTTTACTTTTGTTCTTGTACTTCACTTCTTTACGTGTATCCATCGAGTTAGCACACGAAGCGCACTTTTAATTCGTTTTTTTTTTTAAATAAGAATAATAAAACTCATTTTTATCTTGTATTCTGTTTTGTTTACTTAAAAACATTCTGCTTAACAGGTTATGGGCCCAGGACGAGGGTCACAAGTGTTTTAAGTAATTTGTCGGTAAATTAGAATACGGGATTTACGTGGTATTGTGCGCAGTCAACATGAGTTCTATATACCAGATCGAGAAGCTAGATGAAGGTAACTATGACACCTGGAGCATTCAAATGCGCAGCGTGTTGGTGTACACAGAGGTGTGGAAGGTGATAGATGGAGTGCGGCCGTTGGAAGACGCAGAGAAGTGGGATTTACTCGACGAAAAGGCGTTGGCATCTATAACTTTGAGCGTGAAGCCATCACAGTTATGTTATCTCAAGCAAAGCAAGACTGCAGCGAGTGCTTGGAAAAAGCTCAAGGATGTACATCAACCGAGCGGGCCAGTAAGAAAAGTATCGCTATACAAGAAGTTGCTTAGCTTACAGATGGCAGATGGGGAAATTATGTCCAATTATATCAATACCTTTTGCTCGACAATTGACAAACTTGCTGAAGTAGATATTAAGCTAAGTGAGGAGCTGGTGGTAATAATATTGCTATCAAGTCTGCCAAAGCAGTACGAGAATTTCGTCATGGCCATGGAAACGCGTGACAGCTTGCCGTCACTAGAAATTTTAAAGATAAAATTGCTAGAGATAGGTGAGCGAAAAGGGAATGAAGAAAAACCAACACATAGCAGCGAGCAAAAAGCATTCCATGTGAATACAAAGACGACAGGTAAAAAACAAAAAAAAGATATTGTGTGTTTTAAATGTGGTCAGCGTGGCCATTACAAGAATCAATGCAAAAACAAGGGTAAAGAAGAAACACCGAAAACTCATCAACAACGATCGTTTACTGTTCTTGCAGCTGCAGATAAACACAATATGGAAAAATCCAGCTGGTGTCTGGATAGCGGGGCAACTATGCATATGTGTTGTGTACGTAGCCTTTTTACTAATTACGTTTCACAGGCAGAGGATGTTGTGTTAGCTGATAACAAAGTGATACGCGCAGAAGGCAGAGGAGATGTCATACTTCAAACCGATATGTGTGAATTAAAGTTGGAAAGTGTTTTGTATGTTCCTGGTATGAGGGGAAACTTTGTGTCTGTCAGTCGAGCTGTTGAAAGGGGTTGCACTGTGTTTTTCGATAGAAAGTATGCGTTTGTACGTCAACAAGGAGCGCAGATATTAAAAGCGCAGAAAAAAAATAAACTCTTTGTGTTCGAGAGCAAACGCAATTTTTGTTTTGGTGCTACTCAGCCTAGTGCAGCATTGTGGCATAACAGATATGGACATTTAAATTATGCCAGTTTGAAGAATCTTGCCAAAAATAAGATGGTGCTTGGTATAGAAAATGTGGATTTATCAGAGAGTTTACAGTGCAGGACATGCATGAAGAGTAAAATACATACACAACCATTTCCAGCTGCGTCGACAAATCGATCAAAGCGTCAATTGGAACTCGTACATACAGATGTATGCGGGCCGTTTGAGAAGCGATCTCTTGGTGGGTCATCGTATTTTATTACTTTCATCGATGACATGTCTCGGCGGATATTCACCTACTTCCTGAAGTCAAAGGACGAAGTATTTGAAAAATTTTTGCTGTTTAAGAACATGGCAGAGCGCCAGACCGGGTGCAAGATAAAGACCATACGCAGCGACAACGGACGTGAGTATATTAACAAGCGTTTTGATGATTTTTTACAGGAGCATGGCATAATACGTCAACTTACGGTGGCGTACAGCCCACAACAAAATGGCGTGGCTGAAAGGGCAAATCGCACTCTTGTCGAGATGGCGAGGAGTTTGCTAGTGCATTCCAACATGGGAGAATTTTTGTGGGCAGAGGCAGTGCAAACAGCGTGCTATATACGTAACAGATCGCCAACATCAGCCTTGGTTGGTATGACTCCGTTTGAGGCGTGGAGCGGTAAGAAACCCAATGTTCAAAATATGCGTACATTTGGGTCAGTAGCTATTGGCTTAAATAAAACGCGTCAAAGCAAATTCCAAGCGAAGGGCAAGGAGTACCGTTTTGTAGGATACTCATTAGTATCGAAAGCCTATAGATTGTACGACAAAGAAAATCGTCAGGTTGTTGAAAAACGCGACGTTTTGTTTGATGAACCTTGCGATGTAGTACAGACGTCTGACCAGATAATCTTTGACATACCAGTAAAAAACGCACAAAATGATACGGAGCAGCTTAGTCTAAAATATGATGACTATATAAAGCAAGAACCAAGATCCAGCAACAGTGAAATCACAAGCGAAGACTACGATAGAGCAGAAGAGCCGAAGCAGGTGAAGGAACAGGTTGTGAAGGTTGGCCCAGGTAGGCCTAAGGTAATTCGGACAGGCCAAATAGGACGTCCAAAAAAGGTCTACAATGTATTGAACGCAATCCAAGCAGAGGAGATTCCATTGCCTCAGACTTTCAAGCAAGCAAATAGTTGTAAACACGCTTCATATTGGCAGGCGGCCATGGACAAAGAATATGAGGCATTGGTTGCTAATAGTACTTGGACATTAGCAGATCTACCGAAGGACCAACAGGCGATTGGTTGCAAGTGGGTTTACACCATAAAGAGGGACAGCAGTGGAAGTGTTGAGCGCTATAAGTCTCGTTTGGTAGCAAAGGGTTGTTCACAAAAATTCGGCGTAAACTATACCGAAACATTCTCGCCCGTGTGTCGGTATGAATCAATTCGTCTGATTTTGGCTCTATCTGTTGAGATGAGGCTCTATTTACACCAAATGGACGTGTGCACGGCATACCTTAACAGCGAGTTAAACGACGTAGTTTATATGAAGCAGCCTGAGGGATACATAGATAGTACGTGTGCACATAAAGTGTTAAAACTCAACAAGGCGATATACGGCTTGAAACAAGCAGGAAGGGAGTGGAACTCCAAGTTGAACGCAGCTTTATGCGAAATTGGGTTTACTCCGTGCCAGAATGAGCCATGTCTGTACCAGCAGGACATAGAAGGTAATCTTTGTTTGATACTAATTTATGTAGATGACTTAATTATAGCGTGCCAGAATGAGACAAACCTTATTCAAATCAAGTCAAAGATTGCAATGAAGTTCGAATGTGTCGACAAGGGTCCATTGCAGATGTTCTTGGGCATGCAGATTAAGCGTGATGGCGACGTTGGTGATATTTCTATGAACCAGATGCTGTACATAAAAGATATGTTAGAGCGTTACAGCATGCAACAGTGCAGATATGCAGCAACGCCTTTAGATGCAGGTTTCCAAGTGGCGTGCGAAAGCAAAAGTTGCGTGGCTGAAGATCCAGCAGCGTACCAATCACTTATTGGCGAGTTGATGTGGTTAGCGTTAATATCAAGACCAGACATATACCATTCAGTTGTAAAGCTGGCGCAACGAAACAACAATCCGCATAGTGAACATGTCACAGGTGTGAAACATGTATTGCGCTACCTAGCAGCTACGATGGACATGAAACTAAACTATCGCGCTTGTGGTCATGCGCTTGAAGGTTATGTGGACGCGGACTGGGCTGCCGATGTGAGCAATCGCAGATCATACACAGGGTACGTATTTTTCTTAGGAGGTGGCCCCATTTCGTGGAAATCGGAAAAACAGGATTGTGTAGCTTTGAGCAGCACAGAGGCGGAGTACATGGCTCTGTCTTCAGCTACTAAGGAGGCGCTGCATCTAAGGCGTTTGATCATTGAGATAGGCTGTGGTGATCCTGGTATACCGACAATCTTATATGGTGATAATCTAAGCGCTCAAAATTTAGCTAAGAACCCCGTCTACCATGCAAGGTCAAAGCATATTGACATCAGGCATCATTTCGTTCGAGATGTTATTCGAAGTGGCGACGTCGAGCTGAAATACGTTTCAACAAATGATATGATAGCAGATATACTCACAAAAAATTTATCGAAACAGAAGCATTGTCATTTTGTAAATTTAATGAAGTTAAATTAATTAATATAAAATGTAATTAACATTGTAAAGCACGTTCACATTGAGGAAGGGTGTTGAAAAAATAGAGATAAGAATCCAATGTGAATGTGTTCATGATATATGTGTAAGAGAGCACAAGGCGCATGAGTGTTTGTGTTTGCATGCTACTCATCTTTTATTTTTACTTTTGTTCTTGTACTTCACTTCTTTACGTGTATCCATCGAGTTAGCACACGAAGCGCACTTTTAATTCGTTTTTTTTTTTAAATAAGAATAATAAAACTCATTTTTATCTTGTATTCTGTTTTGTTTACTTAAAAACATTCTGCTTAACATATACATATGTCTGTTTGCAGCAAATATGTATTACCTGGAGACTGTACTCATACATGTGTGCAATCTAAGGCAGCAATCACTCTAAGAAATCTTGCAAATTGATGAAACCCGTTCACATTCTGTAGTTCTTCCTCGTTTGTTCTCGGAAATTGTATGTACTCATCATTTAGGAAAGCAATGTGATGGGAGACAATTCTACAAATCCTGCTTGCAGATGATTTTGAAAGACTACAAAAATCACCCGCAGTATCCACTAGCATACAAGCGCAAAATCAATAAAACTTTGATTTCGGACGTATATCTTAAAATGGTTGGGTCTCAAGTGGCTGAATGCAGTCGTTTAACTTAAATGACGAATTAAACTCTATTCTGATTTTAAACGGGTATTGTGAAACTGAAAAATTGTTAAACTGAAGTTTAAACCAAAGCTACTGATTTAACTTAACTCCCGCTGTGAAACTGGACATAAGAGTACAAAATCAAAGTAGTCGATGGCTTTTATTGTCTTTATAAAGGGTTTTCCAATAGGTACTTGACAACTTTGAATTTAATTTGTGAACGCACTCTTTCACTAATCATCAAACTGTCACTGTCAATTTATTCAGTAAACCCAACATTTTCATCATGGTAAAGTACACGAACAAGTAACGTCTGCAAATTATAAAAATTTTCCACCGAAATTCGGAGTCGGTGACTGCAACTTTAAGAGCGTTAACTCCAATTTTCGGTCGTAATTCTCGCTCTAATAGACAGGCAATAACAAGTTTAGTGCAAAAATTTTAGTCTACATATTCGTTGTGTGATGTTGCCGTGTCAGTGAGACAACGGGTTGGTCGAAGTGTCGAAAATATCGCTGCCGTTCAGTCGTCTGTAGCAAACGATCCAAATCGGTCTCAAGAATTGGGCATCACTCAGACCACATTATGGCGTATTTTGCGTAAGGATCTTGGTTTACACCCATACAAGATCAAGCTGACTCAAGAATTGAAGCCGATGGACCATTTGAAGCGACGTACGTTCTCCGATTGGGTTCTGGAGAAGATGCGCCAGGATGATGAATTTCATCGCAAAATCATCTTCAGTGACGAAGCTCAATTTTGGCTCAATGGGTTCGTCAATAAGCAAAATATGCGTTATTGGTCGGGTGAAAATCCACATGTGCTTCATGAATCACCACTTCATCCACAAAAAATAACTGTTTGGTGCGGTTTGCATGCCGGCGGCGTTATTGGGCCATATTTTTTCGTCGACGATAACGATCGTCACGTTATTGTGAATGGTCAGCGTTATCGCGCCATGATCACCGATTATTTTTGGCCCGAATTGGAAGATATGGACTTGGACGACATGCGGTTTCAACAGGATGATACCAAAAGCCACACAGCACACGCTACAATCGATTTATTGAAGAGTAAGTATGGTGAGAGTGTTATCTCAAGAAATGGGCCAGTCGATTGGCCGCCTCGTTCGTGCGATTTAACGCCGCTTGACTATTTTCTGTGGGGCTACGTTAAGTCATTGGTTTATGCCAACACGCCGACGACGTTGGAAGAGCTCAGAGCCAACATTGAACGCGAAATAGCGGCCGTTTCGGCCGAAATGTGTGGCCGAGTCGTTGAAAATTGGGTCCAACGAATCGACCGCTGCAAACGTGCCCGCGGTGGCCATATGAACGAAGTCGAGTTCCATTCATAAATGTTTTGATTGTACTTTAAGTCGATAATAAAGTTTTTGAAATATCTCAAATGGTTTTCGTTTTATGTAAAAAAAAAGTTGTCAAGTCCTTATTGGAAAACCCTATACAAATTTGTAAAAGATACTAGAACAAACCACTTGGCACACCTTCCGTGTCTCTAACACAAGAAAACGTTAGAAACGGATGAAAGCAAGCCGAATTGAGGCTTAGAAAATCCAAGAATGTTGTTGGAAATCCTTTCTGTCCACGCCGTGTGGGTGCGGTTTTTGTTCAGGAATCATTATTGAACCTTATAATTGATTGCAATATCAAACCATGATCAATGAATTTATATGCCCGAAAATTGAAAGTATGGATATGGACGATGTTTATTTCCAAGAAGATGTCTACGTGCCACAAGAGTGACGAAACCATTGCTTTTTCTCGAAATGGTGATCAAATTTGTCCGCCGAGATAATGTGATTTAACACCGTGTGACTGCTTTCATTTGGGTCATGTGAACAAACTTGGAATATTTAAAATGTTCGTTTATCGGGCTAGTTCTCCTTGCGTCAATAGCACGAATGGGTTATTAACACCAGTAGGTAAACGAATGCCCAAAAATCGAAGTACAAAATCATGTTAGGGTAGTTGGAATATCAACAAGATCCATGTGTAGGCTGGTAAGATGTATGCGGCACGCAGGATATGAAAACAAAAAAAAGAAAATATTTATCTAACAACAATTCAAAAACTTATGCTACGTCATTTAAGGAAGCGACAACTTACACTGTTTTCATAATGGTTTGGTGTGGCATATGTCCCCAAGGTGTCACAATCCGCTGTGAAAACATATGCAACGGTGTCATCAAGGGTTTGACCAATATTCTATTTGATGGGGAGAGATGGGTCTTACAAGACGAGTCTCTGCTCCAACGCACAAAATCAAAACCAAGCAGGACTCGCTCAGGGTCAATATTTCTAGCTTTGTAGGAGCAGTAGATTGTTGACATCGAGTGATCCGAATTTGAATACACTGGATTATGGTTTCTGGTTAGTTTCAGAAAGTATTCCGTGCAAGACTAGACAGAAAACATCATTGAGGACAGCATCACTATTAATGTAAATTGTACGTTCAAAAGTATTGCAGCCATTTTGAGTGAAAATATTTTTTCATGGTTATGGTCTAATAAATGAAGAAATGTTACATAGGTTTTGTTATTTATTTCCTATAGGGTTTTATTTATTGATATAATTAAAGCATTTGATATGGTCAATCAGACTATCTTGTTTCAATAGTTTAGTATATGATCGGTTTGCTTCATATTTAGATGAAGATTTCAAAGAATGCTCCATGGAGGGGTTTTGAGTGATGAGCTGACTAGATGTCAGATGTTATGTCTGACATAATTCTGTCTCGTGGGGACGGGCTGTAAGGATCGGTCCTGGGTTCTATTTTGTTCTTGGAATTGGTAAATTTAACTATTCCAATAAAAGTTTTATAGCAAACTTACTGCATTCGCTGATTTTTTGTTTTAGTAGCACGCGCTCAAGGGGTTAATGTACCCTTAAAATGTTTGTACACAGCGCGGGCGAAGGAAAATTAGGGAGGGAAGAAAGATAGGTACCGATGTACGTTGGTTTTAAATGTCTGAATATTACAATGATTAGGAAATAGAGAACTTCGCAGGGCATTCCACAAGCGAGTTGTTCGGCTTAGGAATGAATCACGATATTTCAGAGTACGGCCGAAAGTGGGCTTGAGGGTATACTGATGAGCATTCATAGCGAGACGGGTGTTACGGTTGAAAATTTGAATGGGCGGAATGCTACTGGCGATTTCAGTGGAGCACTGGTGGTGGAAATAGCGATAAAACTAAGTGAGACACGAGACATTTTGTCGGTGTTCGAGGATGTTCATTGACTGGGTGATGTTACGAGTAGCATCAACTATGAGTTTTATCGCACGATTTTGGATCCTATCTAGCAAGTGCAAAGAGGTGTTAGGGGCATCTGACCATATGTGGGCGTTGCACTCCAGTTTCGGGCGGATAAACTCCTTATATATTGAGTCCGGGAACGAATATGAAAAGCAGAGAGTACTGTCATCAGCAAAGGAATATATTGGATCAGAAGTAGTAGTCAAGAGATCATTAATGAAAATTAAAAAGAGGGTCGGAGACAGAACAGAGCCCTGGGGCACACCAGCATTTATTTTGTGAATATCAGACTTGAAACCGTCCAAAACAACTTGAATTGAACGTTCCGAAAGGTAATTTCTAATCCATTGAACAAGAGAGTCGTTGATCCCAAATGCACGCATTTTCCAAAAGAGCCTGATGCCAAACTCTGTCAAATGCTTTAGAAATATCAACTGCAACTATCTTGCTTTCGCCAGATTGATGTACACTTTGGTTCCACTTTTCGGTGAGACATGCCATCAAATCACCAGTGAAAACCGTACGAAAACCGTACTGCCGGTCATTGAAAAGTTTTCGTGTTTCGAGATATTATATTGCATTCATATACGAGTATGTCTAGTCTATAATTCCTTGTTTATGTCGGAAGTAAAACTACAAAAGATCCTTCGACTCTTAAGGCAATGCTTCGTAAAACATGCGCTTTAAATATGCAAACAAAAATTGTCCTGTGATATGTTTCTATTTGAGTGAGTTAATTAATATTCGTGTTTATTCTGCTGAATGTTAGAAATGTAAAATTAATTATGAAATATGATCAATTATTTTAGAATGGAATCAGTTGATAAATATAGAAGTTTTAATTTCCAACTATTTGAATTGGAAGGCACATATACATTATGTTTAGGAGAAGGGTGTGTTAAATTACTTCATTTACTTTACACACACGTTTGTAGCCAAATTATTATTATTATTATTATTTATTTATTAACAATTAGTTCAAACTAAATGCTAACTAAAACTAATAAGCACTAGCTGCAGTGGCTATCGGCTTTAATTGAAATCTTAGTGGTTTAAATATTCATATTGCATATTTTGACTATATTAAAGATACGGTTAATGTTTTCCGGTGAAAGGTCCCGTAACGATTCGTGTGGAGTAGCACTTGTTTTTAGCAGGTGTTTAAATAGTCTGCTGGATGTGCAGTCTACTAGCCCAAGTAGGTGCATCATGTCGAGCGTTAGAGAGCACGTGGGGCAGGTTGGTGGTGTTTCCTTTTTTAAGAGATGTTGATGAGTTGTGCAGGTATGCCCTAGGCGTAGTCGGACAAAAGTCGTAATTGATGGTCGTGATATAGCAGGGTAGTTAGGGAAGGACTTGTCCGAATTAATTAAAGTGTAGTGGTGTTTGTAATGGGACCAATCTGTTAGCAATTGTGCCTTTAGTTTGAGGTTTATTTCCTTTGATAAGTCCTTCTTGCTGAGATGTTGGAAAAGGAAGACTGGGCTATTGTGAGCATATTTGGCGGCAGCATCTGCCTGCTCATTTCCCAAAATCCCAACATGACTTGGTATCCATATAAGTCTAAATTTGTTGTGGAATCTTATTAGATAGTCTCTAATCTTGTCAATCACTTCGGTTCTGTAGTTGGGGTTACTTATTGCATTTAGTACCGAAAGACTATCGGAACATATTGTATATTTCCACTGTTTGTTCGAAAGGAAGTTCAGAGTTTCAAGGATGGAAACAGCGTCGGCGGTAAATATAGAAACAGATTGTGTTAAAATGCCTATTTTGATGATTTTGATATTTTGATTGCCATTTACATATGTGGAAGCAAAAGAGGCACCAGATTTAGTTTTGGAGCCATCTGTGAAGACTAAAGTCCAGCCTCTATTCTTTAATTCTGCAGAAATCTCAAGGAACAGTTTCTGGAATGTGGCGTCTGGAGTTTTAGTTTTGTTATTTGGAGCCAGCGACATGTCCAGAGAATTCTTCTTTCCTCAGTGCGGCTTTTAAAAAGCGTTTCGAAAGCGTTTCGAAAGTGTTTACTTAGTAACTCACTCAAAAGGGCCGAAAATGAGTATTAAGTCGTCAGCAAAATGTTTAAAAACATCAGAGGCATTTGTGAGAAAGTGGATTAAGAGGCATAAGGAATTTGGTAATGTCGATGACGGGTCAGGTAGAAAGACCAAAGCCAGCACACCCAGTAAAGACAATAAAGTGGTTTGGAATTGTTTCGGAAAAACCCCACATTTAGTTAGAGGAACGCAAAAGAAAAATTATCCAGAAAAGGAAATAAAGTGCCCATCAACACAATACGACACCGTTTGGCAGAATCTGGCATCAAAGATAGGAGTACCAAACCTAAACCGCTACTGACTCTGCAGCGCAGAATTCAGACCTGGATTGGAGCAACACCATATTTACAGATGACCGATCTTATTCTTTTTATAATTATTGGAATAAATCTTTGACAAAAAAAGATGAAAAGTTTCTGCGACGCATCGTAAAATATCCAGCAAAAGTTAATGTTTATGGATGCTTCTCGACCAAAGGATTGGGAAAGTTAATAGTATTCATACATGCACAATTCATAGTAAAATCGTATCAGAAGGTTTTGCTAAAGACTGCCGAATCTCTGCATGAACCAAAAAATTACGATTGGATTTTGCAAGAGGATAACGATCCAAAACATCGGAGTCGCTTCTGCACACGAGGAAAATTTTATAGAGACGTTAGATTGGCCGTCCCAAATTCCTGATGCAAACAGAAAATGTGTGGCCTTAAGAGAAAAAAATAGCCACGATAAAACAACTGGCGCGGGTCTAATTTGCAGAGCCCTAAGTTTAGCATATGCGTAAAAATTAAGTAAAAGTTGCACTAGACGATGCCAAGCAATTCTAAATAATAATAGTGACTGGATTCGCTCTCCTAATATGACTTAATAAAAGTCCTACATTTTTCATTGGGGTTTTTGACGCGCGTTTTTGTTTTACACACTGTGTCAACGATGAAAACGTGTATAAAAACTCAGTGCTTGGAATTTATTCAGCTTACGTGGAACTCGGCACTGGCGACAATCGACCCAAGTCACATTCGGGGAACTGTTGATTTGACTCAATCATCATTGACCTAAAAATTGAATTAATGGCTTGAAAGGCTTCATAGAAGTTCTTATTGTAACATGGCTCACGTTTGGCTTTTGGTTCACGAAATATTACTCATCGCAAGATAAGTTTTACCTCTATCTTTTTGGAAGCAACCACTTTGTCATCGTAGTCTGAATTATTGATAACCAATATTGCTGGACGTTGTAGTGCACATTTATTTAAATCTGTCCGTAGAATCATTGAATTTATTTGAAATAAAGGAAATTTAAAAAGAGGTTTGATTTTGACCACCATAGATGATCTATATAGTCATAATGTTCGTTGGAGCATGTATGTTTTATGTTTTATATGCGATTAAAACCACACACAATTACTTTTATTCTATAGCCTCTAAGTGAAAGTTGCTTTTTCAATATTTACTTGGATATTTGCTTAAACCGGATCGGTAAAATTATTGGCCTTCATTAGGTTCAATCCTTAGAAACTTGTTTTGTGACGAAGGTCAGCGTTGTTTTTATTACAATTCAAAAGATAGTAACTATAACGTGCAGCTGTTGTATTTGACGAACTTTACTCACGAAAATACCTCATGTGTATTGTATCGAAGTTCATTAAACCTGATAAGCGTATCTCTGCGTTTATTCTCCATCATTCGGTACTATTTACTGTAAAATATAAGCACTCTCAGTGGCGGATGTTAATAAAGGGCTTACAGCCGCAGATAAATGAAAAACAAACGAAAAGTTGAACAAGCTTATAAAGTTGTTAATTGTATATGTATACGTACGAGGGTATGTAAGCAAATATTTGCTTGGCTGAAAGTTTATGAGCACAAAGTATGCCTACCTACAGAGAATATACATATTTTAAAGAGAAGCAGGCAGGCAACCTTGAATATGTGTAAAGACACCACGAATGTTACATGCGCTTTGTTTTAGTTTGCGAAAGAAGGTTATGCACGAGCAGGTGTAGCGAATGCTACAAACATATTTCGACATATGCAATAATTAAAACTACACCAATACCAACGCCTAATACTCGTTTTATGTCAACCAATTTTGTGTGGTCCACTTACTAATCGGCTTCCTTTTTCCAAATACAAAATTGTAAAACGCGCTAAAGTATTGTATTCAATTTTTCGTTTCACCCTCTCAGCTTGGTTTGCAGCTTGAGAAAAAAAAAAAAAAAAAAAATTCAAATCATGCTTTCGTTGGTTTTTATAGATTGGTCATGGCAAGCATGTCAATAGAACAGTGTTCTACAAGACGACAACCTTGATATACCATGCCCACCAGTAGCGAATTTATCGCTCACGTAGAGCTTATCGTTGAATTGCAATTAAATCGCCCAAAGTTGAGCTAGAATTCTGGAGATTGTGTTTTCGTTCTTTTTGTTTACCAACAATTGGGTGAATGACGACAACAAAAAGTGTTGCGTTGTTACACAATTTATAAATTCTTTGCGCTCTATCGTGATGAAGGAAGTATTCTAATCGAAATGCAATCAACGATGAAATGGAAAGGAAATATTAAATTTCAAACTAAATGTCAAACTCGGTTAGCGTTTGCCAAACAAAGTAGTAAACAAGTTTTAGCTAACACAGTTAACATGGTCTTTGACTAAATGGATCATTTTGTGAACAAGTTGCATTGGCTTTTTATTTTGTTTATTTCTTGGTTTTTTTTTTGTTTGTTAAAGGTTTTATTTCCCTTTCTAACAAATAGTGAAGTAAACAGCAAACGAGATCACGTTTTCGCCAGCTGAAATTTTGGTATTTTTCCATAGACCTCCAATGGCAAATTCAAAGATTTATGCGAAAGCTTTTAATAGTATTTGACACAAAAAGAGGTTTCCTATAAAATCGATTGGATCATTTGTTATTATCTTATAAGATCGATGGTGAAATAGAAGTTCACCGCACCTTTGCCGAGATGGCTTTCGCATTATATGTATGTACATGTGCATATTGGAACTTGTTAACATGGCATGGAAAATGTAGGAGGCATGTTTGGCTTTCCATGAAATTCGTATCTAGGTGTTAGTGGTTTTTGTTTTAATTGACACCCGGAACGAAAATTCTTGCGGAAATTTTTTGTACTATATCGACTATATAAATTTCTGACAGATCTTTGGCTCGAGCAAATTCGTATGAAAAGTGAAAATTCGGTACGGAATAATATTATTAATTTTGTTAAAGAAATTTTTGTTTTCAAATACGTGTTGGCTTAAAATGTTGAGAAAAGATACGCGAATTTCGAAATAAGTGCTTGTGAAGTGTTTAGATGGGATAATTTAAATAGAATCGTACTTTAAAAAACGTAAACAAAGCATTTGTTAAACGCGAAGAAATTGTTTTCTTGTTATTTCTTTATTCAATATTAAGTTCGTATTGAATAATATAAAGTGTTTATTTAATATATTGTTAAACAAGTCAATAAAGACAGTGAAATGCAACTTAAAGTTTTCATAGATGGAATCCTATTAATGTTACAGCAATATTATTTCAAGGGGAATGTTTCTGCTGGTGAAACTGAAAAGTTGGTGCAAATTGGTTTGGTTTTTAAGTTATAATTGAAACAGGATCAAGTGCAAGAGAGTAATTACAACCAGCTTTCAGT
Source organism: Volucella bombylans (assembly GCA_949129095.1). NCBI lineage: Eukaryota > Metazoa > Arthropoda > Insecta > Diptera > Syrphidae > Volucella > Volucella bombylans. The sequence continues at coordinate 102,313,216 of OX422144.1, read as the reverse complement.
ATTCTTTCACTTTCACCAAACGAAATAGTCCTTTTAAAATATTCTGCTATGAGTATATGCATATACATACACATGTGTAGTATTCCAACTATGCGAATTTTCAGCAGCATTTCACTATTTTATTGATTTGTTTAACCATATATTTAACAAAAAGACACTATATTACACAGTATTCACTAAATATTTAATAGAAAAGTAACAACACAACAATTTGTTCGTGTTTCACAAGTGCTTTGTTTACATTTTTTAAAGTACGATTCTCTTCAAATTAACCCGTCTACACACTTCACAAGCACTTATTTCGAAACTCGCGTATTTTTTCTCGACATTTCAACATTATTCTGATCAGACAAAAATAAATTCTTTAACTAATTTATTTATTTTGTTCCACACCGAAATTAAACTTTACATATGATTTTGCTCCCAGCCAAAATCTGTCCAGTCGTGGAGGTACAAAAAATGCCACCAAGGGGCGCTGAAAGCACTTTACCGGGTGTCAATAGCAATCATATTGTGATAACCACTTAAATGTGAGCAGCGACATCTAGCAGAAAATGTCGATATTCGAAGACCAGAAGATTTCGATACTGGAATAACAAAGTCTCGACTGGAGAGGGGAATCGAATTTTCTAGCAAATTGGAAATTGTATGGGACGCTGGATGGCGAGGATTGTTCTCGAAGTATGTATAAATACCAGCATCCCCAAGGTATGCAAATCAGTTCTAAAGTGTAATTTGAAGTGTTAATTAGGAGAAGTGATTAAGTGGTTTAAGTAAAAGATAAGAAAAGTATAAGCGGTTGAGAAATTGGATTGTACTGAGAAAAACAATTAAATAGTGAATTGTAACTGTACTGAATAAAGGAATTTGTATTGAAAAGAATAAGAATAAGAATCTATCATTTGTACCCACACAAACATTTTACAATATGAATCCGATTGAGTTGTAAGTGTAATGTACGAGGGGCGTTCAACATATTCTCGGTATCGGGGTGAAGCTGTGGTTGTATATATAAGTTGACTTATTTCTCAAGTAATACTATTATTTTAGTGCGTTCATGTCAAATTTCATATAAATGTGATTATTAATTCGCGTTTTATCTCTAGTTAAACAGAATCATAATGGCAACTGAGACGATGATGGTGAAAATTGAGCATCGCGCTGTAATTCAATTTCTCACTAAGCAAGGAAAAAGTCAAAAAACTATTCATGAAGAGATGGTGGCTGTTTACCAGGGTTCCGCACCTTCATTATCAACTGTGCAAAAGTGGTCAAGTGAGTTCAAGAGAGGCAGAGAGAGCATTGAAGATGACCCCCGCTCCGGCGCCCCGGCTACTGCTTGTACGGGAGAAAGCATCAAACAAGTCCAAAAACTTGTTCTTGAAGATGCCCGAATAAAGGTGAAAATGATGGCAGAGATCATCAAGCTTTCAATTGGTACCATTCACACCATTCTTCATGACCATCTTAACCTTTCAAAGGTCAGTGCAAGGTGGGTGCCACGAATGCTCACAGCGCCTCAGAAAAAAGTGAGAATCGCATGCTGTAGAGAGCTTTTGCAGATGTGTAGTGAGAACGCGGACGGTGTTATGGATCGAATTGCTACTGGGGACGAAACATGGGTCCACCACTATGACCCTGAAAGCAGACAAGAGTCCATGCAGTGGCATAAAAAAGGAACAGACCCCCCGAAGAAGTTCAAAGTCACTCCGTCTGCCGGGAATGGCCACAGTTTTTTGGGACTCAAAGGGAATCTTGCTCATTGAGTACAAAAAAAAGGTGAAACCATCAACGCCACATCCTACGCTTCCACTTTGCATAATTTGCGGGAGGAAATTAAAAAGAAAAGACGGGGTAAACTCGCAGCGGGTGTGTTGCTTCTTCATGACAACGCTCCTGTTCGCACGGCGCGAGTTTCCAAGGCTGCTGCGCGAGATTGTGGTTTCGAAGAAATCCAACACCCACCCTATAGTCCAGACCTTGCCCCTAGTGATTATTTCCTGTTTCCGGATTTGAAAAAATGTCTTCGTGGAAAAAGATTTTCGGATGATGAAGAACTCAAGTCGGCAATAAATGAGGAAATTTATTTTTTTGAGGGTTTAAGGTTTAAGAAAGCTTATCTCAAGATGTAACAAATGCATTGATGTTAGGGGAGATTATATTGAAAAATAAAAACAATTTAAATTGAATTCGCATTTTCCTTCATATCGATACCGAGAATATATTGAACGCCCCTCGTATTTAACTTACTATGACACTACACCATCTTCGTATTCAAAATAGTTTTGATTTTATAAAGCTTCAGTTTTCACAGTTATCTTTGTCCTGTGTGAGCGCTACAGTCCGGGGTGCACGTAAACGTCAACCCCCAGTTCTTGCGGTTCAGCCCGATCCTTCGCTAATCACCTTCAGTTGCGATAGGCGTCCTTCCTTGTCGATATTATGTATATACTCGCACCTCGTATACCACTTAACCCATCTTTGCCATTTAGCTGCAAATGCGCTATTGACAGCCCTCTGATTTTTTTCTTATGATGTCAATGTCATCAGCGAATGCGAGATCCGTTTGAAACATTGTGTTTCTGATGTTGGTCTATGAGCTTCGGACAATCTGTTCTAGTTTCATGGTGACGAAATCTCATGATAGCGCTTCACCTTGTCTATATGATTTTTTTTTTAAATCAAACGTTTCGGTAGTTTTATTATCGTTAGTTTATAAAAAAAAGGACAGACGGACGAGCTTCACAGTGATACCAAAACTAAACACCGTATCTCTAAATTCTGTCATATGCGTCTTTAAAATCGATGAAGAGTAGTAGGTACCCACTTACTGAGTTTTCACCAAGATTCGCCGTTGGGTGAATATCTAATTGATGACTGGTTTACTAGGCTTAGAACAATATTGATAAAGACCTATCATCAGCTTGCTGATATAGGGTCTCAGGTGTTCACAATGAGACTAATTTCTGTGTGTCAAAGGATGCTTGGAATCGATTCATCGAAAATACTTTTATCCGGCCATCTTTTCTAAATGAGTTCGTGTACAAGGCGAGTAACTTCATAATTTTTTAATTTGGGTATTGGCACCTAAACTTCTTTTTGAAAAGGTGGTCGTAATTGCTGTCGATCGTTGCCCACATTGAACGGTTTATTCTGGTTTGACAACCGAACTTTGACCATCGTCGTCGGTAAAGACTTTAGTAACTCAAACCTCTCGAGTGACTAAATCGGAAGTCGTCTGCGTTTTGTATTTACAGGCGGTCAACGTTAAATTCGCTCCACTTCTTCAGTACTTTGTAGTTTGGCTACAGTGTGGCTGAAGTTAAAATTGTCTCTTTGCAATATTCGGACATCGGGAATACTTGAGTTGTGACCTGCGTCGTTCGCGATACCACCTTGATCAAAAAGTTTCTGAATTTATTCAGAAAATTAAAAATACAAGTTTATTCATCTAAATCTATGTTGTCCCCTTCAAAGTAATCCCCATCGACTGCAAGATACTTATGCCAGCGCTTGATCCAATCCTCGAAACATTTTTTATATGCGGTTTTCGATATGTCCATCAGTGCGTATTTGTTGCATTTTTCGTCAAATAATTACGAATAATGATGGCACTGTGCGACGGTGCGTTATCATGGTGCATAATCCACGAGTTTTTTGCCCACAATTCTGGTCTCTTTCGGCGAATTGCTTCACGCAAACGTCTCATAACGCCCAAATAATATTCTTTGTTTGCTGTCTGGCCTTCTGGCAAAAATTCATGATGCACTACACCTTTGCAATTCATGAAACCCGTGAGCATGGCCTTTTTTTTAGGCTGAAAACGATGTGGTTTTTTTGGTCTCGGCTCATTTGATGAATGCCATTCACTTGCCTGATGTCTGGTTTGCGTGTCGTTCTCATAAACCCACGTCTCGTCTCCAGTAATGATCCTTTTGATGAATGTGGGATCGGATTCAGCCTTGCAAATCATCTCTTTAGCGACGTCAACACGGTCTCTTTTTTGCATGAAATCGAGGTCTTTTGGCACCAACTTTGCTGCTACACGACGGAAACCCAAATCATTAACCAAAATGTCTTGGACGGATCCATAGGCAATGTTCAAGTCCTCCGCTATCTCTCTGATGGTTAATTTGCGGTTATTGACCAACATTTCTTTTACTCCATCAATGTTTTCGTCGGTTTTCGATGTCGATGGTCTGCCACTGCGTTCATCATCTTCGATTGACTCACGACCACTTTTGAACCGCTCGTGCCACTGGTAAACTACCGTTTTTTTTTGTTTTTTTTTTTTGTTTAGAGAATCGTTGCCGAAACACTTTTCCAACATTTCCAACGTTCGCGCACCATTAAATCCGTTTTTTACGCAAAATTTAATACAAGTTCGTTGTTGCAATTTAAATCCATTTCTAAAATTGTAAAAAAAATCGCCAACACACACAGAGATAGATGTACTCTTGGCTACGTAACTTTTGCAAATGTCAAGCTATGACGCTAAGATTTAGAGGGAATGTCAACAACAGTTTTACCAACTTAACAAAAAAAAAACAGAACTCAAATCGGAACAATTTGAGCACCACACGGGAACTTTTTGATCAAGGTGGTATGACCCAAATTGATAGCTGAAGGGACTGTCAGTTCTCATTCTTTTTTTGGAGGTATATGAAACTTGTGCTATGATTTTGGAGAAGGTGTCGTGTAAGCTTTGTTTTCAAAGTTTGCTGTCAAAAATGCACTTTTTCCATACTAATAGGAATTGTAATCAATCGTTCGCCCACATACCTGAAGCTCATGATTTCTTCCATAAATGTTTTTTCCTTGACCAGTTCTCATGCAAATAGACGTTGGTCCTTCTCTCTATGCGATCACTTAAAAAGGTGCCACAAACCTTAATCTTTCGTTTGCCCTAGTTTACCCATCGCCTTTTATATTACTCCGATTTTACGTAGCTGGGTAGTTAACCCAACGACACAATCTCCTAACCCAAAATGCTTTCAAACTTTAGTGAGTACTCATGCACGAGTGCCGCCGTTACTTCTCTGTAAACTCCTTCATAGACTGCTCTATTCCAACTTTTTGATCAGAAGTCGAATGATCTTGAGATCTATTTTGGAAGTGATTACTCAATGAAAAAGTCTTTAAACGCAGTTTAGCTGCCGCTGCTTAGTCTCTTGATTTGTTAATGCAGCTCACAACTATTAGGATTGATAAAGTAACCGCTTCAAAGACAGACACAGGTATGCTTAACGAGGTGTAAGATCGAATGCTGTCGCCTTCAATGAAGAAGCCAGCCCCATTCTACTATATTCCTTTGCTGGATCTAGTTTGCTCTATTCGATCCGTTTATTTAAACTTTATATTGGCAATCTTAACTTCCAAGGTCTATCTATCGTAGGGCGATCTCATCGTTTTCGTGTCGTGGTCAATGAAGAAAATACATGCATCTCGTCGTTAGGGCTTTTGTAAAATATCCAAACTCGTGGCATTTAAAGCGATCTTTCAGCATAATTTTTTCTCGTATTCGACAACTAACCACGCCAATATGTACTTTTTCTATTGTCGACAGCTTCTTCGCTATTTCCGAGAGTAAACTTATGATAGTTGTTTGCGTTCCACGGTAGTATTTTCTAACGTAAATCATTGCGGTCTTGCTTTCAAAATTCACAAATGTCGTAGGCTGACACAGATCTTCTCCTTAGACGTCATTTCGTCGATATATAATACTTATATTCTGATGAAACCTCTTGCCTCTCCAGTCGAGACTTTGTTATTCAAGTATCGAAATCTTCGAGTATCGACATTTTCTGCTCTGTGAATCTAGATGTCGCTGCTCACATTTGAGTGGTTATCACAATACTTATATTCTGACGAAACCTCTTGCCTTATGGATTAAACGTTGCCCTTTTTCTTTGAGTTTCCGTGATATTCTACGAGATTTTCAGATTTTTTTCTAGGGTATAAGGACTACACCTACAATTTTTCAGATTCTAAGATTAGTTAAGTTTCCGAAGCATGTTACCATATGATAAATCTCCTACCTCCTTAAGGTCTACCGCATCCGGGTGCGGTGGCTTTTTAGCAATTTTGGCCAACTTTCTCTTGGCTATCTTCATTCGTGCTTACGCCGACTTATCTAATTGATTTGGTTTAAGTTTAGGTTTCGTAGTACTTTGTTTGGTTCTTTGCTTAGGTAGATCAGTAGTCGAGCAGAAGGCGTAGATGGCTGCTTCTTGGTGATTACATGTCCCGGCATCATCCCTATTTTATTACGAGTCTAACAGGCATTGTGTTTTAGTCGATCATGTCTGTTTCCTTACTCACTTCGTTTTGCTACATATTTTTTTGTCCATTTGTCAAATATCACCTATCTCATTCCGTTGATCAACGGCCTTGGATTCCGCTTTTAAGAAAACGATTTTGAATTTTCTTAATTTCTCCATGGACATTGTCCTTATTCCTCTATAAATCAAAAACACCATTGATTTTCAACCCGAGTTGTGGCATTGGTAATGTACATGCGACTATTATACATCCCAAAAGCAATTGAGTAAAATAACTTTCCGCTCTTCGAAACTCTCACAAAATGTAGCAGACAAACAAAAATTCACTTTAAGATCAGGATTTGGTCTCTAACGCTGTTTAATGGATCTTGTCGGGAGTTGTATAACACTTTTCGACTTTGCGATTTTTTTGTGATGCCTTTACAACAAGTTTAAAAGGAACGTACGGACAATAACAAATGACAGACACGAGCCAATTTGCTCTATTGAAATTAAAGTTTTTATCTGTTTTGTCATACAAAAAAAAACATTGAAAAAATCTTTCAAATTCCCCGTACCATTTCTTTCCAATACATTCGTACAAAGAGCTTATTTGATATTCAAAGCGACTTCAATTGGTCACAAACTTGTTCTTCCGGTTTTCGAATTTGTTGTTTTCAAAAATAAAAATCCGAAAAAGAACCCAATAAATTTTTATTATTTGTTTGCTCAATACCTACAGTGACGAACAAAAGTTGACAAGTGTTTCTTAAAATTTACAAAAGCATTAAACAAATTATGAATTCTAATGTAAGCAAATTATAGTATTGCTTGTTTATTTCTTATAAATTAGTAAATATATTCAAGTGTCTCCTAAATGGTGGGAACTTGATATAAATTAAAAATTTAACTTGTCCATATTTTTTGTTCTTCTTTAAACTGTTTTAAATACGTTGAAATATGTTTTAAATTGAAAAAGAAACTCAACTTTTTCTTGACAACGTTATAAAGGACTTCTTTGTAAGCTCGACTCTTCCGTTCGACGAATCGAAATTCTCTATACTGGTTTCTTTTTTATGAAGGAAGTTAGCTGTTACCAACATTCTACATATTTCGTACTAGTGCGCTAGAATACATATGTAATTTACAAAGTTATATATCAAGATTCTTTTAAAGTTATGTAACAATTCAAGTTCTAGAATATAGATATTTAATTTAAGTGCCTTTACATTATAAACATTTTCAAAAATAGTAATACAATATTTAACACTGTTACACCAATAATAAATTGTCCATGCTTCCGCAAATTATATAGTCTGCATGTGTGCAATATTACTGCTAATTTATTTCGCTTATTTGTTCAGTAGGAAGTGATTAATTTTATTGGAGTGTTAGGAAGTGTCGCAATGAAGAGGACAAGTAAATTGCTCGTTCAAAGAACAATATTTTTTTTATTGAAAAACGGTGAATCATCTCGAGAAATTGGTGGAATACCTTAGTATTGCGGGTTACTCACGGATTTGCACGCAAGTCGAATGGAACGGGAATTGTAGCTCCAGAACAGGAGAGAGAGGACAGCGCGTCGTGCTCTTCACAGGATTGGTTTAGCCTCGAAAAAAAAGCCAAAACAAAGCGCTTTTTTTCTGGAAAAAATGCGAATCCCAGATTAGCGTTTGCAAAGCAAATAATTTAACCCTTGTCTTCTATAAGTCTTCTTGACTTGGCATCATTTCTTCTTCTTTTCGATTTCGATCAGATTTCTATTGAACTCATTTTCTGCACTTATAACATAGAGCTTGACAACTTAGCTGTTCCTTTAACTTTCACTTACAGGGAATATAAGTCTGTTAACATTGATGCCCTTCAATCAGCTGCTCTCCACGCCCCTTGGATGTATTGTCGTTCGCGTTCAGACTTAGATGAGAAGCTCAACAGTTTTCAAAATATAATTATTAATCTCTTTGAACAATTTGTACCCTTAAAAACTGTCAAAATTCGGAACAATTGCTGTCCTTGGTTCACAACTGAAGTTATGAACACTATTAAAGTACGCAACCGGCTTTATAGTAAATGGAAAAAAAGTCCTTCTGATTTAAATTGGCATGCTTGTAAGGTAATGCGTAATAGGTCCGCCGTTGCTGTACGCAATGCTAAAAAGAATTTTTATGCCTCCAAGTTGAACACTTCACTTTCACCAAAGAAACTTTGGAATATTCTACGTAGCATTGGAGTTTCCGACAGAAAACTTAATGGAAAATGTGAAGTTGATCGTGACTTTCTCAACAATTTCTTTCTTGAAAGTCAGTCTGATGAATGTGGTTTCAACTTTGCTGAAGATCACTCTCTTTCAAGCATAAGACAATTTGAAGTGGAAACAGTTAGCGAAATTGAAGTAGTTAATTCAATTAGGGAAATAAAATCTAACGTCATTGGGGAGGACGGAGTACCTATGAAATTTGTTAAGTTAATCCTACCTTTAATAGTATCCCACCTAACCCATATTCTTAACCATTGTGTTACCACATCTACGTTTCCTCGATCCTGGAAAATAGGCCGTGTTATACCTGTTGCAAAACGACCATATCCAACTTCCGGTTCTGATTTTAGACCCATCAGTATCCTTCCATGCTTATCAAAAGCCTTAGAGAAAGTCATAGCGAAATAGCTTTTAAAACACCTGTGTCTAATAACCTACTATATGAAGCTCAGTCTGGTTTCAGAGCTAACAATAGTACTTCCACTGCTATGGTTAACATCCTGGAAGATATCAGAAAGAATTTTGATAAAAGACACATCTCACTTCTTTGTCTACTTGACTTCTCAAAGGCTTTTGATAAAGTTAATCACAAGATACTTTGCTGGAAGTTGAGAAATCTCTTCTCACTTAGTGACAGTGCAGTGAGACTTATTTACAGCTTCCTGTCTGACAGATTCCAGAGAGTTGTTGTTAACTCTGACAGTTCTTCTGCTCTTTCACCAGTCAACCAAGGCGTACCACAAGGTTCAATTCTGGGACCTATACTTTTTTCATTATTTATTAATGATCTTCCGTCTGTGTGTAAACATTCCCCAGTCCACCTATATGCAGATGATGTTCAATTGTATTTAACAAATGATTCTAGCAAGATGGGTGATCTTATAAATCTGACAAATTTTGAGCTTGCCAATATTCACAGTTGGTCTATAACAAATGGATTAACCTTAAATCCGAAGAAGTCGCAATTATTTCAAATTCTACAATGTCCTTTCTCTCTTTGCCCAATATCGTACTTTCTGGTAATAAGCTTGAAATAGTTAATAAGGTCACCAGTTTTGGTTTTATCATTAATAGCAAATTAATGTCCGCATATGACCACACAAATAACGTAATTAGACGTATTTATGGATGCCTGCGGAAGTTGTAGTTGACCTCGATGATTCCTTGTCACAAAGAAAGTTGCAGGTAGCGTTTACTGATGCTATCAGGTATGTTCATAAAGCTTACTCTTATATTCTTGCATAATATTATAGTAAATAAGTCTCCCATGTATCTGTTTAAGAAACTTAATTTTGCTCGATCGGTCAGAACAGAACACATGCCCTAATACCATCTCGTCATAGCTTTACTAATTCATCGCGCCTCTTTTACATACACGCCATTAAACTTTGGAACTCTCTGCCGTTAACGATACGAACAATCATTAATGCCAAACGCTTTAAATTTACCGTTCTTTCTTACTTCTCATCCCTTTCCTAAATCCTCATTCTCCCTTCTTTTATCCCTATCATTAGTTTACTTAACTTACTGATTGTATACTTTTCTGAATTGTTATAACTTAGTACTATAAAATACGTATGTCTTATTGTACCCTTAATACTTTAATAAATTGAATTGAATTGAATCATCCATTTCACGTTTATGAGTTATGTAACCGAATAACATGTACCCAAATACCACAGCGATACCTACACAAACGTTGCGCAGAAACTATTCAACGAAAGGGTTTGTGGATAAAATACTAAAATTTAGAAATTTGCTCAAGCGAGCAAAATTGGACCAGGCCACAAAAGTGATGTTTTTTTCATATGAAATATATTCCGAAATCAATTTTATTTTAATTATTTAAATAATAAAGTGGAGTTTATATTTGAGTTGTTTTTTTTTTTTCTTTTTTTTTAATTTTTCTAAATATTGAAGTCATTTGTCCACTTTTGCTCATCACTGTAGTTTGCTTCTGTATGGCTTCTTTTTTTTCTAGTGATTGCGCGAAACTATTTCTTAGCTTTAGCCAACACAACTTTCCTATCTCCTATCACCGAGTAGTATTTTGCGGGATTTTCCTTCCTTAGTTGATCAAATTAAAGCAAAAAAAAATAATAATAATTTCTGCTAAATTCGAATCACAATGTTCGTGCTCTTTCTTTATTAATAGCCATTTCGATTGCGAAGAGCATGACCCGCGACATCTTAAGTGCAAGGTTCTCCTCCATCCATCCACCGTCCGGTCCGGCGCTTGTATATTCTTTATCGGTGATATATTTATTTTTAATCGCTCTAAAGTTGAAAGTCTTAATTCAGTTTACCATCAGTTTGCCTGAGCAACAGCACAGATATGACGATGAGGGTAATAATAAATAAAATAAAAATTCAATTTACCAGAGGTAAACACTCATGCGCACGTATGACTAATGCAGCAAATTAATATATTCCATTGCTGGTTTGGATGCGCGATGTTTATGCGTATCGGTGGAGCTTCATATTCTTACGTTCACCCAATAGTAGTGGCTTGGTGTAATCATAATCTGTTTACTACCGATTTTCTCTGAATTTATTTTTTAATTTTTTGTTTCTTATTGTCTCTCGATGACTGAGAGAAGGAGGTCAGTGCTCCTTTGTATATCTTGAAGTTGGACTTAATAATAATAATACAAAAAAAAAAAAAAACACGCAACGGAAGCGAATGAAATATGAACCATAAATGCATTTCGGTTGTATTTGTTGTTGCTTGTCTTTATTTTTCCGAATATTTTGAATATTCGGATATTCTTTTGCTGACTGCAAAACATAAAGTATCTTCTGCTTTGTGTTTCTACCTTAACGCTTCGTTTCTGGTCATCTGAGTGGTATTTATCTCTATTCTTGGCACAAATGGATGGAGAACCGAACAGAAAATTCAAAATAAATAATTAAAAGGGGTGTGTTGTAAGAAGAGTAAATGCTTAAATATTTGGTCAAATGCTTGTGCGTTATGTGAACGTCATAGTTATAAAAATAGGTGTTTAATTTAAAACAAACAAAGAATATTGTTCTCATTTTCTTTTTCAAATAGCCTGGCACACACGCCTGCTTCTGTTACATAAGTGATGTTTATTTCAATTGAGTCTCTTTTAAAAAGAACAGATGAAATGGGTCGTAGGTTCAATTTTTGCATACGCACTACCATTGGTAGTATTGGTACCAATTGGTAGGTAGATTGGTTTTGTTGATTTTGCAGTTTTCCCTTTTTAGAAAGATGCCGACTCAAACAGAGATCTGAAACAGTCATGTCAAACGATCATGCTAGCCAGATTAGATTAAAGGATCAGACGATATAAAAAACAAAAAAATGATAATGATGCTTCGCAATTTTTCTCTCCAGATGTTCACTGTCTCGCGAGGTTTTTTAATCATAAATGACATGAACGTTCGTTCCAGTTGATATGTCTTACCCAAAGTAATGTATCAAGTGATATAATTCAGTCACTCATACAAATGTAGATCTCCAAGTCAATGCTAATCGATCGTAGTTATATTTCCTACAAATATTTCCCCGCGAGATATTTTTTTTATTTTACCTTTATCCGTATTAAGCTTATGCCAAAAGGGTGTGTATCACATTCACAGAGTGTCATGCCTTCTGATGATGATTCGGTGGAGTGGCACCAATTCCACAGCAAACAATCGATCTTTGGGGTGCACTGTAAAGACTATCAAAATGTTTGATCTTAAATTCTGGAGATAATAAGGACCAATAAGAGCCAATAATTTTTTCAAAACGAATATAGCTGATATTTTGCTGCGGAGCATTTCTGTTCTGGTACTTAAAAATAAATTGAGTAATAGAAAGGCTAAACACAGGATTTAGGAAAGTTCTAATGTAGTATGTTGACTTGAGGAATCACAGAAGAGAGCTGTGTAGGCTCGAAAATTCAACAAAATACTAGTGAAACTGTATGATCATGACACGCTCATACTAGAATTTAATTGCAAAAAGCAATTACTTAGAGATTTGAGGAGGTTTTTATATTTACTTTCAGTTTTCCATTCCCTCTTACATTGACATTGTATTTGGTTTCTTAGCACTGAATCTGAAGTGAACCTGAGCCTTAATTAACATTAACAATGGAAAATTTGAAATAGAGCATCTTTCCAATACGCTTTTCGTAGACGCTCTAGACGCCTTAAGTTGATAAGTGGGCCATAATTGTTTTTGGTCTATACGTCGATCACTGGTAAAACATCTACGACATTTGTTTATCTTCCTTTTAAGGATTCGTTGAACGTCTACCGAGTATAACATCTTTTGAACCGATTCCAAGCATAATCCGCTAAGAGACATTCAAGAGATTTGAGAAACAACTGATGGCTTCTGACTTGAACGTAATCCTTTCTCAGATAATCTGGTCTATCATCGTAACCGATCGGAACGGAATTTCCTCCGATTTTTACGAATTTTGTATCATGGTATCTGTTCCGATGACCTAATCGGACAAACCTCCCAAAACAAATTTTCTTGTGCGATGTATGACTGCAAAGTGTCAAAATAACAGCAACGCGTCTCAAATTCACGCGATGCATTCCGATGCATGACACGATTATCTTTCCGATTTTCTCCGACGTCAAAACAAATGTGACAAAAGTTCCGCAAGCATGGGTACTCAAAAAAGGTACAAAGCTGGTTGTATTTTTGTTTGAATTTCGTTTAAAACAAAACGAAATGAACCTTTGCGTAAAGGAAAATTTTTTTTGAAGCTGTAAGTAAAAATTATGGAAGAATCATCTACGAGTAATTTCACAAAATGAAATAATTTGGCTTATGCTGCATCTGAAAGTTCGAAAATATTTGATACATGATACATGTTCTCTGTTCATATCTTTCTGATTCTTTAACTATTTTGGGAATATTTTAAATCCAGAAATTGAATGTCGTTTCGCGTCTATATTTCGTTTACGAATCGGATACCATGAAGAAAATAAATCCTCCGATCGGTTACGATGATAGACCCCAATGCTGAACGTAAGAAGCACTGTTTCAGTTTTATAATCTCTAGCACTCTACGGTTGGGTTTAACTTCTTCGGCCGCAAAGCCGATAATCTCTTGAGATCGGTATATGAATAATTTTGTAAACTTACGAGTATGTATATACACAACAGAAGGCATTGGACCGAATCTTATGGCACATTATCATACCATATTCGATAGTTATCATGCAAGGTAGATAATTCGCGCCTTACGATATCAATTGCGGGCAGGACTCTATTCTAAATGATCCATCTGAGGATTATTCGAACACGCAAAGCCAATAAAGAGAACTATAAGATAAAGCCTTTATTGAACTTGTTTTTGCATTCGGCAGAACGATAGCTTGTCGTTGGAAGACTCATGAAAGACGTCCTTATAAAGACACCCTTTAAACATTTGTCAAATATGTATGTTAAGTTGTTTAATTATTATTTTTTGTACCAAATATTAATGCTATATTTGGAACGTCATTCAAGTTCTAAACTAATATTACTAACCAGCTCTCTACCTAAGGTGTTTCGTACACAACTGGACATTTATAACCGACTTTTTGCTCTTTAGTTACGCACTATTCTTAAAAACAATTTGATGAAAAAGTTAAATAACAGCACGTCAATTTGCCTTGCATAGTTACTCATATAAAGTTATTACAGATTTTGATTGAGTAGCGAACAGGATTTGAAACTAGACACGCTCTCATATGCAGTTTTAAAATCGCTCAAGAGATGGTATCGCTTGGTATCTCTTATAGTTTTGGTTGTTCCAGAATCTGGCGTTATCTGAAAAGTTATCGAAGATTGGCTTTCCTGCAAATAAATTGTTCTAGAAGAGCCATATTGACGACGATTTCATCAGGTAGATAGGGCAAATGTTACGGAGGTTCCATTTATCGAGCACACGAATTTATCCGATCAAATCTTTGCAAATGGATTCGGGTCAGCATTCAGCCAAACTGTCTCCACCGCAAATACGATTGACCTTAGTGCGTTGCATTCGAACAATTTATTTGTTTGCCTTGTCATTGCCTTTATATTTTACGGAGACATGAACGGTTATAAGGCTTTTTTTGCGAATTTAACGTCACTAGACGTTTGCTCACCTATCGAAAGCTTAATATATCTTGTACTAATTCTGCCGCGAATGACAAATTCATATCGCATTATCTCTGTTTTTATTCTTTCTAGTAATTAATGTCATATGCTCCTTCTGCGTACCACCTCAATGTACTTTCTGTCTGGAAGTGATGAGCCTAGTGTCTCTGCTAATTGATAAGCTGTCTGTCTTTGCTTCATTTTGCACGGGGTTATCAAGAGTGAAAATTGTGAAGAATGTCGGAGATAAAGCGGAATCTTGTGGTGCACCAAATCTGACAACTTTGGACTTGAAGTCATCCGAGTATAATTTCTAATAAGAAAGTTTCAATATATGTATTTAGGAAGACATTTATAGATCTTATGGTAACTGTACATTTTCGGGCGAAGGGTTGATGTGAGATCTTGTTCACAGATGTGAACTTTTATGAATTTCGCTTAATTTCTGTCACCACAAGGTAATAATACAGTTCATATTTGTTTTTTAGTGTCACATGGAGGTGATGGTTATCAAAAATTTGTAACAAGCAGATTACAATCACTGGCTATACTTTTACTCGACCATTAGTCGACACTTCGACTAACCCTTGTCTCACTGACACAGCAACATAACACAACGAATATGTTTTAAAAAAAACGTGATGTTAGGGAAACTCTATACTCGTAGTTGGCAATCCCTTCCTAAGGATCAAATAAAAGATGCTGAGAATCCCTTTGCTGGTCATACTTTAATTTGATCATATTTTACAAATAATTTGCTGTCATGACTCATACAGGAAAAGCTCTAGCAGTCTCTTTCGATTTTAGCCCTTTAATGTGAAATTTGTTCACAGTACTTGTTCGAAGTTCTGGTGTCTGTGGTATTTGCATTTGCTCCTTGGCTGCAAGAAAATCTGTTGGCTCCTTGAAAATTCGAGACATACATAAAACTAGACTAACTAGACTAGGTTTTTTGAACAGCTAACTGCCAGATCTCTGTGTGTAGTTGCGAAGTCGATAAGACTGAGCCCATTTTCAGAGCTGGTGTTGCTTAGATTATGTTTTTCAAGCGAACCTCCAAAGAAGCTCTCCTTTCCTCAATTCACCTTAAAGCGATCTTTGACAAAGTCGTCGTTTTTTTTTTAATCAATCAATATTATGTTGGTGAATTTAGCTTTTATCCGAATTGTCATTAGGCATTCTTTTAGTTACTTTAAAACTCATTGCCTAGGTTTCTCTCTGATGAAAAATCCACATATAAACAGTCGCTCTTCTGCTGTCCACGGCAATCGCCATAGTAGATATCCCAGTTTCCGAATTTTTTTTTCCGCCCCTCCTACCATATCGTACTTCTTGAATAACAGTAGTAATATCCTCTAATTTTTCGGGGTCCAAATATTTCACGTGTATAGCCAAAAATTATATGTTTTTCGTTCGCTTGGTTTGTCAACAGTAAGTGCATCTTTATCCGAGGCCTTTTATTGCTTAACGTGGTCGGTCAGTTAATTCGGCAGATATTAGACGCCTACATCATGCGTTTGCATTGAAGTTCACTAAGCTGTGCTTATACAGAGTGTTCAGTAATATTTGCACAGTCAGATTCAGCATACTGCAGGCTGTTGTTGGTCGTTTTCCCCAGCAACCCCCTATTCTCTTCTCAATCTGTACTTGGGACCAGCTATAGTGGAGTTTTTAATTAGGATAGCAACACCGAATTTTCCCTTTTTCCACATTGGCATTTCTTTCTGATTCCTTTTCTAGTTCCACTGTATCAAATTGTCATCTCTTCGGTTTTATTATGCTTGAGCTGCCTCTTCTTTTTTGATCTAGTGAGATTGTCAATTTGGTTTGTAAATTGTTGATCTGGTGACACCTAGATCCGTCGCCATTTAAATGCCAAGATATGTAAATCCTATACTGATGGCAGAGGCATAGTCAACCACCATTATCCGGTTTTTGGTGTTGATGCTTTTAAAATAGTCAAAAGCGATCTTATTTTCTAATTTTGTCCTATCTTAGATAAATTTTTTTTTTCAATTTCCCTAAGCATATTCATGGAATATGTCATCATTGATGATACTCGGATTTGCTAGTTCAACTCCATGTGATTTGCTTATGATATTCTGTGAAGCGAATGTTTTATTACTTAGGGAAAGAGATCTCATATAAGCCACATATTTTCATGGGCTGTTGTCTGAGTAACTATCGTACTGTAAAGGAACTCAACTCCATTAAGCCACACATGTAACCAAACTGCCTGATAGAGGGTACTTTTGTTTGGTCAAAAATAAAGTCAAAGACTCACCTACTGATGATTTATTTTAATGGAATTTTTTGGTGCAATAAGTACAATACATAATCTGAATAAGAAAACTGATGTTTTAAAGCTTCATAATATTGCTTTGTGTAGGTGTTTCTTAAATAAGAAAATTGTAGGTAGACAATAAATAAAACAACAAATTTAATATACTGAATGACCCCATTTCATTTCGAAAACTGAAATAAGACGAAGAAAAAACTGCTCTAACAAACTCATCAACGGCAGCAAAACAACAGTCCGAAAAAGTTAGGCAGACATGTTTAGCGTTGAAGATTTAAAAATATGTTGCTACTATCAGTACGTCTAGAGGTATGTATTTAAATTTATTTTGCATGTTTTCGCAGAAAGAAAAACATGCCTACGCACACGAAAACTTTAAAATGTTTTTCCACCTTTTCCTGGGAAAACGCAGGTTTTCGCATTCAAATAGTACCGAGTGCAGATCCCGCCATTCCCATCACGAGTTTTCAGCATGGAAACAAATATGGTGTTAAAAAAAGAGCAAACAAAAAATAAGCCATCTTATGGATTTTTCTAACATGGTTGAGCCGATTAGAGAAGATTTTCAAAAGTATGTACTTATATATGTTTGACCTCCACATTTAAATGTTTTATAATTTCATGTAGTGTCAATTTAAAAAGTGAAACTATCTGAAGTACTATGATACGTATGTATTCATTATACATGCCCATGAGCAAATTTATATTTGCAAATGTGCACAATGCGATAATAGAGGCCTTTCAGATTTTCTTATCTCAAAAGATCTTCTATTTTCAATTGCAAATTTTGCGATTTTCTAGAAATCAAAACGAAATTAAAAAAATAGCGCTCAACCCAGCCTTGATCGACATAACCTTAGGTTCAAGGCATCCCTGTTCAAGTTGTTTTTTTTTTTTTTCTACTGGAATTTAATCTATTCGTAGTTTAGAATGCGTATGCAATTCAAGGGCAGGGCGTATACTAGTTAAAATGTTCAAAATATTATACTACTAGTTACTATTGTACAATAAAAATATCGACAAAGGAAAACTTCCTACATCCTTATGAACAAATCGCTGCTAACAATTGCAAATGTAATTAAATTGTTGCTGCTGTTGTTGTCGCCTCTGAGTCTGTGTGTAGTAGTGTGATCTCAATAAAAAGCTCTCCCTCGTCGTCACTGTTGGCATATTGAACGTTTCTCTCATTTTTGATAAGAAATCAAAGGAAACACGAAGGCAGTCAAATGGGATAAGGAAAAATGTGAGAAATTCGAAATAACAAAATAATAAAAACTCCATACGAATACTCACACATTGATACACGTGCTAATTTTTTTTTTCGAATTTAAATTGTGTGACAGTGTGGTGTTAACATTTAATAATCATTTAACGATACCAAACCAAAACTCGCTTGTCAGCAATCGCTTTCCGCTCCCTACTTTTCACCACCGACAATCTGTTGATTTGCCTGCGTCAAGCCTTAAGTAGACAGACGGTGCTGGGGCGATGTGTGGTAGAGGCTCGCGTACTCATACTCTCCATTGGAAATTTTATTTCTAATGAAATACCAGACAACGACTTGTTAGCATTGGGTCCAAATCCAAAGTTGCCACTTTTTATATTTCGTCTTCGTTTTTGCAGTAAATTTTTAATTAGGTACCTATATACTTTTTGATTAAGAATTGTAATAACTTTTGTATTCGGTGGCGGTTGCAGGCACTGGGGATTTGTTGAGGTTTCTTTGCATCAACCATCTAACAAATTTACAGTCATAATGACTTGGAGTGTAATAGCAAAGGTATCGGACACTGGGCCTGATTATTAAATATCATTTTTGTCTTCCTGACACGGTTCGAGTAACGTACATTTTCCATTGTTTGACAGGAGACCCTGTTCTATAGTGCGTTCGATATTTTGAGAGGTTTCACCGAAATTGTAATTAAACTGAAACACTCATCAACAGAAATGTTTCTAGGCTCTCTGTCATTTTCGAGCATTTTTTATACAATTTTAGAAGTAACTTAAATGTTTTTTTTTTATTATGATTATCATGGTCATTTTATGTAATCACCCGAATGATCTTGTCTTTAACAATTCGAAGTTGATGAACGATTTCAAAGCGATTTTAAATATGGATACCTCTGAATAACGACCGCTTTACTTATTTAGTGTCCAGCTGATGATGATGGTTAGATGATCCTCTTTCCTAGTGAATTTACGAGGTACATATTTGCATTGATTCTAGTATTGGGGAGCTAAGCAGTACTTATTTGAGGCTGAGCACTCGAGAAATTACAGTTCTGATTTTAACACTTGTCCTCTCATATATGATCCTTTTTGCGGATCTACGCTCTTACTACTGACCCCTGCTTAACACATTTCATATTATATGGTGGACCTCATATTCCGCAATTGTGGCTCTATTACAATATACTCGTGAATATAATAATAAGAAAATTAAGGTAGAAATTATTATTATTATTTGTTGACGTCACCACACCTTCGCGACCAATGCAAGCCTCGGATGATGAAATCTTCTGTCTGTGTAAAAATCGTTCACTCTCCCGCCGTTCGGCGTCGGAAAGTAATCGTTGGTCCCTCCTTATTGTGCACAAAATGAAAAAGACGAACAGACTATGCCTATTCCACTAACAATTTTGAAATAATATTTTAATTTTTTTTAAGTCACTTACGGGTTTATGTTTCGGATGGTTTCAAGTCCGATATTTACAAAATAAATGCTGATGTGCCCCAGGGCTGCGCTCTATCTCCGACACTTTTTAATCTTCATCAATGATCTTTTGCCTGCTACTTCTAATCTAATATATTCCTTTGCTGACGACAGTACTCTCTGCTTTTCATATTCGTTCCCGGACTCATGCCCCTACTCTTCGGCTGTTAAATAGGAACGGGAGCGTATGCTAAGCTCATTAAATTCCGACATAAACTGCATTATTAAACCCACAGAGTGGAATTTATTGCTTTCAAAACATAGTGCTATCGTTAAAGCGAAATTTAAACACCTAATAGCAGTTAAACACCCATAAATAGCAGTTGCAACGTCGAAACCGAACAACTTTCCATTCTTGGTATGTATGTCAATGACAACTTAGGTTTGAATAACCACATAATTGTCGCAAAATGCTGCGTATTGTCTAGGTTTCCTCCGATAAAACTCAGCAAATACCAATATTACGAGTCAATTGACACCCTCGAACACCGACTTAATGTCTCTGTGAACGACCATTTTTAATTCGGTCAGATTTTGTAGGCTGTCAACTTTTTTACGCCGACTAGATGGTCTATTTTAAGTCAGACGATTCTGGCGCCATCTAATCGAACTAATACAGTATTTAATTTTTTCGTGCTCCATGAATGTTGGGAAGACGAAAAGGTAGCAAATTAACATACTATAGAGCAACATTTTCTTAGTCTGTTTTTCTCTTCCTTCCTTTCTCCTTCAAGCCCAGCATTCCTCTGTAGACATGCCCCTGATTTTTCATTCATCTATTTTATAAATAATTCAGCGTACAGAATTTTAGTTGCGCCGTAATGATAACGTCTGTTAAATTCTCGGCGAGGATTCTACTTCTACATCCTATTTATCTAGTTCCTCTCGTTCAGAACTTTCTTTGTTTTTGTTTTTTATAATTTACGCGCGCCTAAGGGGTTAGATACCCTTTTACTGTTGCCAAGGCGCGGGCGGAAAGGTAGAAGGAGGAGAAAGGAAAAATTATTTTTGTAGTGGTTTGAAGCTCAGGTGTGTTTGGTATCGATATTCGCTCTCCAGGGGTGGGAGTCCGAATACGACGGAGAGGTTTTTCTTCACTCAGAGTGATTCGAAGTTTATAATTCGCACTATTTTTTTGTGCTTGAAACTCTACAACAGCCAAATCTACGCAGAATTTTTCTGTCTGAGTTCCAATTACACAAATGAAAAACTTGAAAGACTTGTCATGGGCAGGATTCGAACCTTGACCCTCCGAGTGAGAAGCGATTGCTGTACCACTACACCACGGCCTCGAAGTAGTAGGTTTTGCTTTTCCGTGAGAACTTTGTTCAAAAAAATATATATGTACATACAATCCCAGCTTTTATTGTGTATGTGCACTGAAGAAAACGTACATTCCTGAGTGACTTCTACGGGTAGGCAGAAACTCACTCAAAAGGCCAAGTGTTGGTTTAATTATGTCGTTTAGTTGTTTGTTTTATGCAATTAGAAATAGGTATGTTTAGCTTGTTCAACACTTTCTTAGTCTTCTCAAAATCCGGGCCTTTTGTCATTAAAAAAAAAAAAAAACTATCCTTATACCGCTCTTGATAAGTTATTGGATTAATATTGATTGATCACTAAAGCTTCAGAACTTTGAAAACGGCTTGCAAAGTCTCTTTGATTTGTTCACTCCTTCTTCCAAATTTCTAAATATTTTATCGATATTATTTGTTTATCCATAGTTTCAGAAATAAATAAAAGTTTGTTCGCTTTCGGTCGCCATTGGTCAAACCGATTATTTTAGACAATGCTTGATGATTGTACACATCAAGATCAAGCTCTCCTACCTGATGTACCATTTTTGTTTTTTGACAACAACACTACATAATTCTCATTTAATTTTTACAAACTTTACGACACAGCATTGCAGTTAGAGTCCCAGGGTATAAAACGGCTGATTAGTAATATCGGTAAAACAGCGTTCCCTTGTCCGTAGTGTTCTTTTTTGTAGCCAAAAATGTCAAAATGGCAAGGTTATTTTGGAAAAACCTTTCGCGCACATAATTCCTTTTACGTTTATCTAGTCTAGTCTGAACTTCTAAGTTTATCTATACTCGGCTGTCTTAGCTTTCTCCTCTATGAAACATGAATCATCTCATCATGCATGTTTCAATCAATCACTACTTACTGGTAAATCACGTTGGTTTTATATCGACTAGAACTAACGTTCAAAGTATGGATTACTTTAAATTATAAATTATCTTAAACTTTATATTTTTAAGAAATTGAGCTAATTATCACAGTTTCGGTTCAAAACACGAAGGATTTCGGAAAACCCAAAAGATATAGATTCTTACTTAACTACATTGCATTGTATGTATCGGGTGATCCAAATACAAGTTTCTTTTTGAATCATATGTTATTTTCCCGCTCGAAAACTTGACTGTCAGTCAGTATCATACGAAATGTATCGCTTTACGCGTGAATAACGTTAGCAAATATTGAAAACAAACTGTCTTACCCAAACAGTGTGTTTATTGAAAATAAGTTTTGACCAAAATGAAGAACCTTGTGACTGCTGTACGCAAGTTTGTGCAAAAAGTTCGTGAGACTGACTTGCTTGCGGAAAATACTCACAGACGAGAATGTGGCTGAAGTGGCCGAGAGTGTTCGACTCAATCCTGGAACATCGATCTCAACAACTTAACATTTCACGCACCAGCCTGATGAGAAGTTTGCACATAGCTCTCGGATTAGTCCAACTGACTCAGAAATTGAAGGAAAATGATCATCCGTGTCATTATCGCTTTGAATTTGGGAGAAAAAACATTTTTTCTGACGAGGCATTATATTACGAGTAACAAACAAAATTGCCTCATTTGTGAGCGCTACAGAGTCATGATTACCGAATTTTTGTGGGCTGAAATTGAAGACATTGATTTGGACGATCTTTAGTCTCAGCATTGTGGCGTGCCATGTCACAAAGCCTATCAAACAATCGATCTTTTGCGCACTAAGTTCGATAATCGTCCGAATTTAGATATGTAGAATTGGATTGACAGGATGTGCTACTGCGAAACCAACCGAGGCAGTCACAGGAATGAAATCGTATTCCATAACTAATGGGAATGTTCGCTCTTTCTAATAAAGTTATAACATACCGAATATAATTGATTTTTGTTAATTTTATTTTATTTTTAAAAGAAACTTGTATTTGTACCACCCTGTATGCACATATATTTATGGAATTTGCAAGTTTTTCGAAGCTTGCCCTCTTAGCAGCACTACGGCAATATTAAAACCTACTTTACCTATTTTTAAACTGTAAAGGGGGGGTTCATTAAGATCTACAATATTTTCTACAATTCAAAAATAACAGAAATTGTATTATTTTTATTTAAAAAAAAATAATGCATCTCTTGATAAAATTTCGTTCCAACACCACTTTCCTAAAATATTATAATTTAGAGAATGCGTGAAAATGGCATCACTCATTCCAAACAGAAAATCGCTATACGTCACCACCACCAATGCCAACCAAACACGACAAACAGCGTCAGCCGTCAGCACTATCGCCATAGCCATAGCCAAAAGCAACTGGCAACTGGCAACTAGCAACTGACAACGCGACACCAGTGAGCGGCAACGGCGGAGCAACGCAATAATTAATATCAACAATCAGCCCAAGAGCGAAAACTCGAATAAGCGAAACAGTTTCAAACTTTCAATCGGCCGTGATATACAAACGACGCATTTATTCGCTTCGATTTTACTCATCGTCGTCTTCAATATATTGCTCCTTCGTCTGGTGTTTAAATTTTTTTATTTTTTTGAAAAAAAAAAATTGTGTTTCCTTAATTGGATAACTGGATACAAAACTTTCTTTGGATTACTCAAAAGCACTACTTCTCCTTAGGAGATACATAAATAATTGCGCGAAATTCTGTCCATTTTCGAGGATAATTTCCCATCAATTCTAACATCTGTTTGTGGATTCAGTGTTACATGTAAAAGATAAATCACATTTGGATAGCTCAACCGTGAGCATGATACCTCACTGTGGATACCGTTACACATGGAACCGTGAAATTGTGTTCAACTCTCAAAAATTGGTGAAAAGACGTTAAATCCAACAGCGGATTTTTTACCCATAAAACCCTCAAAACAATTGCAGCAGCAAGCTGAATTATTCTCAACGTTATTTTATTTTATTTCTTCAAACGCACAATTGCGAATTTGTTTCGCTATAACGCAAACGCAAACGTAAATAATAAAAAAAAACAACAATAACAGCAACTGCAACAGACTTTTTACATCTATGTTACTATCTATTTTTACTCGTTTGTTCGTTCGTAACTCTTATATGCAATTTTTATAGACTTAATCAGGTACAGGGTACGCAATTTTTTTTTTAAATAATTTTTTATTTTATTTTACAACAATAAAAATAGCAAAAAAAAAAGAGGAAAAAAATCTGTGATTTGTTAGCCATTCGGTTTTAATAACAAAAAAAAAAGAAAAAAAAAGATAAAGTAAAAATTAAAACAAAATAAGTAACGAAGATATCTAATTAATTGCATTTTAATTTTTAGTCGCATTAAATATCTAAAAAGGATTAAATAGTATCTAAATAGTCGGTAGTTTATATTTATATTGCCATAAAGATTTTGAGATTGATTTTGTTGTTTTTTATTTTTTTTAATTTAACGGAAAGAAAAAATCTCAATCGAGTTTTTAGGATTTATATAGTTTGTTTTTTGTTCATTTTACATTCTCATTTTATTTTTTTTAAATATTTTATCGCGCCGAAAATAAAACAAAATTCTTGCTGCTGCAATTATGAATGTCTATGGAACGGCAAACACGTTCGGTTAGTATCTTTATCTATCTTTTCAGTGTTTATTCATTTATTTGTATACTCGTATGTTTGTAGGTTATTGTACAAAACAATTATGATAATTACATTTTTTATGTTTACACACGTACATTGGGAGTACACAAGTATGTATGGCTTTACGGTGTACCCATCAAAATTCAAATTTAAATTTAAATCTAAATCTTCACCACGAAACCCCTGTCGGCGTTGTTGGTTGTACTGGCTGCTGATGAGAATAGCAAAAGATACTTTGCATATTTAGAAAAGTATTGGAAAAGTACTGGAAAGATACGTTTATTTTTTTATTACTTCTGCTTCAGAAACCAAGGCGGATTGTATTTGTATTTTTGGAATTTGCTAGTTTTTTTTTTGTCTGATGAGGAAATGAAAAAAACCGGTAAAAGTTTATCTCTTGGTTTTATAGATTACGAGTATAACCTATTTAGTCAGTGGATGCTGGAGAACTCCACGTACACGCTTTATTAGTGTAAATAAACAAATTGTCTTGATAAACTATTGACACTAGTTGCTAGCCCGCTAGCAACATACGAATATACTCAAGGACAAATGCGTTTTTCTGCGACAAATAAGTTTTTTTTTTTTTTTTGTGCACACATGTGGCTTTGGTATTTTGGGTGAATAAACAACAACCTAGCGCTGATAGTGTAGTAGTATTTTTTTTTTTTGTTTTGGTTTTGGTTTTGGCAACCTTTCAATAGTTTGCGTAAGCCACATTAGAGAATGTGTAGGAGATCAGTCAGATTAAGAGAAATTGCCTAAGAGAAATCTAATGCGAATTGATGACTGCGTTATGTTTGAGTTTTGACAGACATGCCTATTGAATAATTTTTATTTTGTGTTTTGTATTGACAAAGACGTTGGAAGACATCTGCATGATTATAAGAGTTTAAGGCAATTTTTTTTGCCTTAAAAAAAAAGAACTCATTTTCTATGCAACATTGACACAAAAAGAACAAAATTCTCAGTAAAGATATAAATTTACGAGGGTTGCCGGAAAAGTTTCCGACCGAACAATGATACAAGACATTTTTTATAAATTTTTTTTTTTATTTTTCTAAATACGAGTAGTCTCCTTGTAACTCTACACACTTCTCACAGCGATGCTCCCATCACTCTAACCCGTCCAAATAGTAGTTGGCGTTGTTCTCTGCAAAATAATTGTTCACGAAGTTGATTGCCTCCTCATTTGACGAAAATCTCTGTTCACCGAGTGCGGTTTTTAGATGAGGGAACAAAAGGAAGTCGCTTGGGGCTAGATCTGGGGAATAAGGCGGATGGTCTAGCAGTTTAAACCGTAATTCATGGATTTTCGCCATGACAACCGCTGAGGTGTGAGACGGCGCGTTGTCTTGGTGAAACAGGATTTTATTTTTCTGCAAATGTGGCCGTTTTTCCGCAATTTCTGCCTTCAGCTTGGCAAGTAATGATGCGTAGTATACTCCCATAATGTTTTTTCCTTTTTGAAGATAATCGATTAAGATAACTCCTTCACTATCCAACAGTCGCCACCACTTTTCCAGCCGAGAAAACAGATTTTGCTTTTTTTTGGAGTCGGCTCGCCCTTTGCAGTCCACTGTTTTGACTGCATTTTTGTTTCGGGCGTATAATGGTGTATCCAAGTTTCATCTACAGTAATTAATCGGCGCCAAAACTCGGATTTATTGCGCCTAAACAGAGCGTTGGAAATGTTTACAATATTTTCATAACCTCTACTATCTCTTTCACTTTAATTCGGCGGTCGTCTAACACCATTTGGTGAACTTTAGCAATGTTATCGTTAGTGGTTGCAGTTTTTGGACGTCCCGAACGTTCATCATCTCCCAAGCTCTTACGGCCACGTTTAAATTCAGCTGCCCAAAATTTCACTGTGGTAAATGATGGTGCGGAGTCCCCATACACAGAGTCCAACTCATTTTTGATTTTCGTAGGTGTATTGCCTTTCAAAAACAAGAATTTAATAACAGCTCGATACTCAATTTTTTTCCATTTTCACAAAAAAACACTCACATCGACTCACTCAAACGACTGCCAATTAAAAACTTCGCGTCAAAAATGACTGAAACGTCGGTAAGTAACTATCAAAAGATGCATAATTAGCATTTACTAGCTTTTATTGACGAGTGCCGCTATCTTTACGTTTCGGCCGGAAACTTTTCAGCCAACCCTCGTAGATGTTGACGAGAAATCAAAACAAAATTTTTGGGTACAACACACCTTCTTCAACGTTTTCCTAATTTCTGGCTCTTTATGTATACGTAATATGAAACGATGAAAGTCTCTTCAAAATATTCGTTCATTTCAGTGATATTATATTCTTTAGATCCAAATCACTTCTCAAATTCAGAAACAGATATAAATTGTAGGTGTATACCATACATCTGAAGGTTGTATGCAAAGTTCTCGAATCATAATTGAAATAATCCATTTGCTCAGTAAAAAAATCAGAATGCCTTTTCTTACTATAAGAAGCTTTTATGTCCACGAGAAAAACATAAAGAAAGAATAAAAAACATTTTATTTCGAAACACTACGGTCACACATTGTAAAACATTGCGAAACAAGGATTCTTTACTCACAAAGTTTTCAGAAGTTAATGACCTACTATAGACTTGCCACCAAAGTAGGTGGAGGACGTAAACTTTTAGCATTGGTATGTCTCAAATACTAACGAGCGATATCAAAACTGAAACTGATCCAACTGTATTCTCTTGATCAGGAGGTGTAAATACCATGCGTTAGCAACGGATAAATGCTGCATGTAGGTATCTAACCCAACCCTCCATCACTTTTTGCTTTGAATATCATGCGATGCAGCCAGCTTGATCTACAACGAACATACGCTTGTTATAATTTTGAAACACATATGGTATATCACTGTCGACTTTCTGTTTATCCCCATTGCTGAATTTCTTTACTTTTATAGGAGCTGTTGTGGGTCACCAAACGAACAAACCGAACACCAAACAAAGTAAACAGAACATTTTAAAAATAGGTATTTTTAGTGAAGCCGTCTATTGGAAATTACATGCGAAATTACATTCATGACATTTGGACAAATAGAAGCGGAGTTATTACGTCTGTAGTGACAGTATGTTTGTGTCACCGGTTTATAAACGCGCTCAGTTGTTATTTCGCTCCATGGGTGACATCCAACAATAATGGGGAGACTAGTGGAAGTTGGCTTGTTGTTGATTTCCAGTCAACTACTCATCTTACTTGATTTGCGTTAACTGAAAAAAAGGAATATCTTTCGGGCGAGTTTAGGATTCGAACACCGAACCTTCCGATTTGGAAGCCTGTCCACTAGGACTTGTCCACGGCCATCTCATCGATCGACACTTGTGACCGAGTTTTTGACTACAAATCTCATTTTAACTGTCAACCACTTCCCGTATTCGTGCGACTTTTACCTGTGGTCATAATGCATTTGTCGATGAAAGAAAAGAGTATTGTGGACGTAGAAGCCACCCAAAAGGCTTGTATGACATCCCGTCCGACGATCTAAAACACTCATTCGACATGCTTTAGGACCGTGCAATTGTTGAATTGGAAGAGGACTATTTTGAATAAAATAAATAGGGTTTGCCAACAAAACTTTCTGTTCTTATTTTCAAAAAGTCCTGTTTAATTTGAAACGCACCTTGTACAAGTCAAATGCCGTAGATCTCGAAGGAATGCGTAGTTCGTGAAAAAAAATCAAATCTATTATAGATACACGACATGATCTTTGGGAATGCTTTCCAGCTTATAAAGCAGATACTGCACCACTCTCTTACCCAATGATTCTGTTCCACAGCAAGGCACATCAAAGGCAGAACAATACCCAGAACTTACAGAACTTGTAACCACCCTTATCAATTCATACATAGATAAATCTTGACATAATAGGTGTCACTACAAAAAGAGTTTTTCATTCGAATGTCAACTAAAGTTCGTATTCTGAACATCTTATCTGACATTACATCACAGAAATTTAAATATTTCTTGATTTCAAAAAATTTGTTTCTTTTGTGACGAGATATACCTATTGAGACCAGTTAAAATAAGAAAGCCTTAAAACTTTCTCAATTCGTCCGCAGATATTTTCTGTGAGCCTGACTTTCCCATCAGTTACCTTAAGTGGGAACATCAGTACAGTCATAGGTAGGTTCACATTTACGCCAGAATACGTTCTGTGCTTGTCAACTTACAGCTAATGGCCCCACGTCGCTACTATTCACAAACATTTCTGTTCTTTCGGGTATATCTCGTGAAATGTTATTACTCTGTATGCTCTCATTATCGCATTCTTCTTCGTCGGTAAATGCAGGGAGGGGAAGCACCACCAAATCTATCTCTATCTTGGCATTAAAGTCTTCGTTACTCATTACACTTGCAAAAATTTCTTGATACCCGTGGTGATTAGTGCACCTGCCAAATGTTTGTTGTGCCAAATGTTGTTGCTTAAAAAAAAGAAAAACAAAAATAATACTTACGCTTGTGTATTGCGTATTTGTAAATCCACTTCACCAAACAAACTGTGAAGTCAATTATAGATGTTTAATATCAAGATCCACTAATTTACTTCAAACGCATGATGCATCTTTGATTCGCATATGATCACATGGCGCACATAGCCATCTGAGATATCCACTATCTCAACAATGTTATGTACTTTCACTCTGTGGTCATTCGGTAATACAGCAGAAAAATCGTTTGCATCCCCCATAAGTTTAGCATAATCAGCTATTGTTTATTGTTATCTTTCAAATCTCGGTTCAGACATATTAGCTGCAATCTGTGACGATCCCTAGTTATAGTGTCGGACGCTTCCAGAAGTTTATGATTCACCACACCTTTTTGATCGCAACATCATTTTTGAACCACAAATATTTCGTTTTGACACCGATGGACCTGACGTACCTAGCATGCCATTTTTCGTCCAGTAATAATGGAGAAAAGTTTCTTTACGTACATCTCTGTTTATTTTTTCAACATATTGACGAGTTGTCTTCAATAGGACTTAAGTAGTAGAGAGTAAACACCAACTTATTTCCACGATTTGGTCGGAGGAAATTATAGAATAGTAAATGGACATTTGGTATGATTTCATGGCCGCATATGGCGGCATCTATAAAGACGATAGCTATACAGAGCCGTGCTGCTATGAAGAGATCTAAATCAATTTTACTCAAGTCTTATATGCCAAAAGAGGTCTTAGGACAAGGTGATGCGCTATCTGACTTGCTTAACACCATACTTGAGAAAATTGTGTACAATCTTCAAGGCAACACCATATGCACAATTTTGCAAAATGATGACATTGATGTCATTGGTAGAACGCAGCGAGTTATTGCTGATGCGTTTGCAAGTATTGGAACAAAAGCGGACAACAATCTGTGAATGAGTGAAGAATTAAATACTCGTATATGCTGACAAAAAGAAACGTCGCATAACATCGACGATTTGTGACATACCACACAATAGGATGCTATAACTTTGAGGTAATTCGGGATTTTGTTTACTTTGGCTGCGCCATTAACTCTGATAGTGACACCTCATCGGAGCTCAAGCTTGCCAGCTGCTGTTTCTTTGGGACTTATTGCTGAGGTTTATTGGTTGAGGCACTGGACTGTAGCGCCATCTAAGTAAGGAAGTATGCATATTATGATAAGATTACATCCTTAAAAATATCACAAACTCTTTATATCTACACATCTTAATGATCTAAATCATTACAGAAAAAAAGAATGCCATTTTCATTATTTAAACCCACAAGGCAGTGAGTACGAGTACTTTGCCTGTTTTTATGTTAGACGACTTTCTGCGTTCATATTCATTATCCTATACCACACAGTTCCCATAAATATAATTAATGGATCATACATATTCTTAAGTGATCTTGTGGTCTTGTTGTTTTATGGTCTAATATTCTTACAAACACGTCTGTTGATACTAAACGCCTATTCAGTATTTTTTTTTCTTCCGTTAATCAAGAAAACCCCCTTATCTTGACCTTAATCGTGTTATACTATTGGTATGTCTATTTCAACATACCGCATACACCTCAGCTATCGATGCGGAAAGACCATTTTAATTTGTTGTAGGATATCCAGTTTTACACTTTTACAAAAATCACGAATCATGTGCATGCTGTGTGCTATTGTGTTGTGCTGTGCTGCGCTCATGCTAAAACAACATACTTGCTTTATAAACTGTTCCACCAACTTGAACAACCAAGAGTATAAAAAGAAATAACTCTGCTTTGACCCAATTGTAGGTCAACAACAGAGCTGGCAAAAGTAAGAGTAATGTTTGTTTAAAAGATAATTTTTTATTGCAAATATAAACAGCTTTGTAACATTTTAAAGTCGTCCTTATCGTACTTATCTTTTTGATTTATACTATTTTGGAAAATAACTGAAAGAAAGCATTCACCAAATCGCACCAAAAGTGGCTTTACGTCCAAAGTTGATGCTTCGTGAATCGCCTGTACTCCTTTGTAGTCGATGATTTGTCTTTCAGGTTTATGAAATACTGTGATTTAAGCATGATGTACGAGTAGTTCTATTTGCTTTTCGAAATTACAGTATTTACTTATATATGGCAGCACATTTGTGTTGGGAATTTCTGAAGCCATCTCATGACTATCTCTCATCTCCATCTCATGTTTCAGAGTGAATTCCACTTGAAACCATTCTCTTAAGAATTTTTAATATCGAACTCTATACTTCCACTTAAACCCTTATGTCCTGAGGTCAGACGGATCTTCATTGACGCACGCAATTACAATAACAATTGTTGATAATTTAGCAATGTTAATTTTTTCTTTAAATTAATATGACACCCAGCTTGTAGAAAAATAAGTGAACCCAGTGAAGAGAAAACAAAATGCCACAGCTCAAATTATCCGCCAAATCATTATCCAGGTGTCGAATTTGATTACTAATCTTATCACACAAACAAAGTTCTTGTTTGGTTTTCGATGGTTTTTTTTTTATCAAGGTTACTGGTTTTCAATTAAGCTGAATTTCAATTGTACAAATATTTGCATATATAAGTTTTTGTACGTCAACCGTAGTTAGAATATAACCCGGAATAACCACCGTATGGCGCTTCCATTGTTCCGATTTGAGTGCTGGTTTTTTTTTTGTTAAGTTGGTAAATCTGTTGTTGACATTCCCTCTAAATCTTAGCGTCATAGCTTGACATTTGCACAAGTTACGTAGCCAAGAATACTTACGTACCAAGAATCTTTGTGTGTGTTGGCGATTTTTTACAGTTTTAGAAATGGTTTTAAATTTGCAGCAACGAACTTGTATTAAATTTTGCGTAAAAAACGGATTTAATGGTGCGCGAACGTTGGAAATGTTGGAAAAGTGTTTCGGTAACGATTCTCTAAAGAAAATGGTCGTTTACCAGTGGCATGAGCGGTTCAAAAGTGGTCGTGAGTCAATCGAAGATGATGAACGCAGTGGCAGACCATTGACATCGAAAACCGACGAAAACATTGATGGAGTAAAAGAAATGTTGGTCAATAACCACAAATTAACCATCAGAGAGATAGCGGAGGGCTTGAACATTGCCTATGGATCCGTCCAAGACATTTTGGTTAATGATTTGGGTTTCCGTCGTGTAGCAGCAAAGATGGTGCTAAAAGACCTCAATTTCATGCAAAAAAGAGACCGTGTTGACGTTGCAAAACAGATGATTTGCGAGGCTGAATCCGATCCCATATTCATCAAAAGGATCATTACTGGAGACGAGACGTGGGTTTATGAGTACGACATGCAATCCAGACATCTGTCAAGTGAATGGCGTTCATCAAATGAACCGAGACCAAAAAAACCACGTCGTTTTCATTCAAAAAAGAAGGCAATGTTCACGGTTTTCATGGATTACAACGGTGTGGTGCATCATGAATTTTTGCCAGAAGGCCAGACAGTAAACAAATAGTATTATTTGGGCGTTATGAGACGATGGCGTGAAGCAATCCGCTGAAAGAGACCAGAATTGATGGCAGAAAACTCGTGGATCTTGCACCATGATAACGCACTATCGCACAGTGCCATCATTATTCGTAATTTTTTGACGAAAAATGCAACAAATACCATCCAACAGCCACCGAATTCACCTGATTTGGCTCCCTGTGACTTCTTTCTGTTCAATCGAGTTAAAAAACCACTAAGGGGAACGCGTTTCAGCAGCCGAGAGGAAGTAATGAAAAAATCGCAGGAAGCACTGATGGACATACCGAAAACCGAATATGTTTCTAGGATTGGATCAAGTGTGTTGCAGTCGATGGGGATTACTGTGAAGGGGACAATATAGATTTAGATGAATAAACTTGTATTTTTAATTTTCTGAATAAATTCCTTTTTGATCAAGGTGGTATGAAAATGTTGGTGGGTGATCTCTTGTTGAAACGATTCGAAGTTGTTGCTGAAAGTGATTTATCAATATTCAAATGAATGAGCAGCATCTACGTACGAGTATGCTACACGATAGAAATTTGTTTTGTACATATGCATGTACCTCCTACGACATCTTTTTTATGCTTCCTTAGCCAGACTGATCGTTCATTCTTTGATTTATTTTTATTTTTACACTAACATTTGCTATTCGATTCATCAGTTATTAACACCTTCTAGTTCTGCTCGATGGTTCAACCCCTTGACAAAGATCATTTTTAAAATATGATCTCAGCGGCCAATATAGTATGTTTGCAAAATAGAAGTGGTTTCGTTACTTGTGTGGCACATAATCTAGTCGTCTTGTTGTAAATATACATCGCCCATATCTATACCTTCTGGCCATAAAAATTCAATGATCATGGTTCGATAGCGCAATCCATTCAAGGTGACAGCAACACTGCCCTCATTTTCGAACAAAGGTCCAATGATGCCTACTGCGCAAAAACAGTAACACATTTTGTTGAAAGCTTTCTCGACAATCATCGTTTAGTGTGTTTTTTCGGTTAAATTCTTGATGAATTTCGTGCATTTCCAACATCCCGATGGTGGTCAGGCTTAAGTTTTGGCAACAATTTAACTTTTTGCAAAATGCGATAGAGCGGTGTTTGTGATATTTCAAATTCCTGAGATCGACATGAAATCGGCCACATTTCAGAAGGAGAAGCGATATTCTCTTTTGTTTTTGTGCGATGAGCTAGATTTCGGTTCTGCACATCACAAATTTGTCCCCATAGCTCAAATTTGTGAAACAATTTGACAATTACTGGTCGAGAAGGTGCTTCACGTCGTATTTGAACTGATTCAGATAAATTTACACCATTTTGTAGGGGAATTTCTATCATTCCATTTTTATCAACGAAACCTTTAAATAAATAATTGATGTTAAAGCTGGGAAACAACATTTAAAAACCAGAATTATTATTATTAATTTTTTGTTAAATGAAAATTTCTAAGAATTTAAACAGAAAACTTCGGCAGTTTGAATCATTAGCGCAATTTTCGCTTGAACATTCTTAACTTCAGAACCGGAAGGGGTGATACAAAATGCTCTGAGGCAAAGCAAGATTTTAAAAATTACATAACAAAAGGTGAAACTTACGTTAGCAAACTATTGTTAATTTATTCTCTTATTGCTCTTTTCTAGACTTTGAACTGAATTTTCATCTGCGTTTTCAAATGTCATTTCTAATCTGTGCGCTATACAAATATAAAGCACAGCATTGCGTAGCTTTTTTTGAGGAATAATGATGTTCCCTTGCAAAATGAAGAAGGATTTACGCCAATGCTCACTGTTATTTTTGTTGACAATTCCAAAATTAGCTGCTTCACGAAATGAAATAACAGAGAAAAAAAAATTATTGTACTGAATGTGAATATGGGTGCCATCTACACATACAATAACCGTCGGGATGCCTGATTTCTCTCATAAAATTATTATGTTTTAGATACATCATTTTTTCGACTATAGTCCATACTTCGAGTATACGCGTGCATCTGTACGTGATCTATTTTGGAAGTGCTGCAAATCTATTTTGCCCGATCAGATGTTGATATCCTTCTTATCCTTAAAATTTCAGAGCGAAAATATCCACAGCTATAAGTAATTATTAAAAATTCAGTTCAAAAAGCGAATTTATGTAAATGAGAAATAAAATAGATCCCAAAACAGAACCCTGATGTACTCCCAAATTTAAAAACTGAATGCCATCAGTCGTTGACTCTTACTCTTTGAAGTCTATTTGAGAGGGGCCTTCACAAGTTTCCTTAACAAAAAATTGTGGCTTACCACCGTTATATCAAAAAATAAGAATGCAGTGAAATTTTTGCAATCAAGATTAGAAAAAAAAATTAAAACAAAATTGTAGCAATGCATCCTCAGTAGACTCCCCGTGTTGAAAAGTAAACTGCAACGAACTTAATAACAAAGTCATTTTCAAAAAATACGAGTACAATAATTTCTTTTTTACAATTTTTTCAAATATCTTGCAGAAAGCAGTAATGGGGGGTTCAAAGGCAAAGCTGGTATGATACTTTGTAAGGTTTCACCAAAGTTATTAAAAAACAAGAACGTAAACGGCAACCCAAAGGGCCGAATGCTGGAGGTAAATTGTAACTTATTGACGTGAAATAGCATTGACAATTTCATGTTTATATGAAACTCTACAGTCGTTCCAACGAACTACTTTAAGTTTGCTCCTAAGGGAAGACTGTTTCAAAATGCTGTTGATCCCTTGTCATTCTCTTTTAATGTTGTTTCTATTGTAGCAAAAATAAATCCAATTTTATAGTAATTGACACAACATTTAGGAATTTTTTATTTTAAGTTTTGAGCATAGTTTTTCATACGTTCTTCTTAAACTTTGACTGTTGGAATTTTTGGATTGTAGTTATGTTTTTTGGTCGCGATACATCTACAAATAGATTTTAATTCTTCATTTTCTGCATTCAGTCAATAAGGAAATGCATCGTTTAAAAGACAAACGCTTCGATTGAATTTGAATTTGAAACAATTACGAGGGGCGTTCAATATATTCTCGGTATCGATATGAAGGAAAATGCGAATTCAATTTAAATTGTTTTTATTTTTCAATATAATCTCCCCTAACATCAATGCATTTGTTACATCTTGAGATAAGCTTTTTTAAACCCCTAAAAAAATAAATTTCCTCTTTCTCTGCAAAATACCCATTTATTGCCGACTTGAGTTCTTCATCATCCGAAAATCTTTTTCCACTAAGACATTTTTTCAAATCCGGAAACAGGAAATAATCACTAGGGGCAAGGTCTGGACTATAGGGTGGGTGTTGGATTTCTTCGAAACCACAATCTCGCGCAGCAGCCTTGGAAACTCGCGCCGTTTGAACAGGAGCGTTGTCATGAAGAAGC
The DNA here is from genome assembly GCA_949129095.1 of Volucella bombylans. NCBI lineage: Eukaryota > Metazoa > Arthropoda > Insecta > Diptera > Syrphidae > Volucella > Volucella bombylans. The sequence continues at coordinate 102,277,372 of OX422144.1, read as the reverse complement.
AACACACCCGCTGCGAGTTTACCCCGTCTTTTCTTTTTAATTTCCTCCCGCAAATTATGCAAAGTGGAAGCGTAGGATGTGGCGTTGATGGTTTCACCTTTTTTTTTGTACTCAATGAGCAAGATTCCCTCTGAGTCCCAAAAAACTGTGGCCATGAGCTTCCCGGCAGACGAAGTGACTTTGAACTTCTTCGGGGGGTCTGTTCTTTTTTTAAGCCACTGCATGGACTCTTATTTGCTTTCAGGGTCATAGTGGTGGACCCATGTTTCGTCCCCAGTAACAATTCGATCCATAACACCGTCCGCGTTCTCACTACACATCTCCAAAAGCTCTCTACAGCATGCGATTCTCACTTTTTTCTGAGGCGCTGTGAGCATTCGTGGCACCCACCTTGCACTGACCTTTGAAAGGTTAAGATGGTCATGAAGAATGGTGTGAATGGTACCAATTGAAAGCTTGGTGATCTCTGCCATCATTTTCACCTTTATTCGGGCATCCTCAAGAACAAGTTTTTCGACCTCTTTGATGCTTTCTCCCGTACAAGCAGTAGCCGGGGCGCCGGAGCGGCGATCGTCTTCAATGCTCTCTCTGCCTCTCTTCAACTCACTTGACCACTTTTGCACAGTTGATAATGAAGGTGCGGAACCCTGGTAAACAGCCACCATCTCTTCATGAATAGTTTTTTGACTTTTTCCTTGCTTAGTGAGAAATTGAATTACAGCGCGATGCTCAATTTTCACCATCATCGTTTCAGTTGCCATTATGATTCTGTTTAACTAGAGATAAAACGCGAATTAATAATCACATTTATATGAAATTTTACATGAATGCACTAAAATAATAGTATTACTTGATAAATAAGTCAATTTATATATACAACCACAGCTTCACCCCAATACCGAGAATATGTTGAACGCCCTCGTAATACTTGTAAGTAGACAAGGTTGAGTTTGAATTGTGTTTTCAACACGTCTTCAGGTATGTGATTTCGTTAGTTAATCCATTTAGGCTCTAACGTGCTGAATAGCACCAACCGTCGTGCTCCTGGAATCATACATCGCGATCGACCGGTTTAATGTCAATGTGACATTAGTCATTGAGTGTAACGAGAGCTTTACCAGCGTGAAGACCAGACCAAACCAAACGTGGCTCTAGCTCCTACACCAGCTGGATCTTAAACGGGTGTAGGCGGAAACGTTTTCCAAAAATGTTCCACATAGTAAACGGAATAAGGACAAACTTTTGCGATGGATGCCAAATTGACAATTTGGTACGCACATTCCGTCGGTTTTGCGTCGAACTGGTAGCTCAGTTGGTCGATTATGAGGATCAAACTAATCATAAAATCTTTTATACGTTTTGCGAGTTGAAGACCGATTATGAAAAAAAAAAACAAAAAACTAATGTACTCGTAAGTCATCTGAGCGCAACACAGAGTAAGGCTCTGGCTTTGCATAAAAATATAAATATTTATTAATTTTAAATTGAATATAAGGCAAAACTACATTTTAAGTGAATGTCTTCTAAAATTTTGAGAGACGACAATGATAATATGATAAGATAAGACCTACTTGATGGAAGACATGAAGAATTTGACACATCTGTGCATTTTTCAATAACATGCGATTATGAACTAAAATTTTCTTCAAAAATTTTGGCTTTCAGTTAGCAGCACATCGAGTTTGAAACGATGTTGAAGTTTTTATCGGTCAATCGCTATGGTTTAGACAATCGCATTTCATAGTTTTCAAGTTGCGTAAAGCAAACATTTAATCGTCAGTAGGATACTACCCAAAAACCATCGTTGGAATGATATGTCATACGTGATGAGGGCCCTGGATTTTCGATCAAAGTCCGAAACTACAATTTTTGACTGTTCTTGGACGACAATTTCTAGGAGAAAAGGCACTTTACGCCGATGGGGATACAATTTTTGCTTTCAACTATTCGGTGGTATTTTTGACTGCCGTTACTTATCCGTATATTAATTTTACTTATATATCGACAAATCACAGCATAAAATTACAATTATTCATGCAAAATAAAAGGATATTTGAAACTGAAATTTCTTGCCGAAAAGAACTCCGAAAAACTCTCTGAAGAACTCATTAAAAAAAAACCTTTTAATACATTTTTATTGGATAAAATAAAACAACTCAATTAATTAGGATATATGTAAATTTATATTCGTCATTGAGCTAATCGTAAAATTAAAATAACGATAAACAACTTCGGAGAAATGTTGGTGTATCATTTGTAAATTTCTTTTGTTCAACATCTCGGTAAACAAGAAACTGTCAGAGAAAAACAAACAGAGTGCAATCAAAATGTACATATATAAAAAAAAATAAATAAATAAACAAAACAGGTACAGATGATCTACTTTGTTGCCAATGAAAGTCCAAAAGGTTATCTTGCGGGAGAAACACATTTAGACGGTTGTTCCCATTTCCAAGTGAAATCCCAAGTCGATGTGAAAGAAAAACGTTTCCCGTTTATTTTTCAAAAGATTGCGCTTATTATTATATTCCTTTGTGAGTGGATATGGAAATTATTAAATGCACTATAGTGTGGGTTTACACATTATACTCGTATTTAGTTTTAACTTCACGTTTTTACACAACTTAAACTTTATTTTCTTAAATTTTTCTCGAATGATTTTTAATTAAATAAATCAGACCAGAATAATGTTAAATTAGTAATTTCTATGCCCATGTACAGTTTGCAAGCAAGGCATACTGACTGGCCTTGTCTTTGTTTTTGTTGTTTAATTATAAGTCAGTCACACCTGTGCTACTATCTGTATTACAACCCTGTATTAAGGTGCTTTGGAATACGAAATTATCATATTTGATTTATTATTCGCCAAGATCAAGATTCAAATGTACTCGTAATCAGCGGAAAATTTTCAAAATAAAATCTTACTACTCGTAGTGTCAGAATTAGTTGTCAGACAGAGGGTCTTTGCAATTTCTAATTGTTTCGCGTATGCTAATTGATTTCTATCACGTGGTTTTTGTAAATCATTTTGCATCTTATTATTATTATTTGAAATGTTTCTTTTGTATTAGGTTTAAATGGGTGGAGACCACCGCACCTTTTGTGGTCACGACGGCTTCATTGATCAGTGCGTTAGACCTACTGATCATACGTTCAATTTGATCGACTAAATTCTCATCTGTGATCAGATGATCAATTGAATTTTTTCGAAAAATCCTAAATCGGTGTTGGGTTCGACCTGCCCAAAATTAAATTATTTTTTCTTTAAATAAATATATGACAAGATACATACTCGTATTACTTCGCTCAATTAATTGTTATAAAACGAGAGATACTCCAACACCCACATTAAAGATTTGCATCTTAAAAAAAAAAAAAAAAAAAACGACACTAGAAAAGCAATGTTCTTATTTGGGACGAAAAGCGAAGCTTGTTCGACCATCCAGCTAGAATTACTTGACCACTGTGCGTAGGTTTCAGATTTGTTTTTTTTTCGAAGTCGATAAACCTTGAACGGATTGGGTTTGTTACAGCAAACTGCATCTTTTATAATCTGGTCACTACCCTTCAGGCAGAAGTTTATGCTTTCGTTAATATAGTAGACATGGCATCCACATCGACTGAGATTATTTTTGATTGATTTCAATTTGAAGAAGTATTACTTGAGACTGTGTGGCGTTGGTACAGTCTGTTTGATAACATCGTACACGACAAAAATTAAAGAAGAACTTATAATAATAAAAAAAAAATCAATTGTACCGGTTTATTTTGTTTATTTACTTGAATGCTTTTCAATTAATATGTTGTCCACTCTCCTCCATTATCAATAATTGCTTGGAGTCTTCGAGGCATGCTTTCTACTAATCTTATAGCATAATCTTGAGGGAAAGATCTCCATAAAACTCGTATTTTTCGTGATAATTGTTTGACCGTCGAGATCTTCTTTCCTTGGAGCTTTAGCTTCATGAATGCCCAAACATTTTCAATGGGATTTGCATCTGGCGACTGTGATGGCCAATCTAAAACATCGACGTCATTTTCTTGTTTCCACGCACTACACAAACGATTGCGATCTTTCGGGTCATTATCTTCTTGCAGTAACCAATTCTCATTCCTTCTTTTAAACCACCTTTGGGCAGATGGTAATAAAGCCTTCTTATAAATTTTGACAATGTTGGGTGCGTTAAAGTTATTTGTAAACTTGAACAAATTGCCAAATCCTTGTTTTGAGAAGCATCCCCAATTTATTAATTTATTGGATTGTTTACACCAGGTATGAGTGATAGGAGACCATGCCTAAAAAGAAGCTTCATCGGAAAAAATAACGTTGTTCCAATCTCTGTCCAAATTTTCCTTGGCCCAACTGAGTCCTTTTTCTACGTGTTTTTTTGACAGTAGTGGTTTCTTTATTGTGCTTCGAAATTTTACATTATTGGCTCGTATTGTATCACAACACATATTTAGACCCCTTTTACGTAAAATCCCTTGTCCTCCACGTAAGAAGAGGATTTTTTTCAAACGCGCGTAGAATCATTTTGTCCTGCTTTTTTTTCTGGTTTTGGCGTAGACCCACGATCCGGCAAATCATCCACATTTTTAACTTGGGAATAACGGTGCACCCACTTGCTAACAAATGCTTTTGACTTTTTCATGTATTTAGCAGCTGCTCGGTCCTTTTGGATGCGTGCACAAGAATACTGCTTCATAACGTAATGCAAACGCGACACTCATTTTAAAATACTTCCGTCTCTGACAAAAATTGAACACTCTTTAAATTTTTTTATTCAAAGCATCTTAGCAGAAGTATTTTTTTATCTGCTAATGCAAATGCCACTTCCAAACGAGTTTTGCCGTATATGATCTTATTAAACGGACTGTATATGTTTCATTTCAACCTGCTCTATCACCATACAAAAACATATATTGTATTTGACGAAAGCATGCATGTACGAGCAGAAAATTACGATTATCGGAAGAGATTAACGTTTTTAGTACAAAAAAATCAAGTCATATGCTAAATCGTCCTATCCAGCCCGGGTTTCACCATATAACCAAGAAAATATGCTCAGAAACTTGATCTTTAAGCGAGTTTTCTTAGGTGAAATAAGATAATTCGGTATAAATCCATCAATTACGAGTAATGCCCATGTTTACCTCGAAACATGCTATTTATGTAGACAAAGTTGCCCATAAATAAGACTGTATAGCTACGTCAGTCTTGGTGAATTTGGGTTTGAGAGACGGATATGCCAAAATAAAATGCTTGTGCTTGATTCTTTTCTGAATTGTTACGAAATTTCGGATGAAACTTACGTTGAAGATACAAATCATCATTGGTGCTCATGCGCCAATCATAGTAAGCTTCGCTGATAAATACTTTACAAATGTTACTAGTAGTATACGTGACATATCATTTGATAGATTTATATGCTGTTCGATTACTGGGCATGTCATTGTGGCTATTTTAAACAGTTTAGCTAGATTCGCGTACCTTACCGGAATAAATCGTTTGTCATTTATCATGTGTTTAGCATATTTTCTTTTATATAAACTCTTACTTTTAGTATGCATGTGCTTGCCGATTGCATTAGTTTTTTACGTGCCTAGCAAAGCAAATGAAGACCGTTTGATTATGATTATTTTGACACCCTCAAAGCCAACATTTACTAGAAGAAGTATAGTAGTAGGAAATTGAACAGTGCTATTTTTAAATATTTTGTAGAAATTGAGTTTCAACAGAGATGGTGACTTGGCAAGACTTTAAGCAGCAGAAGTATTTTGTTTTAGTCGTTTTTTTAGCAAGCATCCGCTAGCATTCAAAGGGAAAACAATCCATGTTAGTGTCTTCTTTTATCAGTAATTTAAAGAGTCGTGGTGTACATTAAGTGCATCATTAGTCCGAGACTAATTAGCCTCAAAGTGATAACCTGTGAATTTGATTTTAATTTGTTTTTATGACGGCACTACTACAACTAATTGGATATAGATGATGTGGTTGGCATGACTTTGATTGCAGCTGTGTACTTTTTAAGGAATCCAATTGTTTGCTAAGCCTATATTTTTGTTAGCATTCTTCTATTAACCTGCACTTCCCTTAGGTGAAAGCGTTTATTGTGCTTTTACAGGCACAATTTTGAACCAAATTTTACTCGTATATTGAATTCGGGACACGTCTATTCCTGCTCTGTTGAAGATATGAAGTTCCTCTTGGGCCTATGAATTTCTACGGTAGACCTACAAATGTAGGATTTTGTTGTCAAGAGCTTGTTCTAAAGATAACTGCGATCTTATGAGAAAGTTATTTGATTTTGTTTTTTTGTTCAAGTTTTTTTGCGCTTGTAACTTGTTTTAGAGCGCCATGCGAAATTGTGAAACCACAGCGACTGGCCCATTGGTGCTGTTTATTTGACTAGACATATTCCCATAGCTCGTGAACAAACAGGAGCACCTAATAGGAAGCTCTTGTGGTTCCATTTGACCATATTTTAACCATAATGTCTGGGAATAACATAAGAAAGTGGTCGGTTACTAAAATCGTTTACAGATGGCAAAAATTCCTCCGAACCAAAGTCTTGGCTTAACATGTCTCATCCTTTGGAGTTGATTAGATTTTTCTTTAACAAGACAAGAGAAAGGCCATTTTAACTGATTTCCTTTAACAGCATCCGTGGATACTATTTCTATAGAATAATCTCGACATAACAAATAAGTTCCTATACTAATATTAAGTATTGTAAAGCTGAAGTACCGCTTGGAAAATATGAGCCTACAGAGAGTAGTACTATTGCAATAGACAATAAATATGGACGGTCTTCGATGAAAAAGGCTAAACGATTGTAGTTTATGTGGATAATATAACAATTTTAGTGTTTGTCGTAAATTCGCTGCTACAGCAAACGAAAAAAGTTTTTGGGACAAACTGAGCAAAAATGAAAATCGTGGTATTTACAAGAAAGGGTAATATGCAGGTCCATCAGGGGTTGGTAACGAAACGCTTACATTTGTAGGCCATGTCAAGAATCTTAGAACCTTCTCACTTGGAAATTAAACAACTTGCAAAAAAGTAAACGGTTGGTCCCTATTTGTATAAAAAAAGACCTACGCCCAAGAGGGGCTCTTCAGCCAAATATATCCAACCATTATGTATTGACATCTAAAATCTCTAGAGAAAGTACAAAGACAATAACTTTATACGTTCGTCACAGCTCATGACCATAGAATCGTACAAATAAGAGTCAAAGACAACCTATCGTGTATGGATCGCAACCACCAAGCTCACTGCAATATAAAAGAAATCCTGCAATAAAATCAGGAATCTCTACATAAGAAAAAGACTCGGAGCTTACGAAAATATTATAATTTCCACTCATCTACGTATTCAGGTAATATTTAATCGAACAACAGGTAGCGGAACTATTATACCACAATTTATTTAGTTTGAATTATAACCTTTGGTGGACAAAATTAACCAAGTTGACCACCTCGTATCCTGCGATCACTCAATCTAACGTAACCAAGTTAGTTTTCTGTAATATACAGAGTGTCCCATAAATCGAAGTCAAGCCGGAAAAGGGTGACAGGTCAAGTGGTGTATGTTATCACAAAATTATATAAAAAAATCTAAGTCATGACCTTTTAAAATTATTGGCACTCAAAAAAAAAATCGAGAAATCTGACACACTGTGACGATTTTTCAAGTGCTGTGACCGCAAATCTTTACTTTTCTTCGATTTTTTTTCGGTCACGTAACTCTGAGTAACTCTTCTGTAAATTACGGTCCAAAATTGAGACATAACTACGAGTATATCGGTTTTAACTAAAATATTCCTTTTTTGTCCATCCATGTATCTGAAAATCATTAATCATCCAAGTTGAACTGATTGTACTGACAAAGCAATGTACTATGCCATTTTGGCAAGTAACTTTAAAAGATGGCGTATTTAGTCTGGATTCCAAAATGGTATGACACTTGCTAGACTAACGCTTAATTGAGGACAAAAAAAAAATATATTGTTAAAGAAACCCGATTCATAGTTAATTCTTTTTAGTAAGTACCAAGTGTGAGCGAGACAGTGATTTTTGGGACACCCTGTATATGTACGAGTACGACTAACATCGCTAGTATTGTACACCATAATCTTTATAATAACTTCTCATGTATGGAAATTTGTTTCGAAATAACTTAAGCATATCCTTGAAGTGAACAGGTATAGACGACTACAGTCATAACAAAAATGACTAGGTCGACGACATCAAGACGATAAGGGCTCACACTGCCTTTGTTCCCTTTCAGGACTATGGCGCCCAGGCATACACTAAAGTTGACCTTTCAATAAGAAGGGACCTTTGGCATAAGAAGCGTGAAAGCACATTTTTCCTTTATTTACATAAGTATTTCTTTTCCTGGAATGATCTTTGAATTCTTATCTTGAAATACCCTTAATTTTCTTAGAAAGCGGGTTTTTTTTTTGTTTTCGAAACAATAAAGATTTTTTGAAACGGAGCATGGCTTATGAAATGTGGAAAAGGAATTACATTACCCTAAAAATGGAGCTGCAATTTCAACCAATGTACACATTTCTCACACCCAGATGCTTAATCGTACTTACGAATGTATTATACGAGTACACATCATGTCCAAAAGTGTTACTTTAAGCGACAACAATAATCAGCCTGTTTTATTGTTATTATTTTATTTTCGAAGTGATAACCCAATTTATTAAGTGTACTTTAAAGTGCTCCATAAAAATAAAAATAAAAATACATTACACTCTCTTCATCGTGTATATATTTGTACAATACATACTCCCGTATATGAATAGAACACAAATCTAACCAATAAAATTTTAATTGAGTGACCTAGAAAAACATGTTCGCTCCCATCAACTTTGTATCAGGCGTTATCAACCTTAGGTTAATTAAATACGCGCGCCTTTTAATCATCAATCAATATTGCAACTCGTAAATAACAGAAAACAATAAAACAAAAAAACAAAAAAAAAATAAAATAAAAATCCCATTTGCACCTCGAAACCATTGTTATGCTGGTGTTCTCCTTGTTAACACTATTTTTACATATTCTCTCAATAATGTATTTAAAAGAATGTTATTAAACAGGTTAGGGAACATACACGACGACGATTGACGATCGACGTCCGTCGACCGCTTTTAATTGACTCCCACCATATTACAATAAAAATGGTTACACGCCTTTAATAACTTAACCGAGTTTAAAGGCGAACAAACACTTGTACCTGATAACTAGTAATGGAGTCGTAATACATTCTAAACTCAAGTCACAGCTGCAAGGTTTCTTATGTGATAGTTCTAAGTAAAGCAAGTTATTTTCGATTTTACTATCGGCTTGCAATCACTTAAATTATTTATTTATTCATGCATACTACATTAAGCAGACTCTTGTTAATGATTCATTTGTTTTGAAATGGATCAATTCAATTAGTAAATTTAATTAATGAATCAAGTGAATAGAGTATTGTTGAGAATTGAAGGATCCCAGCCAGTAGAAGGTCAGAGTCTTGAACCTGTTTTTAAACAGGGTCTTTATTGTAGATCAGGTCACCAGGGACATTGGTGTCCTGTTCTACAATAAAAATACGATTGATTAGGACTGCCTCTTAATAAGCTCATTTAATTGTTTGCTTTCTATAATACATTGATTGGTAGCTACCAATTACAATAGTAGTGAGAGCATTCAATGTTTCGAAACTTCTCTTTCGTTTAGCTACATTCAATGTAATTACATATCAATTGCTAATCTTGTATGCCTCCATGTGGTCTTTTAACTGAGTTTGCATCATTAAGTCTGTGAAAAGCTTTCTAGATGAAGAGGGATGTCGATCAAAGAAAATGCAAGTGTCCTTTAACAAGTACAACACTTGAATTCATTTTTAGTGGCAAAAGAAATCTCTAATAATAAAGGCGGAAATCAACCTTTTCGAAGCAGCTTAGAACAAAAACGAAATGGAGAAACAAAAAAGTCATGGACAGACATAACAAAAGAAAAAAACTGCCTCTTTGATAATGACAATTAACGTGTAAATCTATCCCAGAATCTTCTTCAGTTCGTTTGTTTCCATTTAATTCATCTACACCTACAAGAGTACTTAGTAGGATATTTCTCCGTGCCGAAATGAATAACTTCATCTGTTAGCTCTAAACGCTTTTAGGATTTGTTATGATTTACACTGTTATTATTATTTATAAATATTTGTCCAATTTAAGAGATGTTAAAAGAAATTTTAAGAGACCTGCTCAGTAGAATGGCAAACTGAATTGGTATGATACGGACTATATACGCGTATATGACGAAGAATTTTTCTCATTTAGGTTTTCAATATCTCTTTTATTTTCCGGCTTATAGTCAATGATTCGGCATTATATAGTAGGACTGGGAAGATCAGTGTTTTGTTGCATTTCGTCATCCGAGCTAAGAAATACGAAAATTTGTGGAGCCATAACCAAAAAGGATCTACATCCCAACGTTGCTTTCGAGATCGCAGCTGAGATCTGACTGAAGCCTTATTTACAATACTGCGAGATGCGATGCGAGAGTCGCATTCGAATTCGAATTATTGTATATCCAGTTTTCCAAAAAATTATTACATTCCTGGTGGGAGAGGAAATGTAGATCCTTATATGCCAAATTTACTTCGAGAAAATTATATTTTGATAAAATACGTATAAAAAAAAAAGTTCTGTAACATTCGAGTTTCAAATCCGGAAACAGGAAATAATCACTAGGGGCAAGGTCTGGACTATAGGGTGGGTGTTGGATTTCTTCGACACCACAATCTCGCGCAGCAGCCTTGGAAACTCGCGCCGTGTGAACAGGAGCGTTGTCATGAAGAAGCAACACACCCGCTGCGAGTTTACCCCGTCTTTTCTTTTTAATTTCCTCCCGCAAATTATGCAAAGTGGAAGCGTAGGATGTGGCGTTGATGGTTTTACCTTTTTTTTTGTACTCAATGAGCAAGATTCCCTTTGAGTCCCAAAAAACTGTGGCCATGAGCTTCCCGGCAGACGGAGTGACTTTGAACTTCTTCGGGGGGTCTGTTCCTTTTTTATGCCACTGCATGGACTCTTGTTTGCTCTCAGGGTCATAGTGGTCAACTACAGCTTCACCCCGATACCGAGAATATGTTGAACGCCCCTCCTATATTTCCAATTCCTTTTGTCATATTCTCTCAGCTAATGCTCGATTCGTATGAATCACAAATGGGGGAAGTTGATCAAAGAAAGTTAATTATAATTTATTTTATTTAACAGCATTGGTATGCGATTAAGCTAGGCTACTCCTTTTTTTTAAAAAGTATTATCTACCAGATAATCTCATTCATCATTGAATAACAGATGAGGGTATATATTTCTTACGCCGGATCTTAGACTATTATGTTAATTGTCTTAAGTAAATGAGATCTAGCAGATGCACTATGCGCGCTTCAATTCATTACAATTACTAATTAATTAATTTACTAATAACTATCTATGTATTTCCAAACCTAAGTACTTAAAAACAGCAGTTCTCACAATATTGAACCATTGAGGTGTACAGCTGTTCTCTGCATTACATATGTATATGTGTGTTATGTATGTGTGAGAGCAGTGGTACGTACTATACATGTTGAGTAAGATCTACTGTGTTTTCCGACCCCGAAGAGTCAAAGTCTCTGTCTTTACCTGTCGAATATGTGACATCAGAAATAATTTGTTTTGTTTTTCTATCGATGATAGTATGTGTAGATAAAAACAATTCCATTAACCATAACCGAAAAGTAGAGGGAAGAACTTTGTTTCTTCATTTTATGGATCATGTAAATTTTATCGTTTGCAACACTAAATCATTGTTGTGCTAGGGCAAACTTGTGCGAGTTCAATTTTAAAGTGATCAATATTATAGGGCCAGCGTATACTGGGGTAAATTTGGTTTTATTGAAGAGGGAGATGAAGTGCAAAGTAAGAAACGGGGTAACTATTCAACCAGTATTGAAGCGGTTGAACATCAGGAGGAAACCAATACACACATAAGTTGTAAATTTTAAGGGGTAAGACTATAATTATCAGAAACACCGCTACAATTAAAATCGTTTCATGTATACATAATTTTGCCCCGCATTATTAATCCAGTGTGGGGTTGAAGTAAAAGAAAGAAAAATTGATCCAAGTGTGCGCTGGCCCATATAAAATAATATTAAACTAGACTGGCAGTAAACTAGGCGAACAAATTTAGAATCAAAAACAAGTTTGCTAAAAATAATGTCGATTAGTCATAATATGCAAAACTATCCGAATTATTGTCTCGTCCAACACTCTATTAGATAACATTCCAGTGTAACTTAAAATTTTAATATGGAATGCTTGGATAAGTTGACTAAAATAAACCAAACATGATAGGCTTCCCAAATTGCTGGGGGGTTCGTTCCAGAATACAAAATAAATAAGCAAACAACTCAAATGTTCGTATTTTGGAGGGCAATTGTTGAAAATTGTTCATATTCTTATTTAGCCTTACTTTAATCAAACTCAATTAACACTTATACCGATGTATTCGATAAATGGTGTGCGTGTAATAAACCACCGTCTTCCTCTATACGGCCAGATTTTCAGTCTATAACAAACTGATAAGCAAATCAATTTTGCTGAGTGCTAATTTTCTTTCACTTTAAATGAATTTGCCATGTTGCTAACCATATGTAAATCTAAATGCCCCACGATTCAAACAAATATTTCACATTAAATTGATGATCAGTGGATTTTGATTGCAAATATGTACATATGTTACTTTATCTATCCCCAGCACTTGCAGTTAGTAACTGATCTTGTTGAATAACCATCTGATTAACAACACGCCTAGTTGCTACTACTTACAAGTTGTCAGATCTAGAACTGTATTATCAAAGGCAAACTAAGAATTCATGATTATATTGTTAAGACTGAAGAAGGAAAATCAGGTTCGGTTTCTTAATAATCAGTTGACTTCATATTGGTGTCATTTTTGAGGGCTGCAATTTTTTTTTTTTTTAGCATCAAACATCTGTAATATCAGCAATATTTTCTGTTGGCAAGCCCAACAAGTTTGACTTGTTCAGAGTTAAATAAATTATAATTCTTAAATGTACCAGTTCATTGTTGTGATGTGCAAAGTCCGTTTCGTTCTGATTGAGTGGATTTTTTTTTTTTTTCAACAAAAACATTTTTAAAATATTTTATTATCTAATTTCAATGGTATTTCAATTGAATAAAAAAAAAATTAAAAAAAATCACTTTCTAAACAATATATGTATGATAAGAAAACTCGTACGAGTAGCTTCAGTCTGAGACGAAGTTTGATGACTGAGTTTTGAATTATTAATCGATCCCTGATCATCACAGCTGGTCCCATAATTCATAGGAAAAAGAATTTATGTGTAAACCCTGTAATGAATTTTGGCATAAACTGCTTAATCAATGTATACAATTTGCCTAACTCAGGTTCTTTTGATTGGCTCTTATAACTCAGTTTTTTTCAGGATCTACAATATAATATAATTCATTTGACTTTGTGTTGCGCAACAGACTACCTAAGAAAATTAAACCACCGGCTTATTAGCCGGTTCCATTCCATCTTAAAGAATATAGATCTAAAATCACATCCTTGTGGTACTGAGGTCCAATTAAATTTCTATTACGAGTATCAGTAGCAGTTACTCACATGATATCATTTGGAAATGTGGCTTTCGGAGATGTGAATATCAAATACCACTACATGGAATTAGAACATACTCGTGTGCAAGTAGAGGTTTTTAATCAATCCTCCGTTTAAATCTTGTGTAATTTTATAATTTAGTGGGGGCTAACACCCCGATTTATTTCGCTTAATGCAAGCTTAAACTAACTTAAAAACTAACAAGAGTAAGGGTTTGGAAGTAAGGGAATGGTGGAGGAGATCAAATTTAAGACGAGAAGTGCTCAGGTTAAAATCAAAAAGGGGGAGTTTTGAGTTGACCTTACGGAGCAAGCGGGAGATTGGTTCGTTAGAGCCATAAACGGTGCGGTGGGTTGGGATATAGAAGAGACGAGGACAGCGTAAATTACGAGGGTTAGTGTTGAAGGAAATAGAATTGTAAAGGGAAGCGCAGTCCACAGATCCGGAGAGCAGTCGATGAATGAAGAGAATGTCAGCTACGTCTCTGCGTTTTTCGAGGGTATTCAGGTTAAGAAGTTTGAGGCGGTCGCGATTGGGAGGTAAGATAAATGGGTCATTCCAGGGTAGTCCACGAACAGCAAATCGAAGAAAACGACGTTGAGTGTTCTCGATTCGGGCTATATGAATTCGCTGAAAGGCGGACTATACTTGGCTGGCATATTTAAGGAGGGGCCGGACAAGGGTAATGTAAAGTGACGTTGTCACATAAGGGTTGCAAAATTCTTTAGACCAACGTTTGATAAAACCGAGCGATGAGTTGGCTTTAAGGATTATCTCATCAATATGCGAACGGAAGTTTAACTCTCTATCGTATAAAATTCCAAGGTCGCGAAGGGATTGAACCTGGGGTACAGGTTGGTCATGCAGAAAATAAGGTCGAGAGAGGGATTGATTAGACTTACGAGACAAAGTCATAGATTGGCATTTGGAGACATTAAGTTCAAAGCAATTTTTTAGACACCAATTAGAAAACATATCGAGGTATTCTTGAAGGAGAACAGAGTCTTGGTGAAGAAATAGTTTTGGAGAACTTAGTGTCATCGGCGTAAATGGATACGGAGCAGTATTTGATAATCTTCTCAAGATCGTTTATAGTTAAAATGAAAAAGAGGGGACCTAGATAGCTGCCTTGTGGGGCACCAGAAGTGGCTAAAAACGGGGTTGAGAAGGCTGACCTAAAACAAATGCTATAGTTCTCCAGATAAGAAGATATCTATTTTAACAATATGGGGTCAAAACCGAGGGAAGACAATTTGAAAAGGATCAGTTGATGTGATATTTTATCGAAGGCCTTAGCGAAATCTGTAGCAATAACGTCAATTTCGTTGCCATTTTCTAGGGCCGAAAGCGCAAAGGATATGAATTCGACTTGTAGAAGTTAATCACCAGTTAATGGCAGTTTCCTAAAACTCACGTCCACACTGTATACATACAGCGCTGTGAAAAAAAATAGCACCAACCATTTATGAAGGATTTTGAATGATACATTTTAGAGACAAATGGTAAATTGGTTTTTTTGTTTTTTTTCAATGTTAAAAGTGAAGTCAAAGTATTCTACAAACACAATCATTTCTCCATTATAAATAAAAATAAACAAATTATGTTCTTTTAAACAAAAAATATACATTTTGAAGTGTACACCAATAGTAAAAATTCATAAATAAAATAAGTTCTTCAGTAAAATTAATGAGTTTTTAGTTTGTAATTATATAAAAATTTTAGTCCAAAAAATTACCAACGTCCTGGCCTGACACCGCTGAAGTGGAATATCCCTCCACGCAGCCTGCATAGCTTCCCATAGTTACAGTGTATTTTTCGGTTTTTTTAACATCTGTGCAAAGGTTTTCGATGGGGTTTAGGTCTGGAGACTGAACCGGCCGTTCCATAACCTGAACCCTATTCTGTGAGAAAAACTCTTTGGCCAATTTGCTCGTATGTTTCGGGTCGTTATCTTGTTGCAGGACCTACGTGAGAGGCATATTCCATTCAGCGTAAGGCAACATGACTTTCCTCATAATGCCAACATAAATTACGGCAATCATTATCGGTTTTATCCAAAATATGGGGCCAGTGCCATTGTAAGAGAAGCATCCCCATATGTATATTTTTGCGCCGCCGTGTTTGATATTATTAATGGTATACTCTGGTTTGAACTCTAAATAAAATAATTTTGGACTCGTCGGTCCATAATATATTTCGCCGTTTAATTGGTTCCCAATGCAAGTGTTCTTCTGCAAATTTTTTCCGTTTTTGTAAGTGGGCCTTTGTCAACAATGGTACCTTTCTGGGACTTCTGGCAGATAGATCTTTCTTTATGAGTTTTTTTCTTATGTATTACTCGAAGTAGTCACGAGTAGATTTAATTATTCTTTTATTTTAATAAACTGATTTTGTTTCACCAATCTTGCTATGCGCCGCTCATCGCTAGGAGTCAATTTCGGTTTTCTTTCTCTTGTTTCTTCTTCTTCAACATACTTTTTTGGATTCGATATCATTTTATTGGAACATCCAACTATTTCCCTAATAAATTTGTAAGTTTTTCCCTCAGAAATTAATTTTATTATTAATAAACGTTCTTCATAGGCACAATGTATACAGCGACCCATTTTCGCTGTCAAATACTTTGCACTTATGAGATATTAATTTTAAATTACTAAAATATCTTACCTTGATAAAGTTTACTTAAAAAAAAGAAAAAAGAAACATATAAACACTAGTATACACTACCAAAACGCTCTACAGAATAACGCGGTGGTATTATTTTTCACCCCACAAATCTGGTTTCATTACGTATAACGGGAATTTCCATATCGTAAATTACAGTTTTTGTCAAACTTGTTTTTGCATTATATCACTGAATGCCAGACAGATATTCTACAAATGATGTAAAGTGTTTATATGAGCAGAGAAAATTGTAATATGCATGCCAAGTACAAAGTTCATCATTTCGTCCAGTTTATCGTCCAGACCTTGGTCGAATGCCAGAATGTTTGAAGTCGAACTGGTTGTTCTTCAAGAAAGAGATCAGATTTTCAAAGAGAAGATCATGCGGACACTTCTAAAAATCTTTCAAATCAGCGACTAAGCGTTACGTTTAAGAAAAGCACCAACGTCATTGTTGTATGTTTAGTGTTGAAAACGTACCTGAACTGGTTCTTCTAATAAAGAGATGCTGGATATTCTAACAAATGCATACGAGTACTTTTCTGGTTGCACTGACCTTTCGGAAGTTAATCCGAATTCCTATGGATCTACGATAGGACCAGACGCGATGGGAACTACTAGAATAGCTAGAATAGTTCGCGAAACAAATAACGTGGGCTATATATTTTTTCTCACCCTGTCAGACAGCTAGAATGAATAACTTTTAAACCGTGTTGCTGCAAAACAGATATTCGCAGATTGTCTGCAGCTGGGCTATGTTCCAGGAGATTGGCGGGAGGTTTTAAAAATGAATCTAAAGACACACCTTTTCGAAGCGCTTTAGACCTATCTGTCTATTTGCTGAAGTTGTTCAGATGCCTATTAGAAATATTATGTGTGTTACGTCACGGACATAAAAGGCGTTATTTGATATAGACAGAGCCTGCAATCACTGAAGTTCTGATGTTTTCGTAAGCAGTCAGGACAGAACTGGGCTGTCGATTGGATAGGTGTAATCCTAAAGTCATGTATAATAGACTGAGAACTACAGAAAAACAGCCTGACTGTCACCACATATTTACGTACTTGTATTAGATGTTGTTTTGAAACTATGCCGTCTGGTTTCCGAAAATTGTCTTCCAGCTTGTCTTGTACAAATTTTGGCCAGTAAGTCTAGGAATTAACTTTTCAACATCGGAGATTGTTCTCTTCACTAAAAAATAGCAATCTCGTTTCGATTTCGGCGCGCTATATTGTATTAAGCTTAGATTCAAAACTTAGTTGGAGGGAAGACATTGATGTCCGCATCAAAAAGCACATAAATCCTTCACTTATCAAAAAAAAAAAAAATGCCTTCAGTAACACGTGTAGTTTTAAACTAGCCTTTGGTACATTGGCTACACATGTCTGTTTTGAGACATAGGTATAACCGTTCGTTAAGAATGATTAGCAGTAACGACTTTAGTGCTCTCAAAGCAATCATTATACAGGCTGCATAAAAGATTGCAGAGATCTATATCGTCGATAAGTGTTTACTGTGCACCCAAATAGCCAGATATCTTATACAATAAGGATACTCTTTGGTATGTATCAGGTCATATAAATATGTATAATTAAAGACAATTAAAAATGACAAACACGTAAGAAAGGAGTCGAAATAAGGCATCTTCTACGTTTTCTACTCCATGAACATTCCGTAAGAATCTACAAAAATATCGTTTATTAAGTTGGAATTAATAAAGACTCCATATGGCAGAGTCATGTACATATTGTATATGGGTTCGTGCACAGCAGTCTGTATAATATACGAAAGTTAGGACGACTGCTGACAAAAAAATTAAAGCTCGTGGTTGTTACTTCTTCGAGGGGCTGGAGGACTTAAAAAAAATGAGCTCAAGAAGATTTTGACTTTCAAATTTATTTGGATGGTTCTAAATCAGTGTTCGGGTTAAATCAAAAACGAGCATGAACTATTCAAGTGTTGATCTCAGTGTGTAGTGTTTACTTAGTCACAAGGCACTTATTTCGGATAATCTGAACGTAATTGGCTATTGTAACTAGTTGTAATATCCTTAAGCTAGAGGCTTACGATGAATTAGAATTTAGTGAAGAATACGAATAGTACTGGCGCCAACAAAATTGTTTGTTGTTTGTAGGTTATTCAGTTGCGCTAACAAATTAACATATTTGCTCTGTTTATTATAATTTTTCGTTGCACAGTCTACATGTTTCGTCCTGCGCTATTCCTATTAAAACGAAATTGAAATTGAATAACATTGACAATAAATTCAGACTCCCCAATTTCTGTCAAAGGAGACGTATTGAAAGCAAAACATCACTTTTCGCTGGGTTGTTGTTGAGACCGACCTACCTCCACCAATTCGAATAAAGTTTAGTGCCATCAGTGGTGTAGGTTTTTATTCTCTGTTGTTTATTTGAGAGGTATTTAATTGACCCCAAATGCGTGGATTGTCGACAGAAAGAACCTGATCTCCACTACTTAATTTTGCCAGAATAAGAGAGTGCTATTCAGCTGCCAAAGATTTCGGGTGGTAGTTAGTGGGGCTGGTTATCCTTGTTGGTCGGTGTTTAGCTGCTTTTGGTTTATGTTCGAATCAAAGAGGATTCCGAGGGCTAGCGCACAATGTATTTATATTTATATTTTGGAACGTATTGATAAAATATCTTTGAATATCAAGATTTTTTTTTAATATTGAAATACAAATTCATATTTCTAACAACAACTCATTTACCTTTGTATTTTGCAGAACCATGGTCTGAAGTCAAATCATCTTCACCCCAACAAATGATTGACTTTGAGTCGTCAGTTTTTGAATCAGTTTTTCATCACCCATCTATGGTAACAAAAGTACAAAATCCGTATGAAGGAGAAAATTACAGCAAACCATTATATAACAATGCAGCAATTTTAACCCAATTAACACCACCCCAATCACCTCCTCAGCCTGTTCTAACGCCACCACAATCGCCGCCACAGGAATCCCAGGATGTCAAAGAGGTAAGACAAGTTTCGGTTATTTTATTTTAGTTCTTAGAATTTCTGTCTTTTAAAGAGCTGGGAGTCCTAGGATAATACTGATCAGTTGATGGTCGTTTTTAATATAAGTCGGAAGATCTAGAGTAATCCGTATATATAGGGTTTTCCAATAAGGAATGGAACTCGACTTCGTTCATAAGGCCACCGCGGGCACGTTTACAGCGGTCGATTCGTTGGACCCAATTTTCAACGACTCGGCCACACATTTCGGCCGAAACGGCCGCTATTTCGCGTTCAATGTTGGCTCTGAGCTCTTCCAACGTCGTCGGCGTGTTGGCATAAACCAAAGACTTAACGTAGCCCCACAGAAAATAGTGCGTTAAATCGCACGAACGAGGCGGCCAATCGACTGGCCCATTTCTTGAGATAACACTCTCACCATACTTAATCTTCAATAAATCGATTGTAGCGTGTGCTGTGTGGCTTTTGGTATCATCCTGTTGAAACCACATGTCGTCCAAGTCCATATCTTCTAATTCGGGCCAAAAATAATCGGTGAGCATGGCGCGATAACGCTGACCATTCACAGTAACGTGACGATCGTTATCGTCAACGAAAAAATATGGCCCAATAACGCCGCCGGCATGCAAACCGCACCAAACAGTTATTTTTTGTGGATGAAGTGGTGATTCACGAAGCAAATGTGGATTTTCACCCGACCAATAACGTATATTGTGCATATTTACGAACCCATTGAGCCAAAAATGAGCTTCGTCACTGAAGATGATTTTGGGATGAAATTCATTATCTTGGCGCATCTTCTCCAGAACCCAATCGGAGAACGTACGTCGCTTGAAATGGTCCATCGGCTTTAATTCTTGACTCAGCTTGATCTTGTATGGATGTAAAACAAGATCCTTACGCAAAATATGCCATAATGTGGTCTGAGCGATGTCCAATTCTTGAGAACGCCGTGGAATTCAATGATTTGGATCGTTTGCTACGGACGCCTGAACGGCAGCGATATTTTCGACACTTCGACCAACCCGTTGTTTCACTGACACGGTAGCATCACACAGCGAATATGTAGACTCAAATTTTTGCCCTAAACTTGTTATTGCCTGCCTACTAAGGCGAGAATTACGACCGAAAATTGGAGTTAACGCTCTTAAAGTTGCAGTACCCGACTCCGAATTTCGGAAGAAAATTTTTATAATTTGCAGACATTGCTCGTTCGTGTACTTTACCATGATGAAAATGTTGAGTTTAGTGCATAAATTGACAGTGACAGTTTGATGATTAGTGAAAGAGTGCGTTTACAAATTAAATTCAAAGTTCCTGTTGGAAAACCCTTTAGTAATCCGTATAGGTGTGCGTTTTACGTTTCAGTTTGTTAGAATTTATTGTTCCATATTGAGAATGAAACGCATGGTGTTATAGAATATTATTATACATTAAAGCTCATTTCTTGTAGCAATTGTTTAACATAGAACGCATCGCTCAGAGATCAGCATTTTGTTCTTCATATGATTTCATATTATTTCTTCAGAAATGTGCATGCGCACCAATGAAAAGGATTTCAAAACTATTATCGTAAGGGTCTTCACTATAATTGGTCACGAAAATTTAGTGCAGAAGTTCCTACTAAAGTGATTAAAAATAAAATGAGACTAATTTACTACGAAATCGAAGCTTTCTTTATTACCAATCAGTGGTGTGAGAGCGAGTTCCGTGGTCAAAATTGGTGCCATATTACTTCAAGATCACAGATCATATAAGGCATAACACATAGTTTGCTGTTATACAGTTTTTAAACTATTTTCTTTATACTCCCCTTAATTTTCATTCGTTTGATTTATTTTCTACTTTTCTTTTCTTTTCTTTTATTTTCATTTTCTACTTATATCATTTGAATGGACAATTCCGAAAAACTCAGATTTTCGATTACTTCTCATCGCAACAGATTGCCCAACAGCAGCAACAGCAACAGCATCAACGACCACAGCTACACCATGATATGCAGACATCTCGTATTCCTGAAGTTTATCAAAACATTGCTAGTACCGTTGCGGCAGCAGTTCCAGCGCCAATCAATGTCACATTGCCATCCCCATCTACCCCAATTACTTACACACCAAATGCATATAGTGCAACCCAATCATCTGATATTGCCCAAAACTGTCAAATCGTTGATGAAATTGTTGAAAATCGTGCAAAAGAACTACCCGATTGGCATGATGATAACACTGAATATCAATATTTCATATCCTCATTGTCGCCACCACCACAAACCGATGAAGATTGGGCACCAACGTCCCCATCAAATTCATCATCATCGCTTTCGTCGGCTTCCTCCGTGATCGGAGACTCATCGTCGTCCAGCGATGGTGGTGGTAAAATGCAATCGAGCAGCAGTCTCGCTAAGAAACGTACACGTCCTTATGGTCGTGGACTAGAGGATCGTAAAAACCGTAAGAAAGAACAAAATAAAAATGCGGCCACTCGTTACCGTCAAAAAAAGAAGCAAGAAATGGAAACAGTTGTTAGTGAAGAGCAAGCACTCTCCAATCACCACAAGGAACTGTCTACTACCCTTGCAGAGCGCAAGCGCGAGGCTAAATACCTGAAAAAACTGATTCGTGAATTCTACCAGAACAAGAAATTGTAAACAGCATCCAAACAGGCCGAGAATTTTATTTTTTAAACTCTACATTCATTCAAAATTAAAATACAATACATTTTAAATATAACGTTAAATTTACTAAATCTAAATATACTTTTAAATATAAAATATAATTTAGTTATTATACACCAAGTATATCACTTTTAAATGTTTTTCTATTATATAAGCTCTTTGTTGTGCATTTGCAAAATTGTTTTCTCTTCTGTTTTTCATTATTTCTTTTTTTTTCTCAGTCTTATCTCGTAACACTTAATTGTAAGTAAAATTTCGTTTGTGAAGTTTATCTTTGTTTTAGCCAAATTTGAATTATTATTTTTCAATTTAACATTTTTTATTTTATTTTATTTTTATACTCCAAAAAAAAAAAACAAGAAAAAAAATTATCACCATGCATACAAGTGCTCAAACATAGGTGTTTTCAGATTGGTTAGCTTATTATCGACTAAATTGTGGAGCTTATAAGGAATTATCCTGTAACTCTAAAGATGTTAGGCCTTTCAGTTGGATCTTATTGTTAACCGATCTAATTTTTCTGCACAGGCCAGATGTATTTATACAAAATAAAAATTAATAGAAACCCTTTTTTTAGAAGCAGCATAAGATGCACCCTGTGTTTATGTACCATTTGTTTGAGCACAAAAAAAGTATATTTATCTTTACAAGAGAAATATATATAAATATATAAAAAAGGGTTACATAAATAATTTGTTGGTGTTTTTCATTTACTATTTACACGTATTTATAGCTGCTATGTAGTGTTACAGTTAAAAAAAAACAGTTGAGTTCTAGGAAATGTCCTCGAATGAGGAAATTCAGTCGAACAAGTCCAAAGAATTGCATGCTTTTTAATTTTTTTTTTCAGAAAACTCGTCGAAATAATGAATCTCAATGGCATTTTGGACCTTTTTTTCAGTGTAAGAATCCATCACTGTTAAGGGTTGTTCATTGGATACCCCTCTAAACTCATTCATATCATTTTATGACAGATGTCATAAAATAATGTTACAATCGTCTATTTTTTTTTGTAACCAAATTTCGAGTTCAGTTTATGTTACGTGCACTATCTCCTTAATAATAGTCCTGTTAAGCGAACAATTGCGAGTTCAGTTAAAAAATTAAAATCGAGTCGGTAAGTCAATACCGCAATCGATCGATTCGGCGCCGGTCTCGAGCGAGGCATTGGTGAGTTCATAAACGTCAGCATTTCTAGCTTAGTACGTACAATCGCAGATCTTTTCTTGAGTGTTTTTGAACGCATCCACTTTGTTTTGCGTTCAAAAACGTCATGTCAGTGCAAAAAAAGGTAAGTGACGTTTAGGAACACAAAAGTAATACGGTTTGTCGTAGTTTGTAGTTCTGCAGAAAATCTGCATTATTGAACGCAACTAATGCAATTCTTTGGCCCTTTTCGAAAACGTCATTTGATCGTCATTTCGATTGTCAATTTGACCGTCATTGCAGCACATAAGGGTTGCCAACGTCAAACTGCAAAGGTATTTTGCTACCAATGATTGCATGATGTTTTTTTTTGCAATTGCATTTGATGTTTTCGAACAAAGCAGATGGATGCCGTTTTCGAAAACGTCATCTGCATCAAATTGCTTTTGCAAAATGTTCTTAAACGCAAGCTGCGAAAGTCATTTGTTCGAAAACAACATCATAAATCACACTACATTTGCAGCATGTTCGATAATGCAAAAAAGCAGCCACAAATCTGCGCTGTGCATTAAAAAAATTGGAAAAAAAATGAGTGAATCCGAATATTCAGGGGAATCTCAGTCTCATGAACAGTAAGTACATAAAATCGGCTAATTTATTTGTTTTAACTAAATATTATGCTTATTAGATGCTCTGTTCGAAAACGTCAAATGCTCTTGCAAGAAAAAATTCATGTAGATGATACAGATCAACGATACCAAATGACGTTGCAGTTTGATGTTTGCAACCCTTAAGTATTGCAAATGACGTTTTCGAAAACGGCCGGAGTCCTTAAGAATATTTATTGCGAAAATTGTGAGAGTACAAGTAATAATAATAATTTAATTTACGTAGACGGAACGCACTAAAGAAAAAAAATGTTTTATTGAAACTCCAAAAGTTCGGAATTATCTGAATACAATTAAACATAATTTCTACAGGCACTTTAGGATGTCCAAAAGCATTTTTTCTGTAAGTTATCTGTGATTCCTCCAACTTATAATATGACGAAATATTCCCAATTGGATGCTCCTCATCCGAACAAAAGGGAAGCTACTGTCCTGTAACAATATTTCCTGTCCAACACCACACCACGCGGATGTTTTTAATCCTCCGGTACCAATCTCACAGAGAGAAGTAGTTTGACCCTACTCCGGGTCCAGGGCTTCATAATCTCCTCCTGGATTTGGTTCGGGATCCTACGGTTTAATGTATAAGATTCACAAATTATTATTTAGAATAAACCGAAAAACTTACCGTTCAGGTGACCGAGAACAAGACGAAGAAAACTCGTATGACGAATCGCTATCCCTTTTTTTCAGAAACCAAATTCTTCCTTACTGCCGAAAATTTGATTTACCCATCTGACATTGCGCAGAGCAGATTTCTGGCTGCCTTTCTGCAGTGCAAATGACACGCAAATGACGTTTTCGAATATATTACTAAACTCTGACTCTGAAGATGTTTTCGAACAAATGACTTGCAACTTGCGTTTACGAGCAAACTGCAAATGCAGATGCCGTTTTCGAAAAGGGCCTTTTTTAGTATGACGTTTTTGAAAACACTCCACCTTTCGAATGTCCCTGTGGTGTATTTTACTAAAAGACTTTGCTAAACGTACGTAAGTGTAAGAACGTATTGACCCAGGAGCTAAGGTTAAATGACCATCGTGTACGTACTACGTACAACAACCGCTAATTGGGGGCTCTTTTTAAAGATGAAAGGATATCCGGATCTTAACCGAAAAATCATCCTCAGTGGCCTGTCATTGGTTAAATGACAATAAGTGTCAATAAGTGAAGTGTTCCAACAGCAGCCATTGTATGATATGCGAAAAAATTGATTGGTGTCGTTTTCATGCCAGAATTGTCCATAAGCCTTACTTCTTCAGTCAATATAGACCGCTTTCGCTCCATGTTTACTAATTTTCTTTTATATACAAATTGGAACCGGAAAGCTTGAAGGATATGTGATGTCAACACAATGGTGCGACTTTCCACCCAGCAAGTGCCACAACCGACTTATTGAAGACAAAGTGATCGTCCAGAAACAGCTCCGTCAATTTACAGGCCTACCTTCTTTTTTATTGGGGTACATTAAGATTCTGGTCTATGACAACGAGCCAGAAATTGAAGACGACTTGGAGGCAAATATTCGAGGCGAAACGGAATTTCTTCCGATTTTTACGAATTTTGTATCATGGTATCTGTTCCGATGATCTAATCGGACAAACCTACGATGTATCACTGCAAAGTGTCAAAATAACAGCAACGCGTCTCAAAATTCACGCGACGCATTCCGATGCATGACATGATTAACTTTCCGATTGTCTCTGACGTCAAAACAAATGTGGCAAAAGTTCCGCAAGCACGGGTACTCAGGAGAATCTTTGCGTAGACGAAAATTTTTTGTTGAAGCTGTAAGTAAAAATTATAGAAGAATCATCTACGAGTACTTTCACAAAATGAAATAATTTGTCTTACGTTGCATCTGCAAGTTCCAAAATATTTGATACATTTTCCAAAAACTTCTTTTTTCTTTGCTTAATGTTCTCTGTTCATATCTTTCTGATTCTTTAACTATTATGTTTTATTTTCACAAATTGAATGTCATATACATGCGTCGTTACGTGTCTATATTTCGTTTACGATTCGGATACCATAAAGCAAATAAATCCTCCGATCGGAACTATTCTCCGATCGGTTACGATGATAGACCAGAAAATGAAATAAAAAAATCATAGATACCTTCAACACATGTCTTTTTATTGTATATAAAAATGCAAACTGGGGTGCATCTAATGAAAAAACCCTGTTTTTATAGCAATTGGCAGAAGCTCTCTATAATGTAGGTAAATTATGGTAAGCTGCTTTTGTCGAACAAAGAGAAAACAATTGCTTGACTTAAAAAAACAAAATTATTTATCCAAAAAGCTCCAAACATATTTTTTATTGGCAAAGTGCACATATCCAACATGTTGACGCCATTTTCGTCTTTGAAGCCCTGGTATTCGTATCTATATGCGACTAGGATTTTTCGGATCGTTGTCATCTTATACGTATCAATTCCGGTGTCCTCGTCCGAATAAAATTTTAGTGGATGTCAATGTAAGAAAACCACATTCATAATTATCCCGATGATATATGTTCTTGTAGTCACATACTGTAGTGCGATATGATCGTCAAAGCAGCTTTGAGGTGTAAAGGGCAAAAGCAACAATGATACAGTTAAGAATTCAAGAATCATTTTTGTGCCTGAGATCACGTTTACTCAGTGTAGCCAACTTAGGGGTTTTCCCCCTAAATTTAGGGTGAAAAAAAGTGTTTAGGTGTTTTTTTAGGGGGTAAAATAGTTTAGGGGTTTTTTTTAGGGGTATAATAATTTCTTTAAATTGAACACCAACATATTTGCTTAATGTGTACCTCGCCTAAATTTAATGATAGTTACAACATCTGGTGGTTCAAAATGAGTGGTGTCAACTACAATAGAAAACGTGGAGCAGTTTTTTCAAATACAGACGAATTTTATGCTGATGTTAGCAAGTCCGCTTTCATACGTCGCATGTTTCGAAAGATTCTAGTGAGTGCAAAAGGGAGGGATAATGAAATAAAAAATACCCAATTAACCAAATTCCCACTGCCTGTGGGTAGCATCTTCATTGCAAGTTTTTGACATTTCTTTTTCTCCTTCTTCTTTCTTTTTCGCATTTGCTTCATTATTTCTTTGGCTGTTGTTACGAGCACAACATTTCAGTATGGTGGATGAACTGAAATGGACCAAAGAATTAACAAGCGGGCTCATTTTCAATTATGAAATACTGAGCGCCAAAGATGAAATGAAAGAGAACTGTCAAATAACATGCAAAATCAAAGAAGGGGAAAGTCTTCATGTAGAGTTGCTCGCATCACTGAATGACAATTCAAAAGAAAATAACCAGAACTTGCGCTAAACACACTTGCGACGTATGAAAGCGGACCAATAGTCTTGCTTTGTTTGCCTTTTGCAAATGCAAGTGTTGAGCGCGCGTTTTCCATTTACGGAATAATAAAAAATAAATTGAGAAAATAATATTTAAATTCTTTTAAAACTACCTATGTGTAATAAATCATAGTTTATTTAAGGTTTTATGAAGGTATTTTAATTTATTTAAAATTACAGAATCTACACTTAAAAAAACTACAAATTTTATAAATGCCAGTTTAGGGGGTTTTGCCTTAAATTTAGGGGGTTTTTACATCACTTTTGGGGGGAAAAAATTTCAAATGTTGGCGACACTCGGTTTACTTAGTTCGAATAAAGTATTATCTTTGTGTACTCGTGTAGTAGAGGAAGGGCAGCTGTGTTATTATATAAAAGGATTGAATAAATAATTTTTAGAAATAGTAAAACGTTGTTTTTGTTCATGGGCGGTTCGAGTGTCGGCAGTTCAAATGATTAATTCTAAGAGTCAATAATGTTTTTTTTATTAAGTTGGATCACTCTGAGTATAAAGATTTACTGTAAGAAGCACCAAATTTTCGTATAGCCCCGCACAGAAACACCTATAAATACACATTTTTGCCGGATGTTTCACCGTTCTTTGGACTACAGTTTTATATTAAAAGGTTAGTTAGGTTAGCAAAGGTTTGACTGCAACAGTTTTGTATTCAAACTCTTTCCTTGATCATTTTGCGAATAATGAAGATCGAAACCGCCTAATCTTTTTCTGATACATTTGCTTTGTTTTTAAAGGCTACTGAAATGGTATACGTTTCTCCCCACTCAGTCAAATTATCAACGTTTCCATGTTCGTTAAATCACTGAAATATCATACTTTGCTGCAGCTGGAAACTGATAATTTTGATCACCGTGCATAAGAAACGCAGTATAGCAGTAGTAATTGATGAAAATAGTTAAATTCAAAATATTGAGGGCAAATAATTATGAATCTTAGGGATGAGTTTATGGCAAAAAAAGTCTTTTGGAAAACCAAGACTCCAAGAGGAAAATTTGCGATATTTCTGGCAGCTTCTTCACCTTTAACGGTTCGTCGTATCGCAGCTAAAGCAGAAGATTAAACCAACATAAAAATCGTACGAAAATCATCAAAGACGAAAACTGTTTCGGAAGCCCCCAATAACTGAATCTTACAAAAGTGTCCTTCAAAGTTTGCTCGCAGGCATTGCCATTGGAAGAAAAAGTAGAGAAAAAACAAATTCACAGATAAAAAAAAAGTTCACTGTTTTGTGTGGTCTTCATGCTAGCGGCATCTCATTTACTTAGGTGGCGCTACAGTTTGGGGTGAACATGGGTCTCAACTAACAGGCCTATCCAGTTAGTCCAATCCTTAGCTAACTGTCTTGAGTTGTACGCTCTAAATCGGTTGAGGTCCCGGTCTACTTCTAACACCTAAAGTGAGGTTTTTCTCTATTGCCATGTCTCTCTGGTTTAGTTTCGAAAACTCTCCGGGCCGGAGCATTGGTGTTGATTCGCTCTACATGTCTTATCTAAATATTTCAGGTGACTGATGCGCAGTTTTCTGACTAGATGGATGTAGCCGCCGTACAACTCGTGCAGTTCGTTGTTGTATGTTCTCCTCCAAAGCCGGTCAACTCAAACGGAACCCAATATTTTACGAAGGATTTTTGCCTCGACTGAGGATATCTCTATCCATGCTCCTGCGCCATAAAGTATTTGGTTTTATTTTTGCGAATTTTGTCTTATTTTTACATTGAGGATTACTTATATTTTTTTGATTTTAAAAGTCTAACCAACGGCCACGCCCAACTATCGCGAAAAGAAAAAAACGAAGTAAAAGAAAGGTAGAATGCTACGTGCCGAGAAATAACAGTTATATTGAAATACTGTACAGGGATGTTGTGCGGCAGAACATAATTTTTAACGTTTAAGGGTACCACCACAAGAATGATAGTTGTTCGGGATAGGACATTACTACTCAACTGCCTTCTAAGCTTTTTTTAGTTCTGCTGAAGTGTTGTTGACGGAATTTATAGCTGAGCCAAGGTAGACAAAGTGCGCTTCACTACCTCGAAATAATAGCTGTCGACTGTGTCGTTTTCTCCTTCTTGTTGACACCATATATTTGGTTTTGCCCTCATTTAACGCTAAACCAATTTTGGCAGCTTCCGTTTCAATACTAACGAATGTAACTGTGACAGCCCGCTGAGTTCTGCCAATCATGTCAATTTCATCAGTGTAGGCTGGTAGTTGCACAGGCTTTTGAAAGATTTTGCCTTCAGTTTTAGCTTGTGATTTTAAGTATGATGTTAAAGAAGTCACAGCTGTCTGCATCATCTTTGCTTATTCTTTCAAAAATAAGAGCGGAGCTCCCTTTACATTCAATGGCCAACGTTACCTGACAGAGATCAGTAATTATTTCTTAGAAAATATGAAAGATATTAATTCAAACGGTGTGTGGTTCCGCATAAAACCATTGACTTATTGAGGACTTGAAATCGTGGGATTTGACGCCACTCCATTACTTATTGAGGGGCTATGTAAGACAATATTCTCTGTATTATTGGAAAGTTTGTATATGTATATTTCTTGATCGCTATATAATTAAAAAAAAACTTAGAACATGCTTACGCATGTTTTGGCGTATTCACACCCACTTGTATAGGAAACAAATCCCAAATTGAAATGCCACATACTCGTACTTAAGTAGATAATTAAGTTAGTAAAAATCAGTTAACAAAAAAAATGCTTAAAAGATATAGTAGTTGCAAAAATGCCAGGTTTGCATTACTCTTATTGATTCTCTTTAGGGTAAAATTATTCACGTACATAAAACACAATAACCTGTTATAACCATTAATTACCAACCTGTACCATTAGATTTCATATGCCATAACAATTTTATTCGACTCAGTAAAATCCTCCAAACAAACCTGGCAATTCATTGTCATATTATAATCATGGACCAACTTTTCCTCAACATCGGGATGCAAGCATACTCGTACACGTATGAAACTTTAAAGGTAAACAAATTAATTGACGATTATAAAGTTTAATCGTTTAAAAATTAATAGTACTTGTATGTATAGTTATTAATCGATATTTGTTTCACAAGCATACACCGTGAGATTAAACCTATCGGAAGTGACACACCCCTAAGCATGTCGTAAGCTGACATTATTCCTTCATTTTTAATTCCATAATAGAGATGCAAATTCAACAATATTGCGAAAGTGATTAAAAACAATGAGCTGCCAATATTATACCTACGTAGATGGTCGAATAACATACTCGTAGAGATGAGGACGGGGTGTGAGCCTATTTTCTCCTTAATGAATTTGCCCTCTCAGCTGGATACCGTACCTTTAAACGGATTTACACATTTTATTTCTAATCTATCTATGCGCGATAACTTTAAATATAAGCAAACGCTTTTAATTGGAATTAGTTTTATTAAACCTTAAAATTAAATCGATAGAAATCCCAATAAATAAACGTAAAGATAAATCGTAGAATTGTAAATAACCTCGATGATAGGGTACCTACCCATATTAACTTACTCGTAATTATTAAATCTCTTAATTTTATAATAAGAGAAATATCTCAATATTAAAAAGACAGAGTTGGCCATAGTTAAGACCCTTGGGGTGTTCCTACAATCAAAGGATTTTACTGAATAATACAACAAATTGGTGGGAAGAGATGGGAGGCAAGTTGCTTGCAAGGCTTCGTACAAGTAACAGTAGATAATAAATGCTAAAGGAAATGATGTCTCCATAGACGAATACCTATCAATTCATACTACATAATATTAGGTCATACTGAATCACTTCGTCATGGGGCCTCCTATATCTAGGTTTCTTCGCAAACTATGAAGTCTGAAGAATGCGGATAGCGAGTCTGCGAAACTATAGCAGGATAAGTGTTGGTTTGCTCGTAGTCTAGGTAGAAGCATCCGGAAAACTTCGGAAAGTTCCGAAAATGTTGAAGATCTTCTGCATACCTTTTAACAGGTACTTCACTTTACCTTATTTAACTCGACATGAAGATGGCGCATCATACTCGTAGGTAGATAGGTAGGTAAGAGTGGGTGTTGGAAATACCGACCCGCTTAGGCATATTGGCCCATTGTGATGCCACGTGGATCTATGATTCTCTTACTAACGGAACCAGTTTGAGCTTATGATTAAGCGTAGGAGACTGTTTACGTCTATATTTTTTAGACCGTTTAGGTCGTTGCAGAAGAAATCTCCTAAGTGAAGTTTTCTTCTCTGGGAGATAGCTGGACATGTATAAAATAGGTGGAAGATTATCTCTCGTTTGTAAAAGTGCTAAGCCTTCTTGCGTGCTTGTCTATAAGGCAGTGTCCAGTGATGAGAACATGATGGCGCTGAGATATTTCCTATTTAAAAGAATTAGATTTTTAGAACGATTCAGATCCAGCTTTGACTAAATCTCTTTGGTCGCTATACATGATTGCCCAACAGCCCCCCTAAGGTCCGTTCTTTTATTGGCATCCAGCTTTAATGTTAGTTTGTACGTAGCAATTGGTATACTTATACTGTCCATTTCCGGTAGAATAGGTAGAGTGGTTCCAATTTTTGCGAGTTCATCGGCTCTGCAGTTCCCTGGAATGTCTCTGTGGCCCGGCATCCAGCAAAGGCGAAGGTTGAACTGTTCTGCCATCTCCATGAGAGATGATCGGCATTCAAGGGCAGTTTTAGAATTTAATGAGACTGAGCCCAGGGACTTAATAGCGGCCTGACTATCCGAAAAGATACGTATATCCTTTGGAGATATCATGTTTTTCTTCAGCCAAGACAGAGCTTCTTTAATCGCCAAAATTTCCGCCTGGAACATGCTACAGTGATTTGGAAGGACGGAAAGAGAGGTTTAGACTTAGCTTATTTGAGAAAACACAGCCACCAACCCCGCTATCGGTTTCAGATCCATCTGTGTAGAAATGGATTGACTTGTCCTCCATGAAAGCATCTTCCTCCCAGAAGGATCTAGGGGGTTACTTACATGGAAGTCTTTGTCAAACCAAAGTTCAGGTATGGTGTAGTCGATGTTCTCTGTGAGGATTCCTAAGGTGTTAAGAATATTGGCGTGGCCGAATGAATTATTTGTCCACTGTTTAGTCGCTTTAAGGCGAATAGCTGTAGTCGCAGCTACTTGTCTGCTGAAGATATCGAGGAGTGTCAAATGAAACAGAATGTCTAATGCCGCAGAGGGGGTAGACCGCAAGGCTCCGTTTATGCATAGACATGCTATTCTTTGGATTCTGCTTAGTTTAATGCAGTTGGCTGCATATTCTAAGACCGTCCACCAGACGTAAGTAAGTATCGGTTTTATGACCGAGATGTGTATTACAAGGGTTATACAAGGTTGAAGGCTCCATTTATTCTTTCTTGAATGTTAGGTTTCCAGTTTAGTTTGTTGTCAAAAATGAGACCCAAATATTTTGCTTTGTCGGAAAATACTAAACTGGTACCGTTGATTGAAGGAGGGTCTATAATTGGAATTTTGAGGATATTGAGGGGTTAAAAACCCAGAGTAGTGTGGGGCTCCAGCCGCACTAAAAATACCTCCTCAATCGTGACCAATTAAAGAAAGATCGACAAATAGTAGTGTAGTGAGAAATTCTGTCCTATCGTTTTATATCTTTTTGTTGACTACAACTAAGCTACCTTAACAAGTAGTTAACGCTTCTGTAGTGATAATCGCGTTAGGTAGGTAGCCTTCCTGCGAAGGAACCTACTAATACCGCCACTGCGTGCGGTTTTACCTTACGGCGCTAGGTCGAACGGTCTTGTTCTTTGTCGACTACATGGTTTGTCTCGTCCAGAGTTCGGATAATTTCATGGTTACAATGATGATGAAGACGAGCACTAAGTTTGCGAGCAGAGATTGTTGCTTCGTCACTCGTCACTGTAGTAATGCCTAGATGTCAGTGAATATCATAATTTCTTGCATAACATAGAGCATTCACTATTGCTCTTAGCATTTTGTTTTGAGCTGTTTGTAATAAAGCGATTTTGCTTGGTTTGGTACATCCTCAAAGTAATATACCGTACGTCCAAGCAGTTTGTTATAAATATAAGCATAGTTTCGAAAATCTTTCGATAAGCCAATACATTTCTCTGAGCCTGATTTCATACTCTTTGCGCTTCTTTTTAACCTGTGACTTCCTCTTAAGTTTCGCGTCTAGAGTCATTCCTAGATACCTTGTTTTGTTTGCATACGGTATATGTACCGAGTTTACGAACAGAGGTAAGTTGTTTACCTTTCTGTACGTACAATTTACATGCGTTGACTTGTTCTCGTTAAAAAACAATTCGCGAGGTCTTCGTCCACTCGCATATTTTGTCCAAAGCTCGTTGGAGTTTTCCCGTAGATGATGCAACTGTTGTATCTGTAGCGGGGATAGCCGTATAGTCCGCGAACCTGGTGGTGGTATGAGGAATCTCTCTTGTAAATATAAAGGAAGAACACGACCGAACCGAGAACGCTTCCTTACGGTACATCTGCATGAATTTCTTTGAATTCCGAGTATTCAGTCCCGTATTTAACACGAAAGATTTCCCGAGGTAAGATTTCAATGTTCAATATATTCTTTCCGGCATGATTTGTCGTAGCTTTATACTTTAGGCCTTCGACTCATACCTTGTCACTTGCGATATGTTGAGAAAAGCGCTTGAACATATTTTTTTTCTTGTAGGGCGTTTTCAATTTCATTTCATGATGATTAGGGATCGGGCGTCTTTCTGCAATGATTGTACAATAGTTGCGGTTTGAAGAGTATATAGTACTGGTACTCAAAGTCCAGATTGTAGTGGCTTTAGCTGCAGGGCGTCCCGAGTTAACATCAACGCATTAGGCGTCAAAAATTTGATTTGAGGAAATTTGATCAGATGAGAGTATCCTCGGTGTGTGGAATCTCGGTACCGCTTACCTGATTCACAAAAAAGAAAAGCCTCAAACTATCCCAATTATATGTTAGAGGCTTCAGTCTTCGTTATCCCTCCCTGTCTGCTGGAGCGGTAGTTTCCGTTTGCTCTACATGTCCTAACCATCGCAGGAGATTGATGTGTTCTTTTTTGATTAGATCGATACCGTTTCACAGCTCGCATAGTTATATCTCTTCTACGCCAAGGAGCGGGACTGTAATGATAAGGGTCTTAAACTGAGTCTTCTTAGTGTTTTATGACAAGACCTTACTACATATTTGCCTTCTCATAACAAAAAAACAGCGAGTGCCACACTTAGCTTGATTTCTGATAGCGTTACCTGAGTTAATAGTGGAATCGAGGTAGGCCTTAACTACAATAAGTCAAAGTAGGTGTCTATTGTGCAGTTATGTCCTATTCGTTGACAATATGCACTTTATCTGGTTGATAGGGATATATACAATTGATCAATGTCATTTCGGATACTTTCGGAAAATGTTGGCTCAGTTGTTTCCTCGATCGCTTGCTTCTTATGGTCTTTTTGGCCGATATCGTCTTTCTATGTATTGTAGAACCGTTTCATAGATGAACAGTGTTGCTACATATGTTTGCCTGTACTCTTCATCAAAACAGAAATTTCGGAATGGAGGTCGTTAAAATCTTAGCACATTAGTTGCGGCATTTCTGAATGCAGCATTTGGGCGTAAGTGTGATTGAGCTTCAGCACTTGATGCAAGTTGCAGGAGGCTTGCCGAGAGTGAGCGATATGTGCCGGAAATAATTCTGGCCGTTTGTTGCTACTGCAACTGTTCTATGTTGAATCTTCTCATAGGAGAGATTCGAGATTCTTGAGTGTTTCATAACGGTGGGAGAGTCTTCTTAGAGGATAGAATTCCACTGAGGATATGACCCCAAGGGTTTATCAATCACCATCTCATTTGGAGAATCCTGACAGGTATCGAAAAATCTTTGTTGACCTCAGCTCTAATTATTTCATTTTTCTGACAACTGACATGCTGGTTGTTGATTCAACAGTTTTTTCCCCTATTGGAACAGAGCACTTAGACAAAGAATTAGTCCATTGCACTCCTTGCAAGTTTCTTTTAATAAAATTTCTCTATCTTTTGAAAAATATGAATAAGGTCTTCACAAAGCTTGTGCTCCTCAGTATAGTCATCACTTTCACAGCAAGCATCGCAGGATGTTGTATCAGTTATGCCCAGTAGTGCTTAGCAAAAGTGTAATGCCCCGTCAAGATGCCAGTAAGCAGTCTGCCGTTTTACTTATTGAGGCACATCAGGGAAGGAACTGACCTCCTAGAGACGTTTGGTCAGCCGTCAACCTGAAGAGTCATACCATTTGCAGTTATGCTCCTATGAAACGCAACTGTCAACGGAAGCCCTTACCTAGGGCTCACGTAGACCTATCGTAGGTTCGGGCCCTGAAAATCTGCCCTCGGGTATTCTCCTTATTACCTGGGACTCAGAGAAGACTCAGTGAATTCAGCCTCCCAACTGCGTTCAGTAAAGTCTTGCATTCTCGAAGTAGCTTGGGAGTTGAAAGAGGGTTCAGCGGGGTTCTATGCGCAGCTTGGCTGTCTCTACAGATGCAAATATTTTGCCCCTCCAGCGATTCTTCACAATATAGTTCGTTTCCATCTCCGCTTGGAAGATAGACGCAAGTTATATGTTATACTCCAGAAAGACACCAGCGACACATGCTAAATCAATTTCGGAGCGATCCTAACTACATTCCCTTGCTAGCTCAGATTCTGACCAAAGCCAGTCCTGGGCACATATTTTTTCCGCAGCAGGAGTTCTGGTGTCATTGCATCAGACGTCATGCTCATAAGGGCAAAGTCAAAAATAGTCGGCGAATAAGGTCATCAAAGCTACAGTGCTACTAAAGACCGCTTCTCTTTTAAAGGAAGGTGGCTTTGAGAGTGCAGTCTATGATATGAATATCAATAGAGGAAGTTTCATTATGGAGCCTAAACAAACCGTTCTCCGGTAAAAAAACAGCAACGACATATTTTCGTAAGAGCTTGTTTCACAAGACAATCGACGAATTGGGCTTATCATAGCCATGTAGATCTAAATCCTCTTTTCGGTGACAGGTCCCATGTCTTCCCGACAGCTCGGTTGCACTGCTAAAAAGCCGACAATGCATAAGAGAAGTTTGTTATCCAGGGTGACACCCACATACTTGGCTGCTTTGGACAATTGGATGAGTCAGACCAGCCAGCTTC
This sequence comes from Volucella bombylans, assembly GCA_949129095.1. Lineage (NCBI taxonomy): Eukaryota > Metazoa > Arthropoda > Insecta > Diptera > Syrphidae > Volucella > Volucella bombylans. Next base: position 102,240,994 of record OX422144.1, on the reverse strand, counting down.
CCAAACTCATAAAAAGAACAACTTCTGTTTTGAAAGGATTGACTGAAAACCCAGTCCTAGTGCACCAATCGTCAATCACGTTTAGGGCTGCCTGAGGTTTAGAGACGTCAGAATTATTGAGAGCACTGAAAAATGATTCGACCAACTTAAACCATAGTAGTGGAGACAGTATGCCGCACATATCATCCACAATCAGTGTCCTATTCAACAGCATTGCTTTCATCCAAAAAACACTCTCAATGTCGATGAAAAGGCCCATCCTTCTTGTCGAGTTTGCCTTCAACTTTCCCCACCAGATTTTGCAGCATACTCTCACAGGATTTTCCGCGTTGGTAAGCATGTTGCATCATAGACTGAGGATACATTCGCAAAGCAGATTTTCGCTCATGCAGCTCGACTATTTTTTCCATGCTCTTCCGCAACAGCATGTTTGATGGCTTTGTCCATCATAATAATCGATGAGATATACCAGCTAAGGCGTTTGGATGTGTAGTCATAGTTACAGCACCGGACATCGCCCTGACCGTGCAACACCCAATCACCAACTACATCAACATCAACCTTAACAAGAACTGTCTGAAATGCCTGGAGGATGTAGAGTAGTCACTGCTCGTAAAGTCTTTTAATCCAACCTGTAAAGTAGCGTGCATAGTTAAAAGGATTCTTAAACAATTAGACGTGCGATAACCTAAGGGGCGAGCGGGCTGAGGGATCCGCTTGGTTATCGTCCTGATACCGATTTCATCAAACCTTAACATTCAATTACAGATTCATAATACGTTCGGCTTGAGTTCACTATTTAATAGCTTGTCAGCACGCGAAGCGAGAGGGCATTCATGCAATTTTCCCCTAGTGAGGAACAGCAAATGTATGAATAGATACAAACAAGAGTTTTCAATATTTTTTTTCCAACTTAAAATTTATTTCTTCTCGCCACGGCTATAATTAAATCAGTAGAAAACACATAGACTTTTTGGTTATTTACGGACGACACTATAATTAAAATCTGCACAAGAGGAAAACTGTAATTAAAATTAGGACTTATAGCTTATATTTATTTTTTAATTTTTTTTACTTGCTTGCAAATGAATAGGTATTTTATGCGTTTCATTTATATTGTAGATTTTCCTACCTACTGCCCATCAAATTACATATCTCCCCGGCGCGGCGAACATAAATAAAGCAAGGAGTAATTTCGTTTTATGATAAAAAGTTGCATAGTAATTTTCTTAGCGCCACTTCTTAGTGTTTGTGACATAGATTATTCCACGCATTCCTGCCTGCATATTCTAGAATGAAACTTTTCCAATCATTCGACAGCCTTAAGATATCCATTTGGAAAATTTGAATTTATAATGTAATAAAAAAGTTGTAATGTCAATGCGATTCCACTTCACTGGCGAATCAAAAGGTGAAAATTTTGTCCCGATTTACATAATCCTGAGTTCAAAAGTAGCGTGTCATCATAGGTAGAGAGCTGTAAATACTCGTGCACTTACAACGAGTTGATGTGATGTTCAATAAGTGGCAATTGGGTTGAGAATAATAAGCCATGGAACAACTTAAGGGTGTTTGATTTCAGCTGTTGGGAGGTTGATTCCCAATTCTGCCTAGCAAGCTAGGCCTTGATCTGACCCCAAAAGATAATCAGCTATTGTTACCTTTCTCTTGTAAACGGTTTCTTGTATTTAGGAAATTTTCATATAAAGAGTGAAAGTTAGTAATTATTAAGATGAAGATGTTAGCTCCAGCATGCCTATCTTGAGAGATTTCGGAGGTTGTTTTTTATATAGTCCGATGTTGCGCTTTACTCCATCAAGAATAAAAATGGATTTTCATGCCCGAATCTTGACATAAGTTCAGCAAGAAAAAATTGGAATGCATTTATGCTAGGTATTAATGGTTTTCTGCAAGATCTAGACATAATTATATTGACTGAAATAAATACATGTAAAGAAGAAAACAGAGTAGCGAATACTCGAACAGAAAACCAGGACGACGTGGAGGCATTGCGGTCTTTTTAAAAGATAACTTTATATCTCGATTCGAGGATAGATTCAGTGGATTTCAGCCAAAAAATGATTTTTTATGAGAGTCTGGTTTTGAATATTAGGCGAGATGAATTTGCCGCCACAATCATCGGTGTCTACAGACAGTCTACAGGATTCATTCAAGAATTCGCATCTTAAATTGACTTAGTGGAAAGGAAAAAGAAGCTCGTTGTCCTAGGTGATATGAACCTCAATGTCAAGCCTTATGCAAAAATTATTTGTTAATGATTGTCAATGATTTGCAACGTCATACAATCCGACACCCGGACGGATCTAGTGCGAAACACTAGTACATTGGTCACGATCACAGCTTAGTACAACATATTCGATCATTGTGCTATACTCGTATACTGCAGGCTTTGCGTACAAATTATCACAGAAAGGAGAAACAAAACGATGCAAAAATATATTAACAGTCGCAAAGTGACACAAGGAGTGACAAATATGAACTGTGATGCATTAGAGCAATATAACGAAGTCTACGAGCAATTTAAAAATAGGTACACGGATATGAGAGAAGCGGCAAAACCAACAAGGGAAGGAAAAAGAAAAAAACACAGGGTGTGAATGGATGACATGAGAACTAAAGCAGACTTGTAAAGAGAGCGACAGATTATATAGAAGATACAAAAAGAACATGAAAAGGATTACAAAACCTTTCGAAATATCTTAAACAAAAGGATCAATGCGACAAAATCTGGATATTACAAGGAGAAACTTCGAACTGCAAAAGCAAATCCAAAGGAAACATGGAAGCTTGTTAATCAGATATTGAGGAGAATACCCCTCAACTATGATGACGTCTTATCCAAAAACTTTGTAAGCGAATCTAATATACAAGGTCTTGCAAATGAATTTGCAACTCATCTATCACTGGAGATTAGCAATATAATGCACGATTGTAGTCAGCAAACTTTCATAGGATCAACCTCTAGCACTACGAGTTCGATGTATCTAGAGGAAGTGACCGTGAGAGAAGTGCAAAATATTCTCTGTACACTAAGTGACAAAAAATCACCAGGAATAGATGGTATACGACCAAAAGACCTCCAACAATACGCAGAATTTCTATCAAAGTCCTTATAGTGCAGCCAATATACGTACAAAAGTGCTAAAAAAAAAGACATATTGAACTATAGACCCATTTCTATTTTGTCAGTAGTAGATAAAGTGCTTGACGGGGTACTCTCAGATAGGCTTTACCAATATCTAGAAAAATACAACATTTTAGAAAAAAAAAAAAACAGTATGGGTTTAGGAAAAACAGTGCCGGGCCACAGAGACATTCCAGGGAACTGCAGAGCCGATGAACTCGCCAAAATTGGAACCACTCTACCTATTCTACCGGACAAAGGTACGAGTAGTATAGGTATACCAATCGCTACGTGCAAACTAACACTAAAGCTAGATGCCAATAAAAGAACGGACCTTAGGTGGACAAACATGTCTAGCGACCAAACAGATCTGGCCAAGGCTGGATCTGAGTCGATCTAAGTGTCTGATCCTTTTAGATATTAAACATCTCAGCGCCATAATAGCTGTCATTACCGGACACTGCCTCATAGGCAAGCACGCAAGAAGGCTTGGCGCTTTTACTAACGATTTCTGTAGAAGCTGCATGGACGAGGAAGAGGAGGAGACAATCCCCCACCTACTCTGCACATGCCCAGCTCTCTCTCAGAGAAGGAAGCTTCATCTAGGAGCTTTCTTCTACAACGACCTAAACGATCTAGAAAAAATAGACGTTAACAGTCTCCTACGCTTTATTATAAGCTCAAACTGGTTCCAGTAGTAAGAAGATCATAGATCCACGTGGCATCACAATGGGCCAATAGGCCTAAGTGGGTTGGTATTTCCAACAGCCACTCTTACCTAACCTAACCTAACCTAGGAAAAACAGAAGCATTAATCAACTATTGAGAGAGTTCACTAACCAAATAAACAGCAGCATAGACAGAAACCATAATACAGTTGTCTTATTCATCGACTTTAAATAAGCGTTTGATACCTTGACTCACAGGAATATATTACGGCAGCTAGACAAAATCGGCGTGAGAGCAATCATCCTGAGGTGGTTTGAAGGTTACCTAGAAAATAGTAACTTTAAAGTTAAAATTAAAGAACATTATAGCAATCCGGAGAATACACTGTATGGAGTTCCGCAAGAATCAAAACTCGGGCCATTGCTTTTCATAGTATATGTGAATGATCTACTTTCTGCTCTTTGGCAGAGTAAGGAATGTGCGTATGCAGATGATCCGGCGATAATTTGAGACAAAACTTTGACAGTCAACTTACGCACTATTCTATCTCAGGAACTTTTGCTCGGTGGCGGTTCTAAGGCAGAGCTAGTAGAAATTCAACTGTAATATTGTATAGTAGCGTGGGGAAATGCGTCTCACTGCAGCAAATACAAACACGAATCCAAAAATTAATAATCCGTGCAAAAATATAACTTCAACATAACTCCAACACACGAAGAAGACAACAAGGACGATATAACATCCCGCAACACTGGAATGAGTACGGACGAAGACGATATGAAGTAGTACTGCCGAAAATATTTAATGAACTTCCCAGCGCTTTCAGTAACCTTTCAAAACCTATTTTATTGAAAAAAGCGAAACATTACTTTTTGAACTTAGAATGACATATCAACATATGTATCTATATATGTATTCATATTTTTTGTTTTTTGAAATGTGAACTTGGAATTTAAGTCGGAATATGTATATTCAACTTAACTCATGTAAAACAAAAGGATTATAAACATTATGTAACTAGTCTTCTGCAGATCTCTCTGACATTCGAATCAGCGCTCGTATCCACAAAATTCTATCTAAATAACATACAGATTGAATCGGACTAATGAAAAAAGCGAATAGCACCTATGTATAATACGGTCTATAGACGCTACAGCCACCACCGCATCCATTGCTCCCGATAATCCTCTCTAAACAGAGCCCAATAGACCAATCAGAGAGGTCTGGAAGAGGGCTGGAAGAGATCAAACTAAATTTTTCATGAAGGCAAAATAAATTGGGCCAGCAATTCATTTGACCCATTCAAGGCCCTTGGTGATGATGAAGTCTTTCCAGCACTTCTCCAAAAAGATATGATACAAATAGGTATCGGTTACTTTATACCCAAAACAGGTAGTAGGCCAACTGCTCTACCCAAATCATACAGACAAATAACCGTTCATCACGTTCTCCGTAAAAACAATGGAAAAAATACTTTATAGACTTATCAGAGACCAATATGCCTATCCACCCGGAAAATCGACAACGCATGCTCTTCAGGAACTCAGCACAAAACTTAAGAAATTCCTCAGAGACAAAGAAATTGCGGTTCCTTGACATCGAAGGTGTTTTGACAACACCGAATATGCCAAAATATACAGATGCAACACACGAGTAGATAATACTAATTGTCACAAGGAAGAAGAAACAGCAGAACACATCATTTGCAAGCGTAACCGCTTAAGCAGAAGACGTCTACGTTTTCTATGTAAGCCATAGCTTGAGGTAGAAAATATCACTGCCAGCTCACTCAAAGATATAGCCGAGTTTATTAAAATTTGAGATATCATGGGTGAGCTCCAAGCTATACAAATACGGCGCTGACAGAGACATATTGCCAGCACATGCTTTTCACACCTCGATATCCATAAAGAGACCCGGTTGACTCTGGAACAACAAACCTTCAACCAAATTGACCACATTGCGATCGACGGAAGGAATTCCTCCAGTGTTTTAGATGTACGAACGTTCTGAACAGCTAACATCGATTCGGACCATTATCTTATTATAGGTAAGATACGGATACAGATGTTCGTAAAGCCACCGAACCATTGTGTGGAAATTCAACTTCGAACGGCTACAAGAGACCACCAGACACTTTTCTGTTCGAGTTTCTCTTAATCTCTCGAGAAGTCTGAGCCATCATCTCTAAAGAACACCTCAAAAAAGAAGCATCTACGAGTAGTTCGATGACGAATACAGACAGGCAAATCTAAAAACAGAACGGATGTGCAGAGCAGCCCTGCAGAAAAGAACGAAAAGGACTCGCGAGGCCTATGAGCAGAAAAAAACTGAAAAGCATTGGTTACTCAGAAGAAAAAAGAAAGAGCTTAAAAAGCGCTTGAGAAGGCTTAGAGAGATGCTACCAGAAGAATGCAGTTCGGAAGTTTTACCAACACATAAAACACTCCAAAGGTGTAAAGACCGAATAGAAACCTACAAAATGGAGAAGAAAATCTCATAGTCTGTTCTGAGAATCTGAAAAGATTATTCCTCCAGACTATTAAACGGCAATAGCGAACAATATCTCATTGTCAGACAAAATGAACCATTCAACCTGGCCGAAGACAGACAACATTTCCGTCCACCGGACCAAAATGAAGTCAGGACAGCAATTTCAAAGCTTAAGTCCAGGTTTAAGTGACGAACTGTTTCAAGCAGCAGAGGATGATCTGATCCCAAAATTTTAGGCGACGAAAATATGCCTGAGGAATGGAACCTCTGAGCCCCTTAAACTGCGCCAACTACAGAACAATAAGTCTTCTCAACATCGCATAGCGAAAATCTTGACTGCAGTATTACGAGTATGTAAACTCCTAAAACCCTTCGTTTAACTAGCCGCTACTAGCAAACTTTGCACTGGGATGCCTTCAGCGACTCAATAGTGGTGTATTTTTTTAGAGCAGGGCATGCGTTCCAGAGTTGACGCGTTAGTAAAGTCCTGTATATTTTCTTATAACTATTTTTGAGTGGTCTTGGCTTTCCCTGCTGAAATGACCGCGGCTCATTTTGGAAAAGAGAATAGTTTACTGGTTTGACCATGATCTCTAAAACGGTATTCTGGTACACTTTAGCGGATTTATAGTAAAAATGCTGCTCAGTAACCCACCGTGTACGTATGCCGGACGGTCACCTCTCTGAAATCTGGGAATCATTTGTGAAGCTTCTTTCGAGTTATGCGCATAAACTTTGTTTGTTGAATTTCTCTTTCACAGTAAACAATTTTTCGTCGGTAAACAAAATTGTTCGATGGCTAACTTCGCGTACCGTGAAAGCAGTTTTTTAAGAAATCCACTCTTTATTTTTTTTTTTAATGCCACTGTAAGCAGATATCCTGTAGGTCTGCCGTAGGTTCTAGGCCCAAGCAATACCCATCTCACTGGACAACACTTTCTGCTTTCGAAGGGGATTCCGGCGAATTTGAGCACTCACCGCTTTGACAGTAGTTTTTTTTCGATCTGAACGCGGACGCTCCGATCTCTGGCGGTCATTAATTCCTCCAGTTTCTATGAATGGTAAACAAAAACCCGGCTGATTTGTAACGGCAGCAACTGACATTTTTGCAACCAACGCAATTATTGCAGTTTTATTCTCTTAATCTCCCCACTCCATGTTGACACTTTAAAAGTTTAGCTTAGACTGAATTACTTTTACAAGTAGAGGAGCTACTTTATAAATTACTTGCACTCTAAACTGATTAATACAGGGTGTTTCAGTGTTTATGTCTAGACTAGGTATATAGAGCTATGTACGAGTATATCTACTTTTTACATCCCTGCCAAGCTCACTCTACTATGCAGGATGGCAATGGAGAATGCACGCTGCTCCGTCAAGGTCACAAAACCGAGACAAGGTCTAAAACAAACCTATGCATATGATTTTTTCAACGTGCGTCGGTCATGATAGAATTTAGCGAAACTAAAAGTCAACTCCGGAGGTACCATCTTTCATCATTTCAGAAGACATTGACATAATGGAAAGAACACAGTCAATGTCACATTTGCGACTATTAAATCAGATTGGTTTAGCGGTCAACGATGGAAAAACAATGTACGGGGGTGTATCAATTATAAACGGGACTGATTTTCTTAAAACTTCCGGAGGGATCACGTTGGGGAAGGTAGTCTGTACCGTCAGAGAGAAAGAGAAAAACCGGTCGCAATTCTCACTCTTTAGTAGCAATCAAAAGAAACCATGAGCGAGAAAGAAGTGCTTGTCTCCGTGAAGCAGAGGATTATCATCAAGTTTTTGGCCAAAGAGTCACAGTTCGGGGACAACAACCTGTCAAGAACTTATGGATTTGCTTGTAACAAACAATTTGCTGGAGCTTGAAAAGTTCGAGAACGCGAGCCACTATCGTTGCCCAAGGATAAGTGTAATCGAAGCGGTTCAAATATTATATCTCTCTATTAGATATATTATAACTTATGAATACTCGTGTAAGTTTAAGGGATTTCGCAAAGTGTCCGCTAGATGGGTTTCACGTCTGTTGCCGGAGGATCACAAGCGATATCGAATGAAGGTTTTGCGACGACTATTCAGAGAAGCCTTCCTGAATCACATCGTCACCTGTTATGAAATTTGGGTGCATCACTACACGCGCTAGTCGAAACAAGCTAGCATGGAGTGAAGAAAAATTGGAGAGAGGGGACCGGTGAAGGAAAAGACGCTTCTCACTTTGATTTTCTCCACGATCGATGCCGTGAAATTGTAATTTCGAAGGAAAAGGTTGAAGCAATCGGGCAGAAGTGTCATTCTTCTCTGCATAACAAAGCCAGACCTGATGCTGCAAACGCTAGGATCCAAAAATTGTATGTATTAGGATATGAACCACCGAAACATACACCATACAGTCCAGACTTATCACCTTGTGACTACCAACTGTGTGAATTTGGTTGGTGCACAGTTTCTTATTGTTGTAAGGGCATAACACCTACAACAATTTGATTCGGTAATCCAACGTTTGAATTTTCACTTCACAGCCTTGCTTAGTATCGTCGGTGTCTGTGTTTGTTTTTTTTGTAATAACTAGCGAATTTAGAGTAGACGTAGCAAACATACATGGGCTAAAAAATAATCACTTTTCTGCGTTCGTCCACGTCTGTAAATTCAGACCAGCTTTTTTGGCACTTAGTGAAACACAGGTAGATGCCCGCCCACACCTCTCATATCACGCCGATCTAAAGCTATCTGGATATAACTAGTGCCATTATTCTTCTCTCACCGCGGTCTCGCCATTTACGTGCGTAGTGATGCTGCTTGCCAAATTCCACAACAATGTAATCCTTGTTCCAATCCGGTATTCAACTTGATGTGGTTAAAACTCCATCTCTGTAAGCAAATTATCCACTATTGCTTTATTTACAGAAGCCCTTCGACCTTCAACGAGTTCGATGCGCTGTCTGACTCCATACAAAGAATTGTATCCCTGTATCCTCATACTAAAATCGTTATTGCGGGCGATTCTGGATGGCTTCAACATTCTGGGCAGACAACACCCGAAGGACGGGGTATTGAGATCTTTGCTGCCGGAAATAACTTGGCCCAGCTTGTAAATGAGCCCACACGAATACCGGACGTTGATAGTCATACCGCCAACACCTTGGACGTGTTTTTAACTTCTCACCCTGGTAACTACACCATTGATGTACTCTCCCCTCTAGGCTCGTCGGACCATTATGTCATATCAGCTAATTTCTCGTACACCGACCACATAGTTAGACAAAAAATTCCTAAAAGAACCGTATGGCAATACGAGAAAGCCAATTGGAGCGAACTTAACAGCTCCTTTAGGAATTTTAAATGGTCGTAATGTTTTCTCGATAACTACGTGGATGCCGCTGCTGATATGATCACAAACACTATTCTCTTTGTAATGAGATCATTTATCCTTCATCGGAGGAAGAGTATCAAACCAAAAGAAAAGGCATGGTACGACTCGAGCTGTAAAGAGGCTGTCAGGGTTAGAGAAATGTTTTTTCTGTCCAACCCAACAGAGGAAAACCGAAAAAAGTTTAAACAAGCCAGGAATAACTGCAACGTCTTTATTAAGCGTGTGAAATTTCTATACTACCAAAAGTTGAGGCAAAAAATACTACAATGTCCCAAAGGTGGTAAAAGATTTGGTCGTTTGTCAAAAATATCAGAAATTCTGCCTGATCCCCCATCCCAACGCTTATTTACAATGACATTCCAGCTACCAGCTTTTTGGACAAAGCCAATCTGCTTGCTGAAGATTTTGCGGCCAGCTCAACACTCCCAGATTGTGCTCTGTCTTCGCCTACCTATTGAATCTTCAATAGTATGAATCCACTTTGGCACTCGTGTAGTAGCAAGAGTACTTAAAGATTAAAGGTGTTCTTGCACTTTGGCAAAACTACTGCGTAAGCTTTTTCAACAATCCTACTTTTTAGGACTTTTGCCGAGCAAATGGAAAACAGCATTTGTCCAGGCCGAACCTAAAAAAAGGCGAATCTTCTTCTCTCTCCTCCTACAGGCCCATTGCACATGAAATATCTCGAAACACGAAAACTTCTCAATGACCGGCAGTACGGTTTTCGTAGCAACAGGTCTACTGGGGATTCGATGGCATGTCATTTGGGATCGACGACTCTCTTCTTCAATGGATTAGAAACTACTTTCGGAATATTCAATTTAAGTTATCTTGGATGATTTCAAGTCTGATATTCACATGATAAATGCTGGTGTCTCCTGAACTATTTTTAATTTTCATCAACGATCTCTTGTCTGCCACTTCTAATCCAATATATTCCTTTGCTGACGGCAGTACTCTCTGCTTTTCATATTCGTTTCGGGACTAACGTCCTTGCTCTCCGGCTGTATAACGTAAACGCCAGCGTATGTTAAGCAATTGGGGAACTATCAACAGAGTGGAATTTAATGCTTCCAAAACGCAATGCTGTCTGCTGTCGTTAAAGCGAAATTTAACCACACAGCCATTATCCATGAATGGCACTTGCATCGTTGAAACGGAAAAATTTTCCATTCTCGGTATGTGTGTCAACGACGACTTATTTTGGAATGACCACATATTCGATGTAGCCAAAAATTCTGCGAAATGTCTAGGTTTCCTCAAGCGATGTAAGAAACATTTCACCCCCTCTGACCTGGCTTCAATATATAAGGCATTCATCCACCCAAAACTAGAGTAAAACGCCCACATCTGGTCAAGTGCTAGTAAAGCTCTTTCTCAACCAACCAAAACGACACTACTCAAAGCACTGATCAGTGTCCAGTCCTGCTTTATGGCACAGAAGCTTGGACACTGACGAAAGCGGATGAAAATGTTCTCCGGGTAAAAGAAAATGTTCGATTCCGAATCAGAGGAACGACGATATGCTGCTTTAAGGAACATCAAGGGAAATGTAAACTGTACGTGTCCTTTTAAAAAATCTGACTAAGCGAAACATTGTTCTAATTTGAAGATCGATGGGGTAAAGACTTTACACCATGATAGGCTAGGAAAGTATTGTATTTTTTCGTATAGATTTTGACTATCAAACTGATGAAGCCGTTGATGATCCGCCGTTGATGATCCGCCGTTTCATAGCTAATCACACTGGGTCTGCAAAAGTTTTCTCAAATGCTTGCGACGATAAAGCACCTGTTAACGCTTTACCCCAACTTAAACTGAAGAGATTGGATCAAGAACTTTAAAATTACTAAGAAATGGAGCTTTAATGTAAAGCGCCTTACCGAACCTTAACTAAACTGCAATGCAATTTTTATATGAAACTCTTTAAAGATGCGAGTATTCAAAGTCAAGTCTAAATATAGTGCCCATACTTACATATACATATATGTACCCTCACCCTGTTTGCTTTCTTTGAAAAAAGAAAAAAAGAACAACCCGCATCATGGAATATCCTTCCAGACAATTAAACCCTCAGCAGCTGTAAAGAATCCAGTGTCAGTGCTGCTACACCGTTCAGTGTACGAGTATTCCTGGTATACAAAAATAACAGTAACATAGCAACTGTAAAACTCCTGCTTAACAATTAGCATTAGAAACATATCCCCTTAATCTTAATGCTGTGCAAACAATAATTATTTCGTCCTTTTCCATGTAATAAAATTATTATTCCCCAATCAGTTAGGTGTCCCCCCGTACCATTTCCAAAAGAGGCGCATCCTTGCTTCTTGATTCCTTTACTGATGACTTTGTGCTTGACGGGCTTCAGTCAGTGCCGATATGGAATTGCTGCTTGACACTAGCATATCAGGATTCCGTTATCGTTTTCATGTGACTCTTTGAATCCGAGAATGGAGAGTCCTTGTTTTCTAGGTCCAAAACTGAAGGGAAATTTATTCTGCGTATATATACGATACATAGATATCGTACGTATGTATTCACTTGTAAGCATCCCCATTCCAAGGCGATTTTTTTCTAGTACGCCAGTATGCTCTAGCTTATGGAAATTTGTGGCGCCACAGTGACAAGTTACCCTTTAATCAAATTCTATTTACACCCACCCACATGGTTATTTACACAAACAGGATTTTATGTCGATAACACAAGAAGAGCCATGAAATTAACATTGGTAGTGGTGGGGGTGAATGTGTGTTTGCGTCGATCGCATGTATTGGTTTATACGGCTTTATAAACTGGTGGGAGTCCTTTGAATTTAACATTTTTTTTTATTCTGCTTTTTAGAGTGTTAATTCTTCTAGTTTAAAATTTAAGATTTAAAATGAGTGACCTTTTGTTGAGGCTAGAAATTGGTGCCCTTCTGTCACTGGTGCAGTGAGACGCATCTGCGGTATGTGTCAATCCCATTTGAAAGCAATTACCACATGGAATTGCTTCGACAGAAGAGATTTTAGTTTTTACTTTTTTTTTTTTCGTTTTGTTCAAACTCTGACGCCCGTTCAGTTTGATGAAGTTGGTGGTAGGTTTAGTGGAAACGTTTCAATTGACTGTCAATTGGGGAGAAAAAAAATTCATAAGGATTCATTCAGAGGCGTTAACTGAAGTCCTATAAAACTGACAAAGTAATTTTGAAAGGGCGAAACTGAAGTCATAGCGTCACTAAAAATAATTCAAGTGGAAACGTTGAAATCCCAATAAGAAGTCGTACGACTCTTAGAAGAGTTGAGTATGGCAAATTGACTTCAATATTTCATTAGGGTGTAGATGAGCAATTGTTTAGAAGACCTAGTGTTATGAGACACCCACATCTGGAATACTGTGTGTCTTGCATTTGTTGATTGGGAAATCACCGTCTGTCCACAAAGAGAATTGGATTAAGTATGTCTTCAGACATAGTATCACTGACTATTTACTCTCTCCTCTTGTGAGTCGTATGATCTTTAGCGCACTATACTATACGATTTCCCCATTTCCATTGTCGACGTGGTAGCACGAAGCACATTGCATTATAAGAATAAGAACAATATTGGTGATAAAATGAAGCCGTATGCCAAATTACTCACACAGCTGACCTCTATGTAGCATCTTTTACTTACTTAAATTCTGTCACGCATAGAAGGACGCTTGTGCGCCATCTTGATCGGATTTCTGCAATGTGTTTCAACTCACTCTAGCTCTTTCCTAGTAGTCTCGATTCCTCTTCGACTGTTCTTCGTCATGTTTGCTTAGGCCGCTCTTGACCCGTTCTCAGGTAAAGCTGTTCGTTAGAGATGCGGTTCTGGTAAAAAATCCTTAAGATGTTGTATAGACATCTATTTACGAAGGTTTGCTGTCTACGGGTGACAATTCGAGTGACAGAAGTGTTGGTATGGTATCTGCATGTTTTCGTATTTCAGAGTTTATGCCACAAAGTTGACTACTAGCCCATGTTCTTCCATGGGACCTATACAATGATCCACTCGTCATATATGTCAGCCACCCGAAAATCGTGAGAGAAGGCTATTCCGGCTAGGTGGACTTAACTATATACCTTAGCCCTTTCTCCTATAGCTGTTTGCAAGCTATAACTGCTGGTGTTATGCAACCAGTACCAGACCCCTCCTGATGATTGAGGTCGTTTCTATTGTTGCCATCCATTTTTCCCTTCCACTGACTACTTCTACCGGAAGGCTTTCATTGTATCGTTTTGCCAGAGAGACTTTGATGATGGTTTTGGGGCCGTCGACTCCTGTTACCAACTTCTGCGCGCGAAGGTGGTGCTTAAGCATTTCCCGACTGATAGCTTCGGTAAGATTGAGCGGCTTCTTGATAACCATTTCTGTCGGTTTCTTAGTCTATTTGCTTGTTATCGTAGTAGAGGCAGCCTTTTCGTCGTGTCGGTTCTTTACACTGCCTTTGAAGAGGCCCTATTTTATTGCAATTCCAGAAGACTATTCTTCGTCTCTCCCGCAGTGTATCTCGTTCCTTGGCACTTAGTCTTGCTAGGGAACATTCAATAGATGGTACCTCTCTGAAGAAATGTGCTGCTTTGGAAGCCTGTGCTTCAGCAAAGGGTTTTTTCCCCGCCAACCCTTATTGTTAACTGTAGCTTCGAATCTGCGATTCCCCTGATGAATGCGTCTTTTGCCATTTCGTCGATTATTTCCTGGCCTGCGGTGGGGTGTGACAAATGTGTCAGTCTATTCATGTCTGCTTGGAGCTGTTACAGTGTTTCTCTTGGATGCTGTATTCGGCTTTGCAATAGGACCTTGTAAATCTCCTGCGTGTGGCTATCCTCACACCGTTTCTCAATACAATGTCTTTATGTCTTTATGCTTTTCTACGTCAATTGTTTACAATAGTTTAGAACTAGACATTTCTCCTCATTGTCCCAGTTGTTCGCACAGGCAACCATTTCAAACTGTGCTTCTTATAAGTAGACCATGAGGGCTGGCCATCGAATGACGGAGAATTCAACTATTTTCTCCTTGGACCGCTTAAAGAATATTTTGCAGTTTCTGTTTTCAAACTGTGTCGCACTGTTTTTCAACTTTGCTGTCCATTTCTACGAATTATTCATCAACATTCTTCTCTTTTCTATCAAATTTGTCATCGAATTCTTCGAACTTTTGCTATGGAATATAATTTTGTTGTTCCATTCATCCATTTTCTTTTGAAGACCGTGCAGGCTGTTATTTTGTTCGTCTAGAGTATTCTTTTGTTGTAATTGCTTTAGGTATGTATATTGTCTTTCTATTGGTAGATTATTATTAGTTTGATAGCGTACACCTGGTCCTTTAAGTAAGAGAAAGAAGTTGGGGGATTTTAAATCTGGTGAGTGAGCCGTCCAATCGATATCACTAAATTTCGATATGACTCTGCATTGAAATGCCTACTTCACACTTCCATAATATAGGATGTGGCATTCTCTTGTTAAAACTACTTATTGCTGAGATGAAGCCGAGTAATTGCTGGTAAGACAAATGTTGTAACATCGCTTGATATCGATCGACAAAAAATTATGGTCCAATCGCACAACAGATACTCACTCTACGAGGGTTAAGAGGTCGTTCATGAATTGCCCGTGCGTTTGCCGCTCTCTATATCTGGCTTTTCTGCTCCACTCACGTCAAAATGTGCCCTGTATCACATAATCAATTTTAAAAAGGAATTCCGGGTCATCTCTATTCAATTAGTTCGCTTTTACACAGCGCATGAGTGTAATGCGCATGTTTTGGTTATTTTCTTATTGGTTATTGGTTTATGTTATTTGAAAGCTCTCTTTCATTTCATCTTTGGCTCTCAGTGTTTCATAATTGAAAATGAGCCCGCTTGTTTCGTTGGTCCATTTAAGGGGCACACCTAGTGTGACATCCTAAAAAAAGGCGATTTTTGGGAATTAAAAAAAAATAAAACTACTGTATCAATTGTTTTAAAATTTTAAGGGTATATTTATACATATTTTAAGAATACACAGTACAATTTTTTAAGAAAAAAATTAAATATTTTTCCAAATACACGCGATCTCCGATGGCGCTACAAAAAAAGGTCCTCCACTGCTGCAGTGATTCCGGCCTTCTCCGTGGATGAAATATAAAAAAAAAACAATTCTCGTTAAATTAGAAGATATTGTCCGTACAATGACCTACGATCGAAAGAAAAAATCAAAAATTGACGAAATGGCGGCGTTTTTAAAAAAAAAGTTGAATTTTACCCAAAATTTTGGTCGTTTTTGGCCTGCC
Source organism: Volucella bombylans (assembly GCA_949129095.1). NCBI lineage: Eukaryota > Metazoa > Arthropoda > Insecta > Diptera > Syrphidae > Volucella > Volucella bombylans. Next base: position 102,225,030 of record OX422144.1, on the reverse strand, counting down.
AAAATTCGATTTTTGATCAGATCAAAAAACTGGTAGAGAATATGCAGAAAAAATTTGATAGTGATCGGATCATTTGTCTCCGAGTTATCACTGCAGCAAATTTGAAAAATGCTGTTTCGAGAAAAACGCGTTTAAAGATAAAATGATCGTTTTCACTGTTATAAATGGATTAAAATCATACTTACAGCTAATCTGATATATACATATATATGTCTCTATACCTGAAAGCCTACAATAGAAATTGGAATCGTATTATACGGTTGCAACCATTAGGAAGAGACGGTAGACTCCGAACAATACCTCAGGTACGTCCCGTATGCTAATACAACTATTAGCTGCCGAGCTGTTACTCTTCAAATGGCTGTAACTCAAAAACTATTTGAGATATCGATTTAAAATTTTATTATGTTATTTTTAAATGTATAAATTATCGAAATATGAAAAAAAATCTATTTTTTTTTAAATTTCACACTAGGTGTGCCCCTTAATTTCATCCGCCATACTGAAATGTTGTGCTCGTAACAACAGCCAAAACGTAATGAAGCAAATGCGAAAAAAAAGAAGAAGGAGAAAAAGAAATGTCAAAAAGATGCAATGAAAATCGTATCCACATGCAGTGGGAACTTGGTTAATTGGGTATTTTTCGTTTCAATATCCCTCTCTTTTGCACTCATTTGAATCTTTCAAAACATGCCACGTGTAAAAGCGGACTTAGTAAATTTTGACACTCAAGTCCCCTAGTCGCTGGTGCTTGAAAATGCTTGAATTTTATACCTAGCGAAAAAAATGTCTAAAGGTTCTCGAAATTATGGATAATGCTCTTTGCAATCACTCTATGTTGACCAAAAACAAAAACGTAATTTAGGATGTAAATGTTTCAATCATTAGAACACATTTTTGTGGTGTCAAATTTCCCATGATGAAATGGCTTTTATAGATGAACGCAACTGACAACTTTTATATGCAGTCCCAAAAAAACTCTGTTTTCTGGGAGAGTGGAAAGTGCTATAAGTTTTAAAACTCCTGATCGTTTCCCCGAACACCAGCTCTCTTTTCAGTGCTTCTCGATTCTTCCTCAACTTCCCGGAAATTGGGCATTTTCTTAAGGCAATCCGATCTTTTGCCTCGCTGGGTAAATAGATTTTAGTTCCTCAATGTCTGTAATGACTCAATGATGAAAGCATTGCCCTTTCAATTCATCATCATCATTGATTCTGATGACCACATCTACTTCAGTGTCTGATTCCTGGCTAAGAAAAGTAGTTAACTTTTTTCGCATTTCTCTGTAACAAATTTGAGTACCAGGAAACAATTTGAAAGACTTTTCTTTAAGATGCACTTATCATTAGCTCTACTTTATTTGCTCCGGCTTTTAAGTTTTCGATTATATTCGTATAACAGAAGTCCATAACCCTATGCGCAAGAAAGTAGGTGTTGTAAGATGCTTTTGCTTTTAAATGATCCGGAAGGTGTCATAAGAATATCGGCGGCTTAAAACAGAGTGTCAAGTGTTACTTGTCAAATCATTATATTTAGCTTGAAAAGCAACTTAGACTTCATATCTCATTAGCCAAACCTGCGTTTGTCTTGCATTCGGAGACTTGGTCATAAGCCATCCTTTTTTAACTTTCTTATCACATCTTTCAACACAATTTTAAGGTCCCAAATCAAGATGGACTCATAGGAAATTAGACCGCGGAGAACATCATAAATAAGTCTAAAAGGACCATTTCTTCGGATCAAGATTTAGAGATAAGCTAGGCCACATCACTGGAAATTTAACTAGCTCGCTTTCTGCGTCTTCTCAAAATGCTACTTTCTCCATCAAGTGAAGGCTTGGTCACTATCACCACAATATCGTTAGCAATAGCTTTAGCAACGCATCAAATGAGTTAACATTGGCCCGTTGGAACATTTCAAATAAGCCAATCCGAGTTTCACAAATAACAACAGGAAAATAAATAAATTTCTCTGCTACAGTGAGATACACGTCCTTCTTCATACTCGTATATCAAATCATCCAAGTTAACACTCGCAAAGATAATGACTCATAACATTAAGTAATTTGTCGTAATGCACTCTCATTTGTCCATTTATGACATCAAAGCTTTCATCTACTTAACAAGAGTGTGAAACTGTTCTGCAGATACGAGTATGCCACACTTGTGGTTTACTTCTTGAAACTAATGAACATCTCTGTTGGTAATCCAATAAGGAGGTTCCACAAAAGCATTCACACCATCATCCTCTGGCGCCAGAATTATACCAAAATTGGATTGCATTAACGCATTTGCGCTTCAATTTTATTACGGATACAGCCATACTCGTACATCTCCTTAAAATAGTTACCTCAAAAAATGTATATGCAAATTTGAATGTCTGCCAAAATGACTTGGCAAGGATTCCGCCTCATCGCATTACGCTTAAAATTGTTTTGGGGATAATCCTTTTGCAATGAACCTTGATTCCTATTTTGTAAACACTTGAGATTTTTATTTCACCTCGCCTGGCTATCCTAGTAATAAAATAAACAACTCGTTGTATGCACGTACGAGTATGTCTACATACATATGTACAGTGTACGTAACTGTGTATCTAAAAACTCGTAAGGATATGAGATTCTTGTGTGCGGTCGATGTTTTGATAGGGGAGGGTTATAAAAAGATTGCGGTCAAGTGCTTGAACAAAGAAATTCGCGCCGAATGTTTGACTTGAGATGTCTAAGACCAAAATAAACATCGAAAAAGGTCAGCCCGATTGGCATCAATTTCAGATTGAACTTTTATCTGCAAGGTTAGTGGGGAAATGCGTAAAATGTACAGTAATCATTTTCAATTTTGAAATGGAAAAGGTATCTTGTAGAATTTTAATAGTTACAGAATTATACTGAAGCAAGAAGTAAATCCAAAAAAGGTATCACCTTCTTGTGGTTCTTGCTTGATAGTTACAATACTTAGTAATGGGTTGGAGATGAGGGTATTGATCTATTCTAATAAACTAATTACCACCACTCGCGCATATGGGGTAGGGCTCTCACTTACCCCTAACGCTAGAGAGAGCCTTATATCCTCTTCATCTTATGGTTACTGTATAAGGAGATTCAAGGATAAGGTCAGGATCCATAGTCTAGCGCCACGCTCCGTAAAACTACACGGTTGAGGATGACAAGGTCGATTTCTAAAGTATACTGATCTGACAGAGATATCGTGATAGGCACCAACAACAACACAAAAACTGCCTCAAGATGTATCAAGACCAGACAAACAACGTACTTACATCGAGTCGGATCGATCTTTCATTAGCTGAGGAAATTGCCTCAAAAACGTCCATAACAAACTTTGAGCTGACATAATAGAGAGGGACCACCATCTGATGATAGCTACTATACGTTTTTGCACTGTATATGTTTAACAGCAACTGATTTAACTTGCTACGGATGCTCCGGAAATGGCAAGTAAGCCGGAGCAGTTTAAGGGAGCACCTTGTCACAAATGCAGAAACAATCAGCAGCATTTCAACTGGATATTGCATTAACGACCAGTGAAACTTTTTGAAAAGCGATGCTAGGCACAATTGTTGGTAAAAGGCGAAAAGGCCAAATCACATTGACACATTGAAGATCAACGTATTGAACGTATTGAGCATTACAACGCCCCGAACTAGAAGCTCAGTAGCACATACTTGTTAACAAAAAGAAGTCAAGCATAGTGCAACAATAGAAAAGGGCAACTTTATCAAACCATTACGCACCAAGGTGGAATAAGCAGCAAATAGGTGCGACAATCTATAATACATATAACTAAAGAACTTATTGGTGGTTAAAGTTCCAAACTACATCCAGTAAAAGGTCTAAGCGGTATTGTGCTTGAAATGAGAAGCATCTCGCCGAATGGCAGTAACATTTTGCAGCAGTGATTAAACATTAGACCCAAGCTCCGGTAAGCCTTCCTCAGTAACAAGTACAAATAGGTGTGAACAACTACCTCCAAGTGTTTGTTGTTTGGGGTTTTTTTGAGGAGTTCGTCTAAATCTTGTTTGTACGAGTAGGTGTCATTATTTACTCAAGACGTCTTACTTAGAGCTTCACATCCGAATAGGCGTTGCATTTCGTAGCAATCGCAATTGCACGTGCAGACCCGAAATTATCGTCCTTATTTTATTTTGCATAGTGAATCCGTCCACTTCACAGGTCAATTTAGGTATTAAAGCAGAATTAAGTTCAGACGATCAGTCTTGAGCTCTAAGTACATAGTTGTACCACACGAAATGCCCGATTTTGCAGTATAAATTCAAAAGCCAATGTAAACAGTTTGTAAATTTCTATTTAGTCAGAATATGTATGATCCGCTGGCAATGTTCTTTTTTGTAAAAGTCCTGACTTTTCACACAATGAAAAATCTCAAGAAAATTTTCTGCCGCATAATGACTTTAAACTGTGGAAAAGTCCATTGGGGAAACATCAGGAGAGGGATGCCTATTAACTAACGCAGGCTGGTTTACAGCCACTCTTCCATGCACTGTGTCAATTTCCTCAAAATGCATGACGGCGGCGTTTATCGTTTTTCCTTGTTAATTAAGAAATTAAGTCTGGATTAGTCCTTTGGATGCCCACAGTATTGTGAACATAGCCTTAGCTGAAAACTGGGCTTGGTGGTGAATTTTATATTTGAGGCTGCATCCACCGGAATAGTGGGTGTTTTGCGATTGTCATGCAGAATCCACTTTTCATAGCAAGTGGTTGTCCAGTGCAAATACGAGTACTGTTTACTTGGAGAATCGGCTAATGCTGTACAAGAAAATAAGCAATAATTGGAGAACCAAAATTCTAACATGGTGATGATAAAGCCAAAAAAAGCTCAAGAGTTATTCTCTTGAGATCTTATGGACAAAATTAATCCATCGAAATTGGCAATGAGAGTGAATAAAGTTGTGAATAAGAAGGATGATAGTGATAGTTCACGTAAAATAATAGAAAATGAAGTTAAAGAAAAACCAAATTTGGTGGAATAAATATATAAACTGTGATATTAAGTGTTTGAAAATGTTCAGTGTAGTAAAAGATAATTTGATTTGCGGCCCGGGTCAAGCCCGGACAGATTTATTAAGGCATCACACAAGCATACGAGCAGTTCAAAGAGCCAGGAATGACTGCAAGGCATTTCTTTCAAAACCTGGGGCAAAGAATACTACAATGTCCCAAAGGTAGTAAAAATGTTTTGTCGTTCGTCAAAAATATTACAAATTCTGCCTCATATTCCATCCCAATGCTCATTTACAATGACATTCCAGCTGTCAACACTCCCATATTGTGCTTTGTCCCCGCCTACACTTGAGTGCGGCTAATCATCAATGGAACGAACCCACTTTCGCACTCGTGTAGTAGCAAGAGTATTTAAAGATCATAATATACATAAATCCGCTGGTCCAGATGTTATATCTTCCCTACTTCTGAAGAGTTGTTCTTGCACGCTGGCAAAACCACTGCGTAAGCTTTTTCATCAATCCTACTCTTTAGGACTCTTTCCGAGCAGATGGAAAACAGCATTTTTTATTTTTTTTTTTTTTATAATTTACGCGCCTAAGGGGTTAGATACCCTTTTACTGTAGGCTGGGCGCGGGCGGAAAGTTAGGAGGAGAAAGGAAAATTGTTTTGCACTGGTTTGAAACTCAGGTGTATTTGGTTTCGATATTAGCTCTCCAGGGGTGGGAGTCCGAATAGGACCGAGAGTTTTTTCTTCACTCAGAGTGATTCGAAGTTATAATTCGCACTAGTTTTTTGTGGTTGAAACTCTACAACAGCCAAATCTACGTGTCAGTGTTATACATTCACACGCAGAATTTTTCTGTCTGAGTTCCAATTACACAAATGAAAAACTGACTTGCCATGGGCAGGATTCGAACCTTGGACCCTCAGAGTGAGAAGCGATTGCTAGTACCACTACACCACGCCCACCCCTTTGTGGGGTGTCCCTAAAAAAGGCGAATCTTCTTCTCTCTCCTCCTACAGGCCCATTGCACTTACGTCCCTTCATTCCAAGGTCATGGAAAGGCTGATAAATCGTCAGCTCATGAAACATCTCGAAACACGAAAACTTCTCAATGACCGGCGATATGGTTTTCGTAGCAACAGGTCTACTGGTGATTTGATGGCATGTCTCACCGAAAAGTAGAACCAAAACGTACATCGATCTGGCGAAAGCAAGATAGTTGCACTTGATATTTCTAAGGCATTTGACAGAGTTTGGCATCAGGCTCTTTTGTCGAAAATGCGTGTATTTAGGATCGAAGACTGTCTTCTTCAATAGGTTAGAAACTACCTTTTGGAACGTTCCATTCAAATTGTCTTGGATGGTTTCAAGTCTAATGTTCACAAAATAAATGCCCCTGGTGTGCCCCAGGGTTCTGTTCTGTCTCCGACACTCTTTTTAATTTTCATTAATGATCTCTTGACTGCTACTTCTGATCCAATATATTCCTTTGCTGATGACAGTACTCTCTGATTTTCATATTCGTTCCCGGACTCACGGCCCTGCTCTTCGGCTGTAGAACAAGAACGGCAGCGTATGCTAAGCTCATTAAATTCCGATATCAACAGAATAACCAATTGGGGAACTATCAACAGAGTGGAATTTAATGCTTCCAAAACACAATGCTGTCTGCTGTCGTTAAAGCGAAATTTAAACACCCAGCCATTATCCATGAATACACTTGCATAGTCGAAACCGAAAAACTTTCTATTCTCGGTACGAGTGTCAATGACAACTTACGTTGGAATGACCACGTATGCGGTGTCGTCAAAAATGCTGCGAAATGTCTATTTTTCCTCAAGCGATGTAAGAAATATTTCACCCCTTCTGATCTGGCCTCAGTATATAAGGCATTTATCCTTATTTATCCTTGTTCCTAAAACACCTCTGCACCTGCTAGATAAGATTCCAACCCGTGCGATAAAACTCATAGGTGATACTAATATCACTCAAACAATGGACACCCTCGAACACCGACGTAATGTCTTGTGTCTCACTCTCTTTTATTGCAATTTCCGCCACTAGTGCTCCACTGAAATCGCCAGTAGCATTCCGTCCATTCAAATTTTCAACCGTAACACCCGTCTCGCTATGAATGCTCATCAGTATACCCTCAAGCCCACTTTCGGCCGTACTCTGAAATATCGTGATTCATTCCTAAGCCGAACAAATCGCTTATGGAATGCCCTGCCTAGCTCTTTATTCCCTAGTCCTTATAACCCTCTAACATTTAAAACCAGAGTTCACCGGTACCCCTCTTTCCATCCTCCTTGATTTTCCTTCGCCAGCGGTATTAAAGCCCTTGAGCGCGCGCAAAAAACCATACCACATTGATCAAAAAATAAAAAGGAAGTTATTAAAAATAAAAAATACAAGTTTATTCATCTAAATCTATATTGTCCCCTTCACAGTAATCCCCATCGACTGCAACACACTTATGCTAGCGGTTGATCCAATCCTCGAAACATTTTTTATATTCGGTTTTCCGTATATCCATCAGTGCTTCCTGCGATTTTTCCATTACTTCCTTTTTTTAACTCGATTGAACAGAAAGAAGTCACAGGGAGCCAAATCAGGTGAATTCGGTGGCTGTTGGATGGTATTTGTTGCATTTTTCGTCAAAAAATTACGAATAATGATGGCACTGTGTGACGGTGCGTTATCATGGTGATAAATCCACGAGTTTTCTGCCATCAATTCTGGTCTCTTTCGGCGAATTGCTTCACGCTAACGTCTCATAACGCCCAAATAATAATCTTTGTTTACATTCACGATGCACTACACCATTGTAATCCATGAAAACCGTGAGCAATGCCTTCTTTTTTGACTGAAAACGACGTAGTTTTTTTGGTCTCGGCTCATTTGGTGAATTGAAGTCTTTTGGCACCAACTTTGCTGCTACACGACGGAAACCCAAACCATTAACCAAAATGTCTTGGACGGATCCATAGGCAACGTTCAAGTCCTCCGCTATCTCTCTGATGCTTAATTTGCGGTTATTGTCCAACATTTCTTTTACTTCATGTTTTCGTCGGTTTTCGATGTCAATGGTCTGCCACTGCGTTCATCATCTTCGATCGACTCACGACTATTTTTGAACCGCTCATACCATTGGTAAACGACCATTTTCTTTAGAGAATCGTTGTCGGAACACTTTTCCAACATTTCCAAAGTTCGCGCACCATTAAATCCGTTTTTTACGCAAAATTTAATTCAAGTTCGTTGTTGCAAATTTAAATCCATTTCTAAAATAGTAAAAACTCGCCAACACACACAGAGATAGATGTACTCTTGGCAAATGGCAAGCTATGACGCTAAGATTTAAAGGGAATGTCAATAACAGATTTACCAACTTAACAAAAGAAATAGAAGTCAAATCGGGACAATGGGAGCGCCACACGGGAACTTTTTGATCAAGGTGGTATTATTGAACTAACAATTTCACTTACTCGTAAAACTAAGGATAAAAACTAAAGGGTGGGAGTCGTTAAAGAAAGTTAGGACGTGAGGCATAGGTGGAATAGAGTTTGCTGAAGTGGTAGTCGAACAGAGGCGGAATATCATTAACTTCACGAAACATTCTAGACATTGGCTCTAAGAGTCCGTAATTCATTCTATGAAGATTGAGCCGGAATAGTGGCACAGACCTAAGATTCCATGGGTTGATATTAAAAAAATAATGAAGTAATCGATATTACTAACTAAAATTTGATGAATAAAGAGAATATCGGCAACTTTTCGTCGTATAGAAAGGGGTTGTAAATTTATAACTTTCAGCTGATCAGTGTATGGTAAAGCAAATCGTAAAAACCTGCGTTGAACAGCTTCTATCCGGAGGATGTGAGTTCTGTAGTAGGGTGACCAAACTTGGCTTGCATATTCAAGAAGAGGCCTAACAAAGGTTATGTAAAGGGATTTGGTAACATAAGGATTAGAAAACTCCATAGACCAGAGCTTCATTCATTAAGGGAACAGGCAGATTAAAAATTAGATAGCAGCGAGGTGAAGCAGAGGGCGCTTACGGGTATAAGTTATAGCCTGACACTTGTTGACATTAAGCTGAAGGAAATTCTTCCGACATCAAGTACAAAACCTATCTATTTTAGATATTCCTGCAGTGGTAGGCTGTCTGAGGAAGATGATATACATCTAAAGATTTTCATATCATCTGCGTAAACACATATGTATGAATTTTTAATGATGCAATCAACATCATTAATGGTCAGAATAAATAATAAGGGGCCAAGGTGGCTGGCTTGAGGGACACTAGAGGAGGCTTCAATTGAGTCAGAAACCATGGACCTAAATAGAACGACAAATGTCGTTCATTTAAATAGGATTGAACCCAGGTTATAAAGCTTATTTGGAAAGCAAGAGCCTTTAATTTTAGAAGAATAATATCATGAGAAATTCTATCAAAGGCTTTGCTGAAGTCGATGGTAATCACGTCAACTTCATTTCCAGATTCTTGATACGAATTCCGTTAAGTTGGTGGTTGTAGATTTACATTTGAAAAATCTGTGCTGGTTTTGGGAAACAATATATTTACAATGGAAAAACATTGTGCTTAAGTATACAGGACAGCTTAGCAATTGGTCGATAGTTGAAAATATAGGTCTTTCCGACCTTTTTTATGCAGAACTTTTTCCAGGTTATGGGAAATAATCCCTGGGTGATAGAAAGCTGAAAGGGATCTGTACGAGGATGGGCTAGGTGCATTTTACATTTCTTTAAAAATATAAGGGGAAGATCATCAGGTCCAGCAGAATAATCGTTTTGAGGTTTCTTATTTTATCTTTAACTTGCTCTAAAGTTATAGGCACATATTCCAAAGTTGTTTGTGGGCAGCTACTCGTATTTAAGTACGAAAGGTAAGAGTGGTCTGGCTCTTGGGAATTGCGAAGAGATTTGCAATAATTTGAGGATCGCTCGAAGACCTATTAATAAAATTCAAAGATGATGGAAAGTTATCCGATTTACATTTAGTTTTGATGAACGGTTTAAATATAATAGTTGTCATAGAGAGTTTGGCTAAGTAGATACAGAGACTGGTAGTAGAAGAAATCAGTCTCGGAACGCGATTTTAAGTAAGTATAAGACTGCTTATTTCTCTTGTTACGAAGAGATTTTTTTATACCAGGGTGGTGACGATGAGGGATTCTTTTTGGGTTAAAAAGGTACACATTGGGAGAGACATTTGAAAATTTCGGTATAAAAGGATGCAAGAGCATTGTTAACCGTAAGTTTAGGAGTAACGCAGAGAAAGTTAAAATTGGCCATACTGAGGAGATTAAAAAGGAAAACACTAGGAATATTCATAGGAAATAGGATTAAGGCCATTGTCATACGTCAATGTAAGAGAAAGGGGAGGGTTGTAACTATCTAACTTAGAGAGAAGATGTCTACTTTCTAAAACGACACAGTTATCTGTATTAGTGGCGAAGACTTGGTCGAGTCGACTGCCAATGTTATTGGTGACACCACAGACCAGAATCAGTTAGGCAATCGCTGAAAAGATTTTCTTTGAGGTGGGATTTGTTGCATTAAAGAAGGACTGGTCAGTCTGAGTCCATAGAAGCTTTGGGAGATTAGAATTACCTAACAAAATAAAAACGTCGTTGGGATTTACAGCATTAAAAATGCAATCGATTGAATTAACAGCCAGCTGGTAACCTTGAATTGGTTGAGAGGGGCGAATATAGCAGCAACAAATACGTTGCGCTTGCAAATAGGAATTTAGCGCAAACGAATTCAAAGAATGCAGGGGACGATTTTTCAAGGGATCTAGACTCGAGACGAGAGTGTACTCGTATAGCTAGAAGTACACCACGGCCATATAAATTCTCCTCTTTATCTAGACAATCATCACGGTGTAAATCGAAGTCTTGGGAAAATAATTCAATATTCTTAATATTAGGGGTGAAATTGGTTTCTGTGTGGTCAAAAATGTCGTAGGGCATTAAGATTCAGTATGTAGCAGAAATCCTAGTTCAAGCAGACATTTGGGAGGCAAAGAATTGAGCGGCGGGTTATGAGCGATGGTAGTTTTTTAAACTAGACCGTGTTCTCTGCAGGTGTAGTATGCGTTTGGAACTTACGTCAGGCGTAAAAGAAGAGAGATAATTAGTCACGCCATATCTACGAGGGGCGTTCAACATATTCTATCGGGGTGAAGCTGTGGTTGTATATATAAATTGACTTATTTATCAAGTAATACTATTTTAGTGCATTCATGTAAAATTTCATATAAATGTGATTATTAATTCGCGTTTTATCTCTAGTTAAACAGAATCATAATGGCAACTGAGACGATGATGGTGAAATTTGAGCATCGCGCTGTAATTAAATTTCTCACTAAGCAAGGAAAAAGTAAAAAAACTATTCATGAGGAGATGGTGGCTGTTTACCAGAATTCCGCACCTTCATTATCAACTATGCAAAAGTGGTCAAGTGAGTTCAAGAGAGGCAGAGAGAGCATTGAAGACGACCCCCGCTCCGGCGCACCGGCTACTGCTTGAGAGAGCATCAAAGAAGTAGAAAAACTTGTTCTTGAGGATGCCCGAATAAAGGTGAAAATGATGGCAGAGATCACCAAGCTTTCAATTGGTACCATTCACACCATTCTTCATGACCATCTTAACCTTTCAAAGGTCAGTGCAAGGTGGGTGCCACGAATGCTCACAGCGCCTCAGAAAAAAGTGAGAATCGCGTGCTGTAGAGAGCTTTTGGAGATGTGTAGTGAGAACGCGGACGGTGTTATGGATCGAATTGTTACTGGGGACGAAACATGGGTCCACCACTATGACCCTGAAAGCAAACAAGAGTCCATGCAGTGGCATAAAAAAGGAACAGACCTCCCGAAGAAGTTCAAAGTCACTCCGTCTGCCGGGAAGCCCATGGCCACAGTTTTTTGGGACTCAAAGGGAATCTTGCTCATTGAGTACAAAAAAAAGGTGAAACCATCAACGCCACATCCTACGCTTCCACTTTGCATAATTTGCGGGAGGAAATTAAAAAGAAAAGACGGGGTAAACTCGCAGCGGGTGTGTTGCTTCTTCATGACAACGCTCCTGTTCACACGGCGCAAGTTTCCAAGGCTGCTGCGCGAGATTGTGGTTTCGAAGAAATCCAACACCCACCCTATAGTCCAGACCTTGCCCCTAGTGATTATTTCCTGTTTCCGGATTTGAAAAAATGTCTTCGTGGAAAAAGATTTTCGGATGATGAAGAACTCAAGTCGGCAATAAATGGGTATTTTGCAGAGAAAGAGGAAATTTATTTTTTTGAGGGTTTAAAAAAGCTAATCTCAAGATGTAACAAATGCAATGATGTTAGGGGAGATTATATTGAAAAATAAAAACAATTTAAATTGAATTAGCATTTTCCTTCATATCGATACCGAGAATATATTGAACGCCCCTCGTAATTGCTTATGCATATGTATAAAAAGTTTCCGGGGATCATTATGGCTAGTGGGGAGGACAGGATACAGGATACCCAGGATCCGGCTTACCATGTAGATAAGCGAGATATAAACGAACATTATCTTACAATCTGCGGTCTCTTAATCGAGAGAGAACATACCGGGTATTCTCCCCTGAATCGACATCCAAACATCCAAATAGCAGTAAGGTTTTCGAGAAGGTGATCAGTAGAGTCCTGACTAAGTGGGTTGAGGACAAAAATATAGTTCCAGATAATCAGTTCGGTTTCAAGGCGGGGCATGATATCAATCATGCTTCGTCTAAACTGGTTTCTGATATCCAATAGAACAAAGGCAAGAACAAGTACACTGGTGCCTGCCTGATTGACTTGGAGAATGCCTTCGATACCGTGTGGTTAGAAGGACTCTTTTTCAAGCTGGACAGGTTCTGCATTAGTAAACCACTGCTGTATATTCTTTTCGATATGCTCTCCAGTAGACAGTTCATCGTGAAGGATGGCGACGTGACTTCTGCTGGAACATTTAACGTTAAGAACGGTCTGCAACAAGGTGCGGTAAATTCGCCGATCCTATTCAACATTTACACGAGTGGTCTCATAGGTTCACTTCACCATGCCATAGCGTACGCAGACGACATAATCGCGTACAGATCAGGTCCAAAGATTGAGGTCATTAATATACTTTTGCAGCGTGACTTCGACAAAATTAAGCGATATTGCGATGACTGGAAGTTGAAAATCAACTTTCAGAAGTCGGAAACCATTTTGTTTAGTACGCCTTTGTCTGGGGCCTCTAGGGACACCAGAAAGAATTGGCAAAAGTTCTCGATCGTGGGGCAGTACGGGCAGCCACTTGCTTGTCGAAATGTAGTCAGATATATTGGGATCTGGCTAGATCAATTTCTGTATTTTAACAAACATATAGATGTTGCTCTGGCCAGAGCCAAAGGTGCTCTTGCCCTTACAAAGAGACTGTTTTATAACAGTCAACTCGATGCGAGGGTGAAGGTAATCTGCTTCATGGCCCTTATCAGGCCCATGCTTGTATTTGGATGTGTGGTTCAACGTGAGAGCAAGTTTATTGGAAAAGATTCGGGTATTTGAGAGGGCTTGTCTTAGGACTTGTCTTCGCTTATACAGAACACCAGAGTCTCAGTACATCAAATTCTATCCCAATGAGGTCTTGTACAATAGGGCGAACCTAATAAGAGGGGACAATTTCGTCATTAAGTTGACTCGAAGGCACGTTGCAAGAGCAATGACCTCATCGAACAACCTGATCTCCGGGTCTTACTACCCCAATTATATGTATCACGAGAGAGTTCGCTTTGACGGCTTTATTCCTCCAGAAGCGTTCCTCTATCTAGATAGCAAGGGTCTGATCCAGGACAGATTGGCGGTGCCGCTAATCTTCCACGTTGCTCGAACAGCTGCGGACAGGCGACTCAACTACGACAGAGACGTCGCTCATGGCAGTGCGGAGCGTCTCCGGTTCAGTAGGGCGGTAGGGAGTCGCGACATGAGGGATGTTGTTTTAAGAAAAAAAATATATAAAAACACAAAAAAAAAGTAAAAAAAATAAATATATATATATATACTTGTGCTCACATAATTAAGCCACAAGGCGGTTATTTTTTTCTGTTATTTATGTATAAGAACCAGATGTCAGTCGATGAAGAAAGTCCTGTTGTCTTCAAACTACGTGCAGTTGTTTGTGATTCGGTCAAAGTGCAAGTGCTCACATAATTAAGCCATTAATTTGAATACAGGTAATTTAATTATTTTCGTTGCCCATTTTCTGTTAAAATTTAATTAAAACATTTGTTCACTCGTTTTAAGTGCATTTTAACTAAAATAGTAAATATTTTAATTAAAATGGGCAAAAATAAGAGCTCCACTTCATCAGAGAGAAAAACCATCTGGGAAATGCTATCAAAACCATAAAACAGTTATGAAAGTAACCCGGATTTAGGTTTTTCTCGAGGTAAAGTGAGGAACGCACTTCAGTATCATCGAAAAAACTAAACTTTTGAGGATTTGCCCCAAAAAAAAGCCGCGCAAATCCACTCCTGCTGAAGATAGTCTTAGCAAAGCTGATCCTTTTCTGACATCGGTGCAAATAAGGGCCCAAATGGAGGCGGATTACCATGTTAAAATATCAGCACAAACCATACGAAGACGACTTAATGAAAACAATCTGAATGGACGAATCGCGAGATGTAAGCCAAACGTGTCGAAAAAAAATATTGCACGAAGACTAGGGTTCGCCAAGGAACATCTTCGTAAGGGCCAACATTTTTGGAACTTGGTCGTTTGGAGCGATGAATCAAAGTTCAATGTATTTGGAAATGACGGAAGACTATATGTCAGGCGCCCTCCGTTAAAAGATTTGGACCCCAAATACACGAAAAAAACGGTTAAGCACGGCGGTTCATCGGTGATCGTATGGGGGTGTTTCACCTCATTTGGAGTTGGTCCTATTATAAAGATAAACGGGAAAATGACAGGTGAAATGTATAAAGATATGCTGGTCAATCATTGGAATGGGAATTATGCCGACAATTTGCCGCTAGCCTGGATAGTTCAGCAGGATAACGACCCGAAGCATTGTTCCCGGGTCGTTAAGTCCTGGTTCCAATCTAATTTTATCCAAGTCCTAGGGTGGTCTGCTCAAAGCCCCGATTTAAATCATAAAAAGAGCGGTTTTGGCCAGAAAACCCATGAATACGGCTTCTCTATGGGATATAATACAACAAGAATGGAGTAAAATAACTTCCGCCCAATGTGCAGCGCTGATCGGTACAATGGGAAATAGATGTGCCGAAGTAATAAGGCAAAAGGGCTTTCCAACCAAGTTCTAACTGCACAAAAGGTAAAACGTATTTTTAAATATAGTAAATACAATATACATATTTTTTATTGCAGATGGCTTAATTATGTGTACACTCGGCCTTATGGAATGTTTATGAATAGTTCTTAAAACTGTGCTTAATCGAAGAAATTTTTTTCAAAAAAACATATGTTACAAATTCTTAATGTTAAATCTATATTCTGTTTAAAGAAGTTCTTTTAGTTGCGTGAATATAAACTTAATTTTGAAGTAAACGTTAGGTTTTATTTTAATGGCTTAATTATATGAGCACGAGTGAATATACATATACATACTTATATATTAAGTATATAGGTATTATGGATATATATATATATATATATATATATATGTATGTGTATGTATTAGTCGTAAGTAGATTTAGATTTATTTTCAGGTAGGTAGTCTATAAGTTTTTAGTTTTAAGTTTTTATAGATAAAAAAAAAGTCCAGACACTAAGTTTTTTTAATTAAAATTCATTTTCTTAGTTGTAATAAATGTAAAAATAAAAATAAAATTAGACTGTAGGATTCGTCGTAAGACACAGATTAATTATTATGTTTAATTTAGAGTGCCCGCATGGGGCCAGTAAGTTACAATAAGATTATTTTTAAGTTATTTAAGCTAATTTTTAAGCGTTTTTTGTTTAGCATATAAGAGTAGTTTAAGTTATAAAAATAAAAATGCATAAAAACTGAAAACATTCTCAAATGCATCATTAGTGTTTCTCGCTGAAAATTTTAAAAAGAAGAACATTTTAGAATGATCCAAGAGGCTAAGCCCAAAAAGGATAGAAAGGATAGAAAGAGGTACATGTCTAACTTTGAGTACCCAAATATGTACAACACTTCATTTCCCAAATTCTGTTACATATTAATTTTAATTTCTCACATTCTAATTTTATCAATTTCCCACATTTTCTTACGTTTTCGTTTCGTGTGCAAGTGCCTTCTAATACATATTTACGACGCCAAAAAATTGTGTTCAATTTTATTCTCTCTCCCTTAAACGACTTTAATCACATTATGATATATACTATGTAGAGCTTAAAAATCCATTGTGCTACACAATTTCGGTATTATGTTGTGGGAAATAGAAAATCAATTTCGAGTCCTTAAATTTTGTCACAGCACTAGACAAGAACGGTGACGACGACGACGTGCGTCGCACGGTGGCGACTGCAAGGACAACAACAGCCAATAGGCACCAACAATACGAGTACCAAGTCCCAAACGTAATTTGTAAACTCATTGAACTGCATAAGTGTGAAAAATATCAATTTAGATAAGAAACACAACCACACATGATACAAAATACCGGCTTCTACTCGTACATTGATGTTTATGTGTGCGTTTGTATGTTCTTCGATATTGTCCTTATGTTCGACTGGAACTCTTGCTAGAACTCCTGGTTTAAATCCTTGCGCAGCAGCAAAGAACTTGACTTCAAGCAAAAGTCGTATTAATATAAATTAACGAGGCGGAAAATTTAGTTTAGTAGTGATGGGAAAAAATGTCACACACGTAGGCAGGACATCAGTCATCTTAAAGCCGGAACATCCAAACGATGAGAAATTCAAAGGATTTACCAGACACACACGCAAATTGTATTATATCTATACATCTACGCATACATAAGTGTAGCTTATACGAGTATGTAGGTTAATGTGATTTTTATGTTGAAGTATTTATTCATACCAAAAAAGGATTTGGATTTCGTACACGCCGAGGTGCAGAGATTACGGATAACTGAAGCTAAATAAAGGGTTTTCCAATAGGGACTTGACAACTTTGAATTTAATTTGTGAACGCACTCTTTCACTAATCATCAAACTGTCACTGTCAATTTATTCAGTAAACTCAACATTTTCATCATGGTAAAGTACACGAACGAGCAACGTCTGCAAATTATAAAAATTTTCTTCCGAAATTCGGAGTCGGTGACTGCAATTTTAAGACTGTTAACTCCAATTTTCAGTCGTAATTCTCGCCCTAGTCGACAGGCAATAACAAGTTTAGTACAAAAATTTGAGTCTACATATTCGTTGTGTGATGTTGCCGTGTCAGTGAGACAACGGGTTGGTCGAAGTGTCAAAAATATCGCTCCCGTTCAGACGTCCGTAGCAAACGATCCATTCCGGTCAATTCCACGGCGTTCTCAAGAATTGGGCATCGCTCAGACCACATTATGGCGTATTTTGTGTAAGGATCTTGGTTTACCATACAATATCAAGCTGACTCAATAATTGAAGTTCTCCGATTGGGTTCTGTAGAAGATGCGCCAAGATGATGTATTTCATCGCAAAATCATCTTCAGTGACGAAGCTCATTTTTGGCTCAATGGGTTCGTCAATAAGCAAAATATGCGTTATTGGTGAGGTGAAAATCCACATGTGCTTCATGAATCAACACTTCACCCACAAAAAATAACTGTTTGGTGCGGTTTGCATGCCGGCGGCGTTATTGGGCCATATTTTTTCGTCGACGATAATGATCGTCACGTTACTGGGAATGGTCAGCGTTATCGCGCCATGATCACCGATTATTTTTGGCCCGAATTGGAAGATATGGACTTGGACGACATGTGGTTTCAACAGGATGATGCCACAAGCCACAAAGCACACGCTACAATCGATTTATTGAAGAGTAAGTATGGTGAGCGTGTTATCTCAAGAAATGGGCCAGTCGATTGGCCGCCTCGTTCGTGCGAATTAACGCCGCTTAACTATTTTCTGTGGGGCTACGTTAAGTCATTGGTTTATGCCAACACGCCGACGACCGACGTTGGAAGAGCTCAGAGCCAACATTGAACGCGAAATAGCGGCCGTTGTGGTCGAATGTGTGGCTGAGTCGTTGAAAATTTTGTCCAACGAATCGACCGCTGCAAACGTGCCCGCGGTGGCCATATGACCGAATTCGAGTTCCATTCATAAATGTTTTGATTGTACTTCAAGCCGATAATAAAGTTTTTGAAATATCTCAAATGGTGTGCGTTTTATTTAAAAAAAAAGTTGTCAAGTCTTTATTGGAAAACCCATAATGTTTGACTGATTTTACTCGTAGACATACGGGAAAATGGCTGTAAGCAGTTGATTTGAAAAATTATAAGGTACTGCTTTGTACGGTACTTAGAGACATTTGGTAATATACGTAACATACGAATAGAATCTTCAAATTGACTATCAGTCCAGTTTTTGAGAGGCAAGTGTTCTTGAGAAACTACAAGCTACTAGCATCAAGTATAGAAAGCCAGTGGCAGCTCCGTTGGAACCTTCATGTCTCTTGGTGTTGGTTTTGGTGGATTTCTTTACACTGGTCTTAGCTGTGGGGGTAGTGATCCTTTATTAGACGAATATAAGCCGGAATAAAAAGAATTGATCAGAAAAAAATCGCGCCAGATAACGTCTTCTTCATCACCTTGACTTTCACACAATCGTCTTCCACATGAGCAATTCTGAGAAATACGAGGGCGGGTCAATAAGTCCGTGACTTTAGGAATAAAGCACAGATTTTTTGATAAAAAAATAATTTTATTTTTCAACGTAGTCTCCCTTGAGCTCTATACACTTTGTCCAACGCTTCTCCAATTTTTTTATCCCTTCAAAAAAAAATGATTTGTCGAGGTCCTCAAAATAGGCCTTTGTTTGCGAGATGACTTCATCATTGGAGTCAAATCTTTTTCCACCAAGCCATTTCTTCAGGTTTGGGAACAAGAAGTAGTCGCTCGGAGCCAAATCTGGAGAATAGGATGGATGAGGGAGCAATTCATAGCCCAATTCATGGATTTTTGCCATGGCAACTGCACATGTGTGCACCCTTGCATTGTCTTGGTGGAAAAGAACTTTTTTCTTTTTTTTTAGTGAGTAGTCTGATAAAAATAGCTGTCAAACACAAACTAACTGACGCAGCAAGTTTAAGTGACAGGAGTCAACTGACAGATGCCTGTTGACAGGAGCAGTGTTGCTGTCTCAGTAAAGAGGTCAGAAATTCAAAAAGTCACGGACTTATTGACCCGCCCTCGTATATGTAATACAATACATTGCGTCAACTAGTTGAAATGGTCGATAAGCTGTTTGTCTTTGGCCAACAATTGACAACAATTGACAGCATTCCTCTGGAATAAGGTCAACTGTAAGGTTCTGAATTTACCAGCAAGCGGAAAATTTACCCATTTGCATCATGTGGAGATTCAGTCGACAATTTTGCCACAGGTGTTTTGTTGACTTGACTTGATCCTAGTAGCATCTATTCCAGTGGCGGCTGTACAATTGTGTTATGATAGCCGTACACGGATAAAATACCAACATCGATCAACGAGATAACCATAAGATGCTAAAGAAAAAGCAAATGTTAAGAGGCACTTTCACCGACCTCATTACAGTCATTAATTACTGGTAGCGTTACGTACCACTTTATTTTATAAAAAAAGGAAATTTAACGTTCTGGCACAGATGTTCACTTGAGAACTTCTTATTTCTGAAAATCGGACATTTCATGTGGTACAACCCAACATGTCAAAATTTGATGATATTTCGACCATCAGTCATCGGGATATTGAGCGCGTTCCAAATTCTAGAGAAGAGTTCGTCAAACGATTCTGATTCTTCAACAGCCCAATAATTGCTTGGAAAAATACAATTGGTGACATTTCGTAAGGTAGTGGAGTGGATTTTAAGGCAAAAAGTTCCTCCTTGAAATTTCGGTCAGATGAAGATACGTTAAAAATCAGCTGATTTAAATAATGAAATATGGTATATACAAATAACATTTCTTCCCAAATTAAAATAAGCAAAGTATTATACATATGTACAAGGTTTCGTTTTTTAATATCGCGTCATCCATCTCGGCTTGCACTTCCACTTTCAGGTTCATTTTCGGTGTTAGAATCGATTCGATTAGATTGGATTCCACTTGAATGTGGTTGTATAATACCACTACCACATATGTCACTGCAAGTTTGTTGACCATATTAGGGTTGACGGCGACGATATATTTAAGACGACGAAATCTGTCTGTCTTTCAGATCGCTTGCAACAGAGGCATAATTTAACCTTTAATATAAATAGTTTTATTTTCGTAGCACAAGTGTTCACCTAATTATCATGTACGTCTCACATTTTATCCTCTTTTATCTTTTTCAATACTCTGTTACCTTTATAATGTTTTAAGTAAGAATTTGAAGTAAATATCCAATTATAAGGGAAGTTACATATGAAAATGTAACCTGCATTAGCAGGCTAATTTGTCATCCCATATGTTAGGTTTGACTAAAATTTCGCTTGAATTCGGAACGCGCTCATTGATGTTTTACGGATTCACCTTTTGAGGTTTTCAAAACTGTGAGAAAAAAAAACGAGTTTCGTATGATGAAGTTCATACCTTTTTTAAATTTGTTAAACCACCCTCGGCTAACTTTGAAAGTAAAATGTTCATCTGGCCCACTATACTCTGTGCTTTGGTCTGAATAACACTAGCATTCACAGGAATCTTTCTTCGGTTTAAGTCCTGTATTCACATAACTAAAAGCTTTTCCATTTTAATTAGAACTGTTGGTCTATTTTTAGGAATCCGATATAGAATCTCCTGCTGAAGCGATTTCTCACAATTTAATCGCATTTACTTTTATGTGGCACACAGTTGAGTGGGGAAGTCCTAGGGAATGTGCGATGTCCACAACCTTTTCGCCTTTATCGAAGCGATCCAAAATCCCGATTGTAATTACCTTTTACAATTTTACAATAGCAGATGACTTAACTTAGGTTAGGTTAGGTTAAACAGGTGTATGACGGATATGCCATCACATAGACACCAGGCACCAAAACGGGACCATCGCGATCCCTGTGCAACGAACCAGTTGAATTTGTCTTCAAATGGCAAAGACCTAAACAATCGCCCTTGTGAAACACCCAATTTTCCTGCTA
Source organism: Volucella bombylans (assembly GCA_949129095.1). Lineage (NCBI taxonomy): Eukaryota > Metazoa > Arthropoda > Insecta > Diptera > Syrphidae > Volucella > Volucella bombylans. The sequence continues at coordinate 102,203,770 of OX422144.1, read as the reverse complement.
AGCCAAGAAGGCCCTTGAAGTTCGTACCGTCTATTTCGCTTAAGATTTTATTCGACTACTGCCTCGCATTCACACAGTATGTGTTTTATGTCCTCAATAGCTTGCAGATCGCCGCAGAATCTGCAGATATCCGTATCTGACAATTTGAGCCTCTTTGCTTGTTGCCACAGGAGTGTCCTGTCAGGATTCCTATTACTTTCCTAAGCGTATCCCTGTTTAATTTTATTAACTTACTAGGTATTTTGTCGTCGAAAAGCGGCCAAAGAGCCTTGGATACCCTGTGTCCTTCAAAACTTGACCACCTTAGGTTGGCAGTCTTTGTGAATTTTTCCTCGATAGTGAAGGGCACTATGCAAAAGGGTGGTTTGATATTGGCAACCTCACTATTGTCGAGTACTCCTCCTTTGATCAAAATTGACGTTGGTTGATCCCATTGCCTTCGGTGCGGCCTGGCTATCGATGTAGATAGCGATATCTCTTTCGGATACCGATCTCATCTGCATTAGCTCAGCCGCCCCGAGGACAGTCAGATCATCTGATTGGAAGACTCTGCTTACGTTCGGTACTCTTATAGTATAGACAATTTCAGTTCTGGGTCTACTGAGAAGATTCCAGAACCTGTTCCTTCCTCTGTTTTTGAAAATTGCAATTTCATTTAACCTGATTATTGAATTTTTTCCGAGTCTTCCCTCTCCGGATAAATTATATCATACGGGATGTCGAAGTTGACCAGGGAAGGAATTTTATCCGTTAGGACCGTGCCATGTCTGAAACTACAGCTCATGAAGTAAACCAGACAGTCGTATCGTGCTGTTGCCAGCAAGTTTTTTGATCTGTAAATCAAGCGGTGTTAGGTGAACATGACTTACTTTGTTCTGCAAAATATCGACTGATTGCTTAGCTAACTAAATATTGCTTGGCTAACTAAAAAGAGAACAGGTTTTTCGAATGTCAAATTTGCACGGCCTACTAACTCATTTACTGTCGTAACTCGATGCATAAATGACATATGTATGTCGAAAAAACTTCCCAAATTTTTTCGACGTCGTAAATTGAAATGACTTAAGTCGAAGCTTTGCAGGTCGAGTTGTGACTATAGTTTCAAAAAAAAAGCATTTTACGAGCTGTGGAGTCGAAGACACCACGAAAGTTTACGAATAAAGCCCCATTTACAATTCTCCGAGATCCGATACGATGGTCGCATTCGGACATCGGACGTCTGTTTACAATGATCCGTCAAAACGCAACGAACAATTGTCAAGTGAAGTGCTAATCATCAGAAAAATAACCCGAAAAACTATAATTTGTCTCTTCATAAATAATTAATTGAAACACCACTCACAAATGACAAGCTCAAAATCAAAACAAAAAACATTTAGCTGTCACGCATTGCGAGATGTGAGAGTTTTCCAGATTTTCGAAATTGACTGCGATGCTTGCTGCGAGACTCGCATTATTGTAAACAAACACATTGAAGTACATGTTACGGAAATATTTTTGACAGTTCATGCGCTCTCTTTTTCGAACAACGTATCGGATCTCGGAGCATTGTAAATGGGTGTTAAAGTCTATAGCTTTTTGTTGTACAATCCAGCTATATCCATAAATGTAAATATTTGGTCTACTGTGGAGTATGTGGAGTAATCTTCACTAAAACCGCTTGGTATTCATGAAGAACATTATTTTCTTTAACCCTTTTCGTAAGTCTGAGCAGCAAACAGTTTAGCTGATGTAATTTGTAATTTTCTGAGTTGTCTTGTGCAGAGGAAAAATGATTGCGCGCTTAAGTTAATAAGTTTTGATAGGGGGGCCAGAATAAAAGGGCGGGGCATACCTCGAAGAGCAAATCGAAGACAACGGCGCTGGATGTTTTCGATTTTCAAGATCTGAACGCGATGTTATGGGGACCATTCTTGACTGTCGTACTCTAAAAGGGGACGAACAAAGGTAATATAGAGGACCTGGTCACGTATGGGTTGGTGTATTCTTTTGACCACCGTTTCACAAAACCTAGTGTAGAGTTGGCTTTAAGAATTATCCCATCCATTTTTAAACGGAAGTCCAGCTCCCTATCACACAAAATGCTGAGGTCGCGAAGAGATTGAACGGAAGAGATAGGTTGGTTGTGGAAAGGTAGAGTCGTGGAGGAGGTTGGTGCCGCTTATGTGAAAAGGTGATGGATTGCCATTTGGGGATATTAAGTTGCAAACAATTTTTGAGGCACCAAGGTCTTGTCAAGGTCTTGTTGAAAGAGGAAGGAGTCATGGGGAGAAGAAATAGTTTTGAAAATTTTGGTATCGTTGGCGTAAAGGGAGACAGACTGAGTGTTTGATGATCCTATCAAGATCATTTATGATTAATATAAAAAGAAGGGGACCGAGATGGCTACCTTGTGGAAATCCAGATGTGGCCAATAATGGAGCCGAGTAGGCTGACCTAAAACGAACACTGTAAAAACGATTTTCGAAGTAAGAGGACATCCATTTTAACAGTATGGGTTCAAAGCCTAGAGCGGACAATTTGAAGAGTATTAATCGATCAGAGATTTTATCGAAGGCTTTGCTAAAATCGATTGCAACAACATCGACTTCATTGCCATTCTCTAGGCCAGAGAAGGAAAAGGAGACGAATTCAACGAGATTTGTGATGGTTGACCTATGCTTTAGGAAGCCATGTTGTCTAGGGGAAATAAGTGATTTGCATTGGAAGCTTAGAGTTTCATACAAAATAGTTTCGAAGAGTTTGGATATATGGGAGAGTTTAGCGACTGAACGATAGTTTGTTATTACGTTGTTTGATCCATTTTTGCGGATCGAGGTTATGAAGGAGGTTTTTCGAGCCTGGGGAAATCCTCCTTGGGATAGCGATTATAAAGGGCAAGGGAAAGAGAGGAATCACATTTTTTAAGAAATATGGCAGGGGTGTGAATTCGTCATTAACTTGGTGTAACTTACATCCAATACACGACGGGTCCAAGAAGTGAGAGAGAAGTGGGCCATTGGAGAAGTTTAGTAGGTAACTAAAATAGAATGGATCTGGTACAAAGGAGTCGTTGGTGAAGGATTGTTTAAAAAAGGTGGCAAATAGGTTGGCAATGGTTGATGACTTGCTCTTGAAAGAGAGGGAAGGAGGGTAACCGTCGAACTTTCTTTTGTAGTTAAGGTAGCGCTGGTAAAGGGAATCGTAAAGTTTCGTGAAATGAAGATAAGCACCAACATAGTTGGAATAGTCGGAAAAGGATCTGGTACGCAGGAAAACAGCTTATAACTTGTCTCGTATTTCGTAAAGAACGAAGCTTGCGATTATACCAGGGAGGACTAGTAGATGATGTTTTAAGGCAGGAAAGCGGAACGTTAAAGGAAAAAGAATTAAATATTTCTTTATAAAAAATGGATAAGGCATCATTTATACTTAAGTTGTGAAAGTTAAAGAGTGATCTGCTGAGATAGTCACTGATTTTGTGAAAGTTTGCTTTATGAAAGTCGTAGGATGAGAGCGTTGTAGGGGAGTGGACTGGAAAGAAGAGTTATAAAAAAATGAAAGTAGAAGCGCGATATGAGGGGGGGGGGGGGGTAGTTATCGATTGTTGAGAGAGATAGGGGACAAAGTGAGACTGAGGAGTTAATTAAATCTGTTGTGAAAATATGGTCTAATAATGCCTGCCCATATAGTTGGGTATACCACTGACTTGGCATAGACCAGATAGACCATAGACCAGATTTAAGCGAAGAGAACTATTAAGAAGATACTCGTACATTCCTTAGCTGAGTTAGCATCAATGGAGTCCACTGTAGCTGCGAGTCAGACAATTCTGAATATTCATCGCAAATTCCGTTTAAGATTCCATCTGCTAGAAAGTATTCTTATTCCGTTGCGTTAGTACAATATCACATATTTCATCCTTCGATCCGCGACTCAAATATATTGAATGTATCCGCTGGGAAAACAATTTTGTGATAAGCCATTGAGGTCTCCCAGTAGACATCTTTATATTCGTTGAATTTATAGTGGTGACCAGGTCTAATAGTTTACTGCGGTCGTGTTGTCAAAAACACGGGCTTCACTAACTTTTTTTTAATTCAACTGCAACACATTTTAAGTTTTTGCGATAAGTGTTTATATTTTGACAAACTTGTAGATGATTGTCTTATTGGGGCCAAGAATAGTTTAGCCTTGCAAAGAAGACTCAAATTAAATTAAATTTGCACTTTTGAGAAGCTATGTCTTAGAACCTGTACCAGAGTCAAAGTATAAAATACATTATACCAAAAAGTCTCTTGACGACGGAAGTAGGGTGGATATGATTGACAATTTTCAGATTAGCCTGATCTTTAGGGACTTTTAGTCTTATGAAACATATCACGGGAGTGCGCTTCAGTCTGATTTCATCTCGACTGAGACATTTCTCCATATTGACGCTTAGGGGTTAGTGAAGGGATAATATATTACCCCGGTGCCGGTAGAGGCAATGAACTTGGGTATACAGATACCATTTATACCTGCTGCTGAGGACGCAGATTATCAGGTTGACATTCATATTTTCGATGTTTCTATGTAACATATAGTATTGTGGAAATACTAGCACTGTCTAAGCCTAATTCAATATCTAGGAGATACATATGTAGACCATTTATTTCAAAGATATTGTTAAGCTGTACTGACTTCATACAGGGACATTTCTGTACATTTTCATCTTGTGTAAGCGTCTCCTCGGTTGGTCCTTACTATCAAATGATAAGGAACGCCACTTGGAATATATTGAAAATGAGCAGAACAGTGAAATTTGCAATAGATGAAGAGAGTATTGTGATGCATAACTTCACGAAGAATTCCCGCGCTGCCACGCACTTGTATGGCTTTGCTTGTATGGCATGTAGCGCCGTCTTGTTGGAACAGTTCGGATTTATCGATGTTATCGGGCTCTGACCACAGAAAGTCGGTTAACACCGCTCTATACCTGAGACCATTCACGGTAAGGGTATCTCCTTTCTCATTTCGAAAGAAATAAAGTCCGACGATGCCGTCATGCCATAAACCGCAGCACACAGTCGATCTTTGTGGATACATTGCTGCTTGGCCGAACACTTGTGGATAGTGTTCGCTCCAATAACGGCAATTTGCTTGTTGATATAACCACTGAGCCAAAAATTGAGAATTCTCTTCCATTTGTCCATGGTAGCGTTTTCATAAGACGCTCTGGGAACTATTAATACTTAGATACAGGCGCTAGAAGATATAAGGTTAAACATGAGTCGTACAAATACCGAATATTTGCATTGAAGTTTTTCCTAATCCGTAAACCCAATTCTTGATATCTTTTTAGAAGGACACATCGTACCGAAGTGCGAACAAATTTTAATGTTTAGGCTAGAAAATCGCGATGACGATGCCACACATAGAGTTAGCATGGGATGTAACTGCAGTATTTTATGACAGAAGACAGACCGATTCTAAGATGCACCACATATGTAAGTGTAGCAGTGATATATAAAGGGAAAAATATGTATGAAAAAATAAAACGTGTTACATACATATTCCAAAGAAGAAGATAAGAACGCAACTCGCTACATATAAACGCATGCTTACGTTAGAACTAAACTAAAGAAGTGATTAATGGCAGGTGATCAGTTGACCGATCCTCCAACCTAACTACAATATATAGATCTGGCTCAAGCTCAAGAATAGAATCTTAGCATCTCAGCAGCTAAGTAAGAATTACACAAGGCCACTGTGTAACTTTTAGACACGCTAACTTAATTTAACAGGAGCTGCAGAGAGGCAGAAGAGGTTTAGAACTTATCGAACGCGGATGAAGAAGCGTTTGTCTGTTTTGAGAGAGAAGCTTGTTGGTTGAGGCCCAAGTTCAGCTCGTATTGTAGTAAATAGATAGGTAAAGGAGGAGGGAACTATTCTGCATCTGCTGTATAATTGCCTTATCTACCACAACAGAAGAAAAATCCATATTTATGAAAATCCATATTATGTTTTCCAATAAGGACTTGACAACTTTTGTTTTTAAATAGAACGCAAACCATTTGAGATATTTCAAAAATTTTATTATCGGCTTGAAGTACTCTTCAATAAATCGATTGTAGCGTGTGATGTGTGGCTTGTGGCATCATCCTGTTGAAACCACATGTCGTCCAAGTCCATATATTCCAATTCGGGCCAAAAAAAATCGGTGATCATGTCGCGTTAACGCTGACCATTTACTGTAACGTGACAATCGTTATCGTCGACGAAAAAAAATATGGCCCAAAACCGCCGCCGGCATGTAAACCGCACCAAACAGTTATTTTTTGTGGATGAAGTTGTGATTCATGAAGCACATGTGGATTTTCACGCGACCAATAATGCATATTTTGCTTATTGACGAACCCATTGAGCCAAAAATGAGCTTCGTCACTGAAGATGATTTTGTGATGAAATTCATCATCTTGGCGCATCTTCTCCAGAACCCAATCGGAGAACGTACGTCGCTTCAAATGGTCCATCGGCTTCAATTCTTGAGTCAGCTTGATCTTGTATGGGTGTAACCAAGATCCTTACGCAAAATACGCCATAATGTGGTCTGAGCGATGCCCAATTCTTGAGAACGCCGTGGAATTGACTGATTTGGATCGTTTGCTACGGACGCCTGAACGGCAGCGATATTTTCGACCAACCTGTTGTTTCACTGACACGATAATATCACACAACGAATAGACTTAAATTTTTGCACTAAACTTGTTATTGCCTGTCTACTAGGGCGAGAAATACGACCGAAAATTGGAGTTAACGCTCTTAAAGCTGCAGTCACCGAATCCGAATTTCGGTAGAAAATTTTTATAATTTGCAGACATTGCTCGCTCGTGTAGTTTACCATGATGAAAATGTTGAGTTTACTGAATTAATTGACAGTCACTGTTTGATGATTAGTGAACGAGTGCGTTCACAAATTAAATTCAAAGTTGTCAAGTCCCTATTGGAAAACCCGTTACATTGAAAATCTCCAAGAATCGTTCGGATTTAGCTCTAAAGTAGCTTTCATGACTTTCAGGTCTCTGCATTAAGCTTGAGGATATTGAGATCCTGTGGTGACGGAAAGATCACTCTCTAATTTTAATGAGCCTGTCCAATCCAGGCTGTCATTACGAGCATAATCTATTCTTACCTAACTAGAGTCATGCCCTCTAGTCTTCTTTATTGTCTTGTTTGTTTGTTTTCTCCTAGATTCATGATCAAAGATTGGATGTTTCTTTCCAATATCCATATTTTGTAATATGGTGTCCCAAGAGTGTGCCGAAAAATAACAGTATAAGACGCCAGTAAAGGTAAGCCCTATTAAATGTCTTTTAGGAACTGATTTGTTGGTCATGCTTCTCTACGCTCACTCCATCACTAGAATTACGATTATTGAAATTATTATTTGTTTAGCGAATCTCAAATATTTTATTTTCCTTTTTTTTTTGGTTCAAAGCAACATGAATGAGCAGTTCCACTTTCATAAATGACAACTTCAACGATAGTGTCCTTGATGGCAGGAGTCTTTTAAACTTGTTTTTATGCCATCATTGTCTTTCTTCAAAATCTTACTTTAAGCCTAGTCAAAACCGCTAAAATTCATTAAAATGTCATAAAAATCCATCGAAGACCCTCACATTTCAGAGAATGAGCTTTTTCCCTTAGCTCTTGAATAGAAAACAACCGGGACTTTTTGTGTTTTAAACGAATAACATCAGTTAACCATTAAATCTACAACATCAGCTGAATGGCTGTACACTCAACTGTTTAGGAAAACCACTCAGCAGGGATCCGAAAATGGAAAAGTAAAAAAAAAAATTAACTAGAAAAGCAAAGAGAATTTGAAAAGAAAATCACATCCTTCAGGGTAAGTAATCCACAACCATTCGTTGGGTGGGTTAAGAAATCACCAGACTACCCCTTGCCAATCAGACGTAGATTAACCTTCTTATCCGCATTGTTGTGTTGCTCTAAGGCCTTCACCGTCAATTATACACTTTAGAACAGCCTTGAGGTGTAAGTAATGAAATTGAGGATTATTCCAATTGAATTTGAATCTTCTACTACCACCATGAAAGTATCTCTAGTGTTACAAAGAAGTAATAAAATTTAATTTCACTTCCAAGTGATAATCCATGAGCTGGCTTTCCTTCCTTCCCTTAAATCTTCGAACTCTAAATCTTCAACTTAACTGCAGACGCAATAACCATCTCCTCTGAGACACACTAGGCTATCGGTGCGGTACTATCCACATCTACCAGGCAAGAGCAGTAGCAAGGATAAATCTGAAAATAACCAAAGCCCAGGGTCGTTAAATTTTAATTGAGCATCACATAACAACCATCATGACCCAAATGACCATATCCGAGGACACTTGATATTCATGCGTCCTGCTTTATTTTTAATTTTTTTTTCTTGTTTTTAATTGTAATCCTATGCTTGGACAAGGATATATCAAAAATTAAATATACGACACCCCACGGGTAAAGAGGAATCCTTTGGATAACACAGAACACACAATGAAGCACTCCTTCCCTGGATTGAGTCGAAGGCGTAGTGTAAAAAAATGAGTGAGAATATAGCAAAGACTCATAATATATTCACTCACTTTCGAAGGACATCCGACATGTATTCGTATTAGAAGCCCTTTGATAAGGGATGGCAATGCAAAGGCAATTGAATGCATTTCAAAGTTTCATCAAGTTATTAAGGGACCGAATTGGAAAATTCAATTGTCGTGAGTTTGCCACTGAAACGGTACTTAGTAATGTAAGCCCTTGAGTTTGATGTTACGAATACGTTGTTCCGTAATCCGTACACAGCAACGTAAAGGACCTTCAATATTGTTTCGCGGTGATTTTACAGAGATGTAGGAGAATATGCAATGAGGATGACATGTGAAAACGATGCTAATTGGCTATGACAGAGGATACGTATACGTACATTGTTGGACTGGAATTCAGGAATTGGCCTCGAGTACAGAAAGGGTTGTTATCATGTCGGGTATGCAATATTAAGGTATTGTCACGTTCTAGTTGTTGGTACAATACAAGAACCGCATGAGCACTGCATTGTTTAGATTTGTGACAGAGTAAATGGTAAAGTGCGTAAATGTACGTCATGAGGATAAAAGAGGTTGTGATTTCGTATTTTGAATTGCACAAAAAGTTTACTCAAGGTAAAGATCGAGGGCAGAATTCATTGTGGGAATTCCGAATGTCATTTACTTTGTGTCATGCGAATATGGGGATGCATTTAATAAACGTAATCGCTGAGAGCTGAGCCATTGAAAGCTATAAGGGCTCTCACCTATTGACAGGAGACGTGAGAGGAAACCACGAATTAGGATTGTTGCAACGGCAGTTCCTGGAGGGATTTTTCAACCCAATTGAGGTTATTAGCTTTATAATTGGATTTAAAAGAAATATATGAAAGAATACAGTTGTAGTTCTTTGGCGACTTCAATATCAATATTTTATCTATGAAGTGGTATCCCCCGTAAGCCGGACACAGGAAGCGTCACACGATGTTGTCTCACTTTAACACCATAGAGCCCCGTGTTAGCAGTCTTTCGTACTGACGGACAACAAGGTTAGGTTAGGTTAGGTAAGAGTGGCTGCTGGAAATACCAACCCACTTAGGCCTATTGGCCCATTGTGATGCCACGTGGATCTATGATCTTCTTACTACTGGAACCAGTTTGAGCTTATAATAAAGCGTAGGAGACTGTTAACGTCTAAGTTTTCTAGATCGTTTATGTCGTTGTAGAAGAAAGCTCCTAGATGAAGCTTCCTTCTCTGGGAGAGAGCTGGACATGTGCAGAGTAGGTGGAGCATTGTCTCCTCCTCTCCCTCGTCCATGCAGCTTCTACAGAAATCATTAGTAAAAGCGCCAAGCCTTCTTGCGTGCTTGCCTATGAGGCAGTGTCCAGTAATGACACCTATTATGGTGCTGAGATGTTTCCTATCTAAAAGGATCAGACACTTAGAGCGACTCAGATCGAGCCTTGGCCAGATCTGTTTGGTCGTTAGACATGTTTTTCCAGCAGTCCACCTAAGGTCTGTTCTTTTATTGGCATCTAGCCTCCTTTAGTGTTAGTTTGCACATAGCGATTGGTATACCTATACTACCTTTGTCCGGTAGGATAGGTAGAGTGGTTCCAATCTTGGCGAGTTCATCGGCTCTACAGTTCCTTGAAATGTCTCTGTGGCCCGGCACCAAACAAAGGTGAATGTTGAACTGCTCTGTCATCTCCATGAGAGATGATCGGCATTCAAGGGCGGTTTGAGAATATAATGAGACCGAGTCCAGGGACTTGATGGCGGCCTGACTATCCAAAAATATGCGGATATCCTTTGCAGATATCACGTTTATCTTCAGCCAGGACAGAGCTTCATTAATCGCCAAAATTTCCGCCTGGTACACGCTACAGTGATTTGGAAGGCGGAAAGAGAGGCTTAGATTTAGATTATCTGAGAAAACACCGCCACCAACTCCGCTATCGGTTTTAGATCCATCTGTGTAGAGATGGATTGACTTGTCTTCCATGAAAGCATCCTCCTCCCAGAATGATCTAGAGGGTAAGCTTACATGGAAGTTTTTGTCAAACCAAAGTTCAGGTATGGTGTAATCGATGTTCTCTGTGAGGATTCCTAATGTATTAAGAATATTGGCGTGGCCAAATGAATTATTTGTCCACTGTTTAGTCGCTTTAAGGCGAATAGCTGCAGTCGCAGCTACTTGCTTGCTAAAAATGTCGAGGGGTGTCAAGTGAAGCAGAATATCTAATGCCGCAGAGGGGGTAGACCGCAAGGCTCCACTTGTGCATAGACATGCTGTTCTTTGGACTCTGCTCAGTTTAATGCGGTTGATTGCATTTTCCAAGGCCGTCCACCAGACAACCACCCCGTAAGTAAGTATCGGTCTTATGACCGAGATGTATAGCCAGTGGGTTATGCGAGGTTCAAGGCCCCATTTGTTCCCAATGGCTTTTTTGCAAGAGAATAAGGCTATTGTAGCTTTATTGACTCTTTCTTGAATGTTAGGTTTCCAGTTTAGTTTGCTGTCAAAAATGAGACCCAGATATTTTGCTGTATCGGAGAAAACTAAACTGGTACCGTTTATTGATGGAGGGTCTATGATTGGAATTTTATATTTCCTAGAAAAGAGGACAAGATCAGTTTTATGGGGGTTTATTCCCAATCCACAGCGATCTGTCCAGCGGCAGATGACAACGTCATCCGCATAGGCAGTCACTCTGCTACCACCCGCTTCCAGGTATATCAGTAGTTCGTTAACCACTAAGCTCCTGAGAAGGGGAGAGAGGACACCGCCTTGCGGCGTACCTCTACTGACATATCTTTTAGCAGAAGTCTCACCCAGTTTGGAGTTGATTATCCTGCTTTTTAGCATTAGACTGATCAGCTCCCCAAGTGAGCCGTCTACCTGCAGAGTTGACAGCGCAGTCGCGATTGCGGATGTGTTGACGTTGTTAAAGGCGCCCTCTATGTGTAGGAAAGCAACCACTGTGTACTCCTTATATTGTAGGGATCGTTCGATGTGGCTAGTCAGAGAGTGCAAAGCCGTTTAAACAGACTTTCCTTTACAGTAGGCATGTTGAGTAGTAGACAGAAGTCTTGGATCAACTTTAGCTCGAATATGGATATCGATCAGTCGTTCTAAAGTTTTCAGAAGGAATGATGATAGACTTATAGGTCTGAGGTCCTTTGGGACTACATGAGAACATTTTCCGTGTTTGAGAATGAATACTACATTGACTTCTCTCCATAACAGTGGAATGTGGATAAGTTCTACACAGCTCCTCATAATATTTTCCAACACTGGTAGAATAATATCTGAGGATCTCTGTAGCTCGGCAGGTATAATACCGTCCGGACCAGCAGACTTGTATGGTTTGAAGCTATGCAGCGCCCAGAGCAGTTTGTCTCTCGTAATCAGACCATGAATTTTGGTCACCGTTGCAGTAGGCTTGTTTGGCCTGCTACTGGCCGCGAGTTGGGAGCTACCTGGAAAGTGGGTGTCCAGAAGCAGGTTGAGTGATTCATAACTTGAGGTTGTCCAAGAGCCATCGGTTTTTTTCAAACAGCTGGGCATCATAGGATTTGTGGAGAGGATTTTTCTAAGCCGCGATGCCTCAGAGGTTTCTGTAATTTTGTCACAGAATGACCTCCAGGATTGTCGCTTTGCCTTCCTCAGTTCTTTTTTGTATAATTTGAGGGATTCTTTATATGAGTCCCAGTCGGTCACTTTTCTTGTGCTTTTAGCTGCGTTGAAAAGTTTTCTGCAGGCGTTTCTGAGCAGTCCCAGTGCCGATGTCCACCAATGTGGCTTTTTCTTGCCTCTTGGTTGAATAAGAGGGCAGGAAGCGGCCATAGCCTTATTGAGCCTGGGGGGAGCATCACTCAGACTGAATTGGATGTATCTATGGTCTGAAAAGGAGTGTTCAGACGATACCATCCAGTTTGTTAGCCTTTGGGTGATGCTGTCGGAGACAAGAGTAATATCTAACACTTCTTGTCTGTTTTTTGTTATAAAAGTAGGCTCATTGCCAGTATTGCAAATTAAGAGGTTAGTACTTAAAATATAGTCTAAAAGTGACTCACCTCTATCATTGATGTCGGTACTGCCCCATACCGTATGATGTGCGTTAGCGTCGCATCCGATTATGAGGCCAGTTTTTTGCCTTCCAGCTTCCAGTACCACCCTTTCTAGGTTATCACCAGGGAGAGGGCCCACTTGGTCGTGGCCAAGGTAAGCCGATGCCAGCCAGTAGGCAGTCTCTAGTCTGGCAACGCTTAATCATGCCTTTCGTCTGCCCCAGAGGATTAAGAGATTCCTTATTGATCACAATTAACGCGCATCTATAAGAACCCCTTAGTTCCTCCAGTTTCGCGACTTTCGGTCGGAATGATTTCCAGAATACTTTCTGGAGAGGAGGGTTCAGCTGGAATCCAGGTACGAGTTCGAGGTCTACTAGGAATGTCTTCCTTAGATACGACCTCGAGTTTTGCACCTGGCCAAATCTCTCCTAAACCATCGATGGCCTTGGTGAAGAGATCGAGAGATCTCTGGTTTGAACAAGCGATGAGTTTGACATGGCCTTGGTGCCAGCCAGCGTCGCTTGTGATAGGAGGTGTTCCGGGGTTTTCCCGCATGATGGCCAAGAAGTTGCTCGAGAGCTTCAGCTTGACCAGTTGCCACTGTTCCGGTATGATGGAACTGTCGGTATCGCTCCTGTCGACTACCGCGATCACCAATGCGTCCTTTAGGACTTCGTTGTAAGACCTCAGAGATCTGCTGTTGGATAGCCCAGGGGTTGTACAACTATGTGTTTTGGGCCTCTTGGAAACCGGTACGGTTTCCTCCAACGATCTCTGGCGCTTAGAGGAGTCTTTTGGCGTTTTGGGAGCAGTAGAAGCAGTGGGAAATCCGTCTTTTAAGATGTTTTTAGCCCACTCAACCTTGCTCTTTATTTCCGCACTTCTCTCAACCTCCGGAATGGATCCGAAGGTTTTGATGATGCGTGAAGCATTTCGGCGTCTTATATAGAGCGCCTTAGATGGAGCTTGCCGATGCGGCTGAGTTCCAGATTCCTCCTTGGAGGGAGGAGTTTTGCAGCAACAAGTCGGTTTTTGTTTTCTTGGTTTTTTCCATGAATGGTCCCACGAGTAACGGAGAAAGGGGTGTCCATCTACAGATAAGGCTAGCTAATCCGGAGGTCGCCAGGTATCCGGATACTCCGTTCGCGACTGAGCTATTTTTGGAGATACTGGGCCCTCAGCCAGGTTGATATTCATCACGGGTCGTATGACACCTTGATCCAGCCCAGGAGTAGGAGGGAGTGCTTTGGGAGTTGGGGAGGGGGGGGGAGCATCCTTTGGTTTCAGGACTCGTCTGGAGACAAGATTCATTGACCCTAATCAGCCTCTACAACTCGACAAGTTCGATGCTCGCGGTAGAAGGACGGACAACAAGCAAGTCGGTAATTTTTTAGAAACGTGCGTCGGGAAGCACTCGTTTGGTATGTCGGTATCCTGAAAAGCCATCTGCAGTTGTGCTCACATGAAACCTACCTGTAAATGGAATCACAAGTTCATCAATTGTGACCTGCGACCCAAACTAGTCTCAGTGAATTTAGAGTACCCTATCTTGTAGGGGTTAGAGAGTTAAGCATTACAATGTATTATTTATTGCCAACAAATTTGCGCATGCGCTCGAAGAAGACAGTTTTCCTAACGCGAAGAGAAATCTAATTTTTCCGTCATTCAACGGCCAGCGCCCCATCCTAGATCAGTTTTGGAGCCATACTTGAAGTTCCTTTCATGGCTCAGATTCTGCTTGAAATTATTACTGAGAAAATGTCGATTACGTACTTTCGCAGCAAAAGGTACGTAATTAATAGACAGCATGTCCATAAGACAACAGACGCGAATGGTCATCAAAACTCCAGCTACTTTTACCAGGAAATTATTGCCATAGAATATAATTGGTCTTATTATAGCCGTGGACATTTCTTGAAGACAAGCCCCATATGGTTGAGCATAGACATTAAGGCGGTTGTGAGCATTAGGCAGTGATCAGACCAACGTGTACCATAGAAATGGAGTTATCTGCTTGAGTTACTTCTGTGCCTTCAATTTTGCCCATCCGATTGTGGAGCACAGTCTCGCAGAGTCTTCTGCTTTGGTAGGCACATCTTGGACGGAGGATGCATTTACAAATAAGCTTTAGACCCATGAGCCTCAACTATTCTCTCCATGCTCTTCAATATGAAGAAACAGAGACTGATTAATCTTAACCTCCAGGAGAGGTTGTAGACATCTTTACCGATTTTAGGTATTAAGAAAACTTATGTGGTCTGCGATCGACCAGGACTTCAACCAACATTTCTCTCCAGCCTCTCCACTTTCGAGGACTTACTCTGTGCCTTTTTCCCATAGGATTTGAATACTTTCGGAGCTGTAGCGCTGATGTTTATGCGCTGTTGTGCCCCAACCATCTAAACTGATGAACTCCTACTATTTTGGTTAAGCCCTTCTCGATAAATGTCCTCATTATTCCTCCTGACAGAGATTACTCGAAGCGCTTTTCTCTCGAAAGGAGCAAGGGCCTCTACTGGGACGATTAATGTTTATTAGAGCACACTATATTGATATTGTTTGTTTAAGAGAGGGCCCTGCTATTCAATTGCCTTCTGAGCAACTATCCTATACAGGTGGCCTATACAGGTGGCCTATAAGGTGACAAGTAGTTATAAAAACTTTTGAAAGAGTGTGTCTCTGGTATTGTCTTGGGGGTGCCTCACAATACAAGTATGGTACGATGTTGATGATATCGTATGACAGTTGGGGCAATTTGTAAATCGAGGGCCTTTTCCAAGATCTATCGCTAGTCGATCTTGACTTTCTATCCCTGAAACCACACTAATAACGACAAATCACTTGGTTAAAAAAAGTTTAAGACTACTGCATAGTATGGCAGAAAAGATGCGCCATATGGATGATATTTAGGACACTCATACCTCCACAATTTGCGCAGACTAGGGAGTCTCATTTTTGTCCATTCGTCTTCTTTACAAAGTTATCTTCCGCCTCTTGAATAGCTTGGCAGCTGGGCCATTACTTCCGACACCCTTATTGGACTCAAGGTTGGATGTGGCTATCCCCACTAGGTGAGAGGAATTGCTGTCATCGTCTAGGTTGAATAGTTCGTACTTCCGAAAAGTTTATCGTCATCGTCGTTTAACAGTCTGCAAAAATTGTTTGTCAAAATCGACTACTAGCTTCTCTTATCCGTGTTTCCGTTCGTACTCTGTTCACCTGCCACTATCTTTTTACCTTCTGATAACATTTCCAAACATCTTTCCTGCTACACCATTTCACAAAATCCTCAATCTTGCAGACATTTTGCTCGTACAGCTCACTAGTCGCCCTAATCGTTCTTTGGATCGCCGAACTGTTTGCTTTCCGTTTCTCTGCATGCTCCAGCTGAAACAGAATCAAACCACGAATTCCTCAGTAATAATCGGTGAAATATAACACATCAGAGGCTGTCTTTCAGATGGCTTGCCACTGAATGTCGAGATAAGGGACATTAGATCGGCAGGCTCTGGCGGTTTTCTGCGATTGCAATATACGGATGTTAAACTTTTCCTCTGTGAAACGAACTGCATCCACAACAAGGTAGTGGTTCAAGTAAACGATGGCTCTTCACGTCGATCGCAATGTGATTAATCTGGTTATTGATAGAATAAACAGGTGACCAACAGGTCCCCTTAAGAATGTCGAGATGCTAGAACCACGAGTTTGCTACTATGAGATTTCGTCCCAAAACTGCAAAGTTAATTATCTTCAATCCATTGTTGGAGGTGGTGTCGTACAAGTTAGATTAAGCTGATGTTGGCAAATTTAGGATTTCGGTTATTTCGTATCAACAGGTTTTTTCGTACCTGTGTATCTGAGTGTATGCCCACCTTCTAAAGAACTCCAAAGTCATTGAGTGGAGGATATTCAATAAAATTCAAATAAAAAACGTTTTCACTGTGCGCGAGTGAAATCTCTGTCCTAAGAAAAACCGCAAACATCTGGCCTATGATTTTCTGTACCTAAACCACTTTGATATAAATTGTATAAGAAAATTGTGCAAGCTAATCTCTGCTAATTCAACTTTTTTTTCGGGTCCCAAGCTGGTTATACAATAGAATCACATGAGATCATAATAAATATTCCTTTCCCAGGATGCGAAGAACGTTGGTACAGCGGACAATAACTGATGAAAAACAATTCTGGACAAGATCCTTTTTTCTAAGTTTTGAAATGCTTTTAACGGAAATCAACAGAGACAATTCCTCATGGGGTCATTTACAGACATTTTAGGGCAAAGTGCTCGGAATTGGTGTTAACCCGAAGGAATTAGAACCGACCCGCAGCTTAGCCGGCTGTTCTATACTATGTTATGTGTGAACTTGCACATTTAACTGAATACCCGAACTCGCCAGAAAAGCTCGGATAACTCGGCTTTGATCATTTGGTCACCTTGAAAACATGTACACCAGTGCCCCAGCCTAGAAAGTTTTCGATTCCAACACAGAGGGACAAAGCGGTAGAGAACAACTTCATCTTAGGTGACACACAGAAGTGAAAGAGGACCTCAGCCAACCTCTTGTGCCTAACTGGAAGCAATTGACAAAGAGACCGTTATAGGCGGAGAGAAATCTTAGTTGTGACCGTGGTCCCATCTATGTAAGTAAAGTATCTATAGAATCTATTGTGCTACTTGAACGTTTCTTTGAAGGATCTGATCATCGAAGTTTAACATTTGTGCCGCCGACTCATCTATATATTCGAGTAAAACAGAACATGTGTTCTAAGCTGATAAACAGCCTCTAAATTGAATTGCCTGTTGACAACTCTAACAAGCTAAATAAGAATGAATATCATACCTTCGATTGTTCGCATATATTCGGACTCTTAACAGACTACAGAGCTGAACAACGTAGTCATCACACTTTTAACATGCACAGAGTGACTATGTCATATAGTATTCCAATCAATACCACGCATGATTGAATTGTTTGTTTATCCGAATAATCTTACTTACTTAAGGTGGCGCCACAGTCCGGGGTGGATCTGAGCATTAACCAACAAGCGTCTTGGCTGCGCAAGCTATGTTGGCTGCTGTCCGTCGGGGGCGGATTCGAAGAAATTTCGGATCGGAGTATTGGTTTCCATTCGCTCAGTCGTTGGACATTCACTCTTCTGGCTAAGTCGATGTTGCCGCATACCCCGTACAGTACGCCATTGTATCTCCTTCTCCACTCACCGTCTTTACAGACGGTAACAGAAAATCATCCGAAGAATTTTCGTCTCAAAGCAGCCAAGAGCATCCTCATCCATTTTGAATAAAGACCATGCCTCTGTGCCGTATAGCAGGACAGGGATTATTAAGGTCTCATACATATAGGGTCACTATTGTTCTTCGAGAGAAGACTTTGCTAGTCAATTACCTTCTTAGTCCAAAGAAGACTCAATTGACAAGAGCTCCGTTTGATCTCAGCGCTATTGGCGTTGTCTGAATTGATAGTGGAGTCTAGGTAAACAAAAAAGAAAAAACCCTGTCGAGGGTGACATTCTGTTATATCCATCCTAGCCGCTTTCGCCACAACAGTCGCGAATACGCCACTGACATCAAGCTGCTTTCTTCCGGTTATCTCAATATCATCGGCGTATGCGAGTAATTGGATGGATTTTTGAAAGATTGTGCCTCTTGAAATTGACGCGTGAGTTAACGCGTGATGTTAAAGAAATCGCATGACAGCGCATCGACTTTCCTAAATCCTTTTTTTGACATTAAAGGTCTCAGTGAGTTCTTTACCGATCTTGCTGGAGCAGCATGCATTCTTCACCGTCATCCTACACAAACGGATGAGTTTTGCAGGGGTGGCAAAACTAGACATTGCTCTGTATAGCTCGTCTCTGTAGATGCTATCATACGCTGCCTTAAAATCGATGAATAGGTGGTGTGTGTCGATTTGGAGCTCATGGGTCTGCCGTAGTGTAAATATTTGAGCGATGGTGGACTTTCCAGGTCTACATACTAATATGGAGCAATCAGGTCGTTGACAAACGGCTTCAGGCGTTCACACAATACGAAAGAGGATCTTTTAGGCTATGTTAAGGAGACTGATGTCTCTGTAGTTAGCGCAGTTCAGAGGGTCTCTTTTCCTGAGTATCGGACACATAATGCTGATGTTTCATTCATTTTACATACTTTCGCCCGAACATATTTTACAGATGAGTTGGTGTATTCTCTTTGTTAAGTCATCGTCTGCCGGTTTGAAGAGCTCGGCAGTCACAACGTCCGATGCAGCAGCTTTGATGAACTTAGGTATGGCAATCCTTATTTCATCCAAGGCTGGGTGGACGGAATTGTTAGTCTATTGTACATCAGACAAGTTGAAAAGTTCATTCTGACCGACAACTGTATTTGGTTAGTCATCGTCGTTATACATTCTACAGAAATGCTTTTTCCAAATCCTCAGCATTGACTGCGACTATACCACACTGTTCCCTTCTTCGTCTCTACAGGCTTGTTGCATTGCATGTTCGATGCATGTTTTTTGTTACCTTTTGGTAAAATTTCCGAATCTTATTCCTGGAGTAGCATCTCTCAATGTCCTCGACCGCGCGCTTCTAATGCTCCTGAAAAGCCGGTGTTCGTCTTTTCTCTTCGTAGAGCTCGTAAGTACTCGTAGCTCTAGTCCTTCTATGCAGCACCGCTTTGTATACATCTTGCTTAGCTGTTTAGCTGCATTTGGTTGCCGGCACTCGTTGTCAAACCAGGGTTTCGTTGTGGGGGTTGAGTGAAAGTCAGGATATCAGAGACAGCATCTCTGATGGCTTTATGGCAATGTTGCCACTGGTCTTCGAAAGTTGATGCTGGCGGGATAGGACTTCTTAAGGGATTAAGGGAGAATCGATCGAAAAAACGTTGGCGATCTCTTGCGATTGTAGCCGTCTGATGGCTAACTTCCTCACAGTATTAGCTTGCCTTTACGATGTCCAGGATATTTGGAACTGTCTACACTGCCTACAACAAAGTAATGGTCCGAGTCGATGTTGGCCCCTCGAAACGTTCGGATATGCATACTACTGGAAGAATGCCTTGGGTCGAAGGCAATGTGTTCAATTTGGTTGACGGTTACACCAAGTCCCCTTATGAAAATCGAGATGTAGGAACCATGTGCTAATTACGACAATGTTTCGCTCCGCCACAAATTCGATTAGCCTCAATCCGTTATCGGAGATGGTATCGTGCAGGTATGGTATCGACGGCACTATCAAAGATGCCCTCTCTTCCTAGTTTTGCATTAAAGTCGCAGAGGACAATTGTAATGTTATAGCTAAGGCACTGCTCGTAAATCTTGTCCAAGATCTTGTAGAATCTATCTTTGATGTCGTCATCTTACTCCTCAATGGGTGCCAGCGTGCATATAAGGCTAATTTTGGTAAATTTAGGATTACTACGCATTAGGCCTTCGTTTACACGCCGGAAGCACAAGTCTGCCTAAATCTGCCTCTAGCAACGAATTCGCATCCAAATAGGCGCGGTAACAGTTGTCGTAATAGGTGTCGCAGTTTTTCATCCTCTTTTTGTCCGGCCCATCCCATCGCATTTCTCGGACGCGCGCCGTACCATCTGCTTTTCAGCAGTCCACGACCTCCCCTAGTTGTTCGGCTGCTCGTTCGAAGTTCGTTGTCCTTGTTTCGTTTGCAGGTGTTGTCAATAGTAGATCCGTCCGTATCCGAGGCGTGTTTTTGCTTCGTAACTATACTCGTATATGTTTGCGAATTTACCCGGCGGCACAACCCCGAACCTGGAGGGCCAGTTCCATCATAGATACCCCTAAAACGAGGGGTAGGTTGGACCGAAACCAGTAACCCGTTCGGGGATGTCAGCACTGCTGTTGGTCTATTAACGACTCATCTGCTACTATCTATTGAACAAATAAAATCTAAAACGAAAACAAAACCTACTCGTAAGCTGTCAAAAAGGGAGAGACGATAGAGAGAGCAGGTCAAGTCCAGATTTTAGCTGCAACATAAAAAAAAAAAATAAGTTAAGTTGCGTGAGCGTTCTTGTTGTTATCTCAAAACAATTTGGTTTAACAAAGAAAAGTCGGGAAAATAATAATTTTTTTTGATCGACACAATGAAACGAGAAAATTTAGTTGGGAAACACACATGTCAACTGTGTCCCACTATTCTAACCTTCTTCAAAAAATCTCCGTTCTACATTCAAACGAATCGCTTTACTAAACGCTGCGATTAATTCAATTTGCCAAGAACACAAAAATATCTTCCAAAATGTACATATCTACGAGTAGATGAACATACCTACGCATGTTCATCCAACCTAAGTCTTCGATAAATAGACACACATTAGCATGTTTCCTTACAGCCGCTATTATATTGAAAAATTATTCTTAGAGATTCATAAACAATGCACATCACGAATTTGCTGGATTTTGATGGAAGGAAGCGCACTAGCCAAGCAAATGGCTCAGGCGAACCTTACCTTCACATGCAATGATTGTTATTGATTGAATTACCTAGAATTGCTGGCGATAATGACGAGAACTGGAAGACGACGCAATGATGCTGTCGCTGGTAATCATCCCCAGTTTGGCTCCAGCACTGTGGGGGTTTTCTAACATTCAAAGCCTCAAAATAGCGTTGCCTAGGATCGATAGGAAAAAAATAAAAAAAAGTATCTTTGTAGATGTATTATATAATTGTATATACTCGTAGACGGTAGTTTCAGAAGAAGGTCGAATCGAATCCCCCAGAGCTGGTAGTACACTGGTATGAATTATAATAAATGGCTTGGCAAAAGGATGTCACTTTGTTAAATGCCCTAACATGCGGCGTGACACATTATTCTGTTGTTCTGACACTGTTCTAGGTCGAACAAGATTTTTTCTTGTGTATTCCTGGCTGAATAGGGTAAACAGTCACGATTGCATATTTTTTTTTTTTTATAGAAAGAACCTACCACCTTGATCAAAAAGTTCCCGTCGCCACCGTGTGGCACTCCCATTGTTCCGATTTGAGATCTGTTCTTTTTTTGTTAAGTTGGTATATCTGTTGTTGAAATTCCCTCTAAATCTTAGCATCATAGATTGACATTTGCAAAAGTTACGTAGCCAAGAGTACATCTGTGTACCGGCGTGTGTTGGCGATATTTTACAATTTTAGAAATGGATTTAAATTTACAACAACGAACATGTATTAAATTTTGCGTAAAAAACGAAATGCGCGAATGTTGGAAATGTTGGAAAAGTGTTTCGGCAACGATTCTCTAAAAAACAAAACCGTCGTTTACCAGTGGCACGAGCGGTTCAAAAGTGGTCGTGAGTCAGTCGAAGATGATGAACGCAGTGGCAGACCATCGACATCGAAAACCGACGAAAACATTGATGGAGTAAAAGAAATGTTGGTCAATAACCTCAAATCAACCATCAGAGAGATAGCGGAGGACTTGAACATTGGCTATGGATCCGTCCAAGACATTTTGGTTAATTATTTGGGTTTCCGTCGTGTAGCAACAAATTTGGTGCCAAAAGACCTTAATTTCACGCAAAAAAGAGACCGTGTTGACGTCGCAAAAGAGATGACTTGCGAGGCTGAATCCGATCCCACATTCATCAAAAGGATCATTACTGGAGACGAGACATGAAACGGGACCAGAATTGTGGGCAGAAAACTCGTGAAGTTTGCACCATAATAACGCACCGTCGTACAGTGCCATCATTATTCGTAATTTTTTGACGAAAAATGCAACAAATACCATCCAACAGCCACCGAATTCACCTGATTTGGCTCCCTGTGATTTCTTTCTGTTCAATCGAGTTAAAAAACCACTACGGGGCACGCGTTTCAGCAGCCGAGAGGAGGTAATGGAAAAAAACGCCGAATATGCACGAGGTTAATTTAATTTTCCTCTTCATCATTATTATGTTCCGCTTAGGCTCTATCGATATTAGCTTAACACAAACAATGTCCAATGTTTTGATATTGAACAAATATTCACTATTCACGATTCGATTTGACAGCATCTATAGAGACTGGATACGAGATTCTCAAATGACCCAGTGCACAATATTTAGAAAGCATGTTTGGATATGACAGAGCTATCGGCGGGACGGGTGCCGTTCACTCTGAACCAAGAACCAACCGTCATCCGGCCACTTCAAAGAAGTATTTGAACATGTTTAAGGGCAATCAAAACGAGTTACTTCGTCGTTACAAAACCGTTAATGAATGCTAGATCTATCCAACTATGGTACAAATAAAAGAATCGGCAAAAAAATTGATTTTGCTAACAGCAAACACAGTTCCATAGTCCGGAAATGAGGATGGCCAAGGTTTTCTTTTTGGATTTGCAGGTAATAACAAATATCGCGTATTTAGTAAAGAAAGTAACAGTTATAAGAGTTATTAGGCATGAACGCACGCCTTTGGCAAATAAAAAATTGCTGTCTCTAGACTGCAGTGTCGCAATAGAGAGATTGAAAAAATTGCGCTACGAATGACTTCCCTGTCCACCAAAATTTGTGTTCTTAAACACGAAAAATCTTTGCAGTTCTGACACGTCTCTCTGTGAAGGGCGGAACAAATCTCATCGAAACCTTTGATGTCGGGAAAGGAACATGTCACATGAATTTTTTAATATCATAAAACCAAAACAAGAGACACAATTTTCCAACAGCATGTGCGATCACTTGTTTATCCTGATGACATTTACAAGTTTGGCAGAAAGTAGAAAACTAGCCTGCAAGTGGGTGTGCAAGTACTGAAATAGGGGAGTAAACTGTCGTCGGTAAGCATTCGTTTAGTCTGCTGGCATCCTGAAGAGTCATGTCATGTGCAGATATGCTCATATGAAACCGAACTGTCAATAGAAACCCTAACTGTAGTCCTAACGCAGGTTCGAGCCCTGAGAATCTCTCCCTTAAACCTTGCCAATCAAGTTGATTGGCAATTTAATTTTCAATGTGTCCTGTGACTCAGTGAATTCACTTTTCAGAGAAACCTTGCATTCTCGAACCAGGTTGGAAATGGGGAAAGGGTTCAGCAAGTCATCAAGCACAGGTTGGCTTTCGCAACTGACCAAAATATTGTACTTCGCCCCTTTCACCGATTGTTCTGAATATAGCTAGGAATACCGACGCAAGTTTTCCAAACGAATACTCATGTCCAACGTTGCTGAAGAACTTTGCCTACCAGCCAGAATTTCTCCGCCTCGGAGTCGATCCTGCGCAGCCGATCTGAAATTTATCTGGCGAATTATAACCAAGCCAAACAAGAGGTACTTATCGGGTTGGACAATAGCCAACTCGGAGTACATGTTGAAAGCAATGACCTTCGGAGATGCTCTATATAAAACTGTTCCTTTAAAGCTTATCTTAATATCGATTTGGCGTCATGGAGTTAGATGTAATGAGCCTATTCCCGTCGAATTCTTTACACGATGGAGAGAATGGAAGTTGCTACTGCCGTACTTAGCACGGTCGTAGATCCCTAGATGCCACAACTATACAAGCCACCCGAGTGGACCTGCACAGGTTTGTCGACGTCAGCCTTTACCGCCGCCTCATACCTTCGCATCAAATATAATGATGAGGTATTCGTATCATTCGTCTGTGGTAAAACTAGGGGAATTCCGATGAAACTTTTATCCATACCACGTCTTTAGCTGTCAACGGGGATTCCGGGAACGAGACTTTGTAACTCCGTTGTCGATTGTCACGACTTACCTATTATCGATGGAATATTTTGGAGCGATTCAAAAACCGTGCTACACTGGCTTCGATCGGACCCTCGCCGTCATAAAGAATTCGTGCTCTTTCAAATAGCGGAAATCTTGCAGAGAGAGAGTAGCAGAGTCAGTCAGTGGTGCTGGTTGCCATCCAAGATGAATCCGACGGATGATATCACTCGTGCCAGTCACTTACAATTCCGGAATGACAATATATGGATAAAGGGCCCGCATTCTTAAGGTGGCAGGCATCGGGTTGATATTGCCTAATGATATTGTTGACCATGAAGAGAGAGAGAAGATGCGTTCTAATTGCGTGCTGATTGTAACTCCTCCTAGCGAACCACTCTACGACGCATCGAGATTCTCAAGCCTTCTGAAGCTGTGTCAGCGTAAACCGATTGAACAAGGAGAATTAACCGCAGGTGAACTTAAGAACGCCGAAAAATTGGTATACCGTCAGACACAGAAGGGTGTCTACATGAAGGACATAGAAGCTCTACGCCGAAATTTGGCAGGAGAAAGGAGAAGAAGGAAAGAACTCTTCAAGATGACTCCGTATATGGATGAGATCGGTCTCGTTCGTGCATTTGGACGAATCGAAGCTGCCACGACGGTGCCTCTCGAAACTAAACGACCTGTCATCACGCCGAGGAACTACATGGTGATAAAGCTACTTATGGTGGAGTACCATAGCCGCGTTTGCCATCAGAGTGACGATACATCGTGAACGAGATACGGCAACGATTCTGGGTACCCAGCCTTCATAGCGCCGTTTAAAGATGTAAGAGCGAATACCAGTTATCCCGGCGCGTCAAACCGCTGCCGCCGTTAATGTCAGGCCGTTTACTTATACTGATTATTTCGGCCCCGTAAACGTCACCATGCGCCGTCGAACGGAGAAGCGCTGGGTCGCTCTTTTCACTTGCCTGACGATAAAATCCGTACATCTGGAGATAGCGGCGATCTTGTCAACTGATGCGTGTATTCTGTGTATCCGCAATTTTGTAAACCGTGGGATAAAACTTCCTGGGAGCTACTAAGGAGTTGGTGAGCAACGCATATTCGACAACGAAGCTATCAAAATGGAGATGTCCCCAACTGGGATCGAGTGGGTATTTAACTGTCCCGTAAACCCACACGCCGGCGGATGCTGGGAGCTGCTCGTTTAATCTGTCCAACGGGCTTTGTCACACACATCAATAGCCGGGCCATTGACTCACTTGCCGGTCTTTGTAGGGGAAGAGGAGCCCCTCACACCTAACCACTTCATCTTGGGAGTCCTAAATTCTACTCAAACTCCTGGCCTAGTCGAACAACGTGCACTATGCTTTTTGGAAATAATGGAGAGTTAATCAGCAGCAGAAGAATTGCTTCTGGAAACCATGGATTCGTGAGTATTTTTCTATCTTCACCAGAAGATTCAAATGGTTTAAATTGGTGTCGCCACTGGAAGTTGTAAAATTAGTCATAGTGTGGGACGTCGATGCGCCAAAAAGCCAGTGGATCCGAGGAAGGATCACTAAAGAATTCCCAGGACCGACTGGACGCTCAGCTGAAGTAAAGACCGTAACTAGAATACTACGGAGGCCCGCAGTCAGACTTGCCTTACTGGAGGTGGATGAGGCTTGCAATATAGACTCAGTCGCCTCACGGGGGTTGGGGTGTCGTAAATTAAATTAAAGACAAAATTAATATTGGCATAACTCTTGGCAAATACTTGACGGTGAAAAGATCCGACTTTGACATTTGAACATTATCGCTGTCATTTTGACCACGCTGAATTCCCCAGTTCTTTGCCATTTCGTCTTCATCTTCGTCAGCCACCGATTCATCTACCAGGCTACATCAATAAGTAAGTAAAACTGAATTTGCAAGATTTTCCTAATTTTGTATTTTTAAAGAGAATAAACAGCACACGCAGCATCTCAGCAGTAGCAACATTATTAAATGCTAGTTTTATTTTGATTGGTGCGGCGGTGCTGACAACAGCGTACTGGCATGACTGTAGTCTGCTTGTTGTATGACTGTTGTAGTCTAGCTGCAGTCCTGGTTCTAATCTGCAGCTTGGGCTTTATTTGATATTTGTACTTGTGAGTTATGTACAGGGTGTCGCACCAATTGTGCTACAATAAGAAATTCTAATAACTTTTTTTTTAATCAATGTATTGTATTTCTTTTTTTTTATTGTATGGATATGCGACACCTGATCAGAAAATTATTCATTGCTGCCTGAAGGGTTGAAGTGATCGCCTCAATTATTGTTTTAATGGACTGCTTCAATTCAGTCAAATCTCTTGGTTTCGTTTTGTAGACCTCTAGCTTCACATAATCCCATTAAAAAAAGTCTGTTGCAGTCAGGTCAGGTGACCTTATGGGCCAGTAGAGTTTCTGGATACTAATTTGTTTGGGGATTTTCGTTTGAGCTCCGCCATAACCGAACTGGCTATTTGTGCAGTTGTTCCAGTTCTTGGTAAAAAAAAAACTCCTTCTACATCTTTAAATAACGGTACCCATGGACAGTTACTGTTATACCGTTATCTTCAAAGAAGTATGGTCCCACAATGCACCTTGATGAAATTGCGCACCACACAGTGACCCATTCTGGGTGCAGCTCCATCTCATGGAGTATTTCTGGATTAGATTCATTCCATATACTTGTTTACATTGTCTCTTACATTAAAATTGGCCTCATCAGACATAAACAAGCATTTTATCAAGCTGTTGTCTTCTTCGGCCATTTCAATCATTTTTTGGAAAAATTCCAGCCGAATAGGCAAAACCAGAGGGTTTAACTTCCTTGTAATTTGGACTTTGTACGGAAAGAAGTTTAAGTAATCATGAATTATCCCTTGTAATGACCGTTTGCTAACTCGAAACGCTTGGATTTGTCTGAATTGACGAAGCTACAGTACGGTCTTCGTGCGATGCTTCCAGATTCGGCAAACATGTTTACCAGCCTCATAATCGGCGGAATGTCGCCAAACTCGCGCATAAATTCCCTTTGGACAAAAATGAAGGACTGCAAATCATGGTACCGCTGTAGTATCCAAATATTCTTTTCGGTATCCCAAGTATTCATTTCAATAAATCGAAATAGTAACCTGCAACATAAAAAAAAAATAAGCCGATTACTCACACAGAAGAAAAGTTATTACTTTTTGTTTTTGTAGCACGACTAGTGCGCCACCCTGTATGTGTATATATGTATGTATGTATGTATGTATGTATTATAGGAAACGATAGTCTGCTACTATAAAAGCGGTCTGGGTTCAAATCTACAGAAAATTAAAAATGCAAGTTTATTACGTCACCATTATTTCAGCAGCCAATGGCAAAACTCTGAAACTTTAAGCTTCTGTTTATAATAAAATTTCTCTCTCTATCTCTCTCTCTCTGTTGTGGATGAAAAAAAAAGGAATTTCAAACAAAATAGGGTACCACATGCTTCAGTTGTAGCCAAATGACATGCGTCTTTAAATTTTTTTTATTTCTTCGAAATTTGCCTATGAAATTGTGTCAAAAATCACCTCCAGGTTTTTGGGCGATTTATTCATACATAAACACAATATTATCGGTCGAAAGGACACACACATTATTTAAAATTCAAGTCGAGTGCAGTCAATTTGCAAACAATGCTTCCTCTACCAGAAGATTTGTTCAAATTCAAATCCAGAAAGAGATCTTTATTTAATGCGAAGCTATTTACACTTTTATTTAACAAACTGAAATGAATATAAATACAACTAAGGGATGAATTGAATTTTAAATCTAAATTTTGAATTTTTTTGCTATTTTCAGTGTTATAATTTATGTGGGATACGCATACATATGTACGTACAAATGGAAGTACGATTACCAATTTATATTCTTTATCAGAGGGAATTCCCGAGCAAAATCTCGCTAAAGTAGACGAGATCCTCAAGCATATTTAGGTTGACCAGTAAATTGTACTATATACATTTCGGATAGTCTCATTCGTATTAAGTATATTTTTTTAGACAAAAGAAACTAGTTGTATACTCGTATTACACATATCATATACTCGAATCTATACAGAAGTTCCTCTGTATAAATATTAAGCAATATAAATATAAGTAATGGCTTATTCATTCCGTTCTTTAAATAAAGCAACAGCTATTAAGGATTTGAATGAAACTTATTTAACATCTTAAATTTTCGACATCGCCACGAGAGTTTTCACGAATTTCAAATTCTGTGAGGATGTTTTCACAGTCTTTTTGGCACGTTTTTGGCCGCATCTATATAATACTCTGTGGTGACTTTAACGCCGACTTGCTTAAAAATGATGGCAGATCCTGTGGGCTGCTAGAAAA
The DNA here is from genome assembly GCA_949129095.1 of Volucella bombylans. Classification (NCBI taxonomy): domain Eukaryota; kingdom Metazoa; phylum Arthropoda; class Insecta; order Diptera; family Syrphidae; genus Volucella; species Volucella bombylans. The sequence continues at coordinate 102,175,091 of OX422144.1, read as the reverse complement.
TGTTGCTACATTAGGGCTAATGGTCATTAACTCCTTTGCTATCCGCTTCGGATCGGATTCTCCACCGAGTCTTCTTGATTTGTTTGTTGTATCCGACCGCTCTAATGTTTTGCTGAAAGACCAATTGTCTTTTGAGGGAATGTCAGATCATGATATGCTCTCTTGTGCATATGATATCGATTTTTCTTCTGAATTCCTGCGAGATTCTTTTGAATTACTATGCTGGCATACTCCCCTGGAGTTCTTGTTATCTCCTGGCGGACATTGACGAGAAAGTTGACTTTGTCCAAACATTGATAAATGAGCTCTTTAATACGCTTGTTCCTCTCACAACAGTAACCATTCGCGACAAAAAATCCCCCTGATTTACAAGTGAGGTACTTGACGCAATACGAAATAGAAGAAAGGTTTATGCAAAATGGAAAATTGAACCTACAAGACATAACAGAAAGGTTTTCTGTAGAGCCAGGAATTTTGCTTCCATGGTGACAAAAAGAGCAAAAAAAAAAAAAAGATATTTCTTCTCCAAAATTAGTGCCGACCAACCACCAAAAAAAACTTTGGAGAATTGTCATAGCTAAAAACCAAAATTCAACGAATATTCAAAACATCAATGACTTGAATAGGGCATTCCTATCTCGTCCCTGCAATAATACCTCTTTTCACCTGGACAACAACCTTATGTTTAGATCCCTGCATAACTTTGAGTTTAAAGTGGTCACCGAAAGCGAGGTGATTCGAGGTGATTTCAAAGCATTAAATCCAATGCAGTTGGTGAGGATGGAGTATACTTGCGTTTTGTGAAAATGTTACCGCTCTACATAATTAGTTGTCTCACCCATATTCTCAATTTTTGCATAGCTTCTTCAACTTTTCCTAATTTGTCGAAAAAAGCCAAGGTTGTTCCTGTTCCTAAAAAAGAAAACCCCAAAATTGCCATCAGATTTCCGTCCTATAAGCGTCTTACCTTGTTTGTCTAAGATTCTCGAAAAAATCCTTGCAAAACAAATAACATGTCATCTAAGTGGTTTTAATTTGCTGACGTAAGTGCAATCAGGCTTTCACGCTAACCACAGCTGTTCAACAGCTATGATTAAAGTACTTGATGACATCAGATTAAACTTTAATAAAGACTATCTAACGCTGCTTTGCTTACTTAATTTTCCAAAAGCTTTTGATTGTGTCAATCATGAAATTGTATGCACTAAATTAAGATTTCACTTTGGATTTCATGAACGTTCAGTTAAATTAGCAAGGGACTATCTTATAAACTGTTCACAAAGGGTAGTAGCTAATGGAAAATATTCAACGCCGATCAATATAACCGCTGGTGTACCTCAGGGCTCGATCCTCGGCCCTATTTTATTTTGCATATTTATAAATGACCTACCACAACTCTGCCAAAATGCTACGGTCCATCTTTATGCTGATGACGCACAAATTTATTTATCCCGCCCCATTGCACAGTGCAACGACTAGTGCACAAAAGTACAAAATTACAATTTTTGGTTTTTATGTTTTTTTTTTGCATTGATCGTATTATTATAAAAGTAAGTAATAGAAAAATGTGTATGGCAACTTTTTCTTTCTTTCTTCTAAGTAAATAATTAACTGTTATTTTAGATGTAAACATAAACACACTGTAATTTGTGCAATTCATTTGACAATTGTCATCGTACGTTACAAATTGTGTAGTGTTTTTTTTGCGGTTAAAATTTATTATATTATTTTAAGTGCATTTTGAAGTGTTCATCAATAAAATTAATACATTGAAATTATCGAAGATGGGTATGTGGATGTGATTTGTGTGGTGCAATGTCGAAATCTTGTGTTGTTCTAACTTTGGATAAGCTTTAAAAAAATTGAGGGCATAACCCACCCTCAGTTTTTTTTTTGTGGAAAGCATTATTCGTGTACTTTGTGTTTCCAAATAATATACGTGCCGAAACGTGCCGATTTAGATTATATAATTTTTATGCAGCAAACACTTTAGAACTTACCAACCAATCTTGCTTCAAGGTGTGGAGAGTTGCTAATGCAAACTACAAAGTAGAAGCCATTTTTGAACATATTTTGATTAAGTGTGGTTTGCAAAGTGCTCCGGAACAAATTATGAGCAGTATAAAAAAACAAGCCGCTTAATTTCTTTAAGATTAAAAACTAGATGGGACCGCACTCATCGAATGCAAAATACGTTCAACACACAATATGCGGACTGGTTGAGAGAGGAAGTTACTCTGGAAGAAAAAGTTCTGAGCTACCAGCAGACGTCCAATACCCCAGTTCTTTCCACTAGTGGATTACAAAGAGGTCGACCAGAAAAAGATTTTGAGAGCCTATGTCATAAATCAAAAAAGCGCAGAGTTGAAAGTCTTATTCATAACTGGGACTTTAATGAGCTGTCTTTTGCTGCCATTCAATCAAAGGAGTCAGGGACTTTATCTTATGAGAAATGTATACCTGGTCTTCAAGCCTTGGCCCTTACCTTAGACTTGGGACTCAGTCTCCGAAAATACAATATCTAGCGTTCCACGGTGAATAGTATTCATAAGAATACATTCCCTAGTTACTATGCGACAAAAAAAATTAGGGATCAAAGACTATCTGATACAATAAATGTTTCAGATAGTCATGCTGTAGTAGATTTGCAGCAATTACTGAATAAAACTGAAAAATATATAATTGAGCCCATCGCAGATGAATTTTTGTCTTTGTTCACTATTGTAACCTTAGTATGTAAATGGGGCTTTGATGGAAGCTCTGGGCATAGTGCCTATAAACAGAGGTTTCAGAATATTAATAGTTCAGATGAATTTGTATTTTTTATTGCATTTGTTTTATTACAAATAGTCGATAAAGATAGTGGCGATATAAAGTGGGCAAATCCCAGACCATCATCAATAATTTATTGTCGACCTATAAAGTCTATATTTTCGAAAGAGTCAGCAAATTTGGTAGATAATGAGAAAGCAAATATGGATCAATTAATTAATGAATTAGTTCCTCTTAACATTACTGTTAAAGACAGCTGCATCACTGTAAATTTTGAAATGTTGTTCACCTTGATAGGTATTTGTAATGTTATAAGTGAAACGAACTCAGCTCAAACGCATTACATTTGTGGATGTACCCCTAAAGATATGAACAAAGAGGGAATTGAACGTCTTCAGCCAATTGAGTTAGCTTACGGCTTTGGTTTGTCACCCTTACATTGTTGGATAAGGATATTTGAATGCATGTTACATATTTCTTATCGTTTGGGTTTTAAAAAGTGGCAAGCTAAAGGGGAAGATTTAAAAAAAGAGCTAAAGAGCTTTTAGAAAGAAAATTAAATATACAAAAAGAATTCAAAGAAAAGCTTGGATTAATTATTGACAAACCGAAGCCTGGGTTCGGTTCCACTAATGACGGAAATACTGCCCGTCGATTTTTTGCTAATGCATCTGTAAGTTCCTCAATTACCGGCATAAACGAAAATTTGATTTAAAAATTATCAATAATACTAAGAGTAATATCCAGCTGGAAAAATATTAATATGCCAAGGTTTAGGACATTAGTTTATGAAACAAAAGAGATATATCTTAGTAATTATCACTGGTATTATATGCCTGGAACTTTGCATAAACTGTTAATACATGGTCCTGATGCGATTTTATCCTTTTCAATTCCGATAGGTCAGTAGTGCGAAGAAGCATTGGATTGTAATCACAAGAATATTCGCTATATCTGAGAGCACAATGCCCGGAAATCATCACGAATCAATACCAATAGTGATATCATGAAAATGCTTCTTATTACGTCTGACGCCTTGCTAAGTTTCGAAAAGTTTCAAATAGTTGTCAAAAAATTACTTCAGACATTGTTGTCTTTATATATATTATATATTATTGATGATACTCAGTCTGAAACATTTGATGTACTCGTAAATATAGATTCGGATCACTCAAATGAATCAGTCACGGAAACAGAAACAGAATCTGAAACAGACTTAGAAAGCGAATAATGTAACTTAGAATCAGTCTCTATTTAAAATTGTTTAGTACACAAATAATTAACCATTTTCTAATAAACTAAGAATAATTAATAAATAAAACAGTTATACAATGAGCTATGATTTTTGACCTTTTTTCCATACATTCGTTGCTTTGTACATTGGGCTTGTGGAAGATCTTGTGGCTGGATTTAACTTAGATCTAGCCTCAATTGTTACTTGGTCACAGAATAATGGTTTATTATTAAATCCTGCCAAAAGTCAACTGGTACTTATATCAAAAAAACATGTTTGTACTGAATGGCTTGAACCTATTTATCTCCATTCAACAAGACTTACTTTCTCAAATACTGTGACTAATCTTGGCTACAAAATAAATAGTACACTTTCTGCTTCAGACCACGTTAACTTCATTATCTCCCGCATTTACTCAGATTTACGAAAACTCTGGAGTTTTTCTTGCTTAACACCAAGAAGCACCAAGTTAAGATTGATCAAGGCTCTATTTATTCCGAATTTTAATTACGCCATTCCTATCTTTTGTAAGCTTGATTCGATCTCTCAGCACAAACTACTCGTTGCGTTCAACGATATGGTAAGGTATATATATGGAATAAGAAGATACGAACACATATCCCACCTTCATAAGTTTGAGCTGGGTTGCACATTTCAAAATTATTGGGAATTACGGTGCTGTATCTTCTTGCACAAAACAATCCGAAACAAATCACCAGCGTACTTATATCAAAAACTCCAGTTTGCTCAGTCACAGAGAACTTTAAACTTGTTAACACCAACATCTAATTACCTTAACACATCGCGTCGCTTTCTCGTTTACACCACCAGACTCTGGAACAATCTTTCTGCCGCTATTAAGCAAATAATAGATGCAAAACAATTTAAAAGTGCACTACTTGCAGACTTTCGGTAATCAATGCATTTTTCTCTCTGTTTTCCTTATATCTTCATTCTTCATTTTTCTCTTTTCTTTTTTCTCTTCTCTTTTCCTACTACTTCCCGTCAGCTTTCCGCTCCATTCACCATACCATATACATTTTCTTTCAAATACTTTTTACTTAATTAAATACTAAATATTATTTAATCGTTATTCAATCATTACTTTCATATTCAATTGAAATAAATTGAAATTGAAGTCTTTGTGGATAATGCTTTTTAAGGGCTTCAAAGTCTGGCTAAAAAAATAGCTAGGAGGGAGAAAGAGCAGCTAGGAGAACTTCTCGTGTCTCAACAGCCACAACAACAGCAACAACTAGCAGCAAAAAAAAGGCAGCACGTAGCTACTCAGCAGCAACAACAAAAACCAAAACAGCAGCCTAAACACACACAGGCTCAAAAAATCAATCAACAAAAACAACAACAACAGCAGCAGAAGAGCCAGCAACAACAACAACGTAAACAACAGCAACAGCAACCACAACAACAACAACAACAATATCAACAACAACAAGAAAAACAACAACAACATCAAAAGACATCTAGAACAAGGGTTCCACCAATAAACACTTATGAGATGGAACTCAAGGAAACGATAGAATTATGTAAGTTGGCCATAGGCAATAATTTTTATATTAAAAGACTTAGCGTAGATAGGCATGCGATCCACTGTAACATAGTGGAGCGCTACCATAAAATTAAAAGTTTATTGAAGGATTCGACGACGGAGTTCTTCTCCTACACCCCGAAGGGGTGTTGCTGAGAGGATTAGAACCGTCGACTGATCCGGAGGAGCTCCTTGCACTGCTGAAAGAGAAAAAGTGCGAAGGGCTCCAATTCGTGGGGGTCAAGCCATTCACCACAGCCAGAGCCAAAAGGGAGAAGCGGCAACTGCCGATTTTCCTGGTCCAGCTAAGTCCCACCAGCAATCTGGATGGTCTAAGGAGTATTAAAGTCCTAGACTACCAGGTTGTCCATTGGGAAAAATTAAAGAGGAGCGAAAACATTTTACAATGTGTTCGCTGCCAAAGGTTCGGACACGCCGCGTCGAACTGCGAAATGCAGCCTCGATGCGTGAAGTGCGGTAAGAACCACAAGTCCGAGGAGTGCGCTCTTGGTAAGGACGGAGCGTCTGAAAAAAGCCAACTCTCTTGTGCTTTATGTAGGAACACGGGACACACCGAAAATTATCGGGGTTGTCCCAAATTCCAGTACATCAAAAGAATAAATCTGGCCCGGCAGCAGAAAGTGGAAGTGAAACGTCCACCCGTGCATTTGCAAACTCCAGCCGTTACTCCCCATGTTACCTACGCCAAAATGGCGGCAGGTAGGGGAAATACGATACAGCAAGCGAAGGTTGCTTCTCAGGCCCCAGCGCCCAGAGCACCCGAACCAGTACCTGACATACTAGCTATCTTGCTCTCTATCCAGGGGCAGATGGCTCAGCTACAACGTCATTTAACTGAACAGACCGCGCGGGTGGATCAAGTATACCCTCTGCTGCCTGGCCTAACGCACCTTCTGCCGTAATGGGTACGTACGTGGCGGAGCAAACCCTGAAGGTCCTTGCTGTGAATGTGAATTCACTGATTAGGCTCGAACGACGAGCTGCACTATTTAAGTTGCTTAAAGACCAAGCCCTCGATGTGCTTTTGGTTAGCGAAACTAAGCTTACCAAAAAACACAAAATGAGGCACAGAAGATACAAGATAGTACGGAGAAACCGATCCAACTCCATTCAGGGAGGTGGCGTTGCAATTTTCGTACGAAAAGGTATACGTTTTAAAAGAGTATACAGTCGTGTAGTACGTAGGTTCCAGGTGCTGGAAGTATGCATCGTGTATATCCCCCTCCGTAGTGGAAAGCGGTTGTACATGGTGTCTGTCTATGCACCTAAGGCTACTCAATCCACCTTATTTATTTCAGAGCTCGAGACACTTTTTCGATTTTTGAGGCTGGAATTGGAAGACAACTATTTTATTATCGGCGGGGATTTCAACGCCAAACATAGTGATTGGGGAAATAATACACCAAATACTAGAGGGAACCTACTATTCAATTGGTGGGGTCAGCACAATGTGATGTATCGACTCGGGCTTAAGGCGACGGATAGTCCGTCGTTTCCCAGACACGGGTCCTATCTGGATCTTCTGCTGTTCGACTCACGAATACAACTGACATGCACTAACCAACAAACTACAAACTGTCTACGCACTTTCGTGTATGACAGTGACCATTGCGGTCTCAGCACCGAAATAACTGTTCCAAACGAAATTGCGGAATTGGATGAGTTTGTTCAAAGGCATTCCTACAATTATAGTAGGGTGCGTTGGACACACTTCACCAGAACACTGACTAGAGCACTCTCCTCGAATTCGCTCTACCCACCGTCCAACAGGAATCTGTCAAACGAGGAGATTGACAGGTATCTAAGACTAATGGACGAGACAATCAAACGAACAATGGACAAAACGATACCTCGGTACCGACACACTGACGAAGGAGACCTATTCCGCAACGCAACTACTGACGCACTGCACCGACATAAAAGTGGACTGCTGTCAAGACTAAAAACCTTGTACAGGCGGTTTACTGACAGACATAACCCGGAAGATTACAACACTGAAGTCGTCGATTAAAAACCTCCAAACATTAATAAAGGAAAATTACAGAAATTCTGTAAGTTTGTATTGGAATAATAAAATTCGGGCTGTAAACACCAGCAACCCGAATATGTTCCCGCAAATAAATAAAATATTTCGGAGAAATAATCAGAGCGACCTTCCATGTCTTAAAATCGCCCGAACAACGAACAAATACTTGTAGCAGCAGACATAGATCCAAATGAGGCTGTTGATGATGACAACTTCTTTGTGATCGGGGATCCGCAGGAGCAAGTGGAGGCTATAGGAGCGACTTTCCAGGAAGTGTACAAGCCGAATGTTAGCATTGGCGAAAACCACGATCTGGAGAATCGAGTCCTTGTGCACAATTGCTATCTTCGAAATGAAATTGTGAATTGGCGATTCGAGAGCTCGGGTTTCACCCAGTTCAGTGACGAGAATATGGCAAATAATGTCATCACCAACGATAGGGTACTACCCCCGTTCATTTCGAAGGAAGAGCTCCAAACGATCTTCGAATCACTTAGAAATAAGAAATCAGTGGGAACCGATGAAATACCGAGCATTGTGCTTCGACATCTCCCACTAGAAGCGGTGAACATTTATACCACCCTGTTTAATAATGCAATGAATAATGCACATTATCCAGCGCATTGGAAAACTGCGGTGGTACATCCCATCCCCAAAAGGGATAAAGACACTTCCAATCCGGCGAATCTCCGATCGATCAGTCTTCTTCCAAGCATCAGTAAGGTTTTCGAGAAGGTGATCAATAGAGTCCTGACTAAGTGGGTTGAGGACAAACATATAGTTCCGGATAATCAGTTCGGTTTCAAGGCGGGACATGATATCATTCATGCTGCGTCGAAACTGGTTTCTGATATCCAATGGAACAAAGGCAAGAAACAGTGCACTGGTGCCTGCCTGATTGACTTGGAGAAGGCCTTCGATACCGTATGGTTAGAAGGATTCTTTTTCAAGCTGGACAGGTTGGGCATTAGTAAACCACTGCTGTATATTCTTTTCGATATGCTCTCCAGTAGACAGTTCATCGTGAAGAATGGCGATGTGACTTCTGCTGGAACATTTAACGTTAAAAACGGTCTGCAACAGGGTGCGGTAAATTCGCCGATCCTATTCAACATTTACACGAGTGATCTGATAGGTTCACTTCACCATGCCATAGCGTACGCAGACGACATAATCGCGTACAGATCAGGTCCAAAGATTGAGGTCATTAATATGCTTTTGCAGCGTGACTTCGACAAAATTAAGCGATATTGCGATGACTGGAAGTTGAAAATCAACTTTCAGAAGTCGGAAACCATTCTGTTTAGGACGCCTTTGTCTGGGGCCTCTAGGGATACCAGCAAGAATTGGCGAAAGTTCTCGATAGTGGGGCAGCACGGGCAGCCACTTGCATGTCGAAATGTAGTCAGATACCTTTTGATCTGGCTAGATCAATTTCTGTATTTTAACAAACATATAGATGTTGCTCTGGCCAGAGCCAAAGGTGCTTTTGCCCTTACAAAGAGACTGTTTTATAACAGCCAACTCGATGCGAGGGTGAAGGTGATCTGCTACATGGCCCTTATCAGGCCCATGCTTGTATTTGGATGTGCCGTGTGGTTCAACGTGAGAGCAAGTTTATTGGAAAAGATTCGGGTGTTTGAGAGGGCTTGTCTTAGGACTTGTCTTCGCTTATACAGAACACCAGAGTCTCAGTACATAAAATTCTATCCTAATGAGGTCTTATACAATAGGGCGAACCTAATAAGAGTGGACAATTTCGTCATTAAGTTGACTCGAAGGCACGTTGCAAGAGCAATGGCCTCATCGAACAACCTGATCTCCGGGGCTTACTACCCAAATTATATGTATCACGAGAGAGTTCGCTTTGACAGCTTTATTCCTCCAGAAGCGTTCCTCTATTTAGATAGCAAAGGTCTAATCCAGGACAGATTAGCGGTGCCGCTAATCTTCCACGTCGCTCGAACAGCTGCGGACAGGCGACTACTACGACAGAGACGTCGCACATGGCAGTGCGGAGCGTCTCCGGTTCAGTAGGTCGGTAGGGAGTCGCGACATGAGGGATGTTGCTCGGCAGCACCAAAACTTTTGGTGGCTTGTTGAAGGGGAGGATGCTTCGTCGTCGAACTCATTCAGTGATATGTAGCTTCATGTGAAGCAAAGTGGGCCAGCCTAATTTTTTTTAGCCATGGCCGGCTTACATAGTTTTAGGTAGGTTTAGGTTAGATTTTAGGAAAGAAAAAAATATATAAAAACAGGAAAAAAATAAATAAGAATATAAAATGAAAAAAAAAAAATATATATATATATATATATACATATATTTATATATGACGTATATATATATTATGTGTACATATATATATGCATGTAGATGTAAGTAGGTTAAGTAGATTAAGAGATAGTTTTAGGTAGTATGTAGGCTTTTAGTTTTAATTTTTATAATAAAATTAAAATAGTCCATGTACTAAGTTTTTGAACATGTTTTCTTAGTTTAAGCTATAGTTAAGTCACTAAGTCATAAAACCCGTCATAAACGTCGAAAGACATAATTTTTAAGTATTATGTTTAACTTAGAGTGCGCGCATGGGGCCAGTAAGTTAGTATAAGATAATTTTAAGTTATTTAAACTAATTTTTAAGCGTTTTTTTGTCTAGCATGTAAGAGTAAATTAAGTAATATAATAAAAATGCATATAAACTGAAAAAAAAACTGGGCTTCAAAGTCTGAAGTACTGGTTACGTTCAGCATACCACCTCGTAGATGGCATCATATCCGAATGACTTGGGCTTCAGTCAACAAGTTTCTCTAATTCAACTGTGCCGAGCTGACCTCCGACGAGTGCATACGAGACATAGTGCACTCGTAATCTAGATCTGGGTTTGGGCAAAAAAAAAACCATAATAATAATAACAAAATAAAAAACATTGCATATTCCAACCACGAGCAAGTTACAAAGGCTACTTCCGCAACGACGGTCAATCCGACGGTTTCTTCTAAGTGCTCGGAAAATAGATACGCCCTCTCTTTGTGTCCTTTTGCTAAAACGCCGTTAGCTTTTCTTATTGGTGATGAGAGTATTACGGGTCTTTTTATGATCTTCACGGCTTTGCACAGTGAGTAGTTTGAGCTTTTATCAGCGGTCAAGCCTGGCTGCGGCTCTTTGAACTCATTTTCGGAATTACGCAATTCTGATGTCGTTTATGGTGGTTGGATGTTGAGATTTCACTTTGTTTGGAACGGTAGGTTTATATTTTTTCAGTTGTACTATTTCGGGTGAAGAACACTTCTTGTTAGGCCTTTTCATAGAGGCCGGATTGGTTTCGCTTGCAAGTTCTTCCTCGTCCGTAAAATATTCGCTTGCTGCACGGTTTTGCGTTGCGTTGCATTCTTTCGGTACTCGAGAGTTCCTTAGATCCTCGTTTTCTTTTCGCACAGAATCTACTTCCTACTTTAAGCTCGTGGAAGAGCCACATCATTTCATTAAGTTTAGTTTGGAGTTTGTTTTTCTCTATTTCGAGGCATTTAGTTTTCACTGAGTCCTGAATAGCCGGCGGACTTTCTTTTCCGGAGACATTTGATCTAAGTGGTGGAGCTTAACATACTTTTATTAGGTTAATTAGCAATAAAAAGCTCTAGCCAGAATCCGTAGAGTCTACCTCCGGAGACGGTGGATTTTCCAGTAAAGTTAGGCTGCCATCTGATTGTGTTTTATTCTTTGTCATTTTTTTTTTTTTTTGATTTTTCAACTTATTGTTATTATGAAAATAGTTCAATTAATTTTATTCTAATTTGAAGTTCAGCCGCCTCTCTGAGACACTGCCCAGTGAACCGCACTGTATTTATCAGACGCTCCTGGATTTAACCTTCAGGCTCATCTTTCACTTATAACCTTACTGCCAAGGGTGGCCAAGATTGTGTGCTCCAGACAGCATTGTTTAAAACATCATGAAGACTACTTCTTCCGGCGGATTTCGTTTCTTACGAGGGGCATATCCATGATGGGCATCCTTCGTAAGGATGCGTTTCTGTATTCTTTGATATTGAAAGTATGTAATTTCTATCTCAAAAACTGTTTAAACCGATTGTTTTTTGTTTATTTTAAAGAAAGTGAAAATAAGCAACTCAAGGAGGCATGTTGAAAATCAGAGACATTCTAATGGGGAACGACGAAAGTCCTGGTAGTAGGCATCCAAACTAACGTGCATGACCTTTAGCCAGAGCCGTTTCAAAGAAAGCTACCCCGTTGTTTTTCCAAAAATAATTTCACCACAGCACAAGGTCATTTTCGACATGTCTTTTGCACTCGTATGTTAAAAGACAGGCTTTTCGAAAGATTCAAAAGTAAATGTTGTATGGAAATTCCTCACAGTTAACCGATTAATTCTCAATAATTCTTTACGCACACGTGCATAAACTTATGAAAAATATGAATATACTCGTATGTATGTACAAAAGAAGAAAATAAACAGAGAAAACTTTACGTCAATAGCAATTGAGTAGGAGAATAAGAACAGACCACACTCATCACCAGCACATTGAAATAATTTTTCTCAAGTTATTTTCGTTTTATATCTACATCTTCATCTTTATCTTCATTTTCATTTTCATTTTCATCATAAGCTGCCTCTCTTTTTATCCACTTGTCGAGAACAATGATCGGTTTAATATGTTAGAACAGCGACAGTACCACCAACTAACAGGAGCCGGAGCTGGAGCCACAGTGCCATAGCAGATCCAGAAGAATTGCGCTTGCCTTATCCCTGGCCCTATTACCAAACTGACGAAGGGGAATGGTACCAATATCCGTAAATGTTCTTACTGTTCTTATGCACTACCATTTCTAGCAGTCAATATTTACATAATCAACTCGTACAAGTACTTGAAGCCTTCTGCCCACAGTGTAAGGCCCACTACTCCCCCCCTACCATTCTTCGTCGCATCCGTTCAACATTTGCTCACTTTGGCTGTTCAATCCTTAAATCATTTTATCTGTCATTGCACGTTTATTAGGATTTACATTTTGTTTTGGTCTGGAAAAAAGGATTTGTATAGTTGTCATGCAGAGAGCAAGATGTACTCGTAGTAGCTTTGGAGTCCTTTTTATATTTTTTTATTTTTTTTTTTTTGAGAATACAAGCTTATGGCTTACATTTTATTTTTTTTTGTCCTGGAGTCTATTGCAGAATAGTAAAAAAAAAGGGTGATTCGTTGAGGAGAAACAGATGTGTGTTGGTTATGTTGATGGGGCAAATGTCCGATGCAGGTTACAATAATTGTCAATTGAATATCTGTGCATTGGATAATCTGTTTCAATGTCATTCGCCTGTGGGTTTGTGGAAAATTGTTTTCAAATTTTGGACTTGGAAATCCTGTTTCGAAGGCCCTCGAGGTATAAAGAAAACATCCAGTTTGGCTTAAGTGTCTTCTACTTTATGTGTAGCTTTAAAGTAGATACATTCTAGGGAATTAGCCAAGTGAAAAACTCGTCAGTGAACAACAAATCTGTAAGATTCTAAATCCAGGAGTTCGGAACTACCTGCCTCGGATAAAAATGGACCCACTATTGACGACATTAGCCAAAGTTTAAAGTACTATGACCTTCGGATCTGCACGTGGAATGTTTGGACTTTTAACAGGCTACGTACAGCCAAGCAATTGACAGATGCCCTTAACTGCTATCATGCAGATATCACTGATATCACCACAAATAAATCTTTGGCTTGATGAAGAATGCCGGCAAGCACATGCAGTTAAACAAGAAGCCTACAAATCGGTGCTGCAACAAATGACGAGAGCTTCTCATGAGCTCTAGGAGCAGAGAAACGGGAAGAACATCGGCTTCTCCAGAAGAAGAAAAAAGAACATGATAAGCGAGCAATCGAAAACATTGAAAGGTTGTACTCCAGGAATAATGTACGGAAGTTTTCCAAAAACAGGTAAAAGGAACGTTTCAAAGCAAGAAGACCTGTACAGAAGTCTGTAGCAATGGAGTAGAAAACCTTGTAGTGGAGTCACAGTTAGTGCTGAGAATATTGGAAAACATTTTCTGCAAACTGTTTAACGGCGAAGAAGCTCAACATCCTGCAATGGATGATTACATAGTCTCTGCTTTTTTAACGTAAACCACCTGTCGTGTTGACTTTATGTTTACGGAATGCTCATACATCCATGTGGGCAAGGATACGCTTTGAACACTTTCAAAAGTCTGTGCAACTACTAGCGTACGCCGATGATATCAACATAATTGGCAGAACTCAGGGGGCCGTCACCGGTGCGTTCGCTGCTATTGAAACGGAAGCTACCAAAATGGGTTTAGTGATAAATGAGGGCATTACCAAGTATATGCTGCCAACTGGACAGAACGTCACAGTTGACAGCTCTGATTTCGAGGTAGTAAGGGACATTGTCTACCTTGGCTCAGTTATAAATTCTGCCAACAACATTTTAGCTGAAATAAGATGAATAATAAGGCTTCCCAATCGCTGTTTCTTTGGGCTAGCAATGCAGTTGAGTAGAAAGGCCTGTCTAGAAAAACTAAGGAAACTAACTTTATATACGACGTTGATCATCCCAGTCGTATCCTATCACTATGGATACCAGAATAAACTAATTTTCGTACTCCAATTTGTTGATTTTTTTATGTATGCAGTCTGGCCATGACCCGCATTGCATCTCATGTTGAACCTTTTATCCAATGACCAGATGCAAGCAACGACGGTGGATAAGGTGGAAAGGATATTATCTTCACCGCCGAGTAAGTAAGCGGAAGCGCACACAAATTTCTGTAAAATTTTCCCTCTACTACCACTTAAAAGATATTTAATTTTAATACTGATCAACAAAGAAGCCCTTAGTCTGAAATCTCCTTGGGCGTATGCTGCTTTTTTGTCTCCGTTATTGATACCAACGATCTTACCATTCGTAGCCGTCGTCGTCTTCGGCACAGACTTTGCTATTGATGTCCAAGGCACCTTTAGCGCTGTGTAGTTTGCCCTGTAGCGCTTTTAGGGAAGTCATCTTTTGTGACCACACTCCGGGTTGCACATGGGGGGCTTTATTGTCACCTCTTCGACGTTCGTAAGCTGTTCCGAAAAGGTGGTAATCTTTGTAGCGCGTACTATGTTTGTGGCCTTTTTTGGTATATTGATGGAGATTGGAGGAACTCTTAGATCTTAGCTTAGATCCAGTAGATCTTGGTCCTGGATAGTTGCTGGTGTTGTTAGTAGCTGCAGTGAGCTCAGGTGCTCTACTAATGGGAGCAGTAGCAGGTCTACTGGTTTTGTGTTACCATAGTCCTCAGTGGTTAAAGTTCTTTTGTTTTTTAACAGAACTGATTTTTAAAAATAAAAAGTTTGTTAGTCTGACATTAGGTTTCGGCAAACATATAAATTTAACCATTTACTGATGCAGGCCTTTTTGGAGCTAATCGTCCCGTAGAATGATCCGTTCATCATAAATATTAAGGTATGTAGCTCATTTCCTCTTTAACTGCCTTCATAGATCCTATATCCTGGGTCTATAATTGATCGGAGTTCGAACGCTGAACCGTTAAATTTCTAAAGAAATACACTACCATCTGAGGCTTTTATTGCTACCGAGACACTAAGATGTATCAACCTGGTGATGGAGTTGTGCCAATTACATCTAGTGTCGTTCGTCCAGACTTGATTTGCTGTGTTCTGTGGCATCTGTGGCAATACTCACATGAAACAAACTTTACTGTCAACGAAAGCACTAACTGAGGATGCAAGTATTAAACTCTCCTCAGAAAAAGCAACGTCCCATTTTTCGTAATCCCATTGTGAGCTGCGACTCAATCAGGACTCATTAAA
Source organism: Volucella bombylans (assembly GCA_949129095.1). Taxonomy (NCBI): domain Eukaryota; kingdom Metazoa; phylum Arthropoda; class Insecta; order Diptera; family Syrphidae; genus Volucella; species Volucella bombylans. Next base: position 102,159,657 of record OX422144.1, on the reverse strand, counting down.
TTAGACTTTTGACCCCGTTCAGGAAAATCTGGCATTGTCGAACTTGGTTGGAAGTGGCGAGAGGATTCAGAAAGGCTCTAAATAGACACTTAGCTGAATATGTAGACACTTCTTGCTCTCCACAGATTCTTCACAATATGTATACAATCAATATTGCGTATATATCTGCTTGGAAGACCTGGAAAAGTCTTCCTGTGAAGTATTGAAATCTCCAAAAAGACACCAACACTGCGTTTTCAGCTCAGATTCTGCCCGAAACGAGTTGTACTTGGTAAATGCTCTATACAGCTGAGACAGACAGTTACTTAGGTTCGCTGAAAAAACGAATGGTGATACCTTTAAGCACTAGATGAATCAAGCTGGTCAGCTGAGTTCTTCTTGTAAAGAAAACAATCTCAGTGTTCAGATGATTTTCTAAAATAGCATTTCTACTAGAACTATTCTACATCAATCTTCGATAGTTTCTCACGCTTCCTGTGCAGATCCAGCAAACCTTACAGCTACATATGTCATCTGCATATGCGTAATCCTTGTTGTTGAGCGCACCATGAATTCTGCCGACCAGATTTGCAGTTCGAATGATCTTCCGCATGGGTTGTATTCTTGGGTTGGAACTTCCCTCAATGCAGATAGGGAAGTGCGTCATACCTAAACTTAATAATCTGGATAGATATTTTGTATACGCCAACAACGATTTCCGATATCCAATTTCCGATTTCCGATTTCCGATTTCCAATTTCCGATTTCCGATTTCTCAATTTCCCTAAGAGAATTGATTTTCACTTTTCAGTGTCCACTCTAGGATTTTGGCTACCCAGGTGCGTCAATCAATAAATCCGTTTCTCTGTGTTACACCGAAATCCAGAAGATAGCGCAGGTCATATTCGGTGACTTGAAAACTTCAAAGATCTTAAAACCGAGGGAGACGCATTTTCGACACAGAGTTGCTTGTACATCCCAGGGTTTGCGGCTTGATATATTATATCCTAAGGCTTCCATGTTTGTTCCTGCCACGGCGAGGCAACCAAAAAAGGAAGGAATTTCTCTTTAGTTGCTGCCAAAATACTGTGACATGCCGAAACCGATGCCTTCATTTCAGGTATCAGGCACCATGTAGTAGTAAAAGTAGAAGATGACCTCTACAAAAGGCTGTTCGGCATTAATCTTCTTCCCATTCGAGTCCCAAGTAATATTTATATCCAACTAAAAGACATGTTTCTGACAAAGTTAGCACCGGCTAAGACTTTCTCATAGTTACTACCTGACGGGGATCTAAATTAATTCACTCCAAGCTTAGCAATCAAAAAAAAATTCCTCATTTTTAAGCAAGAAAAATAAATAAATTCTATTCTTGAGACTCACATCAAGAACAGTAATCCATAATGGACCAGCTGCTGTTAACTCTGCAGAGAATCACTACTATCCTGGCACTAACACACATACCGAAACCCTGGCGACCAGTGAGAATAGCCTTTATTCCGAAAATCGGAAAAAGGGACTACGCACTCGAAAAGAGCTTCAGACCTACATACATATAAGTCTGACTTCCCTTATGTTGCGTAAAACTACTTTTCGAATGTATACTCTGTCTGAGATGCAACATGCTTACCAACGCGGAATTGAAGGCGCTCTCGACAAGAAAAAGTACACGTTGGGCATTTTCGTCGACATTGCTGGTGATTTTGACAACGCAACTTTTGACGGCATGTGTAAATTGGCCGAATCGCTAGTTTTGTGAATAAAAGCAAACCTGACTGTGGCCAGTATGTGATGGCGGAGGAAAACAGCGGTTGTTCCCATTGTTATAGTGAATGTAGGTCGAATCAATGCACTCAATAGTTTAGACGTCTATGAACAAGCATACAAGGATGATGTAGCTATACTGTCTGTTGGATAATGTCTGGTAACAATCAGATTGAAGCGCAGGCAGCCCTAGACGCAATCGACGATTGAGGTACTAGAAATGAGTTTTCAGTCAATCCTCTCAAAACTGAAGTTGTTCTCTTTATGAGAAGGAGCAAGTTGTCTGGTCTGACTTGAGGACATCACCATCTAATCTCCAAAGAGGCTAAGTCTTTGGGTGTCATCCTCGATAACAAACTTCTGTGGATTAAACATGTTACATCGAAAGCCTTTAAGATGCTGTCGGTCTTCTGGCAGTGCAAATGAGCTGTCGGTAAGACATAGGGCCTTCCACCGAGAAGGATCCTCTGGATCTGCATGATAAGGTCAAGTAAATGATATGCGTCGGTTGTCTGGTGGAATAAGTTCTAACAGAAATACTTCATTGCTGATTTTACCAGACTCCAAAGAATCGCCTGTCTCGGCTGCATGAGGGGTTTCCCTAGCACGCCTGGCTTCCCCCTAGACTCATTGATGAATCTCCCTTCCCTTGATATTCTCATCATAGGCTGAGAGCCTCTTCTTCTGTTTAAAAAGAAGTGGTCTTTGGTACAACAAGCACTGGAACCTTGATGACCTTGTGCGCCAGCTGTCGTTTGACTCTGACGGTGTGGATATGCCCTCTGATGCAATGACTTCTGCTGCGAAAAAAATACGAAATCGACTTTCCTTGTATCCAAAACTGGTTTCGGCCAGAATCTAGGATGTGCTGCTGCTGCCTTTCTAGAAGAGGACGACATTGACTTTACTCCTAGTTAGAAAAACTTTCGTCTGCCTTCCAAGCAGAGATATACGCAAACCTGATGTGAAGAATCGGTGGAGGAGGCGAAGCATTTGCATATGTAGCAACAGTCAAGCATTGTTGAACCCTTTTACGACTTCCAAGCTAGTTCAAGAATGCAAGACTTCACTGAACGCTGTCGGGAAGTTAAATCCACTGAGCCATGTTTGGATCCCATGTCACAGTGAGGTCACTGGAAATGAAATGGTCCATGAACTTGCTAGGCAATGCTCAGATGGGAGTTTTTCAGAATTCGAATCAATGTTCAGTCTGCCTGCGTCGTTGATTAGGGCTTCCATTGACAGTTGGGTTTCATATGAGCACAACTGCAGATAGCATGACACTCCAAGTTGCCGGTAGATGAAATGAATGCTTCCGAAATTTCTAAAAGGTCTGCGGCCTTCCTGCTGCTCCTCAGTAGGAAAAATTGTTGGCTGCTTACTGGTCCGCGACGGGGCACTTCACTATTCATTTAAATGTGCTGGGCATAAGTGCTACCACATCCTGCGACGCTTGCTGTGAAAGTGGTGATGACACCGCGGAACACTACGTCTGTGAATGTCCGGCTCGACGTGGTGGGTGCTATACTACTATAGGCATTTTATCACTGAAGTGCTTATCCATATTTCTTCGAACAACTGAGAAATACCATTAAAAGGAACTTACAGGTACAAGGAGTTCTAGTTCTTTGTTTGGGTGCTGTATTGCTACAGAAAAAATAAAAATAAAAATAAAAAATCCAGAAAATGATTGAAATCTCTTCCATCCCGACAATCCCATTGCATAATTGATGGCATTTAATACCTCATCACCCTTATTGACTAAATGTATCGCTTTCACACACGTGCAAAGGCCCTTTCCGATCCATACCCCAACATGACGTCAAAAATATCCAATATTTCTATTACGCAGAAATTATTCAAACAAATAGCAATACAGCGACTGCAACTGTATTGACATTTGTACGTATCTCTATTTATTCAACTATTATGCGGCGTTTAACCGAAACCCTATGAAGCAAGCAACATTTCCCAATACCATCAAGGATGTCATATCCAAAAAATAAAATACTAATAAAAACCAACAGACACTCACCCACCACCCACTGTGTCACATTTTACCATCACTCAAACTGAAGAATTTCACTCAAGTTGAAGAATTCCACTCGAAAGTGTTAAACACCACCACATCGAACGAACACAAGGGTAGAAACAGCTCAACCTGCGCAGTAGGTCCTTTTTAAAAGAAATCTTATCTAAGCTTGGGTACAGCCCTCCAAGCAATAGAAACGAACCACTACGACGATATGTGGGTGACAATGTGAGAGATTCGTTGTATATTTGGTAGTGGTGTGTTGACTTGTTGATTGTGCAATGCCAAAACAATTCCACAAGTGGTAGCGGCAGCATCTTATGCCGGTGTGCGAGACGCGACGGAGGAAACAATGGAGTTCCTCCTTTCTATTCAGTTATCAAACAGCTGTTGCGGAAATCGGTCATAGTTCAACAAGTGAACGAGTAGTAACCTACGGATGTTCAAGTGATCTAAATCTGCATTGATACGGATACGAAAACGAATACGAATACGAATACGTTTATGAGAACTTCCTCTTTTAAGGAATCTCACGGTCCAGAAAAAAAAAACATACTTTGTTTGAATTCGAATTTAAATTTAACTGACTTTGCTTTTATAAGGACATCCTTAACCGTGAACTATCAATACGAGAATAAGAGTTATTTTTTGTACTTCTTTTTAAAAGTGAATTGTGAGAGTGATATTTTGTAAAGACGAAAACAGAGGATTAAGTGACTGATGGTCGTGTCCTTTCCATCGACTTATATTCATTACCGCAAACAATTTTTAGTGCAAAAGTAAAATAATCCTCGCGCTACAAGTGCATCTAGCCGGCATCTAACTGCTCTCCAAGTAAGTACAAGCTACAAGTTACAACAATCACCACCCGTTTTGCGTCCATGAACATAACAATCACTGAATAACCAAGAGCTTCGGCCCCAAACCATCATCCCCCAACACCATCTTCGAAGCAAATCCTGCACTCAACTGACTTTTTGTTTTTTATTTTTTTAATTTTTATTTTTTCGAAATTTTTCTTGTTCTGTTTAGTTTTAATCGAAAGAAGAAGAAAAAAAAGGAAAAAAAAGGAAAAAAAAGGGACAATTGTGCGGAATATTATGAGGGAAAACAAAACAATCACCACCCCCATGTTTCTTTGTAATTTTGTTCCAATACAGATGGATACTCCGTGTTTGCATTCTGGTGGTAGACTTGCATGTACGACGGGTACAAGTTGGTATGGGATTCTATTGGAGGGTTCAACTTAAACGGGTTCAAGTCGGTCACCGTTACTTAACCCTCATATCTTTACTTTTGTGGCTCATTTAAAAGTCTGAATAGATGAAAGTCGTTGCCGCACTACTTTACTCCGTACCCCGCACGGTACTCACCATCATCTACATCAGTGAGAGAAAGAGAGTCATAGTTATCGCTTTGGTTATCCATAGTCCATAGCCAGGCATAAACATCAGCATGGTGGCTTTTGTGGCATAGAACTGTTACAGAAGGTTATAAGGTTACACTCCGCAAAACAGAGTAAAACATCTTGTACTTGTACAGCTTGACATCATGATGGCCGTCATATAAAAATGACTTAAGGCTATATTGTAAAATAATACAAACTATTCCTTACCCTATATACCATATAGTATAGGGCTTACGCATCTAAGTATGTACCTATACATAGTGAGCTGTTATTATTGTTATACAAAACATGAGTACATTAGTACGTACTCGTGTGCATCAGGGAAATTTTTCCTTTTTTTTCAACATAAAATGGAAAAAGTCCTTTCTCCAACTTCTCACATAACAACTGGGTGGCTGTGGGAGCTATTGGTCTTTCCAAGAAACCATCGGCCATCAGCCCTCAGCCATCGGCCGGCGGTAGAGTAATAAAACATTGCTGTGGTTACTGATGGCAGCAATATCAAAACCAAAATGCAAACAATTTCAACTTTGAAATCCGGAATCAGCCATCAGTTTTGTTAGTTGAAATACTTATTGGTTCTCATGAGACATGAAATTAAAGATTTTCAATATTGTGCAGAAGCCATCCCATAGGCCTTATAAGGAAATATGTTAGATAAAACTTTTACAGTGCACTGTTCTCAACTTCTCAATATTTCAGCAGATTTGCTTTGACGGAGGGCTCTACACGCCCAGTCATAGATCCAGTCATGATCTAGCACCTTCGATGGTGTGGGCACGTGAAGAGTATTAAAAGCAACACTCCACTTGGTATAGAGAACTGAAGGCATCCACGTATCTGAAAAAAGTTGTATTTCGAAGACCACTCGTAACCGTGCGAGTAAACACGATCACAAATATTTCCTTTTTTTATTAGCTTTTAATCTTCTTCGTATACTTTAATTAATAATTCAAATATGTAACAAGTCATACAGTCCATCTAGTGTTACATATTTCTCCCATGTATATACAACCCAAGTAAAAGTTTCGAACCACCGCCGTGTACACATTTAGTCAAAGTGATGTTACACATTTCTGCAGCGTAAGAAACTTCCAAAAAGGACTAGAATAAAATAAATTCTTTGGAAAATTATATATTGAAAAGAGGCATCATCGTGGTGAATTTTTCGACTGTATCTTGTGGTAGAGAGTTCCAGGAACCTAGCAATTTAGTCCACATTTCTTCTTTCCATGTTGAACATCTGTCTGGAGTTCATCTATCCAGCTCTTTTCATCGAAGTGCTAGGGTATTAAGATCAGAGGAATGAACCTGTCATATCATATTTTCCAAATTCCTTTGCGTTCTTTCTCTTCTCAAAACAGCCTTAATCACTTTAAAGTTTAGAATGTAGGATCATTATCCTGATGTATCATACTTGGAATTCTTCACCAATTACGTTTAGAGTCGATCTCAAAGTATGAGTTTGCATTTTTTCTTCTTCATCTTACTTCCATACGCATAAACTATCTTATCCTATTTGCAGAGAAATATCATGTTCATGATCAGATCGTGACTGAACCAAAACAATGAATTACAGAACTGCATAATTTGGGAGCATTTGCTCTCCAGCGTAATGTCGGACGAAATGTCGCATTTAAGGCAAAAGATTTAAACTACGATTCGTCAGTCCAGAGATTTTTTCAAAAGTCTTCTTCTGTCCAATTCTGATGTTTCAGAGCCCATTTTAAGCATTTCTCAGCAGGTTGAAGTAAAGATTCTCTTACTCTTACTTACTAAGACTCTCAGCAGAGTCTACTCGTAGATTCTCTTATACGCCTGATACAGGGCTGGACGGCATTGGATCATTTAATCTCTGAAAAAAAAATCTGGAGCTGGATTTTTCTGCTCCGTCTTTCGAATTTTCTCTGCTGGTCGTAGCTCTCGGATTTTCTGATCAAGTTTTGTCCTATAGACTTCCTAAGACTGGCATTGAATTTGAAGTTTAGACTTCCCTGCACTATTAATCTAGGCCACTTTTCCAGTAACCCGTGTGGTTTTTTACTCAAATATTGAACCACCAATTGTTTGATAAAATGGTGTACTTTTATACTGATCCTTTTCAGCCTTTCCTTCCCTTATAAGTCGTTGATTTATGTAAGGAGTGGAATTACATTTAATACAGCATATTTCTCTCCGGTATATGCATTGCTATTGTGCCGCTTGGAGTTGGCTTAATTTTCGGACTCAGAACTACAGACCGCGCTCTATATTAAAACACCTCCGTAGTGAGGCCAAGAGTTTACTGAAGGTTTGGGATTTGAGTTAGTCAATCATATTTTTTCAAACTCAGGTTGGAACTTAAGCCTCTAGTTATGTTTAGATTGGATTTACCGACAACTTTCCTTGAACTTCTGCGAATGTACGTACTTCTGTTTGGCACACCCGCAACATTCTCAAATCGATCTCTGTCATTTGTCCTTTAAACTTCTCGTACATCGGCAAACGTTTCTTGTATATAATAGACCCTTAAGTTTAAGAAGTGCCTTTCTGTTACACAATACTGCAGTGTTTTCGCACTTTTCAAGACACATTTTCCATACTTTGGTATAGCTGCGCTCGTATTTTGATAGTTATAGCGGCCATGTTAGAGAAGCTACAGCTGTCAAATTTGGAACTTATAGTAAATAATATCGAGCAAACCATCCCGGAAAATTACAGTGTTGAACAACGCGTGCGAATTATTAAATTTTACTATCAAAATGAGCTACGTTCCGTGCGCTAAGTGATTTTTACGTTGCACACAATCGTCCTGTTGAGTCGACTATTCGACGTTTAGTGGACAAATTAAAATCAGCTGGTTCAGTAAATAATCAGTCTACACCCCTACATCGTCGAAATGTGAGGTCTGCAAAAAAACGTTGCTTCAGTGAACTAGAGTATACAGGATATCCCGAGGCAATCAATTATTTGTGACGTCCACGAACTTGGCCTTTCGCAGACCTCAACTTGGTGAATTTCTCGTCGGGACTTAATTCAAATTCAATTAACCAAGAAACTAAAGATAAACGATCATAGACAGCGTTGGGCATACGCTGACTGGACTCTGGAGCAGTTGGAAATGGACAAGGGTTTCGGACGGAAAATCATCTTCAGGGACGAGGCCCATTTTCGGATGAATGGAAACCCATCGGTTGCAAATGCATCCAGAAAATGTCACGATTTGATACTGATTCTTATACGGTGAAGTTATTGGCACGCGCTTCTTCCAAAAGGAACCTGGTGCCATCATAATTATCACCGGCGAGAGGTACAGGTCGATGAAAACCAATTTTTTGTAGCCTAAAATGGAAGATATGGATCTCACTAACATATAGTTCCAACGAGATGGCGCTACACAGCGTATGCAACAAAGGATCTTCTGCAACTTGCGACCGAGATCGTGGCACTTAACGCCATTAGACTTTTTTTATGGAGCTACGTGCGATAAAGGTGCAGACGACTGGTGCCTTAAAAGTCAACATAACCAAAGCTGTCAATGATATCGACCCCTATTTGTCCGAATTCTAAGTCGTTCCGTGTTCGTTAATGTGTTACTTTCTTCCATGACATTCAAAAGCAACGGATGTACACCGCTTGGTGTGCTCCAACTTTAACTTCAAATTTTCCGGCTATTATGAAGGTTCTTCCTTGAGCTCTATGGATCTCTTGAAGCTAAATAAAGGATACTGTAGGATTGATGTAGACTTGCAGAGTGCAACCTAAAAGCTTTTTGCAGTACAAAGAATTGTGGTCAGACCTACAGCGGTCATACTTGTACACGTACCGCACTGAATCATTAAACTCGACTTGTAATTAACATTGAGAAGGCAATCGAGAGTACAGTAGACGATATCGGAATATCTCATGAAAGGTAGAATTAAAATTAGTGTAAGACATCTGTATATCCGACCACTGACTGCGCTAGTGTGATCTAATGATCTATTACAAACCTGAGACTAGTAACACGCTCTACAAATTCTATTTTATAGTCTGCAAGCCATATACCGGGTGAAGTGCTCAACTCAAATTGTTGGTAGGATATAGGAATAACCTGTGACTTCTTATGATTTAAATTTAACCCGTTTTCAGGTGACCACATTTGTATTTATCATGTAAGTTCTGGAAAGGCTTAGCAACATGAAGTTGAACATCATCTGCATACAGATGAACGGAAATATGCTTACACATAGTCGGGAGCTCATTTATAAAAATACAAAATAATAATGGCCCCAAGATTGATACCTGTGGTAATCCTTGTGAGATTGTTTGTTGAAAATAATTAATTCCATTTGAAATGACATTTTGCAACTCTCAGAGACGAAACTATGAAATTAGTCTGACTGATGTCTCATAGTGTGCACGAGCGCACAGGGTTAGTTAGCGCACTGTGCGTTCGTTAAAATGAACGCACAACTAAGGAAGCTTGCTAGCTACTTTAACCAACGCATAGGAACTGTCAAATATTTTTCGTCTAAAAACAAAACAGAAAATTAGCATTTGGGATTATTTATAATTGAATAGACGAACATTTCTAAAATTTCACTTACCACATGGCGACCGTAATATTGTTTATATTTAACTTAATATATTTTCAAATTCAAATAAATTCATTGGAGCACAAATCAATCGAATCACTCAAATTTTAAGTTATTTATGTGTCATTCGCTCTGTCAAACTACATCGTGAACTTGGTAACACTTGGTAAATGGGCAGAGCTGTAATTAGCGCAGTGAGTTCACGTAGCAAAATGTTACTTTAATATTGTTTATGAATTGAAAGTCTTGCCAAAAGGAACGCACTGAGAAAAAGCATTCTTTGCACAGTATTGCATTTACCATTTACTATAATTTACCACAGTGAGATATTGGGCAGCTGAATTTAAACGTGGCCGTAAGAGCTTGGGAGATGATGAACGTTCGGGACGTCCAAAAACTGCAACCACTGACGATAACATTGCTAAAGTTCACCAAATGGTTTTAGACGTTTGTTTGTTTGTTATATATTAAATCAAGTTTTAAGCATGAGAAATCTGTCCGCGCATTTGCTTACGTTAGACCAAAAACGTGGTCGAATGAACATTTCCAACGATCTGTTGGCGCAGTTTAGGCGCAATAAATCCAAGTTTTGGCGCCGATTAATTACTGCAGATGAAACTTGGATACACAATTATACGCCCGAAACAAAAATTCAGACTGTTGACAAAAAAAGCAAAAACTGTTTTTTCGGCTGGGAAAGTGATGGCAACTGTTTTTTGGGATAGTAAAGGAGTTATCTTAATTGATTATCTTCAAAAAGGAAAAACCATTACAGGAGCATACTACGCATCATTACTTGCCAAGCTGAAGGCAGAAATTGCAAAAAACGGTCACATTTGCAGAAAAAGAAAATCCCAAGACAACGCTCCGTCCCACACGTCAGCGGTTGCCATGGCGAAAATCCATGAATTACCGTTTGAACTGCTTGACTATCCGCCTTATTCCCCAGATCTAGCCCCAAGCGACTTCCTTTTGTTCCCTCATCTAAAAACTGCGCTCGGAGGACAGAGATTTTCGTCAAATGAGGAGGCAATCAACTTCGTGAAGTTGACGGGTTAGAGCGATGGGAGCATCGCTGGGAGAAGTGTGTAGAGTTACAAGGAGACTATGTAGAAAAATAAAAAAAAATTGAAAAAAATGTCTTGTATCATTGTTCGGTTGGAAGCTTTTCAGACAACCCTCGTACTACTAACAAAATCTTATCTTGTTTCTTCTAGTAAATTCATAAAGCCAGATTGCCGAGAATTTAAAAGCTTATTAAGTGATATATTGCATTTTACCAGATGAAATGTCCGATTTTCGACCAATCGGAAATAACAAGTTCTCGAGTGAACATCTGTGCCAGAACGTTAAATTTTCTTTTTTTATAAAATAAAAGTGCTGCGAGTGCTTGACGTGTGAGAATTTTAGGGTTCGTTACAAGTACTGTTTTTTTTTTCTGGGAATTATTTACCATGCTGTCCGCAGTTCAAATTCAGGAGATTTCAGCATCGAAAATGATTCACGTGGAAAGCCGGAAACGTAAGTTGACGATGATGTTTTAGGGGCAACGGTGGATGCGGACCCAACGAAATCGGTGCGGGATATTGCATAAAGTGTGAGAGCATTCCCAATAAGAATAAGTCGACACCTTACTCTCATAGGAAAGGTGATGAAAAGTGGATACTGTATGATAATCGTCAAAGATCTGGGCAGTGGTTGGATGTAGATGAAAAACCAAAATACACCCCCAACAAAGGTTATGGTGACAATTTGGTGGACATCAAAAGGACCAATCCACTTTTCATTTCTTCAATCAGGAGAGGCGATAAATGCTATCAAATATTGTGAGGAAATCGACATATTGCATGCCAAATTGGCTGAAAAGCAGCCTGCCTTTGTCAGTAGGCACGGTCCGATCCTTTTGCATGACAATGCTAGACCCCATACCACACAGGTAACGGTGCAAAAACTGTAGCAGTTGGGATTTGAAATTCTTCTGCATCCACTGTACTCTCCTCATATTTCCCCAACGGATTACCATCTTTTCTGTAATCTGGATTCATTTTGCCGGCAGAAGGTCTTCCAGAACCGAGCAGAGGTCATAAAAGCCTTTAAAGATTTCAATGCCTCAAAAAGTCAGCACTTCTACGAAAAAGGAATTGTTGACCTTGTTTCACGTTGGAAGAATGTCGTAGATGTCAACGGATCCTATTTGGATTGAATAAAAATTTACGGGAAAATACAATTTTCGAAGACCTTAAACAAACAAGGAAGGATGCTAATAGATCTAAAGCCACCAAGGCAAGTTGGATTGTTTTATTTTTGCAATTGGCAAAACTCTTGCAGTCTTCCAGGACCGACCAATACCTAGCGTATTGGTACACCGTTCTCTCCTATGATGTTGGACTTTATAGCACTAACACGATCGAAAACCTCGTTTTCAGCAACCACAATAAAATCTTCTAAATTTGCTAGACGCATTGCGTACTAGCACGAGAGACATCTTCCGGGAAAAAGTTATTCAGTTAATCTGGATCTAAATTACAACTGAATTCACTATTGTTGCTCGACACATCAATCTTACGCAGATTACTTCAAAGCTTTTTGCCGGCAAGGAGGTGTTGAGCTTTGAGACATAGTAGTTTTGAGGTTGAAAAATTTCTTTTCCACCTATTATACTCGTACAATCTGTAACGTTTGTTGATGGAACTAATAAGATCAGAGAGAGGGCAAACCTTGTTTCGTATTCGAACTGTTTTAGTCGGTACAAATTAATCATATACATATCAGCAGTTAACCGACATTGTTCCAAAGGACATAATGTTATAGCAATATGAAGCGCGTTAAAATCTATGAATTTAAAACCTTCAAAACTAAATGAGTTAGTTTTTGCGAACCTGCAGAGAATGGCGTTATACGTACAAAAATAAAGATCATGGTTAGAAACGGAGTCAAGTGATATTTTGTCAAATAATAGGACTTACGATGAATCAGAAAGAATTATATGATTAAGCAGACTGAGTGGTCGATTGTGAGTGAATTTTGTTGGGTATGTGAAACTTGATCTTTCATCTGAAAGGTCCGAGTATCATTAAAGCCCTCACAGATTATTATATGTTCGTAGATAACAGATAATTCCGTATTTGAGTCATGTATTTCTACAATAATGAATTCAATATGATTACCATAGGATTCAATAATCGTATCACATTTTAGTTCTGATTCGCAGTTTTTCTCTCATTTCTAAAAATTTTATAGGCCGTGTTGGGTAGAGGCTTCAACCAGATTTCACTCACACAAATAACATCAACACAAGAATTGGAAAATAGGTGCACCAAAAATTCTCACTCACGGTTGTTCAGACTACGTACATTTAAATAACAAATTTTAAGTCCTTCATAACATTTCGAGATAACCATATTGTACGTTGATTCTTCATTTACACTGTCATTAACAGAAAACTTGCAACACTCATTGCACAATATTTATGATACAGAGAAAAAATGCGAAACTCCTAGACAGGACGAGAATAACAGGATCAAAAAGGAGACCATCGACATCGAAAACCGACGAAAAATTGTTGATGAAGTAAAAGAAATGTTGGTCAATAACCGCAAATTAACCATCAGAGAGATAGCACAGGACTTGAACATTGCCTATGGATCCGTCCAAGACATTTTGGTTACTGATTTGAGTTTCCGTCGTGTAGCAGCAAAGTTGGTGCCAAAAGACCTCAATTTCATGCAAAAAAGAGACCGTGTTGACGTCGCAAAAGAGATGATTTGCGAGGCTGAATCCGATCCCACATTCATCAAAGGATCATTACTGGAGACGAGACGTGGGTTTATGAGTACGACACGCAATCCAGATATCAGGCAAGTGAATGGCGTTCACCAAATGAGCAGAGACTAAAAAAACCACATCAATTTTAGTCAAAAAAGAACGCAACGCTCTCGGTTTTCATGGATTCCAACGGTGTAGTGCATCATGAATTTTTACCAGAAGGCCAGACAGTAAACAAAGAGTATTATTTGGGCGTTATGAGATGTTTGCGTGAAGCGATTCGCCGAAAGAGACCAGAATTCGTAATTTTTTGACGAAAAATGCAACAAATACCATCCAACAGCCACCGAATTCACCTGATTTGGCTCCCTGTGACTTCTTGTTCAATGGAGTTAAAAAACCACTACAGGGAACGCGTTTCAGCAGCCGAGAAGAAATAATGGAAAAATCGCAGGAAGCACTGATGGACATACCGAAAAGTGAATATAAAAAATGTTTCGAGGATTGGATCAAGTGCTGGCATAAGTGTGTTGCGGTCGATGGGGATTACTTTGAAGGGAACAATATAGATTTAGACGAATAAACTTGTATTTTTAATTTTCTGAATATTTTTGATCAAGGTGGTATACCTATTTTATAATTGTAAGAATCTGGCATTCTTCTCCATAGCCTACTAGGGTTTTCACACTCCAGAATCCAATCATTGTTTTGATTCAATAGAAATTTCATAAGGCCTTGTTCTGGGCGCGGTTTGCCTTGACGCGTGACCTGATTTATCAAATCAATGAACAGTAATTTTATGGTTTAAATAAAAAAATAAAAACATTCAATTGAATTTACTTTACTTTTCAGCTGGCCGAAACCAAAGCAACTCAATTTGCTTCCTAATTTTTTGTTACGGGAGAAATAGAAAACGCGTTACTTTGACCTAAACTACTCATATCGAATTTGTCAATATTCAAAAAAAAAAAACAATAATTCACAAGATCTTTAGAAGATTCAGATCTTTAAGCTATAAATGTGATACAATTAATAAGTGATTTAAGATTAAACTAAAATTATAATTCTTTCTCAATAAGGTAAACTTAAAAATATTAACATCTGATTGAAATAAATTTGAGTACAAAGAGAAAGAAAAAAAAAAAATAAATAAATAAATAAATTGATAAGCTTTCTTGAACAATTTAAATAAAATATTTGTATGATGTGAAATTATGTTCAGTATTCCTGCTAGTTGTCTGCTATATGTCGAAAGAGATTTTCACTAAAGCTATTTGTATTATAGAGTCGTCTTATATTAAGGGGGAGTGAATTCCAAAGGCGAATGGCATGATCGAAAAACTGTCGTTCGGTAACTTGATAAACAACACGAGGTACAATTAAACTTAAAGATCTACTTGAATGCGAAAACCTCATATAAGTATTGGGGCTGTTGGTTGATTATAATCCTGTGTAGATATTTGATTGTGCAGTAGTCAAAATATCGATCAAGTGTGCAACCAAGAATATTTTTGGTATAAGCCGACACACATGAACAAAACGATTTATGCCGTATACGTATCGGACAACATTGTTAAAAGCAATGTTGAGCTTACGTCTGGCAAAAGCGCCGGTGCAACAAAAAACTTCGCAGCCATATGTTATCAGAGGAATGAGCACGGCCTTGACCAACATGAGCTTCGTATTTACTGGTGTGAAGCTTTGAGTTTGGGAGAGATTTCTAAGACATCCGTATATTTTTCCCACAATTGAGCAAACGTGGTCGTCCCAGGTTAATTTTGTATTGAATCAAATACCAAGATTTTTGGCTTTGTTTACAAATTCGATAGGTTCATTACCAAGGTATACTGCAGGAACGTTGATAAAAGATAAGGGGTTTCTATTTATGAGAAGACACTTCGTTTTTCTTGGGTTAAGCTGCAGAAGGTTTTCATCTGCCCAGCAATGGATACGTTTTAGGTCATCATTAAATTTCAAAGCAGCATGATCAATAAGATCATTCTCAAAGCTTAAATAGAGCTGGATATCGTCAGCAAACATGTGAAAATTAGAACTTTTAATGTTTTTAGGAAGGTCGTTAATAAAAATTGCGAAAAGTAGGGGACTCAAAATGGATCCTTGTGGAACACCAACTGAAATTGCAATGTAATCTGACACAGCATTGCTTACATGAACTGCTTGTTTTCTTTCAACCAGATAGGACCGTATGAGATTAGAGGCTGATGCAGAGAAATTATAGAAGTTCATCAATTTTGATACAAGTAGTTCATGATCAACGGTGTCAAAGGCCTTAGAAAAATCAAGGAGAGCGATAAGGGTGATTTGTTTTTTGTCTATTGCAACTCTTATGTCGTCGGATACTTTTAGAAGCGTTGATGTGCAGCTGTGGTGTTTCCGAAATCCAGACTGGTAGGCGCAAAGAACTTGTTCTTGTTGAAGAAAACTTGATATTTCATGGTGTATTACTTTTTCAAATACTTTTGACAAATATGGAAGTATAGCGATAGGTCTATATTCAGTTGACGAGTTGCCTACTGCTTTCCTTTTTGGGATTGGTATAATCTTAGCTTTCTTCCAAGCACACGGAAAAGTAGATCTTGTTATTATATTATTGAAAATATATGTTAAAGCTGGAAGTATATAGGGTAATACTAATTTAATAAAAGTTGGGTGGATGTTATCGACACCAACAGCGTTAGATTTAATTTTTAGCACAGCTCTAGCAACGTCGATTTGTTCTACTCGGCCAAATTCGAATAAACCAGCGTGTGGCGTTTGAATATTGTTTCCATTTGGGCGCAATTTCGATTGAACTTTAGCGAATTCTTTGTTTAGTTCGTTAGGATCGACCTGGTCTACCATGGACTTCAAGTTACTACCTACACCTAATTCACGTAAATTTGTCCAAAGTGTTTTGGTTGGAAGTTTATGATCGAAGTGCTTAGCATAATAGCGACGTTTGGCTTCTTTATTCTTCGAGTTAACTATGTTACGTAACAACCGATAGCTGTCATAGTATTCGGGAATTCGAAATCGTTTCCATTTTTTGAATTCAGCATCACGTTTGTTTCTTAGCTCAACAATTTCAGAGGTAAACCACTTGATGTTATTATATTTGACAGCTTTCCTTTTTAGAGGAACATGTTTATCGAAGAGCTGTAAAACTACGTGATGGAGAAATTCAACTTGGGCATCGACCGATGTTTCAAAAAATACGTTATGCCAATCAAGGCAAATAAGGTCTTGTTCAAGTTGCTCCACATTTAGATTTTTAAAGTCCCTGAATGTATAAATCGATTGTTTGTTACTGGTGACTAAATTAAAAGTGGCAAAGATGAGGTCATGTTTAGAAAAAACAGGTGCGGAAACCTGGGTAAAGAACACTTCTTGACAGTCACTAGTAATAAAGATGTCCAAGAGTGTGCTGTTGGAGCCAGTAAAGTGCGTGGGAATAGTCGAATTTACAACATCAAGACCAAGCATTTTAATGGAGTCAATAAAAAGTGACGATCTCATATATTCAAGTATATTACAATTAAAATCACCACACACAATAGTTCGCAAGTATAACGACGAATAATTTTCTAATAAGTCAAAAAGGGGTGACAGGTCAATATTATTGTAGGGTCTATAAACGACACCAAACAGGCATTTCCTTTTTTCAATTTCTATAAAGTAATACTGAAAATCACTATCGGTACTTTGATGAGATTGAAGAAAAAATTATTAGCGAATGTACAATAAATGTAGTACTCGTATTTCGCAATCTGAATTATCCAAAAAGTATTTGAACCCGAAATTGGTTATAAGCTGTTTAATAAAATTTTACAAATCTGTCAAAACGATTCACCGAGGTGGCAGGCCATGAGTTACGACATACCGGTAAGACAAAGCGTTCATAAGAACGATAAAGAGTAATCCGTTAGAGTCATCTAGGGAATTACAAAACTAGCTTAGTACAAAAGATAGCACCAGGACACGACTGGATTTACAAATGGCCATATTAAATATTTCCATACAGTATCCACTAAAACGAAAACGAATACTATTCTCCTACGAATCAAAGTTTAATTTGAAGGGATCGGATAGCTTTCGCCGTATCCGTCGGCTAATCAATGAAGCATTGAATCCTCGATATTTAAATGGCACTGCGAAGCATAAAGAAGGAAACATTATGGTTTGGAGATGTTTCTCTGGACATTGAATTGGTCTCATACATAAAATAGATGGAACTATTGACCAATTTATTTATCGGGTTTTCCAATAAGAACTTGACAACTTTTTTTTTAAATAAAACGCAAGCCATTTGAGATATTTCAAAAACTTTATTATCGGCTTGAAGTGCAATCAAAACATTTATGAATGGAACTCGACTTCGTTCATATGGCCACCGCGGGCACGTTTGCAGCGGTCGATTCGTTGGACCCAATTTTCAACGACTCGGCCACACATTTCGGCCGAAGTGACACCAAACAGTTATTTTTTGTGGATGAACTGGTGATTCATGAAGCAGATGTGGATTTTCACCCGACCAATAACGCATCTTTTGCTTATTGAGCCAAAAATGAGCTTCGTCACTGAAGATGATTTTGCGATGAAATTCATCATCTTGGCGCATCTTCTCCAGAACCCAATCGGAGAACGTACGCACTTCAAATGGTCCATCGGCTTCAATTCTTGAGTCAGCTTGATCTTATATGGGTATAAACCAAGATCCTTACGCAAAATACGCCATAATGTGGTCTGAGCGATGTCCAATTCTTGAGAACGCCATGGAATTGACTGATTTGGATCGTTTGCTACGGACGCCTGAACGGCAGCGATATTTTCTACATTTCGAACAACCCGTTCGGCAATATTACACGACGAATAATAATTCACAAATTAAATTCAAAGTTGTCAAGTCCCTATTGGAAAAGTACACTTGAAAACACTATGTCACAATCGGTGAAGGAATTTCCACTGAAATGGATATTTCAGCAGGATAAAGATCCGAAGAATGGTTCAAGAGTGGTTTCGGGGTCAGAAAATCAATGTTATGGAATGCCAGCCCAGTCCTCTGATCTCAAACCTATAGAAGATCTATGGGAGATTATAGATTGTAGATGTATAGGGACGAGCTTTATATTTAGGTTCAGGAGGCTTGGAAAACCATCCCACGCTCTATAATTTCAAATCTGATCGAGAGTGTGCCAAGAAGATGTATTATAGTAATAAAAAACAATGGTTTCGCCACAAAATATTACCGATTAGTCGCAATGATTATGGCCAGCTTGAAATCGACATGGTTAGAGTATTTTTATTTTTTTATTTTTTTACTTATGAACAATGATTTTTGTTTCTTTTATTTTGTTTTTGAATACATTTACTTGCTCTGTAAAGAAAAAACTTAATAAAACATAATGCAATTTAATCAGTCTTACCGCAGAGGCTTGTGTTTATGTAAAAGTTGATTTAGTTTTGGCCAACACTGTATAAAGATACCAAGCACCACAACGAGGAGGCAAAGCAAACCCTTGATCACGAATGTGGTTGTTCGCTGACCCAAGCCGGGTCCTATTCAGCCACTAATTACCCGACCAAATCTCTATTTTCTGTAACTCAAAACAAAATGGAATTAAGTTACATGCCTTACATTTATTGACCACATCAATCGTGAAAAATATGACAATTTCAACGACAGTCATAGAAAAAAAAAACAAAAAAACAGTGTAAACTACCAAAACAATAAAATCTTCAAAACATGTGTTTGCTTAATCGATCAGAAATCAAGTACGCTTTGAATTCATATCACTTCAGAAGTCCTATTTTAGATACTCGTATGGTGAAATTGAATATGTGCGACTATTTCGCCTCAAGCTGAAGTTCAAGAAAGAAAAATGGAAAACTTTCGACCATCACGTAGGAAGTCCTTAAGCGATTTAGGAATTGGGTGAATAACCATCCGATTTAAGCAGTTAAATTGAGTAAAAAGAAAATGAGTACTTCTTACTGAAATTTTGTTAAGAATTATTCCTTCCAACTAAGGAAAATCAATCTTTTCAGAAATGTAAGGCAACTTTCAAAATGAAAAGGTATTTTGTTTAACAAGGTATGTGTATATACAAAACGACGAAAAATCAAACTAGATTTGCTATAAGAGTACAAGTCAAGTCTCGCCACCGTTACCATCGCCGCCGGCAACAAAGATTTATCAAACTCACTCGGATATTTTTCAACTTATGGTTTATCTTATCGCAAAAATCGATATAGAGATAAATGGCCATAAACGATAAATGTTTGCTCGTCCATTTGTAGTAAAAAGTCGACACGATTTGAATCGTCCATAAAGCAAACATTCTGTGGTTGAATTTTTGTCCTCCTTCTCTTCGAAAATTCAACCAAAGCAAAGCTGATTACGATTACGAATATGAAATCCCTAATCGATGTGATGAGTGGCAATTTGAAAAGCGATGTATGATTCGATCTTATCGAAAATCGCTTGATGAAATGTCCTCAAAATATCAAACTATGACGGCAGTGCCACGAATTGATACGACTTAATTCGCCTAGAATTAGCGTTTTCTAATTAACGAATACCTCAAATACTAGGAGTGTAAATGCAATTTCCATCTAGTGGATGCATCTGAATTGAATGTGATTTTGATTTTGAATAGTTTATATGAAATCGACTGACCTTTTGGGTGGAATCATTTGGTGAGTTTAAAAATCGCATGATAGACCATGCCGATTTGAAATTTTTCATTATTTAATTACAAACGTTTATCTTTATGGTACTCGTAGATGTTTTTCCACATAGAGAAGTGTTGGGTCCTCGAATGTGATTGATATCTATTATACACATTCAATCAAATTTATCGCAATAGCATCACAGTGCGGAAAGAATCTGAGTCTCTGACCAACAAGGGCTTCTTCCAACTAGTCCTGTTACCAGTGAGTTGTTTATGCACTACAAGTGGGTCTCATTCTTTTTCAACGCACCTAAGATAGAGTCCCTGTTTGGGTAGATGTGCTCCTCTAGAGACGGGCTCCATTCGTTCTACAATCCTTGTAAGGATTTTACTGTTCTGTACCGTTGTACCCTTACCTTCAACTAAGAACCCCCGACATTTTTTTTTGAAGTAAAACTTTTTACCTTTGGATAGTAATTCCGAACTCCAATGAAATGAAAAAGCGACATGAAGTGTTTCCGAACTTCGATGAAACGAAAAGCGACACTTCATCACTTCGATTCCGAACTCCGATAAAATGAATCCTTAGTCGTTGTAACACCCACTAGATGTCATTATAAACCGTGCGATAATACTTGTAGATGACACTAATATTATCCCTCGTTACTTCAAGATGGTGTATCACTATTCCCACCAGTAGTGCTCCTACGTAAATAATAAAGTTATTCCTCTTCAAACTCTCCTTAACATCTATCTTGTTGCGAATGCTAAAAATTCCATAAAACGAAAAAGCGACAGGAAACGGGAGTGGGTGGTGTACCTGATCAGATAGAATGAGACATGGGAGAGGAACGAAAAGGCGACAGACTCGGAATAGTGAACAAAAAGATAGGGGGTAATGCGGGTAGCAGGGCATTAACTCGGTCACAATGAGCCATGAGTGGTAAAGTGAGTGAGTGCTTAGTGCACGAGTTACGTTCATAGCAACAACATCAGCACCATCATCATCATTGTTTACATCGTCACCTACCTAGACATTATTTGGTAACAACAGCAAAATTCAGCTTAATAACAAAATTTGGCTTGGTTTGACTTGGCTTTTGTTTGTCAACACCAAGAAGATAAGCAGCAGAGAGCAGCCTAGCAACAGAATTGGTCCAGCGACATCGACTGACCTAGTTTGGGAATAGCGGCAAGAGCAATGCAAGCAAAACAATATGCTTATTAATTTAAGAAAAGTTGATATCTTCTTTGTATGATTGTTGCTATTGAGATAAGTTATATACGATGGTTTCAGTCATATGAAAGACGTTGAAGTAAAAACACATTATTCAAATAACTTGTATTATATTTGTAAGGGCTGGACAAACTGCGGTTGGAAAGAAATTAATCTCCAGATTTAGCACCTTCAGAGTTCCACTTGTTTCGAAGTCTGCAAAACTTCCTTGATGGACAAAATTTTAGATCTCGGTATGATGTACAATATTTTTAGTGGCATTAAGAAGTTGCCTGAGGGGTGGCAAAAGTGTTGTCTAATGATAGAAATTACAGTAACCACCAAATTGTTGTCTTATGTTACAACCTGATACTCGTACATAACTCGGGCGAATTCTCATGAGAATTTACATGGAAATTGGCTAGAATATCCCTAGCACGCGTCATCAGTCGTGCAGCATTTGTTATTTATCGACTTTATACAGTATGTAAAGGTTTTTGAGATTATAAAGAAGTAAGAAATAGATATTCCTCAATAATGAAAAATGCCTTTTTCTATGAAAGAAATTTTTTTTAAATGCTTCTAATCATTTTAACCATAAGCTTCGTGAAGTTTCACTTCTACGACCTACCTTTCTAGGCTGGCCATTTTTTTGTCGTTGTTTTTTTTTTGTACATTGAAGGCTTTTTCCGATATCCGATAGGGATAGGTTATCCGATCGGGATAAATTAGAAGGAAAATCGGGGAGAAAAGAAAGAGAGATGCCGATGAACACTGGTTTTAAATGTTCGAAGATTATAATGACTGGGAAATAGGGTGCTAGGCAAGGCATTCCATAAGCGAATTGTGCAACTTAGGAACAAATCACGATATTTTAGGGTACTTCCAAAAGTGGGCTTGGGGGTATACTTATGAGCATTCATAGCGAGACGAGGGTTACGGTTAAAAGTTTGAAGGGGCGGAATGCTACTGGCGATTTCTATGGAGCACTGGTGGTGGAAATAGCGATAATATAATAGTTTTATCGTACGGTTTTGAACCCCATATAATAGTTACAGAGATAAAACCTAGACATTTCGCAGCATTTTTGACGACACCGAATATGTGGTCATTCCAACGTAAGTTCTCATTGACACACATACCGATAATAGAAAGTTTTTCGGTTTCGACGAAGCAAATGCCATTCATGGACAATGGCTGGGTGTTTAAATTTCGCTTCAACGACAACAGACAGCATTGTGTTTTGGAAGCGTTAAATTCTACGCTTTTAGTGGTTCCCCAATTAGTTGTGCTGTTAATATCAGAATTGAATATGCTTAACATACGCTGGAGTTTCCCGTGCTACAGCTGAAGAGCAGAAATTCAGTAAAGGAATTTATTAGATTAGAAGTAGCAGATCGCAGATCGTTGATGAAAATTGAAAAGAGTATCGGAGACAGAACGTCGCCCTGGGGCACACCAACATTTATTTTGTGAATATCAGACTGGAAACCATCCAAGACAAGACACTCAAGATAATTTATAATCTATTGAAGAAGAAGTCATCGATCCCACGCATTTTCGACAAAAGAGCCTGATGCTAAACTCTGTCACTTCAATATGAAGTGTAACTATCTTGCTTTCGCCTGCTTTGGTTCCACTTTTCAGTGAGACATGCCATCAGATCACCAGTTGACCTGTTGTTACGAAACCGTACTGGCGGTGATTATGAAGTTTTCGTATTTCGAGATATTTCATGAGCTGACAGTCTGTCCTTGGCATTGGAAAGAAGACACGTAAGTGTAATGGGTCTGTAGAAGGAGAGAGAAGATGATTCGCCTTTTTTAGGGACGGGGTGGACAAATGCTGTTATCCATCTGCTCGGAAAGAGTTCTAAAGAGTAGGATTGATGAAAAAGCTTACGCAGTAGTTTTGCCAACGTGGAAGAACAACTCTTCAGAAGAAGAGAAGATATACCATCTGGACCAGCGGATTTGTGAATATTAAGATTTTAAGTACTCTTGCTACTACACTACCTACTACTACTACCTTTGAAGATTCGACGCACTCAAGTGTAGGCGAAGTACAGTGTTGAGTTGGCTGCAAAGTGTGCAGTATGGAGATTGCCTTTGTTCAAAGAGCTGAAAGCTGGAATGTCTTTTTTAAAACGAGCGTTGGGATGGAGGATGAGGCCGCATGTCGCATGCCGTGCGACAACATATTCTAAAAGGTGTTTCCAGAAACGTGCGAACATTTCAAATGAGCAAGTAACAAATACATATTTTGTATGAATGAGCTGTATCGTTTATTTAGTTTGGAAGTTTGACATATAAAACAATATATAAATATATTTACTGGTTTGCACTTTGAACAATTTGATATGATGCAAGGTTTGATGAAAAAAATAAATGGTAAAGATAACGACAAAACCGAGGCCTTCAATGCCAGGGTTAAGAACGCAATTATGTAGTAAAGTACTCTCACGAGCAACCAAAAAAAAAGACCGCTATACAAGACACTGATTATCCCGGTCTTGGTTTATGCAGCAGAAACATGGACACTGATGAAAACTGATGAAACCGGATGAAAATGCTCTCGGGCGCTTCCCCGAAGGACTTTTCGGTCCCTTTTTACGCCAATGGAAAATGGAAGAAACGAGAATTGTATGGGTTTTACAGCGATGCCAACCTCGTCAGATAATCAAGTTTAGATGGCTAGTTCATCTTGAGCTCTTGAACACTAGCGTCCCAGCCCAGAAAGTTTTATACTTCATCCCAGAAGGACAACACCAAGGGCAACTTCATCTTAAATGGCGCCGTCAACTTTGTGTGCGCAACTGGAGGCAGCTGGCAAAGATCGCGCCATTTGGAAAGACATGCTAACTGAGGCCCTGTTCCACCCAGGACTGTAGCGCAATCTAAGTAAGTAAGATATTATACACAACAGTCGTTTGTTTAGCTTTAACATACGAATCGCAATATTGAACGAGTAACGAGAAGTATAAAGGATAAATGACAGTGACGGAATCGATAATATTACGAATGTCAGCGGGTGTACCGAAATGTTCACTCTTCCGGTTGTTAGTTCTCCAAAAAGGTAGTTGCAGCCGAGGTTCGAAAAAGAAGCTGCTATGTGATCAATATCAGCAACATTTTGGCCTAACTAATGATATCATCCAAAATAGTATTTTGTTCTAAATCACTTTTCATGGTCATACTTTATTTACATTTTGGATTTTTTATATTTAATCGAATGTTGTGCTTCTGGTGCCCACTCATCTTCCTTTTGCCTGTATCCTTGTCTTAAGTTTTCAGTTTTGCCTTTATAGAGGTATTCCGTTTTCTTATTTTCATCTCTTAGCATAGAATTCCAAGTGCGACACTGCACTATTAAGATCTATCCCGCACTTGTTAAGATTGTATCCCGCTTCTGATGTTTTCAGGTTTACTACAGCAACGTCCGTATCACCGAATCTACCGGTAGAAGGATTGCAATTTATCGCGAAACTTTCTAAAATGTAAAATATTACAAAAATCATTGAAAAACGACACTAAGTATCTACTCCTTGAAATATCGTATGGCAACATTGAACATATCACCGGTGTTGTCTGTAGCCCCAATCTCAATTGTTCGTTTGATAAATTGCTGCGAACAATTTAACGATTTTCACCACTCCACGAACCTTAAAGGTGCCACAGACTTTGATCTTCTTTTGCACTTACTCGTATAATATCAACTTCTGTTTCGCGACTTTTCAGTAATCTTTTAAATCGGCGTGGAAGACACTGCATCCACCCTTCATACTGAGAAGCTCCCCCGTCTAGGGAACACAGCCCCATACTGATGTCCATTTTGAAACCATCCATGCCAGTTTTTCTATTCCTCCACTAACGACTCTCAGAAACTCTGGTAAAGAATCTCCTGTCTAAGAGCAGCCTTGCAATCATGTGAACAGTTTTTGACGAGTTTTGACGAGTTTGGACATTGCAGTACGAGTCGAGTACCTATAATAAAATTAATGAAATAAAAAAATGCTTGCACTCAGCCAATGCCGGGTCTGTATAACATAGTCATATGGGATAAGCAATGAAAATTTCTTCTTATTGTAAGGGCGTAACGACTACAACAATTTGTCGGAATTTTCACTTCACAACCTTGCATCGTTGGTGTTTGTGTTTGCCTTTTACAATGACTCAAGAACTCATAGTGAATATATAGTAGGAAACTAAGAACTAAGAACTAAATATATATACTCCCACTCATATCTGAAACTGCCTGGATACGAACTAGTGCCATTATTCTTTTTTCACTGCGGTCTTTCCATTTACGTGCGTTGTGATGTAACCTGCCAAACTACACAATAATCTCTGTTCCAATCTGGAATTCAATTATTAAATATTTATAAGCAAACCATCCACTACTGCTCCAAATTAGACAGAAATTCGGCTTTTAACGTGTTTTATGAGCCGTCTGGCTCTATATGAAAAATTGCATCCCTGTATCGTCATGGAATTTTGGGTGGCTCAACATTCTGACAAACAACACCCAAAGTACAGTGTTGAGATGTTCATTGCGGAAAACAACTTAACCCAGCTTATGAATGAGCCGCCGTGAATACCATGCCACCAACAGTCGATTCGAGTTATTTTCAGTTGAGTAATCTGGTCTCCTTTGTTGTTAGAATGGAAATCGTTAATAGAAGTTGTCCTACACGCTTTTTTACAGAACACACGGCTAGCGTTCTGGACCTTGCTATTTTGATCCGACACTGGTGTTTCCATTTGATCAACTCTTTTTGGTTCTCATTTTTTGTACATATGACATATCTTTCAGTCACTCTTCTACCATCTTTATCATTTTTTTGTATCGACAAAAACTGTAACAAGATCGGTCCTTGGTTTACCTCAAACGTAATTGAAGCTTTAAAAAGACGAGATAAATTGTATAGCAAATGGAAACACAAACCAATGAATGCGAATTGGCTACGATATAAAAGCGCGCGTAACAAATTGACCGCCACTATACGGAATGCTAAAAGAAAACTTTTATGCCTCTAAGTTAAACATATCGATGCTTCCAAAACATCGGTGGTACAATTTGCGAAAAATCGGTGTCTCTGGTGGCAATAAAGATGCGGAAAGTAATCTCGATTCTGACATGCTTAATAATTTTTTTTCTTGACCCTGGTAATAACATTACATCTTTCATCCCTGGGGAAGACCTTGAGTTACCAGAGGATAAATTGGACGATTTTGAAGTAGAAGAACAGAAAATGACGTTATTGCCTCTATGAAAGCAATTAAGTTTACCTCTACTGGAGAAGATGGTATCCCAATCCGCTTCATAAAAATAATTTTGCACCTAATTATAAGCCACTTGACTCATATCATCAAGTATTGTTTTATGAAGTCCACGCTGAAGTTTTAGCCATTGATAAAAATGCGGACACAATAACTCCAGGCGATTTCAGGCCAATCAACATTCTGGAATGTTAGTCTAAGGTCTTTGAGAAACTTACAGTAAAACAAGTCTTAAGACATTTAACCCAAGCCAGTCTGGTTTCCGAGCTAACTACAGCTGCTCCATGGCAATGGTTACGGGGTACCTCAGGGATAAGTTCTAGGACCAATTTTGTTTTGCCTATTTATAAACTATTGTACTTACCATCTGTTTGCAAAAATTTTGCAGGGCACCTCTATGCAGATCATTGCCAAATCACAATGTCGCTTTTGCGCGGTCGCGCTTTGACATATTGAGTGGAAAGAATGGGCTCTTATGGAGTAATCCGAAATGTTACCTCAGGCGTTTCTGACACTTTTGATCGTAAATATCGTAAACTCCACATCAGAGCCTTAGTAGAGCTACACTCTACGTCATCGCCCGTCTGACAGCTATCGACTATCACCTATCACTTTGACATTACACGATGCGTTGATTTGTTTGATTTGAGGGTAATGTATTTACTCCGAATGGGTAAAATCCTTTTGCGATTATTTTATTATGGCTTTCTTGCACAAAATAATAATTTGAACTATGTATTTGTTATTTTCTCTTAAAATTATTTCTTAAAATATATTGTTTGTGAAGTTATTTCTCCTAATTAAATTTTAATATAAATAAGAAGCGTCCATTTCTACTCTACTTCGTGCAACTAAGTCATATATTAGAAATTAGAGGAAACAATACTCTATCTGTTAGCTTAACGCCGAAGCGACGTTCCGGAGTG
This sequence comes from Volucella bombylans, assembly GCA_949129095.1. Lineage (NCBI taxonomy): Eukaryota > Metazoa > Arthropoda > Insecta > Diptera > Syrphidae > Volucella > Volucella bombylans. The sequence continues at coordinate 102,132,061 of OX422144.1, read as the reverse complement.
CAAATTTCAAGTTCGTGCTTCTGACGCAAGTTATCGTAAGTTTAATATAAAGCGTATATGAAGAATGCCAAAGCATATATATCGCGTTGATAATATATTTTGGAAATTACTAGACACAATATCATTAAAAATCCAAGTTTTGGCAAAATTATGTATGTATCTTGTTTATTTTCGAATAATTCATTAAGTAACGTTATTTGACAGTTGTGTAAAATTAAAAAGATAGTTTTTATTAAGTACAATTTTTCGTTAGTCACAATTTTGCTTTAGTAAATTTTGATTAGCATTTTTAATTACAATGGTAGTTTCATCTAAACGATAAATTTGCGTCTCGTTATTATATCTAAGTTTACAATTTTTTCGTTACAATGCAGTGTTTGCTTAATTTTAAATTTTTTAATGTAACATCGGGTTGATAATTATAAGTTTTATTTTCTATTTCTACAATATATTCTTCTTTATTGTCAATTTGAAAATTTTCTTTATTTGGTAATGGATGATATATATAATTTATTGGAATTTTTATTGCTATAACAACAAAATTATTTCTGTATTCGGTAACTCCTACCTTTAGGTTATGTTAGGTAAGAGTGGCTGTTGGAGATACCAACCCACTTAGGCCTATTGGCCCATTGTGATGCCACGTGGATCTATGATCTTCTTACTACTGGAACCAGTTTGAGCTTATAATAAAGCGTAGGAGACTGTTAACGTCTATTTTTTCTAGATCGTTTATGTCGTTGTAGAAGAAAGCTCCTAGATGAAGCTTCCTTCTCTGAGAGAGAGCTGGGCATGTGCAGAGTAGGTGGGGGATTGTCTCCTCCTCTTCCTCGTCCATGCAGCTTCTACAGAAATCGTTAGTAAAAGCGCCAAGCCTTCTTGCGTGCTTGCCTATGAGGCAGTGTCCGGTAATGACACCTATTATGGCGCTGAGATGTTTCCTATCTAAAAGGATCAGACACTTAGAGCGACTCAGATCCAGCATTGGCCAGATCTGTTTGGTCGCTGGACATGTTTGTCCAGCAGTCCACATAAGGTCTGTTCTTTTATTAGCATCTAGCTTTAATGTTAGTTTGCACGTAGCGATTGGTATACCTATACTACCTTTGTCCGGTAGGATAGGTAGAGTGGTTCCAATTTTGGCGAGTTCATCGGCTCTGCAGTTCCCTGGAATGTCTCTGTGGCCCGGCACCCAACAAAGGTGAATGTTGAACTGCTCGGCCATCTCCATGAGAGATGATCGGCATTCAAGGGCGGTTTTAGAATATAATGAGACCAAGTCCAGGGACTTGATGGCGGCCTGACTATCCGAAAATATGCGGATATCCTTTGCAGATATCACGTTTTTCTTCAGCAAGGACAGAGCTTCTTTAATCGCCAAAATTTCCGCCTGGAACACGCTACAGTGATTTGGAAGGCGGAAAGAGAGGCTTAGATTTAGCTTATCTGAGAAAACACCGCCACCAACTCCGCTATCGGTTTTAGATCCATCTTTGTAAGAATGGATTGACTTGTCCTCCATGAAAGCATCCTCCTCCCAGAATGATCTAGAGGGGAAGCTTACATGGAAGTTTTTGTCAAACCAAAGTTCAGGTATGGTGTAATCGATGTTCTCTGTGAGGATTCTTAATGTATTAAAAATATTGGCATGGCCAAATGAATTATTTGTCCACTGTTTAGTCGCTTTAAGGCGAATAGCTGCAGTCGCAGCTACTTGCTTGCTAAAAATGTCGAGGGGTGTCAAGTGAAGCAGAATATCTAATGTCGCAGAGGGGGTAGACCGCAAGGCTCCGCTTGTGCATAGACATGCTGTTCTTTGGACTCTGCTTAGTTTGCTGCAGTTGACTGCATTGTCTAAGGCGGTCCACAAGACAACAACCCAGTAGGTGAGTATCGGTCTTATGACCGAGATATATAGTAAGTGGGTTATGCGAGGTTGAAAGTCCCATTTGTTCCCAATGGCTTTTTTGCAAGGCTATTGTAGCTTTATTGACTCTTTCTTGAATGTTAGGTTTCCAGTTTAGTTTCCTATCAAAAATGAGACCCAGATATTTTGCTGTATCGGAGAAAACTAAACTGGTACCGTTTATTGAAGGAGGGTCTATGATTGGAATTTTATATTTCCTGGAAAAGAGGACAAGATCAGTTTTATGGGGGTTTATTCCCAATCCACAGCGATCTGCCCAGTGGGTTAATCTGTTGAGATTTACTTGGAGGAGTTCTTTAATGGTATTTAGATGCTTTCCTGAGACGGCTATGGCAACGTCATCCGCATAGGCAATCACTCTGCTACCACCCGCTTCCAGGTATATCAGTAGTTCGTTAACCACTTAGTTCCAGAGAAGGGGAGAGAGGACACCGCCTTGCGGCGTACCCCTACTGACATATCTTTTAGCAGAAGTCTCACCCAGTTTGGAGTTGATTATCCTGCTTATTAGCATTAGATTAATCAGCTCCCCAAGTGAGCCGTCTACCTGCAGAGTTGACAGCGCAGTCGTGATTGCGGATGTGTTGACGTTGTTAAAGGCGCCCTCTATGTCTAGGAAAGCAACCATTGTGTACTCCTTATATTGTAGGGATCGTTCGATGTGGCTAGTCAGAGAGTGCAAAGCCGTTTCCACCGACTTTCCTTTACAGTAGGCGTGTTGAGCCGTAGACAGAAGTCTTGGATCAACTTTAGCTCGAATATGGATATCAATCAGTCGTTCTAAAGTTTTCAGAAGGAATGATCATAGACTTATAGGTCTGAGGTCCTTTGGGACTACATGAGAACATTTTCCAGCTTTGGGAATGAATACCACATTGACTTCTCTCCATAACAGTGGAATGTGGATAAGTTCTACACAGCTCCTCATAATATTTTCCAACACTGGTAGAATAATATCTGAGGACCTCTGTAGCTCGGCAGGTATAATACCGTCCGGACCAGCAGACTTGTATGGTTTGAAGCCATGCAGCGCCCAGAGCAGTTTGTCTCTCGTAATCAGACCATGAATTTTGGTCACGGTTGCAGTAGGCCTGTTTGGGCTGCTACTGGCCGCGAGTTGGGAGCTACCTGGAAAGTGGGTGTCCAGAAGCAGGTTGAGTGATTCATCACTTGAGGTTGTCCAAGAGCCATCGGTTTTTTTCCAACAGCTAGGCATCATAGGATTTGTGGAGAGGATTTTTCTTAGCCGCGAAGCCTCAGAGGTTTCTGTAATTTTGTCGCAGAATGACCTCCAGGATTGTCGCTTTGCCTTCCTCAGTTCTTTTTTGTATAATTTGAGGGATTCTTTATATGAGTCCCAGTCGGTCACTTTTCTTGTGCTTTTTGCTGCGTTGAAAGTTTTCTGCAGGCGTTTCTGAGCAGTCCCAGTGCCGATGTCCACCAATGTGGCTTTTTCTTGCCTCTTGGTTGAATAAGAGGAAGCAGGAAGCAGCCATAGCCTTACTGAAAGTCAGAGTAAATTCCCTGACTTTCATGTCGAGCTCATTGGTGTCACGCGGGGGACTTGATAGTTTAGAGGATATCGTTTCCGACAGTATTCCTCTGTATTTTGTCCAATCAGTTTTCCGATAGTTCCGGATCTATTGTCTGAAAAGGAGTGTTCAGACGATACCATCCAGTTTGTTAGCCTTTGGGTGATGCTGTCGGAGACAAGAGTAATATCTAACACTTCTTGTCTGTTTTTTGTTATAAAAGTAGGCTCATTGCCAATATTGCAAATTAAGAGGTTAGTACTTAAAATATAGTCTAAAAGTGACTCACCTCTATCATTGATGTCGGTACTGCCCCATACCGTATGATGTGCGTTAGCGTCGCATCCGATTATGAGGCCAGTTTTTTGCCTTCCCGCTTCCAGTACCACCCTTTCTAGGTTATCACCAGGGAGAGGGCCCACTTGGTCGTGGCCAAGGTAAGCCGATGCCAACCAGTAAGAGCCTTTGGCAGTTTCTAGTCTGGCAACGGTTAGGTCGGGGTCACTGAGGTTGGGAAGTAGAAATACATTAAGGCTACGTTTCACTAATATACAAGCTCTAATCTTACCTTTGTCTCTTATATAGAGCGGAGCGTATGTGGGTGTCCTAAGTCCACGAACCACGCCTTCTGCAATCCATGGTTCCTGGATTAGAATTATGTCTTCTGCATTTTTGGAAAGACGCAGAATGAGTGCGGCCGAAGCCTTTTTTGATTGGTGGAGATTAATCTGGAGAAACCGTATCATTGCTACAGTCTTCCAGACTCGCCTCCACCACGGTGTTGTTGAGGTCCTCCGATTCTGAAGATGTGCCCAAGAGCTCATCTTCTATCTCTGATCGTGTAGAACCTCTAATTGCTTCGTCATCGGTTTCCATTTCCGACAGTGTGTCAGAAGAGGAGACCGATGGCTTGGTAGTCACCTCGGACAGATTGGATATCGACGCTCCAAGATCCAAGGTTGTGATGTCAGGTGTTAAAGGAGGAGGAGGTTGCTTATCAGCATCCAGCTCATCCTTTTTGTACACCCTTAAATGAATGGACTCGAATCCGAACCGAATCATGCCTTTCGTCTGCGCCAGAGGATTAAGGGATTCCTTATTGATCACAATTAACGCGCATCTATAAGAACCCCTTAGTTCCTCCAGTTTCGCGACTTTCCAGTCATGAGTCGGAAGAGTCGGGTTGCTGAGCCGGATGATTTCCAGAATACTTTCTGGAGAGGAGGGTTCGGCTGGAATCCAGGTATGAGTTCGAGGTCTACTAGGAATGTCTTCCTTAGATACGACCTCGAGTTTTGCACCTGGCCAAATCTCTCCTAAACTATCGATGGCCTTGGTGAAGAGATCGAGAGATCTCTGGTTGGATGAGCTTGACATGGCCATGGAACTATATTATGGTTAGCTGATGATATTTTAGTGATCTGGTCTAAGAATAACTGTTATTTTAAAATATTATTTATAACGCTATCTACTTTATTGTAAGTAATCTAGTATTCTTTGTCTATCATTCAGCAAAACGGTTTGTAAGGAATGTATGGTTTCATTAAAATGTTGATTAATTTTGACTTGATTATTAATTGTGTAAATTGCGTTGTGTGTGTTTTCTTCTATGTTTCCAAGATGATTGAAAATAATTTGTCTATCGGTGTCGTCCATAGTTCCGAAAAACCATTTTTCTGCATTTCCTACTATATTCAATAAACCTCTTTTCTGTCTTTCTGCTTTCCTAGGCATTATTTCTAATCTTTTGTAAACTATGTCTTTATTTTCAATTTGTATATGGCGGAGGTTAGTTTTTAGAATAATTGTTGTTCGTAATATTTCTTCTGGGTTTATAAGGTGTAGAATAATATTAATCACTAATTTGAACTGTCTCTGCTTTGATTTTCAAATAACCTGACTGCTCATGGATTGGTGTTATCTGAGGTGTTGCATGTATCATTGGTATTATGAATAGGATGATCACTAGTATTACCTGTAAATTTATGTGGTCTTTTAATATTTGTTTTAAGTGCACATTATTTAAATTCTTGATCTTATATCTAGTTTCTTTTTTATGTCTAACGTTCTGTGTAATCTTCTCGTTTTTCATTAAGTTTATTAATTTTTTTTTAGTTTTTGTTTCCTGAACTCTATTACTTAAATTTTGTTCATTAATTTCGTCCTTAGCTTTTCTAGGTGTTGTCCTAATTGTAGAATGAAACCGATTATTGTAGTTGTTTAAAACTAATTGTATTTTCATTTCCACTGAAAGATCTTTGTCTTCTAATCCTGTAAATTTTTCTAACATGGTAGAATGAAGTTTTTCTACGTCTGAATTACCTGTATGGCTATTTGGTTTAGTCCAATGGACTTCAATGTTATTTTCTCTCAAAAACTGTATAATTTTTTCTGATTTGAATTCGTTGTAATAATCCTTTTGGGTTTTTCAAATTTAGAAAAATGATCCATTAAAATTTCCTTTTTGCATCTCCAATTTCTATCATTAATTGTATAAGCTACAGCAAATTTAGTAGGTTTATCTATAATTGTAACAAAGGATTTCTTTTTAATGTGAAATATATCTAGATGAACAATTTCGTTTTTCTGCGTTGGAGTTTCTGTAATATGAAATTTTGGTTTAATTGGCTTCCTATCGTATTTTATTTCTTGAAATTTTTTACAATTGCCAATTAGTAACTGAATTTGTTCATGAAGTTTAGGAAAATAGATTTTGTCTTTACGAGTAAGTATGTAATGCGTCTCGTTAACGCCACTGTGCATTGATTCCTTTGTGTGATAGATGAAAATTTGTTTGTGTACCTTCTCCTCGGTTTGGATTTCAGGAGCCCTCTGTGAAGACTTAATGAATTTGACATTTGCGTCTCGTGAGAATAGCTGTATAATAACTTACTTGTTGGACTATGTTGTATTGATGGTCCTCAACATCTGAATATATTCCTACTATTCCTTTCCTTATGAATCTTATTAAATCATCTTTGATTTTACTTACTTCTTCAAGTGGGTTCAGATATATTATCCTTCTGTTATGTAAAATTTCAATTTCTTTCTTAACATTATAAGTTAATATACATCGCGAAGAAACTCGTTCTGTGCCGATAATAGGAACTAAAAAAAGTTAATCAAGAATGCTTATTAAAAATCACCGTGCTACAAAATGAAAATACAGAACTCAAAACAACAGTGAGTATATTACAAAATCAAATTAATGTTTTGGAACAATCAAAACTCAATAATTCGATTGAGATTTTTAACGTGTCAAATGTTGACAATTCAACTGCATTGCAAGCAGCGTTAAATATTGTTCGTAATGGTGTCGGCTACTACCTTGATGAGCGAGATATTGACTCTCTCTATGTAAAAAAGATAAAAACAAAGAAAAATGATGCTACTCCCACTAATGTTCTGTCTCTTAAATTAACTCGCCACGTAACGAAGGAGAATATCATGAAACTTAAGGGAAAGAAGAAACAAAAACTAATAACGAATCTGCTAGGCGAAAATCATGATGGTTCACAGATCTACATCAACGAAAGCTTAACTTCCCACATGAGAGCATTATTTAATGCAACAAAACAAATTAAAATAGAGAAGAAATTTGAATATATATGGATGAGGAACAGCATAATATTCTTGCGCAAGGATGAGGGAGGTATTGTTTTTAAAGTGAGGTGCTTCGAAGACCTCAATCAATTATAACAGCTTAAAATCAAATGAAACAAAATAGCTCACCGAGCGCAAGAAAGTATGCCGCTCTTCCCATGAATAAACTAATCATCCATCAAAATATTCCTAGTATAAGAAAAAATGTCAATGTACTCGTATTCTTAGCTCATTTAAACGCTTATAATTCAAATCCAGTTTTTATTATACTTACTTAAATCTGGTTGTACGACTATGAAATATCCAATTACAGTATTCCCGGTTATGAACCCTATCCCAATTGCAATAACTCATATAGCGCAGGTGGTGTCATAGTATATATTAAAAAAAGAATACGAAAGCGACTGTACAGTGGAAAAAATAAGTCTGATGAGCGCTGATATTTTAAAAATTAGTTGCCGTATTTTTAACGAACATTTTACCATTTTATGTATATATCGTCTGCATGAAAAAAACTTAAATAAAAACGTTTTCATAGAACAATTGAGTAACCTACTTAAAGATGTAAAGACACGAAACTTATTGGTTGTAGGAGATATAAATATTGATATATTAAAAATTAGTAATGACTCGGATAATTATCTGGCTTTAATGTCATCATTTGGCTTGAAATGTCTTATTATGGAACCCACTCGAATCACGGAAAAAACACAAACATGCATTGATCATATTTTTGTAAGATTAAATTCGCAATTTACACAAAAATTAACGGGTGAAGTACTTGACTACAAAATTACTGATCATTGCATGACTAATGTAAACATAGAAACCGTTCAATCAAATAGTTTCGATAAATATGTTCCTTTCAAGGAACACCACAGAATTGATTATAATAAACTAGTTAAGTGAATTCTGGGAGTCTGTTTATGAGGAAAGTAATCCCTCAGTAGTTTTCGATATATTTTTGAACACTCTTAAGGCTCATATTGTAAGTTGCACCAATATTAAAAAACTAGAAAATTCACATTTAAAACGCATTAGGCCATGGATTGACAGAGGTTTGCTTAAAAAAATAAACAAAAAAAACACGTTAAGGAAAAAATGCAAGCGGCATCCTTGTAACCAAAAGTTGAAAAAATACTCTCTGAAACTAAGTGAAGAGGTTAAGAAGCAAGTAGAATTAACTCAGAATAAATATTACGCAAATAAACTGCAATACTGTAAGGGTAATGTGAAATATGAGTGGAATGTGCTCAATAACATCCTTAACAATAGAAAGGAAAAAGAAAAAATTCTTAAAATCAATGTGGATGGTATAGAAATATCAGACCCAGTAGATATTGCCAATCAATTTAATAAATTTTTTGCATACCCTTGCAATTGTAATATGTATTCAGATATAGTCGAAGATACCTCTCAACACAACAGTTTTGTTTTTCAACCTTTCACACCGATAGAAATCCACAAATGTATAATGTCTCTTGACAACAAAAATTCTTGCACATCCGATGGCATAACTAACCGTCTTTTAAAACGTATTTCTTTATTTATTGTTGATGTCTTAAGTTACTTGTTCAACTTAAGTGTTGATTGTGGTATTTTCCCTGCATCCTTAAAATGTGCTGAAGTCATTCCTCTATTCAAAAAAGGAAATTGAGGTTCAATGACTCAATATAGGCCTATCTCTATACTCCCAACGTTTTGCAAACTTTTTGAAAAACTAATAAAAATACGCATAGTATCATTTTTAAATAAAAACAAGTTTTTTAGCAACGACCAATTTGGTTTTCGCGAAGGGAGATCTACTGAATACGCTATTCTAAAGTTGTGTAGTGAAATTTATGAAAGCTTTAATTATAATAACACTATTCTAGTACTTTTCATCGATTTGTCAAAAGCATTTGATATGGTCAATCACGATATACTTTTGGATAAATTGTATAGAGCTGGACTAAGAGGTGCGATTCATAAGTTGTTTTTAACGTACCTATCAGAGAGAACTCAACGAGTAAAAATAGAAGGGATCTTTAGCAGTCAGCTAAAAACCACAATTGGTGTACCGCAAGGTTCAATTTTGGGACCAATCTTATTCTTAATATATGTCAATTCAATGTTTTACCAGAACTTCAGTAGTCGTATCACTGCATTTGCTGATGATATGGCGTTGACATATGATAATAAAAGTATCTTTGACTCAGTTGTTAAACTACATAGGGATTTAAGTATCCTGCGACAATGGTTCGCCAAACATAAGCTACTTATAAGCAATAAAACAAAACTTATGATATGCAACTTAAGAGGTCCTTGCCCACTTAATTGTGATGTTATCTTCCACTCTAGCTCTTGTAAAAAAAATGTCCTTATCTGTTCATACGTGTGGCAATACCAACTTCCACAAAGATTTAGTGTGCTGTTCAAATTGTTTTCATATAGAAGGTGTTAAGAGTTGTAAGTATCTTGGTGTCCTAATAGACAACAACCTGTGTTGGAAGTTACATGTCGAAGAACTAAAAAATTATATGCTATCTGTCACTCGCAAAATGTATCTCTTAAAAGAACATTGTTCAAGAAAAATTTTACTAATGTTTTATTATGGACTTGTACACTCTAAACTTCAATATGGTATTGCGAGTTGGGGTGGAACTTACAACAGCACCATCGAAATACTAAATATTGCCCAAAAACACATAATTAGAATCATTTGCAATAAAAATCGTCTAACTCATACTTGGCCATTATTTTCTAGCCTACGCATACTTCCAATAAAGCATCTTAAAGCATCTATACATTTTTAAGGTTCTTAAAGTTTTTTTCATGCGAAGCGGCTACAGTGCTACATTAAGAAGCTCGCATATATACGGACTAAGAGTAAATCATATGGCAATCGTTAACATTCCAATTTCCAATAAAACTCATTGCTTGAAAGCACCAAGGCTTTTTAATAAATTACCAATCGAAGTTAGATTTATAGTAGAATCCACTTTATTTTTTAGCGAAGTAAAAAAATTTCTTTTTAGTATGGATAGTTCTACAGTCAAAAGATTTGTAAATACAGCCGCTTAATTTGTTAATTATATAAATAGTATATCTAAAATGTTTGTAAAGTAATATTACCTGTTTTTCGTTATTATTCTTGTTTTATTTATCTTATTCTTGAATTTACCCCACATGAAATCTAAAAATTGTATTGAATTAAAGGATCATTCGCCTCTAGTCACTTAAGTGCTACAGAATGACCACTATTCGGTTTCTTAAAATCATAGTAAAATTATATTATGCTATTGTATTTTATACAAGTATCTTTATTGTGAATTATATTTATAATAACTTGTACCAACTAGCATTTAATAAATTGAAATAATAATAAAAAAAAAAATATATATATATATATATAAATTGTGTTTTGTACTTGTTAACGATTTCCTCTTTAATACCTATATGATCTAGTTGTTGTTCCTCAACTGAGTGCATGGTTTCTGTTAGTTCCATGTTTGACGAGGTATCGTTATTTTCCTTGATTTTTGGTGTATTTTCTAACCTGCTTAAAAAATCTACAACCTTATTGTCCTTGCCTTTAAGATACGAGTATTCTATAGTAAAATTGTACTCTTCTAATTTTAATAACTATCTCTGATTTCTCTGAGAAAATTCTTTACCTTTGTATTTGCTATGTAAGTACTTAATAGGTGTATGATCGGTTACTATTTTAAATGTGTTTCCATATAGATATGGACGGAAATATTGAACACAGTGGACAATTGATAAAAATTCTTTATCTGTGACACTATAATTTTTTTCGTGATCGTTTAGAGTTCTTGAAATAAAGCAGACTGGATGCCCATTTTGTGATAGAACGGCACCAATATCATGATTGCTGGCGTCCGTTATTAAGACAAACGGGAATTTTAATATAGGATGTGCCGTAATTAAGGCTTTTAGATATTCAAATGCCGATATATATTGTGGGTCATTTATATTAATTTTCTCCTCTTTCTTTAGATATTTTATCATAGGGCATGTTACCTAAGAATAATTTTTTATAAACTTACGGTAGTATCATGTCATACCTAAGAATCTCTTAAGTTGTTTCTCAGTTTTTAAGTTTAATTTTGTTTGGATTTGGTTTTAACCCATCTTTAGTTAAAATGTGTCCTAAGAATTCAGTGTTTTGTTTTATGAAGCTACATTTATCAGCCTGAATTTTTAGATTGTGTGCTTGCAATCTTTTAAATATTTTCTCTAAAGACTTTAGATGTTCTTCAAGACTTGTAGAGAATATTAAAATATCATCAAGATATACAATACAAATTTTGTTTATATGCTCCCGCAAAATATTATTCATTATCCTTTGAAATGTAGCAGCATTCTGAAGCCCGAATGGCATTCTGACATATTCATAAAGGCCTGATGGTGTGACAAAAGTAGTTTTTGGATATCACGTTCTGCTACCAAAACGTAGCCCTTAGTAAATCTAAGATGCTAAAATATTGAGTTTTGCCCAATTTATCCAAAATACTTTCTATGTTCGGAAGAGGGTGTTAATCATCTACTGTTACCTGATTTAATTTTCTATAGTCTACAACAATTCTGTACTTTTCTTCTCCAGAATTATAAATTTTTTTCGAAATTACTATAATTGGTGAACTGTATTGACTATTGCTTTTTCCAATAATCCTGTAAATTTTCCATTTTCCATTTTATCTATTTGTTTTCGGACTTCTGCTTCAAGTTTTGGTGGATATCTATAAAGTTTAAAATTGATTTTTTCATTTGTAGTAGTGCTAATTTCATGAACCACTGTATTCGTGTTTGTCAATTGGTCTCCTTCCCGAAATATCAGTTTTTGTATTTATTAAAAAGTGTTTCAATGGATTTATTTTCCTTATCTTTGAGATGATCTGTCTGAATGTACCTAGCTTCACATGCTTCTAACGTATTTACTTCGTTGAGTAATTTGGATAAGAAGGGAAGACGGATATCATTCATCAATAAGATTTCTTGGTTTTGCAAATCTATTATTTTAACGTGTTGCGTTATCCAATCCATTCCGATTAAAAAATAGTTAAGTTTGTCCAATGCTATTTTTGTCCATCTCATTCTAGCATTATGTGTCATTTTAAATTGTTCGGGACACTTGGATTTTACTTGTTCTGCTTTCTCTTTTACGAGACCTTGAACCGTATTAATTTTTATGGGATGTTCTGCTATCTTCTTGTATAACTCATTGGGTACTCTATTGGAATTTAGAAGGCTGATTCGAGGCCGAGGCTATTTGATAAAAAACTCAGTTCAGTTTCAGTTTTAATGCATTTTATTTTCTTAACACTAACTCTTACATTCTAACAAAAATGCTTAAATGCTAGCTTAAAATTACTTAATAATCTTATACTAACTTACTGGCCCCACACAGGCACTATAAGCTACTCTAAATTCTTATAACTATGTCTTTCGACTGCATTTACAATTTATTTATGAATACTTATTTTCTATACTTAAGGCTAAGAAAAAATTTGTTTACGAAAACTTAGCATATGGACATTTATTTTTTATAAAAACTTAGTATCTAATTGATAAAAAAACTCCTTTTCTATCTGAATCACTTCCTCTTTAGTACTAAGAGTCTCTACTTCAATTTGATTCTCCCTCCTCTGTCCTGATCTGTGTTGTCCAGAGTTCTTATTGTTATTATAACCATAATTATTTTGGACTCTTACTTGATTTGAATGGGGAGATTGGCTTTGATTGCTCTCCTCCATTTTGTCTAAATTTTCTTGATATTAGGCCTATTGCCATTAAACGTGCTATCACTTTTTGTTTGTGTTTTTTTTTTAGAGTTTGGTGTATTATGTTGGTTGTTGTGTGATTTATAACCCTTTTCTATATTAAGGTTATATCTATCTTGACCTATGTATTTGTGTAATGTAGCCCTAATGCTCGACAAAGAATGTTTATTATAAATTTCGGCAGCTAATGCACCGGCTGTAACTTCTTTGATTTTTAAAATAAGTGTACTGTTTAAACAAGCCGCTATTTCTAGACCCTGATCACTAAAAGCAGCACATTCAGTAATATTATTAACAATGTTTTGGACTACATCTAATAATTGATTAATAGCAAATACCTTAATATTATTGATGTCCTTTATGATACTGAGCTGGTCCTTCGTTGGTCGGTAGTGCAGTTTAAGCTTCGCCTTGCACTCATCCCACATTGCTGGAACATCGCTTGATAAGTAACCAGACACCAATAATTTTTTCCATTATAAATTACCCGAAACACTTGTGGGGCTTGTTCACCAAATTCTAATAAAGTTTGATCAATTATTTCTAAAAACGAGGGTAACGTCACCGATTCACCACTGAACGGTTGAACGAATTTTATCTCTTTTTGTACTGCGGCTCTCCAGTTCTGTGGCTGGTTTTGTCTCACTAACAATTTTGTTAGTGTAATTAGACATTGTTCCATTGAAGCTTGTTTTTGAGCCATTTCGCACTAACTATCACTTTATTTCACTTTTAAGTTCTTTAACCCGTTTCTTCGTGTATTGGTAAATTTTACTTCAATACACTTCGTTGTTCCGTCTTACGAACTGTGTTGCGATCTTGACCTTTCACTATTTGTTACACTGTGATTATATGGTCATTTATTTCGTAGTGATTTGATTTTGTCACAAACTGTCACGAATACTGTTTCTCTTTGTAGTATAGTGATTGTCACAATATACCGTCACTTAATTCTCACTTATTCCTCTTTTTCGACGAATAGAGGATTACTGCGCCAGTAATATATCGCGTTGATGGCCGAAAGAAAAAAACAATTTATAAATTTCATATCGGTCAACGGGGACCGTTCGTTTATTATGAAAAAATCTTAATTTAACTATGATGGCCTATGATAGCTCGCCGTCTTCAGCGTCGCTGCGATATACAGTGGCTATAAACGAAGTAATGGTCGCTTACCCATAATTGGTTTATTGCTTTTATAGCCGTTAATTGTCTGCAGTCTGCAGTATTGCTTTTAGTGACATTTGCTGATATTGGGGGACTTGCATTGTGTGATGCCATTCTTGCTGGTTTGGGTGGATTGACCGAGAATTACGGAATTGCATATGTTAACCGTGCGAACACGACAATTTCATTCGGCCCGACCAATAAAATATTTGAAAGAACTAAGCTTCCAACTTAATGCGGATCTGAATCGAATACATACATAAGTGTCAGTATTAAATGATCTATACTTAAACCCAGACAAGTCGCAATTTCTTACGATTTCCAACAGATTATTAGATGCCAGATGTATGGCTTTGCAATACAAAAATAAAACCTGTGGAATCATTAACTAGCCTTGGCTGTTCAATAAACTGCATCTGTTGGGCTATCAGTTCAGTTCAGTTTTTATGCATTTTTATGTTTTAACTTAAGTTACTCTTATATGCTAAACAAAAAACGCTTAAAAATTAGCTTAAATTACTTACAAATAATCTTATTCTAACTTAATGGCCCCATGCGGGCACTCTAAGTTAAACCTAACACTTAAACTATGTCTTTCGACGAATCTTACAGTCTACTTTTATTTCTATTTTAATATTAATTAATACTAAAACTAAGAAAATAAATTTTAATCAAAAACTTAGTATATGGACATTTTTTAATTTAGTATAAAACTTAAAACTAAAGCCTACAAACTACCTAAAAAGAAATCTTAATCTACTTAACCTACTTACATCTAACACAAACACAGACATACATAAATATATATATATACATAATATGTATATACATAATATATAAATACATGCATATATATATATATATATTTTGTATTTTTTTTTTGGATTTTATATATATTTTTTTTCTTAAAACTAACTTAATCCTACGCCGGCCATGGCTAAAAAAGAAAAAAAAAATTAGGCTGGCCCACTTTGCTTCACATGAAGCTACATATCACTGAAGGAGTTCGACGACGAAGCGTCCTCCCCTTCAACAAGCCACCAAAAGTTTTGGTGCTGCTGAGCAACATCCCTCATGTCGCGACTCCCTACCGCCCTACTGAACCGGAGACGCTCCGCACTGCCATGTGCGACGTCTCTGTCGTAGTTGAGTCGCCTGTCCGCAGCTGTTCGGGCACCGCCAATCTGTCCTGGATCAGACCCTTGCTATCTAGATAGAGGGATGCTTCTGGAGGAGTCAAAGGAGAGTCAAAGCGAACTCTCTCGTGATACATATAATTGGGGTAGTAAGCCCCGGAGATCAGGTTGTTCGATGAGGTCATTGCTCTTGCAACGTGCCTTCGAGTCAACTTAATGACGAAATTGTCCACTCTTATTATTTTCGCCCTATTGTATAAGACCTCATTAGGATAGAATTTTATGTACTGAGACTCTGGTGTTCTGTATAAGCGAAGACAAGTCCTAAGACAAGCCCTCTCAAACACCCGAATCTTTTCCAATAAACTTCCTCTCACGTTGAACCACACGGGACATCCAAATACAAGCATGGGCCTGATAAGGGCCATGTAGCAGATTATCTTCACCATCGCATCGAGTTGACTGTTATAGAACAGTCTCTTTGTAAGGGCAAAAGCACCTTTGGCTCTGGCCAGAGCAACATCTATATGTTTGTTAAAATACAGATATTGATCTAGCCAGATCCCAAGGTATCTGACTACATTTCGAGAAGCAAGTGGCTGTCCGTGTTGTCCGACGATAGAAAACTTTCGCCAATTCTTTCTGGTATCCCTAGAGGCCCCAGACAAAGGCGTCCTAAACAGAATGGTTTCCGACTTCTGAAAGTTGATTTTCAACTTCCAGTCATCGCAATATCGCTTAATTTTGTCAAAATCACGCTGCAAAAGTATATTAATGACCTCAATCTTTGGACCTGATCTGTACGCGATTATGTCGTCTGCGTACGCTATGGCATGGTGAAGTGAACCTATGAGATCACTCGTGTAAATGTTGAATAGGATCGGCGAATTTACCGCACCTTGTTGCAGACCGTTTTTAATGTCAAATGTTCCAGCAGAAGTCACATCGCCATTCTTCACGATGAACTGTCTACTGGAGAGCATATCAAAAAGAATATACAGAAGTGGTTTACTAATTCCCAACCTGTCCAGCTTGAAAAAGAGTCCCTCTAACCATACGGTATCGAAGGCCTTCTCCAAGTCAATCAGGCAGGCACCAGTGCACTGTTTCTTGCCTTTGTTCCATTGGATATCAGAAACCAGTTTAGACGAAGCATGAATGATATCATGCCCCGCCTTGAAACCGAACTGATTATCCGGAACTATATGTTTGTCCTCAACCCACTTAGTCAGGACTCTATTGATCACCCTTTCGAAAACCTTACTGATGTTAGGAAGAAGACTAATCGAGCGGAGATTCGCCGGATTGGAAGTGTATTTATCCCTTTTGGGGATGCGATGTACCACCGCAGTTTTCCAATGCGCTGGATAATGTGCATTATTCATTGCATTATTAAACAGGGTGGTATAAATGTTCACCGCTTCTAGTGGGAGATGTCGAAGCACAATGCTCGATATTTCATCGGTTCCCACTGATTTCTTATTTCTAAGTGATTCGAAGATCGTTTGGAGCTCTTCCTTCGAAATGAACGGGGGTAGTACCCTATCGTTGGTGATGACATTATTTGCCATATTCTCGTCACTCGGGTGAAACCCGAGCTCTCGAATCGCCAGTTCACAATTTCATTTCGAAGGCAGAAATTGTGCACAAGGACTCGATTCTCCAGATCGTGGTTTGGGCCAATGATAACATTCGCCTTGTACACTTCCTGGAAAGTCGCTCCTATAGCCTCTACCTGCTCCTGCGGATCCTCGATCACAAAGAAGCTGTCATCATCAACAGCCTCATTTGGATCTATGCCCGCTGCTGCCAGTATTTGTTCGTTGTTCGTCGTTCGGTCGATTTTAAGACATGGAAGGTCGTTCTGATTATTTCTCCGAAATATTTTATTTATGCAAACATATTCGGGTTGCTGGTGTTTACAGCCCGAATTTTATTATTCCAATACAAACTTACAGAATTTCTGTAATTTTCCTTTATTAATGTTTGGAGGTTTTTAATCGACGACTTCAGTGTCATGATCTCCGGGTTATGTCTGTCAGTGAACTGTCTGTACAAGGTTTTTAGTCTTGACAGCAGTCCACTTTTATGTCGGTGCAGTGCGTCAATAGTTGCGTTGCGGAATAAGTCTTCTTCGTCAGTGTGTTGGTACCGAGGTATCGTTTTGTCCATTGTTTGTTTGATTGTCTCGTCCATTCGTCTTAGATACCTGTTAATCTCCTCGTTTGACAGATTTCTGTTGGACGGTGGGTAGAGCGAATTCGAGGAGAGTGCTCTAGTCAGTGTTCTGGTGAAGTGTGTCCAACGCACCCTACTATAATGCATTTGGACAAACTCATCTAATTCCGCGATTTCATTGGGAACAGTTATTTCGGTGCTGAGACCGCAATGGTCACTGTCATACACGAAAGTGCGTAGACAGTTTGTAGTTTGTTGGTTAGTGCATGTCAGTTGTATTAGTGAGTCGAACAGTATAAGATCCAAATAGGACCCGTGTCTGGGAAACGTCGCCTTAAGCCCGAGTCGATACATTACACTGTGTTGTCCCCACCAATTGAATAGTAGGTTCCCTCTAGTATTTGGTGTATTATTTCCCCAATCACTATGTTTGGCGTTGAAATCTCCGCCGATAATAAAATAGTTGTCTTCCAATTCCAGCCTCAGAAATCGAAAAAGTGTCTCGAGTTCGGAGATAAATAAGGTGGATTGAGTAGCCTTAGGTGCATAGACAGACACCATGTACAACCGCTTTCCACTACGGAGAGGGATATACACGATGCATACTTCCAGAACCTACGTACTACACGACTGTATACTCTTTTAAAACGTATACCTTTTCGTACGAAAATTGCAACGTCACCTCCCTGAATGGAGTTGGGTCGGTTTCTCCGTACTATTTGGTATCTTCTGTGCCTCATTTTGTGTCTCTTGGTAAGCTTAGTTTCGCTAACCAAGAGTACATCAGGGACTTGGTCTTGAAGCAACTTAAATAGTGCGGCTCGTCGTTCGAGCCTAATCAATGAATTCACATTCACAGCAAAGACCTTCAGGGTTTGCTCCGCCACGTACGTACATATTACGGCAAAAGGTGGGTAGGCCAGGCAGCAGTGAGTATACTTGATCCACCCGCGCGGTCTGTTCAGTTAAATGACGTTGTAGCTGAGCGATCTGCCCCTGGATAGAAAGCAAGATAGCTAGCATGTCAGGTACTGGTTCAGGTGCTCTGGGCGCTGGGGCCTGAGAAGCAACCTTCGCTTGCTGTACCGTATTTCCCCTACCTGGCGCCATTTGGGCGTAGGTAACATGGGGAGTAACGGCTGGTGTTTGCAAATGCACGGGTGGACGTTTAACTTCCACTTTCTGCTGCCGGGCCAGATTTATTCTTTTGATGTACTGGAATTTGGGACAACCCCGATAGTTTGCGGTGTGTCCCGTGTGTCCGTGCACAAGAGAGTTGGCTTTTTTCGGACGCTCCGTCCTTACCCAGAGCGCATTCCTCGGACTTGTGGTTCTTTCCGCACTTCAAGCATCGAGGCTGCATTTCGCAGTTCGACGCGGCGTGCCCGAACCTTTGGCAGCGAACACATTGTAAAATGTTTTCGCTCCTCTTTATTTTTTCCCAATGGACTACCTGTTAGTCTAGGACTTTAATACTCCTTAGACCATCCAGATTGCTGGTGGGACTTAGTTGGACCAGGAAAATCGGCAGTTGCCGCTTCTCCCTTTTGGCTCTAGCTGTGGTGAAAGGCTTGACCCCCACGAATTGGTGCCCTTCGCACTTCTTCTCTTTCAGCAGTGCAAGGAGCTCCTCCGGATCAGTCGACGGTTCCAATCCCCTCAGCAGCATTGTTTGCAGCTTGTCCTCCTTCGGGGTGTAGGAGAAGAACTCCGTCGTCGAATCCTTCAGTAAATTTTTGATTTTATAATAGCGCTCCACTGAATTGCAGTGGATCGCGTGTCTATCTAAAGATAACCTTTTTACAAAAAAAATTGTTGCCTATGGCCGACTTACATAATTCGATAGTTTCCTTGAGTTCCATCTTGTATGTATTTATGGGTGGAACTCTTTGCTTTACAATCTTGTCTTGTTTCTGCTGCTGTTGTTGCTGCGTTTGAATATGTTGTTGTTGCTGGTGTTGCTTTTGCTGTTGGTGTTGCTGTGTTTGCTGCTGCTGCTGTTGTTTCTGGGGCTTGTGTTGTTGTTGTTGCTGCGGTTGTGATTTTTGTTTTTGTTTCTGTACTTGTTTTCTCGTTTGCACATGTGTGGTTTTTTGTTGTGGTAGCGGCTGTTCCTTGTGTTTAGCCTCGCTATTTATGAGCTGTTGCTTAGAGCTCTGGAGTTGTTGCTCGTTTTGCCTTCTCGCCACTTGTTTCTTTTAATAGCCAGTACTTTTTGTTCCAGCTCTTTAATGCAGCTCTTAAGTGCATGCACCTCTTCCTCTTCATCCTCTGACGCAGCAGCATTAGAGATTGGAAGGTATTCTCACCATCAGACACGTATGGGTCTTCGTTTTGGTCAGCTGCCGCCTTTGCTGACGTTGTTGGCGCCCCTTCCCTTGCTCTACCTGTCAACTTTTCAGTAGAAGTTGTTAGGGAGGGGCGCTTTACAAGAATTGGAGTTAGATTGAGCCTCCTCTTCTTTTTCTTCGCAATATTTTCCGATGACATTATGTCATCTGCTGGTTCCGCTATTAGAGTAGCGGACTGCTTGCTATCACTCATCGTATGGTCGCTCTTCCGTATTTTTTTTTTCCACTATATTTTAAACTTTAAAAAAAAAGTCAACGTAATTCCTTCTGGAATCGAACCCACGACCCCTGCTTTAACGGGCGGACACCACTATCACAATGTCACCGATGCACTTGCGCAAAATGTTTCTAATTCACTTTTATATACAATATATATTTATTTTTCTCTTACTTTTTCCACTTTAAAAGCCGAAACACGTTTATTCCTCACGGAGGTCTATGAATGACTGATCTGTTGGGCTATATTCATGCCAAGGTTGTTAATGGTCGTTTTACGGATGCTTGCGTAACCTACAGTTAACTGGTAATTTGACATCCATAGAAACTCGGTGAAAGCTCGTAACAACCCTAGTTCTACCAATTATATTCTAGGCTGTTGTTGAAAGAAAATTCAAGAAACGTATTTGATTTTATAAAAGCCAAAAACTTCATTTTGTTGCATAAAGTTATAAATCGTATCTTTTTCAAAATCTCAACATTTCCAGCTCCGAAAGAACGAACGTTTCCACTATTACCACACGTTCAGAGAAATTATTCGTAAAAGAAACGGACTAAATAGCTTCTTCAGGAATTTTAACTGATCGTTATGTTTTCTCGATAACGATATGTGTGTCGCTTCTCCTATGATCGACTTGAGCTGTAAAAGGGCTCAATACTCTTCTTAGAAATAAAGTATTGTGAAATTTCAATACGCTAGAAACTGAGACAAAAAATACTTCTATAACCCAAAGGTAGTAGAAGTTGTTGGTTGTTCATCAAGAACAATAGCAATTCTGCCTTATACTCCATCCCAACCTAAAATGACATTCCAGCTGTCAGTTGTTTGAACAAGGAAAATCTGCTTGCTCTGCACCTAGCAGCTAGTTTAACTCTTTCAAATTATATCATGCCTACGCATGCACTTGAGCGCGTCGAATCTTCAATAGGACGAATGCGGTTTCGCACTCGTGTAGTAGCGAGAGTACTTAAAGATCTTAGTATACAAAAATCCACCGGTTCAGATTTCTTCTAAATAGATGTTCGACAAAGGTGGCAAAATTACTGCGTAAGCTTTTTTTAGGACACTGGTCCCTAAAAATGGCAAAACTTCTCTCTCCTTCTATAGACCTATTGAATTTACGAGCCTTACGACCCTTCTTTTCAAGAATATGGAAACGCTAATAAGCCAACTATCATATAATTGCGATTTAGTAGCAACTGGTACACTGGTCTCACCGAAAAGAGGAACTAAAATCTACACCAATCTGCCGAAACCAAGATAGTTTCACTTGATATTTTCAAGGCATTTAACAAAGTTCAGAATCTTCAGGCGTTCATATAGTAGGCGATGTAAGAAGACCGATGCCTCTGTAGTTGGTTGGCCCAGTTTAGAGGATCTTTCTTGGCGAGAATGTGGGAATCGATGAATATCTTCTTCAATGGATTAGTTTAGTAGTTAACTTTTCGGAATATTCCATTCAAGTTGTCTTGGACGGTTTCAAGTCAGACATCCAAATAAATAATCTCTTATCTGCTACTTCTAATCAAACATATAGGGTTTTCCAATAGGGACTTGACAACTTTTTTTTTAAATAAAACGAAAACCATTTGAGATATTTCAAAAACTTTATTATCGGCTTGAAGTACAATCAAAACATTTATGAATGGAACTCGACTTCGTTCATATGGACAAACATTTTTCAACGACTCGGCCACACATTTCGGCCGAAACGGCCGCTATTTCGCGTTCAATGTTGGCTCTGAGCTCTTCCAACGTCGTCGGCGTGTTGGCATAAACCAATGACTTAACGTAGCCCCACAGAAAATAGTCAGGCGGCGTTAAATCGCACGAACGAGGCGGCCACTCGACTGGCCCATTTCTTGAGATAACACGCTCACCATACTTACTCTTCAATAAATCGATTGTAGCGTGTGCTGTGTGGCTTGTGGCATCATACTGTTGAAACCACATGTCGTCCAAGTCCATATCTTCCAATTCGGGCCAAAAATACTCGGTGATCATGGCGCGATAACGCTGACCATTCACAGTAACGTGACGATCATTATCGTCGACGAAAAAATATGGCCCAATAACGCCGCCGGCATGCAAACCGCACCAAACAGTTATTTTTTGTGGATGAAGTGGTGATTCATGAAGCACATGTGGATTTTCACGAACCAATGAGCCAAAAATGAGCTTCGTCACTGAAGATGATTTTGCGATGAAATTCACCATCTTGGTGCATCTTCTCCAGAACCCAATCGGAGAACGTACGTCACTTCAAATGGTCCATCGGCTTCAATTCTTGAGTCAGCTTGATCTTGTATGGGTGTAAACCAAGATCCTTACGCAAAATATGCCATAATGTGGTCTGAGCGATGCCCAATTCTTGAGAACGCCGTGAAATTGACTGATTAGGATCGTTTGCTACGGACGCCTGAACGGCGACACTTCAACCAACCCGTTGTCTCACTGACACGGCAACATCACACAACGAATATTTAGACTCAAATTTTTGCACTAAACTTGTTATTGCCTGTCTACTAGGGCGAGAATTACTACCGAAAATTGAAGTTAACACTCTTAAAGTTGCAGACATTGCTCGTTCGTGTACTTTTCCATGATAAAAATGTTGAGTTTACTGAATAAATTCACAGTGACAGTTTGATGATTAGTGAAAGAGTGCGTTCACAAATTAAATTCAAAGTTGTCAAGTCCCTATTGGAGAACCCTTTATTTGTATGTTGCTTTCCATATTCGTTTTCAGACTCACGTCCCTTCTCATCGGCTTTAGAAAAAGAAAACCTAAGTATGTTTTATGGAGCGGGGTGGGCTAGGCCTCAACCAACAAGCATCTCCAGTTAGCTCGAACTTTAGCTACAATAGCTGCCTCTATTTTCAAACGCTGAGTGCGCTGAAGTCCTCTTCCATTTGCGTGCGCCACCTGAGTCGAGGTGTTCTTCTACTGCCCGTCGGGGGCGGATCCAAAGACTTTTCGGACCGGAGCATTGGTGTCCATCCGCTCTACGTGACCTAGCCACCTCAGTCGTTGGACCTTCCCTCTTTTGGCTAGGTCGATGTCGCTATATAGCCCGTACAGTTAATCACTGTATTGCCTCCACGCACCTTCTGTGAAGACGGTACCGAAAATCGACCTAAGAATTTCCTTCTCAAAGAAGCCAAGAGGACACTCATCCGTATTTGATAAAGTTCATGTCTCTGCGCCATAAAGCAGGTCTGGAATTATTAAGGTCTTATATGGGGTCACTATTATTGTTCGAGATAGAGCTTTGCTAGTCAATTGGCTTCCTAGCGCATAGAAGCAGCGATTGACAAGAGTTATTCTTCGTTTGATCTCAGCGCTGGTGTCGTTGTCTGAATTGATAGCGGAGCTTAGGTCAATAAAGTCCTTAACTACCGCAAAGTTATATTTGTCGAGGGTTACGTTCTATCCGAAACGTCGGTGTTGGGTGTCTTCACGCTGCTATCTTCCGATTACTCGTATGCCAATATCATTGGCGAATGCGAGTACTTGGACGGACTTTTGAAAGCCTATGCCTCTTGTCTTGGCGCGTGAGTTTCGCATTATTCTGTCAAGAATGATGTTAAAGAAATCGCATGACAGCGCATCGCCTTGTCTAAATCCTTTCTTGATACTGAAGGTGTCGGTGAGCTGTATACAGATCTTGTTCCTGCATAAACGGACGAGGGTGCCAAAACTAGACATTGCTGTGTATAGCTCGTCTCTATAGATGCTGTCATTAGCGGCCTTAAAATCGATGAACAGCTGGTGTGTATCGATTTGGAGTTTACGGGTTTTTTCCAAGATCTGCCGTAGTGTGAATATTTGGTAGATGGTTTACTTTCTTGGCTTAAAACCATATTGATATGGACCAATCAGGTTGTTGATGAACGGCTTCAGGCGTTCATATAGTAGGCGATGTAAGAAGACCGATGCCTCTGTAGTTGGTTGGCCCAGTTTAGAGGATCTCCTTTCTTGAGGATCGGACAAACAATGCTGAGGTTCCATTCACCGGACAAATTTTACAGATGAGAGGATGTATGATTTCACCAAGTCAACGCCTGCCGCTTTGAAGAGCTCGACAGTCAGGCCGCCCGCTCCAGCAGCTTTGTTGGACTTAAGCTTAGGTATGGCTATCTTCATTTCATCCAGGTTGCGTGGACGGAATTATTGGTCTACATCGTTCAGGTTGAAAGGTTCATTCTGACTGACACCGGTATTTGGTTCGTCACCACCGTTATACAGTCTACAGAAATGTTCTTTCCCTCAGCATCAACTGCGATTCTACTACAATGTACCTTTTTTCGTCCCTACAGGCTTCGGTTCGGGTTTTGTGTCCCTGGAATGTTTCTTTTACGGTTGGTAAAACTTCGGAATCTCATTCCTGGCGCAGCATCTCTCAATCTCCTCGACTGTGCGCTTCTCATGCTCCTTCTTTTTACTCCTGAAAAGCCGGTGTTCGTCTCTCCCCTTCTGCTCGCAGAGCTCTTGAGCAGCTCCAGTCCTTCATGCAGCACTGCTTTGTATACGTCTTGTTTAGTTGCTTAGCTGCATATGGCTGTTCTGACTATGAAGTCAAACCAGGGGTTTCGTTGTGGTGGCCGAGTGAAACCTTGCACATCAGAGGCAGCATCTCTTATGGGTTTTTGACAATGCTGCCACTGGCCTTCGATATTTGATGTTGGCGACATAAGACCTCTTAAGAGATTAATAGAGACTCGATCGGAAAAGGATTTGACAATATATTGCTATTATAACCGTCCAACGTCAAACTTCCTCACAGTCTTAATTTGCCTTTGTGATGTGCAACCGCACCTTGGCTACAACAAGGTAATGGTTCGAGTCGATGTTGGCCCCTCGGAACATTCGGACATCCATAATGCTAGAGGTAGCCTTGCGTCGATCGCAACGTGGTCAATTTGGTTGACGGTTGATCAGGATAAGGATTTCTCCAATTCCCCTAATGAATATCGGGATATGGGAACCGCGTGCTAGCTACTACAATTAACCTGAATCTGTTATCGGACGTGGTGTCGTGCAGGCTATACTTTCCGACAATACTACCAAAAATGCCCTTTCTTCCCAGTTTTGTATTAAAGTGGCCGAGGACAATTTTAATGTCAGAGCTAGAGCACTGCTCGTAAGTCTGGTCCAAGTGCTCATAGACACTATCTCTAGAGTCGTCGAGGCGCTCGTCAACATGCCGACAACTCAAGACTTTTTGCCTAAGTCTGTCTGTAACAACGAATTCCAAATAGGCGCTGCTCTTGGGTGGATGGCCGTGTCTCAAGTGGTAGGGTATTGGCTTCCAAATCGGAAGGTTCGGTGTTCGAATCCCAGCCATTCTTTTTTCAGGCAACTTAATTCACGTAAGACGAATGGTTGCCTACAATACAACAACAAGTCCAATTTCACTAATAATCTAGTCTCCCCATTAGATGTTGGATGCCACCCATATGGAGCGAAATAAACACTGAGCCCAAAAAATCTTCGTTCCCCTGTTAAGCTCAGGCATTTTAAGTGTAATAATACCCACTCAAGTTAAGTTATTTAAAAATAAAAAAATGTCCGGCCCATCCCACCGTATTTTATGGATGACGGTAACATTTGCGTTGCAGCAATCTAAAGCCTTCACTAGTTTTTTGGCTGCACGGGGCCTATTTAAGGACCTAATACTCCACTTGCAGATTCGAAGTTCGTCGTCCTTGTTTCATTTACATGGATTGTCAACATTTACATTCGTCCATATCTGAGGATTGTTGTTGCTTCGTAGCTTAGTTTATTTTCCCATGGCAGTTACCTCGGCGGGATAACCTGGGGGGCCAGTTCCATTATAGATACCCCTAGGACGACGGGTCGGTGAAACCGAAGCTTATTAAGTTAGGTTCTTCAATATACTCTAACGGGTAATTCATTTAGACTTGTTTGCTTTTTAATAGGCTTTTTTAACAGACCACGCGTAACTGGCCTTATGGTGTCATGTTATTCTTATTCAGTATTGTTTGACAAATATTCACGGGGTGGCCGTGGTGTAGTGGTACTAGCAATCGCTTCTCACTCGGAGGGTCCAGGTTCGAGTCCTGCCCATGGCAAGTCAGTTTTTCATTTGTAATTGGAACTCAGACAGAAAAATTCCGCGTGTGAAGGCATACCACTGACACGTAGATTTGGCTGTTGTAGAGTTTCAAGCACAGAAAAAAATACTGTGAATTATACCTCGAATCACTCTGAGTGAAGCAAAAACTCTCAGTCCTATTCGGACTCCCACCCCCTGGAGAGTGAATATCGAAACCAAACACACCCGAGTTTCAAACCACTACAAAACAATTTTCCTTTCTCTTCATTCTACCTTTCCGCCGCGCCCTGGCAACCGTAAAAGGGTATCTAACCCTTGGACAGGCTTACACCTCAACAACGTCTCCAAATTATTCAGCTGTATTATGGAAATCAGAGTTCTGTGAAAACTGTTTTTTCTGCCCTTCGAGCAACATATGGTGTGCATCATCGACCTTCCGAGTCCGGCAACCATCAGCAAATTCGAGTCTCAGTGTACGTCATTGGATAATACGCGACCGTCCATCCCGTAGAGAGGAGAACATTGCGGCTATGGCGGCGAGTGAGCTGAAGACCTTGAGCAATCGATTCGACGCCGATCTCAACATATGGGCTTATCGTATCCGACAACTTGGCGAATTTTAAAATAGGATCTTGGTTTAAGGGCTTACAAAATCCAACTCGTTCAAGAATTGAAGCCGCCAGACTTGAATTTACGTTTAAATTTCAGTCAATGGGCTCTGCAACAGCTCAATGAAAATCCGCGGTTTTCGTATCGAATTTTGTTCAGTAATGAGACCCATTTCTGGCTCAGAAATTCACTGTTTTGTGTGGTTTATGGCCAGTGAAATTATCGGTTCGTATTTCTTTAAAAATGAGGCCGGACATAACATAACAGTCAATGGCGAGCGCTATAGCACCATGCTAACGGACTTTTTTCTACCGGAAATTGAAGCCTGTGATATCGGCAATATTTGGTTCCAACAAGATTTTGCTAAGGCACACACAGAGCGCGAAACAATGGACATATTGAGAAACAACTTTGGTGTACAGCTAATTCGCGTTTTGGACCTGTAAACTGGTCACCTAGTTCATGTGATATCACACCTTTAGACAATTTTCTTTGGGGTTATGTAAAGTCAAAAGTCTCCGCCGATAAGCCAGCTACTATCCAGGATTTGGAAGCCAACATTACTCGCGTAATTCAGCAAATACCGGTCGTAACGTTGGAAGCAGTGATCAAAAATTGGACCTTCAGAATGGACCTTGTACGCGTAATCTCGGGAAACATTTACACGAATTTAAAAAGTAAATGTCAGACACTGTTCTTTCAGGCCACAATAAAATTTCTACCACCCAAATTCATTTTATTTTATTTAAATTTAAAATTAAAAAAAAAAAAGTCTTTATGAATCACCCTTTACAATTCCAACCAAGCCGAATTAAATACTTCCAAGACACGATGTATCAGGAGAATTTTCAATATAGTTTAGTTCATTTATGGATCAGAATCGACGTTTACTGTTATAAAAATGCAAAAAATTCAGAATGCTAAAAATTAGCACATGACTGATTTAGTTGGCGGTTCGAACATCTGTTTACAATGATGCGTCAAAACACCACTCACAAATAACAAGCTCAAAATCAAAACAACAACAATTTAGCTGTCACGCATTGCGAGATGCGAGAGTTTTCCAGATTTTCGAAATTGACTGCGATGCTCGCTGCGTGACTCACATTATTGTAAACGAACACATTGAATTACATGTTACGGGAATATTTGTGACAGTTCATGCGCTCTCGTTTTCGAACAACGTATCGCATCTCGCAGTATTGTAAATGGAACTTTAACTCTTGGAAATCCCTACCGGTCTGAGCTTCGCATATATCAGTACCCTAGATAGCGCATTAAATTAGTTTTGGATGTTTTGACATGAGTTCTTCCGCATACGTGTTTTAGCGCCGGAAAATTGTTCGCTGACCATAGCACCCACGCTTATAAATTAAACGATTCGAACTCTCAACCACTGGCAGCACTTGTCGGTAAAATAACCGCAATCAATGTGTATTCATGGTCTTAACACTGAGCATCTCCAGGTCGACGACAGTATAACCCTATTCCAACAGCACTCAACTGTCATGAGCTCGGATTTGCTGAACCGAATGTTTTAATGTTTTAATGGTTTAATCTGCGATCAAAATCACTTTGCAATCCTGCATGAATAGCAGTGGGTGGGTATTAAACAAGAAACACGCCGTTTCGTATGCAGGGCTTATAAAAAGACGTGTGACTTGGAAGAAGGTTGGCAACAGAAACCCGCTCAACGGATATTTATTTAACACATGACTTATCTCGTAATACATTATAATCGTAACACGATACTAGAAGAAGTTAGTACTAGAATACTACAATACAGTAGGTATCGTGGCGGAAATTTTACTTCTTCAGTTCCATAATTGTTGAAACAAAAAACTGGCACACTTGTACGTAACGTGATTTTGGATTTTTTGTCAAGTAGGTGTCGTGACATTGATTCTCCAAACTCACTAAAAATGTTGAAATACGAATATTAGGTCTGTTTGAGTACTGTCCAAGACTACGAAAAACTACGAAAGACAACAACAGCCAGTTTCGTAGTTTTAGACAGTACGCGAACAGACGCCCGGTCGGAAACTCCCCCAATTCCAGCCCTCCAATTCTATTTAAAAAAAAAAATCTTCCATCTATACAGAACCTTGCTAATTTTCCCTGTTCGACTGATAACTTCTTATCATTCCAATCGATTGCTATGTACACAAAATATTTTACAGGAAAACAAAAATTGATGTTTAGCAATCAATACTGACATGTGTGGGTGTGTGTGAATAGTGACTTTATATGCGGGTCTGGCACCCATACTATTCGAGTTAGCAGCGTCATTATTCACTCATTTACTTATTCAGTCATGTGCCAAAGACGGAGCTAAATAAATGTAAGCCAAACAGGCTTAACAGTGTTTCCTTCCTTTTTTTTTTTTTTTTTTGAAGTTGTTAATTAAGGGATAAAGATAACAGGAAGACAAGAGACCCTTGTGTAGCTTCATGGAAGTAAACACTGCTATATGAATATACGAAATGTGCATACGTATGTATGGATATTACGCACGGTATGTGTGCTATTGCTGTATAAATTGTCTATAAGGGATGGGGGTTAAAACTTAACATGGAAATCACTTTATTACCACCTCCATCAGCACTTTGGTGATATTGGCGCAACAGTTAACCATCATCCCTATAAAGTAATGCATGCGACAAGGGATGGCAATCAAGTGGAAAAGTCAGTAATTAAAGTTGTCCTTTTTACATTTGTTCGCGCGCATTGACATTTCATTTACGAGCATTTCCTACGTCCCGTGGTTTGAGATTTCAAAAACAAAACTGCCGCTGAGTTGAAACGAATGAAATGTAAACGAAATCGAGAACAACAAAAGTAACTTCATTCCACGGCATGGTGTTTGTAAAATTAAACGGACTGGATTTGGTAAGCAGGGTCCTTATTATGGCATAATTAATTGGGGCTTTAAGGTTGATGTATCCTAGCATCGAGTACGAGTAATTATGTATTTGGAATTCATTTCTTTCGGATATTCGGTAATGCCAGTGTTAATGTTCAACGAATGGATTGTTTAAAGAATGAAATGAGTTATTTGAGGAATTATTACAGGAAGATTAACGAACGAAGCGAAGCAAAACAAAACGCCCACGACGAAAGTGACAGATGTTTGTCAAATCGCTGTAATTGTTTAAGGGATTTTCTATTCTACTACTGCATATATATTGGGTTGTTCAATAAGTTCTGCGGTTTTTTTTGGTTAAAGTTAAATACACATTTTTTGTTTAAAACCATATATTTAAATAATCAAATATTGTCCATTCTGATCTATTACATTCTTCCAACGTTCTGGAAGAGACATTATTCCTCTTTTGTAAAAATCAGTAGACTTTTGGCCAAAAAAGTTTTCCAGATGCGTTTTTATATCCTCCTCGGAATTAAATTGCCTGCCGTCCAAATCGTTTCGGAGAGAGCGGAATAGGTGGTAGTCAGACGGCGCAAGGTCTGGAGAGTACCGTGGATGCTGCATTACTTCCCAGCCAAAGGCATTCAGCTTTTCTTTTGTCACAAAAGCTGTGTGTGGTCTGGCATTGTCATGGTGGAAAACAACGCCCTTCCTGTTCACTAACTCTGGCAGTTTGCCTTCCACTGCCTGCTTCAAATTGTCGAGCTGAGAGCAATATTTGATAGCATTTATTGTCTCATTGCGTGGAAGCAACTCGAAGTATAGGACACCACGCCAATCCCACCAACCGATTGCGGTGTTTCACCAGGAGTGCACCATGATCTCTTACGTCGAATGTTGTTGTAAACCACCCATTTCTCGTCTCCCGTAACCACTCTTTTCAAAAAAGTATCCAGCGAGTTCCACCTCAACAAAGACTCACAGATCATTATGCGATCCATACGGTTTTTTTCACTGAGTTCGTGAGGAACCCAAACATCCATTTTTTTCGACATTCCAAGCCTTTCAGTCTCTGTGAAACGGTTGTATGGGCAATGCTAAACCTCTGACCGATCTCTCGTGTCGTCAAATGTCTGTCAACGCTAACTGCAGCTAAGATTTGATCGTCGTCTGTGGTGGATGGACGTCCAGAGCGAACAGCATCAGCAAGGTCTGTATTGCCGGAACGAAAGCGTATAAACCAGCGCTGACACTTGTCAGCGCTAACTGCC
Source organism: Volucella bombylans (assembly GCA_949129095.1). Lineage (NCBI taxonomy): Eukaryota > Metazoa > Arthropoda > Insecta > Diptera > Syrphidae > Volucella > Volucella bombylans. The sequence goes on along the minus strand of OX422144.1, from coordinate 102,101,341 downwards.
GAATCTCCATACACCCTACAAATCTCGTTGCGCCTCTGTCGCTGACACCTTTGACACCTTTTTTAAAGAAAAAAAGCAAAATATGCCTAAAATGCATTTTCTTATCTTCCATTTTTAAAAAAAATTTGAGCACTTAAAACACGTCCGATCAAAACAAATTCTCGTAACAATGTAACTAAGAATCCTCTCTACTGGAAAAAAATAAGTTTTCATAACGGTTTTATACACAGAGATTTTCTGAAGCCACAAACGCCACTTCCAAGAAAAAAACCACAGAACTTATTGAACAACCCAATATTTCGATTTATCCAATTTATCCGATTTATCCACCACAAACGTGTCTACGTGTCTTGAACTTTCCAACTATCAACATCCAACTTATTTATTCCTGCAGTCCGTTGTAATGTGCGGGATGCTACAACTTGTTTCAACGCTTTCTAACTCTTTTCGAGTGCCCTTGCTTCCTTATCAGCTAAATACAAATTTATTAGGGTCTGTCCGCCCTTTTTCCAGCTTGAATTAGAGAATTTCACTTCATGACATATTTAGAAATAGGCTTGACCTATCCACTGTCCATTCTTTCGAATGGTATACTATATAGATTCCTGGCACGATTTTATTATCAACTGTCCGTGAAAATAGGGCGAGTATATCTTTATATGAAACGGCAGAGGTTACTACAAGAGAAATCCTTCACGTACCGCACCCATAGAGCAATACGGATCTAGTAATAATACAGTAGACGTTCAGAAATGTAAAGGTGATTTTGATTTGCACGTAACGTTCTGAAATCTAAAGATTTGTCTTTAGATTTTCGAAAGTATTTTATTTTTAACTATGGATTTTATTTTTGAAACATTTTGATCATAAGATTATTTTAGTCCATTATATTCACTAAATTTTATTAATTTAATTAATATCTTTATTATTTTGTGAGCATAAAAGTTATGAGTTACATAATATGTATTGTCGTAAAACTGTGATGCAGCTCTGATCGACCGGAATATATCAAATATGAGTATGTCTGGAAGACTTCCGGCCATAAAATTTGTAAAACTTCGGTTGATCATCTATGCAAATTATGAAAATTTTAAGCAGACAGCAGAGACGGAAAGTCATGATTAAATTTAGTAATTAATTATGTGCCATTACAATTACAAATTGTAGTAATGGAACATTTCTACATTACCATTACTTGAAATTGTAATGGAAATACGAGTAATTCCATTGCTCATTACAAGTAATTGAAAGAAGTAATGGAGGAGAAGCAGTATCCATTACATTATAAGTAATATAATGCCCCCCCCCCTGCTAGCTAGTAAAAACTTCCTACAGGGTTGAAGATAGACTCCCTGGTTTCACCACATCGAGATGCTGAGTAGGAGTCATTTGAAAAAGTCCCTTGTCGAAGATTTAAAACCCGATTGGTTGGTTGTACATTATACTGCCAAGGAAACCAACTTAGAATATTTTTTGTCTAAAGTAAGCGCAATAATATTGAAGAAAACAAAACTTTAATAACTTCACTATTCTTGCCATATATTTTCAAAAAAAAAACTCTTCATTTGCTTTTAGAAGTACTATCATTTCAAAATTATTTTCATCAAAATTAATATATTCTAGGCAATGGCACCAAACCAGCAAATGAAAAAAGTCTGTCAACAGGTCCCAAAGATGTCAACGGAGTATTTGCTCGAGCATCATCACTATATTTAATATGTCGGTTTTTGTTTTTCCTGATATTGGCGATAAAACTTTAAGCCAGCTTAGCTTGAATGCTGGGTGAATTACAGCTGCCACTATAGCATCATATGCTAGCTCCTCCAGGTTGTAGTAAGGCTTGAACCGAAGAAGTAGACTTGTTTGCATATTTTGAAGGACCTCATGTAAAAACAATAACGAATCTACTCTTAGCATTCTTTCTGTTTTTACCTTCAGGTTTGCTAAAGACGACAGTAGTACACCAAAGCAAATTCCTGCTTGACCTAGTAGGAAGTCTAATATTTCTGCAAAACAAAATTCACTGAAATGCATAAGATATTTAACTTGCCTTCAAATTTTAAAATTTGCATCACTAAGGAGTTCCAGCGAGTAATCACTGGACTCCCAAATGACTTGTTTAGAATACTATGAATCGTTTCTGAAGACTTTGGTCTGTCTTTGAATGAATATTATAAATATCAAGTTTATTTTTTACAGCAGAGGATAAATTTGTTGTTGTCACTAAATTTAGGGTGTGACTTGTGCAACGAAAATGCTTTGCCAACACTGTACTCTGAGTATTTTTATTGAGCTCAATGATCTGTATTTCGTCCAAATTGTTTTCTACTACCTCATCAAAGAAAGAATCGTTGCTGGTGTTATTGTGCCCATCATCACCCTGGTTGTCAATTCCATTGTAAATTGTTACATTTGTTAGCGCATCGTTATCCAAACCATATTCTTGGGACGCCTTTATGAGATTTGATGCATTGTCTGTTATCGTCATCATTATTTAATGGAGTAATTAAATTCATTATCTTAGCAATTCTGTCATAGGTATGCGAGTCAGTAAACCGTTTACAGGCTAAGGCAGCTGACTTACGCTTAAAGCCGTGATCTAGCCAATGGCAGGTATAGACAAAAAAGCTTTTATGCCAATTTGACCACACCACCTTGATCAAAAAGTTCAGAAAATTAAAAATACAAGTTTATTCATCTGAATCTATATTGTCCCCTTCAAAGTAATCCCCATCGACCGCAACACTCTTATGCCAGCGTTTGATCCAACCCTCGAAACATTTTTTATATTCGGATTTCCGTATGTGGGCGTGGGCGTGCTGTAGTGGTACTAGCAATCGCTTCTCACTCTGAGGGTCCAAGGTTCGAATCCTGCCCATGGCAAGTCAGTTTTTCATTTGTGTAATGGGAACTCAGACAGAAAAATTCTGCGTGTGAAGGCATAACACTGACACGTAGATTTGGCTGTTGTAGAGTTTCAACCGCAAAAAACTAGTGCGAATTATAACTTCCAATTACTCTGAGTGAAGAAAGAACTCTCCGTCCTATTCGGACTCCCACCCCTGGAGAGCTAATATAGAAACCAAATACACCTGAGTTTCAAACCACTACAAAACAATTTTCCTTTCTCCTCCTTCTACCTTTCCGCCCGCGCCCTGGCAACAGTAAAAGGGTATCTAACCCCTTAGGCGCGCGTAAATTATAAAAAAAAAAAAAAAAAAAAAAAATGTCCATCAGTGCTTCCTGCGATTTTTCCATTACTTCCTCGCGGCTGCTGAAACGCGTTCCCCGTAGTAGTTTTTTAACTCGATTGAACAGAAAGAAGTCACAGGGAGCCAAATCAGGTGAATCCGGTGGCTGTTGAATGGTATTTGTTGCATTTTTCGTCATAAAATTACGAATAATGATGGCACTGTGCGACGGTGCGTTATCATGGTGCAAAATCCACTAGTTTTCTGCCCACAATTCTGGTCTCTTTCGGCGAATTGCTGCACGCAAACGTCTCATAACGCCTGAATAATACTCTTTGTTTACTGTCTGGGACGTCTTGTCTCCAGTAATGATCCTTTTGATGGATGGGGGATCGGATTCAACAAGGTCTTTTTTTGCATGAAATTTAGGTCTTTTGGCACCAACTTTGCTGCTACATGACGGAAACCCAAACCATTAACCAAAATGACTTGGACGGGTCCATAGGTAATGTTCAAGTCCTCCGCTATCCTCTGATGGTTAATTTGCGGTTATTGACCAACATTCCTTTTACTCCATCAATGTTTTCGTCGGTTTTCGATGTCGATGGTCTGCCACTGCGTTGATCATCTTCGATTGACTCACGACCACTTTTGAACCGCTCGTGCCACTGGTAAACGACCGTTTTGTTTTTTAGAGAATCGTTGCCGAAACACTTTACCAACACTTCCAACATTCGCGCACCATTAAATCCGTTTTTTACGCAAAATTTAATACAAGCTCGTTGTTGCAAATTTAAATCTATTTCTAAAATTGTAAAATATCGCCAACACACACAGAGATAGATGTACTCCTGACTACGTAACTTTTGCAAATGTCAAGCTATGACACTCAGATTTAAAGGGAATGTCAACAACAGATTTACCAAGTTAACAAAAAAAAAACAGAACTCAAATCGGAACACGGTTTTAACCAAGGTGGTATATAGCTACATTTTTTGATCAAGGTGGTATATCGGCTGTGGTACAAAAATATTTTGTGTTTTTCATTTATTTTCTTATTTTTTCGTTAATGTCAACAAATCTCTTATAAAGTATGTTTCTAGCTATAGTTCCACTTGGAACTGTGAATAAAAAAATCAACAATATCGTTATTAAATTTTTGTTATTTTGTTAAGTTATTTGGCTTATTAAATTCTGATTTCTTGGTTTCAATGTAGGTCTCATATTCAACAAAGTGCTTCCGTTTTAAGTGAGTTACCAGATTGGATGATATGGCTTTATGGTACTCGTACTTAATCAGATTTAATTTGTCTTAGCACAACAGACATTTTCCATAAAAAGATTTAGAATCAGAAAACGATGGCTCATTGCTTGGATCATTCTATTTATGTATATTGAATGCAGTAAAAATGGGAATTAAGTACAACTACATAATTTCCTGGTGTGCATTTGCCAATCGAGAAAAAGAAATTAATGCCTAATTTCAACTTACGTGTTTCTCAAAAAAATGTTTGCAGAGGATTTCTTCAGCATTGTTTTTTATTTTGGCTGGGATCTCTGCTGTAGAAACTTCACTTGACTTCCGTTTCCGAAGAGGTTGTAACCCCACTTCCATCGTTACAACTTCACTTTCACTCATTTTTATTTTATTTCTCTATATTTCACTATTGCTTAAAAATCTTTGTTCTTAAAAAGTTTTGCACTTCTTTTATTAAGCAAACCAATAACAAACTTCTTTGCTCTTTGTCCAGAAGCAAAGTGAGTCTGTGTATAAGCTCGAAAACGAATGCAACATAAAATCAATTATACAAAAGAGCTATTCACGAGTACAGAGGGCAACAAAAAACATCATAAAATAGAATGCACTTACTTTCTTCACACCAGCTTGTCTCCATCACGTGTCTTGTTATCAACACGTAATATAACTGTCGGACTAGAATATTATCGATGATTGTACCAAACCAAACTGATCCCGTTGTTTGCGCTTGTGAACATAAATGCTTCCACAAAAACACAAGTTAAAACTATTTGCTCTTATTACAATAACAACATTTAAAGCAGGCATACCCCCGCTCCCTCCCCAACAAATCAAGTTACCCCTATTAATACCACCACCACACAGTGGTCCGGCAGTGAAAAAAAAATTCAAATTGACATATTTTTCTCGGCCAAATGATATACATACGTTTTTCGGTTCGATTTGTTTTGACTTTTCATGATCGACTTTATTGTGACGCTAGTTCAAAATTGAAACTTTTCAACTTAGAAAGTCGTATTTCTTAAAGCATTTCTTTGTTAAAAAGGAAATACGAGTATGGTTGGTCTTCAAACTGCATCAATAGTTTTTTTTACTAAGCTTTCCAATTTTTCAAATCGGACATTTAATCAAAAGCACCTTTAGAGTGGTGTATTTAAACATTTGAGGGACTATTACAGAAATGTTCCAAATTGATCTAAAAAACTGAATTCTAGCTTAAGTAGGTAGGTATTACTAAAGGATATACGAAGTCCAATTTTGACCGCAAAACCACAAATATTTGAACAAGTGGCTTCTACAGTCAAGGTCCATTAATTCCAACCCACGTTCATTTCCAATTTTTATATATTTTTTATTTTCCTAGTTGTTTTCATGCCGCTCTATTTGAGAAAATACTTATGAATGAATGTCAGGACAAAAAGTAATTCTTATTTTTCAGTATTCATTACATTTTTGTATAATGATTACATTATAATATGTAATCATTACAACATTTCAACCATTACATTACGTTTGTAATGCATTACTTTTAAATAATGGGCCTTGAAGTAATGGAAATTTCCATTACATATAATGGGTAATGAAGTCATGGGTTATTGAATTTTTCCATTACCCTTAACAAAAGGTCATAAAATAATAAAAGCACACATGGTCAAGCGAAGGGCACATCGGACGAGACGATGGCAACGGTACCTGCGACCACCATTCGTGAAATATACGGCTGCGTTCTGCACAAATATGGTGCGAACCGAAATCATTCTCGTCACTTAAAGGTAGACCTTGTAAAAGGTTTTCCAATAGGGACTTGACAACTTTGAATTTAATTTGTGAACGCACTCTTTCACTAATCATCATACTGTCACTGTCAATTTATTCAGTAAACTCAACATTTTCATCATGGTAAAGTACACGAACGAGCAACGTCTGCAAATTATAAAAATTTTCTTCCGAAATTCGGAGTCGGGTACTGCAACTTTAAGAGCGTTAACTCAAATTTTCGGTCGTAATTCTCACCCTAGTAGACAGGCAATAACAAGTTTAGTGCAAAAATTTGAGTCATATTGGTTGTGTGCTGTTGCCGTGTCAGTGAGACAACGGGTTGGTCGAAGTGTCGAAAATATCGCTGCCGTTTAGACGTCAATTCCACGGCGATCTCAAGAATTGGGCATCGCTCAGACCACATTATGGCGTATTTTGCGTAAGGATCTTGGTTTACACCCATACTAGATCAAGCTGATTGAAGCCAATGGACCATTTGAAGCGACGTACGTTCTCCGATTGAGTTCTGGAGAAGATGCGAAGATGGGGAAGATATGGACTTGGACGACATGTGGTTTCAACAGGATGGTGCCACAAGCCACACAGCACACGCTACAATCGATTTATTGAAGAGTAGGTATGGTGAGCGTGTTATCTCAAGCCATGGGCCAATCGATTGGCCGCCTCGTTCGTGCGATTTAACGCCGCTTGACTATTTTTTGTGGGGCTACGTTAAGTTATTGGTTTATGCCAACACGCCGACGACGTTGAAAGAGCTCAGAGCCAACATTCAACGCGAAATAGCGGCCGCTTCGGCCGAAATGTGTGGCCAAGTCGTTGAAAATTGGGTCCAACGAATCAACCGCTGCAAACGTGCCCGCGGTGGCCATATGAACGAAGTAGAGTTCCATTCATAAATGTTTTGATGTTTTGATAGCCGATAATAAAGTTTTTGAAATATCTCAAATGGTTTGCGTTTTATTTTAAAAAAAGTTGTCAAGTCCTTATTGAAAAACCCGATACGAGAGCGGTTGTTATCAGCAGTTATCGAACAAAGTTGAATTGTTTGTTTTTGTTCAAAATGTCATCTCGAAAACAAAAAAGATTGAGTCTTCAAGATAAAGTACAGGTGTTCAAAAAATTAGATAGTGGTGTTCCTGCAAATCGTGTTGCATTTTATTTTGGTGTAACAGAAGTAGCGTTTTCACTAATTAAAGAACAACGGGAAAAGATAAAAAACGTTTCAATTAGCTAAAAAGATAACTTTGTACAAAGCCGAATATGAAGATTTGGAAATCAAACTGTACGAATGGTTTTGCAATCAAAGAGAAAAACAACTGCCCAATAAGTGGACCCATATTGAAAGCGAAGACAATGGATATGTTTTCGAAATTATATCCGGACAAAAGGTGAAGTAGTTTCAATGTAAGTGACGGATGGTTCAATAAATTCAATCGCAGGCATGCAATGCGATTTTTAAAAGTATGTGGGGAGATTTTGTTCGCAAATTACACAATTCGGTCATGCACTTCGTAGAAAAATTAATGAAACGCAACTAACGCATGGCCAAATTTACAATGCCGATGAATTTAGCCTCTTCTATCGTTTGATTACTGACAAAATGTATGTTGCTTCATGCGAAAAATCTGCGCCAGGCAGAAAGTTTATGCCGATAGAGCAAACAAAGTAAAACCACTTGTAATTCGCAAAGCAGTTAAGCCATGCTGTTTTGTTAATTTTGATAATCCGTTAGGCTATGACAATTCTGCGAACGCTTGCATGACTTGAATATTTTTTACAATTGGTTTCATTGTACTTTCATAAAAGAAGTACGACGTTTACGTACAGCGCAGGAAACAATTTACTGCCGAAAGTAATTCTTTTGTTGGACAATTGCAGCGCCCACACACCAATTGATTCATTACGTTCCGAGGTTGGAAACAGCTGCTATCCAACCAATGGATCAAAATCCAATAAAAATTACAAAACTGAATTATCGGGATAAGTTATTGGCACACATCGTTGCGCAGGAAGGAATTTCGGTTTACGATATGCTAAACCGTCACAGTATTCGCGATGCAATACTCGTAGTTCTTCTAAAATTTGCTTGGGACGAATTGCCAGAGAGCGTTATTCAAAAATCTTGGAAAAATTTTTTGAATTGGGACGCTGAAGAATACAATAGCGAAGATGATCTGCCACTATCCGCACTGTTACCATCTACTGATATTTACAGTAACAGTAACTTGCTCTCAAGAATTGCAATCGATTGTGAAATACCAACTGATAAAATCGAAGAATGGAACGCCGTTATACTAGATGAAAATGCAATAGACACCGATACGGACAACGACGAAGACGTCAACGAGGAAATTTAATTAATTTGAATGTACAAAGTTTACATATTACTTTTTTTTTTTTAAGAAATTAGGATACTTTTGAAAAACGTCTAAAGAATTCACAAATCTAAAGTAGCTGAAATACAAATTACTTTAGTTTTCTGAGGGTCTACTGTATTGCTCTTTAATAATTTCAATAGCACATTGAAAAAGATTTTGCGCTCTAATAAAAGGATCAATAACTTTCTCGACCCATGGACCAACAATGTTAAATTGAGCGTTTGCGTTGGTGTTCGAGAGACTAGGAGTTTAAGTTTCAGCTTCCACTTTGCTTGCCACAGTTTCTGAATTATTGGCCATTTGGTGAAGGTTCATAAATCTAGGAAGCAGTAGGACATAGACATTTTAGTGTAATCTAAATATTACAACCAAAAAAGGCAATGATGATTTAATAAAGTATTCTGCTGTCAAGTTACCTTTGTGTGACATTTTTCATCCTCCTACATAAGCATTCCGGATAAAATGCCGATTACGACTCTCAAACGGTTTCTCGGAGGCGATAATATAGAGATGGAGGGAAGTCTATATTCCAAATATTGTAGTAGAATCTGTTCTTCCGACATCGATTTTTGACCCCAGGTATTTGATGTGTTTCATAATAATTTTGATCTATTAACTGATTCCTTTTTTTGTCCAGCTAGCGGGTTATCCGACTTCATTTATAACAGCATACACTACGCTGCACCTTTTTACATATTACTCTTTAGACTCTTCTTTTTACTGACAAATACCAGATTTATGTGATGTACCTGCGATTCGTCTAAAGGTTCAACCGTGCGTCGTTGAATTCATAGCAAGACGTTGTTTGTCTAGGTTCGCCGGCATGAAGCTGCTGATCATTTCACCTCCAACTGGGTTTTATCTCTGAATTCGAAGCATATTGCTGATGTACCTTCCAATTGAACAGTATAAAGGCGTAAAAAAAGTTGATCGCCAGGTGAACACTCTAATTTGTCAAGTGTTGCATATCAGTGGAAACCCGACCAATCTCGTTATTAAACATGTTGTCGCGATTAATACCGCAGAAGAACACAAAACGCTTGCCATTGGGATTTCAATGGCTGTGTTTGCCATTCACTGTTTTCATTCCTAACTTGGCATAATAGTTCCCTCAATCCAATAACTATGACCTATACTCTAGCTGGCTCTTAGTTGTATTTAGTGAGGAAGTTCAGCTAAGTCCCTATACCTGTTGTTCACAATATTGTTCGATTTCATAAGGGCTCCGTATGTCTCGCTTGAAAGGCAACGGATGTGCGCTTAACGAAGAGTCACCTTTCATGCAGGGGTCAAGTAGTATGGCTGACATATGACCATTTATTTGGGTAACCAAAATTTGGTGAAATCTTTTTCTTACTTTGAATATTAAATTAGGCAGTCATCTAAAGTTTTTCGCCCCTGAGGTAAAATTAGCCAGCCGTGGCCCTGAAGCCACCTCCACATCCTTTATCGGCTTCAGAGTAATTCGTGAAGATCCTATTACACTTCTTTCCTAGATCTGATAATGGTCGACACCAGCTCTGAGCTCTATAGAAAATTGTCATCATATTTCGCAGCAAAGGGATTTCTGTTGTCATTACGTCTGATGAAATGCCCAAAAAACCAGATTCAAATGACAGGAGTGGAAGGTTGTTCAAATAGGACTGGATTCTAAAGACTAGAAGATAACTTTGGGAGTGGATCTCAGGGTACAAATATCAAGGGAAGGGAAAATGATCTTGTTAGAGAAAGTCCCGATGCAGAGCATCCTCTGGAAATCCAACTTTATCATCGAAGCACAGGGAATAACTGTGCATTAAGCAGAATTTCTAGCAACTGGGGTCCAATTTTGACGAATGAGCTCCAAACTCCCCACACGGAGATAAAAAGGCTTGTCTGCGGAGATTTTAAAACTTACAGTGATTTGAAGATTTTCTTTGATTTTTTCGTTGACCAGTCACTTGATGTGGTCACACCAATACAGTCGACTTGTTTTGACTTTCTGGATTATAAGTCTTGATATAGCTCATAGAGTTCGCGGTTATATTGTATCTTCTCCTCAATTCGGCCTCCTCGCAAATTGGGCCAACAACTCGACGAAGAATTTTTCTTCTGACAGCGTTCAATCTGCTGATCTGCTTTTTTGCTTATTGTCCAGCATTCGCTGAATCACAAGCATTTCTCATTCAGAGTGAGGGGTTTTGAGCCCATTTGTTTTGCCAAACAAAAGTAATAGCGGTAAGACTGCTCCAAATCTTCTCAGGGCTCCTTAGCCACTTCGAAGTTACTATTGTCAACAAAGACCTTTTTCATAGGCGGTGGGCAGATGCTTATTTGTTCATTGACAAAATGTATTTATTTGATCCTGCCTTCATTTAATACAAAGCCAACCAGTTTCGGCTGTTCTTCAATTACCGGGCCCCCGTCCAATTATCAAGGCTTCGCCCATTAATGACGTTGTCTAATAAAAAGCGGGGGCAGAGCAAACTTTAGATGACGCCGCCGAAGGTTGCTACGATTTGACCAGTTACAAGCGGACGGTCATAGGTCTTGTTGCCAGCAGGACCACCGGTAGTCCCTACCAGGACTTAAATCATCGTACCATGGGAGTCAGGAGCCCCCCGGATCTCGGATTGGCTTGTTAGAGGTATGCCTTGTGGGAACCTCATGGTGGCTGTGGTTTAAATCAAAATCCAAAATAAATGTAGAGTTGCAATAAGTACTAGGTGCTGTGACCCTAAGATCAGTAAGAGGTTTTAGGTCGGCCTCGACTCATACCAAGGGTGGAACTTGTGCCCCCAACTCAGTTACAAATTGGTATCAATGGAGAGTGATGGCAAGGCGTATAGTTGCTCTCATGGATGTACGGGCATCCCGCAAACTTAAGTCTTTAAGACTTTCATTTACGCTAAACACTAGAGACTATGTTCTTCAATTGCCGTAAAAGTCTCTCTGACGGCGCGCTGTGAGCGACCGATGACGCCGATGTTGTCTGCATTTCCCAACAGCTGGACAGATTTTCAACAAATAGTACCTCCAGAGCTAACAACTGCCCTTTGCTCATGTTCCAACACGGTGCATTCCACCGCTTCTAGCAGGCAGAGTTGGGTTAATTTTGCTTAAATCTCGAATTCAAGACGATTACTGCTATCATACTCGGATTTGAAATCGATGAATACCATTCTTTTTTTTCCGCGATTTACGTCATTGTGAAAATTCAAATACGTTGAATAGGATATTATACACGACATTAAGCAGGAATTTACCACAGCAGTTCCTACAAGATATAGGATTACTCTGGAGTTGATAGTCCAGTTGTCGGGCTTGATCTCATCTACCCATACTTGGTTGATGATTTGGCGCATGCACACTACTTAAATATTATCACCTTAATGTTTGAAAAGTCTTTATTGTTCTTCGGCTTTCTGATAGGTCAGTTAGCCTCTTCTGGGGCAACTCTATCTGCCCAATAAGTTGTTGGGGAAAGTGCTTCTTAAGCTCGTCTACTACTCCCTGCGCTTCGATGATTAGATTTCCTTTGCCATTTTGAAGAGCTTGCATTTCAGGCTTGAAGCCACCTACCAGTTGCATAGTTTTTCTGAAAAACATCCAGATATTATTCCTTTCGCGAAACTCTTCGATATACTTAAGCTAGGAGATTGTTGAGGCCTTTTTCTTTCCACACAGAATTTTATTTTCCTCCTTTCATCTGGTTCGATACTACTTCCTCGCCGCTCTTGCTTTGCGCTTCAGTGCTTGTAGGTGTGCAGCACTTTCTGTCGCGTTTTTTCATCACACCATCGCGCTCATCATCATACCAAGGAATCTTTTTCAGTAGTAACCATCAGGCTACGGTGGTCACGGCTACCTTTTTGATGAAGATAATTGATTTACACAGCGGAGAGTCTCTCGCTCAGGCAACTCGAGTCGTGCTAATGCTTCCAAAGTTGAATTTGCAGATTTTTCTCGTTGGATAGTAGCAAGGAAATGGTCATAGTTGACGTTTGTCCCTCTGAATGTTTGCATATTCAGAATGAAAGAATGAAAGGCTGTTTAAAGGCGATTTTTTACGATAATGTGTAATATAATAGTGTTTTATGCAGGTACAGGTATATTATGATATATTCATGTCCAGATCATCAAATTCTCTTAAGCCTTTCAAGCCTTAGCTACTCTGAAAACATGTCAAAATCTCCATAAGTACTCGTATAAGCCTTTTTCATGTAGGTTTAGACCATTGCTTGAGTGTTTTAATTTGCTTCGACATTCCCTAGAAAAGCATTTATGTCTACTGAACTGTTTAAGAAATCCCTCTATTTATAGTAATTTTCTTTTTTCAGATATATGATGTGCAAATAAACTCCCACCCACCTCCATTAAACAAAGAACTAAATCACTTGACAGAATTTCAAAATTGATTATCATCATCCTTTCGCACATAAATACCCCCATCCCGCATAAATTAAAATCACAAACACAATGGACACGAAACGTATTAGTGAACTGCTCTCAGCACAAGATTTTACTATTCAAACAGCAGCCAATCATTATCTGGATTTTTCCGAACGCACAACACAATCCGAACAAGAAAGGATTTCACGTCCTGTTCGACGAGCAAGTCGTCGAACTTCTCAATTAAACAACACTCAAAACAACAACACGACCACAATTCTGGGCAACAACAATAGCAACAGCACAAACTATGATCCAGAAATGACAGATTCCAGCTCTCAGAGTGATGATACCAGTGGTGGTGGAGGAAGCAGCAATGGGGGCAGCGTTAGACCCTCAAGTCATGGACGAAACTCCAATTCAGCACAAAATCGTCGAAGAAAAGGTGCACTCAACGCCAAAGAAAGGAACCTACGACGTCTCGAATCAAATGAAAGAGAACGTATGCGTATGCATAGCTTGAATGATGCTTTTCAGGTAAGTCCTTGGTCGTTGGTGTAAATTTAATTACATTTTGTTAAAAACTATCCTTTAGTCCTTACGCGAGGTGATACCACATGTAAAGAAGGAACGTCGTTTATCCAAAATCGAGACACTCACCTTGGCTAAGAATTACATCACAGCTCTCACGGATGTAATCCTTCTAATGCGCGGTGAAGAAATACCAACTGGCAGTGATGGTGGAGATCTCACTGTGGAACATTTCGACTGCAGTATTCTGGCGGACAATCCAACCATTCTTCAAAATCATCTTCATCAACAGCAGCAGCAACAGCAGCAGCAACCGGTTACTGTCATTAACAATATAAATGTTCCGGTTGATAGCACAGCAGCGGTTTTCAATGACACAAATGGTAATTATGGTCAACCTTTCCGGGAGTTTATATAAACGGGCAAAATACGTCTCAGGGTCAACAAATTGGGATAAGTCCTGACACCACCCTTTCAGTGCATTTGCCCTGCAAATAATACACTAATATATATATATACATACATACATAAATAGTAGTTGTTATTTTAAGTTCTTAAGAAAACCATTTCTATAACTATTTACGACTATTGAGGAGAAGAATCCTTTTCATTGGCATCGAGAATGAAGTACTAGTAGTTGATTAAAATGGCAAAAGTAGTTGGCTTCATAGGGTAAAGAGAGACAAGGTAGAATAATAAAATAAGAATAAAAATAAGAGAAACATGAATTATAAGTAAAATAGATGAAAACAAACAAAACAAAAACACTTTGTGATTTAATGGTATACTTGTGTATATACAATACGAGTAGTTTAGGCGGCTCCTTATTGACATTCGGTCAGCGTTAACATTATTGACTATTCTTAAAATTCTATTTAATATCTTAAATTAATTTTATACACTTTAATGTAGCGCTAAATGGTTTATTTCGATTTTCGACTTAAAGAACTTAAATAACAATTCATGTTTGGCTCTTCGAACCGGATATGAATTAGCTAACTAAAATAATTATAAATTATATTTGTTCTTATTGAATTTAATAGATAATTTATTTAGCCTACTTTTTCATTTAAAAAAAAGAGAGAGTTCCATAATAGTCCAGTGTTCAAATTCTCGTTGGATTGAACCAAACATTCAAAGGAAAAGCTTAAGATCTTAGTTTTCACTTCAGTTCAAGGTGTCTCATTATGATTTGTTTGGTTTAAATCGAAGATTCGTTAAGGCCTAGTGTGAGTGTTGTCAGTGTTAGTTCCTTTACATGTTCAAACTTCTGTAAACAGGTTTTTGGATTACATCGTTGTATACCTCATATATGATAGTTGTACGTAGAAAATCTTCGTGCAAAACTTGTCGATACAAACTGGACCAAATATGTTCCTAAAAATATTATTCTCTAACTGACCGGGAATCAGCGAGCCAGAGCAGGATTGGGATGTTGAAGATACTTAGCTGCTCAGAATAGGGCTTTTGCACTATTATATAGCTGCAGGTTAGGCTATGTTATTTATCATTAGATTCCTTTAGGGCGTCCCTTTTTGTTCGCATCATCTACATGATTTTCGTGTTACTCGAAAATGCACCGGTAAGAGCCCAGTGAGTTCGACTTGTTTCCATATCGTTTCGCACTTTTTTTTCTAGAACTACGTTTTTTCGAAAGCACTTCACCCACGTCTTTATTCATTTTATGATATCAGAGGTACGGGTGATTTTTCTTGTTTTCTCGTACAGGTGTACAAAGGCGGCCATCTATGAAAAGATGACATGGTACCTTTCTTCGCATTACTTGAACCTTTCACAAAAGCACACCTCTAGCATACCAGGGGCCTGTAACACAATACAACAAGTAAACAAATACTTGTTTAACTATACTTGTGAAACAAGTACAGTTCATTTCTGTATCACAACAAAAACTGTAACACTTGTTGAAAAAAAAAATTTCCTTCGACTCGAACAAGTCATTCTCACAGGTTGAGTCGATTCCCACTATATCACCGAAATCAATCAGTGTTAGGCGTGGTAAGTACCTAGATAAAGCACCACATGCGAATTCGGTACACCACGTGTTGTTGACAAACGCCGCGTGGGCATAGTATCCCGGCGTAAAATTCCGGACTTTACAAATTTATTTGTATCGATCCTTTGAAAATGGACCAATGCAAGCCTATTAGTATTTTCTGCCTAACACTTAGCGCTTAGTGCTTTTATTAGTTGGTGGACGTAATTTAGGGGAAAGTCTCTCCGTAAGGTAATCAACAACTTTTATTGGCACACGAAATTTTTCAAAGAACAAATTAGGCTTTTTTTCGAAATTAATTTTTTCTTTATATATTTTTTTATCTCCTTGATTCTCCCTGTCACTGCCCGATTCAGAATCAAGAAAAAACATTTCGAAATAACCTTCAAAATATTATCACTTTGTAAACGGTATTGCAAACTTGTTGACTTCTAACAAGTCGGTCACTGTCAGTTAGAATTTATTCAATAAGTATTGTCGACACAACACGACACAATAGTGTATTTCTACCTTAAGTCTTTTCTGGTTTAACTATAAGATGGCGCCAGCGAAAAGTAGGCAGCGTATTAATTTGACACATACGTCATTTTGTTCGTCTAACATTTAACTACAAACACACACAAGTTGAGTCTGCCAAAAACTAGCGCCTTTTTTTCATCGTTCAGTGATCATGTCGAGTTTTGTGGCTGAAAAAGAACTTTCGCGGCACGTATTGCTTTTCTTATTTAATCAAAAGAAAAAGGCTGTTGAACGTCATGATTTGCTGGTGGTGAACACGCTCCACCAATTAAAACATGTGAGACATGGTTCCGACAATTTAAAAGTGGTGATTTCAATGTGAAAGACAGTGAGCGCTCTGGTAAACCACAAATATGCGAAGACGGCAATTGCAGGAGTTATTGGATAATGACCCAACTCAAACTCAACGGCAATTAGCAGAAGCATTACATGTGTCAATCAGCAGACATTTACGAGCAATGTATTTTTTATTTATTTTTCTGCAACCGCCATACTCCCCAGACTTGGCGCCATCTGACTATCACCTCTTCGCATCAATGGGGCACGCACTCGCAGAGAAGTTGCGATTTCGAGGAAGTTGGAAAATGACACGACGAATTGTTTGCCGCAAAAGACAAGCAGTTTTTCTGACATGCTATTCATAAATTACCAGAAAGATAGGCGAAATGTGTAGAAGCCGATGGCCAATATTTTGAATGAAAAAAAAATAATTTCCCAAGAAAATTACGTATTTCTTTACCAAAACAAAAAAAGCGGAAAAAACCTATGCATATACCTGGTACAACTAGTATACTTGTACCTCTAAGCTTACTTTATGACATACTCTTTGTTCAACATAATTGCCTCTAGTCATAGTTCCTAAGCTGTTTGAACTTCCTTGCAACTTACTTGCGCCACCTGATTGGAGGCCTTCCTCTGTAGAATCGTCACTGTGGGTTGGATTTAAAGCACTAAAACTTGTGTTTAACATCTCTATATGTCTCAGTCATGTAATTTTTGTAATCAGGCTCTTCCGGCTGGAAGATGATGCTGCTGATGATCACCCGAAGAATTTTTAAGGGGAGCTGCATCCATCTTTAACAAAGTCCACACTCCTATGCCCAAGAGCATAGGACTGTGACATAAAGGGTTTTGTACAAACTCACTTTAGTTTTACAAGAGAGGGCTTTATTTCTCAGCTGACTTCTAATCGATCTCAACGTTTGTGTTGCTGTCACAATTAATAGTTGAGCCTTGGTAGACACAGTTCTTTACTACTTCAAAGTTATATCTCTCTAAAACGACATTCTGACCGATATATTTGTGTGTAATACGTATACCTGTTTTTATGCAGCGTATACTTTGTTTTGTCCTTGTGGACCGCTAGATACAATGTTACCGCTTCACATGTCACAGACATGATATACTGCCATACGTAGCTTCAATACCGATTAATATATGGGGTAATTCGCTTCAAAATTTAAACGTTTTCTACAAGATCTGATTTACAGTGAAAATTTGATCTACGAGAGCTTTGCCAGAGCAATGATATGGAGAACTCAATTTGTCGGCAAAATACCTTACGCATTCACGCTGAATAGAAAATTGAATCTTGTAGACGATGTTGAGAAGACTTGTTTAAAGGGTTTTCTCTCTTGTAGGATCGGGCAGATAATGCTGAGATTCCGTACACCCGGAATGGTTTCGTTCAACCATATTTTGCGCATAGTCATCTAAGTCACTATCTTTACCTCGTTCAATTCATATGGTCGGAATGTTTCGTTATCATTCATACGATAAAACTTGTGGGTGATGCTAATATTATACACCCAATTGACACCCTCAAAAACCAACGAAATGTCTCTCTCCGTACTTTTCTCTATCGCTATTATCACCAGAAATGCACCATCGAAATTGGCAGTAGCATTCCGGACATTCGAACCTTCAACTGTAACACCCGTTTCGCTATGAATGCTCATCAGATTACCCTCAAGCCCACTGTTAGACGTACTTTAAAATATCGTGATTTTTCCTAAGCCTAATCGATGCTGGTGTCATAAGACCTCTCAAGATATTAAGCTATACTCAATCGGCAAGGTCTCTGACGATATCTTGTGAATGTACCTTTAACAACATAAAATTTTCCCATAGCACTTCTTGTATTTCTGATCCCCGCAACCGTACCTTAGCTATAAAAAGGCAGTTGTCCCAGTCAAAGTTCACACCTCTGACTGGAAATTACCCACAACTGAATCGAAAGTCTCAAAAAATTAACTCACATGCTAGCGGCAATGGCTAAAATTATATCCTGTCACTTAATCATAACAGTGTCTATCCGGACTTTCTGGCAATATTTACTTACTCTTGTAATGTTGACTGTATACATCTAGGCCACAACGAGATTTTAGTTCCCGTAAACCAAGGAAATGCTTTCAAATCGTTTCTGTTCAGATTCTGGCTACAGTTGAACCTCACTAATATCCTCGGATTTTTTTCATCCCGATAAATCCCATTCCTTGGGTTACTCTACCACTCACGTTCATTAGACAGCTGTGTCCATGGCTGGCGAAGAAAATAAGTTGAAAGGGATCCTTGATCGCAAAACTAGCTTACTTTATTCCTTTCGTCAGGAATTGCGAAAATAATTGCTTGTTCAGGGTTTAGTTGGAATATTTCGAATTTTTAAAAAATTATTTTGTTATGATACTTCTAACTTTGGTCGCGATTTAATAGGAGGAACCTTCGATATAGAGATATCTTATTTATGTTTTTTAGGAGGTCAAGTCAACGTGTTTCTGATAAACATACCTCTGTTATAAATTCATTACACATTAAGTGCTTACCTATGTTACTTTTGAAAAAAGTTATAAATCCAGTTGTACAGTAGAACAGATTGGATTTGAAATCTTTTTTGATCCGAAACCATAATTCAAAACTTCTAGAATTCTCCAAAAAATCCACTTCGTCGCTTCCTAATTCAGGAACAGGTGCAACGTTGTCCCCGATCTTAAAAATGATTTGAAAGCATGACCACTCTACACCACTGTTGAATGGATGATTTATTTGATTCCAGGAACTCAGTAGGATTTCGATATACAAATATGTATTACTCGTAAATGAGCACCTTATGACTCCTTGGCAAAGTAAACTCAAAAACGGTTGATACCAGTGACGTAAGACTCCTTTTATAACAAAACAAACCTAAATATCTATTTCTAGTGCGCCGTAATCTTGTATTGCTTTCCTGGAATTGCTTATCCTTTTTGGTTAAGTTGTTTACATAGGAAGGCTCAATTGCATTACCATGTTTTGGTGATTTTGTTCAAACGGCAATACCGTTGTCGTTCACTTCAATTTCTGCATTCTGGTGGACATTGTCGGTTGTTGGTTATTGCTGGCCGGTTGTTCCCCCTCGGTTAGCACTTAAAACAAGAGCGAATAAATTACATCCTCTTAAGAAAATATTGATGATGTTTGTAATCAACGGACGTGTTTACGAATAGCGAGATTATGTTACACTTCACTTACTCACCGCATCGACCAACCGAGAGACGCATACGTATACCAGCGTCATACCATTCAGCAGTATGAGTGCCGTTCTATGCTATTTCGTACAAAAGCTGGAATACAGATATAAGGACACTCAGCTTCAGCTTTCAGCTGTGCACTTTATTGAATCATGTGCGCCTCTCAACTTAGTCCGATGGCCCAGTCGGCCGACGGCGCGTCATTATTGGTATACGTATATGTATTGTTGCTGGATGGAAGCATGAGCTACATAAAAATCCGGACGGGTGGTAATTTGTGGGGCGCCAATGGTATTATTTCTTTCGCCTAGGCGATAATTAGATAAAAATACAAGAGAACAATTTCACTTTAATACACAGGACTCAGGACCAAATCAATTGTTGAAATTGTGTGCTAGCCATGTAATTGAAATGATTGACGCTCCCACTAGAGGCATGGACCAGATGTAATTAGTTTTTTTTTTCTTTTTCCTTTTTCACTTTTTTTACTATGAAATTAAATTGAACATTCATGGTATTAATCAACAAAATATATTTGGGGGAGGTCTTTAATAAGCGGATTGTGATGTCCAGAGGAGATAACAAGCCATACGCCGCCATTCATGTTCATGTATTTTTCTTGGAAAGAAATTGATGGATTTTTCGGTTTTCAACCTAGGCAGGCATCAGCTGGCAAGTTGGTTAACGCTTTTTTCTGCAATTTTTAAACCGTTCACCAACTAAGCTATCAGATCTGGGAGTCTTATTGGGCTAAAGAAAAGGTATTCATATCCTGCTATTGTATAGGGTTTTCCAATAAGGACTTGACAACGTTTGCAATTTTGTGGATTTTCACCTGACCAATAACGCATATTTTGTTTATTGACGAACCCATTGAGCCAAAAATGAGCTTCGTCACTGAAGATGATTTTGCGATGAAATTCATCATCTTGGCGCATCTTCTCCAGAACCCAATACGTGGCTTCAAATGGTCCATCGGCTTCAATTCTTGAGTGAGCCTAATCTTGTATGGGTGTAAACCAAGATCCTTACGCAAAATACGCCATAATGTGGTCTGAGCGATGTCCAATTCTTAAGAACGCCGTGGAATTGACTGATTTGGATCGTTTGCTACGGACGCCTGAACGGCAGCGATATTTTCGACACTTCGACCAACCCGTTGTCTCACTGACACGGCAACATCACACAACGAATATGTATACTCAAATTTGTACACTAAAGTTGTTATTGCCTGTCTACTAGGGCGAGAATTACGACCTAAAATTGGAGTTAACGCTCTTAAAGTTGCAGTCAGCGACTCCGAATTTCGGTAGAAAATCTTTATAATTTGCAGACGTTGCTCGCTCGTGTACTTTACCATGATGAATATGTTGAGTTTACTGAATAAATTGACAGTGACAGTTTGATGATTAGTGAAAGAGTGCGTTCACATATTACTCGTAAATTCAAAGTTGTCAAGTCCCTATTGGAAAACCCTTTATATACTTCAGCAGGTTTAAGTATGGTTGGTATGTCACCCCCTTGTCCTAGTGGTTTGATCTGTCTTAGAGCAAAATGTTGGCGAAGTATTTTCTGTGTGTTCTGTGTGTCCTTCGTTTCTAGTCTTCGGTTCCTGTTTGGCTTGATAGATATTCCCTCTACGAGGGGCGTTCAACATATTCTCGGTATCGGGGTGAAGCTGTGGTTGTATATATAAATTGACTTATTTATCGAGTAATTGTATTATCATGTAAAATTTCATATAAATGTGATTATTAATTCGCGTTTTATCTCTAGTTAAACAGAATCATAATGGCTACTGAGACGATGATGGTGAAAATTGAGCATCGCGCTGTAATTAAATTTCTCACTAAGCAAGGAAAATGTCAAAAAACTATTCATGAAGAGATGGTGGCTGTTTACCAGGGTTCCGCACCTTCATTATCAACTGTACAAAAGTGGTCAAGTGAGTTCAAGAGAGGCAGAGAGAGTTCATATTGGAAAACCCTTTATCTATATTTACTGCCCTTGTTGGAGGTTTCTAACAAGAGCCCAAAAGCTTCAATGTTGGATTTCATGTAGTTATCATCTAGTAGTTTTTAGATCTCCAACTACTGTAGGTTTCTTAGATAAGACTTTCCTAAGCATCGCACACACTGTTGTGCTTTCAATGTTGGAGCAAAATTTTCTCCATGATTTTCTTTTAGCGCTGCAGATTGCGCTCTTGTATTTCCTCAGACTGGCCTTCGTCTCAGTCGAGCTTTTGACTGCATTGAAAAGTTTCCTTGCCTCTTTCCTAATGCTTTGCAGTTCTTTAGTAAACCAATGTGGGGGGTTTGGGTTTTCTGATATTCGTCAGGAACATCTCCAATTTATCCGTTGGATAGTCTACTTCGGCAGGGGTTTCTATTTTGAGTCCGTTGAGGACATAAAATTTGTTGAATCCATCTCTGTTGTAAAGTTTTCCCAGTTAGTATTTTTCACATTTTTGTACAGTATGTCTTTGATATTGATCTTAATCAGAGAACGATATATCCGAAGATACCTTCTATAATACTTTCTTACGGCAAGGGTGTCAGAGCTACTCAGTAGGGTGATATTTGAAGCCTGCCGTGTATTTTTGACTACAAACGTTGGTTCATTTCCGCGGTTAGCCATCAAGATATTATGGTAATTTATGTATTAGAATAGGGACTCATCGCTAGAGTTTGTCTATCCCATTGTATGTAATGGGAGTTAGCGTCGCATCCAATAATCACATCGGACCCCTACTGCTCTAAGGGTTACTCTGGCTACGATACAACTTCTTATTTTGTTTGCATGTTCTTTGTAAAAACACTCATATTCGTTTGATTCTAGTCGAATCGATTTTTCTGAATTCACGGTTCCTGAACTGGGGCTAAATTTAGCTACTCATCTTGTGAGATAATAGTCCGAGGGAGCCAAATCGGACGAATACGGTGGATGCGACACCAATTGGAGCCGTAAGTCATTGATTTTAGCCGTGGTTGCGATTCTCTTGTGTGCCGCGCATTGTCTTGCAAAAACAATTTTTTTTTTGCTTCATGTGAGGCCGTTTTGCAGCGCTTTCGGCCTTCAATCGATCCAATAATGCACAGTAATACTCGCTGTTGATGGTTTTTCCTTTTTCGAGGTAGTCCACGAAGAGCATGCCATGACAATCCCAGAAAACCGACGCCATAACCTTTCCGACCCATCGAGTCTCCCTCGGCCGCTTCGGAGCACTCGTGCCGGCTTCAGTCCATTGCCGGGCACTAACTCTGTTCTCTGTTGTGTAATAGTGGATCCAAGTTTCATCAACAGTTACCAACCGACGCCAAAAGTCCGCCAGATTCCGCATCAGCAAGTCCAAACACTCTTTCGAAGTGCTCTCGCGTTCGTGTTTTTGGTCAGGAGTGAGCATGCGCGGCACCCAGCGGCAGGATAACTTTTTCATATGCAGAATATTGCCCAAAATATGGCGTGTGCGCTCAGTACTAATCTTTGCGGTATCTGCTAGCTTGCTTACGAGGGGCGTTCAACATATTCTCGGTATGGAGTTATCAAGTAATACTATTATTTTAGTGCATTCATGTAAAATTTCATATAAATGTGATTATTAATTCGCGTTTTATCTCTAGTTAAACAGAATCATAATGGCAACTGGGACGATGATGGTGAAAATTGAGCATCGCGCTGTAATTAAATTTCTCACTAAGCAAGGAAAAAGTCAAAAAACTATTCATGAAGAGATGGTGGCTGTTTACCAGGGTTCCGCACCTTCATTATCAACTGTGCAAAAGTGGTCGAGTGAGTTCAAGAGAGGCAGAGAGAGCATTGAAGACGACCCCCGCTCCGGCGCCCCGGCTATTGCTTGTACGGGAGAAAGCATCAAAGAAGTCGAAAAACTTGTTCTTGAGGATGCCTGAATAAATGATGGCAGAGATCACCAAGCTTTCAATTGGTACCATTCACACCATTCTTCATGACCATCTTAACCTTTCGAAGGTCAGTGCAAGGTGGGTGCCACGAATGCTCACAGCGCCTCAGAAAAAAGTGAGAATCGCATGCTGTAGAGAGCTTTTGGAGATGTGTAGTGAGAACGCGGACGGTGTTATGGATCGAATTGTTACTGGGGACGAAACATGGGTCCACCACTATGACCCTGAAAGCAAACAAGAGTCCATGCAGTGGCATAAAAAAGGAACAGACCCCCCGAAGAAGTTCAAAGTCACTCCGTCTGCCGGGAAGCTCATGGCCACAGTTTTTTGGGACTCAAAGGGAATCTTGCCCATTGAGTACAAAAAAAAAGGTGAAACCATCAACGCCACATCCTACGCTTCCACTTTGCATAATTTGCGGGAGGAAATTAAAAAGAAAAGACGGGGTAAACTCGCAGCGGGTGTGTTGCTTCTTCATGACAACGCTCCTGTTCACACGGCTCGAGTTTCCAAGGCTGCTGCGCGAGATTGTGGTTTCGAAGAAATCCAACACCCACCCTATAGTCCAGACCTTGCCCCTAGTGATTATTTCCTGTTTCCGTATTTGAAAAAATGTCTTCGTGGAAAAAGATTTTCGGATGATGAAGAACTCAAGTCGGCAATAAATGGGTATTTTGCAGAGAAAGAGGAAATTTATTTTTTTGAGGGTTTAAAAAAGCTTATCTCAAGATGTAACAAATGCATTGATGTTAGGGGAGATTATATTGAAAAATAAAAACAATTTAAATTGAATTCGCATTTTCCTTCATATCGATACCGAGAATATATTGAACGCCCCTCGTAGATTTCTCTGTTATAGTATTTCTAAACTATTTGTTATCTTATTCATCACTAATTTTCGAACTGTAGACTTCACGGGCTGTCCTGGTTGTCTCTACAGCGCAGCTTTATAAGTTTCTAATTTGTCCGCAAGTACCAGCTCACATTTTCCATGGAATTTTAGTTTATTTATTTAATTCATTTATTATATTTAACACTCTTAGTTTTTATCTTTTAAATTTTATGTCTGGCTTCTATGGCATGTCAACAGAAAAAGAGCGTTTTCACAATCCTTCTTTTGACATTTCATTTATGACAGTATAGTTCGGACCAAATATTTTGGTACAGTTCTTAAAGAAATTATTTACATACTACATCTCAGTCAATCTGACAATTAGATCGACCTCGATCTTAAGAAAAATCAATACATCTTAACCCTGGCCCTTAAATCTCTGATGTCAAAATCCAAAGTATTTGCTTATAAGAATTTTGGCTCTAATATAGTTTTATGTTGAAAAATACGAATTTAAGGTTAGTTTATCGAAAAAATGTTATTTGGAAGAGTCAGGTGAGAAAAAGGTAAGAGGGTTAACTGGAAAAAAATAAAGTGTTATGGTTCATTCAAAAAAAAAAAAAAAAGCAATTTACTCAAATACAAACGTTAAGAAATGCAGGCAATACAAAAATCTTATTTTTGGGTATGATATGTCTTGAAACAGTTCTTAGCTTTTGAAAAACACAAATGTATATTGCATTTTGTGCAAAAGGTGTTGGTATCTGACTTTTCACAAAGCTTTTTTGATCCCCATTCAGAAAAATGATTAGTTTCATCAAATCTAAAACTGTCCACTGGATGCACAGCTTTTTTGCCAACATTGATCTTGAAGGGGTTTGCATAGCAGATGATGGCATCTTTCAATAAAACTGTGGTAATATCGACTCCGTAAACGCATCCGCCGTATTTTGTTGAATAGCCTCTCGAAGCTCTTTTCAATTTCTCGATTTTGTCGTTAGGAAGCTTGCATCTTGTATTCGATTTGTTCTTATAGTACCTAGACTATATATACCACGAGGTTGAAGATACACCAAAAGAGGCAACGATGGATAAAAATTGTCGAAATACATAATGTGATTCACAAAATTATTGACGCTTTGCGACAACCTGATAACAACATTACCTGTTGTCCCTGGTACCTGGCAAAATTATGTCATCATTTTTAGCTCCCGTATAAATTTCATATCTGTATGAATAGCCATTGCTGTCACATAATACAAAAAACTTTACACCCCATAGATGGGGTTTGTCTGGTAAATACTGCCGCAGATGATTCAATTTTCTGTATCAAATCTATTTTTTGACATACAGTTCGGTATGTGTCGTAACCCGTCTTCAGCCCAGTGATGTTCTGGATTCCGTGTTTGTCAACCTTGAACTGGGTATTGACATTTTCAATAATAGCTACCCGATTTGTTTCAAGGCAGATCATATCTATAAGATCGTCAGTAAAAAGTATGAGAAGAATTCATATTGTGTTTCTAGTGTGGTTACTTCGAATGGCAAATCTGTTTTTCCCCTGAAAGCAACTTAATTCACATTCTTCTTTCGAAATACTAACCACCTCCAGTGAAGCCACCAGCTGTTGGCAAAATTCGTGGATCAGAAGATTCTTCCGTAGGTAATGGTGATCGAGCCCTTTTTAGTTGTGAATAGTGCTGTGTTTTTGTGGACATAGGCAACGCAACTCCATGGCTTGCAGTAGCTGTTGTCACTTGATCTGGAGCATCAGTTATGTTCAGACTCAGATTGCTCACGTTCAAGGGCAAGTTAACAGCTTTGACAAACGATGAATTGTCCATGAATTGCAAACAATCGTTTATCATTGCATTTTCTTCGGGTTGGAGATCATCGCAACAACAATCTGAGTCTGAATCTCGTCATCCAAAGCTTCGAACTCATATGAATCCATCAACACTGCTACTTCTTCATCATTCAGCGTGGACAGTCTTATTTTTTTCGTCATATTACATTCCCTATTCCTCGAACTTCGGCGAGACATATTCATTGACTCTAATAGAACATAACAGAAATAGAACAGTTAAATACAGACAGAAAACACAAAAGTAAATACAATTGGGACGACAATTTTTTCACAGCTAAGTCACTAACACCGTCTACAAACGGTCTTCACCGAAATACGATTTTCACAGATCAACCAAACTATTAAAATATCACAACATAACATGTAACTACTTACCAAAAAAATTCCCTTGTCTATTGAACTTTCAGAAATATATTTTTTTAATTCTTATTTTGCACAAAAATTAAAATAAATTTTTTCTCCAGTTTTCACAAACCTTTTCATTGAAATGGTTATACTCGTATCTATAAAAAATTTCCACTGAGAGCTTTCAAATCAGTTCTATTGGTGACGTTTATTGCCCGCCAAAACGCACATTTGGCGATGGGAGAAAAAAATAATCCAGTTTAGAGATTATTGCATTTAATCGAAGACCGTCTACAGAGGGTGCTAGTGGTTTAAGGGCTAGGGAAGAACTAACAAGCGTTTCTTTAAATTGTTTTTCTTTAAAACCCTCAAACTAGCTGATCAGTATCATTTCTCCAAAGACGTATATTCTTTGCTTCCTCAACTCCATTATATGGTAGTTGTGTAATCTGACAGTTCTCTGTGACTTTAATGACGTATCTATCATGTGGCAGTATTTTGTGGACAACATACGGCCCTTTGTACTTAGGTATTAATTTCTTATTAACATCAACGGTGGTATCGATATTCTTAATGACGAAATAGTTACCTTCTTCAAACTGTGGTGCTCTTCAAACTTCTTCAGGTTGTAATCCTGGACCTTCGTAATGAATTCAGAAGCCTTTTTTCTATCCTTGGCTAAATCTCTTTCTTGCAGGTCTAACCCCTTTTCTTGGAGATATTCAGTCAATTAGTCAACATTAGGCCCTTTTTGATCAACCCCAAATAAGAGCCTACTGGCTGTGGTACCTAAAGATCTGCGTAGTGTATTATTTAAAGCATACTCTACCTGCGTCAGCTTCTGAACCCAATCATCATGCTGCACAGACTCACTGAGCTTTCCTAACACACCGGTTAATATTCTATTCGCTCGCTCGATCTGGCCATTAGCCTGTGGCGACTGAATTGTTACCTTTACGATCCCTCTTTAACTTTCACAACTTAAGTATAAATGATGCCTTATCCATTTTTTATAAAGAAATATTTAATTCTTTTTCCCTTTACGTTCCGTTTTCCCGCCTTAAAACATCATCTACTAGTCCTCCCTGGTATAATCGCAAGCTTCGTTCCTTACGAAATCAGAGAAATAAGTTATGGACTGTTTTCCTGCGTACCAGATCCTTTACCGACTATTCCAACTATCTTGGTGCTTATCTTCATTTCACCGAACTTTACGATTCCCTTTACCAGCGCTACCTTAACAATGCGCAAGTCAACCTTATAAACCACCCTAAGTCCTTTTTCCAATTTGTTAACTACAAAAGAAAGTCCGATGGTTACCCTCCTTCCCTCTCTTTCAACAACAGCTCATCAACCGATCAACCATTGCCAACCTATTTGCCACATTTTTTTAAACAATCCTTCACCAACGACTCCTTTGTACCAGATCCATCCTATTTTAGTTACCTACTGAACTTCTCCAATGGCCCACTTCTTTCTCATATTTTGGACCCGTCTTATATCGAATATAAATTACACCAACTCAATGACGAATTCACACCCGGCCCAGATGGCCTCCCTGCCATATTTTTAAAAAAATGTTTTTCCTCTCTTTCCCTTGCCCTTTCTAATCTCTTCCGTCTATCCCTTTCACAAGGAAAATTTCCTCAGGTTTGGAAAACCTCCTTCATAACCCCGATCCACAAGAAAGGATCAAAGAATGAAATAACCAACTATCGTCCCATCGCTAAACTCTCCCATATACCCAAACTCTTTGAAAGTATTTTGTATGAAGCTCTAAGCTTCCAATGCAAATCACTTATTTCCCCTAGACAACATGGCTTCTTAAAGGGTAGGTCAACTACCACAAATCTCGTTGAATTCGTATCCTCTGCCCTCTCTGCCCTAGAGAATGGCAATGAAGTCGATGTAGTTGCAACCGATTTTAGCAAAGCCTTCGATAAAATCTCTCATCGGTTAATTATCTTTAAATTGTCTGCCCTCGGCTTTGAACCCATATTGTTAAAATGGATATCCTCTTACCTCGAAAACCGTTTTTACAGTGTTCGTTTTAGGTCAGCCCAGTCCGCTCCATTTTTGGCCACCTCTGGAGTTCCACAAGGCAGCCATATCGGTCCCCTTCTTTTTATATTAACCATAAATGATCTCGATATGATCATCA
Organism: Volucella bombylans; assembly: GCA_949129095.1. Taxonomy (NCBI): domain Eukaryota; kingdom Metazoa; phylum Arthropoda; class Insecta; order Diptera; family Syrphidae; genus Volucella; species Volucella bombylans. The sequence continues at coordinate 102,072,669 of OX422144.1, read as the reverse complement.
AACACTCGTCTGTCTCCCTTTACGCCGACGATACCAAATTTTTCAAAACCATTTCCTCTCCCCATGACTCTTTCCTCCTTCAACAAGATCTTGATAGTTTCTCGATCTGGTGCCTCAAAAATTCTTTGGAACTTAACATCGCCAAATGCCAATCCATCACCTTCTCACATAAGCGGAACCAATCTCCTCCCCGACTCTATCTTCTCCATAACCAACCTGTCTCCTCCGTACAGTCTCTTCGCGACCTCGGCATTTTGTGTGACAGCGAGCTCAACTTCCGTTTACATATGGACGAGATAATCCTCAAAGCCAACTCTGCACTAGGTTTTGTAAAACGGTGGTCCAAAGAATTCACCAACCCATACGTGACCAGGTCCCTCTATATTACCTTTGTTCGCCCCCTCCTAGAGTACGCCAGTCAAGTATGGTCCCCATATCATCGTGTTCATATCTCGAGAATTGAAAGCATTCAACGTCGTTTTCTTCGATTTGCTCTTCGATGTATGCCCCCCTATCAAAATCGTCTCAACCTTATCAACTTAAACACCCTCGAAGATCGCAGAGATGCAGCAGATTTTCTCTTCATTCATGGACTCCTTTCAGGTCACGTTGAATGCGCGTCCCTTCACAACTCCATTTTCCTCAACACTAACCCTCGTAATCTACGTACCCCTCGACTCTTCTATGTACCAACCCACCACACCTCCTATGGCGCGAACGAACCAATCTCCCGTATGCTACGTCAAATCAACTCAAACCCTACCGTCTTTGACTTTCACCGCACCACTTCCTACCTCAAATCTGTTCCCTTCACCACTCCAACCAACCTTAGTTTTAAGTTTTAGTTTAAGTTTATCTTTTAAGTTATAGCTTGTATTAAGCCGAATAAATGGGGGCATTCGCCCCCACCAAAATTAAATTAAATTAAATTAAATTTATGTGTGAGATATTCCTATATACTAGGAAAGAACTAAACTCCAAGGAATTAAAGCAGCGACCCCTATAGGTAACATCTCTAGAGGGCCTACTGTAATATTCAAAATATCTATTCAAAGCAGCACACACTTATTTCGTACTCGTCGATATTACCGGATAAAGTTTAACGTATTTCATAAAAGCATCGGCGACTAAAAGGATATGTTTCCGTTTCGATTGGATATATGTAAGGGGTCCGAAGTGATCAAGGTGAATTGTATGAAACGGGACTGGTTCTTTCGGAATGTTGAAAAGGTTCCTTTGGGCGGAATGGGATACCTTCTAGTTATACTCGGAAGCGGCGTATAGCAAGGATAATCGAAAGGGTCTGAAGTTCGAAGATATGGTATCTAGACTCCTGAGGTGTGGTGCTTTCAGAAAAATAGGCTACCGGATGAAATTTTTTATCATCTTGTCGTTATAACAAACAGCACCGTACCCCAGTGAGTTGCCGTCGCAATGCAACTCGGTCTCGCGCTTAGTGTTGTACATTGCTAGAACAGGGTACTAAAGATTCTTTCAAATACCGGAATGCATCGACACACTCTGCAGAAAAATCCAATGGAACATCTTTTTTTAAAAGATTATACAACGGTCTAGCAACACTGGAAAACGAATGGACAAATCGCCTGAAGTATGAACTTAAACCAAGAAATGAATGTAACTCTTTGCTATTTTTCGGAATCGGTTACTAAGTATTGCCATTATGTGCGAGTCACTAGGTTGGATTTCATGTTCATTTACCTTATACCCAAGGTACCCAAGGCACTTTGATAATGTAAGCTTCAAGCCATATTCTGATAAAAACTGAAGAACGAGACCCAACAAATGAAGATGGTCATTGAAGTTGGTACTTGCGATAACGATATCATTCAAATACAGCATAATTAATCTTTTAACGATAAACGACCGAAGAATTTTAGAAATGAATCTTTGAAATACACTAGACGCATTCTTAAGTCCAGATGGCATCTTAAGACACTCAAATTGTTCACTTGATGTTACGAAAGAGGTTAAGTGAATAGAATCAGAAGCCATACTAACTTGATTAAGTCCATTCTCAAGATCTAGCAGTGTAAAAGTTCCTTCCCTCTAAATACTCTACGCAATCTTTAATAAGTGGAAGCGGAAAATTTTCACCAATCGTAAGTTTATTTAATCCCCGATAGGCTAAACATATTCGCGTTTCTCCACTTTTCTTCTTCACTAAGACAATAGGGGCCGCATACGAAGAGTCACTAGGCCTAATAATCTTTCGACTTAGTAATTTTATTCACTTCCTGCTTCTCATTAAACGAAAACCGACGACGAGGCGAACAAAAAAAAACGCGTATCACTCGTATGTCGAATACGCATCTCAAAGTCTAAAGGTTTGACCTTCGACTCGTCAAAATTCACATATTTTTCTTTCACTACAGAACGAATTTCCTTCATACACTGATAGCTAAGATTTGGTCCAACCCTTACTTCCTCATCACTTATGGGTTCTATCATGGAAGTCGCTCGGAAGTCTTTACGAACCTGAAGAGCTGGAATTTCCACGTCCGAATAACCACTGGATGTTATTTCCCAAATTTATTAGAACTTACTACTGTATTCGACTGATCAATTAATTTTCTCACACATCTGACAAACGGTACGGGGGCATAAGTGCACAAATACAAAAAAATTAACTTTCTTTTGATGAACCGAAAGAATAACATAACAACTAACCATGCCATAAGTGTGTAATTTGGTATTTCGTAATCCTTTATAAATCGAATATGGTAACTTCGTGAGTGGAATGTCCTCAGGCAACAGTGACTTCTTAACCAAATTAACCGGACTACCGGTGTTCAACAGAAAAACTTAGTGCACTTATTATCGGGCACTTAAGAACTTTGTCATATCATCGTCACTAGAACACTCTTCTTTAATTTTTGGAGAACCACCATCTGCAGTAAAAGTTCCTACTTGTCTCTTGATGACCTTTGGGCAGTTTTTATATGTGTGGGCTGTTTCATAACAGTGAACCTGGTGGTCTCTTAACATCTGGGCAATTGGCTGCAAAGTGGCCATATTTGGAACAATTATAGCACCTGTCTTGAGTTGTTGATAAACTTTGTTGTCGCTTGGGTGAAGACATTGGAATATTTTTGGTTGCGGAAGATGATGGTAATGTAAGTAGTCGTTTTCTTTCGTACATTGGCAATAAGCGCTTAAGTTCAGCTACTGAAGTTGCGGCTTGTAACACTGAAATGTTTGACGATGAGTCACCGAATCCCTCTATGATAAATTCAACAAGCTCAGCTTCATCAATATCTGCATAAGAAGCAATTTCCTACATCGACAATACCTAATGCAAATACGACTCGTCTTTGTGTGGTGACTTAGTGCTTAGCTTGCGGTACACTTCCCGTCGTCTCAGGGTCCTGTCGAATTCGATGAGCAGGACGTTCTTCAACGATTCCCAGTTGTTAACTCATACCGTCCGTAGAAGACCTTGGGCTGTCCCACTTAACAGCCGTTGAGCGCAAAGATACTTGGTATGCTCATCGCAGCACAACGATTCAACGACATCTTCGTAATCAGCTATCCACTTCAGCACATTGTAGTCATCGTCGCCAGAGAATGAGGAAACGGAATTTTCGATGTCACTGAAGGCAAGTGTTTTTTCTTTTATGACTGGATCAGAAGCTATTGTATTTATATATCATAGTACATATGATAGCTTGCTTGCAATGTTGTCACCCGTCTTCTGTTTTTATATTTTTTGCAGCCGATGTATGATCTCTTAAGAAGTAATTCATGCGACTTCATTAAATTTCATTAAATCCTCAAGATCAAAAGATCGCTAAATCATCTTATGAACTCAGAGATAATAGAACTGCGTACCAGCTATCGCAACAATACCGTACTGGCTTTGCCTTCTGACTATAAGAGGTGTTTTCCCTCTTTAAGAGTCACCTAAAACCGCAACACTTAACATTTTTTAAACTTTAGCCTTACGGAGTATACAGAGGTATACAACCTTGATCCCGGAATTTATTCAGAAAATTGAAAATGCAAGTTTATTCATCTAAATCTATATTGTCCCCTTCAAAGTAATCCCCATCGACTGTAACACACTTATGCCAGCGCTTGATCCAATCCTCGAAACATTTTTTATATTCGCTTTTCGGTATGTCCATCAGTGCTTCCCTCGATTTTTCCATTGTGGTTTTTTAACTCGATTGAACAAAAACAAGTCACAGGGAGCCAAATCAGGTGAATTCGGTGGCGGTTGGATGGTATTTGTTGCATTTTTCGTCAAAAAATTACGAATAATGATGGCACTGTGCGACGTTGTGTTATCATGGTGCAAAATCCACGAGTTTTCTGTCCATAATTCTGGTCTCTTTCGGCGAATTGCTTCACGCAAACGTTTCATAACATCCATATAATACTCTTTGTTTACTGTATGGCCTTCTGGCAAAAATTCATGATGCACTACACCGTTGTAATCCATGAAAACCGTGAGCATTGCCTTCTTGTTTGACTGAAAACGACGTAGTTTTTTGGTCTCGGCGCATTTGGTGAACGCCATTCACTTGCCTGATGTCTGGATTGCGTGTCGTACTCATAAACCCACGTCTCGTCTCCAGTAATGATCCTTTTGATGAATGTGGGATCGGATTCAGCCTCGCAAATCATCTCTTTTGCGACGTCAACACGGTCTCTTTTTGCATGAAATTGAGGTCTTTTGGCACCAACTTTGTTCCTACACGACGGAAACCCAAATCATTAACCAAAATGTCTTGGACGGATCTATAGGCAATGTTCAAGTCCTCCGCTATCTCTCTGATGGTTAATTTGCGGTTATTGACCAACATTTCTTTGATGGAGTAATGTTTTCGTCGGTTTTCGATGTCGATGGTCTGCCACTGCGTTCATCATCTTCGATTGACTCACGATCACTTTTGAACCGCTCGTGCCACTGATAAACGACCGTTTTCTTTAGAAGAGCGTTGCCGAAACACTTTTAGTACAAGTTCGTTGTTGCAAATTTAAATCCATTTCTAAAATTTTAAAAAATCGGCAACACACACAGTGATAGATGTACTCTTGGCTACGTAACTTTTGCAAATGTCGAGCTATGACGCTAAGATTTAGGGGGAATTTCAACAAGCCTTTCATGAGGCATTCGTTCACCACAAAAGATGCGCTTTCCTAAATTTTCCACTTATATCAAATCTGCAACAAACTGGCGGCACTTATATATATCTTCGGTGGCATTTATCTCAGAAGATGTAGCAGTTTTTAATACTTCTTTAGTGCAGCCATACCATTATATTTCTTTGGTTGCGTTTATACCCGCTTTATGCAGTTTTACGTACAGATCCGATATCCGTTGTTAGTATTTCCTTTCTTTGAAAAATAAGAATTTTATCCAAGGCTGTTGGATGTTTCATAACAAGAGATTTTTTTATCCTAAGGTAGTGGCGCACATTCCTCAATCTCGGGGACCAGACCCTATTTTATTTTATACAGGCTAGCGGCCGGTCACTGCAGTATCTATCAGCCCTTTTTTATCAGAATAGTTATATAAGGTATGAGCTGCACGCCTATAGACGCCAACATTCAATACAATGTTCTGTATCGCCGATCACGTTCCTTCTTATGAAGACTATAGCCAGCTTCCCACGATAAAATGCGAAATGCATACGTCAAAACGTCAAATGGGCCTGCAGCCTGAAATGTAATAAACAACCTATACGAGTACTTCAATACGTTAAAAAAATTTATTCGAGTACCATCGAGAAAGCTAGTGGTTTGTGGTCAATGTTCTTTAAAAAAAATTCGGTTTTTAATTTGAAAAATTTAATAAAAATAATTATAAGTCTTCTGTGCTTTCTACGGTTACAAAAATATGAAGAGTTTTTCATCCTAACTATAAACGATCTTGAGAGGGCTATTAAAGTCTCTTCCATTTCCCTCTACGCTGGCAATATCAAATTTTCCAAAACTGTTTCTTCACCCCAAGACATCAAAATCCTTTAAGAAGACATGGGCACCTTTTTATTTCGTGCTTTTACAATTTATTCGTGCTTACCATCGCTAAGTGTTAATCTATTACGTTAATTCCTAACCTAAACTTTATTTATTATTAATGGCCAAAGTTTACTTTTTTATATTTTTCCTCCTTTTACATTCTATTTCATGTTTGTATGTTATTATGTTTCTTTGTGTTTTTGATGCTCTGACATTCGATTTCGTTAAATTATTTATCAATGGAACCAGCTGTTTATAGTGGTGGTTTCAGTCTGAGTGGAATGGATGAGAATTTGTTTCGAATGATTCGGGTCCTACTTTCGCGGAAAAAGGGCTACATATATGCCATCTCAATGCCAAAACTCAGTCCGAAATTGGATGAATTTTGTTTATTAACTCTCAAGTGGACGTTGTTTGTATAAATGAGGCTTGGTTCTCCTCTAAATTTCCTGACATGGCGTATGATGTTGAGGGTTATAAACTTGTTCGTGGTGATAGAATTGGTCGAGTGGGTGGGGGAGTGGCCGTCTATTTGCGCAATCAAATAGTTTAACAAAAACTCTGCAAATCGGATGGCAATTGTTCTTCCGAGTATTTGTTCCTTAAGATTACGTGTGGTCTTGTGAGTATGCTTCTTGGAATGATAATTAAACCAAACAAAAATATAAACATTTCACCTGTCATGAGCACCTTAGAAAGGATTTCCCGTAATGCACCTAATATTGTAGTCTGTGGGGATATAAACTGCAATTTACTAAATACTCTTTGTCCCGCCCAGCTGATTGACAGCTGATTGTCGACAACAACTCATTTTCTAAAAAACCTAATTCCCTTCTCTTCTCGACGTTTTCTTTGTCGACGATACTGATAAAGCCCTACTTTATAGTCAATTAACACCGGCGGGTTTCTCGAAACATGACCTGATATACTTGACCTACGACGTACAAATTGATTTAGTAGAAACTCCCATAAGATGCAGGGACTTTAAAAATATACAACACGAAAATCTACGAAGTGAAGTCCCTTATATACACTGGGAAAAAATTTACTATTAGTTTTCTGTAAACCAGCGTTTCTGCAAGAAAATTTAAAAGCACTTTTTGATCGACATGTCCCACTAAAGTATAAAATCATTGAACGTAGTTCTCCAGCCTGGCTTAATGGTTGTATACTTGACTTAATTAAAGAAAGTAAACGAATTTGGAGTGGAAAAAACCAAGACGCCCTTACAACCATTAAAACTCACTGTTTGGTGTGCTTTATGGGCTGGTGGGATCATCGGCAATGGAGAGCCCTATAGAAACTAACTTCTTCGTTGAATTGCATTGACGTGACAGAGCTTTGTTTTCAACAAGATAGTGCAACATGCCACACGACGCGCGACACCATCAATTTGTGAACTGGCCTCCACGATCCTGTGATCTCACACCTTTAGATTACTTTATTTGGGGGTATGTGAAGTCACTAGTCTATGCCGATAAACCAGAGACATTGGGCGATTTGGAAGTTAAAACATAGCCGTGTTATTGCTGAATTACGGCCCCAGTTGCTCGATAAAGTTGTCGAAAACTGGACGAAAATATTGATTGCAATACAAATTCTTTTTGGTGGTTTTGCTAGATATGCCATTTAAGCTTTGTTCAGTGTGGTAAAACTAGAACAGAACAACACAGATTTGTAAAAAACGTTAAACCAAATGAGAACAGAAAAGTACAGCACAGCTGATTTTGACATTTGTGTTCTCCTTCGAAAATAGGTGCAAGATTTTCTATACCGAACAGATTGGAACAGCCTCACTGAACGCAGAGCAAAACAGATTCGGACAGAAATTTTTCTCACTGAACAGGAAAGCTAGTACTTTTCTGGTCGGAACAGTCCGGAACAGCCTCACTGAACAAAGCATTAATAAAATTATTTCTCTGTATTTCTTAATTACATATATCTATCTTTAAGCTAATTAAACGTTTTGTTAAAAATATCATTTATTATAATTTTCTGGTTTGAATTAGTAATAGAGTTATGGTTATTAATTAATTTTCAATATCTATTCTGTCCAATTCATCTATAGTACTGTACCGAAAAGCCATTTTGGTGCTTTTCCTACAATATTAACTAAACCAATTTTTTTATTGTAAGTTCTCTATGTACAATATAATGGCTTTTATTGTATTAGATAAATATATCATATAAGTTCTGTTTTAAGTAATTCTCTATGTGCGACGTCAGGATTGTCTACTTTTCATGGTTTCATGAAATCGCAACTGGTTGTAGTGTTTTTTGTACCTTCATGCGATGCCACTTTCTTTACTGTATAGCGTCCACCTCTCCCTATTGAGACAAGTTCGTAAGAACCTAGAAAATCGAAGAAAAGTTTGTCACCTACCCCAAATTATGTTCTTTTAATTGCTATTAAGTCCCACAATTTATACTGTACTGCAGCCTTTCTCCTTCGATTAACTGTGCCTTGATTCCCCATTTGTATATTTTGAATTTGCTGCCGAGTGATAAATCGAATGTTTTCCCCTTCATCATCATGCTGCTTGACAAGTTCCAGCTTAACCATTTCTAAAATATCGGTGTTGTCATTTTCCCCAATTTCGACGCCAAATAGCACTTCAAACGGGGTGCGCTGGATCGATCTTGGTACCATTTTTCGGACGAATCGTCAGAGAGTCTTCGGAGTACTTCAATTACCACACGAGTCGAACAATCAGCCTGTCGCCTATAGTAACACAAACATGTTCGGTTTTCTAGTCCACACAGAAATCCTTGAACATTTGAGAGCAAAACGCACTCCCCTTATACGTTACAAAACGCTTTGGATTTCCAAAATGTTGTTGAATTTCCTTTATTTTCCGCAAGGTTTCTTCGGCCGACACCGTTTTTGTTGGAAATATCGAAATATGCTTCGAAAATCCAACGGTGTACGTTGTAAGAATGTACTTGTACAGCTTCGTTGTCAAGACCATAGGGCCAATATGGTCCAGATGGAAAGTGTCGAATGGCTTGTACCCTTTGACCAATTGATGAAGGAATCCTTCCTGCTTACCTGATTTACAATTCGAAAGGATGCGTTTAACCTCCCTCTGATGAAAAATCGCTGTACCTTCTTCTTTAGCTTGGGTATAAAGTATAAAGAACTCTTGTGATATTGGATGTGCACCGTTTTTTTGGGCTCCAAAATGACCTTCTTCATGTTTGATTTCCATGACGATGATTTCAGTCTCCATGTGACGATGGATAACTAACAGCGAAAAATCATTTACTTCTTTAAAAACGAGCTCACCTCGCATTTGAAAATCATCGTAGGGTTTTTGTCTTATCGACGAAACTACGTAAATGATTGGCGATCGGCTAAGGGAGTCGACATGAAGCATTTTAGATCCTACACGATGCTCAACCTTCTTGTTAAGCGTCTGACGAAATGCGGCACAATCAGTCGTGACCTTAAACTTAGTGCCAAGCAGGTAGACTCGGAACTCTTTGAAAACAGCAAACGTCTCCGGTACACTACTATGCCATCATTGTTATGCTTCTTTGTTTTTTCGGCTATAGTAAAATATAGGATGTTGCTGGTTATCTTCTCCTCGCTGCAGAAGTATAGCCCCTACACCATCTTTGCTCGCGTCCGTGTGTACTTCGGCATCTGTGCCTTGTCTAAAAATGTTGAGAACTGGTTTGCTAACTAAAGCCTGCTTCAGAACTGCAATTGCCTGTCGTTGAGGAGCTGTAATAACAAATTTTTAATTTTTCTTTGTTAACTCGGTCAAAGGTTTGGCCAGAATCGAATATGAATTAATGAAACGTCTTAAAAAAAAAACCCTGTCAATCCGAGAAACTCCTGTAACTTTTTTTCAATTTGTTGGTTCAGGAAACTTAGATACTCCATGAAGTTTTTCCTCAGAAGGACGTACCATTCTCGACCACATGCCGGAGGAACATTACTTTCTGCTGGAGACACTTACATTTTGACCAATTAAAAGTTAAATTGTTGTCAGCTGCGGCCTTCAGCGCGATCTTTAATTTTGACAAACATTTTCATAGACGATGAGGTCTTCCATGTATATATTCGTACATATATACGATGTTCCTGTTGACTAAATCGCGAAATACCAGAGAAATAAATTTGCCGAAAACGGCTGGAACATTCGGCAGTCCATCGTTCTTCTTTACTACAACAACTTGGTTCGAAAATGGTGAGGATGAAGAGCGTCTGATGTCTTATTTCAGCCACAATTCTATCTGCTTGCTAACAATTAATTGGTAGACGGCAGCGTGATGGTAAATGAATAGGGGTTTCATCAGTTAAAACAACTGTCATCTTGGTAGGACATATACCTACAGGATTTAGTGTGTAGTTTGAGATGATCTCTTTCACTTGAGGGACAAACTGAGGAGGAATCTCGATGTCAGTCCCTTCGTCCACTTGAGTACTCATGATGAAGCTTTTTTGTTCCTTCTCGCAAAATGTCGCTACTCCGTCGATCATAACAACTTTAGCTTTTTCCATTAAGTCAATTCCAATAATCGCTTCAGTTCGAATGAAATTATTGGGCGCGACATGAAAGCCATAAAAGAACCCAATGAGCCCTTAGGACACAGACCAACTAAATTCATGGTGCTCTCCATTAATTGAGGACTTTTTGTTAATTTTGCAAAGAAATCGTTTCGCAGTAATGATGTTTCAGCCCCGGTGTCAATTAACGCGTCAAAAAGTGTCGTCTATGGAAATTTGCTTAGATTTGAGCACCGAAAATGTTAATGTTTCGTTAACGGATTTTATTGATAGGCAAATTTTTGACATGTGTTCTATTCCGTTGCACTTAAAACATTTTATTTCAGATTTGCAATTTTTCCGCTGATGGTCAGATGAACCGCAATTAAAACACTGGAAATAATTTTTACCGCTGGATTTCGAGCAGAAGGAATGTCCGCTATTTTTTCTCGACACGTGAGAACCGCTCACACCAGCATCATTACTACCGCCTTCACCGAAATTTCCACCGAACTTAGCTCTAAACTTCATGAAATTGTTGTCTTTCTCAAAAAGTTCTGATAATGTTTTTGCGCCATATAACCGTCTGCTTTGCAAAGTGTCTTTTAGAATTCCGCACATATAGTTTGCTTAAAATCGTGGTAAGATTTATAGAAACACGTTTCCCGTTAGCTGTTTTCCCGCGAAAATTATTTTTTCTATCTCTGGCCATTTCAACAAAAGCGCGAATTCCTCAAATTTCAGCAACCACGAGCTAATTGGTAAACTATCATCTCCGCTAAGCTTGGAAATTAGGTTTTCTACATTTTTGACCGAAAAACGAACAGGATGATCATCAGCCGAACCATCTGCATTATGATTCTCGCATTGAACTCTCCCCAACCGATGAACTGTCAATCGGTACAGCGTTTTGCAAAATCCTCACAACTTTCTCTACTTTATTCGCCACCTCTACTTCCTTTAGACGATCGAATAATACAGCTGTGTCCAGACCCAATCTGGATAATTCAGCTTTTAAACCTTCTACAGTCCAGTCTCCAATATCCGTTTTTCGGAATTTCAAGAAATCAACTTTCTTTAAAACTGCTAGGCTGAGCCCCCAAATATGTAGGAAGTGAATTGCTAAACTGTATTACAATAGTATTACAATGTTAGGTTGATTTTAAAAGAAAGAGATAATTCACAATTGCTGAACGTGTTAAAATTTTGAAAATCTACTACAAAAATAGTGATTCTGTAGTAGATACGTTTCACGCATTACGAGCAGATTATGGTCGACATAATCGTCCATCTGAGCGTACTGTATTTAAAACTGTAAAAAAAAAATCGAAGAAACTGGCTCTGTTACAGATGTCTTAAGGCATATCCATCATCGAAATGCAGAAAATATGGCTTCCGTTAGTGAAAGTGTTGAAGAAAACCCAAATCTATCGATTTCACGATCAGCACAACATTTGGGCTTGTCTTACAGAACATTATGAGGTATTGTGTATTTGGATTTGCATCAATACACTTATTGAGTTCAATTCACTCAAGAATTGAAGCCAGGTGACCACGGAATGCGTAGAATGCGTTTGGATGACCAATTTTCACAAAACATTTTCTTCAGCGATGAGGCTCATTTTTCACTCGATGGATGCGTTAACAAACAAAACTGACGCATATGGGGAAACGAAAATCCACACGTAACTGTCGAAAGACCATTGCATCCACAATAAGTCACTGTATGGTGGGCAATTTGGTGTGATGGTGTCATTGGAGCATACTCCTTCGGAAATGAGGTCAATTGTCATCGCTATAGCCAAATGTTGATGAAATTTGTTTTGGCCTCAAATCCAAGATATGGATGTGGAAGGCATGTGGTTTCAACTAGACGGTGCCACATCTCACACAACACCACTCGTTTTGACAAAGTTTTTTCGCATTTTGGTGATGTAAACTGGCCACTAAGATCGTGCGATTTGTCGCCGTAGGATTTCTGTTTGTGCGGCTATGCCAAAAGGTCGTATTTATGAACACAATCCGCAAGCTCTTGACGCTTTGAAAACCAATATTCGGTCGAGTTATTGCCCGATGTGTGTCGTATATGGCCGAATTATTTGCCCGATATGTGTCTAAAAGTCATCGAAAATTACCTTGTCACAGTCAAGTCCTGCAAGAACTCCCGGGTGCAGTTGCGAATAGTACTCACCTCCGATTTTCTTAAATTTTTTTGTACGTATAGTCTTATACGTCAGAAGTGAAAACCGAAAGCGATTGTTGGCGCAAACTACTGGAAAGGACTAAAAGGACATACAAAATTTGAAAATCCTGGAGAAAAAACCTCAAATATCTTCAAAACTAAAACACGTATATACGAGGGTTGTCTGAAAAGTTTCCGACCAAACAATGATACAAGGCATTTTGTCTCAAATTTTTTTTTTTTCTACATACATAGTCTCCTTGTAACTCTATACACTCTTCCCAGCGATGCTACCATCTCTCTAACCCGTCCAAATAGTACTTGGCGTTTTTCTATGCAAAATAATTGTTCACGAAGGTGATTGCCTACTCATTTGACGAAAATCTCTGTCCTCCGAGCGCAGTTTTTAAATGAGGGAACAAAAAGAAGTCACTTGGGGCAAGATCTGGTGAATAATTCGGATGGTCGAGCAGTTCAAACAAGTTCAAACAGTTCATGGCAACCGCTGAGGTGTGAGACGGCGCGTTGTCTTCGTGAAACAGGATTTTCTTTTTCTGCAAATGTGGCCATTTTTCTGCAATTTCTGCCTTCAGCTTGGCAAGTAATGATGCGTAGTATGCTCCTGTAATGGTTTTTACTCTTTGAAGATAATCGATTAAGATAACTCCGTTACTATCCCAAAAAACGTCGCCATCACTTTCCCAGCCGAAAACACAGCCGGCTCGCCCTTTGCAGTCCACTTTTTTGACTGAATATTTGTTTCGGGCGTATAATTGTGTATCCAAGTTTCATCTACAGTAATTAATCGGCGCCAAAACTCGGATTTATTGCGCCTAAACTGCGCCAACAGAGCGTTGGAAATGTTCATTCGAACACGTTTTTGATCTAACGTAAGCAAACGCGGCACCCAAGGCGCGGACAGCTTTCTCATGTATAAAACTTGATTTAATATGTAACAAACACGTTCTTTGGACATTTTCATAACCTCTACTATCTCTCTCACTTTAATTCGGCGATCGTCTAACACCATTTGGTAAACTTTAGCAATGTTATCATCAGTGGTTGCAGTTTTTGGACGTCCCGAATGTTCATCATCTCCCAAGCTCTTACGGCCACGTTTAAATTCAGCTGCCTAAAATGTCACTGTGGTAAATGATGGTGCAGAGTCCTCATACACAGAGTCAACTCATTTTTGATTTGCGTAGGCGTATTGCCTTTCAGAAACAAGAATTTAATAACAGCTCGATACTCAATTTTTTCCATTTTCACAAAAAAACATTCACATCGACTCACTCAAACGATTGTCAACTAAAAACTGCGCGTCCAAAATGACTGAAACCTCGGTAAGTAAAAAGATGCACAACTAGCATTCACTAACTTTTATTGACGAGTGCCGCTATTTTTACGTTGCGGTCGGAAACTTTTCAGACAACCCTCGTATATAAATGATACCGCAAATTAAAGCTACAATTAAGGACCTCAAATTGAAATAAAAATCTTTGTAATCCATTTAAAATTTAAATTTACATATATGACTACACGTACAAAAAAATTGAAGAAAATCGGAGGTGAGTACTATTCGGAACTTTATCTGAACTCCCATTCAGGACATTTGAATGATGTTATATTCCATTCATAATGGCAAGATCCAAACAATATATTTATTGAAATAAAAACAATTTATAGCAATCTATATCAAAATCATAAATGTGTTTTATTTAAATTTACTTTCAGAACCACAAAATGGATGACCCTGTATCTAGTAAACTATTTGATAGGCTCCCTGAAAATATACGAATCATTAGAGCTTTATGTGGCGTTTTTAAAAAGTGTAAAATCATGGCTGTTTGAATTGAATGCCAATGAAATTGAAATTTTTCTGTGCTACATTGTTTGCTTTTCTTTCTTTTTGTTAATGTATCATATATTCCATTTCTTTTGCGTAAATTGTACCAATTGCTGCTGTCTATCTTTTTTTTTAATTTCTATATTTTAGTTGTTACCATTTGTTCTTTTTAAAGTTTTAAATTTTTCACCCCACAATGAAATATTTTTTTTTTATGAATTTTGGCATTAAGTCTATATTTTCCATAAAAGTGTAGATGTCACAAACTATTCACTGTGTCTGGAAACTGTTGGCAACTAAGTTACTGTATCTTGTTAAGGAGGATAACGAATAAAATTGAATTGAATTGAATCTCTATCTTCTTTAGCAACCATTTTTTTGTCAATACCAGCTCGAAATACGTGTTTAGGCTTTCACCATCGTGTTAGCATGGTGTAGTTGAAGGATTGTTGCTTCCCTCGCTTTACGATGCTGACGGCATCAACAATTTTAAAATTTCTGTTTTTTAGTTCCTTAACATACACATGCATGACATCTATGACGCAATTCCGATCACGTTCATTGACGCTTGTTGCCGTTGCTTGGAGTGACGGTTTCCTTCGGAACGAATAATTGTTACGTCTTTTTTCGACGATTCGTTTCTTGCCTGTTCATTTCTGCAAGGTCCAGTCAGTTTCAGACTTAAGTCTTCCTCATCTGTTTCATAGGTGACTTATCCTTCATAGTTTCATCTTTGACCTGAAGTTTTTCGCTGAAGTCAGTTGATCATGCGCTGACACATTCAGTTTCGAAGTTTAGTGACCTTTCGATACAACTAGGGGCTTTCTTGCACATTCTGTAATGTTTTAGATTAGATTAGCTTAGCTTAGCGCGCACTTGCGCACGCCACCAAAGGCTAAGCCTTCCTCTACTACGTTATCCCTCCGGATTAGAGTGTTCGATTGCTCTACATATCCCAGCAATCACAAATGCCTTATGCGCAGTTTTTTTAACCAAGTCGATGTCGCTGTACAGCTCGTAGAGTTCACCGTCTCCTCCACAACCCGTCAACGCATACGGGACCAAATATCTTACGAAGACCTTTTCTCTCAAAATGACCAAGGATATCTACATCCGCTTTAGAGAGCGTCCATGCTTCAGAACCATAAAGCAGGACTGGGATTACAAAGGTCTTACATAGAGTTTCCCTGGTTATTCGGGAGAGGGCCTTAGTAGATAGT
Organism: Volucella bombylans; assembly: GCA_949129095.1. Taxonomy (NCBI): domain Eukaryota; kingdom Metazoa; phylum Arthropoda; class Insecta; order Diptera; family Syrphidae; genus Volucella; species Volucella bombylans. The sequence continues at coordinate 102,056,941 of OX422144.1, read as the reverse complement.
TGCCTTCTCAGCCCAAAGAAAGAGCGATTGGCAAGCGTTATTCTTCGTTTGATTTCTGAAGAGATGTCGTTTTCAGATGGGATAGCAGAGCCAAAGTAGACAAAGTCCCTTACTACCTCCATCGGTTCGTCGATGTTCGGTGTCCCTTCTTGTTGACAGGATATACTTTGTTTTGCCCTCGTTTACCGCTAGACCCATTTTTGCCGCTTCTGTTCCTATACTACGGACGAGTAACTACTCGCTGTGTTCTACCAATAATATCAATATCGTCGGCGTATGAAAGCTTGTGAGTTTTGCACAATTCTTTCAAATATAATGTTAAAGAAGCCGTATGACAGAGCGTCGCTTTGCCTAAATCCTTTTTTGACATCAAAGGTCTCGGTTAGGTTGTTTGCGACCTTGATGCGGCAGCGAGCTTTCTCCACTGTCATCCTGCACAAGTGGACAAGTTTGGCAGTGATGCTAAAACTAGACATGGGTCTGTATAGCTCGTCTCTGATATGCGGTTTTAAAATCGGCAAAAAGCTGGTGAGTATCGATCTGAACTTCTTGGGTTTTCTCCTAGATCTGTCGTAATGTGAATATTTGGTCGAATGTGTACCTACCGAGACTAAAACCGCACTAATAGGGTCCAATTAGATCGTTGACAAATGGTTTCAAGCAGTCGCATAATACGACAGACAAGATCTTATATGCGATGTTTAGGAGACTGATACCTCTATAGTTGGCGCAGTTTAGAGGGTCTCCTTTCTTGTGAACCGAGCAAACGATGCTGAGGTTCCATTCATCAGGCATACAGTCATCCGACCAAATCTAGGAAATAAGTTGGTGTATAGAGCATACACCAAATACTATCAAATCATTTCCTGCTGCCTTAAAAGTTCGGCGGATAGGCCGTCCTTGTTCGACTTCAGTGTAGATATTGCTATGCTCGTTTAATTTTGGTCAGGTGAACGGAAATCTTGACTTGCATAATCAATATTGAATGGTTCGCTCTGCCTGACAGCGGAATTTGTGTCGTCTTCGCCGTTTAGAGGTCTGCAGAAAAGGTTTTTCCATATCCTCAGCACCGACTGTGACTCTACTACAATACAAGGTTTCCTTGTACTCGTACACCTCTACAGGTTTACGTTCAGGTCTTATTACCCTGACATGTTCTTTTTACTTTTTGGTAAAACCTTCGAACATTATTCCTGGAGTATTTCCTCAATCGCGCTCTTCTCATGCTCATCCGTTTTTCTCCAGAGAAGCCGAGAAGCAAGCATGTGCTTGCTGGCACTCTTCATCAAACCAGAGGCTTCCTGGTGGTGGGCGAGTGAAACCCAACACGTCAGTTGCAGCATTTCTGATGGATTTTCGGCATCTAAGCCACTGGTCTTCAGCACTTGTTGCTGGCAGCAAAGGACTTCTCGAGAGTCGGCGTTCTGACGGCTTGTTGCGACTGCAACCGTTCAACGTTTAATCTCCTCATAGCAAATATTTCCCCGTTGTTGTGGCATCTGAGATATCCATAGACGTACCTTGGCTGCAACAAGGTAGTGATCCGCATCTATGTTGGCCGCTCGGAATGTTCGAACATCTAAAATACTCGCGGAATGCCTTACGTGAGGAAACCGTGTGCTTGCTATAGTAACATTACGTCCCGCAGCGAAATCGATCAGCCTAAGTCCGTTTCCAAACGTGGCTTTGGATTGTGCTACCAAAGATGTCCTCCTTTCCAATTTTGGTGTTAAAGTTGCCTACGACGATTTTAACGTCATACTCGTATATTGAATATTGCTCGTAGGTTTTGTCGAGGAGTTCGTAGAAACTTTCTTTTGTAGCATCATCCTTTTCCTCTGTTGTGGCGTGAACGCATATAAGGCTGATGTTAACGAATTTACCTTCGATACGGATTTTTGAAGGCATTGACTTACGTATCGAAAGCTCAAGACTTCTTGCCTAAGTTCTTGCCGCTTACAACAAATCCGTATCCAAACAAATAGATACTGCTTACGTTCCCTATAGCAATCACCGTAGTAAACATCACAGTTTTTCATCTTTCTTTTGCCGGCCCATCCCACTGCACTTTCTGAATGGCAGTGGTTTCTGCATTACAGCAGTCTAGGTCCTCCGCTAATTGTTCGACTGCACGCGACCTGCTCAAGGTCCGAACATTCCACGTGCCGATCCGAAAGTCGTTGTCCTTTTTTCGTTTTGCAGGGTCGTCAACAGAGAATCCGTCCTTGTACGAGGCTATTGTTCGCTTCGTTACAATTCTTTGTATTTTTTATTTTATTTATTTTTTTATTTTATTTGTACATAAATTAAAACAGAAGCCTGATTTTACAACTAAGCATCAATTGACAAATTAAATAAAGAGCCTACGAGTATTGGCAAAAAAATATGTATTTAACTATGACGGAATCTTTTCTTTTTCAATTTCTCATTAAATTATTTTGAATATTTAAAAAAAAGTTTAAACTTATGCTATAAGACGAATATTTTTATGCAAGGAATTCCAAAATATTCCAAAAAATAGGCGTTTGCTGTTTAAAAACTTAGAGTGGGGAATGTTCATATTTTTTGTGCGAATCGATTGATAGAAGCTAAGTTTTTTTTAGAGGTAGTTTGGCTGCTGGGTTTTGATAATATTGAAGAGAACGATACGGTTTCTTATATTGATGTATTGCCTAAATAAAATTCCAGTTATACTACAGGAATGTCTGCAAATATGGTCAAATTTACCCAGGCTGTATACATAGCGCTGCTGAATTAAAAGCATCCGGGCTACTAAACACTACCGAGCTGTAGTTTATAATGGGGAGAAATAAAACTCTTACTAACTAACAATTTTATTGAAGTTGTAGCAAATGCAGAAGTTATATACAATTGACGAAGACCACTATAAATCCGTTTCACTACATACTTGATATGTGATTTACAGGGTGTGATCAAGGAATATACCCAAATTGTTTATCTCTTCTACTTATGCAATCGCATTATCCATGAGACTTAGTGGCGGTAGACAATTAATTTCAATGCATCTATTTGAAATATGCATTTCTTTGGACTTCTTGGGACTTCTCGCGCAATACAGTCTTCTAACTATGCAACTGGTCTTTCAAAATTAGTTTATGCGTCATCTGCATATAAGTGCACAGATGAATTAATATTGTCACTGGTTAAGTCATTAGTTAAAAGAACAGTATCGGACCCAAAATTGACCCTTGTGGTACTCCAAAATAAACTGTCATGAACTCAGAATTTTTAAAATTAGTGTGGACTTGTTGAAATCTCTTAGTTAAATAACTCATCATGAAACTTATTGATTGAGGGCTGAAATGACGCTGTCAAAGGCCATAGAAAAATCTTGCAATTATATATTTTTATCACATTCATGTCTCCTGTCACCTAATATTTTTATAACAGCGGTTGTACAGATATGGCTTGCTCTGAAACCAGATTGACAGGATATTAGCATACTAATTGTTCGATTATTCAATTATCAAATTATTTATTTGATTTTCGATGGACAGGGACAATATGATAATTGACCTAAAATCTCCAGGTTTACTTCCGAAGGAATCTGCACTAGGAAGTGAAGAGTGTAAAGAATGTGGGGTAAAATCAGCTTGACAAACCTAAGCGATAAGCCATCAACACCCATTTTGTTTGTCTTAATACTGGTTAGAGCTTGCAAATTTCGGCTTCGGATATGCAACGAAACTCCAAGCAGTTGGATTCGTTGCTTTCATTTTGAATGACAATCGAATTTGTGTTTTCGTTATAACTACCGTCGACTTTGAGAAAGTGATCATTAAGATCGTTTAAAATTAAGTCACACTCTGATGAAGATCGACGATTTTTCCATAAGACAGAGGTGGACTGTTAAGAATTAAGCTTCGTTGAATACTACGAAAGTTTGTTGTTTTTTTTTAATCTCAAGTGTACTTTGTTGCTTTTGCATGTGTAACTCTGCACCTACTACCAACGAAACGCCAACGAAAATACGACCTTTCCCTTTCTTAATATAGTCAGAGAACCATGGAACTATAGCATTTTTGTCTTTTTTAGTTTTAACTGAACCGTTATTACCTTTCCATCAGCAGTTGAGGCCACCCACCGAACTAATTGGCAACTAAAGGGCAGGGGATAGTGTTCATGAATAAATCTAAAGTCACAAAAGTTAAGCATGGCTCTGATTTCTTAGGTATAATGAAAATAGTTATCCGAAGCATTCGACTATTATTTTGATTTTTTTATGACAATTCCATTAGAAACTTTTTTTCTGTGTTACATTGAGGTTACTACTAAATACAATTATTACTTAAATATTGAAATATTTTATTTAATTTGTAGAAAAAAGGAAATAGTTTATTTAAGATGTAATTCTACTCACACCATTCTAGCTGTTAATTCAATTTGATTTCATTCCTTAAAAATGAATTGTGTAGGCTAAAGGGACTTTTACCGTGCAATTTTTATATTTAATTTTATTTTACTTTTCTATTATAAAAGTAAAAGCCAAAAAAAAAAAACACATTTTACATGAGAAATTTTCTAGACGAACGTACATAAGGAGTCATAAATAATACTTTAAAAAATGTAAGAATATAATATATATAAATGTCTTAGATTGTAAGTTCTCAATTTAAATGTTAATTAACAAAGAAAGAATAATATTCTTTATAATCAAACTTTAAGATAGTACAAAAGAATTATCGTTTAAGTAGTAAAAATATTGTTACAAAAACTTAATGCTTGTATGCTAATTTACAAAAAAGAACTTCTAATCAAAAGACAAAAACTTATCAGTAAGGTCTTAAATCTAATAATTATGTGATTATTTGTCTACATAAGTTACTGTGGAAACTTTTCTTTGAATTTTCGATTTTTCTGAAGCTGAAGGATAGCAAAGATATCATAACACGTCTGCTTTACTCCGAGAATTAGTTGCTGAAAATAGAGTGTCTCATATGGGTCCTCTGGTGCATAGTAAATAAATGAATGGTAGGAACTTTATCATATCCAAAAATCCAGTGTGAATGCATGGCTTTCCTATACTATATTTGAACTCAAAGTTCTCACTATGTCGTAAAAAATAAGGAGTCGCTTAGATAACTAAGAATCATATTGTACAGTCTGAAGTAGAAGCCACCACTTCAGTATCTAAAAACGTAAAAACGTCAATAAACAGCGTCGATCCTCACATTTTCGATTTTCAACAGTCCCCGGGAAGACTTATGGTAGCTGTTTGCTTTTAATTATTAATTTTTCTGGGATTCAAAAGTCACTTGATCCTTTAAAGGTGACGCTCACCTCCTCCATAGACGTCACTCCCTCGATATCTTTGCGCTCCAGTAAGATCAATGATCCAAACGCTGCCGTTTTTTGTTAGCCCTTCTTTATTCTTCTAATTTTCTCTTAATAGGTCACTGTTTGTTGGATTCGCCATTTTGCTTATCATCAATAGGAGATCTCTGCGAGCAGTTTTTGATATTCTGCATACATTCGTCCCTACTTCTTGAAATGTATAATTGGCCTTTATTTTCTGAAGCTTTTCAGCATACGATAGATCTTCGGTCTTCTGAATTATATTCCAAAAAAAACACTCCTTCCATGCCTTTCCTCTGTTATCTTCACTTTTCTTTGTGATTGGATTTCAGTTTTGACTTCTGCATACTGCTTGCCAGTTTGTTTAGTTTGATCTGCGCTATTGTTTTCATTTGTTTTCCTCGTGGAATTTATTCTTGTGTTTTTCGAATTAAGATGCTTAGATGATTGCTCCTCGGTCCGATTTTCTGCAACAGACGCTGTATATGTGTTTATCTACTCGCCACGTTGCGTAACGCATTTTGTTTAGTGGATCTTCTGTGCATTAAGGGCGAGAATCATTATTTGTTCTCGGATATCAGATATTCCATTTCGCAAATGGACGATTGATGATCCCCATTTTAGGAAAACGTATTTTATGACTGTACCCATATTCGTTGCGCTTAACCCTGTGGAAATCTACAAATCCGACGTCTCGTGTTTATCATAACCGTGAGCAGCGACAGCCGGGCTTATCGCATCGGATCTTATAGATAAATCTTAGGGAAGACGCCTTAGTTGGCGAACACGCAAACCGTCTGTTCTTCCTAATCGGATCGGAAACCGCATTAATGCAGATGAACTTTTTTTTTCTTAAATTCTATAGCAGGCGAATTAATTATTCTCGTTTCTATTGCAATCATTGTATCTCGATGACATTAAGCCTACTTTCGCACTCTCCGCCGCCGGCTCTGAGAATCCAACTCCTTGCAGCCTAATTTCGCTTCTTCGTTCCTGAAAACATCCTTCTCCGATTAGAAAATCGATCCATTTTTGAAGATAGATATTTCAAGAAGGGAAAACAAAGGTGGAATCAAGCAAGTAGAAGAAGGTCTCAGTCCTAAAGAGTCCTTAAAAGTATGAGCAATGCATCAATTACTCGCTTATACGAGTATGACAGCTTGCTACACTAAAAATACTTATCTTGTTTTTCCGCTCATAAATCTCATGTCTTGCCAAAAGGTATTTGAAGAAAGACGTTAAACCAGTAACTACCTTGCATCATCGGGTATAAGGCTTTTTAATACCTTTCAATAGCAGCTGAGACAGTTCGATAACCCCATCTTCATCCCATAAATGGAACAGTTTGAATTTATAACATAAAGCTTACTGCATTTTACGATGCTTCCTAGCGGTTAGTTTTGATGCGGAAGATAATATATAATATGCCCTCCCACGCATACCTTCCAAAGAAACTGTTTATAGTTCCTGCATTCCTTTGTATTCACATTTTTAGAGCTTACAAACAATGGTGGCTCTAAGCTAGACAATTTCCAAAGATATCTCATTATCGTTTCAGCCAGTTACGCCTGATAATGGTGACGCTGACTATGCCTTTTTGGCCGAAGGAACGAGTTATGCCTGCTTCTAAGCCACACACTGGCATCATGACGCAAAGAGGTACGACTCCCTTGATTCATTCCTCATTCAGCTGCATTGTTATTTATGTTTTAGGTTTCTCACTCGAATCATCATTATTTTGAAGCCACATGGCATGCAGTTTAAAAAATCATTTCAGAGAGCAATTTCTTAAAAATCTATGATCTTTTTATATCTTTCAAATGTTTTAAAAAAAAAAACTTAGAAAAAAATATTCATTATATAAATAAATACGTAAGAGTCAGCTTGTAGCAATTTGTGAAATTCCAAAATAGAAAACAAATTTCAATTAGTGTTTAGTAAGTAATAAGAATCCAAACTAATACACCTTATAATAAAAATTGTCTATTTACAAATAAGGTGTAAGTAAATTATATGTAAAACATTTATTAAATTAACAATTAAATGTTTATTAGAGAATAATGTATAAAACCAAAAAAATTCAAAAATAAACTAATTCCAAAGTAAAACAATGAAGAGGATAAGAAACGAAAATCAATTACATATTTAATATTACGAGTACATATATATTAAGTGAAGTTATAGCAAAAAACAAAAAGGAACTTATAAATATTTTAATTTCTATTTTACTTTCCCAAATAATACGAGTATATTTTAGTTTTTTGTTGTTTTGTAATTTAAATTTTATTCGCTACCCTAAATATACCAAGAAATAAATTAATATCAAGCATTAATCATTAGTAGAAGGTAAGTGAAAATCTGATAAACATGCATACATCGATTATGTGAAATTGAAGCAAACAAAATCATAAATAATAATTAAGGCAAACAAATTAAATAAATTTAATGCAATATAATTGTTAATAAATGTACTACTATCATTGGTTTAAATTGCTGTAAATAAAGAAACAAATTAAGCATAAATATATTTGTCTTTAACAACTTCAAATTCCTAAGCCCTGAGAGAATTATCATTAAATTAAGTTGCAATTTTAGGCTGCATGCTCGACCAATAGCGTAACACTGGCCTACGCTGTCATATGGCTCACAACCCTATACGGAAAAGATTACAAAAATGTGAGGAACCAGCTAACAGTCTCGGATAATAACTAATTCTGTGTTGACGACCCTGACAACCGTTTAAAGGACAACGATGTTCAGATCCGGATTTGGAATGTTCAAACCCTTAACCAACCGCGTGCAGCCGAACAACGAGCGGAAATCCTCAACTGCTACAAAGCAGTCATAACCGCTATCCAAGAAGCGTAATAGGATGGAACAGACAAAAAGCGGATATCTATAACAGCGTTTATTTACATGCGCAAGAGGAAAACTTAAAAAATAAATCTTGAGCTGCAGGCATATAGGCGAATGCCAGACGATTCGCATCAAGTGTAAATTCCCCAACGCCCATGTCCCGACCGAGTAGAACGACGACCTTACCAAAGACTGCTTCTGCGAATTCCCGAGCACAGCCTATACGACGTCACCTCTGGAAACGGACACTGGACGTAATGTAATTATAGCCAGCACAAGGTTTCCACACCTTAATATCCATAAAGAGACCTGGCTGATACAAAGCGTCATCCAAATTGATCATATTGCGATCATCCAGTGTTTTGGATATCCGAACGCTCTGAGTAGCCAAAATCGACTATATCCGGATATCCGCAACAGCCCAAAGCCATCAAACCATTATGAAGTTAAACGTTGGACAGCTACAATCGCAAGAGACTACCAGGGCCTTTTCCGATCGAGTTTCCTTTAACCTCTCAAGGAGCCTGATGCCACCAGCATCGAACGCAGAAGACCAGTGGCGTAACAGTTAACAACAGCCTCTGATGTACTGAGATTCAATCCGCCCCAACAAAAAAAAACTCCTGATTCCATGACGAATGCAGACAGGTGAGCTCACGAGCAGAAAACAAGTAATAACATAGGTTCCTCAGAAGGAAAAAGAAAGAGCAAGAGAAGCGTTCGATCGAGGCCTTATAGAGGTGCTACCGGAAGAATAAAGTTCGGAAGTTTTGCTACAAAGTTAAACGAAAAAAGCTTTAAAGCCCCAACAGAAATATACAAGGATGGAGAAGGAATCGGTGGTAACGAACAACACTCCACTGTCAGGCATTCCATTTGAAAACATTCAACATTTCCGTCCGTCTGACCAAGATGAAGTAAGCAATTTCTAAGCTAAAGTCCAATAAAACTTCCGAGCTGTTTAAGGCAGCAAGTAATGATTGGATACGGATTATATTGTACATAAACTCATCTCGAACATGTGGCCAAACGAATTCAACCTCTGCATTATTTGTTCAATCCTAAAGAAGCAAAATCTTCGGAACTACGCCAAGACATGACAAAAAATCCCTGCGAAACTCAATCGACTGTGCAGGTTGACGATGAAGTATGAGCTCTGCTCTGTCAATGTCGGTAATGACAAAACTGAGGCCAATGTCAGAAAAGGACTTAAATGAGGCAATGCGCGTTATGAGAGCTCTTCAACTTCATTCTTGACAAAACTGTGAGAAACTCAGAAATCAACTCCAGAGGGCCCATTTTTCAAAAGTCCGTTGAGTTAATGGGAAGAACACAGCATGCTCTCAATGAAGCGTTTGCTACTGCTTTCCTGTTAAAGCAGAAGGGGCAAAAATGGGCTCAGGAGTCAACGAAGGGAAAGCAAAATATAGGATGCGCCAACAAAGATGAATACACAACATCGAGGCCCAGAACAAAACGTCACGATAGACAGGTACAACTTTGAGGAAGTAAGGGACTTTATCTACCTCGGCTCCGCTATCAACTCCGATAACGACATCAGCGCGAAAAATCGCTCTTGTTAATCGCTTCTTCTTTGGGCTTAGAATTGAGTAATAAAGACCTCCTTCGAGTAACCAAAACACTATTATTCGATTACTCCAGTCCTGCTTTACGACGCAAAAACGAATGAAAATGAGAGAAAATTCTTCGGTGCATCAATGGAGAATGGAAAAGACGTTTCAACGACGAGCTGTACAGCGATGACGACCTCGTTAGAAAGCTTCAATACTAACGTCCCACCCCGGAAAGCTTTCGACCCAACCCAATAAAGGACGACCTCATCTTGGGTGGTGTACACAAGTGGATGTCATGTTATCTGGAAAGTCATGTTAGCTGGGCTCCTGCTCCACCTCGGACTGTAGCACTATTAATGCAGAAACGGCAATAAGTATCGAAAACTGTACAGCGCCAAGATACCTCCATAATATAAAATACAAATACAATGCAGTAGAATCCACTTAAAAAATCTGGCAAAGTGCGAATCATCAACACAAGAATGGACTGGAGAAAATCCGAGCACGGAGGCGTTGTTCCCCAGCTGCTCCAACAAGGTTTGAGGTTAGTTTCAGTAAATAAAAGATACATCTATATTCAATGAATAATGTTTAAGTGTTCAGTTTCAACTTTTGGGCAAAGATCAGATTAGAACCGCAATGGCCCTCTTAATTGTTTTATTTACGTATTAACCTCAGCACTTTTTGGTGGGAACAGCCGCTGCAACCAGTCTCTAAAACAAACTGGTCTTCTGAATGAAATTAAATTTTATATTATGCTGTAGTTAATTTCATGATTCGGCTCTTTAGGTGTATCAAATGTGAAATAAAATAAAAACCGTTTATTATTGATTTAAAATTTGTCTTCATCATTATCACCAAACTTACTACTTGGCTATACTTCCTGAACGATACTACTGTCATCCGCGTTGTCAACAAAAAACATATGAAATGTGACATCTCCTATCTGTAAGTTGAAGTTAAATTTGAAAACATTTCGTGCACGTTCGGGTCCCCGCAAAATTCTTGCAAAAAACAAAAACGTTTAATTACATAACCCCCTGGTCTTATTTGTTTCAATTTGAACTTCTACTTTCGGTTCAAAATGCTAAAACACATCAGAACTTTAAATCAGTTCAAACAACTTCACATCTCCACTAGGCCATCACACAAAGATGTCAACATCAAGCCAATCAGAAAAATTCTTGTTGCAAATCGCGGGGAAATCGCTTGTCGAATAATGAGAACTGCGCGGCGACTAGGTATCCGATCAGTTGCCGTGTACTCCGATGCTGATAAAAACGCCCTGCACACTCAAATGGCTGATGAGGCTTACCGCGTTGGAAAGGCATCTTCTGCTGAATCGTATTTACGGAGCTCTGTTATATTGGACATTGCGAAACGAACAAACTGCCATGGGATTCACCCCGGCTATGGGTTCCTCTCGGAGAATTTTGAATTTTCAGAACAGTGCCAAAAGGAGGGAGTAATTTTTATTGGGCCACCTGGCTCTGCAATTCGTGATATGGGCATTAAGAGTACCTCCAAGTCAATTATGTCAGAAGCTGGTGTACCAATTATAAACGGCTATCATGGTGAAGATCAAAGTGATAATACACTCATTGAAGAAGCAAACAAAATTGGTTTCCCTCTCATGATCAAGGCAATCCGCGGTGGAGGCGGCAAAGGCATGAGAATAGCGGAGAGTGCTGAAACATTTCTCGATCAATTAAATTCAGCTAGGACGGAATCACAGAAATCCTTCGGAGACAGCTCAGTGTTGCTAGAACGTTATGTTCGTTCACCACGCCATGTTGAAGTGCAGGTTTTTGCTGATCATTACGGAAATGCTGTTTACCTGTTTGAGCGTGACTGTTCCGTACAAAGGCGGCACCAGAAGATTATTGAAGAAGCTCCAGCACCGGGGCTATCTGAGGATTTAAGACGATCACTTGGCGAAGCTGGTGTAAGGGCGGCAAAAGCTGTGGGGTATGTAGGCGCTGGAACAGTAGAATTTATCCTAGATAAAGTCGATCACTCATTTCATTTTATGGAAATGAACACCCGATTGCAAGTTGAGCACCCAATAACCGAAATGATAACCAACACTGATTTAGTTGAATGGCAGATTAGAGTCGCTTCTGGGGAACCATTGCCTCTCAATCAAGATCAGATTGTGAGAAGAGGACATGCTTTTGAAGCTAGGATATACGCCGAAAATCCAAGAAATGGATTCCTCCCTGGTGCAGGACTACTAAGATACCTTTCCACTCCAGAACCATCAAACAATATTCGAATTGAAACTGGCGTGCAACAAGGGGACGAAGTCTCGGTGCATTATGATCCTATGATCGCTAAGCTAGTTGTGTGGGGTGAAGACCGTACTCAAGCATTGAATCTGCTTACAGCAAAACTTGGCGAATACCATGTTGCGGGTTTGGATACAAATGTAAACTTCCTCATAACTCTTGCATCCCACGAAGCTTTTAGAGCCGGCAACGTCCATACAGGATTCATCGATGAACACTTCGACTCGCTGTTCCCTTCGGTTGAATTAACTGAAGATCTATCAATCAAAGCGGCTGCATCGTTATACCTCAATGAAGACTGGTCCATGCAAAAGAATTGCTCCAAAAATGGACTCACCAAAGGAGATCCCTTCCTCGACGCGCTAAGATACCGGCTAAATCATGATTTCGTGAGAGAGTACTACCTCGACATGGACGGAAAAGCTTTCAAAATCGAACTGAAAAGCAATTCGGACGACATACAAATAAGATTGAACGGCGGTACGTGGAAAAATTTGAAAGTCTTGTTGGTGCACTGCAAAAATCGTTGCACTATTCAAGTGGACATTGATGGAAACATCTCCAGTTTTAGTTCGATGTTGTACAATGGAAATTTGGATCTATTCACTGCAGATGGAAGGTTCTCTTTCAAAATAAAGCAACCAAAGTTTTTGACATCAAACGATGAACTGGCAGGTGCAAGTGGTAAGAGTGTATCGGCACCAATGCCAGGTGTGATCGAAAAGTTGTTAGTAAAACCGGGTGATTCGGTGAAAAAGGGTGATCACTTAGCTGTAATAATTGCCATGAAAATGGAACATGTTCTGAAAGCACCAAGAGATGGTGTTATCAAGAGTGTCGAAGCAAAGGAGGGTAATAACGTCTTAAAGGGGAAGGCGATTATTACTTTCGAAGACGAGAACTAAGAGAAGCCAGATTTCTAACGAAACATATCGAATAGGCTGTTAAAATTGCATTTATTTACACGTTTATACTAAAAAATTCTAGGTCTTTGTTATCTTATATTTTATCGGAAAATACATATCAAAACAACTCAAAACTTTAAATGTTTGTTTTACCAAGGCGACAACGTTGACATTGATTTCCTGTCAAACATTGATGCGCACCATCAATGAGACGCAAGCGTATTTGACTAGTCTCTCTGTGTTACCTTCTGTCCTCATCTTTTATTTTCATATTGAATTTTAGGTGATGCCCAATTCCGAATTGAGTCGTCAGTTTATCATATTAGCTCAAATCCTGGCGACATACTGGTACTAATTTCACACTCAAATACACACTGCTCCTTTGGTAGTAAGTTCTGTTTATTCAGAAATAAGCTCCTGCAGGCCGCTCTTATTTAAATCGAGTCGTCAGATGGCGCCGGAAGATTGCTGATGCTTGCGTTTGAGTTAGACACTTATTTACTTGTGTTTCTTAGTTTATTTACTCCCACATCTACAATAGAAACTGGGTAATGATGATATGGTCAAACAATTTCCTTCCCACAATGTGAATGGATGCCGATCTATGATATGATAAGGTTCACAAAAATAATAGTTTTATCCTTTTATCTTCATACGCTCTCGATAGAGATGCTTCAGCGGCAAAAGGTAAAACTGGGATGATCTATGTCAAATATAGAGTCCCCTTAGTTGTTCGGAATAGGGCCTTACTACTACTCAATTACCTTCTAAGCCCAAAGAAACAGTGATTGGCAAGAGTGATTCTTCGATTTATTTCTTCTGAAGTGTTGTTGGCAGAATTGATGGCAGAGGCAAGGTAGACAGAGTCCCTTACTACCTCGAAGTTATAGCTATCGACTGTAACGTATGCCCCTTTTTGTTGGCAGCATGTACTTGGTATTGTCTTCATTTACCGCTAAACCCATTTTCGCAGCTTTCGTTTCAATACTGGCGAACGCACCGTTGACAATCCGCTGAGTTCTGCCAGTGCTGTCAACATCATCAGCGCACGCTAGTAGTTGCACAGACTTTTGAAAGATTGTACTTCCTGTGTTCACTTGTGACTTCCGCACAATTCTTTCAAGTATGATGTTAAAGAAGCCACATGACAGCGCGTACCTTGTCTAAAACCTTTTTCGACATCAAAAGTCTCGGTTAAGTCGTTACCGACCTTGACAGAGCAGCGAGCGTTCTTAATCATCAGTCTACACAGACGGGCGAGTTTGGCAGAGATTCCATAGCTAAACATGGCTTATAGTTCGTCTCTATAAATGCTGTCTTGCAACTTTAAAATCGATGAAAAGATGGTGGGTATCGATTTGGACTTTCCAGGATCTGCTGGAGTGTGAAGATTTGGTCGATTGTGGACTCCGACTTTAAACCCGTCTAATAGGGCCAATCAGGTTGTTCATGAATGGCTTCAGACTTTCACGCAATATGATAGATAAAATCTTAAACACAAAATTGAGAAGACTGCTTCTAAGATTGACGCAGCTGAGGAAATCTCAATTTTTGTGAATCGGTCAAACGATACTGAGATTCCATTCATCAGGCATACACTCTTCTGATCAGATCTGAGAAATGAGTTGATATATGCTCTCCACACAGCCATTTCCAGCTTCGATATTGCTATCCGTACTTTTTTTTATAATAAGCGCGCTTACGGGGTTATGATAAAATGTTTGCACACAGCGCAGGCAAAGGAAACTTAGGGAAAACGGAAGATTTTTAATACAGTCTGAAGGAGAAGTTTTCCCATATTCCCAGCACCGACTGTGACACTAATACAAGACTTCCTTCTCCAACTCTGCAGGTTTCTGTACGGATTGTCATGAGACGCTCGCTCAAGTGTCGAAAGCTCAAGACTTCATGCCTAAGTCTGCCGCGTGTGACAATTCCGCATTCGAATAAGAGCTGTTTCCGCTCACTATAGCAATTAGTACAGCCGCATCTAGATGGCGATGATATCTGCTTGGTAGCAGTGAAGGGCCACATATATTTGCTCGGCTGTACGGGCCGGTCCTAAAATTTTACGTGAAAAATGACCATTGTTCTTTAATCGTTTGTCAGGGTCATCAACAGTGTAGGAGTTGTTATTCGAGGCTATTAACTGCTTCGTCATATTTTACTTATCTCTTCCGTATAGGGTAGGGACCCGTATAACGGTGTAGGCCGGTATTATCCTAACGGTCGAGCACGCACTTGGCAGTTTAGCCTGCATGAGCATTTAATCATGCTGTTACCGGGGACCAACATGAACATCATTATACAACACTTTTTACCAATTGTCAAGATAATTATATACTAGGCGTACTGATCTTTCGCTGAAACCGAAAGGTAGCGTAAGCTTCTGACAGAGTAGCTTATGATCGACGCAGTTTAGTAAACAGAGACTCGTCAGTATATACATATGACATTATTATTTTTTTTATATTATCAATCTGACTATGTTTGTCCCGCAGCTATGACTTGCACGGAAACCTGAATGAACCAAGGACAACCGACCGTGTTGATTGATGAAAGTGGTAATTTGAAAGAAGCTTATCGGACGGATATTCGTAGGGAACAGGAATGACCTTAGCCAATTTCCAGCTATCAGGAAAAGTTGAAGTAGTAATTCAGAAATCTATGATGTGTGTGAAATCAGTTAAGAAACGAAGTATAGGGTTTTCCAATAAGGACTTGACAACCTTTTTTTAAATAAAACGCAAACCATTTGAGATATTTCAAAAACTTTATTATTGGCTTGAAGTACAATCAAAACATTTATGAATGGAACTCGACTTCGTTCATATGGCCACCGCGGCCACGTTTGCAGCGGTCATTCGTTGGACCCAATTTTCAACGCCTTGGTCACATATTTAGGCCGAAATGGCCGCTATTTCACGTTCAATGTTGGCTCTGAGCTCAACCAATGACTTAACGCAGCCAAACAGAAAATAGTCAAGCGGCGTTAAATCGCACGAACGAGGCGGCCAATCTACTGGCCCATGTCTTGAGATAACACGCTCACCATACTTACTCTTCAATAAATCGATTGTAGCGTGTGCTGTGTGGTTTGTGGCATCATCCTGTTGAAACCGTATGTCGTCCAAGTCCATATCTTCCAATTCGGGCCAAAAATAATCGGTGATCATGGCGCGATAACGCTGACCATTCACAGGAACGTGACGATCATTATCGTCTACGAAAAAATATGGCCCAATAACGCCGCCGGCATGCAAACCGCACCAAACAGTTATTTTTTGTGGATGAAGTGGTGATTCATGAAGCACATGTGGATTTTCACCCGACCAATAACGCATATTTTGCTTATTGACGAACCCATTGAGCCAAAAATGAGCTTCGTCACTGAAGATGATTTTGCGATGAAATTCATCATCTTGGCGCATCTTCTCGAGAACCCAATCGGAGAACGTACGTCGCTTCAAATGTTCCATCGGCTTCAATTCTTGAGTCAGCTTAATCTTGTATGGGTTTAAACCAAGATCCTTACGCAAAATACGCCATAATGTGGTCTGAGCGATGCCCAATTCTTGAGAACGCCGTGGAATTGACTGATTTGGATCGTTTGCTACGGACGCCTGAACGGCAGCGACATTTTCGACACTTCGACCAACCCGTTGTCTCACTGACACGGCAACATCACACAACCAATATGTAGACTCAAATTTTTGCACTAAACTTGTTATTGCCTGTGTACTAGGGCGAGAATTACGACCGAAAATTGAAGTTAACGCTCTTAAAGTTGTAGTCACCGACTCCGAATTTCGGTAGAAATTTTTATAATTTGCAGACGTTGCTCGTTCGTGTACTTTACCATGATGAAAATGTTAAGTTTACTAAATCAATTGACAGTGACAGTTTGATGATTAGTGAAAAAGTGCGTTCACAAATTAAATTCAAAGTTGTCAAGTCCCTATTGGAAAACCCTTTATAATCATCTTTACGAATCAATTGTAATAGATACAATCTCCTAAAGAATCTTCAAAGATCTTCTCCTAAAGAATTTAACTTTAAATTTCGTACAGCTTCGGAAACAATATCAAAGTTGAAAATCAAGTCATTATTGGAGATGTCACTTGGTTTATTAATAGCAGTAGAGATAAATCTATTATTGAGGTCATTTAAATTGGAGATATTATCATTTGTTTCTTGTTCCCAACAGCGATTGAACGTAGATTGTTCCTTAGTTTTTTTAAAGTATTTTCAGGTCCTATTCTTTTCGCTCTTCTGGTAATAAGACTGGAACTATTACATGTTCGACGATATTTCTCCCAATTGCAACTGGCTTGACTTATTTTACATTTAGCGTATAACTTATTACAAATTCTCATCGCATGATGAACTTCACAAATGAATCGTGGATATTTTTAATTACGTATTGCAACTGTTTTTTCTGGAACATACCTATCAAAAAGTTTTAAAATAATGGATTGCAAGTAATTTGTACAGAATATAGGGTCTGAATATATGATCCGATATATCGGTCAAAGATAGCTGGTTTTGAAGCAAAACATATGAAGGCTTGGAAACTAGTAGGCTTGGAGGAGGATTAGGAGAAAAGCGAAAAGCGAACGAGTTGATAGTTGATAACCCTGAACCCGGCGTACACCTTATAAGCTAACGAGTTTTACTTTAAATCTTTAGAAGGTTAGAATTAAGATCGCCACAATCAATAGGTAATGTGCTCATAAGGTGCAGATTGTGGAAAATAACGGCTCTGGGAAGTAGCATCGAAAAGGTTTACACGTAACACCAATAAGACATTTTGCATTGCCATCGATTACTTCTACCCATAAATATTCAGCGGCACTATCTTTACGTTTTTTAGTACTTCAAGCTTTAAGGAATTACTGCAGTATACTGCAACTCCTCCGCCGGTAGTTGTGGCAATCCTATCGTTAGGTATTGGTGTATACTTCAAAAAGATTCTCTTTTGTTTGATTATCCATACTTGATCCAAACTAGGTCTCCGTCATACAAATTAAGTTCACCCCAGAGCGCTCTATAAAATGTACCTTAACTAATTCAAGCTTTGTTAAACCAAGACAACGATCATTTATATAGCATACTTTTAGGCCCCTGTATACGTTTAAGAAATGTTAATAATCGAACGCACAGGAATGCCACATACGTTACCAGACCTGGACGAACTTTTATGGACCAACAATTTAACACATAGGAAAACACAAATAATGGGAGCTCAATTTTATGAACAAACATACTAGAAAGATTGATAGTGTAAGCGAAATTATTAAATAGAAATAAAGAGAAGATAGAAGAGGTAGAATAAATTAAAGATGTATAAAGAAATAGAAGAAGTAAAAGTAGTGCAAAACGTGAGGAGAATCTAATGAATTAATATACATACTCGTATATGCACAATTTGAGTTTAACAATAATATAATTTTGAGCAACATTATTAAGATCAAAAATTTAAAAAAAACTACATTTAAAAGTTGATTTGGCAGCAAGTGACAACTTTTAATTCATTCCAACTACTCGTACATTGTGGTTGAGATGTAAAAAGTGTTAGTAATTCACTTACAGTCTGGGCGAGAGTTAGGAGTTTGCAAAAGCATTAGAAGAGTTTGCCATCTGGGTTAGTTTATCTATAACATTCACTTTGTTTGAAGTAACGCTGACTTTAACAACAAAAGTTCGTCGGGTGGAATAGGCAGGGGAAATTAAAAATTCGTTGTAGGTATGCGTTTAAATCGGCTTTGAAGCCATCCGTAAAGACCCGACTACAATCCTTTTCTGGCTCGGATCATGGTCAACACCGTTCCTAGCACAAGGAAATTCGATTTCGTATTTTGTCTGCAGCAGGAGTTCTAGTGTCTTTGCATCAGACGGCATATCCATAAGACCGGAGTCAAGAGCCAGTGCATGTTGTACAAAAGACCACTTCTCTTTAAACGGAAGATGACTTTGAGAGTATAGCCCATGATATGAATATCCTATCAACATCATCAGCGCACGCTAGTAGTTGCACAGACTTTTGAAAGATTGTGCTTCCGGTGTTCACTTGTGAGTTCCGCACAATTCTTTCAAGTATGATGTTAAAGAAGCCACATGAAGTCAGCTTGTCTAAAACCTTTTTCGACATCAAAGGTCTCGGTTAAGTCGTTACCGACCTTGACAGAGCAGCGAGCGTTCTTAATCATCAGTCTACACACACGGACTAGTTTGGCAAAGATTCCATAGCTAAACATGGCTTATACTCGTAGTTCGTCTCTATAAATGCTGTCATGCAGCCTTAAAATCGAAGAAAAGATGGTGGGTATCGATTTGGACTTTCCAGGATCTGCTGCAGTGTGAAGATTTGGTGGACTCCGACTTTAAACTCGTCTAATAGGGCCAATCAGGTTGATCATGAAGGGCTTCAGACTTTCACGCAATATGATAGATAAAATCTTAAACACAAAATTGAGAAGACTGCTTCTATGATTGACGCAGCTGAGGAAATCTCAATTTTTGTGAATCCGGCAAACGATACTGAGATTCCATTCATCAGACATACACTCTTCTGATTAGATCTGAGAAATGAGTTAATATATGCTCTCCACACAACCATTTCCAGCTTCGATATTGCTATCCGTACTTTTTTTATAATAAGCGCGCGATTACGGGGTTATGATACCCTTAAAATGTTTGCACACAGCGCTGGCTAAGGAAACTTAAGGAAAACGGAAGATTTTTGATACAGTCTGAAGGAGAAGTTTTTCCATATTCTCATCACCGACTGTGACACTAATACAAGATTTCCTTCTCCATCTCTACAGGTTTCTATACGGATTGTCATGAGACGCTCGCTCAAGTGTCGAAAGTTCAAGACTTCATGCCTAAGTCTGCCGCGTGTGACAATTCCGCATTCGAATAAGAGCTGTTTCCGCTCACTATAGCAATTACTACAGGCGCATCCCGTAGGACTTTCTGGATGGCGATGATATCTGCTTGGTAGCAGTGAAGGGCCACATATATGTGCTCGGCTGTACGGGCCGGTCCTAAAATTTTACGTGAAAAATGACCATTGTTCTTTAATCGTTAGTCAGGGTCATCAACAGTGGAGGAGTTGTTATTCGAGGCTATTAACTGCTTCGTCATATTTTACTTATCTCTTCCGTATAGGGTAGGGACCCGTATAACGGTGTAGGCGGTATTATCCTAACGGTCGAGCACGCACTTGGCAGTTTAGCCTGCATGAGCATTTAATCATGCTGTTACCAGGGACCAACATGAACATCATTATACAACACTTTTTACCAATTGTCAAGATAATTAACCGAAAGGTAGCGTAAGCTTCTGACAGAGAAGCTTATGATCGACGCAGTTTAGTAAACAGAGACTCGTCAGAATATACATATGACATTATTATTTCTTTTATATTATCAATCTGACTATGTTTGTCCCACAGCTATGACTTGCACGGAAACCTGAATGAACCGAGGACAACCGACCGTGTTTATTGATGAAAATGGTAATTTGAAAGAAGCTTATCGGACGGATGTTAGTAGGGAACAAGAATGACCTTAGCCAATTTCCAGCTATCAGGAAAAGTTGAAGTAGTAATTCAGAAATTTATGATGTGTGTGAAAGCAGTTAAGAAACGAAGTATAGGGTTTTCCAATAAGGACTTGACAACCTTTTTTTAAATAAAATGCAAACCATTTGAGATATTTCAAAAACTTTATTATCGGCTTGAAGTACAATCAAAACATTTATGAATGGAACTCGACTTCGTTCATATGGCCACCGCGGCCACGTTTGCAGCGGTCATTCGTTGGACCCAATTTTCAACGCCTTGGTCACATATTTAGGCCGAAACGACCGCTATTTCACGTTCAATGTTGGCTCTGAGCTCTTCCAACGTCGTCCGCGTGTTGGCATAAACCAATGACTTAACGCAGCCAAACAGAAAATAGTCAAGCGGCGTTAAATCGCACGAACGAGGCGGCCAATCTACTGGCCCATGTCTTGAGATAACACGCTCACCATACTTACTCTTCAATAAATCGATTGTAGCGTGTGCTGTGTGGTTTGTGGCATCATCCTGTTGAAACCGTATGTCGTCCAAGTCCATATCTTCCAATTCGGGCCAAAAATAATCGGTGATCATGGCGCGATAACGCTGACCATTCACAGGAACGTGACGATCGTTATCGTCTACGAAAAAATATGGCCCAAACAGTTATTTTTTGTGGATGAAGTGGTGATTCATGAAGCACATGTGGATTTTCACCTGACCAATAACGCATATTTTGCTTATTGACGAACCCATTGAGCCAAAAATGAGCTTCGTCACTGAAGATGATTTTGCGATGAAATTCATCATCTTGGCGCATCTTCTCGAGAACCAATCGGAGAACGTACGTCGCTTCAAATGGTCCATCGGCTTCAATTCTTGAGTCAGCTTAATCTTGTATGGGTGTAAACCAAGATCCTTACGCCCAATCCTGATCCTGAGCGATGCCCAATTCTTGAGAACGCCGTGGAATTGACTGATTTGGATCGTTTGCTACGGACGCCTGAACGGCAGCGACATTTTCGACACTTCGTCCAACCCGTTGTCTCACTGACACGGCAACATCACACAACCAATATGTAGACTCAAATTTTTGCACTAAACTTGTTATTGCCTGTGTACTAGGGCGAGAATTACGACCGAAAATTGAAGTTAACGCTCTTAAAGTTGTAGTCACCGACTCCGAATTTCGGTAGAAATTTTTATAATTTGCAGACGTTGCTCGTTCGTGTACTTTACCATGATGAAAATGTTAAGTTTACTAAATCAATTGACAGTGACAGTTTGATGATTAGTGAAAAAGTGCGTTCACAAATTAAATTCAAAGTTGTCAAGTCCCTATTGGAAAACCCTTTATAATCATCTTTACGAATCAATTGTAATAGATACAATCTCCTAAAGAATCTTCAAAGATCTTCTCCTAAAGAATTTAACTTTAAATTTCGTACAGCTTCGGAAACAATATCAAAGTTGAAAATCAAGTCATTATTGGAGATGTCACTTGGTTTATTAATAGCAGTAGAGATAAATCTATTATTGAGGTCATTTAAATTGGAGATATTATCATTTGTTTCTTGTTCCCAACAGCGATTGAACGTAGATTGTTCCTTAGTTTTTTTAAAGTATTTTCAGGTCCTATTCTT
This sequence comes from Volucella bombylans, assembly GCA_949129095.1. Taxonomy (NCBI): domain Eukaryota; kingdom Metazoa; phylum Arthropoda; class Insecta; order Diptera; family Syrphidae; genus Volucella; species Volucella bombylans. The sequence continues at coordinate 102,034,792 of OX422144.1, read as the reverse complement.
TTCGCTCTTCTGGTAATAAGACTGGAACTATTACATGTTCGACGATATTTCTCCCAATTGCAACTGGCTTGACTTATTTTACATTTAGCGTATAACTTATTACAAATTCTCATCGCATGATGAACTTCACAAATGAATCGTGGATATTTTTAATTACGTATTGCAACTGTTTTTTCTGGAACATACCTATCAAAAAGTTTTAAAATAATGGATTGCAAGTAATTTGTACAGAATATAGGGTCTGAATATATGATCCGATATATCGGTCAAAGATAGCTGGTTTTGAAGCAAAACATATGAAGGCTTGGAAACTAGTAGGCTTGGAGGAGGATTAGGAGAAAAGCGAAAAGCGAACGAGTTGATAGTTGATAACCCTGAACCCGGCGTACACCTTAAAAGCTAACGAGTTTTACTTTAAATCTTTAGAAGGTTAGAATTAAGATCGCCACAATCAATAGGTAATGTGCTCATAAGGTGCAGATTGTGGAAAATAACGGCTCTGGGAAGTAGCATCGAAAAGGTTTACACGTAACACCAATAAGACATTTTGCATTGCCATCGATTACTTCTACCCATAAATATTCAGCGGCACTATCTTTACGTTTTTTAGTACTTCAAGCTTTAAGGAATTACTGCAGTATACTGCAACTCCTCCGCCGGTAGTTGTGGCAATCCTATCGTTAGGTATTGGTGTATACCCGGGTACTTCAAAAAGATTCTCTTTTGTTTGATTATCCATACTTGATCCAAACTAGGTCTCCGTCATACAAATTAAGTTCACCCCAGAGCGCTCTATAAAATGTACCTTAACTAATTCAAGCTTTGTTAAACCAAGACAACGATCATTTATATAGCATACTTTTAGGCCCCTGTATACGTTTAAGAAATGTTAATAATCGAACGCACAGGAATGCCACATACGTTACCAGACCTGGACGAACTTTTATGGACCAACAATTTAACACATAGGAAAACACAAATAATGGGAGCTCAATTTTATGAACAAACATACTAGAAAGATTGATAGTGTAAGCGAAATTATTAAATAGAAATAAAGAGAAGATAGAAGAGGTAGAATAAATTAAAGATGTATAAAGAAATAGAAGAAGTAAAAGTAGTGCAAAACGTGAGGAGAATCTAATGAATTAATATACATACTCGTATATGCACAATTTGAGTTTAACAATAATATAATTTTGAGCAACATTATTAAGATCAAAAATTTAAAAAAAACTACATTTAAAAGTTGATTTGGCAGCAAGTGACAACTTTTAATTCATTCCAACTACTCGTACATTGTGGTTGAGATGTAAAAAGTGTTAGTAATTCACTTACAGTCTGGGCGAGAGTTAGGAGTTTGCAAAAGCATTAGAAGAGTTTGCCATCTGGGTTAGTTTATCTATAACATTCACTTTGTTTGAAGTAACGCTGACTTTAACAACAAAAGTTCGTCGGGTGGAATAGGCAGGGGAAATTAAAAATTCGTTGTAGGTATGCGTTTAAATCGGCTTTGAAGCCATCCGTAAAGACCCGACTACAATCCTTTTCTGGCTCGGATCATGGTCAACACCGTTCCTAGCACAAGGAAATTCGATTTCGTATTTTGTCTGCAGCAGGAGTTCTAGTGTCTTTGCATCAGACGGCATATCCATAAGACCGGAGTCAAGAGCCAGTGCATGTTGTACAAAAGACCACTTCTCTTTAAACGGAAGATGACTTTGAGAGTATAGCCCATGATATGAATATCAAGGGGAAATTCATCAATGCTTCTAGAGGGACGTGATAAGAAAACCCTCCATGCAGCCGAGACAGATGGTTCTTTTGCGTCTGGTAAAGCAGTAATCACGTATTTTCGCGATAGCTTATTCCACCAGACAACCGACGCATAGGATATAATTGGCCTTATTATAGCCGTGTAGATCCTGAGGACCCTTCTCGGTGAAAGGCCTTATGTCTTGCCTACAGCTCCTTTGCACTGCCAAAAGGCCCTCAGTGTCTTAGAAGCTTTCGACGTAACATGCTTAATCCATAAAAGTTTTTTATCCAAAGAGAATTTCTTTGGAGAATTGGATGGTGAGTGAAACCAGACGGCTTCCTCCTTCTCGTAAAGAGAATGACCTCAGTTTTGAAATGATTGACTGATCACGTCTATGACTGCCTAAGATTTAGAGCAGATAGTCGCTAGACACGATTCAAGATCCAAGGAGTATAGCTACATCGTCCGCATATGCGAACATGCGACAAACACGCACCATGGCAAAGGCAGTGGAGACTGGATGTTTACCCCCCGCTATCACATATAAAATGGCCGCAGCTTTTATCATTGCTTTTATCCACAAAACTAGTGATTCATCTACGACGTGTCTTTATAATGCTATATTCCCACCAAACGAAATTACGATATTTCATCAAATTTCCCCAAACCTCCGAAGTTTAGCCATACATTTTCGGCGTTTCGAAACCTCGCGATTTCGGCGAAATGTAGTTGAAATCCCTTGAGTTCATCCGTCCGTGAGAGGTTGTCAAACCGAACAAGCTTATAGGGTGAACTTCAGTTTATTTTGGTATTCATTTTTAGTTGTCAAAACAATTGTGGCAGTCGGACAAAGAGGTAATATTTTCAATAGAAATATTTCTAAATAATGACATTTGAAAATACTTCAACTCTGTGGGAATGGCCTATTGAGGTTTCACTAAAAGTTCATCCAAACCACGCGATTTCGGTTCGGTGGGAACATAGTATTAGAGGCACACTTTGAAATCCAAATTGGCTTCTTATATTCGTTTTGCTTCGATCTTTCAAGACTCAAATCTTCCCCAAAATAGTGACTGGGTTCGTTACGTAGTCGCTGCAGATTTGCGTTTCACCAAGGAAAGGGTTATCTGCAGGATTGCTTTCTGGCTGGACACGTCAGTTCAAAACACTTGGTGAGGGTACCGTTTAGGTTCTGTACAGCTTCCCCTAACTAGGGAGCAATGTTTGATTTGCCAAGCTCCTCTTTAAATCGCACCCAGTTAGTTTTACGCGGATTCCTCCTCTGCAATAAGGTTGAGACCTCGCTAACCTTAATGAACGAACATTAGTGCCCAAAACTAATAATATAACACCATATGGCAGTGATAGAGCATCACCATGCCAAGCTACCAAGCGCGATAACAACGCATGAAGCCAACGGTTTTCCTGAGCGGCGCAAAGGGTCAACATTAACACCAAATGTATGCTGAGCCAGCACACACAGAGCAACCCAATGGCAAGGGGTACAAGAAGCACAGTGACTGGCAAAGGAAGAATACCGCTTCACGAGGCGCAACGAAGAGCACACAAACAAGAACAGCCGATAACGTTCGATTATTCTTCCACCACTCGTAAGGGCACATTGGACGAGACAATGGAAACGGTACCTGCGACCGACATCCGTGAGATGTACGGCTGCGGTGTGCACAAATATTGTGCGACGCGAAACTATTCTAGTTACTTGGAATCAGAATTTATACGAGAGCAGTTGTGCTTATACATACAGTCCACAAAATAAATCGTTTTTTTCTAAAAGTGCATTCCTTTTTATTATTTTTTGAGTTACTGAACAATTAGTATAGGGCCAAATTATCCCATATACATATGTACTTATTCAGGGTTTTCCATTAAGAGCGCTTAAATTTTTTTTTTTTTGTTTGAAAGAATATTCGATTGCAATATGTATGGAATATGATATCTTCCAAATGACAGTTGCGACTTCACTGACGACACGCATTCAAGTGGTCCAATTTTCGATGACTCGACCGCATAAATCGGGCTCGATATCATCGGTTATGTTGACTTTTAAGTCATCAATTGCCTGCCACTTATTCACATAGACCTCAACATAGCCTCACACTAAGATCCCTAATGGCGTTAAATTACACGATTTTAGTGGACAGTTGTTCGAACCAAAAATAATTGAGATCAATATCTTCCAATTCAGGCTAAAAAAAATTGGCTTTCGTCGACTTATACCTCTCGGCGGTGTCAGTTATGACGATGCCAGCTTCATTTTGCAGAGGTGCAGGCCAGTGCCTTTTATGGCTGCATGTGCAATTTTTGCTTGTTAAAATAGCCATTCATAAAAAAATGGGCCTCGTCGCTTAATGTGATTTTCCGTCCGGAATCGGAGTGCACTACCAATTGGTCCAGATCACAGTCTGCGAATGCTGGACGCAGCCTATGCTCGTTTGCCTTCAGTTCCTGTGTCAATTGAATTTTGACGGGTTCAGACCTATGTCACTCCAAGTTGAGGCATGACGACGTGCGGGAATTGTTTTATAGTTTACTGAACCAGTTGATTCAAATTTGTCCACCAAACTACGAATAATCGACTCAACAGAATGATTTTGTGCACCGTAAAGTTCACGTAGCGCACGGAACTTACATAGCTCGAACTGAGTACTTATTTTGATAGTAAAGCGTAATAATTTGCAAGCGCTGCTCAATACTGTAATTTTCCATGATGATTTACTCAACATAAATTAGTACAACCTCTAAATTTGACAGGTGTAGTTTCTCTAACAGGGTCGCTATACACTGTCAAAGTGCGAGCGCCCTTATTGAAGAATTCATTGTATGTTTTCTCCTAACAGTAACTGTAAAAATGCGTTTAAAAACAAAACACTAATTCCCATTCAACTATTCACACACCCTTGGCATTTCATACAATCTCCATAACTACTCTCCCCTAGATGTCACTCTGCACCAGACCACTATTTTAGTTCCCTCCAAAGTCAAAGAATCAAAGCAGATGGCAGCAGCCCGCACAATCCCAGAGCAGCGATTTTTTTTCGCCAGTGAACAAACGTCGGGCGGGTTGTCAATAAAACTTCACTTCACCTTCGTTGAATTGGATTTCTTAAATTTGTGTTTTTTTTCCGTATCTCAATTATAGGCTCGCAAGTTAATCAAATTACCACGTTTCGTCTGTGGGAGAAGTCACCCGCGCCAGGGAGATTCCGAAGCAATCGTCCCCAATTCAGTCCGTAACGTGCAAACAGTGAAAAACCGACAAAAGTCCAGAAATTCTGCCTCCGGAGTGCGTGAGTGCAAAAAAAAGGTTCACCCAAAAGTGTCAAAAAGAAAAGTTTTTTTTTTCACCTCCGGCTTTTACCCCATTTTCTGATGTCTATTAGTCGTTGCGTTGTCGTTGTCGTCATTGTCTTTGCTGTTGCCGCTGTCGCTGTCGTTGCCGTCTCCCTGTTTTAATTTATTCGCAGTGTGGTGATTCATTTAATATTTGTGCATGAGTGTATAAAATCACTGCGAACAGGAAGAAAAAACGGAAAAACCAGAGAAAACCATCCGAGCCACAGATCTTTTTTTCTTTTCATTTAAATTTTGATCGAAGCGCCATTGCTCTCTGCCTACAATAGATCCTCGACCCTTCTTCACCATCACTATCACCATCGCTACCACCTGGCCAAGAGGAGGAAGTTCCAGATAAGCACACCGAACAGCAACCACAAGGGAGGAGACTGGAAAAATAAGAGAAAAATGTTTCGCTAGGTGAGTCCGCTGTGCATTTGTTGTTTCCAGATGAAGTTTTCCCTGATTTTCTGCTTTGCTAGGCTCTCCACTTTGCTTGGCCCTGTATTCTTATCTTTCACGCGTTTTCAGATGAACAAATCTCAAACAAAAAAAAGGAACACCCCGAGTTTCGACATGTTATGTGGGCTGTGATCGGGGGGACGGAAATCGGTAAATGGAATACTGAATACGGAATACGAAATACGAGTACATTTGTTGTTTTGTTGTGGTTCGCTTCCGCTCTGGAAAAAGAAAAGTGTAATAGCAACATCAGCAAGCGGGTAGCTGCTATTCGAGCACGATGCACGCTTGCATGCGATATGAGAAATGAGAAATAAATAGTTGTTGTGGTTTCCATGGCGATAGTGACAAAGTTGGGTAATGAATGCTACGTCCAAGATGATTCAGAAATTTCTAAAATTCTTCGAATGCACAACAGGCTGTAGACTTGGAGAGAAAGGTGCTGCATGGATTGGCATCTTCCATTCTCTACCAACAATAATCACCACCCACACAAGGTGTACTACTCGTACTCACACTCTTGACGTGGAACATTCTGAACAAATAAATTAATGCCCATAGACAGCAATATGGTGATAGTTTTGGTCAGCTCCGATGGGGAGTAGAGGTAAAACCACACTCCAGAGGAAGAAGAAGGCTTGAGTCAATAAAGTTCTTCACAACTTTTGTCAAACTCAAACTTCTGGGGTAAACCCAGTGGTTATATGTACACTTGTCCAACTGTTGTCTTAATAGTTTTATTTATCTTTGTGCAATCGACTTGCCCCACAGCTGCTAATGTACAAAAAAGTGCAGCTGAAGTGTGCGTAGAAATGCGGTCAAGGATACACTTTGCTGAAGAGTGACTGAAGCCATTTGAAGTGCACGTCAATGCCCTTTATGAAAAGCTTCATTCTTAAAGAAGAAACCCTTAAAGCCTACGACCACTAAGCCACTCTTTGTCTTATGGATTGTGTGGTGAAAGAGGAAAGAAGGACACCTTGAGGGTTCTACTTTCTATTAAGCGATTTCGATATGAATTTTCTTTTGCATTTCTTGGTACTTTGTCCTGTGAACAGTGAACGGTAAATGCAACCAAAAGCAACTGAATAAGGTATGTCGGTAGGCGATGTGCTTTGCTGTTTGGTGGTTGCATCTGTAATGAATTTTTGATTGCGTCTTGTGCAGCAGGTTGTTTGGTGTATGGTCTGGTAAACAATATCTATCCAGCTGTACTCAGTCGGGGATTGACTGCCCTGTAACTTGAATCTTCTTTACTCATGCAGACTAAAATGGTAAGTGCGTGCTCGACCAGGTGCTTAATACTAATACGCCGTCATAGGGCTCCGAACCCTATACGGAAGAGATAAGAAAAAATGTAACGAACCAGTTAATGGCCTCGGATAATAATTGGTCCACTGTTGACGACCCCGGCAAACGATTAAAGGACAACGATTTTCGGATCTTCACGTAGAATGTTCGAACCCCTAACCCTACGTTCCCCTATAGGGAACAGCAATATCGCTTATGCGGATGTGGATTAGGCAGACATAGGCAAGGCGTCTTGAGCTTCCGGTACATGAGACAGCGTTTTACGACTATCCGCTAACATAGGCCTTATATGCGCTAATGCCCCCATGGAAGACAAGGAGGGCAGTTGGTAAGCATAGGCTACACGTCATCACGTTTGGCAACTGACCTAGGTTTATTAGTTTTGCAGTGGAACGAACCAAATTTATCATTTTGCGATGATCGACGTATGGCATAGCTCCAGTATTCTGGACATCCGAACCTTCCAGGCAGCCAACATTGAATCAGATCACCAGTTGTTTGCTTCAGAAGAAGAAAAAAGAGCACGAGAACGCTTCTCGAAGATAGTTAGAGGTTATATTCCAAGAATATCATACGGAAGTTTTACCAATAGATAAAAAGAACGTGTCAGGGTAAAAAGACCTGTAAAGATGAAGAAGGAAACTTTGTAGTAGAGTCAAAGTCGGTGCTAAGAATATGGAGAAACTTTTTCTGCAACCTGTATAACGGCGAAGACCCCCAACATACCGCCGTTAAGCAGAATGGACCATTCAACTTAGACGATGATACCTAAAACTTGCGTCTAACATACATGATGAAAATGAAGTAAAGATAACAATATCTAAGCTGAAATCCAACAAAGCTGCTGGACCTAACGGCTTACCGGTCGAGGTATTCACAGCTGCTGGAAATGAGTTTGTGTAGAGCATACACCAATTCATTTCTCAGATCTGATCAGAAGAGCGTATACCTGATGAATGTCAGTATCCCGATTCAAAAAATTTGAGATTTGCTCAACCGCACCAAATATAGAAGCAAAAGTCTCCTCAATATTGTGTGAAGATTTTATCTGTCATATTGTGTGAAAGTCTAAAACGCTTCATCAACAATCTGTTTGGTCCTATCAAAGGGGTTTCAGGTCAAGAGTGTCCACAATCGACCAAATCTTCACACTCCGGCAGATCCTGAAAAAAAAACTTAAGAAATCTAAATCGACACTTACTACCTTTTCATCGATTTTAAGGCCGCATATGACCGAATTTATAGAGGCGAGTTATATAGAGCTAGTTTTCTTATACCTGCCAAATTCGTCCGTCTATGCAGAATGGCGATGGAGAAGGCTTGCTGCTTCGTCAAGGTCGGTATCGACTTAACCGAGACCTTTGATGACAAAAAAGATTTTACACATGGTGACGCGCTATCACGTGAACTCTTTGACATCATACTTGAAGGAACTCACAAGCGAACACAGGACGTAAAACATTTTAAAAATCTGTGCAACTACTAGCGTACGCCGATGATATTGATAGGATGGGCAGAACTCAGCGGGCTTTCATCGTTGCGTTTGCTAGAATCGAAACAGAAGATGCCAAAATGTGTTTAGCGTTAAGTAGCGTCACAGTCGACAGCGAAAACTTTGTCTACCTTGACTATGCTATCAATTTTCCCGAAAACAGCTCAGATGAAATAAAACGAAGAATCACTCTTGCCTTCTTTGGGCTAAGGAGGTTTTTGAGTAGTAAGGCCCTATCGCGATCAACTGAGGTGGCTCTATACATATGTCCTACTTGTTGGCGCTGAAGCATGGACTCTATCGAAAGCGGAAGAAAATATCCTCGGCGGGTTTGAGGGAAAAATTCGTACAATATTCGGAGGAGAAGATTCAACGACGAGCTATACGAGCTGTACGGCGAGATCGATCTAGTCAGAAAACTGTACATTTGTCGCCTGAGATGGCTAGGACATGTAGAGCGAATGGACATCAATGCCTCGGACCGCAGAGTCTTCGAATTTAATGGAAGGAAAACGAAGTAGAGCGCCTTATATGGCGCTCACAAGTAGAAGGCGACCTCAACCGGTCTGGAGTGCACAGTCTTAAGTGTAGATATCTCACGGTTGTCTCGATGAATTCATCTATGACTGACTTTAGAGAAAGCTTGGCATAGTACATTGGAGAGTTGACCTTGTCAAACTGCCTACTATTTTTTCCTAGGTGTCAGTGCCAAGTTCAGCTGTGGCGCAGTTAAAGTGGGTTGCCAGTTGAGAGGGGGGAGTGCAAGTTGATGAAGTTGAGTACATTAGCATGCTACACATTTACATTTTTCCATTGCGAAGTATCTCTCAATCTGAGAACGAAGTTATTAGACCGCCGCATGCTTTTTTTTCTACCAAGTTAATGCTAGTTCCCTTTTACAGCGCAAGTCAGTGGCTGCAATGGGTAATAATTGGTCTAACAATCGAAGTGTTAACCTAATGGACGACTTTGATTTGTGGACCCCACTTTGACCCTACAACTCTCTTGCACGAGCAGAGGTGACACGTTGGACCTTGTGAAGGTTTATCTGAACTATTTTTAGCTTCCCGGCATAATGGTACAGATACGTCAATGAGTGTGACACCCGGTCGTCCGAAGTCGACCAGTCTTTCGTCATAGCCTGGCTCGGTGAAAGATTTAAGAAGAAGGATAGTGTGTTGTAAAGATCATCACTTCACTTTAAACTCCAATATTAAGTTAATTCAATTCGTTTGTCAAGAGGAAGACAATGGATAGACTCATGATTAACTTTTTTCAACCAGGTAATTCGCAGTACTGAGCAAAGGTCGGTGGGCGACTACCATTCATTCATATCGTTTACATTGAAAAGGGTAAAACGATCACCGGGGCCTGTTATGCAGAGCTGTTGGGTCGATTCGACGCCGATTTGAAGCAAAAATGGCAGCATTTGGCCAGGAAAAAAAATTCCTTCCACCATCACAACGCACCGGCGCACAAGTCCGCAGTCGCAATGGCAAAATTACATAAATAAGGTTGCGAATTGCTCTCTCATCAAGCATATTCTCCAGATTTAGCTCCCTGCTACTATTTCCTGTTTCCAAACATGGAGAAACGGCACGGCGGTAGGAGGTCTGGGTCGAATGAAGAGGTCATCGATGAAAAAAACGCCTATTTTGAGGGCTTCGAGAAATCGTATTATTTGGAGGATATCAACAAATTGGAGAAACTTTGGACGAAGCTTATCGAGCTAAAAGGAGATTATGTTGAGAAATAAAAAGTTTTTTTTTTTGCCGAAAAGAGTGTCCCTTATTTAAATTTTCAGGGACTTATTAACCCATCCTCGTAGTTAACCTCATGCATCACCTAAAACCTAAAGGACCAGACCCTTTCTGTGACCCCTCGCAGAAAAGGAGCTAGATTCGAGTATTGCGAAGCCAGTAACTCACTTTGGTGGTATGAGCTGTGTCGTTCAGCCGTTAGATTTTATCAAGTTCTAACTCCCAAACTATCACCTGGCAACTTTTTTTTCCTACAAAACACTCAAGGAAATAACTAGTCCATTGTTCTCTTTCTTTCGTAGCTTTAGTTATAAAGTACAAACAGTAACAACACCCATCATACGAACCAACTCTCACAGCTCGCATTGCAGAATGTTGTGTCACATATTTACCTAAGTAAATAGGTACTTCAGTAAAAACTAGTCCTTGGCTACGACCAAAATAAGCTGTCTACAGTCTTTACTACTAAGAGCCGGAAGCATGTCTCTGACAGTAGGAAACATTCGAAGCTCAATGAGACCCAACTGTTAATGGAAACCCTAACCGAGGATCCAGATAGTCCTATCGGTCCGATTCCGTAGAAACTTTCCTCCGAGATTTGAATAGTAAGTTTCCTATTGAACTTTCTGTCTACGTTCTCAGAAAGCTTGCACTTTCGAACTAGTTTCAAAACGGATGAGAGGGCGCAGCAATAACTTAGTCGTAAGTTGGGTGTCGCTACAGGCGCATCTAGTTCTCCCTTTCCACCGATTCGTTACCATATAGTTCATAGCCGACAGGATTGCGTGTATCACTGCTTAGAGGAGGCTTGTGAATTGATCCCAGATCGGTTTGGGACCAATCCCTGAAGACCCGAATACATTCTTTTACTGTGTTAGATTCAGGTCAAAACTATTCCTGGAACAAGGAAAGCCGATTCTATATTTTCGTAGCAACAGAAGTTCTGGTGTCTTGCATCAAACATCAAAAGACAGTCGGCGTGCAAAGTCATCAAAACACCAATGAGCACTTCCTTTACACAGCAGTCCAAAATGTGAAAATCAAAGAGACTTTGTCGAGAGCAGAGCCAGGCAAGGGTCCATGCAGCCAGATTGTTTTTGGAGTTTAGTAAAAGCAGCAGTGACGTATTTTCGTGAATGCGTCTACCACCAAACTATCGACGCATAGGATATAATTGAGATCGTGGAAAGCCGAGTTGTGTGTGCTATTCCGCCATAAGAAAAGAGAAAAAATAAATAAATTTTATTTTCAAGCAAAATATGTATGGCGCATCAGCAAATAGTTCCATCCGATGACTCAAATGATCAGCTCGCCCGTGGGAAACCATGGTGGGAATGGAAAAAAAAGTATAAGCAATTATGGGTACGATATAGTTCCATTGGTATCTCTTCGTTGATGTCGACCCCACAAAACCAAATACAATCATATCAATCAAGTTATTCCACGCCACAGATCTTAATACAATAAGAGAATATCAGCAATATTTACCAGACAATGGGTTCAGCAACACTGATGACTTCGATGATACCCGGTTTTGGAACTCTTTCCAGATCTCATTTCGGTGAAACCGAGGATTGTACTCCTCATATTCGTGTCAGGCAAAGTGGTTCTTACCGGCGCAAAGGTACGGCAAGAGATCTACGGGGCCTTCGACAAGATATTTCCTATTGTCAAGAGCTTCGAGAAGATGTCGTAGTGGCCTGACAGAAGACTTTATTACGGAATTTGTAATTTTATTTTAAGGCTTTATCATAGCCGCGTAGATCCGTGTGACAACTCCAATGTCTTGCCAAAAGGTTTTTAACACTACCAGAAGGCCGACAGCCTCTACTTCGACGTGACATGTTTAATCCAAAGAAGTTTATTATCCGCGATGACATTCGGTCTTCGTTGGAAGAACGAATGAAAACGCCTTTCAGCACTAGACCTCTGACTACCAGTCATATTCCTCCTTCGCAGAGAGAAAGAGAAGAGAACAACCTCAGTTTTGAGGTGATCGACTAAAAACCCATTTCTTGTCCATCAATCGTCGATCACATACAGACATATGTACTCGTACCTGCAATATGGCGTTGATTTGGAGAAATTGACCTCTCCATTAAGATTCAAAATCGTGCTATTTGATATTTCTCCGCTGTGGGGACACGTCTAATCACCGAACCAGATACAGATATTCGGTAGGTTACGGATATTATTGCTCAAAAAGTGAACTAAAATGAAAACAAGTTTAATTTGTTGTGATATACTCGTATCTTAAAATTTGCAATTCAATCGAAGTAAGAAAAACACTCTATATTTGGATATGATTCATTCAATTGTAGTGATTTACCGTCGACAAACAAATCACTATTTTCGCAATTGAAAATAAAACGTAATCCAGCCGCGATAAGTACATACCCTGTTCCATTTGCGTAAGCACCAACTTTGTATCATTTATGGAAACAATTTTTCCATAGCCATTAGGCAACCATTCGAGTACTGTTCCACGAATGTTTATTCCTTAAACATTAAACTGCAATCTGTGATGATAAGTTGTATCTCTTGCCACACTGTCTATGAATATATTTCTGCATCTTTTAGTTGGCTATACTAACTCTAGAAACTTCTGCGTAAAGAGCACCCCATCAACAATGAACTGCAATGACCTTTTAAGTTAGTAATGCACTACTATTATAGAAAGTAGCCATGACTCTGTTGAGTAACCACCCACCACAAACCATAACGTGAAATAAAAAAGCGTGACGAATAATGCATACAACTTAGCCATTGCAACGGAAAAATAACATTTGAGGGGCAGAACGTACAGGAATGAATAATTGTTAGTAGACTTGCATTTCGAAAAAGGGCTTATTATGTTGCAAAACTTCACAATCTGTAGTAAAATGTTTACCCATGCAACGCGGATATATCATGAAAACATGACAAAACATGCAGCTTCAAGCGATCAGAATACAGAAGAACCCAACAGCGTGCACCTTTAAGTATGGAAATTGTTTGTTGGGCCTATTTTTTCTGTGGAGCTTCCATGAATGAATCCCTGTATTAAACAATATATTTGGAAGATGGCAGAGCACTTTCTTTAAGATGGTCCCCACTCATCTTTACTAAGCAACTGCTCTGTACGAGTATACCTCTTTTATCATTTCTTTGTTTGGTTTTATTGATTGAACCTCTCTAACTTGCGTGCACCTATAAATAGCTCCAAATTTTGATTCTGGACGACTAAATGATAAAACAGTGCGGTAAATGTCGGTTCCCACTATTGGATTGCTTACTTGTTGTCCCTTGTCTCTGAAAACAGATCTCGTCCGGCACACTGACGTAGACGTTTATAATTATTAATTACGAATATAAGCTTTAAATAGCCATAGATGTACCTGAACCTAATGGATAAATATAACATTTAGTAATTGACAACGGGGTAATGGTCTCGACCTATAGGTCGGTGTAAAAACCTATAAGCGCTCGCTACTTCAAAGTTAGAGCTAAGATCAATAAGGATTTTCTGAATTAAACTGATGTTCTACCATTGCTCCGATTTGAGTTCTGTTTTTTTCGTTAAGTTCTGTTGTTGTTGACATTCGCCCTAAATCTTAGCGTCATAGCTTGACATTTGCAAAAGTTACGTAGCGAAGAGTACATCTAACTCTGTGTGTGTTGGCGATTTTTTACAATTTTAGAAATGGATTTAAATTGGAAATGTTGGAAAAGTGTTTCGGCAACGATTCTCTAAAGAAAACGGTCGTTTACCAGTGGCACGAGCGGTTCAAAAGTGGTCGTGAGTCAATCGAAGAAGATGAACGCAGTGGCAGACCATCGACATCGAAAACCGACGAAAATTTTTTGATGAAGTAAAAGAAATGTTGGTCAATAACCGCAAATTAACCATCAAAGAGATAGCGCAGGACTTGAACATTGCCTATGGATCCGTGCAAGACATTTTGGTTATTGATTTGGGTTTCCGTCGTGTAGCAGCAAAGTTGTGCCAAAAGACCTCAATTTCATGCAAAAAAGAGACCGTGTTGACGTCGCAAAAGAGATGATTTGCGAGGCTGAATTCAATCCCACATTCATCAAAAGGATCATTACTGGAGAAGAGACGTGGGTTTATGAGTACGACACGTAATCCAGACATCAGGCAAGAGAATGGCGTTCACCAAATGAGCCGAGACTAAATAAAACACGTCGTTTTGAATCAAAAAAGAAGGATTCCAACGGTGTAGTGCATCATGAAGTTTTGCCAGAAGGCCAGACAGTAAACAAAGAGTATTATTTGGGCATTATGAGACGTTTGCGTAAAGCAATTCACCAAAGGAGACCAGAATTGTGGGCAGAAAACTCGTGGATTTTGCACCTTGATAACGCACCGTCGTCGCACAGTGCCATCATTATTTTTAATTTTTTGATGAAAAATGCAACAAATACCATCCAACAGCCACCGAATTCACCTGATTTGGCTGCCTGTGACTTTTTTCTGTTCAATTGAGTTAAAAAACTACTACGGGGAACGCGTTTCAGCAGCCAAGAGGAAGTAATGGAAAAATCGCAGTAATGGAAACCGGGAACTTTTTGATCAAGGTGGTAAGTGATGATAGGTATAATTCTAATGGTATACACTTAAAACCAAAACATAAGGTATGTATGACGTCATATGCGTAAGGCATTGGTTGCTGTGCTGATTCTATTTTTGAAATGGATTTTCATCTTAGCTTTTTCATCGTGAATAACTCCTTAGCGTTTAGCTTCATCAGGAAGACCTATGACTGTGCCATTGAGATTCACTGAGCATAGATTCAAATTCCTTCTCCTAGTAAATGGCACAAAGACTGTCAAGGACGTGCTGCACTACATTTTGAGTTTGTTGATTCCAGTAACTATGACTACTATGAATGTATTCAAAGTTGCTGAGCTGGTTGAGCACAGCCATAACATTGTTCCTTTGCCGCAGATACTGCGATAAAACAAAGCCTCAACTGACAATTGCTCTAGAGCCCACCGAAGTGGCGACGCAAATAATGCCGTTATGGCTTCTCTCGTATGTTGACGTAGGCGAAGACCAAAATTTTGTAACTAGCAAACGAATGACGAAGAATCGATAAATTTGGATATTTTTCCATAGTCAGCCGCGATATTTTCTTCGGAACACACATTTCGATTTCGATTGTATGTCGTTTAGATAGTACATATCTTGCTCAAATTAAGAATTTTATAATACCTTATGAATCAAAATAATAGCCGAGACATTTTTCGACTATCAGCCACTTGGACGAAAATTCAGTGGCTCACCAAGAATGCACCTAAATGGCTGACAGAAGAGTCACACAAAAATTTCATTGTTAAATGCATTCTTGGAGAGAAAGACAACACTTTAGCTGGAGTTCTTCAAAGTACAGACCCTGATTCATGAATTCATGTAAATGTGGTATGGTAAAATTTTTGCTGCATGCTTCGGATTGAAAGAGTTGAAAGGCGACGGCGCCTGAACAAATACCTCTAATGGGTCGAAAATTCTTTTGAGCAAAGCGAGAAAATTTGAATACGTATCGGCCTTCAAAAACGACACAGATCATTCTCAATCACTTTATTTAAGTACTGCGTTAAACACTTGACCATAACATCGGGTACGATCTTGCATGCAGTATTTAGTAAGCTGAAATCTTTGTAGTTCGTGTAGGTGAATGGTCTTCTTTTCTTTTTGAGAAAGAAGGCTAAGCAGTCTGAGAGTAAAATTAATGTCTGGCTGCCTACATCCTGACAAAATAAAAGTGTAACCTTATCAAAGACTGCTTCTACGAGTTCTCCGAAAAAACCTACGAGGAATGCCCTAAGTATGATGTAAAAATCGTCCTTGACTATTTTATTGTGAAGCTAGCTAAGGAGGACATTTTTGGTAATATAATCGGGAAGTAGAGCCTTCACGACATCTCTTACGGTAACGGACACATGGTTTTTACCTCTTAACATCCATAAACCATAAACCTGGCTGACTCCTGACCCGTCAACCAAATTGACCATATTCCGATCGACGCAATGCACTGCAGTGGATGTCGGAACATTCCGAGCATCTAACATCGACTCGAATATACGTAACAGCCCAAAACCCCCGAACAATTGTGAGAAAGTTCAACGTCGAACGGCTGCAATCGCAAAAGGCCCCCGATCGAGTTTCCCTTAACTTCTCGAGAAATGCAAATTCCAAAGAGCCCCAACAAAGAAACACCTTGTTCGATGAAGAGTGAAGACTGGCAAAGTTGCCCTACAGAACAGATCGTGAGGGGATCGTGAGCAGAAAAGAAAGGGGAAGAACATATGATCCTCAGAAGAAAAAAGAAAGAACACATTGGCGCTCCAGGTTTTAGAGAGGTGCTACCGGACGAATGAAGTTCAGAAGTTTTACCGAAAAATTAAATAAATACAGCGAACATGCCAAAGCTGTAAGGCCAGAACAGAAATCTGGAAGGATGGAGGAGGAGGCCTCATAGAAAGATTATTTCTGCAGACTGTTAAATGGTGATGACGAATAATGAACCATTCAACCTGGACGAAGACAGACAACATTTTCGTCCACCTGACTAAGATGAAGTAGTCAGGATTCAATGGCTTAACTACTGAACTGTTTAAAACCGTAGGTGATGATTGGATACGGAGTATATCAACAAATTACCAAAATCTAATCTGGATCGACAAAAGCAAGCCCGACGAATGGAAACTCAGAATTGTTTGTCCAACCCTAAAGAAGGGAGGAGGAAGGGGAATACGTCTCCTCAACATCGCATATAAAATTCTGTTTGCCGTATTATGTGAACGCCTAAGACGCTTCGTAAACTGTCTAACCGGTCCCAATTAGTGTGGTTTTGGAGCAGGAAAGTCCTTTATATATCAAATTTTCACTTTAGGCCAGGTCCTGGAAAAACCCAAGAGTTTCAAATTTATACACACCATCTCTTCATTGATACTATACTACTATACTACCACTATACAGAGCCATATCCAGGTTTGTCATCCCTGCCAATATTATGCGACTCTGCAGGATGACGATGGAGATCGCACGCTACTTCGTTAAGGTCAGTATTGACAAAACCGAGACCTTTAATGCCATAAAGGACTTAAACAAGGCAATGCGTTGTCATGGGATTTTTTTCAACATCGTTCCCGAAAGAATTGTGCGAAATTCACAAGTCACCTCCAGAGGCACCGTCTTTCAAAAATCTGTTCAGTTACTCGCATATGCAGACGACATGGACATTATGGGAAACAGCGAGAAGTCAGTGCTTGGTCAGGGTTTGCGACTATTGAAGCAGAAGCGGCAGGGATGAGTTTAGCGGTCAACGAAGGAAAAACAAAGTATATGCTGTCAACAATGAAGAACACACAACATCGGCGCCTACGACAAAACGTAACGATCGGAGGCTATAACTTGGAGGTTGTAAGGGACTTTATCTAATTCGACTCCGCGCTTTTAACTCCGACAACGACACCAGCGCGGAAATCATGCGAAGAATCATTCTTGCTAATCGCTGCTTCCCTGAGCTTAGAAGGCAATTGAGTAGAAAAGTCCTCTCTCGAGCTACTTCCCCTATTCGATTCAATGGAAAACGGAGGAGACGTTTCAACAACGAAGTCGATCTCATCAAAAAAGTTCGGGTAAGCCGGCCTAGATGGGTAGTTCATCTTAAGCGCATTTATACCAGTGTCCCAGCCCGGAAATTCTTCGACTCCAATTCTTATCTGGAGACACAGTCATTTCACTCGGTGTACTGTGTTTTTGCTGTTGTTTTCGAAGGCTATGATTCGGGTTACAAAATACTGCTAGATTCACCTTATTCTCATCATTCTGATCCATTTTATGTAATAACATCTATGTTTCCTTGATGCTAACTGGGTCGATTTTATGGTTATACTTGTAGTTAGGAGTCCATACCCGAAATGGCTTACTTAGTACACAGTAAGAACCTTGCCTCCTGAATTCTTATATACACTATTGCGGGTAATTGTACATTGTCTACAATTTAGCGTCTCATTTAGTGGTGGACGAAATTTCTTCGAATAAGAATGAAAATAGCATCGGCGTGAGCAGTCATATTAAAGCCACCGTCCTCTATTGCTTTCAAATTCTCATCCACCAAAAGTTGATCAAACAAGTGTTGAAAAGATACCGTCTTGTCTCAATGACTGATTTCTTGAATATAACATCTCTAAACCTAAAAATTATTATTCGCGACTTAAGCATTAGACCGATCCAATTGCACTGTACCGGTCAGTTCTATCCAAATTTCCTTTTGCTTCATCAAAACTTGGATAGTTGAAGGCTCCTCCGATACCAAGGAATGCATCCAAGGCGCTATAGAGTGAGAATGAAATTATCGCCCAAAGTTGTTTGCGCCGATGTGTGTAGTAGTTTTAGCCCGTAGATTCCCCGGGCTTTCGAAAACTCAATACGACCAGCGAAGTGTACATTTAATATGATATCCATCTATCCCTTCATGGAAGTCAGTTCAGGTGACATCGAATCTCTTAAAAGAAGCTTTGTCACCTTAAATGGTTTTTACTGCGTCACATTCCCCTACTACTAACTGGGAAAGGTTTTTCAAAAGATTTCGTAAGAGCATTGTTCGTGCTTCCACTGCACCGACAGCTGCTATAGCTAAGATGAACACCCCGTGTGGATAACGCTCAGCTATCTGATCCTCTCGATAATATCATCATACCATATTTTGTAAACCCATTTCCTCACAACATGACTCCAGCCTCCTTCAAATAGATCTAAATAGTTTTTCCACCTGGTGCATCAAGAATTGCTTAGAATTTAATGTCAATGTTAATACGAGTATGTCAATCGATTACCTTGTCACGTAAGTGCAACAAGTCTCCTCAACGACCGCGACCTTGGCATATTATGCGACAGGCAGCTTAATTTTCGTTCGCATATTGATGAGATAATTATTAAAGCAAACTCATCACTATCTTCGTTAAAAGATAGTCCAAAGAATTCTGCAACCCGTACGTGACCAAATCTCTGTACATCACCCAAGTTCGCCACCTTCTCGAGTACGCTAGCCAAGCGTGGTATCCCTTTCAACGAGTTCATGTATCCAGCATCGTTTTCTTCGATTTGCTCTTCGAGGTCTACCTTGGAATGATCTTCTAATCTTACCTCCCTATCGATGCTGTCATTAACCTGAATACCCTTGAGGAATGAAGGGACGCAGCTGACATTCTTTTCATTCACCGACTCCTCTCACGCTCCGTCGATTGCACGTCTCTTTATAACTCCATTTTCTTTTACACTAACCCTCGAAATCTACGTTGCCACCGTCTTTTTTATCTACTAATCCACCGCAACACATATGGCTCTAACGAACCAATCTCCCGTATGCTGCGTAAGGTAAACTCCAACCTTTCCGTTTTCGATTTTAATCGCAGCACTCTCTCCCTCAAATCCGATCTCCTTCTCCATCCCTAACTTTAAGCCCTAGTGATAAGTCCTAGATATCGCTAACCCTTAATTTTCTTTTAGCTTTTTAAGCTTGTATTAAATAGCCCCACCAAAAACATGTTGCACGCAGGTTATCAGGTTCGTTATTTGAACTCAAGCAGTTCATTCGCAGAATGAACTCCAGCATTTCCTAAGTTTCTACTTATAGCGGGAATTTTGACATTCCGTGCCTTTACCTTTGGGGGCATACTGGTTTGGGGTAAAGTTTTCTGGACGTAGACTACTTCCAATATGAGTGTGAAGCAGTTTTTCTAAAGTTTTTAAAATGTATTATGTTAGGCTTATGGGCCTGAGGTATTTTGGATGGCTATAGCTGGTCTTACCTGTCTTGGTAATGAAAACTAAGTTTACTTCTCTCCAGCATTTTGGCACATATCAATACTTGGTGCTACTGCTGAATAGTCTTTTTAGGAACGGTATCACAGCTTGCTTTGTTTTTTGAAGCATGATTTGCATGATTTCGTTCAGTCCAGGAGATTTGCAAGCGTAAAATGAGTCTATATATCCCAGCTTATTTTCTCTGGGATTTCATATTGGCTAGGAAACAAAGTATAGGATTTTCCAATAAGGACTTGACAACTTTTTTTTTTTTTAAATAAAACCCACACCATTTGAGATATTTCAAAAACTTTATTATCGGCTTGAAGTACAATCAAAACATTTATGAATGGAACTCGAATTCGTTCATATGGCCACCGCGGGCACGGTCGATTCGTTGGACCCAATTTCCAACGACTTGGCCACACATTTCGGCCGAAACGGCCGCTATTTTGCGTTCAATGTTGGCTCTGAGCTCTTCCAACGTCGTCGGCGTGTTGGCATAAACCAATGACTTAACGTATCCCCACAGAAAATAGTCAGGCGGCGTTAAATTGCACGAACGAGGCGGCCAATCGACTGGCCCATTTCTTGAGATAACACGTTCACCATACCTACTCTTCAATAAATCGATTGTAGCGTGTGCTGTGTGGCTTGTGGCATCATCCTGTTGAAACCACATGTCGTCCAAGTCCATATCTTCCAATTCGGGCCAAAAATAATCGGTGATCATGGCCGCGATTCGCTGACCATTCACAGTAACGTGACGATCGAAAAAATATGTCCCAATAAGGCCGCCGGCATGCAAACCGCACCAACCAGTTATTTTTTGTGGATGAAGTGGTGATTCATGAAGCACATGTGGATTTTCACGCGACCAATAACGCATATTTTGCTTATTGACTAACCCATTGAGCCAAAAATGAGCTTCGTCACTGAAGATGATTTTGCGATAAAATTCATCATCTTGGCGCATCTTCTCCAGAACCCAATCGGAGAACGTACGTCGCTTCAAATGGTCCATTGGCTTCAATCAGCTTGATCTAGTATGGGTGTAAACCAAGATCCTTACGCAAAATACGCCATAATGTGGTCTGAGCGATGCCCAATTCTTGAGAACGCCGTGGAATTGACTGATTTGGATCGTTTGCTACGGACGCCTGAACGGCAGCGATATTTTCGACACTTCGACCAACCCGTTGTCTCACTGACACGGCAACATCACACAACGAATATGTAGACTCAAATTTTTGCACTAAACTTGTTATTACCTGTCTACTAGGGCGAGAATTACGACCGAAAATTGGATTTAACGCTCTTAAAGTTGCAGTCACCGATTCCGAATTTCGGTAGAAAATTTTTAGAATTTTCAGACGTTGCTCGTTCGTACACTTTACCATGATGAAAATGTTGAGTTTACTGAATAAATTGACAGTGACAGTTTGATGATTAGTGAAAGAGTGCGTTCACAAATTAAATTCAAAGTTGTAAAGTTCATATTGGAAAACCCTTTATGTATATTTACTGCCCTTGTTGGAGAAAGAGTGTATCCATGAAAGTGGGTTTTTGACAAGGGCCCAAAAGCTTCAATGTTGGATTTCATGTAGTTATCATCTGGTAGTTTTAGATCTCCAACTACTGTAGGTTTCTTAGATAAGACTTTCCTTAGCATCGCACACACTGTTGTCTTTTAGCGCTGTTGTTTCTTTTAGCGCTGCAGATTGCGCTCTTGTATTTCCTCAGACTGGCCTTTGTCTCAGTCGAGCTTTTGACTGCATTGAAAAGTGTTCTTGCCTCTTTCCTAATGCATTGTAGTTCTTTAGTAAACCAATGTGGGGGGTTTTGGATTTTCTGATATTCGTCAGGAACATCCCCAATTTATCCGTTGAATAGTCTACTTCGGCAGGGGTTTCTATTTTGAGTCCGTTGAGGACATAAAATTTGTTGAATCCATCTCTGTTGTAAAGTTTTCCCAGTTAGTATTTTTCACATTTTTGTACAGTATGTCTTTGATATTGATCTTAATCAGAGAATGATATATCCGAAGATACCTTCTATAATACTTTCTTACGGCAAGGGTGTCAGAGTTACTCAGTAGGGTGATATTTGAAGCCTGCCGTGTATTTTTGACTACAAACGTTGGTTCATTTCCGCGGTTAGCCATCAACATATTATGGTCATTTATGTATTAGAATAGGGACTCATCGCTAGAGTTTGTCTATCCAATTGTATGTAATGGGAGTTAGCGTCGCATCCAATAATCACATCGGACCCCTACTGCTCTAAGGGTTACCCTGGCTACGATACAACTTCTTATTTTGTTTGCATGTTCTTTGTAAAAACACTCATATTCGTTTGATTCTAGTCGAATCGATTTTTCTGAATTCACGGTTCCTGAACTGGGGCTAAATTTAGCTACTCATCTTCTGAGATAATAGTCCGAGGGAGCCAAATCGGACGAATACGGTGGATGCTACACCAATTGGAGCCGTAAGTCATTGATTTTAGCCGTGGTTGCGATTCTCTTGTGTGCCGGCGCATTGTCTTGCAAAAACAATTTTTTTTTCGTTTCATGTGAGGCCATTTTGCAGCGATTTCGGCCTTCAATCGCTCCAATAATTCACAGTAATACTCGCTGTTGATGGTTTTTCCTTTTTCGAGGTAGTCCACGAAGAGCATGCCATGACAATCCCAGAAAACCGACGCCATAACCTTTCCGACCCATCGAGCCTCCCTCGGCCGCTTCGGAGAAAACGTGCCGGCTTCAGTCCATTGCCGGGCACTCATTCTGTTCTCTGGTGTGTAATAGTGGATCCAAGTTTCATCAACAGTTACCAATCGACGCCAAAAGTCCGCCCGATTCCGCATCAGCAAGTCCAAACACTCTTTCGAAGTGCTCTCGCGTTCGTGTTTTTGGTCAGGAGTGAGCATGCGCGGCACCCAGCGGCAGGATAACTTTTTCATATGCAGAATATTATTGCCCAAAATATGGCGTGTGCGCTCAGTACTAATCTTTGTGGTATCTGCTAGCCCGCTTACCTTCACTTTCCGGTCAGCCAACACCATTTCATATATTTTTTTGACATTGTCCTCTGTAATCGCATCGGAAGGCCTGCCGCTGCGGACTTGATCGGTAATGGAGATAATGTTTTATGAGAGAACGAAAATCGTTTTTGTCCACACTCAACATGATGCCAAACACGTCAACAACAATCAGCTGTCAAAACAAAACTAAAGACAGTATCGCACTGAAATTTGGCATGTCTGCCTAAATAATAAATAATAAATTCTACTTTAAAAGGTTTGCTGTGCTGGCTGTTAGATTTTGGCTCTATCGGAGGGATATGAAACAATGTAATTTCCAACTTTTGATAATAAGACCATTGTGGCCATTTTTGGACTCTTCCTAACCAACTCCTTCACAGCTCTTCTTATCCATTATTGTATTCTCAGCTTAAAAGAAATAGTGTGCTGGGCACAGAGGCAGCCTCTTCCAATGGCTTTAGGCTGCGCCAAGCCATAAGTGATTTGATCTTTGCAGTCTCGTTAGCAGCAGTAGAGCCAACATTCCCTCAGATGTGATCAATTACTGCTCTGTCCAGAATCCTATAAATTGTTTGACCATCTTCAAAGAGAGAATACGAAGCACTTAATTCGGCGAAATTTGCTACGGCTTACTTTATCCAACTTGGGTTTCGCTTTACATCTTTGGGGGCGACTTTACCATTTTACATCGAATTCCCCTGCTTAATTTTCACTATAATTTTTTTTTAAAAACACGCTCTGCACATTTTTTTGTTAGCTTTCGCTTATCGCTCTTCTTGGCTCTTCTTCGGAGTCGGCATGGGACTCGAAAAAACGTACTTAGCTATGGCATTCGTGGTTAGTATAAAATAGTTAACCTCAATGGTTATGCATCAGCTATCACGAAGGTGTAGAGACATAATTTTGCACTTTAATTCTGCTCTGCATAGACAAGAATCTGGAAAAAAAAACAAAGCAAAAACTGACTTAACACATCTGAAAGGTTCTGAATGGTTAAGCGTAACGACAACGATTATTTTTGTTATGAGATCGTTACTTTAAGGAAATAATAAAATTCTCTTTATCCAAAACCAATTAAACCACTTAGC
The DNA here is from genome assembly GCA_949129095.1 of Volucella bombylans. Lineage (NCBI taxonomy): Eukaryota > Metazoa > Arthropoda > Insecta > Diptera > Syrphidae > Volucella > Volucella bombylans. The sequence continues at coordinate 102,010,710 of OX422144.1, read as the reverse complement.
TCGAATAATCGACTCCAACGCACTCATACAAAAATGCCATTCCGTAAACAGTTCCTACTGTCGCAGTCGCAGTCGCAGATTGCTTTCAAAAGGTTTTTTGAACCAACCGTAGATGAAGGCATAGAAAAACATGCTTTTCATTTCCCGAAAACAAACTTTTAAATAGTGAAAAGGCTTTACGAATACCTTTGACTGTTCCAATTACAAGAATACATAGCTTCCACAATTGTGGTGCTTTTAAATGGGACTGTTATTTTAATGACTCCCGTTCTGGTGCTGCGGCAAGAGATTCCATGCAAAACAGAGCTGAAAGGTGAAAATATGTTGTAATTGGCTCCGAAAGGTTCTCCACTGGTTGACTTTCGAGTTTCATACTTCTTTTCTCCCTTCTTAAGATGAACAATGTAACTTGTACTTTTCACACAGAGATTACAACAATTTGAACGCACTGTTGCGTTGGAGACCTAAACTATTTCTAGGAGTTAAGCAATACCAAAGCCAGCGTCGTCGTGTCCGTCGTCATCGTCGTAGATAATTCATAGAAATATAGCAAACGAAACGACAAGGCGAACATTACCCCCCAAGGGAGCAATTTGTTTGCGCGACTACGAACGATTACGAAGGAGAAACGTCGATGTTGCACATGGGCGGCACAGCGACGGCGGGTAAGTAAGGTAAGCGTGTAGCTTATATAGCGTGGACTATTCTTACACCACCATTTCATGTTCCAGAAAATGTATATTTTTGTATTTTCGAATTCCACTATACATACATACATACATACGAGTAGGTAGGTAGCCGGGGTACAGTTCTACGTCTACCTATAAAAATGTTTCCACACACAAGTTTCGCATTATCATTACTCGTATCTTCACCGGAATCAACGTGGAGAATACAAACTGAAAATCCAAAGCGGAAGTAGGCATGAGAAAACAATAAAACAAATTTCACAAAAAAAAAAAAAAACTCTAATGCGCATCTATTTGCGTTCCCAATTCCGTTTTTGTGTGAACGTTTCGAGAGTGAGTCTTTTTGTATTTGATTTTCAAGTGCAAAATACCCGTATCTCTGAGTGGTTTGGTTTTTTTCTTTTTTTCTTTTATCAAACGAAACGACAGAAATAAATTCTAAAATCTAAAATCCCCGCAACCCAGTTGCTACTCGTACAGTCATCAGTTGGTTTCACAGAACCTTATCAACAATTTCGACATGTCATTGTAAAATTGTACGAGTATGTAATAAAATAATATTAATTATGAATGGTTGTGGAATTGGCTTGATGATGTGTAGTTGTGGTGTTCTCAGGACAGCATGAATTCCACGATATACCACTGATAATTGATGGGGGGATATTTCCTAATGAGTATAGGATCTTTGCCCATATGAATGTGATGTGTAACTTGGTCACTTGGTCATACCAGATAGCAATTTCTCAAATTTTTATTCAAAACAAGAATAAGAGACTGTTGTGTTGTACAAGTAGATATGTAAATTGGTGTATCTGAATGATAAACTGAGTGCTGCGGCTTCTCCCTATTGTGTGGTGGGCATTGGGCTGAGCAAATAACACCACACCAAGTTGGTTGAAGTTCCCTTCTACTTTTGCTCACTACCTAAGGCGAAGATTTAGGCCATTTTCGAAAACGTCATCTGCATCAAATTGCTTTTGCAAAATATTCTTAAACGCAAGCTGCGAAAGTCATTTATTCGAAAACGACATTATAAATCAAACTGCCTTTGCAGCATGCTCGATAATGCAGTGTTTGCAGGACAGATGTTCATAAACGTCATATGCGCTGCAAAAACGCAGCCAGAAATTTGCACTGCGTAATAACATACATTCAAGGATGATTGCTCTGTTCGAAAACGTCAAATGCACTTGCAAGAAAAAAATCATGTAGATGACACAGATCAACGATACCAAATGATGTTTGCAGTTTGATGTTCGCAACCCTTAAGTATTGCAAATGACGATCAAAATGACGATCAAATGACGTTTTCTGTCTCTGTATGTTATATGCTGTATCTTCCGTTGTGTGAATATTTGGTTAATCGTGGACTTACCGGTCATAAAACTGTCTTGAAAGCCTGAAAGAGGCCAATGAGGTCCTTGCCAAATGACCACAGCCGTTCTGATATGGCAGACGAGTTCTTATACGCGATATACGAGTACAAAAGAGCCCTTCTTTACACTTATTCTTTGAAGATTATTTCTTTCAAATGTTGGCCGTAATTGCGGCTAACGTGGTGCATTCTGAAGTTCCAATTTTCGATGACGCGTTCGATCATCACGAGCACTCGAGTAATGGTGGCCTGCAAAGGAAAAAGTCTAGAGGTATGATGTCACATCACAGGTGTAAATCAACAAAGCCATGGATTCACGAGCTGTGTGGCAAGTGGCGGCGTCTTGTTGGAACCAAATGTCGTCAAGACCACGGGCTTCAATTTCAGGCATCAAATACTCCATTATCACAGCGCGATATCGGGCGCTATTCACAGTTACGTTCCAGCTGGCCTTAGATTTGAAAAAATATGGATCGATGATTCCACCAGCTCATAAAACACACCGAACCGTTGTTTTGTCTGGATGTAATGGCAGCTCTTGAATCTCTTCTTATTCTTATTGACATATCCATTAAGCTAGAAATGAGCCTCACCACTGAACAATATTTTGGTCGAAAACATTAGATCAAGAGCCCAACGACTGAAACGGTGACGATTCGGAAGGTCGACCGGCTTCAGTTGTGGCACGAATTGAATTTTGTATGCTTTTAAATCGATATCCTCACGTAAAATACACCAAACTGTTGCATACGTCAAGTCAAGCTATTGAGAACCGTGCTGAATCGATTCATCAATGTCACCGCGTACAAACTAAGCTGCCGCCGCTATATTTTCTTCATTATGTGCTAGATGTGGTCTATTTGGTCCCGTATTATCCAATATTGAAAATTGAGTTTCAAACTTTTCATTGGTATAGGGAATTGTGCGTTTGGTAGGCCGTTCCTCGTAGAGCGCTGATTTTCGTAATACAGTTGAATAATTTGTAGACGCTGTGCTGGTCACAGACGTCAGACAATGTTGAACCATATTAGTGTAACACGACGCATGCGCGATCTTTCATGAAATCCCCACCTCTAAAAGAATCACCCTTTACATACATAAGTTACATATTGCTATGGTCGAGTGAGTGGAAATTTTTTCCTTCAATAGCACAGAACTTCCCTTCCGAAAAGTGCCTGACCAGTCTTTCAAATGAATATTTTCAATTTCAATTTATTCAGTTTCTTACATTCTATAATATAGAACTAATTATTAAATACCTACAATTTACAATTTTATTTTGCACAAAAAATAAACTTCTACAAAAAAAAAGAAGAGGAAACCTAGGTATTTAAAATAGTTAAAAAACTCACTTTCTGTCCAAATTAGGAGACCAGTGACAAGAGTGTTGTTTAGCAATAAGTTTATATCACGGAATTAAGTTTAAAAGCCGAAAGAAAAGGAGAAAAAACGCAGTTTATGACATTCACTGAGCGAAGTGGCGGAAAAAGTTGAGGTGGGAGTCGAAATAGAAAAATGAATTGAACGAGATATGATGAATGAAAATGAAAGTTGCAATGGAAATATTTAGTACAGTTGATTAAATCGTAACTTGTAAAAGTGTCTCCACCTCAGACCTAGATAGCAGCTAAATTTTGAGTTTTTTAAGAAACCTGAAAGCGTGTGTAATTTGACTGGATCGTTCCGGCGGCAGTTTGTTGAATATGAATGGTGCAATGGAATTAAGAAAACGCCTACAGTGCTCTTTGTTGACTGTTGGGACGACCACAGTGTTCCTATTTCTAAGCAAGTATACATCACCTCGTCTGAAATCAATATTACCACTCCTAATGAAGAACACTTCAGTGCTTTGTAAATATAAAGATACCGTAGAGGGAGTATTTTCGCTGATTGAAATAAAGGCAGTGAGTGTTCGGACTTATTTTTATGGAATATTAATCTCATAATTTTCTTTTGTGCTATGACAATGGGCATCAAGTTTGTTATATACGCGCTACCCCAACAAGCAAGACCATACTCTAGGCGTGAATGAACAACGAATATCCTCAATCTGTACGCGACAATTAGACAATGAAAAACACATAGCCTTGGATTTATTACTAAGGACCATTTGGTGATAGTTCAGCCAGATTCCAAGCAGATGGAGATCAGCTGTCAGTTCGCTTTTTATATGCATCGTATCTTTGCCTGAATATGAATGACCCTTAAGAGGTAGGTTAAAAATGGAGTTAATGTAGATTAGAAACAGTATTGGTCTAAGGGCCGATCCCTGTGGAACACCAATATTCGGGCACCTTTCTTCTCCACTAATCATTCCATTTACTTTCACCGTTTGTATTCTGCTAGTCAGGAATGATTTGAACCATTCAATAATGTTTCCTCTGAACCCAGCGTTGAACAGTTTTTGCAGCAATATTTCGTGGTTCACTAAATCAAAGGCCTTTGTTAGATCCAGAAATATGCCAACTAACTTTTGATTTTTATCTAATGCACTATATATTCTGCTTAGAAAGGCGGTAATTGCGTCCTCCGTACATTTGTCCTTTATAAAGCCATATTGGGATTTACTGAAAAAAATAGTTTTTGATAGGAACCTTATCATTTTATTTACAATTATTTTTTCAAATATTTTTGAGAAGACAGATAGTAACGATATAGGCCTATAGTTATTCGGTTCAGTAGGGTCTCCCTTTTTAAAAATTGGAATAACGATACTTGTTTTTAGAGCAGGAAGAAATGTCCCGTCTTCGAAGATCTTGTTTATTAAAAATGTCAAAATACTTAAAATAGCTTTTCCGATCTTTTTAATCGCCAGACTACTTATTCCATCTATTCCACATGATTTTTTTGGATTAAGAATGTTAATTACAGAAAGGAGATCTGCATTCGTTATCGGACCGAAGAAAAATTAACATGAGGTGGATTTGTCTATCAAAAACTTCGCGTTTGTTTTATTTGTCTTCACTGCAATATCTGGCTTAGCATTTTTAGCCGCATTTCTAAAGAAGGAGTTAAATTTGTCGCACAATTCCTCATTAGTATTATTATTCCAATCTCTAAGTTTTTTGATTATTAGTTTATCTCTCTTCTGGTCATTTCCTAGAATATTATTAACTATACGCCATTGCTCTCTGGGGTTGGATCTGTTATGGACAAATTTATGCCTATAGTATTCTATCTTCTGTTCAGCTATAAGGCTGCGCACATTCAATTGTAATTGTTTGTACTTTTGTTTTATTGAGGGCTGGTTTAACTTGTTCCTATTCATTGAGTAAAACCTATTTTCCTTTATTTTGGTGCATATTGCTTCCGTCATCCACGGTTTTAATTTTTCAGTCCTACTATTTTGCTTAAACGTGCTGGAACAAATTTCAAAATAATAAATATTTATTTTTTCCAAGAACAAAAAGAAGGCCTCCGAAGGGCAGACACAGTTGTAAACTGAAGTCCAGGTTTCCCGGTTTAAGAGCCGATTCATTTTTTAATGTCTTCGCTAACAATTTTTGATGCACTAGTTGACTCACTTTCATTCACAAAATTCTTTACAGCGATACTGGTAGCCGAATGATCAGTAATATTAAGCTCTAAGACAAAGGGTTGCGCATTAAGCTTGTTTCTTGACTTAAGAAAAATATGGTCAATGCAGGTAGATAACCCATTGACGAAAGCAAGAACATATAATTATCACTGGATTTTGGAAAGTTAAAAATATCGATATTAATATCCCCAATCAAACAAACATCCCTACAGTCAATTGCATCATTGATCATTGCAATTCGATGACATCGATGCATACGAATACAACCTTAGCCAACTCAGTTTCTGCTAAAGAAACAAGTATCTCTGAAATGCTAGCTGTACAGTGTGATCAACAAAAACGTACCACTGAAAAACCAATGAAAAATGCCAGAATTCCGAGATTCGTCAGACTTTAGCAAACCCTTCCAACAAAACTTCGATGCACCCTAAAACGAATTGTGCATCGAAGTTTTGTGCGAATACTATTAACTTTCCGAATCCTTTGGTCGAGAAGCATCCATAAACAGGAACTTGATGCTTTACGGTGCGTTGCAGAAACTTTTCATCTTTTTTTTTTTTGTCCAGGCTTCCAATAATTATAGCCAAAAAAAAAGATGACTCTTTTGTGAATATGATGTTGCTCAAATTCCGGTCTAAATTCAATTCTGCGTTCCTCAACTTAGCCTCCTTTCAAAATGTTTTAGGGTCAGTAGCGGTTTAGACTTGGTCCTCCTGTTTTTGGTGTCAGATTCTGGCAAACGGCGTCGTATTGTGTTGATGGACACTTTAATTCCTTCACTAGAAAATTTTTCTTTTGCGTTCCTCAGACTAATTGTGGTTTTTGTTTTTCAAAAACAATTCTTTACTGTCCTTAATGGATGTGCTTGCTTTGGTCCCTCAATCTGACCCATCCTTTATCCACATTCTCACAAATGCCTCTGATGTTTCTAAATATTTTGCTGTTGACTTAATACTCATTTGCGGACTTATTGGGTGAGTTACTAAGAAAACACTTTCGAAAGGTTTTTTAAAAGCCGCACTCATTTTGTAATGATGTTATACCGCCGAAGTGTGGAAAAATACTGAGGAAATGAATACAATGCGCGATCGCCAGTTAAAGGCAGAAACAAACTTGACTACAAACATGTGTGTGTGTGAGTAAAGTAAAAGAAGGAATTTAACGCACGTTTTTCTGGAACACACTGTATAATAAGTTCGTTTGGCGAAAACAAGTCACCAGTAGTAGAGATTACATTTGTGAATCTGAGTCTAATGCAAGCAATAATTCTGAACACGATTAAAACTGCAATGGTAAGCCCAATTCACAAAGAGGGCGTTCAATGTCAGCTCAGCAATTACATACGTTCAACCACTCAAAGGTTAAAGAAGCACTTGAACTTTGGTTCTTTTGGAGCGACTTTACCATTTTTCTGTTAACTTTCGTCTATCGATTAGACCTCAAAAGAACGTCCTTTGCTATGGCATTGGTTAATCTAAAATAGTTACCCTTAAGCACTTCTACGTATTAGCATAAGAAAAATCATGGCAGACTAGCTGAACGATTACCCGCACAACAGGCATTTTTGTGTCAAAATAAAAGATGTGTACAATCAACAAGAACACGTTCAATATGGAATCCCTCAACGAGCAAAACATGGTCTAATTCTTTTTATATAATGTACACTAACGAGCTACGAGTACTTTTTAAACAGAGTTTTGGAATCGTTTTGAGAGTTGATACGAGTAACTGAGCTGAGGTAGATAAAAGTCCATTACTGCCACAAATTTGTAGTTGCCTGTCGTGACAATTTGTCCTAGGCGTTGATGTTGTTTTAACCCTTTTTGTTGACAGCATATACTTACGAGTATGTACTTCGTTTTTCCTTGATTGACCGCTGCTCCCATCTTTGCCGCTTCAGTCTTAATAGTCACGCTCTGTGTTCCTTTCAATATCGTCTGCGTATGCGAGTTACTGAACAGACTTTGAAAGAAGGTGACTCTAGGGTTGCCAGTTTCGAATTGTTTATTTGGAAAGATGTTGAAAAAAATCACGTGATGCATGATCACGCATCGCCTTGTTTAAGTACTTTTCTGACATTAAAGGTTTCGGTTTCATCATTACCGACCTTAACGGAGCAGCGTGCGATCTCCATCGTCATTTTGCATAGTCGAATGAGTTGGCAGCTTTCCTGGACTTGAGCTTGGAACTGGCTGTCCTGAATTTATCTTGGCCGGGTGGATGGAAAAGTTGTTAGTCTTTGTCCAGAATTAGGACATCTGCTTGACGGTGGGATGTCGTTCATCATCACGGTTTAACAGTCTGCAGAAATAATCTCTCCAGCTTCTCAGCACCGATTGTAGTTCTACTATGAAGTTTCCTTCTTCATCCTTGCAGATTTCTATTCGCATTTTACAGCTTTGGTATGTTCGTTTTATTTCTTAGTACAATTTCCAAACTTCATTCCTCCGACAGCACCTCGGAGGAGCTTTACGTTTGTTCTGCTCGTAGAGCTCGTAAGCCTCTCTCGTTCTTTTCTGCATGGCCGCTCTGTACATCCCTTGTTGTTTCAGCTTTTCCTGTCTGCATTCGTCATAGAACGAGGGGTATCTTTGTTGGGGCGGGTTGAAAGCCAATACGTCATACGCCGTGCACTTTTCCCGTCGCTTTTTTGGAGTAGACTCTTATTAACGATTCTCTGTACATCGGCTGTTAACTCCGGATTTTTCTTAAGATGCTAAGAGGCATTTATGGGTCATTTTTCTTCTCTACTACTTCTTTTATTCTGCATTGATTGTCACGTAGTTTGATGATATTACACTGCCGAATGCCTGGAGCATATTTTCATACTGTACACTGATCGGTAGTTTTTGCAATTTTTCGTGTGGCTTTTGCCTTTATAGAGTGGAATAAGAATGCACTGGTTAGACACCCAATCGCTCCTCATTATTTTAAAAAAATAGCGAGGCATTTACTTAATTCCAAGATTTCCTATTGTCGCTCATATTTCGAAAGGATCAGGCCCGACCTAATGAAACCGATTCATTCTTTTTACAGCTTCGCTAACTTGGGGTTCTGTAAAGTCTACTTTTTTTCATGGTGGGCGACCATCTAGGGAATGGTACTGTTCAGAAATATTCCGTTTAAAAAGTAAAAGTTTAAAAGTATTGTAGCTGCATATTAACTGTGAATAAAAGAAATATTATTAAAATTCTAGATACTCTGGAAATGAAACAGAAGAATGGTTGGCCAGTAGAAAGGAAGGCTGATCATTCAAAGTTTCAGAGTGAGAAAGAGTTGCTTATCGAAAAATATGAATAAATGTATAACGTTTAAAGTATATTGTTAGTAGTTTTTCTTCAATCCTATAAATCGGGAACACATTTTTTTAAATTAATTTATTGCGATTGAACAGTGATATTTGATGGTCGGAAAGAAAAACCCATCTTCATCGATGACCCAATTTAACATATTTTAAAATGAAAAGAACTGGAAACAAAGGTGGATTAAGATCCATAGAACTTGTTCCATTGAAAGGATTAGATGAGAAGAAAAAGATAATCTAACTTTGTGAAGTGCACTACTCCTTTTTTCCTTTGAAATTGCATTTTTCATTACCTATGAATGTGCACCAATACGTGTGCATCAGAGTAAAGAGATTTTGGAAAATATATTATAACTACAAAGAGCAATTTTTATTAAAATGAAAATCTTAAGAGAAGCAAATCCTAGAGGATGCGTACTTTATCTTTAAAGCTGACATACATATTAGCTTCGTCATACCATTTAAAGCGCTTCAGGATATCAACTTGCAAAGTTCTCTAGAAAGTTTATCCCGATAAAAGACAAAAAAGAGCTGACCGACTTCTTCATTTCTTTAACTTTGAACATTTAACTTCATGAAAAAAGGAAATGTAGAAAGATACTCGTATTCAGGTTAGAGAATAAGGAGGAGGAGACACTATTGATTTCGTAGTCAGAATTCTGCTCCGGCAGTCTCCACGTACATCAATTTATAGTGGGAATATGTATGTAATACCTACAACAAACGAAATTGTCCTGATAAAAGTTAGATCGAATTCACCTTAGACCATCGTTTCTAATATGCGCCGTAAAACACGATTAGCCAAATGCTCCATCTTGACATGACTTCACTGTTCGCCACCATCAGCAGTAAGAAACAAATCAATTAGTATAATTAAATTTAATTAAAGGAGAATGAATTTACCTAATTCATTTGTACAGTATTAAACCGAATAGTTAAACAATTAACTAGTCCGTAAGTCATGGACGTAATAATAGCTCTAGAAATTGTATCGTTAATCACACGCTGTGTTTGTGGTGATTCCGCGAATCATTGACAAATCCCATTCCGTTTGTCTGTCTCATTTTGGGATTTCGTTTTTCATCGAACAAGGAATGTTTGTATGTGAAAACAATTTGTTGCGTCATTGCACTTTCTCCTTAATCCGAATCTAAATGAACAAACGAATCGAATCCAACCGCAGCAGATCCACTGAACCGGCGAACCAAGTATCATAGTTACAACAAAAATCTAATTAGAGACATATTTTCTAAGAACTGTATACTCGAAGCAAACACTCGGTCCCCTCTTAGGATATTTGATCCTGCTCCTCTAATTTAAAAAGGGGAAGAGAAGAGTGCCGGATTTTTAAGGCGGAGGCGTACAACATTTGCGTTGACATTGACGAAACAAACTCAATCCCAATTGCGTAATGAGGCTTAGCGTGTAATTTTCACTTAAGTTGAATTGGAATTAAAATTCTTGTCGGTGTAACGACACAGATAACAATGTAAATAGTGCTCAAGTACCGCCAGGGTATTGACACTTAAAAAGGCTATCGAATTTCCCATCGCAATTTCATTGAAACAACTCTAAAAGGGGGAACAGCATTTGATGGATTGAGGGGGAAGAAATTCATTGAAACTTAGTCCCATGGCGGTACGCCAAAGCACCGCAATTAATCATTATATTGGTGGAAGTAGTATATGAATTGGATAGGATAGGGTGATGTGGTGTATTGGTGGCGCTGGCGGTATACTCGTATTTGCCAAAAAGGAAAGAGAAAAGGTTTCCCTCGGCGGCTTCAAGACTTTCAAGAAATCATGAATCATCATCGAAAATGGAATGAAACGTACGAGTAATATGCTTCCGATTTAGTCGTAAAAATGCCGACGTAACGGTCCGGGAATGAACAAGTTATTTACTTATTCTTGCTGCATCACATTCGGTGGGGGGAAATCAAACACCCAAATAAAATAACCCCAACGCCCGATAGCCCTTTCTTATTTACTTTCCCAATACGAGTATATTAAATGGAATGGTTTTGTCAAGATGTCGTGTATGGATATGCATATGGATATGGATATGGGTATGGAAATGGAAATGGATGTCATCGCTGACTGATGGTGGTGGTGGAGCACGTGGTGGGAAATTGAAGTTTGTTTTGCATGAGCTTCTCCTACTTTGAGTAAATGGATAGATGGCCTTTAGAGTAGTTGTATGGAGTTCATGGATATCCAAATAGAACCTTGAAAAATATTTGTTCACCCTCTCTTTCTTTCCTATGTATGTTCCTTTTTTTTTGTATTTATTGGCGTCACATGGATATTAATGAGTGCCAGGTTGTGAAGTTTCATACGAGTGCCAACATAATAAGTTTGGTGATGAAAATGATTTCTTAGGAAGACGGCTTTATGAGTGTAGAGATTTTTATAAATAATTTGTGCCTAATTGGAAATCTAAAATCTCTAGAGGATGCATGCTTTACAATTATTTAGTTCGCATTGAAAAGGACAGAGGCAGCTAGAACCAGCTATGATTGATGTTTTTTTTCCATTGTACATTTTGTAAGTTGCTTTTAATGGAGTTTGTTGCCAGATGAGTGCTAACAATACCACAACGTCAGGGCCGAGTACCTGCAGCTTGATGGGTACGTAGGTCGAACAGAGGTACTGCTCCGCGGTGTCACTATCGCTTTCACAGCAAGTGTCGCAGGATGCTTAAGTCTATAGTAAAAGCGTAGTGCACTGTCACAAAGCCAGTAATCAGGCTGCAGTGTTTCGTACTAGGGGGCATCAGGAAAACCGCTGACTTTTTAGAGAATTCGGGATGGAGAGTCATACCATCTGCAGTTATGCTCATTTCAAACCCAACTGTCAAAGGAAGCCCTATATGATTACGCAAGCAGATCTAACGAAGATTCGTGTTCTGAAGAACTCTCCTCTGAGATTTGCTCAGACCCAAACTCTTGCTGGAACCCAAACAAGATTTAATGAATTTAGCCTTCAGACTGCCTTCAGTTATGTCTTGCATACTGAAACTAGCTTAGAAATCCTAAAAAGGCTAGCTCGCCTTTCGATACAGATGTAAGAACTTCGCTCTCTTCACCGATTCTTTACAATATAAATACATAGTTCGATGTCATCTGGATTGCGTATATCTCCTTCCAAATGGACAGATGCGAGTTTTCCTAACGAGGAATGAAATCTATCGTTGTCGTTCTCCAGAAAGACACTAGCGCCGCACTTTAAATCGGTTTTGGAGCCCTCCATGAAGACCCGACTTCTTTTCCTGGTTCCTTGGCACAGGGAAAGTCGATTTCGTATTTTTTCCGCAGCTGGAGTTTTGGTGTCATTGCGTCAGACGGCATATCCATAAGACTAGACTCAAAAGACAGTGGCGCACAAGGTTTTCAAAGCTCCAGTGCATGTTGTACCAAAAACCACTCCTCTTTAAACGGAAGATGGCTTTGAGAGTGCAGCCGATGATATGAATATCAAGGGAAGCGGAATCAATCAATGCGTCTTAAGCAGAACCAAGCGTGCAAGGGAAAACCCTCATGCATTCGAGACAGACCATTATTTTGGAATCTTTCAAAAGGAGCAATGACTTTTTTTCGCAACAGCTTGTTCCAATTGCCGATCATGGCTAGGGCTGCCTGCGCTTTAGAGCGGACAGTCGGTAGACACAATCCAACTGGCAGTACAGCTACATCATTCGCATATGCTTGAGCATAGACGGTAGAACTGTTGAGAGCGTTAAGAGAGCGGGTCTAGACAAGATGCCGCGGGAAACCCCTGTTTACCCACGCGATCACATACACATTGGCCGCAGTCAGTATCCGCAATCAATGTCTTATTCACCAGCATGGCTTTTATCCAGAAAACTAGTGATTCGTCTACGCCGGGTTGTTTGGCCGATTTACACATGCCGTCAAAAGTTGCGTTATCGAAAGCACCCTCGATGAAAATGGGCAGCTCGTATTCTTTCTGTCGAGTGCGCCTTCAATTCTGCCTACCAGATTTTGAAGCACACTCTCGCAGGATCTGCTCCATTGGTGATCATGTTGCATCTCTGATAGAGGAGCTCTACCATTATTTCCATGCTGTTCAACATGAAGGGAACCAGAATTATTCGTCCTATTTTCCGATTTTCGGTATAAAGGCTATTCTCACTATTCGCCAGGGTTTCGGTATATATGCCAGTACAAAGCTAGCGGTGAAGATTATCTTCAGAGTATATACCTATACCTTTTTGTAACATAACTGCCGAGATTGCGCACCAAACGGTGACACTTGGTGAATGTCCAACTTGTAAATGAAGTTCATTATGCAGAATTCACCTCACGGAAGATCTAAGAGCAGGCGCATGTTTGCGCGCCGAACGTCGCGGGGATCGCAAAAATGCAATCCTTACTCCTTTAATGTTCTTAGGTGTTCTGATAGGACGTGCGTCTCCAGCTCTTCTTTTCTGCAAGGAACCAGTTTCCGTGAGCCTTGTGACTCACAAAAGAATTGATTTCATGTAGAGGACAGGACCCAATGGCGAAATATTGAAGCGAATTCGGAAGGCGTGCTGGTTTGAAACCACCTAACGGCCGTTGGAAAAAAGGCCTCTAACGCACGCTGCTCGTTACTGCAACGCATGATGACGATTAAAATACAAGTTAACAAAACTTTAGGACCCCATCTCTCCAACAAAGCCACGCACAGCCGCTCCCATCAGCTTCATTTCAAATAAGGAAGTTATCTTGCCGCACCTTGTATATTCCACTAGTTTGGATGTTTTTGTTTTTGCATAAAGGGTGAAGCTTAAGGGCATTTGCAGCTGCAGTCTTCATTATATTTATGTGTGTACAGGGATCAGTGATGGGTGAAACATTGTTCCGAACGAACAACAGTCTTTGCATTTTTTTAAGGAGTAAGCCTAATGGATTTTGTCGTTTTACCATTGGTCTAGAGCTACTCCAAGATATTTTGCTTGGGCATTTTGCTGTCAGATTCTTCCTTGTCGCTGGTTTTTATGATTTCGTCATTTGCAACGGTTTGAGTAAACAATCCGGAATTATTTCGGCTGATTACAATTGTGTCCACAACAATGGAACAAAGTTTTGATATATTCAGAGGTGCCAGAGTTGTCTAGAAAGGCACGCAGATCTATTTATTTTTTTCTAGGGGGTTGCGTCAATTGTGCTTATGAGATTAGGGAAAGCGTAAAAGCCGATTTACCTGTTTGATATGCATATGTATAAATTTACGTCTTAGGGGAGTTCTATATTATCGAAAATTCTGACATGGAGATCGATAATCTTTTCCATTACCCTAAGCAACTCTAGAAGGGAGATTTGCAATCATTTTTATTGTAGGTTTGCACACTAAACTACCTAACTCCTTATGCAGTTACCGTGAATTTACTGGTCTGAGCGACAATATTCAATCGATAGAGCAATGCTTTGGTTTCAGTCTTAGGTTAATTTTCCGAACGAACTTAGTCCTTGCATTGTAACGTACGAGGGGCGTTCAATATATTCTCGGTGTCAATATGAAGGAAAATGCTAATTCAATTTAAATTGTTTTTACTTTTCAATATAATCTCCCCTAACATCAATGCATTTGTTACATCTTGAGATAAGCTTTTTTAAACCCTCAAAAAAATAAATTTCCTCTTTCTCTGCAAAATACCATTTATTGCCGACTTGAGTTCTTCATCATCCGAAAATCTTTTTCCACGAAGACATTTTTTCAAATCCGGAAACAGGAAATAATCACTAGGGGCAAGGTCTGGACTATAGGGTGGGTGTTGGATTTCTTCGAAACCACAATCTCGCGCAGCAGCCTTGTAAACTCGTGCCGTGTGAACAGGAGCGTTGTCATGAAGAAGCAACACACCCGCTGCGAGTTTACCCCGTCTTTTCTTTTTAATTTCCTCCCGCAAATTATGCAAAGTGGAAGCGTAGGATGTGGCGTTGATGGTTTCACCTTTTTTTTGTACTCAATGAGCAAGATTCCCTTTGAGTCCCAAAAAAATGTGGCCATGAGCTTCCCGGCAGACGGAGTGACTTTGAACTTCTTCGGGGGGTCTGTTAGTTTTTTATGCCACTGCATGGACTTTTGTTTGCTTTCAGGGTCATAGTGGTGGACCCATGTTTCGTCCCCAGTAACAATTCGATCCACAACACCGTCCGTGTTCTCACTACACATCTCCAAAAGCTCTCTACAGCATGCGATTCTCACTTTTTTCTGAGGCGCTGTGAGCATTCGTGGCACCCACCTTGCACTGACCTTTAAGATGGTTATGAAGAATGGTGTGAATGGTACCAATTGAAAGCTTGGTGATCTCTGCCATCATTTTCACCTTTATTCGGGCATCCTCAAGAACAAGTTTTTCGACTTCTTTGATGCTTTCTCCCGTACAAGCAGTAGCCGGGGCGCCGGAGCGGGGGTCGTCTTCCATGCTCTCTCTGCCTCTCTTGAACTCACTTGACCACTTTTGCACAGTTGATAATGAAGGTGCGGAACCCTGGTAAACAGCCACCATCTCTTTATGAATAGTTTTTTGACTTTTTCCTTGCTTAATGAGAAATTTAATTACAGCGCGATGCTCAATTTTCACCATCATCGTCTCAGTTGCCATTATGATTCTGTTTAACTAGAGATAAAACGCGAATTAATAATCACATTTATATGAAATCTTGCATGAATGCACTAAAATAATAGTATTACTTGATAAATAAGTCAATTTATATATACAACCACAGCTTCACACCGATACCGATATGTTGAACGCCCCTCGTAAATAGTCGATGATGTCTCCGAAGTCAAGAAGATATTTAAAGCAATTATCGATGAATATTCTAATTAAACCAACTGCACTAAGGCCTTCCAAAGTATCGTAAAGTCTTTTTATCTCAACTAAGATTAAGGATGAAGCACAAAGAGAGTTTAATTTATTCTAGGTCAGGATTATTTAGTGCTTCTAATTCAAGAAATATATTCTCCATTGCAGGTTGTGTAAATTATAATGCGCGCTTTAGAGTTGTCTTCAAAGGCAAGATAATTAGCCTGAATTTTACCGATATGTCGGTATAACACCATTTTAAAAAAATTTCCCACAATTTGTTTTTAAATGATAAATTCAATAAATTTATATTTAATTGAAAACGATGCGGTTTCTTAGGTTTTGGTTCTTTTGGAGCATCTCTGGCTTGCGTGTCGTACTCATAAGCACACGTCTCGTCAACAGTAATGATACATTTGATGAAAGCGTGTGGAACTGCTTTTTTGCAGGAAATTCGTCGGCAACGGCTTTGCTGCGACACGTCTCAAACCTAATTGATTTATTTAAATGCCGTGAATGGATACAGTAGAGATGTTTGTCATTGCAGCTAACTCTGTGATGATCAACTTGCGGTTAAAGACCAATAGGTCATCAACGATTTTTCAGTGGTCGATGTTAACAGAAAATGTAATGCAATTGGAAAAAAAAAATCGATGTAAAACCAGTGCTGTACATGTCACAAATGCCATGCTTTGACGCTTAAATTTGATAGGAATGTCAAAAAACAATTTCAAATCGGTCCAACGACAGTGCCACATGTTTGTTACTCCAAGAACTTTCTGAACAAGGTGGTACATTGTGCTTATTGCGATCAACTTGTCGAATGTCATAGTACACGACATAGTCGAATTTATCAGCGTAAACAGTTGCTACAGACTCATCCTCTAGTATTACCTGATAGTTCCTTTGATACATTGGGCTGTTCGGAAAGTAATTTGGTTTTTTTTCTTTAATGGAAATGAAAGACAATTTTCTTATAGTGAATAAATATTTCATTGAATTATATATTGTCCATTCTGGTCCAATACCTTTTGCCATCTTTCTGGTAGTAGCATGATTCCACGCTCATAAAATGTTTGTTCTTTGCTGGTAAAACACTGGTCCAAGTGATTTTTGACATCCTCATTTGAAGTAAAAGTTTTAGCGTTTTAAAAATTTGGTAGCGACCGGAACAAATAATAATCAGAAGGTGCCAGAACTGGAGAATATGGTGGGTGTGGCAGAATATCTCATCAAAGCTGTTAAAGCTTTTGACGAGTTATCAAACTTTTATCTTGGTGGAACACTACACCTCAACGCGATGGTATAAATTTCTTTCCGTAAGAACATACGAGTATATTTATTTATTCAATCAATATTAATGTTGTCCCCTTCAAAGTAATCCCCCTCAGATATTTATAACACACTTGTGCCAACGCTTTTTCCAATCCTCGGAGCACTTCTCATAAGCACTTTTAGGTATAGCCTTGAACTCTTCCAGCGATGCCGTTTTTATTTCCTCAATCGTTGCAAATCTCCGTGCTTTCATAGGTCTCTTCAGTTTTGGGAAGTCGGAAAATGGAAAAAGTCGCATGGGGCCAAATCCGTCACCAGTTAACGCTTATGAGCAAGTCAGATCATCACAGCCGTCATTCAAGAGCTCTTGAGAAATGCTCATGCGACGGTTCTTCTGATCAAAATTAAGAAGTTTCGGAACAAACTTCGCTGGCACACGTTTCATGCCCAAAACATCCGAACAAATTGAATAACACGAGCCGACCGATATGCCAACATCCTCTGCAACTTCTCTTCTGGTAATTCAACGATTTTTCAAAACAATTTTCATTACAGCTTCGACATTATCATCTTTTGTTGATATGCTGGGGCGTCCAGAGCGAGGTTCTTCATTGGCATCTTCTCGGCTATCTTGAAGGAGCATTTCAAGTGTTTTAGAGCGCTTGATTCCATTTTTTACACAAAATTTGATGCAAATTCTTTGCTCCATTTTTTATAATAATTGAAAATCGCCGAGCACACTAAAACACGTTTAACCTTTCCATCTGTCAAAAACAAACTGAGTATGCTACAAGGTGGCGCAAAATTAATCATCCAAATTTGTTTTTGAATTACTTTTTTACTAAATAAAAAATAAAGATTTTGAGTTATGGAAATCTTTATTTGGACCTTTACAATTGTTTCTATTAAGTGGAAAAGATGATATCAGTTTTATCGCATTTTCCATGACTTTCCGCAAGATTTCCGGTGATAACTGTTCGCATTCCTGTCGAATATTCTCCTTAGGAGAGGCTTGTTGGCATAAATAACAAATAAAAGTAGCCCCAAAAAAAGAAGTCTGGGATGGTTAAATCGGGCGATCTTGCTGGCTATGCCAAATCGCCAAAATGGAAGATTACGCGACCAGGAAACGCTTCCTTCACAATATTCATTATGGCTCGTGCTGTGTGTGCGGTTGCACCGTCTTGTTAAAACCACATGTTCACCAAGCCCCGCTCATCCAATTCCGGCAGTAAGTAGTCGTTCATCATGGCCCTGTCGCGTTCGCCAGTAACAGTGACCGTATTTCCGATGGTGTCCTCAAAAAAATACGGCCCAATTACTCCTCCCGTGTGAACACCGCACCACACAGTGGCTTTGAGTGGATGTAATGGCTCTTCGTGCATCACGCGCGGATTTTCAGTGCCCCAGAAACGAACATTTTGCTTATTGACGTAACCGCTCATGATGATTTTCGACACAAAATCTTCCTCTTCGTTGTTGAGATTAAGGATGGCTTTGCAGTAATTCACACGCGACTGACGGTCAGGAGGCAGTAACTGATGCACTGTTTGCACTTTGTACGGGAACATGTGTAAGTCTTTCACTAAAATTAGCTGTAGTGTCCGTCTGGTGATGCCCAATTGCGTGGCCCGTCGTCTGGTTGATGTTTATTCGTTCTCAGCGACATCGGCAACCACAGCCGTGATAATCTCGGCCAAACGATCAGTCCGGTGGCGGCCACGCCCTGCATGGTCTCCTGTGGTTCCACTCTGTTCGAGTCGAGTAGCTAACCGCCGGAATGTTTGCCTAGTTGGCGCGACACGATTAGGGAATCGACGTCGAAATTCACGATGCGCTTACACCACCGACCGATTATTGGTCAAAAGCATCGACACAATTATTCCACGCCCTTGCGGAATTGCTTGTCTGTTTGTATACTGCAGCTGTCTAGTTCACAAATGTCAAATATGATTGACGTACGACACCATTTCCAAAATTATATCATCTTCCGATAGGGTGATTAATTTTGCGCCATCTTGTATATACTTGTACTTGTACTTGAAACTGAGAACATATGTTCGGGAGATGTGTACCAACACAGCAAGCAAAAAATCGATAATCGAATGTACGTTGCCGCGAGATTTCAAAAGTCACCTTACTTTTTGAACACACCTCGTGTGTCGAGCTTTGGGATTAAACCTAGGCTTTTCAAATGATCATGAACCGTCGAATTCGTTAAATTTAATCTCTCAGCGATCTCACGAGTTGTTATTCGCCGTTTCGCATCAATTAATGCTATAAAAACGAAATTAACTTTCGAACAACCCAGTAGATAGCCTAGAGCGAACGTAAGAATTTGAATCAGCGATGATACATAGATGATAATAATTAGTTAATTCCTTTTTTCTATATTTTTTCTATGTCCTAAAACGAAATACACGTATATGTATTTGTTTTTTTTTATTTTTGAATTTTTATTTTCAAAGCCAAGTGGCTTGTCTGCAGAAGACTGAACATTTAAATTAGTTGCATTATTTGAGTTTAAAATACAATTCATTTTTTTTCACGAGTAAATAAGTTTAACAGAAACAAGAATTTAACATTATTTCATTTTGAAACTTAACAATAATTCATTGAAGAGATTGGTTTAAAAACATGTTTTTCAGAAGGTTATATAAATTCGCTGGAACCTCATTGAATATTGCCGGAACAGCTACTGCATACTTTCTTCGACCATATTCGTTCCAATAACACATGGGCAGAAAAGTCCGTGCCGTTTTATAGTAAAACACAAAATTTTTTCAAAATTCAACTTTATTTATCAATATACTCGTAGTTGCCTTCGAGGGCGATACACTGATTGAAATGATTTTTCAATCTTTCGATACCAGTTTTGTAGTACGATTTCGGTTTAGCCTTAAAATAGGCCTCTGTTTCGGCGATTACTTCTTCATCGGTCTTAAATCTCTTTCCGGCGAGCATTCTTTTGATGTCTGCTAACAGGAAATAGTCGCTGGGGGCCAAATCTGGAGAATACGGTGGGTGGAGAAACAATTCGTAGCCGAATTCATTCAATTTTGCCATCGTTTTCATCGACTTGTGACACGGTGCATTGTCTTGATGAAACAGCACTTTCTTTTTCTTCAAATGCGGCCGTTTTTCTGCGATTTCGTCCTTCAAACGCTCCAACAACGCAATGTAATAGTCGCTATTGATAGTCTGCCCCTTTTGGAGATAGTCGATGGAAATTATTCCATATGCATCCCAAAATACGGATGCCATAACCGACTGTTGAGTTGACTGTTGCCAGCCGACTGTTGAGTTGACTGTTGCCAGCCGACTGTTGAGTTTTTTTTTCTGCCGACTTGACTCTGGTGTGAAGTGATGGAGCCAAGTTTCATCCATTGTCACATACCGACGCAAAAATTCGGCTTTATTGCGGTTGAACAGCTTTAAACACTCCTCTGAATCATCAACACGTTGTTGTTTTTGGTCGACTGTGAGCAAACGCGGCACCCACTTTGAACAGAGCTTTCGCATGTCCAAATATTCGTGTATGATACGAGGGCAGGTCAATAAGTCCGTGACTTTTTGAATTTCTGACCTCTTTACTGAATCAGCAACACTGCTCCTATCAACAGGCATCTGTCAGTTGACTCCTGTCAAAATTTAAACTTGCTGCGTCAGTTAGTTTGTGTTTGACAGCTATTTTTATCAGACTACTCACTAATTTGAGGAGAAAATGGAAAAAAGTGAATTTCGTGTGCTTCACTTCACAGGAAGGTTTGGCGTTGTTTAATCGCAATATGGAGGAGTTTTTGCGCCGTTTTGTAACCGTGGACGAAACATGGATCCATCACAACACACCAGAGAACAAACAACAGTCAAAACAGTGGGTTTCTAAGGGTGAATCGGCGCCAAAGAAGGCCAAGGTGGGTTTGTCAGCCAATAAAGTTATGGCGACTGTTTTTTGGGATGCACGCGGGATAATCCACATTGACTACCTTCAAAACGGAAGAACAATCAATGGGGAATATTCTTATTGTACCGATTCAATGACGATTTGAAAAAAACCGACCTCATTTGGCCAAGAAAAAATTTCTTTTCCACCAAGACAATGCAAGGGTGCACACATGTGCAGTTGCCATGGCAAAAATCCATGAATTGGGCTATGAATTGCTCCCTGATCCACCCTATTCTCCAGATTTGGCTCCGAGCGACTACTTCTTGTTCCCAAACCTGAAGAAATGGCTTGGTGGAAAAAGATTTGACTCCAATGATGAAGTCATCTCGCAAACAAAGCCCTATTTTGAGGACCTCGACAAATCATTTTTTTTGGAAGGGATAAAAAAATTGGAGAAGCGTTGGACAAAGTGTATAGAGCTCAAGGGAGACTACGTTGAAAAATAAAATTATTTTTTTATCAAAAAATCTGTGTTTTATTCCAAAAGTCACGGACTTATTGACCCGCCCTCGTATATCCAACACGCTCTTTTGATATCTTCAGAGCCTCAGCTATCTCGATCAACTTCACTTTACGGTCATTCGTAATCATTTTGTGGACTTTTTTGATGTTTAATTCAAGTGGTGCCCTCTCTTAGAAACGGCACGGACTTTTCAGCCCATGTTTTATCTAGGGACTTGTAATTTATTTTGCTGTCGTCTGCGCGTGTTTACTGCTTGTTGTGTTGGCATCTTATAAGTACTGTCATTTTTGAAGATTGACGGTATCTCCATTTCGTACAGTTGCTCTATTGTTAGAAATTGCCTGTTCACATATTCGTTTATTCGACTTCTTGACTTGAGTATTATTTTCTGGATGCTTACGTGAAGGGAGTTTAACCTTTGGAGCTGTCGCGTAGTTCCCCATGCCAGAATGCCATACTTTAAGTGAGACTCCACAAGACTAAAAAAGCATTGTTGTAGGACATCTGGTGGACATCGATAGCTCAGATGGAAAAGAGCAGACTTTCTGTGTTTTTTAATAAGTGCCTCTACATTATAGGTCCATTTGAAGTTGTAATCGACAATAACTCCCAGGTATTTGTACGTAGAGACGTTATCCAGGATAGTTGAACAGTCGTCATCAGCTCAGAGAAGTTGATGGCTATTAAGTTTATGCAGACAGTCATAGTTATGCACATTTTAATTGTTTATTTATATTTTAAGATATGGGGTGGGCGTATATGCATAACTTTGCTTTTGTTGGCGTTTATGGGCAGGCCGTTGTCATGACACTATGTTGTGACTGCTTCTACGTTTTGGTGGTTAACAATAATCGCCGTATCGTCAACATATGCGTAGACTGTTCTATTGCTTAGTGCTGTAAGCATTTCGTTCATATACGTGATGAAAATTAGCGGTCATAATTGTTATCCCTGTGGAACTCCAAATGATGCGGCTTCTTCTTCGATTAGATACTGTCCAATTTTCACTATATATTAACGGTTTGTCAGATAACACTCAAACCATGAAAAAAATTGTCCTCTTACATCAGCCTTTTCCATTTGTCTCAATATGTCAGTCAGTTTCAGTTTTTTTTTTTTCAGTTTCTATGCATTTTTATTTATGTCACTTAAATTACTCTTACTTGCTAGACAGAAAAACGCTTAAAAATTAGCTTAAATAACTTAGAAATATCTTATTATAACTTACTGGCCCCATGCGGGCACTCTAAGTTAAACCTAACACTTAAACTATGTCTTTCGACGTATCTTACAGTCTAATTTTATTTGTATTTTAACATTAATTAATACTAAAACTAAGAAAACATTTTTTAACAAAAAACTTGGTTCCATGACCTTTTCTTATTTTATTATAAAACTTAAAACTAAAAACTTACAGACTACCTAAAAATAAATCTTAATCTACTTAACCTACTTACATCTAACACAAATATAGACATACAATATATATATGTATATACACTCAGTCCTTTTTTTACGCGATTTCACTTTAACGCGGTTATTTTTGCAGCGCAAATTCCTTTTTTTACGCGAATTTCTCACTTTAACGCGATTGCTTTTTTTCGTTTTTTGCTTGTTTACATATTTTTACGCGTAATAATTTTCGAATATAATACGGGGAAGTCCCAACAACAAAATTTTACTCTATGTGTATCAATTATTGCAAATCTAGTTATAATGTATTTAGTTAGCGGCCGGTGCAGTTGTTTTGGTAAGACTTTAAAATATATCTATAATTTTGTAATAAAAATAATAAAAATTTTTAATAAAGAATTTCAATTTTTGCTAGCTTTACAATGGAAGCTTATTCAGAAAAAAATAAAAAACGCAAAGGCATTTCTTTAGAAACAAAAATAAAAGTTTTGGACTATCTAGAGCAGGGAGCTGGCCCAGCAAATGTGGGAAAGAGGCTTGGATTCAGTGAATCTACAGTGCGAACAATAAAAAAAAATGAAAATGCAATTAGAAAATCTGTAGTTTCCGGTAAAAATGTAAATGCGAAGAAAACTTCATACTCAAGAAATGTTTTTATTGAAGAAATGGAAAACCTATTAACAATTTGGATTGAGGATCTCAACCAGAAACGAATCCCAGTTGATACTACAACAATAAAACAAAACAGCTCTACGTATTTTTAATCGATTAACATCGAACCAAGAAAACAAAAACGAATTTTCAGCTAGTGGTGGATGGTTTTCAAAGTTTATTGAAAGACATAATTTTCATAATTTAAAAACTAAGGGTGAAATTGCTTCAGCTGATAGTAAAGCTGCGCATGACTATCCACCAAAGTTATTAAAAATTATTCAAGAAGGTGGTTACACGTCAGACCAAGTTTTCAATGCAGACGAAACCGGCCTATTTTGGAAGAGGTTACCAAAACGAACATATGTGTCTACGGCCCAAAAATCATTAGGTGGTTTCAAAGCTGCAAAGGACCGTGTGACGTTTTTATTATGTAGCAATGTTTCTGGTGACCGCATGATTAAACCGCTGTTAGTAAACAAAAGTCTCAGGCCGCGAGCACTAAAGGGCAAAGATTTAAAACATTTACGTGTTCACTGGATGCCCAATAAAAAAGCCTGGGTAACTGGAAATATATTCCAAGAATGGTTTGCTAAATGCTTTGTACCAGAAGTTAAAAGTTATTTGGAGAAGAAGAAACAGCCCTTTAAAGCTCTTTTAATAATTGACAATGCACCAGGCCATCCGTTGATTGAACATCCTAATGTAAATATCATTTTCCTCCCGCCGAATACTACATCAATTATCCAACCGATGGATCAAGGCATTATTGCGACTTTTAAAATGTACTACCTCAAAAAAACTTTTCAGTGCATTATGGACAAACTGGAGGAAAATCATGAATTGGACTTCACCGATGCTTGGAAAAATTTTTCTATCAAGGATTGCATCTTGTACGCGTCAAAAGCAATTTCTGAAATAAGGCAACATACGTTAAACGCATGCTGGAAATCTCTTTGGCCAGAATGTGTTAAAAGTGGTATTTCCGTGCCAAGCAATTCAACTAATTATTCAGATATCATTGATTTAGCACGTTCCGCGGGAGGAGAAATTCTTGCAGATATGACGAGAGAAGATATTAACGAGATTCTTCTAGACCGAGAGCTCAATGATGACGATTTGATTGAAATAGCTACGGAAGTAATCGAATCGGAAAATGGCAGCGACACCGAGATAGACGAGCATCCAATTAAAGCAGAGACGATTAAGCAAGGTCTTAAACTTGCAGCAGAATTGGAAAATTATTTTGTAGCAAATGATACTGATGCCGAACGTGTACGAATTTTTCAAAAAGAATTGAGTCTCTGCATGTTAAGATATAAAGAACTACATCGGAATTTATTGGGTCCAAAAAGAAGCACTCAGAACATCAATCCATAGTTCTTACAAATTCTAGTGATATCAGTGCAGGTCATCAAAATAAGCGGCTAAGAATAATTTCCACTACGGATAATGACAGTGATTAAACAGCATTCAACGGTTTTTTCAATAAATCTACCTATTTTCTTCTCTTTTATATATGGTTTTTGTTTTGTATTTTTTAGTTAGTTATGAATGAATAAATCATAAGTCTGAAATTTGAAACTTATTGTATTGTTTTTGAATATTTTTTTGCGCGTATATTTTGTTATACGCGATATTTTTTATATTCGGAACCAATTCGTCAGTTAATATTGGAAAACTAACCATTTTTACGCGATTTTTTTTTTACGCGATTAGTGGCAGAACCAATAATCGCGTAAAAAAAGGACTGAGTGTACATAATATATATATACTAAATATATAAATACATGTAAACATATACGAGGGGCGTTCAACATATTCTCGGTATCTGGGTGAAGCTGTGGTTGTATATATAAATTGACTTATTTATCAAGTAATACTATTATTTTAGTGCATTCATGTAAAATTTCATATAAATGTAATTATTAATTCGCGTTTTATCTCTAGTTAAACAGAATCATAATGGCAACTGAGACGATGATGGTGAAAATTGAGCATCGCGCTGTAATTAAATTTCTCGCTAAGCAAGGAAAAAGTCAAAAAACTTTTCATGAAGAGATGGTGGGTGTTTACCAGGGTTCCGCACCTTCATTATCAACTGTGCAAAAGTGGTCAAGTGAGTTCAAGAGAGGCAGAGAGAGCATTGAACACGATCCCCGCTCCGGCGCCCCGGCTACTGCTTGTACGGCAGAAAGCATCAAAGAAGTCGAAAAACTTGTTCTTGAGGATGAACGAATAAAGGTGAAAATGATGGCAGAGATCACCAAGCTTTCAATTGGTACCATTCACACCATTCTTCATGACCATCTTAACCTTTCAAAGGTCAGTGGAAGGTGGGTGCCACGAATGCTCACAGCGCCTCAGAAAAAAGTGAGAATCGCATGCTGTAGAGAGCTTTTGGAGATGTGTAGTGAGAACGCGGACGGTGTTATGGATCGAATTGTTACTGGGGACGAAACATGGGTCCACCACTATGACCCTGAAAGCAAACAAGAGTCCATGCAGTGACATAAAAAAGGAACAGACCCCCCGAAGAAGTTCAAAGTCACTCCGTCTGCCGGGAAGCTCATGGCCACAGTTTTTTGGGACTCAAAGGGAATGTTGCTCATTGAGTACAAAAAAAAAGGTGAAACCATCAACGCCACATCCTACGCTTCCACTTTGCATAATTTGCGGGAGGAAATTAAAAAGAAAAGACGGGTTAAACTCGCAGCGGGTGTGTTGCTTCTTCATGACAACGCTCCTGTTCACACGGCGCGAGTTTCCAAGGCTGCTGCGAGAGATTGTGGTTTCGAAGAAATCCAACACCCACCCTATAGTCCAGACCTTGCTCCTAGTGATTATTTCCTGTTTCCGGATTTGAAAAAATGTCTTCGTGGAAAAAGATTTTCGGATGATGAAGAACTCAAGTCGGCAATAAATGGGTATTTTGCAGAGAAAGAGGAAATTTATTTTTTTGAGGGTTTAAAAAAGCTTATCTCAAGATGTAACAAATGCATTGATGTTAGGGGAGATTATATTCAAAAATAAAAACAATTTAAATTGAATTCGCATTTTCCTTCAAACGCCCCTCGTATTTCTAGGAACAAGTTCATTAAAAATTCTATCTCCTGCTGAGCAACAAAGCTGTGAAATTTTACTGTCGTATCTTTATACATTTAAAAGGATTTTATTTTAAAAATTTAATACGGCTCGTTAAAAGAATAATTTGTTGTGCTGGGAAAGATACCAATAAAAATCACTCTACTTATGGAAAAGGCCATAACCTACAGGAATCAGACTGTATTTAAAAAAAATATATATATATCAATTACAAAAGACCTTAATGCAAAATAATTAAAAGCAACAATAAGAAAGAAAAATTGAGAACCTATGCGCATTGGTTTTCTTCCCTTATGTACATTTTCTATTTTTTTTTCTGTTCTGCTGACGTATTTGCAACGATCGCCATTGCAATGCGTATTACTCGTATCATTATTAATTAAATTTTATTTGTTATTAAAATGTGACATGTGAGGGACGAAAATGCGCAACAGCAGTGACAAACGTTACTATCTACATATTACTAGAAATAAATATGTATGTAATTTTAAATCCTTTTTTTTTTTTTTTTTTTGTATTCTTTATATTTACAAAAGATCGACGGATTGCTAAACCAACTTTATTTGTATCTTTCAGAATGACAATCTACAATAAGTACTCATACAAGATCTTGGCCAACTTCACCATATCACCACTTAACTACATTCGTTGCCCTCAACAAAAAGACGAACGAAAGAACCAAGAGAAAATGCGAAAACATCAATTACAGTTGGAATAAAATAAAAGCAAAAAATAAAAAACAAAATAAGAACATATATCATATATAAGCCAAAAAAGAAACCAAACATATACAGTTAAAGACGGACGGACAAATAGATACACTCAACGAAATGGCAACTATTCCTCCGGGTATAAGAGTTGTTCGCGGTCCAAATTGGATATGGCAAAATCAAGGTAAGAACCGTTTAATACTTTCAAATCTGCATTTGACCGTTCTCATGTTTTCAATATTTCGATTTTTGCAGTAAATTAAAACTTATGCAATTCATTTGGTCTTTCTCTTAGATACTCATACACTCATTCTCTGTGAGCGAATTTTATCTTGGACTTTGTCGCTGTTCTGTATAATTTTTTCTTCTTCCTCTCTTTTGTTTATAATTAAGTGTCGAAGTACGATTTGTATAAGCATACGATGCATACTTGTACCTCTGCGCCGATAAATATACTCGTATTAGAATTTCAAAGAATCTAAAAATAAAATCGATTTCTGTTTCGGATTTGTTCAAAAAATTTGGGGTAAACTGTTTTCTGTTTGAGAAAATAACTCCTCTCTGTCGTTGTCCGATTTTTTAAAGGCTCTCTTTGTCTCATGAATGGGAAATGTATTTTTTGTTTTTCCTTATGAGAGCTATTTTTGGAAATTTATGTTTTTTTTTTCCAAAAGAAAAAAAAACTATTTTTAATCTTTCCACACGAATAAAAAAAGATTTATGTATTTACACAAAGTGGCAGTTGAAGAATAAAAGAAAAGCAGGCAACAGACAACGGAAAAGGTGACTTCCTTCCTTAGTTTCATTGGGACCTGCATCCTGCTTTAGAAGCGCATATGGTTGGAATCAACGAGAAACGATACATGGGTAGGCCTATAGTCGGAGATAAAAATAACACACCATTGACACCGGTATCCCGTAGTACATTGTTGTAAAATGGGGTGTTAAGTATTCCAAATTAATTGCGTATTTCTTGTTGTTCCAATTTGAAAAAAGCTTATACGTTTAAATATACGATTTTTTTATTATAAGAAATTATGTTTATTAAGTGACCGCACAGAGTTTTATTAAATTGTTGTATCTGCTTTTATTTATTTATTTTTTGATTGAAATGCATTTTGATTTAACTCAATTCCTTTACTTTTATAAGCTTTAAAAGAAGCTAAAGAACGAGTTGCATTCACTCGTGCGAGAACGAGTTTCATTTTTCTAATTTAGTGGCCCAATGCTAGCTATCTAAGCTAGTGCGGTCTTTTGCCAGCTACCTTGGAATCAAAAACTTCTCGGGACGGGACGCTGATCACCATGCTCTCAAGGTCACCTAGCCACCTAAGCCGGCTTATTCGAGCTTTTTTGATGAGGTCGGCATCGCTGTAAAGCTCGTACGGTTCGCTGTTGAAATGATTCCTTCAATCCTGAATAACGTTTCTCTCGAATCGCCCGAGATCATTTTCATCCGCTTTCGTTAGCGTCAAAGTTTCTGCGCCATAAAGCAGAACTGGGATGATCAGTGCCTTGATTAATATATTTTTGGTTGCTCAAGAAAGGGCTTTAATACACAATTGCCCTCTAAGCCCAAAGAAGCAGCGATTAGCAAGAGTGATTCTTCGCATGATTTCTGCACTGGCGTCGGTGTCGGAGCAGATAGGGGAGCCCAGCCTGACGTGTAGTCTTTTTCGTCGATGTCGTTGACCCTCTTTGTTAACAACATAAACTTTGTTTTTCATTTCTTGTCGCTAAATCCAACTTTGCCGCTTCTGCTTGACAACACGCTGTGTTCTTTCCATTATGTGAATATCTTCCACATATGCAAGTAACTGAACGAAATTTTGAAAGATGGTGCTCTGGAATTGGCTTGTTAATTTTGCATAATTCTTTCAAGAACGATGTAGAAAAATCGCCTGACAATGCACCGCCCTGTGTAAGTTCATTTCTGAGATTGAACGTCTCGGTTTTGTCATTACCGACCTTGATGGAGCAGCCTACTTTCTATTTTACATCGTCATCCCGCATGGATGAATGAGCTTGGTGGGGATGCTAAATGTCATATGCGGTTGCGTATCCATTTGAAACTGCTGTTTTTTTTCCAGGACTGTCGTAAAGTGAAAATTTGATCTATGGCGGACTTTCTTGGGACACGGACAGAGGCCGATCAGACTATTTAAAAAGGGTCTTAGACGTCCACATAATACGGCAAACAGGGTTTTATATGCGATATTGATGAGACTTATCCCCATGTAGTTAGCCCAGTTCAGGGAATCTCCCTTATTTAGGATCGGGAAAACAATGCGTAGGTTCATCACCTGCTGGTTTAAACAGCTTACTACTTAAGTCCAGCAGTTTTTTTTTGGGCTTTGTCTGCAGAAATAATTTTTCCATATTCTCAGCACTTATGAGGTTCAAATTGGTTGCCCATTTATTTATCAGGTCAGTCAGCTAGATCCCTTTATGGATATCAAGCTGTGGAAACCATGTGCTGCCTATAGTTACATTACGTTCCGCTGCAAAATCAATATGCCTGTGTCTGTTTTCGCAGGTGGTGTCGTGGAGGCTGTACTCCCCCAATGTATTACCAAAGGTGCCCTGCCTGCCTAGCTTGGCATTAAAATCACTCGTAAGTTTTGTCGAAGAGATCGTAGAGTCAGCCTTAGGTAAGGCCTCGTCATTCTTTTCTTCAGGGGCGTCGAGGATTATGAGGCTTATGTTTTTCGGTTTCATGCGGTTTATTAAGGGCTCCAACATTCCATATGCAAGTCCAAAGATAGTTATCCTTTTGTCGTCTGCCAGGGTCATCAAGAGTGAATCTGTTATTATTATTAATACCTGGTTCGTCATATTTTTTTGACTAAGATGTCTAAGATGGATAGAGTAGCTTAAGGTACATAGCGGGAGAATTCGTGCAATCGCCTTCCACACTGAAGACAAAGGTGCATGATGCATGCCTCCTGCTCCTGAAATCCTCACATCACACTACTGCTGTACACACTTTTAAATCACAAGGTTTTTCTAATGAAGATCTGGACATCACCTTCTTTTAACATAATATCCTTTTAACTCGATGTACTTAGCTCTGAAAAACCCCAATTTTTTCAAGCCGTCCGATTAATACGATTTGTCAAACACTACGACATACTCGTATGTATTGTAGACCTCCGTTGCAGCGATAACTGCTTCATTTAATAGGAATCTCTTGCCTGCAATCCATGTATTTGCGAACAAAAATTATTCACAGTGAGCTAAATTTGGAGAAAATAGTGAATGACTTTGCATAGTACCCGGCGGTAATTGCTTTTTCCCTTTTCTTCTACATCTATTCGATGTTTATGTTTTCCGAATCCCATAAAAACGGTGGTCACGACCTTTTCGGACAGCTGCCGTTGACTTGGTTACTTGACTGCTTTTTTTTTTATCTGGCGTGCAGAGATGGATCTAAGTTTTATCAAGTGTTACGAAACGACGCAAAAAGTCGTTCGGATTGCGCTTCCGAATATGTCCAAAGACTACTTCGATGACCACATGGTTATGTGAGTTCGTTTTGGGCTCAGAATGAGCAATCGCAGTGCCGACAGCTTTCGCATATCAAAAAAGATTATTTAATGCTGTGGTGAAATTATTTTATGTCGCGTTACAACCTCCGCATTAGAAGACGTCAAACAAAGAAAACAAATAATACGAGTATGTACCCTTTTCATCACTTTTCATTTCATTTTCCACATTTCAGGCTTAACAACAATTTTCTTATATAGGGTGTTTCAACAAGAGGTGTAGGATTTGTTTTTTGAATAAAACCTTTGAAACCTTTGAAACCTTTATTGCCTTATAAAGTAGACACATGCAAATTGTTTATGGAACACAATATCTTCCAAATGATCGCTTCGGCTTTTTCTCGAAATTTTTAATCATTCTTTCACATAATTGGGGCTCCATTTCGGCGATGGTATCTTCAATGTTCGCTTTCAGAGTTTTAATTTTTTTCGGATGCTTGGCGTATAACTTTCTTGTAACATAGAACGAAAGAAAGAAGTCTAACGGCGTTAAGTCGGACTATCTTGGCGACCAATGGGTGTCTCATAAACGAAAAATTACGCGTCCAGGAAACTTTGTGCGCAGTAACTCTATTGTTTCGGGACTTGCATTGCTTGAAGGTCTCAACATACATAAATCCGCTGGTCCAGATGATATATCTCCCCTTCTTCTGAAGAGGGGTTCTTCCATGCTAGCAAAACCACTGCGTAAGCTTTTTCATCAATCCTACTGTGATAACCACTTAAATGTGAGCAGCGACATCTAGATTTACAGAGCAGAAGATGTCGATACTCGAAGACCAGAAGATTTCGATACTTGAATAACAAAGTCTCGACCATTGATGACTGGAGAGTGGAATTGAATTTTCTAGCAAATTGGAAATTGTATGGGACGCTGGATGGCGAGGATTGTTCTCGAAGTATGTCATTCGAATATAAATACCTGCATACCCAAGGTATGCAAGTCAGTTCATTAGTTAAATTTGAAGTGTTAATTAGGAGAAGTGATTAAGTGGTTTAAGTAAAAGATAAGAAAAGTATAAGCGGTTGAGAAATTGGATTGTATTGAGAGAAACAATTAAATAGTGAATTGTAACTGTACTGAATAAAGGGATCTGTATTGAAAAGAATAAGTTCTATCATTTGTACCCACACAAACATTTTACACTACTTTTTAGGACTCTTTCCGAGCAAATGGAATACAGCATTTGTCGAGCTCGTCCGTAAAAAAGGCTCTCATCCTACATACCCATTGCACTTACTTACTTTCCAAGGTCATGGAAACGCTGATAAACCGTCAGCACATAATATATCTCGAAAATCGAAAATCCACTGGTGATCTGATGGCATATCTCACCGAAAAGTGGGATCAATCTGGCGAAAGCAAGATAGTTGCACTTGATATTTCCAGGGCTCCGTTTTGTCTCCGACACTCTTTTTAATCTTCATTAATATTCTCTTGTCTCCTACTTCTAATCCCATATAATCCTTTGTTGACGACAGTAATCTCTGCTTTTAATATTGGTTCCCGGACTCACCTTCCTTGTCTTCGGCTGTAGAACGGGAGCTCCAGCGTATGTCAAGCTCATTAAATTCCGATATTAACACCATATCCAATTAGGGAACTATCAACAGAGTAGAATTTAATGCTTGCAAAACATAATGCTGTCTGCTGTCGTTAAGCAAAATTTGAACACCCAATTATTGTCCATGAATGGCACTTGCATCGTCGAAACTGAAAAACTTTCCACTCTCGGTATGTATATCAATGAGAACTTACGTTAAAATGACCACATATCCGGTGTCGGCAAAATGTCTAGGTTTCCTCATGCGATATAAGAAATACTTCACCCCCTCTGATCTGGCCTCAGTATATACAACATCTGGTCGGGTGCGCTCAAAATATCTCTGCACCTGCTAGATAGGATTCAAAACCGTACGATAAAATTCATAGGTGCTGCTAATATCACTCAGACAATGGACACCTTGGCAAAATTGTAATGAATAATTGAGCTCCCCTGGTCTAATGCATTCTCCAGCTGTCTATGCAGCGGATGAGCAATAATAGATGTTGAACTCTGCTGATATTGAGTTAATTTTTTTTTTTTGATTTTGCGGCCCGGGTCAATCCCGGACAGATTTATTAAGCTTATTGCAAGCAAACATATACTTAAAACTAACATTTTCACTTAAAAACTAAAGGGTGGGAGCGGTTAAAGAAAGTTAGGACGTGAGGCATAGGTGGAAATAAGTATGTTCTTGAGGGAGAGTTTGCTTCGTTAACTTCGCGAAGCATCCTAGACATTGGCTCCAAGTGTCCGTAATTCGTTCTGTGAAGATTGAGCCGGAAAAGTGGCACAGACCTAAGATTGCGGGGATTGGTGTTAAAAGAAATAATTTGAAGTAAGGAAGGACAATCGATATTACCTACTAAAATTTGATGTGTAAAGAGAATGTCGG
Organism: Volucella bombylans; assembly: GCA_949129095.1. Classification (NCBI taxonomy): domain Eukaryota; kingdom Metazoa; phylum Arthropoda; class Insecta; order Diptera; family Syrphidae; genus Volucella; species Volucella bombylans. The sequence goes on along the minus strand of OX422144.1, from coordinate 101,977,441 downwards.
CAACATTTCGGCGTATAGAAAGGGGTTGTAAATTTCTAAGTTTCAGCCGGTCAGTGTAAGGTGGTAAGTTTTGGTTGCCATCCCAGGGAAGACCACGTAAAGCAAACCGTAAAAACCTGCGTTGAACCGCTTCTATCCGGAGGATGTGAGTTCTGTAGTAGGGTGACCAAACTTGGCTGGCATATTCAAGAAGAGGCCTAACAAAGGTTATGTAAAGAGATTTGTTAACATAAGGATTGGAAAACTCCTTAGACCAGCGCTTGATAAAGCCAAGGGCAGAGTTGGCTTTTTTTATTATACTATCAATGTGAGAACGGAAATTGAGTTCCTTATCGCAGATAACACCTAAATCACGCAACTCATTCACTAAGGGAACAGGCAGATTAAAGATTAGATAGCAACGAGGTGAAGTAGGGAGGCGTTTACGGGTATAAGTTATAGCCTGACACTTATTGACGTTAAGCTCAAGAAAATTCTTCTGACACCTGTCTAGATCTTGCTGCAGAAGTAGGCCGTCTGAGGAAGATGATATATATCTAAATATCTTCATATCATCTGCGTAAACAGATATGTGTGAATTTTTAATGATACAAGCAACATCATTAATGGTCAGAATAAATAATAAGGGACCAAGGTGGCTGCCTTGAGGGACACCAGGGGAGGCTTTAATTGGGTCAGAAACCATGGACCTAAATGGAACATAGTAAAGTCGTTCACTTAAATAGGATTGAACCCAAGTTATAAAGTTTATCTGGAAACCAAGAGCCTTTAATTTTAGAAGGATTATATCATGAGAAATTCTATCAAAGGCTTTGCTGAAATCGGTGGTAATCACATCAACTTCATTTTCAGATTCCAGTGCACATAAAGTGCTTGATACGAATTCCGTTAAGTTGGTGGTCGTAGATCTGCCTTTGAAAAATCCGTGCTGGTTTGGGGAAACAATAGATTTACAATGGAAAAGCATTATGTCACAGATAATGCTCTCAAAAAGCTTAGGTATGCAGGACAACTTAGCAATTGGACGATAGTTGGAAATATCGTCTTTTCTACCTTTTTTATGTAGGGGAATAATAAACGACCTTTTCCAGGTTGATGGAAATAATCCCTGGGTGATAGAAAGCTGTAAGAGGTTGGGCTAGATGCATTTGAGATTTCTTTAAAAATATAGGGGGAAGATCATCAGGGCCAGCAGAATAATCATCTTTGAGTTTTATTATTTTATCTCTAACTTGCTCTAAAGTTATAGACACCGATTCCAAAGTTGTTTGTGGGCAGCTGTTTAAGTAGGAAAAGTAAGAATGGTCTGGCTCTTGGGAATGGATGGCGAACGCTTTTCCAAAAAAGATTGCGAAGAGATTTGCAATAATTTGGGGATCGCCCGAGGACCTATCAAGAAAATTTAGAGATGATGGATAGTTATCCGATTTGCTTTTAGTTTTGATGAACTGAAAGAATCTTTTGGGGTCGGAAATGAGTGTGTGGTCCATTGGGTTTAAATAGTTGTTATAGAGAGTTTGGCAAAGTACAGAGAAATTAATTTGGGCAGACTGGTAGTAGAAGAAATCGGTGTCGGAACGCGATTTTAAGTAAGAATACCAGAGCTTATTTCTCTTGTTACGAAGAGATCGCAGCTCTTTATTATACCAGGGTGGCGACGATGAGGGATTCCTTTTGGGTAAAAAAGGCACAGATTGGGAGAAACTAATCTGACTTAGTGCGTCCTTACAGACGGGTTAGTTGTATGGATACCGAAGCAGAAATCGTTCCGTTGGATGAAGTGGCTACCCGATAGACAGTCTCTTAGCTTAGATAGCTTTGAAATAAAAACGAGTATATGGCCGCTTCTGGCCACGTCAGAAGTGCAAAAGGTTTTTTGAGCATATTTTTCATAATGTTCTTAAATATCAGGATTGTCGTTGGTTTGTTAGTGCATATTTCTCTCAAGTACCAACCCTCATACGTAAAAATCGGGGACAGTCAAATCACTGATTATAAGACCCAGTCGATATTAACACTTTTTGACAATATTCGGACGGGAAAAGTTTCTCGGAAAATTCGCATCATACATATCAAGGCATGTTTGTGGTGTGGCACCGTTCTTTTCTAACTACATGGGCTATAGGCCAAACTAATGTAATTTGGACGCAAGGAAGTAACTTACAGTTTTGCATTTAGCATTTTAAAAGCAATACGACCCAATGATGCCGCTGCTTAAACCAAAAGGCACCATACCCTCACTCTACACGGGTGTAATCATCGTTGGTGTATCGACTGAGAATTTCTATTGTCTTAAAAACAACTGTTTATTAGCAAGCCAGCCAAGTCAGAATGTGCCTTATCGCTGATACATACATATACTCGTATATGGAACTGTGAAATTAGACTCGAATCTATCTGCCGTTTATGTAAAATGTGCATTTGTTTTTAGAGCTCATTCAGAGAAAAGTAAATAAAAAATATGGTGCTACAAGTTTGCCTCAATTTATTAGGTAGTTTAAAAATTGGACACTTCTTTGATATCCGCGATTTCAGAATCCAGGGAGCAACGAATCACCCGTAGTGGTGTAGCAATATATTTTACAGAAGGCTTGACTTTATTCAAGTAACGTAGAGTTCATACTATGTAATACTTTCGAGGAAGTGCCCTGAAAACAAATCAACGCGGTTGTAAACTTCACTCATGGAGCAGTTTGAGTACCGTGTTGTTATTAAATTATTGAGAAATTGACGAAATCGTAATATATTTTTCTCCAAATACTGTTTATACAGACGGGACCGAGAATCGCTCGAAGAACTTTTCCCTCGATGCCACCAATTGCATTTATATCCGTTTTATGTAGATAAAGGCCAGGCATCCGCGTTATATAGTAGGACTGGGACAATAAGGGTCTTTCACATTGTTTTCTTTGTTGTGCGGGAGAAGGACTTATTTCTCAATTGCTATCTTAGTTCAAAGAAAGCGATTGGCTGTCTGCGATTTGACTCCGCTTGATCTCTACGGTTGTGTCATTGTTTGAATTTGCTTCAGAGCACAGGCAGGCAAAGTCCTTTATCACCTCAAAGCTATAATTTTCTGGTGTTGGTATCATTTCTTGTCGATAGCATACTTTGTCTTACCCTCACTTAGCAATAAATTCATCTTCGCCGCTTCTGATTCAATTAGCCCAAATGCTTAATGTCGTGAGCGTATGTTTGAAGTTGTACAGACTATTGAAAATATTGAAAAATGTTATCTATTGTATTGACTTGTGAGTCTCGTACAATACTTTCAAGTGGGATGCTTAAAAAATCATGTGACATCACGTCAGGACCTATCAGGCTGTTGTTGCTGAGTACGGTAGGTAAAATCTAGTAAACGACATATATGTTAGAAGACTGTTTGCTTTTGTGCGCCTTAAAAGGCATACTTTCATCCGGCCATGTTTTACAGAGGAGTTGATGCATGTGTATAACATAATTTGACAAATATTAGTCCCCTGCACACTTATTGATATTAAGTGAACATAAATAAAAAAATTGCTGGCGCAACAGTAGATATTGGGTATATCAAGGCCTAATCTCTAAATCTCCTAAATTCACTGTGTATTCGTCGTTCCATTTCTGGAAACAGACACGATAAGCGAACAGTTGGAAATACTAAAATCGACTTATTCAATCCATAATGTTGCCGTACCTGTGACAACGCCAGAAGTGAAGAAAATATTGTAACTCCAGGCCGCAATCAATCGATTCCGCGGCTTCTGTCGAACGTCACTGAACTGTATTTTGCGAAAAGGATTTGCTATACGTCGGTGTAAGATTGTATTGATCCAAGAGCTAAAACCATAGGAATATCGTGCAGGTCAAACTTTCGTTAATCTACTCGTATCTCTACAGATAGAAGAAAATCCGGAGTTTTATCGAAAAACCATCCTTAGGGGAGAACCACATTTGTGATTAATTGGTTCTATTAACAAGCAAAATTGCCACATATGGTCAAGCGAAAATCTGGGGGTATTCCAATAGCAACCATTGTATGGCATACGAGACAAATTAACCCTTTGGTGTGGTTTTCATCGGGTCGTACTTCTTCCCAGATGATGCCGGCGAGTCGATTACAGTCAATGGAGACCGCAATACCTCCATGTTAACCATTTTGTATTATTTTTTTTTTTGATAAATTGGAACTGGAAGCCTGGGAGCATTTGCGGTTTCAACATCAACAAGACGAAGTTCGGTGATCGCCTTATAGGCAGAAATGGCCCTGTCAATTGGCCACCACGTTCTTGCGTTTAACACCTTTAGACTTTTTTCTTAAATGTTTCGTCTATGCCAACAAGCCAATTGCGGGAATTATGCATAAAGGTCATAGAAAATTAGACCCTACGCATCCACTCATGCAAGCGGCTCTGAAGGGGACATTTGAGTGATGTCAAATGTCAACAGAAAATTCAATATTGAGCACAGATAAGATCAAAGTAGAAATCTGCTTTCAACGAAAATAGCTCAGTTATAATATTAAGGGGTTGGGGGTGGCCATGGTGTAGTGGTACTAGCAATCGCTTCTCACTCGGAGGGTCAAGGTTCGAATCCTATCCATTGATAAGTTTTTCAAGTTTCTCATTTTGTGTAATTGGAAGTCAGACAGAAAAATTCTGCGTGTGAAGGCAAACACTGACACGTAGTTTCAAACACAAAAAATAGTGTGAATTATAGCTTTCGAATCACTCTGAGTGAAGAAAAAACTCTGTCCTATTCGGACTCCCACCCCTGAGAGCGAATATCGAAACGAAACCAAACATACCTGAGTTTCAAACAACTACAAAAAAAAAGGCGCGCGTAAATTATAAAAAGAAAAAAAAAGAACAAGAATAAAATAAATTCTTTTTACTTTAACGTTGCCTTTTTCAATCACAAAACAATTTAATCCCGTGAACTAGTGAAGGCGAAAGCACAAGCAAGTCGATGAAAGTACCACCTTGATCAAAAAGTTCCCAATAACCACCGTGGGGCGCTCCCATTGTTCCGATTTGAGTTCTGTTTTTTTTTTTTTTTTTTGTTAAGTTGGTAAATCTGTTGTTGACATTCCCTCTAAATCTCGGCGTCATAGCTTGACATTTGCAAAAGTTACGTAGCCAAGAATACATCTATCTCTGTGTACAATTTTACACTTTTAGAAATGGATTTAAATTGCAGCAGCGAACTTGTATTAAATTTTGCGTAAAAAACGGATTAAATGTAAATGGTGCGCGAACGTTGGAAAAGAGTTCCTGCAACGATTCCCTAAAGAAAACGGTCATTTACCAGTGGCACGAGCGGTTCAAAAGTGGTCGTAAGTCAATCGAAGATGATGAACGCATTGTCAGACCATCGACATCGAAAACCGACTAAAACATTGATGGAGTAAAAGAAATGTTGGTTAATAACCGCAAATTAACCATCAGAGAGATAGCGGAGGACTTGAACATTGCCTATGGATCCGTCCGAGACATTTTGGTTAATGATTTGGGTTTCCGTCGTCTTGCAGCAAAGTTGGTGCCAAAAGACTTCAATTTCATGCAAAAAAGAGACCGTGTTGACGTCGCAAAAGAGATGATTTGCGAGGCTGGATCCGATCCCACATTCATCAAAGGATCATTACTGGAGACGAGACGTGGCTTTATGAGTACAACACGCAATCCAGATATCAGGCAAGTGAATGGCGTTCACCAAATGAGCCGAGACTAAAAAAACCACGTCGTTTTCAGTCAAAAAAGAAGGCAATGCTCACGGTTTTCATGGATTGCAACGGTGTAGTGCATCATGAATTTTAACCAGAAGGCCAGACAGTAAACAAAACGTTTGCGTGAAGCAATTCGCCGAAAAAGACAAGAATTGTGGGCAGAAAACTCGTGGATTTTGCACCATGATGACGCACCGTCGCACAGTGCTATCATTATTCGTAATTTTTTTGACGAAAAAAGCAACAAATACCATCCAACAGCCACCGAATTCACCTAATTTGGCTCCCTGTGACTTCTTTCTGTTCAATCGAGTTAAAAAACCACTACGGGGAACGCGTTTTAGCAGCCGAGAGGAAGTAATGGAAAAATCGCAGGAAGCACTCATGGACATACCGAAAACCGAATATAAAAAATGTTTCGAGGATTGGATCAAGCGCTGGCATAAGTGTATTGCAGTCGATGGGGATTACTTTGAAGGGGACAATATAGATTTAGATGAATAAACTTGTATTACTAATTTTCTGAATAAATTCCGGGAACATTTTGATCAAGGTGGTATATGTATTAAATAGCTAAGCAGAGTGTCGATTTATTAAATTCTAGTCATTTTCCATTGCGGAAATGATTTCGGATGATATCGGAAGGGAAAAGCCGTAAATCCGGGTGCAATTATGAAAAGCAGAATCAGAAAATTTGATATAAAAAAGTATCCAATATAAATACAATTAATAAAGATACGAGCAACAGAGAATTTCTGGGTATGATGCCTTCTGGCTTAGAAAATACATCTTTTTCCCCTCTTGCACATTCCAATGAATAATGAATTCAATACTATTTTTTGTCGTATTGTTGAGACGCAGTAAAGCGGTGAAAGCTCACAATATCGGAACAGAATGCAGATTCAGCAACTACACTTACAACACAAAATTAGGACAATGATGTAGTAAGAAATAGTTGAAATACTAGGACTGCTTCTTCACTCCAACTGAAGGTCGTAAGTTCGAAAGAAAAAAGTCTTAATTCCGGTAAATAACAAATTAACCTTTTAATGTTAAAACATGCAGTCCTCAACATGCTATTATGCAAGACAATTTATTTAAAGAAACTGGTAGCAAGTGATAGTAATGAAATGTTGCAGTGTCATCTAAACCAAACACTTTTTCACAAAGTCAAATCCTTCTGCCTTAAACAAAGCCTTTACTAGACAACTCTTTCAAATATTAGCTCGATTTCTCGCCTCATGTTCTCAGCTTACTAATGCATAGAAATACAATACGATTTCTTTTAATCAAGTGAGAAACGAGACCGAAAGTCGCTGATAAATAATTACTTCCTTTATCTCTACTCAAGTGCTAGCTCCGTAGCCTAAATAAAGTCCTTAATCAACATTTAAACTAAAGTGGTCATCCTCACTTCACTGCCAAGCAACTGTGTTTTTTCAAAATAAACCAATTAGACATTCGAAAACACATAATACTACGAGTATGTCACAGGTAGCATTCCCATTATTGAAATGTGATTTCATACATTTCACCCACAATAATCGTCTGACTACGATTTTATCGTTAAACATTTGAATCATTCATTTTGGGGGGAAATGAGTAGTAATGGGTGAATTGGTTTAAAATTCTAAAAATTGGAATTCAAACAAGATTAACATGAATGAATATATTGTTGGACATAAATTTCCAAAGAAATTAAATACGCATCCGTTTCGTATTGTGTTTGCTTAGTTGAAAAAAAAAATTGTTTAATTCGAATACTCATGCATAGGTCGGGTTGTTGACGCTCAATTTTGGAGTCTGGCTCTGCAGAGATATGCTTGTAACAGAGAAGATGTATCATCGTGTGAAACGAACAAGCTTTGTGCTATCACATTTGTTTTTGATAGAAATTAGGGTTGTCAAAGCTTATTCTGTAGTTGAACCTTCACCAGCAACTTCAGTTTGATTGGTTGATTCTATTCATTAGTTTCTGTTATTTATGGACGCTGGTACTAATTCATTTTAAACATTTTCCCTTTCTGCTGTACTCGAAACGTTGAAACTTAGCACCCAAATAACCAATAACTTTTCGTTAAGATGCTGTCTTTTTGTCTTAGGACAAAGCGAATGACTTATTTTTAAAAGATTAGTTACTGATTAAGGCTGGACGTAACATATATAAACTCAGTTTAGAACTTACTAATACGAGTATACTCATTTAGGGTCAAACAAAACTCCCCTTTGCTGTCGTTAATTGTCCAACAATTTACAAAACTCGTGACAAACACGGGTAAACTCTCAAAGATCCACCTTCAAAATCGATGCAAATCCCCACATCCTGATTCTATAATTAACTTTTTCCAATGTACTATAAAGATAGAATATTTTCAGCTGCCACTGTAACACATGTCAGCACCAGAGCACCCGAGCACCCGAGCATCAGCGGCATTCGTATCAAACACATTTTCTCTGTCTCGTACTATAAATTCAACAGTCCAAAGATGAGTATACTTGTCGCGTGCTGTGGACAGATTTATCTCTGAAGGAAAAGGGCAATATTCTAATATTCCATCCATTTACGTCCCCCTCTCAGGCGTTCACACCTCACCGATTGCATGCCATACCATCATGCCATGGGTATGGTGATGGAAGTGAAACAGGGAAACCGAGAACAAAATTAAGGAGTGCATCAAGCATATGGCAGCAAGAAATATTTCCTTCTGTCTACTACGGACAAACGATGAACGCGCGAGAGTAAATTTAAAATTAGATTAACAAAAACGAAATAAATGGGTGGCAGTGGCAGCACAACACTTTATACACCACATCCCGCATTAGGCCGCTGAAGAACCAATGTGATGCCCTACATTGAAAAAAATAAAATTCACTATACGAATACGAACAGCCGACGAATCAAAAATGTGATGTGCGCGCCCCGAAACCGCTGGCACATAACGTAGACAGTAGGAGCCAGCCGCTTCAGATTTAGTAGGAATGAGCCTGCCACACTGTTCTCGTATCCTCCACAAGATACTCGCGCTCTCCTCTCAAATATAATTATCTTTGCTTAATGTACTTGTAGTCTTCTTGCTATGTTATTTTATTATTATTATTATTTTTTTTTTTTTTGATTTTTTGTTCTTGTTTTGTTAGAGTAGAGTATAAAGTGATGTGTTACGTTTTGTATTTGTAGACGACGGAGAAGGTCATGTCGGTACAGTCTGTGAGATAGGACGTTTCGGATCAGCACATTCTCCCGAGAAGACAGTCGTGGTGAATTGGGATTCTGGTCATAGAACAAACTACAGAGTTGGATACCAGAATCAGTACGATTTGATAATCATAGACAACGCACAAGTTGGTGAGTGAAAAATTGAAAAATTGAAAAAGTGAAAATGAAAGCAAACTAGCTCCTTGCTGGTCTAGCATGATTGTGAGAACAATTTGCGCTATCCGCTGTCGGAATTCGCTTCGTGTTTGCCAGTTTGCTCTTCGTTGATTTCGATTAATTTAATTTTTTTCAATTATTTTCGTAGGTGTTCGCCATTCGAATGTTGTATGTGATGGCTGCTCAAAGGGTGGCATAGCCGGAATTGTCTTTAAGTGCGCGCTGTGTTGTAATTATCATTTATGCGCCTACTGTTATGGGGCTGACCTGCACGATACAGAGCATCCGTTCATACGTTATACTACGCCCACATCACTTGGGTAATAATTTTCTGAAAATGATCTATGGAATTTCTTTCTAAATGATATTCTTGTGAAATTGATATTGTTTTCCGTAGTGTGAGAGTTCCGTCTCGTAAAGGATCAACAAAAATTCAATTAAAAGGAATCTTTGTTGGAGCTAAAGTCGTACGTGGTCCAGATTGGGAGTGGGGCCAACAAGACGGTGGCGAAGGTAAGTAATAATTAAATATTACATTTCAAATATACATATGTAATTCTTCAATACAGTTGAAAACGATGAGGTAATTAGTATTCCTACTCATAACATGACGCCAATGAATATCGCATGGAAACAGTTTACCCTGGATACATATCCAAAACAAAAAAAGGAAAATAGAAACGTGAAGGCATGTTAAGCATGTGTCTTTTATTAAGAGCTTGCGGCGCTTAATCGAAAATTCTTTCTACTTTCCTCCCATACAATATCGATGGTTGAGTGCAATTATTGGAACTAAAAAAAGCATGTCATTGACATCATCGTGACCATATGTATCTATTTCTATTTGTATCTCTTGTGAGAGACCTTCAAATTGATTTCTTTCGATTTGAAATTGACAATTTTAGTTAAAATATTCACAAAAATTGAATTCTGTTTGTCATTGATATTGAGACACTAAACATTCACTTTATAGCGCTCTGATAAGGCTTCACAATTTAGAGAAAACAGTCTGTGAAATACAATTCATTAAATTTGTATAACCCGCCGAGTTCCATTAAGAAAGCATCTCACTTCATTCATTACTTTTCTGATTCAACACAGTTTTCATTCATAAATATGTAAATTAGCTGTTAGAGTGTCTCGTAGTAGAGCTCATGCTGTTGTCATTCGGTTTGTCAATCAACTAAGGTATGTATGTACATACTCGCATGATCATTGTCTGTTTAGAGTCATTCAATGAACTTAAACGTATCTAGTCAAGATTATTTACAACCAACAATAAACAGTTATCATCTGTAAATAATGTTACGCTAGTCCATTCTGCTTGACTGGAAGGCCATTCAGTAGAAACTTGTTTACTCGCATGTTGATAATGTGATAGAACCTGGGTTTGCGCCAAATGAATCATAACGTGTTTCATTGCATAAAAATTGTGAACACTTCACTCAAAGATAACCTGTCAATCGGATCTCATCCATCGGACAAATTTTAAACAAAGCCTCAAATTTGGACTGCGATTTGTATGAATTTAAAAAAACCACGTATATTTCACACAAGTTTTTGATATAAAAACCATTTGTCACATTTTTTTTTATTAAAATCCAATCACCAATCCTGTATTGTCCTGTCATCTTTCCTCAAAGAATTGGAGTTAATTTTGTATTATGTGGCAAGCGTCGTTGCTGTACTTTTTTTGTACTGCAGATAATTAAAGTTCGAAGGAGAAGGTCTCAGTCGCGCTTTTAAACAAAAATAAGCAACTAATATGCCGTAGGTACCTAGTTATCTAATTTCTGGGTGTAGAATATAAATGACTGCCATCTTCTGCAAAATGTTTGATTCTCTCCAACACATTTCACGTGACCTTATTTCCTCTTCCTGCACATATACAGGGGGCGTTCAATATATTCTCGGTATCGATATGAAGGAAATTGCGAATTCAATTTAAATTGTTTTTATTTTTCAATATAATCTCCCCTAACATCAATGCATTTGTTACATCTTGAGATAAGCTTTTTCAAACCCTCAAAAAAATAAATTTCCTCTTTCTCTGCAAAATACCCATTTATTGCCGACTTGAGTTCTTCATCATCCGAAAATCTTTTTCCGCGAAGACATTTTTTCAAATCCGGAAACAGGAAATAATCACTAGGGGCAAGGTCTGGACTATAGGGTGGGTGTTGGACTTCTTCGAAACCACAATCTCGCGCAGCAGCCTTGGAAACTCGCGCCGTGTGAACACGAGTGTTGTCATGAAGAAGCAACACACCCGCTGCGAGTTTACCCCGTCTTTTCTTTTTAATTTCCTCCCGCAAATTATGCAAAGTGGAAGCGTAGGATGTGGCGTTGATGGTTTCACCTTTTTTTTTGTACTCAATGAGCAAGATTCCCTTTGAGTCCCAAAAAACTGTGGCCATGAGCTTTCCGGCAGGCGGAGTGACTTTGAACTTCTTCGGGGGGTCTGTTCCTTTTTTATGCCACTGCATGGACTCTTGTTTGCTTTCAGGCTCATAGTGGTGGACCCATGTTTTGTCCCCAGTAACAATTCGATCCATAACACCGTCCGCGTTCTCACTACACATCTCCAAAAGCTCTCTACAGCATGCGATTCTCACTTTTTTCTGAGGCGCTGTGAGCATTCGTGGCACCCACCTTGCACTGACCTTTGAAAGGTTAAGATGGTCATGAATAATGGTGTGAATGGTACCAATTGAAAGCTTGGTGATCTCTGCCATCATTTTCATCTTTATTCGGGCATCCTCAAGAACAAGTTTTTCGACTTCTTTGATGCTTTCTCCCGTACAAGCAGTAGCCGGGGCGCCGGAGCGGGGTCGTCTTCAATGCTCTCTCTGCCTCTCTTGAACTCACTTGACCACTTTTGCACAGTTGATAATGAAGGTGCGGAACCCTGGTAAACAGCCACCATCTCTTCATGAATAGTTTTTTGACTTTTTCCTTGCTTAGTGAGAAATTTAATTACAGCGCGATGCTCAATTTTCACCATCATCGTCTCAGTTGCCATTATGATTCTCTTTAACTAGAGATAAAACGCGAATTAATAATCACATTTATATGAAATCTTGCATGAATGCACTAAAATAATAGTATTACTTGATAAATAAGTCAATTTATATATACAGCCACAGCTTCACCCCGATACCGAGAATATGTTGAACGCACCTCGTACATATGTGCACGTCATTCTTGGTAATAGAATTGTGCTGATATTTTACTCTGTGGCCGTATTAAACTACTTTCTTCGTGGTATGAGCTTCTCATTTAGACTTGTTTTAGATACGAACTAGCTAGAAAATTCCTACGATTAGGTACGTTCCTTAAGTGAGTGAAACAAATCTTATAGATGACCTGATGTTGGGTGTCTGCTTATATATAGATGGTTAGGTTTGACTTACCAACCAAATACTGTTAACACATCTCGCGAGGTGTCACAACGTTATCTGCATAGGCACTGACAATTTCCATTTTTTAAAGTTCTGCCCATTATTAACACCAGTTACAGAGGAGATAGCTCCACTTTGGTGACTGCCTCTGGACATCGATCTTCTTATGTTACGGAGACTGCTTATATCATACTTAGTTTTGTCTTAATCCATCACCTACATAAACCATCTACTCAGTTTATTCAAAAAGTCGCCGTGGCTCAAGTGGTAGTGTATTGGCTTCCCAATCGGACGATTCGGGGTTCAATACCAGTCGTGCCCGAAAGACATTCTGTTTTTCAGGCAACTAAAATCTGCCTAAAATACAACAACTAGTCAATTTACACTAATAATTGAGCGAAATAACCACTGAGCCCAAACATCTTTCTCTCTCCTTCTCTCTCTCTCTCTCTCTCTCTATCCAATTTTCCAAAAAAAACTTAACACGTGTTCTGGCATTTCGAGAGTATTAATACCGTCTTGAGTACTCGTGGCGCTACTTTGTTTTGCCCATAGAAGTATGTTGCTTCGTTCCATCTCAAACCATTGTAAAAATGTCAACACGATAGCTTGATTTAGTAGCCAAAAGTATTGTTTAGAAGTTGTAAGTTGAATAAAACCGTATACGTTTAAAATGTTGCAAACTAAATATGATGATGAGTGTTTGAGTTGAAGAAAAATCTGTGAATGGTATTCACTAAAAAATGTCGTTGGAAGACGATCCAAGAGAGGGGTGCCACTCCACTTAAAATGTCTGGGCAACTGAATATTAAAGAAGGAAGTATTTTACACGATAATCCTGGCAAAAGAAACAAACAAACAACAGCGTATGTAGGCTTGTCAAAATTTCATTGAATGATCCGATCAAGAGGAACATTCCCCAAATAAAACTATTACGGGCGACGAATCATGGTGTTTCCAGTGCGATCCTTCCACAAAATGTCGAACCTCAGAATAGAGCAGTCCCAAGGAAGGTCAGCCGGTTCAAGTGAAGCTCACGCTGATATCTTTTTTCAGCTCATGCGGTATTGTTCACAGCGAACAGCTAATTTAGTATTTTATAAAGATACACTTGATCGACTTTTGAAACGTACACGGCGCTTGTGTCTGGACTTCACCGCACAGGCGACTGGTTTTGGCCTCACGATAGTGCTCCTGCGCACTAATGGTAACCCTGAGCTACCCGTTGTGCTACTGTGATCAAAGTCCAAGTCGCCGGATCTTGCCTTGCGCGATTTTTTTTATATTCCCTAAACTAAACACTTTTTCTTTTAAAGAATTTTACTACTCAAGTGGGTATGACTACACTTATGATGCCAAAGCATGTGTTAAATTTTTCGGAAAATGAGACAGAAAGAGAAAGAAGCATGTTTGGGCTCAGTTGCTATTTCCCTCCATGGGTGGCATCCAACATTTAATGGGGAGACTAAATTATTTGTGTAAATTGACTTGTTGGTGTATTTTAGGCAACTATTCATCTCACGGGATTTTAGTTGCCTGAAAACAAGAATGTCTTTCGGGCACGACTGGTATTGGACCCCGAATCGTCCGATTGGGAAGAAAATACACTACCACTTGAACCACGGCCATCCACTGCCATAAAAGGATAGCACTTTGATGACGTGGAGGCTATTGAACGAAACACGACGAGGGTGCTGCAAAGCATTTCGGAATAAGATTTTTCGACGGCTTTTCAGAGACTTTACGATCGGTCAAATATTTATATAGAGAAGTCATGGTACTAACTAACTTGTTTTGTTTTTTAAACAAAAAAATCGGCCTTTTTTAATAACACCGTCAATTTGTCGTTCGAAAGTCGCTGATTTATTCCCGTGATGTCAGTGTCATCTATGCTTACGAGCAGTTGTGCAGGCATTTCAAATATTGTGCCTATGATATGTTTCACACAATTCCTATATATAAACGGAAAGGTCCGTGTCATTTGAATAATCGAGAGTGCGGGGTTTGCCAGTCACAATATGGGAAAACATCGTGCGTTCGCTATCGAAGCGTTTTTTTTGAAAATGCCGATTCTAATGTGAGTGCGCGCTGACAAGTTTGTTCACATTATAATATTCGACGATTGAGCGATGGGTTGAGTGTAAATTTAATTCGTTCGTGGGGGCAAAAGTTCCGCAAAATTACTTTACCTCCGAATACCCCTTAGCCAAGGCGCAACAGAACATCCAGGATCACTGAAAACATTTGTGATGTGGATCCTCAATGCAAATAAGAGAACCCCTCTTTGAACGGAATTTGAGGGGACCTTTGAGACTCCCAAAAATGATCGTTCATGAAATTCTACAGAAATATTTAAAATTTCACCCTTTTTTTCGCGCAAAAACATTTATGAAGCATTGTTGGAGAGATTTTGCACCTTTTGAAGCGAGGAATCCCACTTCCACTTGAATAACTACGTAAGTAAGCTCGCTATTGGGCTCCACGAAAACAAGTTCCGCGACTTAAACACCAACGGTCCTTACATTGCCTTTATATTGCGCCTCATCGACTAACGCAATCATCCCTTCTTTTTTTTAAATTCCAGAGAACAAGCGACAAACGTGAAGAGCGAAAATTGTGGGCGCATGAGCATAGATTATTTTTTACCTAATTTACAAGTACATCCATCTTTCCAGTCACACGCGTGGTTTTAACAAAATGAGACGACTCCGTCTCCTCCACAAATTTGCTGCGTGAACATTATCTATGAAAATTCATCAGCCTCTTTGGAGACGTTTTGTTTCCACCAAGGTCTCCAGACTTAACCCGCATGCATTTTTTCGTATGGAGGCATATTTAAATGTAAAGACTGCGCTAATAGCCCGCGGAGATGAAAGAAAATATCCGTAGAATTCACGACATACAGCCAACATTCACGAAGCACGGTGGTCCGCTTCCAACAGTGTGTGCGACTAAATGAACGCCATTTGGACGATATCATTTTCAAACAATAAAATCCGCATTTTTCCTCCTTATTAAAACATTATGCGCCATAGTTTTTGTTTTGTTCACGTTAAAAAAATTAATCTGCCACCGGACCTCTGTATATCTAAATGTTGATTCAAACATTCCAATTTCGAAGCAAATTGAATTCTTAAGAGTGTGTCCAGACTGGTTTGATATCCAATCCACATAATCAAACTTACTTTTTATATTCCCTCTATTACGTAGTTTTTTTTCCCCCCTTTCAGTTTTCAACTCACCCCTTTGAACATTAAATTATTCCAATGTCAACTTCAATTCACGAAAAAACAATGAAATTTGAGAAAGAAAAAAACTTTTTTTTGTTTAAATTTTCTACAATTATTTATGCACGTGTGTGTAAGTTCATTCATATTTCCAATTCAACAGGTAAAAGTGGACGTGTTATGGAAATTCGTGGATGGGACAATGAATCTTGTCGTAGTGTAGCAAACGTATCTTGGGTAACTGGTTCAACCAACGTTTATCGGCTCGGCCATAAAGGCAACGTAGATTTAAAATATATTGTTTCAACATCTGGAGGGAATTATTATAGAGACCACATGCCTGTGTTAGGTAAGTTTATTCAACAAAGATTTGTGTTTCAGATTATTGTTAAAACGCACTTGGCTCCACCTTATTAACTCCATGGAAAATGTCATACTCTTGTCATTTATGAAATTAGGAATAACATACATTAACTTTGCAGGTCAACCTGAGGAGCAGCAACCTGTTGTTCCGACTGTGAAGCCAGTCTTCTCTGTTGGTGATCGTGTTAAAGTGTGTTTAGAAGTTGATGCACTTATGAAGTTACAGCAGGGACATGGAGGATGGAATCCTCGAATGGTAGAACATTTATCTAAATTAGGAACGGTTCATCGAATAACCGATAAGGGTGATATTCGGTAAATTCTTTTGATATAACAGTACACATAACAAAATGATTTGATTTTATGTCGTCCTTTTTATAGAGTTCAATATGACAACTGTCCAAATCGTTGGACATTTCATCCGGCCGCTTTAGTTAAGGTGTGTTCATTTCGTGTTGGTGATTTAGTTACAATAATAAATGATGCTGCCAAGGTGCAACAGTTACAAAAGGGCCACGGAGAGTGGATTGATCTAATGAAATATGTAAGTATTTAGAAGCTTTTTTGAATATCGACTTGCGACCTGCTATCCTATACTATTAAATCGTCAAAGCAAAATTTATATGTAAAACATCTTCTAGTTCTTCTTTCCGTGCATTATGTGCATGATATGGATATTTTTGAAAAAATAACCAACGGCTATCCGATTTATTACAGCTATATAGTCTTCGTAACCATTCTCTTAGTTGTCGTAATATTTTATTTAAAAAAAACTGAAACTGGCCACTGCAATCTAGTGACGACCGACATACGTTTTTAAGTGTAGTTTTAAGTGTTTTTAAGTGCCGCATTTGGACCCAAACACATAAAAATCGTTGCCTTTACTTTCTCCGCGCCTTTACGAAATGTATAAACCTAGTATTTATTATATATTTTTTGTTTTTTCCTTTTTTTACAGGCACTAGGGAAACATTGTAAAGTGATAAAAGTGTATTCTGATGGTGATCTACGTATTCAACAGCTCGACGATGCCATTGAATGGACACTAAATCCAAAATGCGTTAAATTGGAACGATCTCCACTGGCAACAGCAGCCGAACGTTCAAATAGTATGATGGATCTAAGTCATCGTCGTACAGACCATGTTATGACCCCATTGTCTGGTCTATCGGGAACCTCTTTAGCCGATAAACTTGTCCGTGAAGCGGCACAAGGTCATCTCGATTTTGTTAAACAATATTTAGAACAAAATCCACAACAAGTTGATGTGATGAGTGGGGGCAAAGCATGCATCCAAGTCGCTGCACATCAGGGCTATGTGCATTTAGTCAACTATCTAATAAGTAAAGGCGCCAATGTGAATATTGTCGATAAAGAAGGTGATTCCACTCTTCACTACGCTGCGTTTGGTAATCAACCTGAGACAATGCGAATTCTACTCCAAAACGGAGCCGATATTAATTTTTTAAACTCCAGTCACTGTTCAGCGCTACATATATGTGCTCACAAGAAAACACCACACTGTGTTCGGCAGCTGTTAGAATTTGGTGCCGATGTTAACATCCAAGACTCATACGGTGACACAGCTTTGCACGATGCTATTGCCAAAGAAAATACTGATGTAGTCGAATTGTTATGTAATGCTCCAAATTTAGATTTTACAGTGAAAAATAATCGTGGTTTCAATGTTCTGCATCATGCCTCTTTAAAGGGTAATGTTATAGCGGCAAAACGTATTCTTCAATTATCACGTCAGCTGGTTAATGTTAAAAAGGATGATGGATTCGCTGCTCTACATTTAGCCGCACTCAATGGTCATGCGAATGTGGTGGAGGCACTAGTCCTCGAGGGTCAAGCTGAGATTGATATCCGCAATAATCGACGGCAAACTCCATTCTTGTTGGCTGTCTCACAAGGCCATGCGGCCGCTCTCGAAAAACTAGTCAATTTAGGTTGTGATATTTTAGCTAAGGACGAAGATGGCGACAATGCAATGCACTTGTGTGTGATTAAGAAAACAAATCTTCAGCAAGCATCAGCGCCAAATGAAGCTCCAGAGATTTTGGAAATATATAATGGATTACAACATTTAACTGATTTCCGATTGATGTATACGATATTATGTTACTTAGCTAAAAGAGGCTGTCAAATTGAACCAAATAATAAGGGCGCCACAATTTTGGATATGATAGCCGAAAAAGAAGAAAAAGATTTAATTCTTAGCTACAAGAGAAACGCAACTGATGTGTCAACTTCTACAGCTGCAGCGACAAACAGTGAAGGCATCAATCAGTTGACAAGAAATATTCAAACTCTCAATCTTAATGAAAGTGCAAATAGTGCAAATATAAGTGGTGATGCAATCCCAACGGGTGATGGAGATGGAGATGTAGCGGCGGGCGTTTCAACACCACCACCAGTGCCGGCGCAAAGAAACCAAACAAATCATCAACCGCCACCACCTCTGCCGCCTTTAGAAGATTCATCAAATGTCCAAGTGCCAAAGAAACAACTGAACTCCGATCCAAGCCATTATGTTGAAATGAATCCCAGTAAGAGTAATAAACAAGAAAATTCTCTATCACCTGCTTCACCACCACCGAATTTGGGTGCGGCTAGCAGTCATATAAGTCGCAAACAGCAAAATAAACCATCTGCCACCATATTGTTCATAACTGAGCCAAAAGAGTGCATTGTCTGCGATGAGATATTGCATTTAATCAAATTTGAACCATGTCAGCATCAAATCTCGTGCGAGGAATGTGGTCTGAGGATGAAAAAGTGCCTGACGTGTGGAATGTTAATTGAAAAGCGTGTTGGTCAAAACGGACGAGTTGTTACGGGTAAAGACACAACTCGCACATCATCAGCAGACCGACTGCGATATTTAGAGAATAAAATTCAGGAATATGAAGAGTGTCATTATTGCAGTATTTGCATGGAACGTTATAAGGGTGTGGTGTTTCTTTGTGGCCATGGCGCTTGTAATGTTTGTGCGGAAACCCTGCGTACGTGTCACATGTGCAGGAAACCAATTTCCAAAAAAATCAATCTTTATTCGTAGAATTTGGGTTTTTATATCGATTGCTTGAAAGCGCAAAGCAGGAGATTCTTTTGTAAAGGAAAGCAGTGGAAGTTTAAGGTATGTACGTGTGTGAAATCAGTATTTATTTAAGTGATTTGTAAACCTCACAACTGATTTAGTCGTAGTTCAAGATATGTAGATATTTCATTCGAGATTAATTTGGCTTTGTCTATGTGGTGACACAAAAAGCTTCCCAGTCATGTGATACCAACATACTAAATATTTTTTACTGTCATCATGCATTCACAAAGCAACTAACAAACGTTATTTGTACATTTGTACATTCATCGCAATATTTCATTTACCCTCTAGATCACTTCTAGATTATTCATTGGTTAGATCAAAAAGTAGCTTTTTAATGTTAACGAGTCCTTCTAGTAGTGCAAGCATTGACTTATTTGAATAATATGCAAAAATTAGTGGCCTCTTTACGACGTACTTTGGGAAGTGTTCTTGACTCAGTAAATACTTTTATCTGAACAGCCACTATGTCGTGTTTGAGCATTACTGTCAAAGATCGAAAGCCTGTACCTGGATCATTATTATCCGTGATTTGTTAAAGGATTTGAACGTGGTTTAATGGTTGTTCCAACTCTCTATTTTTTGTATCACTTGCACAGCAATACTTAGTCTTTAGCCCTACGTTGCCAGTAGGCCTCATCACTTTTGAAAGAGTTTGTCATAAAAGAGCAAAGATGTGGGAACCAATCACAAATAAATACCACCTTGATCAAAAAGTTTATTCAGAAAATTAAAAATACTAGTTTATTCACCTAAATCTATATTATCCCCTTCAAAGTAATCCCCATCAACTGCAACACACTTATGCCAGCGCTTGATCCAATCCTTGAAACATTTTTTATATTCGGTTTGCGGTACGTCCATCAGTGCTTCCTGCGATTTTTCCATTACTTCCTCTCGGCTGCTGAAAAACGTTCGCCGTAGTGGTTTTTTAACTCGATTGAACAGAAAGATCAGAATCAGGTGAATTCGGTGGCTGTTGGACGGTATTTGTTGCTTTTTTCGTCAAAAAACTACGAATAATGATGACACTGTGTGACGGTGCGTTATCATGGTGCAAAATCCATGAGTTTTCTGCCCACAATTCTGGTTTCTTTCGGCGAATTACTTCACGCAAACGTCTCATAACGCCCAAATAATACTCTTTGTTTACTGTCTGGCCTTCTGGCAAAAATTCATGATGCACTACACCGTTGTAATCCATGAAAACCGTGAGCATTGTGTTCTTTTTTGACTGAAAACGACGTGGTTTTTTTTGGACTCGGCTCAATTGGTGAACGCCATTCACTTGCCTGATGTCTGGCTTGCGTGCCGTGCTCATAAACCCACGTCACGTCTCCAGTAATGATCCTTTTAATGAATGTGGGATCGGATTCAGCCTCGCAAATCATCTCTTTTGCGACGTCAACACGGTCTCTTTATGCATGAAATTGAGGTCTTTTGGCACCAACTTTGCTGCTACACAACGGAAACCCAAATCATTAACCAAAATGTCTTCGACGGATCCATAGGCAATCTTCACGTCCTCCGCTATCTCTCTGATGGTTAATTTCCGGTTATTGACCAACATTTCTTTTACTCCATCAATGTTTTAGTCGGTTTTCGATGTCGATGGTATGCCACTTCGTTCATCATCTTCGATTGACTCACGACCACTTCTGAACCGCTCGTGCCACTGGTAAACGACCGTTTTCTTTAGAGAATCGTTGCCGAAACATTTTTCCAACGTTCGCGCACCATTAAATCCGTTTTTTACGCAAAATTTTATACAAGTTCGTTGTTGCAAATTTAATTTCATTTCTAAAATTGTAAAAAAATCGCCAACACACACAAAGATAGATGTACTCTTGGCTACGTAACTTTTGCAAATGTCAAGCTATTACGCTAAGATTTAAAGGGAATGTCAACAACAGATTTACCAACTTAACAGACCAAGGAAACTAATCAGTTGATATTAGATAAGACCTACATATGTTGCTGACTGCTGAATTGAAATGCAAAAAAAGTTATAAAGTTGATGTGATAGAACCGAACTAAAGCTCATTGTGTTACATACATCGCAATATATGTCGTCTCCGCCTCAAGATATTCTTGGAAACGCAGATTAGATGCCCATCCTGCAATCTACCAACAATTATTTCAACGTTAAATTTAAAGCAGATCAGTGGTTGTAAAGGTTTAGAGTCCAGAAGATGTCTAGAAGACAGCTTTTCTTAACGACGGATGATTTTTTCTTTGTTGTAGGTCTTGCGCCTAACCTTCGTGGTTAGCATGCAGAAATGTCTAAATTGAGTTTATCATGAATATATTCGAAAATGGCATAATACTTTTGGGTGCAGACAGACTAAATGAATTTTTTTTCAACGTCTAAGATGATTCCGGATGACACGAAGAAAACACTGCTCACTGCTTATTGATATTTTTGAGTAATAGTCTATGTCTTATCTTCGATAATTCAGAATATTTAGGCTCTCTTGACTTTGGTTCCGAAGTTAACAAATTTCCGTCTAGTCCCTTTACTAGATGTTGATGAAATTACGCTTATCTTGCCTTACACTATGCTCCACTCCTTTTCTCTTCCTGTGGTACTGAATTTGTAGTTCGGTGCATTCTATTCCTGAGCCCGCTCTCATCCGTGTTATGAGTTCAATACGTCTATCGATCTGTCTTCAGTTGTCTCCTGCAGACGTAAAAACATTTTTCACATAGTTTCTACAATTGTCTGTTGACGCGCTTGGGGATCCCGGAGCCTGTTGGTATTATACCTGCGTATGCTTATCAAGTTTGACATGTTGCTATTAAGAACTCCAGTACGAAGACTGTCATATCGCTATCGTTAGATGGCGGTCCGTCTCTATTCCTATGTCAGCTTCAGATGTATTTCCGACGTCTTAGATGCGATAAGGTGATTGACTTGGTTCGATGTACGTTGTCGATTATTCAAGACCTAGCCGATGTAGTGCCAGTCCTTGTGATAAGACAGTGTACCTCAAATCGCCAAGCTGTTGACGTTACAAGGCTGTATGGTGGTCCCATCATATGTTTGAACATGGTGTCTGGTGTCCCCGATGCCTGATTTTGGATTAAAATCTCCCATCACGATCACGATATCTCCGTTGGGCATTGAGTTAGTGATTGCGTTTAGTATGCTTTGGAAATTGTCCTTATCCATACTCTCGAACCTTGCCATCAACATCATGCCTGGTTTAGATGCCGTATTCCCATCATCCTATTTCGCTTACTCCTAAGGTGTAGAGCTTGTACCGCATGAATTTTTGCTCTATTTGTAGGAGTGCTACTCCTTTGCGTTGTTAATGCAATGCTGATGCTTCAGAATCCAATCGTTATGCATTCTCGATAGCCAATGGTTATTAACAAAGTATCGGCTTTCAAAACAATAAAGTGTGTTACAGATGCGGCTCGATAGACCACCAACTATCTTGTTTTGTATTGTAATAGTGCAAATGATGGAGTAGAAATTACTAGTTGCACAATAGGTATTTGTCTGCAGAGGCACGGTCTCGGTTTTTTCTTAGCGATATAGCATTCATTGAGCCATTAGCAACCCTTATCCGTTTCCAGAATTCAGCTGGATCCCTACAATGCGCCAATTTATGATGCTCTAACTCAAAGTTATTCTTTCTGTTCTGTCTTAAACTTTCTAAAGGTTTTAAACTAAGTAATCTTAGACCTGAATTTCTTGCGGAAAAGTTCCAATGATACAATATTTTGGCTTTGACACAAAAAGGTTCAAATCAGAGCACTAAGACTGCTATTTTTTTTATTTACTTAGATAACTTTCAATATCTTTTATATGGTAGATCGTCATACTCGTATATTGATCGCTATTATAGCTTCAGAGACGTCTCTACACTATTTAATATCAATTAAAGATTTACTTTTCCGATTTCTTGATTTCCGTATAAGCCGCATAGTTTTTAAATTAATTCCATTCATTGTAAACAACTACGATATTTGGTTTTCTCATATATTCTTGTGCTGTTCAGTCCACATTTAGTGTAAACATTTATAAAATACTTTATTTGTGATGCGAAATTTAAATTTAGTTCACTCTCCTTCGGATTGAGTTCTTACCTTCAATTGTATATTTTAAGCAAAACTATTTTTTTTTCTTTTACTTTTTCAGCATCTACTACGAACACATTCTTTTACAGAGCAACAGCAATCTTCATTTTGATGCTACAATTTCTTTTGTATATACTAGTTGATGTACTTTTTTGATATTTTTTTCTTTTGTATCTTTTTCTTTATTATTCGAAAACAAGAGAGATTCACAGCGTTTGTTGGTATTTTTGGTTAATTTGTATTCGAATATTAAAATGCTTTGTATAAAGTTAAAGAGGAAACAAAAAGTCTGAAGATAAAAATGGGAAATACAAGAAAACAAAAAAGAACAAAATAAAAGAAACAATTTACTTAAGTATTGTATTAAATAAATGAGAAAATATTTGCAATGTGTTTTTTATCAGAAATAAGTATTCCACCGAATTTATTAAGAAATGTGGGTCTGACAAAGTTTATGTTTTTAATTTTTTATTTACCTTCTATTCAAAAACCTCGCTGTGAACTCTATTTTGGGTTGGCAAACAAAAACAAAAAAAAAAAACTTTACTTTGCAATTCTCTTTTACTGTACATGAAATGTAGTAATTTTGTTGTAAAATGTATTGTATCACGAATTTTTAATTGAAAACCAATATAACCCAATAGAGTATTAGAAGACAAACAAATATACACATCAATAAATTGTATACACATTACGATTGGTATTTCTCATTATGTTTGGCCAGTAAAAAGGTGTTATTCCATGTTTGAAGTCGCCGAGTAGGGCTATGTCTAGTGTGCTAGATGGTCAGGGCATTATAGTCATTGAACGGAGATGTATTTTTTTTTTATAGAAAAATAGTTTTGAGTTCTATATTTAACAAATTATCACATCCATTATCAACGCATCCATTGATAAAGTATAAACAATGGAATTTGACTTGCCTCACTAACAATTTGTTGAGTTGGGTTCGAGTTGGATGATATTGTGTATTTTTACCTTGTTGTGTGTCGTGTCCCCTTCTTAAGCTTTGAAATGATTCATTTCCTTATTTATGATAGTTTGCTACTTTGAGAAGTTTTTTTTTTAATAAGAAATTAGTTTGAAGTTGGTATAGTACATGTCCATATATACATATGTATTTTGTATGTATACTTACTTAAAAATGCCATCTTCATGAGGAATCCTGTTAAAGAACGAAGGTTTCTTTTCTCTGGACTGGCTATGAGCCTTGAACCTATCTCGATTATACTCGTTGCTGGTTTCCAATTTCACCAACTTCTTTTCGTTCAACTGGAAGAATTCTTTGGTGTTTATATTGCAAAAATTATTTGCCTCTTTACTTCTTACTTCAACATACCCAAATTTAATCAATAATTTTTGTCCAGCTCATTTAGCCACATAAGCTATCCACTCGCGTACCAGAGTGTGTATTTGCTATTCTGTATTTTTGTTAAGATATATTTTTCAAGCATCCGCATTGGACATAGCATAAAAGAAACTAGTTTGTCTACCCAAAGGTTTGAATCGCTTTATCTGTTTTTGAGGCATAAAACACCTCCAAGTTATTCTTATGTAAATTTTTGAAATGTTAAATTGTTTCTTTTTTATATCTCAAATATTTCCATTGATCCGATCTCTTCAACCATGAGGCGTAGAGAAGCCAGCTTTAGATTTACAACTATGTATTACATCGGTTGACGTAATTTCAAAATTTCATAACTTAAATGTCTTCCTTGTTGTGACTACTATACAATTTATTTGCTAATGTTTTTGCTATGTATTTGAAATGCTATTTGGGATCATTGCTGATGAATTGAGCATGGTTTGAAATTCAGTATAATTCAAAATGGTTGGACAAACTTATCAAATAATGTGTATGTTGCCATTTATCAAGTGTTATGATGTTAAAAATAATAAGAAATACGAAAACTAACATTATACTCGTATACATGAAATCTGAGGAAAAATCAAAGCCCACCAAAGAACCGAGAAGCAGAAAGTTGCAGTCTCTTTACGATTGGATAGTTTACATTCAAAAAGTAAACAAAATCGACTTCAAGGACTTCTAAGTAAAAATTTTTCAAGTTATTTGATAATTTAATGGCCTGACAAATATTTGTATTTCATCAATTATTTTCTGTACTTATCCTGACGGAATTGTCTCTTATTTTTCATTCCATTACGCCTTATTTCTGCCGATAAATATTTAATATAGTGGAGCACTTTCTGTAAAGAGACAGAGATTTGACTTCCTCATATTTGGTTATGAAAATGTTGAAAGCAACTCATAGAACAAAAAACACTTTAATTCGAAAGCAATAACATTTTATTGGCCATCATTTTTTAATTGTCTGTTTTATTCTTACATAAATTCAATACATACATACATATATGAATGTACATAAAATATACCTATATATACATATGTTTATAATGTTTAGCCGGTTGTGCATGCTATTATTGTCTTAATTGAAATTATTTTGTTATAAAATTACCATCGGTATCGATCAGAAGAAGCAAAACAAACATATACAAATATACGAAATAACGCCTGCTAACTTAATTCAACGCACATTTATACTTCATCGTCATTTATCTTTGTTCGAAACAAGCCTAAATGCAATTTATACAATAAATATGTTTTATTTTATTTTATTTTATTATTTTTTAGGGTTATAAACTTGCAACCAAAACGACGATATTGTTTTAAACTTAATATTAGATTTAAATATTATAAATGCAAAAAGATTTTATGGAAATAAAATGTAATACCTTACTTTACTTCGAATTCGACCAATTATGTCAAAAAATGAAATTGTAATTTATTATATCAATATTTCTACGTAATAATTGAACAAAACAATTATTTTATTAATTAGAATTAAGTAAAAAAAAACGGAAAACTTAAACAAAAAATTGTGTATTTTGAATCAATCTTAATTTTTTAAAATATCATATACTCAGACGAGTTTTTTAAGCAAATGTTCTTACATTACCGAATTGTTCAATAAAAACTGTTGTAAAGATAAACAAATCATATGTTATATGTATGAGTAGGTAAAATGAAAACCAGATTAACATGT
Organism: Volucella bombylans; assembly: GCA_949129095.1. Lineage (NCBI taxonomy): Eukaryota > Metazoa > Arthropoda > Insecta > Diptera > Syrphidae > Volucella > Volucella bombylans. Next base: position 101,951,116 of record OX422144.1, on the reverse strand, counting down.
TATACGAAAGGAAAATTAATTAAATTATAAGTTGTTTTATTTTCTTATTTTTTATTTTTATTTGTTTTAAGTTTCGCGTAGGATTAAGGAGTAATTGTATTTTTATGTAGTGTCTTTTTTTGACTGTTATGAATTTAATTAAAACAAATGTAACTTTATCATTAATTATTATTAACTTACATAACATTGAAATAAAAAAAAAAAACTTAAATAAAAAGTATTTATTAATGTGATTGATGTTTTCTTTGAAAAGGTTGACAATATCTACATACGAGGGTTATCTGAAAAGTTTCCTACGGAACAATGATACAAGACATTTTTTTCTCAAAATTTTTTTTTTATTTTCCTACATAGTCTCCTTGTAACTCTACACAATTCTCCCAGCGATGTTCCCATCTCTCTAACCCGTCCAAATAGTACCTGGCGTCCTTCTATGCAAAATAATTGTTCACGAAGGTGATTGCCTACTCATTTGACGAAAATCTCTGTCCCCCGCAGTTTTTAGATGAGGGAACAAAAAGAAGTCGATTTGGGCTAGATCTGGTGAATAAGGCGGATGGTCAAGCAGTTCAAACCGTAATTCATGGATTTTCGCCATGGCAACCGCTGAGGTGTGAGACGGCGCGTTGTCTTGGTGAAACAGGATATTCTTTTTCTGCAAATGTGGCCGTTTATCCGCAATTTCTGCCTTCAGCTTGACAAGTAATGATGAGTAGTATGCTCCTGTAATGGTTTTTCCTTTTTGAAGATAATCGAATAAGATAACTCCTTTACTATCCCAAAAAAACAGTCGCCATCACTTTCCCAGCCGAGAACACAGTTTTTGCTTTTTTTGAAGCCGGCTCGCTCTTTTCAATCCACTTTTTTGACTGAGTTTTTGTTTCGGGCGTATAATGGTGTATCCAAGTTTCATCTAGAGTAATTAATCGGCGCCTAAACTGCGCCAACAGAGCGTTGGAAATGTTCATTCGAACACGTTTTTGGCCTAACGTATGCAAACGCGACACCCAACGCGCGGACAGCTTTCTCATGCCTAAAACTTGATTTGATATCTAACAAACACGTTGTTTTGACATTTTCATAACCTCTACTATCTCCCTCACTTTAATTCGGCGGTCGTCTAACACCATTTGGTGATCTTTAGCAATGTTATCGTCAGTGGTTGCAGTTTTTGGACGTCCCGAACGTTCATCATCTCCCAAGCTTTTATGGCCACGTTTAAATTCAGCTGCCCAAAATTTCACTGTGGTAAATGATGGTTCAGAGTCCCCATACACAGAGGCCAACTCATTTTTGATTTGCATAGGCGTATTGCCTTTCAGAAACAAGAATTTAATAACAGCTCGATACTCAATGTTTTCCATTTTCACAAAAAAACACTCGACTCACTCAAACGACTGTCAACTAAAAACTGCGCGTGCAAAATGACTGAAACTTCGGTAACTAACTGTCAAAAGATGCACATCTAGCATTCACTAGCTTTTACTGACGAGTGCCCCTATCTTTATGTTGTGGTCGGAAACTCGTACATGTCCCCTAATTCAACGTCAACGATAATTTGGGAAATGATTCCTGGGTATATTCTAAAAAAAATCGTTCTACAGTAAGGGTTTATCTCCAATTCTGACATCACTTATCGAGGATTTAAAGAAAGGCTTACTTTGGTATACCCTGACGCATGTTAACGGAAATTGCTCAGTTATTACTAATGACAGAAACCTCGTTGATGACTTTGTTCTTAGAAGAAATACTACCCTTTGTAACTACATTTAAATAAAGTTGATATTTGTTAGGGTCTTCAGATATCCAATATTTAAGCCTGTTCCATATTTCTTGCCCATGCTGATTTTTGATTTTGAGGTCGCTTTTCTCCAGAAAATGCGTAATAAACATAACGTTTAACTATTTTTTTCTTATGAACGTAACAATAATAATAAAAAAATCATCAGCAAGTTTGCAGAAAAACCCATAGATTTTAAAATATTTGAGGAAACCTACAGCAGGTAAAATTTATAAAAAAGGTTTTTTGTGCTTTAAACTCCAAATGATTTTCTGTGGTTTTAGATAATTTTTATTTTATGTGTATACTAAAACAGTTATAACAGACGACCAAAGTGTCCTCCTTGGTTTTGTATGCATGCTAGAGTCCGTTTTTGGATTTTACTACGAATGTTTATTGATGCTAACTGCTGCCTCACTTTTGATGACGTTTCAAAAATACGCTCTTCCAATTCACTTAAAGTTGCTATGGTACGAGTATTTCGGTTGAATAAACAAGTTCTTTCATTCTTCCCCATATAAAAAAATCCAATACGGTAAGGTCAGGAGATCTGGTCCATTTCTTACTACTCTTTATCTAGCCAATTTTTAACCTCAAGACCATAGTGGGCTGGAGCCCTGTCCTGTTGGAAATATGATGAAGTTAGTTGAATTAGTGGAACGTCCTCCAATAGTTCTGGTAAATCATTTAGCAAAAACTCCAGATAGTTTGTAGAATTCAGCCTAGGTGGTAGTTTGAAGTGGCCGATTAACTTGTTTCCGAGTACACCTGCCCATATATTGACGCTAAATTTGTGTTGAAATGATTTATATCTCCTTGTATGTAAATTGTCCACAGCCCATGTATGAAGATTTATGATCCCATCTCTTGTAAATTGAGATTCCTCCGGCCAAAGAAATCTGCTAATAAACTCGTTCTCATCCAAGCTCCGCTCCAGCAACCAGTTAGATAACTCAAATCTCTTTTCCAAATCATTGGGAAGCAGTTCTTGTACAGGTGTATGGTGGTATGGATAAAATTACATTCGAAATTTTATGTCTGGAAACATTGAATTGCAAAGCTGAACGTCTGATGCTAATTGACGAATCAGTTGTAATAGCTTCCAGTATTCTTTAATCAGCCTTCTTCTTACTTGTGGAGCTCTCGCATTAGGTCGTGTATTTAAAACTGATCCCGTTTCTCGAAGCCTTCGATATGTATTTTCAAACACTCCATCACTAGGAAATCGTCAGTCAGGATAAAAGTTCATGATATCTTTGTCGCGCTCTAGTTGAACTCCTGTGCTCAACCCATAAACGTCAATAAATTCTTGTTTTGTAAGTGCAGTCATTTCAAATAGCGTGTCTAAGCAACTTTAACCTTGGCGTAAAAAATTAAACCGATGAATTAATTTCTTTTCTAATCTTTTATACCATTTTTGTTTGGTAAATTTTCCGAATAGGCCTTCACACCCGAAACCTAACTCTTTTTGAGAACTTTTGAGGAACAGGGTAGGGAAATGAAAGTTTTGACTGGTAGTCAAATAGACGAGCACACTTTAAAACTTTTTAATAGATATGGAATTTTAAAAAAATTATTGGAAAATTAATAATTCTTGGAAAACCACTGTTATTGTCAACTGTTGTTAGAAACGTAGGTAAAAACCATAAATTCCTTTTTTTACCTGCTGCAGGTTTCCTCAAATATCATAAAATCTATGGGTTTTTCTGAAAACTTGCTGATGATTTTTTCATTATTATTGTAGAATGTTTGTGTGGGTACAAATAATAGAACTTATTCTTTTCAATACAAATCCCTTTATTCAGTACAGTTACAATTCACTATTTAATTCTTTCTCTCAGTACAATTCAATTCCTCAACCACTTAATCACTTCTTCTAATTAACACTTCAAATTCAACTTTGGAACTGATTTGCATACCTTTGGGATGCTGGTATTTATACTCGAATGACATACTTCGAGAACAATCCTCGCCACCCAGCGTCCCATACAATTTCCAATTTGCTAGAAAATTCGATTCCACTCTCCAGTCGAGACTTTGCTAATCCAGTATCGAAATCTTCTAGTCTTCGAGTTTCGACATTTTCTGCTAGATGTCGCTGCTCACATTTGAGTGGTTATCACATTACTCCCTCCCTACAGTTGCTCGTCCCGAACAACTTCGTCATTCAGCATCCCGTTGAAATTACACATTCTATCCAAATGGACCACTTTCAGTTTTCCTCGCTCCCCACGCTGGATCCGGTAGACAACGTCATTAATGCGGGTTATCACCTTGTATGGACCTTCCCAGTCCTGTTGCAATTTTGGTGATTTGCCTTTCTTACGCTGAGGATTATACAGCCAAACCAGATCTCCTTCGTTGAAACCGGAAGATTTCGCCTTGATATCGTACCTAGTTTTCATGCGGCTGCTTGCTAGCTTCATCTTTTCTCTGGTGTCTTCATGCAATTTACGAATCCTGCTGCGTAAGTCATTCACGTACTCGTTCACCTCTTTGGGATCCGTCGGTGGGGATCCGAATTTTGCTTCACTTGGCAACCGAATTGTTTGACCAAATAAGATCTCGGATGGTGTGTGCCCTGTTGAGCTATGGACCGCGTTTCGGTAGGCCATTAAGAAGAGGGGTATGTGTCGATCCCAATCCCGCTGGCAGTTGCTGACAACCTTAGATAGATGCTCATTCAAGGTCCGATTGAATCGCTCGACCATTCCATCAGATTGAGGGTGTAGTGGCGTTGTCCTTGTCTTTCTTATTCCCAAATATTGGCATATTTCCTGGAAGACTTTTGATTCAAAGTTTCGCCCTTGATCAGAGTGCAGCTCCATTGGGACCCCAAATCTGCTCACCCAGTTGTTGACTATCTGTTCGGCTACGGTCTTAGCCTCTTGATTTGGGATGGCAAACACTTCCGGCCACTTACTGAAGTAATCCATGACTACGAGAGTATATCGGTTTCCATTAAAGATTTCGGGAAACGGCCCAGCGATGTCGATGGCTATTCGTTCGAAAGGTGCTCCGACATTGTATTGTTGCATTTGTCCATGTGGCTTTACTTTTGGACCCTTGGTAGCCGCACACCTTATGCACTTTTTGCACCAATTCTCGACATCTTGTTTAGCGCTTAGCCAATAGAAACGTTCCCTTACCTTTTCCAACGTCTTGTTTATTCCCAAATGGCCTCCTGAGATTCCGTCATGTATTTCATGGAGTACTTGGTTGACTCTGGACCGTGGCACAATTAGCTGCATACGAGATGTTGTCCCATCTGCACTTTCCCATTTTCTCTTCAGCAATCCATCTTGCACAAAAAGCGAGTCCCATTGTGTCCAGTATGCCTTCAGAGTTTGGCTCCGATCTGATATCTGCTGCCAGCTTGGTCTTTCCTCGTGTTCTTTCCAGGCCAATATTGGTTCGATGTCATTGTCTGCCTGTTGGGAGGAACGGATTTCGTCTATACTCCAACCCTCTATTGGCTCAGTCCTGATCATTTGGATAGCTGCCTGTTCTTTTGCTTCTTTACGATTTTACTCCGCATGGTCGACGAGAGAGAGCATCAGCATTTGAGTGGAGTGTTCCCTTGCGGTGTTGCACTTCAAAGTCGTAACCCTGCAACTGCTCGATCCATCTTGCAACTTGGCCTTCAGGGTTCTTAAATTGGAGTAGCCATTTCAGAGCTGCGTGGTCTGTCCGGAGAATGAACTTTTGTCCGTAGAGGTACTTATGGAAATGCTTCGTAGCCAGAATTAAAGCCAGAAGCTCGCGCCGGGTTACACAGTAGTTCCGTTCAGGTCTGGAGAGTACTTTGCTGTAATATGCGACCACTTTCTCTTGACCGTCATGAACTTGGGAGATCACAGCTCCGACCCCAACATTGCTAGCGTCTGCGTCCACGATGAACATTTTTCCGGGCGTCGGGTAACCCAAGATGGGGGCATTGCACAGCTGTCGCTTCAGTTCTTGAAATGCTTTTTCGCATTCTCCAGACCACCTGAACTGTCGGCCTTTTTCCGTAAGTTGATGCAGGCTCTTTGCAATGCCAGCAAAATCCTTTACGAACCTTCTGTAATACGTGGCGAGGCCCAAGAAGCTTCTCAGTTGGTGTTTATCTTTTGGAGAAGGCCAACTTTTCACGGCTTCGATTTTGTCAGGATCCGTTCTTACTCCTTCCGCTGATATAATGTGACCCAGATATTTTACTTCCGGACGAAACAAGGCACACTTTTCTGGGTTGAGCTTTAAATGAGCACTTCGTAGCCTCTCAAACACTTCTTTTAGATTTTCGCGGTGCTCCTCGTACGTCTTACCTATGACGATAACGTCGTCCAAATATACTAGGCAGGTTTTCCAGGTGAGTCCTTGCAATGTTCGTTCCATTAGTCGCTCGAAGGTGGCCGGAGCGTTGCACAGTCCAAACGGCATCACTGCAAACTGCCAAAGACCGCTTCCTGTAGTGAAGGCAGTTTTCTCACGATCCGCACGATTTATCTCTACCTGCCAGTAACCGCTCTTCAAGTCAAGTGTTGAAAACCATTTCGCTCCAGAAAGCATATCCAAAGTGTCATCGATTCTCGGAAGTGGGTAGCTGTCCTTTTTAGTGACATCATTGAGACGTCGGTAGTCTACACAAAATCTCGTGCTGCCATCTTTCTTCTTCACGAGGACCACTGGAGATGCCCACGGACTTTGCGATTCTTCAATCACTCCCTCAGCTTTCATCTTCGACATCATTTCGGCAACTTCTGTTTGCTTTGCCAATGGAAGACGCCTTGCAGGTTGACGGATTGGTCGAGCGTCTCCGGTGTCAATGTGGTGTTGAACAATATGCGTACGTCCATATTCTCCGTCTTGTGTAGCAAATATATCAGCGTACTCACCGATTAGTTTTTCTGCCAGGATTCGCTGATCTTCGTCCAGATTACAGAGGCTGAGAATTTTGTTCTTGATTTTTATGCTCTGAACTGTTGTGACCGGTTTTGCACCCTTTTTTTCCGTTGTGGTCGATATAGCCTCAACAGGTACGCATTTTCCCACTATCTCCCAATTTTTCACCTTTACACTGAATGTCTTTGGATTTAGAATCCTTACAGGGACCATGTTGTTCTTTGGCTCCACTAAGGTCTTTCCCACCATGAAGTCTCTTTTATTTTCTGGCTCCATCAAATAGAATCGGTGGCTACCAGGACCACCTTCCACTTCTGCCCACAAAATTGCTTCTGACGAAGGCTCTAGACTCTGATTGCTGCAGATAACGACATTTGAGACTGTGGTATTGGCGTTTCCGTATATCATTGGTATCTCCATGTTTCCGTATTTCAGGGTTTGTGCCCCCAAGTCGACTACAAGTCCATGTTCTCTCATGAAGTCTGTACCAATGATGCACTCGTCACATATGTCAGCTACCAGAAACGCGTGAGTGAATGTTATTCCGGCCAATTGGATTTTTATGCGGACTTCACCATATACCTTAATTGTTGCTCCTGTAGCTGTTCGCAAGCTGCAACTGCTAGTGTTATGCAGCCAAGACTTCTGCACAAGATTCCTCCTGATGATTGAGGCCGTGGCACCGGTGTCTATTGTTGCCATCCATTTTTCTTTTCCACTGACTACTTCTACTAGAAGGCTTTCGCTGCATCGTTTTACCAGCGAGACTTGGATGATGGTCCTGGGGCCGTCGACTCCTGCTACCAACTTCTGCCCCGCGAAGTTGGTGCTTAAGCATTTCCCGACTGATGATTTCGTGAAGGTTGACCGGCTTCTTGATAGCTGTTTCTGCGGGTTTCTTCCTCTATTTGCTTGTCACCACAGTGAGGACAGTCTTTTCGTCGCACCGGTTCTTTACACTGCCTTTGAAGGTGTCCTATTTTATTGCAATTCCAGCAGCGCATTATTCGTCTATCCCGTCGAGTATCTCGTTCCTCGGCACTAATTCTTGTGCAGGAGCATTCGACAGATGCTACTTCTCTGACGAAATGTGTTCCCCTGGAAGCCTGATTGGCTGCTTCCATCGCCAGAGCGAAGGCAAGTGCTTCAGCAAGGGTTCTTTTCCCGGCCATCCTTACTGCTGACTGTAGCTTCGAATCTGCAATTCCCCTGATAAATGCATCTTTTGCCATTTCGTCGATAATTTCCTGGCCTGCGGTGGGGTATGACAGATGTGCCAGTCTACTCACGTCTGCTTGGAGCTGCTGAAGTGTTTCTCCTCGTTGCTGCGTTCGGCTTTGCAATTGGACCTTGTAGACCTCCTGCATGTGGCTATTCCCAAACCGTTTCTCGATAGCCTGTACTAAAGTCATATAATCTTTATGCTTTTCGATGTCTACTGTTTGCAACAATTCTGCTGCAGGACCGTGCAAGGCCATTGTTAGGGCAAAGCACTTTTCCTCATTGTCCCAGTCGTTTGCACAGGCAGCCATTTCAAACTGCTTCTTATAAGTAGACCATGAGGTCTGGCCATCGAATGAGGGAGGCTTCAAATCTTTTCTCCTTGGACCGCTTAAAGAACATTCTCGCAGTTTCTGTTTTCGCACTGTGTCGAGCTCTTTTGCCAGTTGCTGAACTTTGCTGTCCATTTCCTCGAATTTTTCGCCAACATTCTTCTCTATTCTATCAAATTTGTCATCAACGTTCTTCTCTATTCTTTCAAATTTGTCATCGATTTCTTCGAATTTTTGCTGGAGAATGTTCTTTTGTTCTTCCAGATGGTTTGTTCGTTGAATTTTTGTTCAATGCTGCTCTTCTGCTCGTCTAGATTTTTCTTTTGTTCATCCAGCTTTTGTTCGAGGCTATTCTTTTGTTCATCCAGCTTTTGTTCGAGGCTATTCTTTTGTTCTTCCAGATTTTTCTTTTGTTGGTCGAGACTGTTCTTCTGTTCGTCCATTTTTAATAAGAGGAGTTGCATCATTGCAGCCATGTCATTGCCGGTACTTGTCTGTTCATCCTCGTCAACATCAAAGGAATATGCATTAGGATCATGTCCCTCGTTGTTCAAAGCCTCCTGAAGTCGGAGCACCAGGTCACTTTTTCCTCCACTGGCGCTGAGGCTTCTCTTGTTCAACTCGGATTTGAGTTGGACGAGGGTCAACTGCAATAGTTTTCGACCCATTCTAGCCTTTTCAAATAGTCAGAAAATACTTTTTTTTTTTTTTTTTTACACACAATAAGTCCTATCCCACTTCTGACACCAATGTAGAATGTTTGTGTGGGTACAAATAATAGAACTTATTCTTTTCAATACAAATCCCTTTATTCAGTACAGTTACAATTCACTATTTAATTCTTTCTCTCAGTACAATTCAATTCCTCAACCACTTATACTTTTCTTATCTTTTACTTAAACCACTTAATCACTTCTTCTAATTAACACTTCAAATTCAACTTTGGAACTGATTTGCATACCTTTGGGATGCTGGTATTTATACTCGAATGACATACTTCGAGAACAATCCTCGCCACCCAGCGTCCCATACAATTTCCAATTTGCTAGAAAATTCGATTCCACTCTCCAGTCGAGACTTTGCTAATCCAGTATCGAAATCTTCTAGTCTTCGAGTTTCGACATTTTCTGCTAGATGTCGCTGCTCACATTTGAGTGGTTATCACATTATTGTTACGTTCATAAGAAAAAAAAGGTTAAACGTTATGCTTAGAAATTGGATATCTGAAGACCCTAACAAGATATCAACTTTATTTAAATGCAGTTACAAGGGGTAGTATATATTTCTTCTTAGAAAAAAGTCATCAACGAAGTTTCTGCCCTTAGTAATAACTGAGCAATTTCCGTTAACTTGCGTCAGGGTATACCAAAGTAAGCCTTTCTTTAAATCCTCGATAAGTGATGTCAGAATTGGAGATAAACCCTTACTGTAGAACGATTTATATATATACCCAGGAATTACTTCCCAAATTATCTAATTTTACTATGGATTACCTATACCTCCGGTTGAATCAGGTTCTCTAATAAAAACCTTCTCCAACCAGCTTCAGTTTGCACAGAAATGTGGTTTAAGTCCCTTTCTAACTCTGTGCGCAAGCTGCTTCCGCTTACACCTGCCGAGTGAAATCAAGTACTTATCGGTAAACAAACGTAAGAGTTTTCACTGCATACCTTTGCTTTGCATGGTCGGCGTTGCTGTTAATAACTTAATAATTCAGTAACTTAGAGTGGACGTAACCCATACTCGCGGGCTAAGAAACTCAGACTTATCGATTTACATTGATCTCCAACCACCTAGATACGAACTAGGAACGTTGTTCTGTACTTATAGCCGTCTTGCCATTTACGCACGTAGCAATGCTGCTTACCACACTCCGCCTTTTTCAACAACTTTGCGTCTTTAGAAATCCGACTTCGTAAGCAAATTATTACTACTCTATTTACAGAAGCCCCAAGCTGGATAGTATTTCGACGTTTAACGAGTTCGATTCGCTGAGCCCACAGAAAGAATTGTATCCCTGTTCCTCATACTGAAATTATTCTGGGTGGCTTCGACATTTTGTAAAACAACTTAATCCAGATTGTAAATAAACCCACGCTAATACTTGACTTTTAAAATCATACCGGCAACACCCTGCACTTGTTTTTAGCTTCTCACTCTGATAAGTACGTTGACATGGTCCTCTAGGCTTGTCGGAGCACTGCGTCGACCAGATAATTGCTCGTATACTGCCCACACTATTAGAGAAAAAAAATCCTAAAAAAAACCGTGCGACAATACGAGGACAATTGACTGCCATAAATGGGTATCAAACTATCAAACCAAAAAGATCTTACAATACCAACCTGACAAAGAAAAACCGAAAAAATTCGAAACGAGCCGGGAATGGCTGTATCGCCTTTCTTAAGAGTGAAAAATTCCAATATGACCAACAACTAAGGCAAATAATACTACGGTGTCTCATAAGTAGTTAAAGTTGTTGGTCATTCATTAAAATATTAGAAATCCGTCCCAATGCTCATTTATAATGACATGTCAGTCCTTAAACAAGGCTGTGGACTTCAGTCTTCCAGATTGTGTCATGTCTTTTTGCCCTTGCATGTGTAATAGGAAAGGTAGATACTCAAAGACCTCAATATACAATGTTTCTTCCACGCTGGCAATAATTTCATAATTCTACTCTTTACAACACTTTCCGAGCAGATGGAAAACAGCATTTGTCCAACCTCCTGCAGGTCCATTGTACTTACGTCCCTTCTTTCCATGGAGACGCTGGTAAACCGTCAGCTAATGAAATATTCCGAAATACGAAAACATATCAATGACCAGTAGCAAGGTTTTTGTAACCAGAGGTCCACTGGTGATTTGATGGCATGTCTCTTCAAAAAATGGAACCATCAATACTAATCTGACGAAAGCGAGATAGTCCCACTTGATATTTCAAAGGCATTTGACAGACTTTACTAGGAGGCTCTTGTCGAAAATGCGTGCTTTTGAAATTGATAAATCTCTTCCTTAATGTATTAGAAATTATCTTTCAGAGCTTTCAATTGAAGTAATCATGGACGGTTTTAAGTCCGATATTCACAAAATAAGGGTGAAGGTACCCTTAAAATGTTTGCACACAGCGCGGGCGAAGGAGCTAGGGAGCAAAGAAAGGGAGATACCGATGTACGTTCGCTTTGAATGTTTGAAGGTTATAATGGTGAGGAAATAAACAGCGCTACAGAGCATTCCATAAGCGATCTCGCTTATGTACGATTTAGGAAAGAATCACGGATAAACTGATGAGATGAGCATTCACAGCGAGATGGGTGTTACGGCTAAAAGTTTGAAGGGGCGGTATGCTATTGAAAATTTCAAAGGAGCACTGGTGGTGAAAATAGCGATAGAGCGAGGTGAGACAGAAGACTATTCGTCGGTGTTCCAGCTTGTCAATTGGCTGGGTAATATTAGCACCACATAGGAGTGTCATCGCACGGTTTTGAATCCTATCTAGCAGGTATAGAGAGGTTTTAGGAGTACCTGACCAGATATGTTTATATCGGAATTTAATGAACTTAGCATAAGCTGCCATTCCCGTTCTGCAGCCGAAGTGAGTCTACCTGAGTCCGGGAACGAATATGAAAAGCAAAGGGATATATTGGATTGGAAGTAGCAGACCAGAGATCATTAATGAAGATTAAAAAGAGTGTGGGTGACAGAGCGGAGTCCTGGAGCACACCCGCATTTATTTTGTGAATATCAGACTTGAAACCATTCAAGACAACTTGAATTGAACGTTCATAAAGGTAATTTCTAATCCATTGAAGAAGAGATTCATCGATCCCAAAAGCACGCATTTTCTACAAAAAAAACCTGATGCCAAACTTTGTCAAATGCCTTGGAAATATCAAGTACAACTATCTTGCTTTCACCAGATTGGTGTAGACTTTGGTTCCACTTTTCGGTGAGACATGCCATCAGATCACAAGTGGAGCTGTTGCTACGAAATCCGTACTGTCAGTCATTGAGAAGTTTTCGAATTTCGAGATATTTTTATATTTATCATTTATATTTTAGTTTATCAGCGTTTCCGTGATCTTGGAAAGTGCAATGGGTATGTAGGATGAGAGAGAAGAAAATTCGGACGGGCTTCACAAAAGCTGTATTCCATCTGCTCGGAAAGAGTGTTAAAAAGTAGGATTGATGAAAAAGCTTACGCAGTGGTTTTGCTAGCGTAGAAGAAAACCTCTTCAAAAGAAGGGGAGATATATCATCTGGACCAACGGATTTATGTATGTGTAGATCTTCAAGTACTCTTGCTACAACACGAGTGCGAAAGTGGATTCGCCCCATTGAAGATTCACTCGATGCACTCAAGTGTAGGCGGAGACAAAGTACAATCTGGAAGTGTTGAGCTGGCCGCAAAGTGTGCAGCAAGCAGATTGGCCTTGTCCAAAGAGCTGGCAGCTGGAATGTCATTATAAATGAGCGTTGGGATGGAGGATAAGGCATTCTCGTATTACTATACGGTTATTTTAGGAATCTGTGTGGTCGGCGTACGAGAAATTAATTAAAATTTGAATTGTTGCAGTCTTCATTAATACGAAGCATCGTTTAGGGAATATTAATTTTAAAATGTATGCAAATATTATGCAACAAACATTTACAATATCTATTGCTTTGAGCGGAGACAATGTAACCCTCTTGATTGATGAAAGCATCTCTATCTAATTTTTAGGACGCCGTTTGTTCTCTCAATTATATTGCTACAGCTCGCGTGTGCTTCGTTGAACTTCTATTCGGTAGTATTCTCCAAAGGATATATGTACTTTAAAACTGATCACAATTAATCGCATTTTTTTAATTGTAATGCACCCAAAAGCTATGAATCTGTTCACCGTTTACTGTTGCTCTATCCACGACCTCAGTTCAAATATGTTCCATATACCTTACACCAACACATTCAAACTAGTTATAAACACCTTTGCGGTTGTAGTATGGATGCTTACGTGTAGCTGTTGGAGGGGCAAAGAGCCGAACATGTGTGCCATCTATGCATCCTATTCATCCAGTAAATTTGTATTTTTCGTACAAGTTTAGAGTACTATTGTGATGCGACACAATTTCGTCTTAAAAATTGTTAGGACATTTGATGGGACCTCTGAAAATGACGACTGCGCCAGTCTAGTCCAGTTTGGTATCTACCTTCAGCGAAAAAGCGTGCACTAAGCTTGACGAGGGGAAGAACGGCAAATGGTTTGCAAGTAGATGTTCTGAGAGAAATTCAAGCAAATATTTGACATGCATATCTTTTTTCAACCTATATCAGTTGTGAAATCTATTAAATAAAGTATATAAAACAATAAATATTTTGAAACACACTTTTTTACCACTTACAATGCGTGTGGTAATTCCAAGTTTTTGTCTTTCGAATTTCTCTTTACACATCTCTTGTCAGTTTTTTCTTATTGTTTCTGTACCTCGGCTAGCAATCTAAATGCTCTGTTGTGCATTTTAAATAAGCAACAAAATAAAAACATAATGTGCGTATAAAATAAAAATAATTTTCTTGTTGTGCAAAACCCTTTGTAAAAATTTGATAAATATGAGAACTAAGAAGAACGACGAAGGGCAATTTCGAAATTTCCGAGGGAAATCCATGATACTTGTAGGAGGATTATTTTCCTTGGAACAACAAATTGCGGGTAGAATAATTCGAGTAAAAGATTGCTGCGTTGCCGATGGCGCTAAGTTTTTTCAGCTCAGTCACCGCGTCACCCATTTAGTAGATTTATTAAATCTTCGAATTGGTGTCCGATAAAGGAAGATGTGATCCGATTTGTTAATAAACTTGGGCTTGCACTTTAAAAGTCTGTCCTTAACTATTTTTGTTGCTCCGAACGATGCCAGTTGAAAGTTGAAATTGTACTGCTGAATGTTTTGTACAAAGTTTTTGACACTCAGAAGTGGTTCAGTTGGCTGAATGGAAATTTGACTTTATCATTTGAACAGATGTCTCTAGTTTTTAATGTAAACGCCTGTCGTGTAGACTTAAGTTTATGGGATGTCCATACATCCATGGGAGCAAGGATACGCCTTGCCATCGCTCTCCGTCATTCCATTGATACCAATTCGAAACTGTGTTGGAGGCACAAGTTCCACCCTTGGTGTGAGTCGAGGCCGACCTAAAACATCTTACTGCTCTTAGGGTTACAACACCCAGTACTTATTGCAACTCTACATTGGGTCAAAACCAACAGGAAGACCCTTGCCGCGATTTTAGTTTAAACCACAGCCACCATGACGTTTCCACAAGGGGGCGTACCTCTACAAGTCATGCTCAGACTAAGATCCAGGGGGCTCCTGATTCCCATGGTACAATGATTTAAGTCCTGGTAGGGACTAACGGTGGCCCAGCCGCCAAGAAGACCTATGACCGGCAACTTGTAACTGATCAAATCGAAATCGTAGCAACATTTGGGAGCGTCAACTGAAAATGTTTACGATAAGACCAGTACTTTGCTCTACCCCCGCTTTTTATTAGACAACGTCATTGATGGGCAAGGGCCCTTTATCATTTGAACAGCAAATTCCGGGTGATTCCTTAGCAAATTTTAAAGCATGGCAATACATACAATCAATTATGTTTCCGTTTGTCCAATCATAGCCGCCAAATTGAAATCGAATCATTCATACGCAATGGTCTTGAAGTCTGTTGCTCTTGACTCACGATGTATTAACCCTTTGTTCCCGGAGGTGTCAATTTTGTAAAATATTTTTATAAAACTTTGAAATTTAGATAAACTCTGTTTTATTAATAATGAATTTAAATAAAAAAATCTTTTTTTAACTTTTTTTTAAATATTTCATTAATGTTTTTAGAATTGGTTTCGCCACGTAACCAGTAGGAAACTAAAAAAAAGGTTACAATATAATTACAATTCGCAGCAAGAACAGGACCACCTTGTACGGTGAGGCTATGAGGTGTTTCTAAATCTGCAGGAATAGCGCGACCTGTTTCTTCTTGAAACTCTTTTTTGGCACAAATATTGCAAATACACTGCAAAATAAAAACCACTTCAAATGACACGAACATCAAAATAATGCACAAAAAATCACTTACAACGCACTGCAAATTACCCGAAAATTTTTTTTACAGTTAGAAAATGAATAACAGTTCGTAGAAATACACTTGGTTTTACCATGAAACCACTAGGAATATAGAGAAAAAATATTAAGTGTGTGGTTTCACTGCGAAACCACTAGGAAGCAAAGGGTTAAATGGTATTTTCAAAATTGCTTTTCACATTGATCGGATTTTTCAGCTGATCGCGATTCAAAGACGCTCTGTTGACTTTAATTTACGGCTTGCTAACCTATTTTTTTGTGTTGCTACTTTTAAGCATGTGTGTACATACGAGGGGCGTTTAATATATTCTCGGTATCGATATGAAGGAAAATGCGAATTCAATTTAAATTGTTTTTATTTTTCAATATAATCTCCCCTAACATCAATGCATTTGTTACATCTTCAGATAAGCTTTTTTAAACCCTCAAAAAAATAAATTTCCTCTTTCTCTGCAAAATACCCATTTATTGCCGACTTTTATCATCCGAAAATCTTTTTCCACGAAGACATTTTTTCAAATCCGGAAACAGGAAATAATCACTAGGGGCAAGGTCTGGACTATAGGGTGAGTGTTGGATTTCTTCGAAACCACAATCTCGCGCAGCAGCCTTGGAAACTCGCGCCGTGTGAACAGGAGCGTTGTCATGAAGAAGCAACACACCCGCTGCGAGTTTACCCCGTCTTTTCTTTTTAATTTCCTCCCGCAAATTATGCAAAGTGGAAGCGTAGGATGTGGCGTTGATGGTTTCACCTTTTTTTTGTACTCAATGAGCAAGATTCCCTTTGAGTCCAAAAAAAACTGTGGCCATGAGCTTCCCGGCAGACGGAGTGACTTTGAAGTTCTTCGGGGGGTCTGTTCCTTTTTTATGCCACTGCATGGACTCTTGTTTGCTTTCAGGGTCATAGTGGTGGACCCATGTTTCGTCCCCAGTAACAATTCGATCCATAACACCGTCCGCGTTCTCACTACACATCTCCAAAAGCTCTCTACAGCATGCGATTCTCACTTTTTTCTGAGGCGCTGTGAGCATTCGTGGCACCCACCTTGCACTGACCTTTGAAAGGTTAAAGGATGGTCATGAAGAATGGTGTGAATGGTACCAATTGAAAGCTTGGTGATATCTGCCATCATTTTCACCTTTATTCGGGCATCCTCAAGAACAAGTTTTTCGACTTCTTTGATGCTTTCTCCCGTACAAGCAGTAGCCAGGGCGCCGGAGCGGGGGTCGTCTTCAATGCTCTCTCTGCCTCTCTTGAACTCACTTGACCACTTTTGCACAGTTGATAATGAAGGTGCGGAACCCTGGTAAACAGCCACCATCTCTTCATGAATAGTTTTTTGACTTTTTCCTTGCTTAGTGAGAAATTTAATTACAGCGCGATGCTCAATTTTCACCATCATCGTCTCAGTTGCCATTATGATTCTGTTTAACTAGAGATAAAACGCGAATTAATAATCACATTTATATGAAATTTTACATGAATGCACTAAAATAATAGTATTACTTGATAAATAAGTCAATTTATATATACAACCACAGCTTCACCCCGATACCGAGAATATATTGAACGCCCATCGTACATACCTCGAAGAGGGGTGTTTGATGTTGCTCAATCGCAGACAGGACAAGATTTTGCGCCGTTTTATAACCGTGGACGAAACATGGATCCAGCACAACTGGACTATGGTGGCATATTAAATTGGGCTACGAATCGCTCGTTCATCAGCGATATTCTGCAGATTCCGTCCCCAGTGAGTATTGTCTATGTCCAAGCCTGAAGAAATGACTCGACGGAAAAGGATTTTTCATCGAAAATTTTTTCTATTTGGAACAGATCATTGAGAAATAAAGGGTTTTTTTACCGACAAAAAACTAAATATCTAAAAAGTCAAGGACTAACGGATCCACCCCCCCCGTATGTTTAAGGAATAAATTAAAATGCAGTTTACGTAATTTATTTAAAGGAATTAGTTATTCCATATAATAATTAATTTAAAGCTTAACATAGTGACTTGTTTCTTTTTTTAAGGAAAAATACAAAAAACGTAGTATTTAATTTTTCTGTGTTGTTTTTTCTCTACAATAAATAAGTAAACAATCCCGGGTTATACGTATATAAATTGGTAATACTGTACAAAAATTGTTGCATTGTAAATACAAAAAAAAAAAAAAGGATAGGGGAAAAAGAATTATATATATTGAAATAACACTGAGAATAAGTCAGTTGGCTGCCGGTTAAGCGCAGTTACTGCACATCTAACTCTTTTCCAACAATTGGCTAGATAGGGTTCTTATCTCTTCGTACCGTTTCTGACATAATATTTTTGCCTCTTCGTATTTCTCATGAATTTTTACGAATTCCTTTTTTAGAAGCTCATATTTTTGCTAGAAGGTAAATTGTATTATGAATTAAGTAAAAAAGTAAATAGATGTGTGCATAACATATGTACTTGTAGTACTTACTCTATATTGCTGGTTTTGAAGTGGTGAAACATTGTCATTAGCATTCTCCTTGCCGGTTGGCAGGGCTTCTTCTAATTCCTTGATTTTGATGTGCCTACCGCGACAAATCAGTTTTAGATCTTCATACTTGCTTTGCAATTTCCGATAGCATTCTGTTTCGTCCCTTTCAATTGTTTGCGTAGTGCTGTCCACAAAAATCCTCTTGGAGGCTTCATAGCATTTGGTGCACTGTCTACTTTCGTTAGCTTTGCTAACAATTAATTGGTTACACCTTTTCAGTTCTTGTCGTAACTGATACTGTTTTGATTCTTCATCCATTAGAAGATTCTTGAGAGTGGCATTCTCCATTTTAAGTGGATGGTTTTTCAGTTCCATTGAGAGAGTGTTCACTTGACTATCACGAATGAGAAGTTTCTGTTTTAGTTCATTTAGCTTACGATCAAGTTCTTCGCAATTACATTCAGCATCTAAAAAAAACATATGATACGGAAAATTAAAATTTTAAATCAATGCAATGGTGGCTTAAAGAGGTTTTGGTCGGCTTGTAATTGTGTATGTATCTATAAAAGAAAAAATGCTTAAGTCAACCAAGTGAAAACAAAGCTTAACTCTCACGCCCCTGTTGACAGGGTAACAATTAATATCGTATGCAGAGACGAGAAAAATTTCGCTTGAAATACGTTGTTTGATACTTGCTCCTTAGCAAAGTGGATAAATGTAGTCTAAACGTGATGTTAATAGTGGAGAATTCATTTCCGAAACCACACATCATAAGGAAGGTTCTTTCTGCAAAGCATGGGCCTAGCTAGCGAGAAAATTCTAGCGTCCTTGGATACACAAAACTCAGGTCTTAAAAACAGAACCTAGAGTCCCCTTTAAAGAGAGGAAGAGAAAGATCTCGTCCACATAGTCTTTGCTGTAAATGACAGTGCAGTGAAATGGCTAAACCACCTTAAACGCCATGTCACGTACCGTTTCGGTAAGTTAAGGCTCGTTATAAAGATCTCAGATAAAACAACCAACAATAGTAGTCTGTCAAAGAGACTACTAAACAACACTCTTAATGCGGCTGCACCTAAGTGTGACAAGTGACCTCCCCTCAATGAGCCGATTAACACAAGAACTAGCTGGTGCGAATAGAAACAAAAGTAGAGAGTAAGTGGCAAAAAAAGCAGCTCGTCCTGCGAGAGTGAGGCCATGCTAAAGGTGCATTGTACACCTCTAACCAACGATGCGCATCCTGACTAAGGAACATCGCCCTAGGATTAATTCAAGAACCTTGGGCTATCGAGGGTAAGATATTTGGCCGAAAAAATAATGAGCAAAAAATAGGATTTGCCCGAGGAGATTTTAGACCGAGTGCTACTTTACTGATCAGTTTCAAAATGAAATTAGTGGCATCGATCGTCGAACTCTCTCAGGGGAATACAATTCAAGAGTTCGTGTGCGCCTCAGCCTATTTTCCGGAGACATATGTAAATGCAATTCCTTCTGTTCTGCTACAGGACCTAATCGACTTGTGCCACCGCCGCAATTGTCATATCATTCTTAGATGTGATGCCAGCCCCCACAACAACATCTTGAGTAGCAGCGATAACAACAAAATAGGTGAGTTACTTTCAAATTATATTTTTAGCAAAAATCTGTTTCAATGCAATAGGGGTAACAAACCAACTATAATCAATTCTATGAGAGAGGAGGTACTTAACCTCACTATCTCGTCTCCCGCTCTTCAGATTCTTATCAAAGATTGAGATGTGTCAGATGAGGCATCCTTATCGGACCATATGCACATCAGGTTCAATATAGGATGCATTATCGGACAGGGGAAAACTCATACAAGAAGAAACTCACGAACTGGAGTATTTTTTAAGTGAAACATAACAAAACCATATATTAATATACATTTCGTTATTTTCAGGTAATCGACATCTCGGCATCCGCAGTTCAACCAAAGCCATATGCTGAAGTAGCCTCCACACGTTCATCATGGTATCTTTGCGCTTCTTCTTCAAAACCGCGACGTAAAACTCGATACCATTGCTGCATATGCAGTCGTCCTATATGCCTCAACGAACATTTTATGCAAATGTACGAGGGGCGTTCAACATATTCTCGGTATCGGGGTGAAGCTGTGGTTGTATATATAAATCGACTTATTTATCAAGTAATACTATTATTTTAGTGCATTCATGTAAAATTTCATATAAATGTGATTATTAATTCGCGTTTTATCTCTAGTTAAACAGAATCATAATGGCAACTGAGACGATGATGGTGAAAATTGAGCATCGCGCTGTAATTAAATTTCTCACTAAGCAAGGAAAAAGTCAAAAAACTATTCATGAAGAGATGGTGGCTGTTTACCAGGGTTCCGCACCTTCATTATCAACTGTGAAAAAGTGGTCAAGTGAGTTCAAGAGAGGCAGAGAGAGCATTGAAGACGACCCCCGCTCCGGGGCCCCGGCTACTGCTTGTACGGGAGAAAGCATCAAAGAAGTCGAAAAACTTGTTCTTGAGGATGCCCGAATGAAGGTGAAAATGATGGCAGAGATCACCAAGCTTTCAATTGGTACCATTCACACCATTCTTCATGACCATCTTAACCTTTCAAAGGTCAGTGCAAGGTGGGTGCCACGAATGCTCACAGCGCCTCAGAAAAAAGTGAGAATCGCATGCTGTAGAGAGCTTTTGGAGATGTGTAGTGAGAACGCGGACGGTGTTATGGATCGAATTGTTACTGGGGACGAAACATGGGTCCACCACTATGACCCTGAAAGCAAACAAGAGTCCATGCAGTGGCATAAAAAAGGAACAGACCTCCCGAAGAAGTTCAAAGTCACTCCGTCTGCCGGGAAGCCCATGGCCACAGTTTTTTGGGACTCAAAGGGAATCTTGCTCATTGAGTACAAAAAAAAAGGTGAAACCATCAACTCCACATCCTACGCTTCCACTTTGCATAATTTGCGGGAGGAAATTAAAAAGAAATGACGGGGTAAACTCGCAGCGGGTGTGTTGCTTCTTCATGACAACGCTCCTGTTCACACGGCGCGAGTTTCCAAGGCTGCTGCGCGAGATTGTGGTTTCGAAGAAATCCAACACCCACCCTATAGTCCAGACCTTGCCCCTAGTGATTATTTCCTGTTTCCGGATTTGAAAAAATGTCTTCGTGGAAAAAGATTTTCGGATGATGAAGAACTCAAGTCGGCAATAAATGGGTATTTTGCAGAGAAAGAGGAAATTTATTTTTTTGAGGGTTTAAAAAAGCTTATCTCAAGATGTAACAAATGCATTGATGTTAGGGGAGATTATATTGAAAAATAAAAACAATTTAAATTGAATTCGCATTTTCCTTCATATCGATACCGAGAATATATTGAACGCCCCTCGTATATATAAGTGCAAACTAGAGTGCTCTTCATAATGCATTTTTATTTGGTAATAAATTAAGGTACCCACACCTTTTCAAACGGACAAAAACATTCGTTTTATCATATTTTCACACACCCATACATACTCGCCACATACACTAACGCATAACCACACATTTAGTACATCTCTGGTTATCTCCCATTTACCGCCTAATATGCCACCGCTCATCGGAGGGTTACGATGGAGCGCAAATATGATCAATTCCTGTGATCTTAGATCCGTAAAGCATGTGGAAAGACCTGATCATTACTTATTTTAAAATAAAAAGGAGACATGGGAATTGGTGTTATACAATAGAAGGAGCCATTAAAGGGTTATACACAATTATAGTATTCTTTATATGCTACTGCAACTTAACAGGATTTCGAACTCTTTCATATGGATAATGTCCCTTTGTATGGACATCTCACACACAAATGGAAATCAGAACTTCCTTGACCGAATCCGCGTGCGTGAAATTAAGCTTTGCGTTTTCCATTAGATTCACCCCAGTGGGGATTCTTTAGTACTCATGCTTACCATCTTTAGACAGATGTCATACTAAGTTCCTGATTGTCTATCTATCACTTAATCATGGAAATATATACGTTTCAACAACGTTTACATATCATCCAAATTTTCTGATAGTTACAGTTACGACTATGTGACGTGTGTAACTTAACGGTTTTCAGCTATTAATAATCGTATCGTACCGAAAGCAAACAATTTATGGATCGATTTATAGTATTCACTCCACAATAGCAAAACGCCAGAAGTGAAAAAAATATTGCGGTTGTACCCGATTCTGTAAGTCAAATCTGTAATCAATTGATTCAGCGACGTTCACAAACGCTGGTATCCCTCGAACGAACTTGTGAAATATTTAGCGAAAATAATTCCCTATACGTACGTATAAGATCCTGCTTGTTGGACTTTCGCTTACTGGGTTCTACTGAAAATGGGAGAAGATTTGGATTTCCAACGAAAAAGCATCCTTAGTAGTGGGGCACAGCCGGAGGTGTCCCGTTCCAAAGGCAAATATTGTATATGGAAAGATTGACTGATTGCTTGTCATTGGGCTGCCAGCGAGTCGGTAACAGTCTATGAAGATCGCTCCTTGTTAACCATTTCTTATTTTTTAAACAAACTCGAACTGGAAGGTTTGGAGGCTATGTAGTTTGAACAAAATGGTACCACTTGTTACACAGGGCATGCCAAAATCGACTTAATAAACATGAAATTCGGTGTTCGTCTTATCGCCTGAAATACATAGACCGGACAATTGGCCACCCTGCTCATGCGATTTAACACCTTTAGATACTTTCTTTGCGGCTACATTGAGTCTCTGACTTATACTAACAAAGCTACGAACTTTAGACGACATGGAGGCGAACATTCGACGTGAAATTGCTCAAATATCAGCAGAATTATGTGAAAAGGTCATGGACAATCGGTCCAGCGCATCCACTAATGCCAAGCGGTTCTGAAGAGGACATTTGGGTAATGTCGTATTTTATAACCCCATCAATAATTGGGGTTTTCAAAAACGTCATACTAACAAAGAACTGCATTAGGAAAGATCTGCGATTGTACTAATTTAGAAATGCTGACGTTTATAAGCTCAGCCAATATTTCAATCCAAAATAAAAATGAAAAACACAGTGCTAGCTCCCATGCGCCACTGTGCACTATCTTGTTAGGACATTTGACACGTCTTACTCAACTAAACTTATTCATTCTTTCTGCAGTACTGACATTTAAGCTCATATGTATTCAGCACTACAGAAGCGGCTGCAATTTGTGATTTGAGCTTCAGTCTTAAAAATCGCCCAGTGATTCCCAAAAGATGTTTTTTTTTTTTAATTATTGAGGCTCTAGACTGTCGGTATCATATATATGTTAGAGTGCGAATTCAATCATAAAGTGGTGAAAAGTTGGCCGAAGCTACAAATATTAATAGCGGCACCGGATTACCATTTTCAGCTAATACCACAGATAATAAATTTATACAGATGTCTCATTCATATGGGAAGTTTTGTCCTATGAAAATGAAATCGAACTAAAAAAATAGCTTATTCATTCTTTCTGCATAGCAGCAAGAGCAGAAAAATCATTTTATTTCTTTTCGCTTTTTGCTCTTGCCACTTGTCACTCACACATGCAAAGTTGTTTATCATGCAAAAACAATACGTGAACGAAAGAAATAAATAAAAAAAAACATACGTTGACGTTGCCCAGCATAACCGGTTTACTTGGGTTTATGTACGTGTTATTTTGTTTGTAACTTGTTATGCAATGTAAATTAAATGGGGGTAGGAATATAATTTTGAAGATCATAAGATCGATGGTCCGTGAAGGTGGACGTGCTGAAGGGGGTGGGTGTGACGTTGCACCACACTATAAAAGTGGTTGATATTTGAAGCACGACGTGTTAAGGGCTAAAACATGTTATGGGGTTGAAGATATACGTATGTACATGAGCGCTAGATCAATTTCCCGATTTTAATTTTGTGCTCAGGACATTAACTACCTACAAAATTTGATAGATTTCCAAGCATTGAGCAACATCGAACTTATTTCGAAAATGTATGTATATGTTATTTACGAGTACATATTTGCTCCCTTTTCTTTCAAGTTATGTAAAAGGGAGTTTTTAAAACTGTACGCAAAATATTTGTATGTAAAGATCGAAAATCTTCAATTTCGAGACTCGGGGACAATGCAGTAATGTACGGCCGAATATATGGGGGTTCGAATAAGTGGAATGGGATCTCAACCAACTTGGAGTGCAGCACCGCTGGAAACAGCTGGCGAAAGATCGCGCCAGGTGGAAAGGCTTATTGGTTGAGGTCCTGGTCCACCCCGGACTGTAACGCCACCTAAGTAAGTAAGGAAAATATTGGAAATATTTTTTCGACAGCCATGAATGAGCCATATTTTAACTAGCAAAATCAATGTTCCTTGGAGTAGAGACTTTGGATCCAATTTGTTAAACCAGACTGAAGTAGCACCGGTTGCAAGGCTTATTCTGGTGGTAATCTTCGACAAGGTGTCATTTGTTCAGTTTGCATTAACCCAGAGGAAGAGGAACTCCTCTAAAGTAATGAGCATTTACAGTGACAAATTGTACGATTTGGTAAATGAGGGGGTTATCTTTGCTCGATAAAATATACTTTACAATGGCAGCAGATTTTGGCCACCCTGAAGAGTCTATATCAATGACGTGTCCCAACAGCTGGGCAGATCTTTATTGTGCTTATACCTGCCTGCGGTTACATAATACGAGTATTTTAATATGAGATTGAAAAAACCATATTATGAAAGCGTATCTATTTGCCGGAATTAGGTGGAGGTTTGGAAAAATTCTGAGGTTTTGTTTCCAAGCTGTAAGCGCATCGCAAATTTTCTAGTATGATGCGACACAACCGGATAAGTTTTCTTGGGACCCCGAATTAGGCTATCGCATTATGAAACCTAGTACAATGGAGGCTGTCATAAGCATAGGTGGTAGGTATTGACTTGGAACTGGCTAGTTCTTTCCAAGATTTTCCAGGCCGAAAGAGTAAATAAACAAATAGGCAAGATGATGTGGTGAAAATTGAAGAAAATAAAAGTGAAAATAAATATTATAATATAGTAAATACAATATAATTAATTTGTTTTGTTAGATTTTCCACAAAAAAAAGAAGAAAATTATATATAAATAAAATAAGACAGCCATGTTTAATTTAATTTAATTTCTTTTGTTACAATCAAATGATGAATAAGTGAGATAAGTAAATAACAATAATGAATGAAAAACTGTAGTTTATGTTAAAAATTGTTTCTTAACGATCAAATGATGAACGTAGAAATATAATGATGATTACTATAATTACATAAATCTTTTTATTCAATTTTGTTTAACACTCAAGCGTATTGAGAAGCAATTTATTAGAATGCAACTGACCCTTGCAACTTTGCTTCTTTTTATTTACTTCAAGAGTTACAGCGCGAAGAATACCCGGACGAATCTTTTCTTTTACGGTCTTCCTCCTTCTCAAATAACAATTTTTACAAACAATATTTCGTAACCATTCCTCTTGCTTTCCCATGCCTCTTTTGAAGCCAATTTAATGCCAGCAAGAGAGTGTCGCAGGGGTCGGAACAAATGATAATCTGACGGCGTAATGCCAAGACTATACTGTGGATGCATTACAACTTCCCAGTCAGGATCTTTAAATTTTTACCGAGTCATCATGGTTAAAATTAATATATATGTACGAGGGTTGTCTGAAAAGTTTCCGACCGAACAGTGATACAAGACATTTTTTCTCAAATTTTTTTTTTTATTTTTCTACATAGTCTCCTTGTAACTCTACACACTTCTCCCAACGATGCTCCCATCTCTCTAACCCATCCAAATAGTACTTGGCGTTTTTCTCTGCAAAATAATTGTTCACGAAGGTGATTTGGCGTTCACCAAATGAGCCGAGACCAAAAAGACCACGTCGTTATCAGTCAAAAAAGAAGGCAATGCTCACGGTTTTCATGGATTACAACGATGTAGTGCATCATGAATTTTTGCCAGAAGGCCAGCCAGTAAACAAAAAATATTATTTGGGCATTATGAGACGTTTGCGTGAAGCAATTCGCCGAAAGAGACCAGAATTGTGGGCAGAAAACTAGTGAATGATAACGCACCGTCGCACAGTGCCATCATTATTCGTAATTTTTTGATGAAAAATGCAACAAATAGCATCTACCAGCCACCGAATTCACCTGATTTGGCTCCTTGTGACTTCTTTCTGTTCAATGGAGTTAAAAAACCACTACGGGGAACGCGTTTCAGCAGCCGAGAGGAAGTAATGGAGAAATCGCAGGAAGCACTAATGGACATACCGAAAACCGAATATACAAAATGTTTCGAGGATTGGATCAAGCGCTGGCATAAGTGTGTTGCAGTCGATAAGAGATTACTTTGAAGGGGATAATATGGATTTAGATGAATAACCTTGTATTTTTAATTTTCTCAATAAATTCCTTTTCATCAAGGTGGTATTTTAGGTTTTCTATAAGAATGATTAGTTACTTAATTTCAAATTCAATACGAAGTCTTTAGAACATTATAGAAAGAAAAAATAAATAATTGAAATACAGGTGCTATAAAATTTGTTTTATTGTAAAATAAAAAGTTAAGCATCTAACACTGCTATTATTTTGCACACAGGTGTATCTGCACTGCATATTAATACCACGAATAATATTTTGCTCGTCAAACTTCAATTACAAAATGTAAAGAAATATTCGACTTTTCCCGCCTTTGAATTGTTCTTTCTTACATACACACCCATACGCCCAAACAAAATACCAATTCATGAAAAATTACATAATTTCCTATTGCAGTCGAATGAAAACAAACAGCCAAGTCTTCATACCCCTTCCCGCAAAACCCTTGCAATTGTTTTTCATATTCTTTGTGCCACTGCCATCAACTTGTGGTGAGAGAAAAAAAAAATCTCAGTAAACAAAGCAAGAAAGAGCGAAAATAAAAAAGCTTTACATTTTTCCCAAAGCTAGCCGAAATAATTTAACCATTTTTTTCTACAGCGATGAGACATCTGTATAGATTTATTATCTGCGCTAATACCTTACGGTGAAAACCGTCATCTGTAAGGGCTATATTTCACCAACGATATTTTTTAATAGTGAAGCCCCGAAAATTTAGTGTTTATCGTCCTTGGCTTTGTCCAAGATCATTCCTATCGAAGAAGTGTTCGAAGTACATAATTTGTTGTTTTTCTATTAACCAGACCATGATTATGTATAGTTAATACCTTTTGTAAGTTTATAAGTTCATACATACGACATTGGAACAAGAATTCAAACTTTGATTCTTCATCCAAGCTACATTCTTTACAAAAGGTGATATTATAACCGCACTTACTTGTTGGATCTGTCATTGTAGAGATATCTCGATTGCTATCCCAAAAGGTTTGGCGCCTTCTTTCATCATGAGCACTTAAACGGCGAATTTTTCTTTCCTCATTCTGTGATTTCTGACAAGAATCTAATTTCTCCATTAGATTCATATTCTTACCCTAAAAAAAAAAAAAAATATATATTAAACATAACAAAAACAATGACAACAACTACACAAATAAAATACCAAAACGTTGTTCTTCTTAGGTGATATGATCTTCACATTCCAACCCGCCTCTTTTTGAAGCAATTGAATTTGCTGTTCAAGTTGTGTGATTTTGCTTAAACTTAACTTCGCTTCGCTGTTTAATTTTTCTTGAATAGATTTCTTTTCTGCACTTAAAATGGCCACATTGCTCTGTAGTTTTAAAATCTGCTCCGTGAATGATTGCTCTTTTGAGTTCTGTTAAATAAAAAAAGTCAAATACAATGTTGTGACCATTGAATAATACTTCTTACCCATTCGGCAGAGTTAGTTTTAAGCTGTTCTTTAGATTTACTTAACACTTCCTGTGTGAACTTAAGGTCCTTTTCAATTTTGATAATTTCATCCTTAAGACGATTACATTCTTGTGCCTGCTCATTGGTACTTTCAAGTTTCTTGGTAAGTGCCTTATTGATTGAATCTAACTCTTTGTTAGCTGCTGTTAAAGAACTGCATTTTAGTTGCATCTCATTCAATGTACTTTTAATTGCGTTTAATTGTTGCGTAAGATTGGCATTTTCTATAACAACAGCCCTCGCCGAATCTATTTCAGCCTCAAAGGACGATCGATTAAGTTCTAGATTAGCATGTTGAACAGCTAAATTATTATACTTTATTTCGATTTCATTAAGTTTCTCTAAAAGTGAATCTCTCTGTGCGATAGTATTTTGCGCTTTTTGAATTTCATTCTCGAGCGTCTCAATTTTAAACGTCAAGTCTACTACTTTTGCGCACTCTATTGCATGCATACGATTGGCTGTGTCTAGAGAAAGATTTAATTTTGTTACTTCTGTGGATAGACGTCGTTTTGATTCCTCAAATTGATTTTCTAAAATTGCTAATTTCTCTTCGAGCTCAGTGCTTTTAGTAGCAAGTGAATTGTTATTATTTGTAAGTTGAACGATTAAATCATCTCGTTCTGAATTGGCTTTCTCTAGAACTTGCTTTTGATGAGCTTCCGTGTTCAGAGATCGCTTTGAATCTTCAAGTTGCTTCTGTAACTCCAAACCTTTCGACAATAAGGAACTATTTTCGTTTGAAAGCTGTTCAATTAATTCATCCTTCTCAGATATTCCCTTTTCCAATATACTCTTCATATTAGCTTCTGATAGAAGAGATTCTTTTGATTCTTCCAATTGCTGATTTAGAAGAGCGAGCTTCTCCTCTAATTCGGAACTTTTTGTGACCAAGGAATTGTTTTTGTTTGTAAGTTGAAGTATGACTTCATCCCTTTTGGAAGTGGTTTTGATAAGAGCGTTTTTCAGTTCGGTTTCGGCTCTATCAAGTTTCTCCTCAAGTTCGTTAATCTTTTTTGCCATTGAATTATTTGAATTACGCACTGCACATAAATCTTGGTTGAATTGTTCCTCCAAATCCTTTCCTTGTTGCAAAAGAAATTCGGAATGGTGTTTCGCCTTATCCAATGCACATTGGATTTCATTTTTGGTGGTCGTGAGCAGTTGTATTTCACTGGTAAGGGAAGAACACTTCTCCTCTAGTGATTTCCTTTCTGAGTTGTGATTTTCTTTTAGTTTTTCTCGTTGGTCCTTTGTTTCTACCAATTCTATTTGTAATTTTTCTCTTTCTATTGTGACCTTGCTTAATTCTTCTTCCAACTCTTTACATTTCTGTTGCAATTCATGTTGAATTCTTAAATGGGACTCGTATTTTTCCTGCAATTTTTCAAATTCTTCATTCGATAACTGAGACTCTCTTTCAAGGTTTTCTTTATCCCTCACAATTAACTCATGATCTTGGACAAGCTTTTGCAACTGTCCATGGAGACTTCTTTCAGAATTCTGTAAAATTTCACAGCGTTCATTAAGTTGTTTGTTTTGTTCGTGAAGCTTTAGCAATTCTTCGTGCACATTCTCTTTCTCTTCCTTGACAAGCTCATATTTTTCTTCGAGTAATGTCAATTGTTTTCTCATTTCATTAATTTCACCTTTGGTTTCCGACAATGAGTCGCAAGTATTTTTCAAAAGACATAGCTGTTCGTTAATTGCTTTATATTCTTTCTCGAAAGCTTCCTTTTGCCTTAGAGCTTCATTACGTTCATCTGTCAGAGTTGCAACTGTCTCATTTAGACTAGCAACTGAATTTTGCAATAAATGAATATCTTGATTACATTTTTGAACTGAATTTTCCAACGCAGCAGAATTTTTCTTTTCGGAAATCAGCTCTCGTTGCAGATCATCGTATTCAGTTTGCAATTTTGCATAGCTTCCATTGAGTTGTTCGATTTTGCCTGCTCTTTCTTTAGACTCTTGAGTTTTACCTTCCAAAGATGTCTTCAGTTCTATTATTTCAATTTGAACCTCTTTACACTTGCATTCTTGCTGTTTGAGTTGTTCGAGTAACTCACAAATATCCTGTTCATATTTAGCAGTTTTGTTATCTCTCAGTTCGGCTAGTTGTTGAGTTTTTTCATTTAAAGAAGCCTTACAAGCTTCTAATTGTTCATGTAGTTTGGAAATAGTTTCTTTTAATTCACTGTAGGCTGGTGTATATTTAGGTTTTGATTGCAACTCTAGCAATTGCGATTTCAATACAGCACTCATTTCTCCATATTCTTTCACTGTTTCATCGATTTTGCTTTCATGGGCATGCAATTTCTGGCACGTGTCTTCATGCTGGTGTCGAAGTTCTTCATACATCTCCTTCGAAACACTCTCAACCAAATTGTTAGAGCCGATGGTTTGTTTGAGTTCCAAATAATCGGCAATAAGCTTTTTATTATCACATTCACTTTGAGATATGATCTCGTTCAGTTCATTTATTCTACACTTATTTTCGTCGCAAATGGTGTTCAGTTCGAGTTTGTCACTATTCAGCTGCTCAACAATGCTGTGAGTTTCGGCTAATTCTATCCGTATGTTGGCTAGTTTTTCATTTTCTATTTTCAACAACGATACGGCTTCTTCCAAGTTGCGAATCCTTTCGAAAAGTCGTGATTTTTCTTCGATTAATTCATTGATCTGTACATCATTGGATTGTCTACTGTTGCTTTCAAGGGAGTCACAACTGTTGGCGCTTGCTGAATTCTCCTCCATTTCCAGGGAATCGTAGATCTCATTGTTGGATTTACAATCATTGTTGGAAATGGAGAATTCGATCGTGCCATGGAGTTGGTCGAACGCACCTTGTGTTATTCCACTGATGCTGCCAATAATCATTCTGCTCCCAGTAGCAGATTTAGGAGCGTCTGCAGCTAAAAACGTTCTACTATTTCCGTTTCCAGTAGGCATTTCAATTTTTACAAAAGTATCAGACAAAGAACTGAACTGATCACAATTGAGTGTTGAGGTACTTCGCGCCGACTCATTTCGAATTTCTTCCAGCTCAGCAACTAACTTCTCCCTTTCATCACATTTATCTTTCATTGATTTGGACATGGACGAAATTGTTTTCTCCCATTCGGAGTTTTCCTTTAGCAAATGCTGGTTTTCCGCTTGCAATTGTGCAATTTTATTTTTCATGGTTTTGAATTCTTCTGCGTCGGCAGTTGAAGTCTTATAGTTTTCCAATTCAGTCTGAAGCTTTGCCACATCATTCTGCAGAGATTCATAGTCGGCTATGTTATCAACCAATTGCGAGGACAAGTCATTGTATTCTGTTTGCATCTCATTGAATTGCAATTGAAGATTATCCAAATCATGTTTCAATTTGGTATTCTCTTGACGAAGATCAACGTTATTCTCTTCTTTGCTTGGACTTGCAGATTTTCGCTTCTTTTCGTATTCCCCTTGCAGACGATTCATTTCCAATCTCAGGGATTCTAACTCAACTTGAAGACTATCATTTTCTAACAGTTTTCGTTGAGCTTCTTCAACTTTCGTCTTCAGTTCACGTATTTCAGTCTCCAGGTTCTCATTCTGAGTTTGAACTCGATCACAGTCAGCTATCGATTGGACGGAATCATTTTCCAGTTTCTCATACTCTCTCTGCAAGCATTGGTATTTGAATTGTATTGAATCGTATTCTGATTGTATTTCGCCAATTGTACCTTCACGCTTGTTGTATTCGACTTGAATCTGCTCGTATTTCTGTTGAGTATCATGACACTCGGTCTGAAGCTTCTCAAGCTCATTGCGTGCTAAGGCAACTTCCATATTCAACTTTTCATAGCTATCTGATTTTGTTTGGTTTTCGGTCAACAGATTGACGTAGTCTGATTGAGCAGCTTCCAGTTTTGTTGTGATTGTCTGCAATTCCGAGTGGAGAGATGTGTTTTCTGTACGAAGTTTATTTAACTCTTCTGTTATGCAGCCGTTAGAATTTAGGTCTCTCTGCAGTTTATCACATTCAGCTGTTAGGGCTTCTTTTTTGGATTTCAGTGTTTCAATGTCCTGAGATATGTTGATTTTTTCAGCGGTTTTGTTGGCCGTTTCTTTGGACATGACTTCGAATTCGATTTTCACTGAATCCAATTTGCATTTTTCCGCTTGTAACGAGCCAATTTGATTTTGTACTTCTTCAAGAGATCCATAAATTGACGTAAGCTGCTCGACATCGTTTTTTAAGGATGCATTTTCCGTCTGCAAGGAATCTACTCTAAGTTTTTCTGACTCTACTTCCGAGGAGATTTTTTCCAAATCCAACTTCAAAGACTTGCATTCTAAATTGACATTTTCAAAGTCTTGGGTTAGCTGTTTATTTTCGGAAAGTATTTGCTGGAGATCTTTGCATTTGATACATACAGTTTCGGCTTCGTCACAATTTCTTGAAATGTGATGTAGTTCCTCCTTGGAATTGTTCAGCGCTTTATTTGTTACAGTTTGAAGACTCTGTTGCAGCTTGTTGATTTCATTTTGTTTCTCTTCCAGCGCACCTAATAGCTCGGTCTCACGGCGTTTAGACTTATTTTTGTGCTGTTGAAATTCGAATTCTAAGCTGACAGCTTCTCGATTTTCCATTTCAAGTTGGGTGACTTTGGCCTTCAAATCGGTGACTTCTTTTTCATAACGAAGGATTTCTTCTTTGCTCGCTTTGGAAGCACCTTCAAATTCACTAATTTTGGCCTCGAATTCGATGATTTTAGATTCGTGCTCTTTACACCTAGAATTGTACAGAATGAATTTAGTTAGTCGAAAGAGTTGGAAGGGCACATGTAACAAGGATTTGTGAATAACTACTACGGGAAGATTATTTGCAATTGGCCGAAATATAGTTAGAGTTCGATAAAGTTGTTTTGATAAGCTAGAAGCATAAGATCAGGAAGGTAAGATTCACAGGTTTGAATTTCAATTGTTAGGTCCAAAAAGCAACACCATGTTACACCATGTGAATGCTAGTTTGATTTCGCATTGAATTGATGTTTTTCGTAAGAAATATCAGAGGACTATGCCCTATGAGGACTTATGTGGCAGTAATTCGGTAAGTTGTTATAGCCAGATAGAGGCTAGGTAGCTTTCACGATGACCATTGTGATGTATGGTCAGTGGATTATACCGAAATGCTTTTCGGCATTGCATGACTTAGGCATCAATAGTTTAGTAATATTTGATATTCTTGAAAAATGAAAGATTTTTGATTCGTAACACATGGGACCTACTTCTAGAGTGTGGTGGATGATGAAAGCGTAGAAATAGGTCTGTTGAATTTCGAAATCACACTTGTAGTAATCAAGAACATAAAAAAGCCTATGGTGAAATGCAAACAGTTGCCATGACTATACCAGCTAAAATCATCCATTTTTGGAAACTGCAAAAGTGCAGATTTGCTTGTGAAAACATACAACGATCGAATTCATCTGCCTATTTATAATAATTATCTCACATCTCCGAGGAGATGTGAAAAATGAAAACGCACAAGAAATTACATACAGTGGTGGTCCAGTATAACGAATGATCGATATAACGTACACTTTTTTCACATTCAGTGGTATTTTTGTTATACATATCTTTAGTAAAGAAATATGTATGTATGTTTAAGGCAACTCCCTTGATTGTGACTGTACTCGTATGTATGTGTATGGGCCTGTTGTAAAACCATTAGGTGCGCAACTAAGTTCTTCCGTCAATAGATGGCTCCAGGAGTAAGTGTTGGTCGATTTTGACATATACAAAATGTCATGAACCAAGCTTAGACATGTGGCAAACAAACCGTTTTGACACATTAGTGATTTTGTTTTCGCGTCATATACTTTTGGTTGTGTGGAAATATCTAATTTTGTGCCAAATAATCGTTGTTTGCGGGAAGTGTTGATATTCTTCCTTCATTCAAAGAAAACGGCGGCTGAAGCGCATCGAAAGCTCCAAGAAGTTTACGAAAATGCTGCTCTAAGTGAAACAATATGCCGTGATTGGTTCCGTCGCTTCAAAAACGGTGATTTCGATGTTGACGACTGCCCGCGTGAAGGAAGACCAAACTCCTTCAAAGACACTGAATTGGAGGCATTGCTCGAGGACGATCCATGCCAAACGTAAGAAGGCTTGCTTCAGCATTAAGAGTTATCCGCCAAGCCATTTCGAAGCAATTGCATGCATATAACGGCCACAATACGAGCAGAGGCACGAACAAGTGATTCTACAGCATGACATTGTACGGCCTCAAGTTGCCAAACCCGTTAAAACCTACCTAGAAACGCTCAAATGGGAAGTTCTACCCCATCCGCCATATATCCCAGTTATTGCGCAGTCCAATTGTTACTTGTTCCGTTCTATGGCACATGGTCTGGCTGATGACCAGTTCCGCTCATATGAAGACATCAAAAAATGGCTTGATTCGTGGATAGACTCAAAGAAATGAACACTTTTACCGGAA
The DNA here is from genome assembly GCA_949129095.1 of Volucella bombylans. Taxonomy (NCBI): domain Eukaryota; kingdom Metazoa; phylum Arthropoda; class Insecta; order Diptera; family Syrphidae; genus Volucella; species Volucella bombylans. The sequence goes on along the minus strand of OX422144.1, from coordinate 101,916,978 downwards.
CGGCAATACCTTGAATGATTCATTTGCAACCATTTTTTCTGGGTTGTCTGAAATGTTTCCGAACAGTGATACAAGACATTTTTTCTCAAACTTTTTTTTTTATTTTTCTACATAGTCTCCTTGTAACTCTACACACTTCTCCCAGCGATGCTCCCGTCTCTCTAACCCGTCCAAATAGTACTTGGCGTTTTTCTATGCAAAATAATTGTTCACGAAGGTGATTGCCCACTCATTTGACGAAAATCTCTGTCCTCCGAGCGCAGTTTTTAGATGAGGGAACAAAAAGAAGTCGCTTGGGACTAGATCTGGTGAATAAGGCGGATGGTCAAGCAGTTCAAACTGTAATTCAAGGATTTTCGCCATGGCAACTACTGAGGTGTGAGACGGCGCGTTGTCTTGGTGAAACAGGATTTTCTTATTCTGCAAATGTGGCCGTTTCTCCGCCTTCAGCTTGACAAGTAATGATGCGTAGTATGCTCCTTTAATGCTTTTTCCTTTTTGAAGATAATCGATTAAGATAACTCCTTTACTATCCCAAAAAAACAGTCGCGATCATGGTCCTAGCCGAAAAAACTGTTTTTGTTTTTTTTTTGGAGCCGGCTCGCCCTTTGCAGTCCACTGTTTTGACTGAATTTTCGTTTCGGGCGTATAATGGTGTATCCAAGTTTCTTCTACAGTAATTAATCGGCGCCAAACTCGGATTTATTGCTCCTAAACTGCGCCAACAGAGCGTTGGAAATGTTCATTCGAACACGTTTTTGGTCTAACGTAAGCAAACGCGGCACCCAATGCGCGGACAGCTTTCTCATGCCTAGAACTTGATTTAATATATAACAAACACGTTCTTTTGACATTTTCATAACCTCTACTATCTCTCTCACTTTAACTCGGCGGCCGTCTAACACCATTTGGTGATCTTTAGCAATGTTATCGTCAGTGGTTGCAGTTTTTGGACGTCCCAAACGTTCATCATCTCCCAAGCTCTTACGGCCAATAACAGCTCGATACTCAATTTTTTCCATTTTCACAAAAAACACTCGACTCACTCAAACGACTGTCAACTAAAAACTGCGCGTCCAAAATGACTGAAACTTCGGTAAGTAACTGTCAAAAGATGCACAACTAGCATTCACTAGCTTTTATTGACGAGTGCCGCTATCTTTGCGTTGCGGTCGGAAACTTTTCAGACAACCCTCGTAAAGTTGCATTTTCATCACAAAAAAAAAAAGCGAGAACTTAGTTGCTAATATTAGATACTATAATTTTTTGTTGCTGTGCATTAAAGTTACGTATACTATATGTACCCAAAATGTTTTCGATTTTGCAAGTTTCGTTTTGCTCAGAGATTTTGTTCGTTTTGTCGGGCGTACATGGTTGGCTGACGAAATTTAAAAAGCGCTTTGGGGGATTCGTATTCTTAAACAAATCTTGTGATCCCATTTAAGAAAACATTGTCTGAAATCATAAAAGAAAACAAACTCAGCTTAGATGCAGTATTCAATGCTGATGAGACTGGACTATATTGGAAAATGCTACCAGACAGTTCATATGTTCATGCCGGCGAAGCAAGCGCTTCAGGGAGGAAAATTTCCAAAGAACGCCTTACGTTCCTTGCATGCTCGGTTTGAAAAATATACATTCTTTTATAATAGGAAAATCATGAAGGCCGCGGTCTATAAAAAACGAAACTCTACCAATTGACAATGCATTTTCTAAGTCTGCTGGTCTTTTCAAAATTTACTTTTTCAAGAATTTTATACCACAGGTTCGAAATAAAAAAAAAAAACATTACAAATTGTTCTTTAATGCTATGTACATACCTATTTTTTATAGGTTGAAGAGTTTTTGGAAGAACAGAAACTACCAATACAGGCTTTGTTGCTTCTAGATAATGCGCCTAGTCATCCTCCCGAAGAGGAGTTAGTAAAAGAAACGGCCGATGGAAAAATGTGGGTGTTGTATTGTGCATGTCACCAAATGTTACACCATTGATCCAACCAATGGATCAGAAGGCGATTAGCTTAACTAAGCTATTTTATAGAAGTAGCTTGCTGAGCAAAATTTTGAGTTCGGGAAAAGGCATAACAAATGTTCTGAAGGAGCTTAATCTTTTCGAAGCTATTTTAATTATTGTGCTCGGCATGACAAAATGTATCAGCGATTGTGCTCCACAAGTGCTGGAAAAACATATTAGCTCCAACGCCGGATATGGAGTTTGATGAGGAAGCTGATATTCCACTGTCATTTTTACGGTATTGTTTTTTCCAAGGCGTCTTGGAACCACGCTGAAATGTTTCTTGCAGAAGATAGTCGCACCAGCATATTTCAAGAAAACGATGTTATTGATATTGATAGTGATGAAGATGCTAGCTTCTCATAAATGAACTCGAACTTTGTTCAGAAAGTAAAGCATACCGATGCGGTTGAGAACTTTAACACAGGAAAAAGCTGTAAACAGCTGCGTACAAAGTTCACGAAAACAAACGCTTATTGGCGATTTTTTTTTTAAATTAATGATAGTATCCAAAGACGTTTTTACTTTTTACTTTGAATAGTTTTGTTTTTCAAATTTACGAATAAATGAAATAAAACAATATTTGTATATTTATTTAACGTTCCGTACAAGTAAATTATGATCGATATTATGAATTTATGAATACACCTGGATATTATATCATTCACCACCACGGTATTTCGAAAAAAAAAAATATAAATTTATTGCAGCTCAATCATTTCGAAGTGGCTAGACTACAATAAATTGTCCGTGAATGATAAATGTATGTACCCACTCTGAGGTGCCTGAGAATTTCTATATATACGGGCTATGGTAAGCGATATTAATATATTTTGATGCTATAAACATATTTATATGAATTCAACCTAGTGCTGCTATTGAGGGTTTGAAAATAGTTTACCTTATGATGAGGCCAAAAGTACTCATCTGCTATACCTAAGGTTGCCGGAATGTTACTATACATAGTTGTAAGTACTTATGATCCTATTTCCTCGCAAGGGAAGAAATGAACTATCTCATCAAAGCCTTCAGGAGTTCCCGTTCCGTCCATCATAGAATGCGAACAATTATTCGAAGTTTGCAAGGATGGTACTGAGAAAGGATAGTTATCCAAAAAGAGTATTGGAATTCGCTATTCAAACACCACCCAACTTATGTATTTGCCAATATGTTTTCACCCTTTTTTCACTCCTTTTTTCACCAAGACCAGTTGAATTTCAAAAAGAAATAGAACATCCGAACAAACCTGCGTCCGAAGTTATCGAAAGAATTTTTTGGCCGATAATTTACAATAGGCTTTGATCAGGACAACAGCGTTGGCTTCAATGGTTACAATTGCTCTGTATTCACCTTCAGGATCGATTGGAACTTCAAAATCATTCTTCCATAGATTCGGCCCGATTTGACAACAGTTCTGAGTTGCAGAGCGGTTATTAATTGATTTTTGCAGATTCAGAAGCCAATGACACTGTGGTAATCGAGCACAAAATTATATAGTTTTCGTAAGTCACCTACGAAGCAGCACCAAAAATACTGCGTTCTTATAACAATGAATTGGAAAGAAATGTCTCGTAAGTTCTCTTTGTCGCATTGAACCGAAATACCTTCCGCTTCAACTGAATAGGTGCCACATTTTTCAAAAGTTTGTGTTTCATTATTTTCAAATAATATTGCTCGCTTCGGCGAATTGGCTGGAGTAGAGGAAAGGCCAAGAAGTTGTCGCCCGCCCGTCGTCCGTAGGAATGCGGTAGTAAAGGCAGTGCGTGAACGAATTCAGAAAAATCCCCATGTCCAAGAACATGGATATATCAACCAGATCCATGTCTAGGCTGATTCAGGATGATCTGCATATGGAAGCCTGTCATCTTCTAACTCCTCAACTAAAAAAAATTAGGCTGGAAAGATGCAAGCGATTTTTGCAGTGGCACGCGGACAATGGTCATGAAAACCTTCAGTTTATGGATGAGAAAATTCTTACCGTGGAAGAAGCTTTAAACAAACAAAATGACAAAATTTATGTCACTTCATCTAAGGAACTGAAAAAAGTTGTTCCAAGGGTTCATCCCGCTTCTGTAATGGTTTGGTGGGTGGTCTCTCACCGTGGTGTCACATCCCTCCATTTCTATGAAAAGGTATGAGGCCTATTTGGAAAAATGGCAGGACTAGGTACACAGTACACACTCAACAAATATGCCCATTGCAGAGTTACCGCATACACTTCAATGATGCAGATCGGAACATTTCACCCACAAAATCGACTAAGAGTCGCCGAATATTCGACGCTTCGGCCGTGAGCCTAGCCGAATATTCGGTATTCGGCAAAATCACTATTCGTGGCATCTCAACTGTTTGTCTATGATGGTGGGAAAAGAAACTGGAAAGAATAATAATAATAATAATTCAAAAAGCAGGTTCATGGTCATTATATTCATTCTTTACGTGTATTCTGCGAAGATTGACACATTCAAGCAATTGTTGAAGTGGCCTAAGTGAAAATAATTGTGTAAATTTAAATTTGGATAAAGATGGGTAAAGCGAAATCCCTTAACAATATTGAAGAGGCTCACAATGACTTACTACAGAAGCAAGGAGTAACCGGGAGTGCTATAGCTAAAAAAATATATCGAATTAATGTTGGCTATTAGTTCAGAAACAAAGACTTGTACGGGAAAAACATGAAGCGGCCAGAGCAATTTTGTGATGTGCTTTTAATTCTTCTGACTCAGCTGTAAAAATAAAGCAAAGTGCAGGTGTTATTGCTAGTGTTCCGACACTTAGAAGAGTAATTAATTGTGCCAATCATTAATCATAAAACGTCTGAAACTTCAAAACAAACCACCTTTAAACCTTCAGCGAAAGCATATGGGGTTGGAATTTTTGAGGTATAATATGGCTGGGCAAAAAGAATGGCATTGTGCGGTTTTCTCAGATGAAAGCAAGTTCAATTTTGATTGACCTGATAGGTTTAATTATTACTTTCACGATTTGAGAAAGGACCATAGACCAGAGAGCCAGAGAAAAGATAACGGTGCTTTTTGAATTATTCTGTCTAATTTGTTTTCCCAACCTCATAGACAAACAGTTACCAGCATCAAATCTTAAAAACTTTTGGAAAATGTTGTACCTATTCAGTTGAAGCGGGAGTGCATTACCATAAAACCATTCATATCTCCTGCGGTGAAACGAAATGTATGAACGATATAACCCCATTCTGTGCCAACAGAAGCGTCAACAATCGGCCTTGCTGACAACATCGTTAAACTCTAATGTGCACCGATAATTAGCTAGCGCTAGCTATTAGTCATGAAACTGATCGTAAGGCTGAAGAAATGCTTATTTATTACGAGTAGGAAAGTTCAATAAACGATAGCGTTTATCGTCGTAGGGCATACAATTCTATCAAATATTTTAAACAGTATTTCGGGCAGATATGCGTTAATTCATCGAATACGATGAGTGCACTAGATAGCCGAAAAAGAATAAAATACTTTTAGTCGGAGCTCCCAGTTTTAATAACATATCACCTTGATCAAAATGTTCCCGGAATAACCGTGTGGCGTTCCCATTGTTCCGATTTGAGTTGTTCTTTTGTTAAGTTGGTAAATCTGTTGTTGACATTCCCTCTAAAGCTTAGCGTCATAGTTTGACATTTGCAAAAGTTACGTAGCCAAGAGTACATCTATCTCTGTGTGTGTTGACAATTTCTTACAATTTTAGAAATGGATTTAAATTTGCAAAAACGAACTTGTATTAAATGTTGCATAAAAAACGGATTTAATGGTGCGCGAACGTTGGAAATGTTGGAAAAGTGTTTCGGCAATGATTCTCTAAAGAAGACGATCGTTTAGCAGTGGCACGAGCGGTTCAAAAGTGGTCGTGAGTCAATCGAAGATGATGAACGCAGTGGCAGACAATCGACATCGAAAATCGACGAAAACGTTGATGGAGTAAAAGAAGTGTTGGTCCATAACCGCAAATTAACCATCAGAGAGATAACGGAGGACTTGAACATTGCCTATGGATACGTCCAAGACATTTTGATTAATGATTTGGGTTTACGTCGTGTAGCAGCAAAGTTGATGCCAAAAGACCGTGTTGACGTCGCAAAAGAGATGATTTACGAGGCTGAATCCGATCCCACATTCATCAAAAGGATCATTACTGGAGACGAGACGCGGGTTTATGAGTACGACACGCAATGCAGACATCAGGCAAGTGAATAGCGTTCACCAAATGAGCCGAGACCAAAAAAAAACACGTCGTTTTCACTCAAAAAAGAAGACAATGCTCACGGTTTTCATGGATTACAACGGTGTAGTGCATCATGAATCTTTGCCAGAAGGCCAGACAGTAAACAAAGAGTATTCTTTGGGCGTTATGAGACGTTTGCGTGAAGCAATTCGCCGAAAGAGACCAGAATTGTGGGCAGAAAACTCGTGGATTTTGCACCATGATAACGCACCGTCGCACAGTGCCATCATTATTCGTAATTTTTTGACGAAAAATGCAACAAATGCCATCCTACAGCCACCGAGTTCACCTGATTTAGCTGCCTGTAACTTCTTTCTGTTCAATCGAGTTAAAAAACCACTACGGCGAACGTGTTTCAGCAGCCGAGAGGAAGTAATGGAAAAATCGCAGGAAGCACTGATGGACATACCGCAAACCGAATATAAAAAATGTTTCGAGGATTGGATCAAGCGCTGGCATAAGTGTGTTGCACTCAACGGGGATTACTTTGAAGGGGACAATATATATTTAGATGAATAAACTAGTATTTTTAATTTTCTGAATAAATTCCGGGAAATTTTGATGGAGGTATAGAAAGCAGAAATATAATCCGCCCACTCATCCAGAGCGCCAAATGTCACTAATGTATCTCGATCCTTTTAAAACGATGGTATACTCGTTATCGTTGCTACTTTTCGACACACTTGTCCTTGTTGGTTAGGTTGAGTGAACTAAAAATAAAATATTCTAGCAGCTAACACAAAGATATGGATTTTGTTCACAAGAATAGTATAAATCACCAATAGTGCTTCGCTACATCGGTCGAGTGGACTACAGCACTACTCTTCTACTTTCTAGCTATCTGGTTCGAACAGAAAAAGGAAGAACGAACCTTCAGTTGAAAGATCAGGTCACCACGGATGACAGACAATAACAAATGGAAGAAGCCCTAATATACTAGGTGGGGTGAAAAGTAACCTCCTTGACCGCCAGAATACTGTCTTTAGCTTTGTTTTGACAGCTGATTGTTGTTGATGTATTTGGTATCATGTTGAGTATGGACAAAAACGATTTTCGTTCTCTCATACATCATTTTTTTTTTAAAGGCAAAACGGCGAAGGATATAAAAGAAAAGTTGGATAAATATTATGGGGCTAATGCTCCGTCAGATTACACCGTCAAATATTGGTTTCGAGTTTCGTGGTGGCGGCAACTCCACTACCGATCAAGTCCGCAGCGGCAGGCCCTCCGATGCGGTTACAGAGGACAATGTCAAAAAAATACATGAAATGATGTTGACTGACCGGAAAGTGAAGGTGCGCGAGCTAGCAGATACCACAAAGATTAGTACTGAGCGCACACGCCATATTTTGGGCAATATTCTGCATATGAAAAAGTTATCCTGCCGCTGGGTGCCGCGCAGCCTCACTCCTGACCAAAAACACGAACGCGAGAGCACTTCGAAAGAGTGTTTGGACTTGCTGATGCGGAATCGGGCGGACTTTTGGCGTCGATTGGTAACCGTTGATAAAACTTGGATCCAGTATTACACACCAGAGAACAGAATGAATGCTCGGCAATTGACTGAAGCCGGCACGAGTGCTCCGAAGCGGCCGAGGGAGGCTCGATTGGTCGGAAAGGTTATAGCGTCAAATTTCTGTGATTGTAATGGCATACTCTTCGTGTACTACCTCGAAAAAGGAAAAACCATCAACAGCGAGTATTACTGTGCATTTCTGGATCGATTGAAGGCCGAAATCGCTGCAAAACGGCCTCACACGAAGCGAAAAAAATTTTGTTTCTGCAAGACAATGCGCCGGCGCACAAGAGCACCGCAACCACTGCTAAAATCAATGACTTACGGCTCCAATTGCTGTCGCATCCACCGTATTCGGCCGATTTGGCTCCCTGGACTATTATCTCTTCCCAAACCTCAAAAGATGGCTCATCAAGAAAAAATTCAACTCACGCGAGGAAATCATCGACGCCAAGAAGGAGTATTTTGCAGACCTTCCGGAAAATTACTTTTCGGACGGGATCAAGAAGTTGGAAAATCGCTGGAATAAAATAAAAAAAAAAACATTTAAAATTTTTTTTTTTCATTCCCATGGAGGTTACTTTTCACCCCACCTAGTAGACCATGAGCCCAAAGGTGAGTAAGTTATTATTGTGTTGAGCGGTTGCGAATTTAGCCGGTAAGAATTCGCTGCTTATATAAAGCGGATGAACTTTAAGCGTTATAAAAGATTTTCGATTTTCTACGATCACTATGAATATGGTAATATACCCATTTGAATATAAAGGTAGTAATTCGCGCAATATTTGTGTAAAAAATAGCAAGAAGTTGTAGTTCATTTGTATGTGCATGTATAAGAGAGAATCAATTGATTCGCATTTCCATATGTATACTGATCGCAACCGTTGTTCTACAAACACATAACTACATTTGAAATGCAAATATTCAATTCAATACGACGGAGAATAACGTGTTGCCACCTAGAACACAAATTGAAGAAAAAGTCCGCCAAAACAATCATAAGGTTATCTACATTGATCTTGTCGTGTATGATCGCTATTACACAGTAAGTAAATGAAGTACCAAAGTAAACGGCAACATCATTGCTCGCTTGCTCGCATACCAATGAACTTTAGATATCTCAATCGCAAATTCAACTAACTATATAAAGAAGACAAATTCTAAAACTAGGAAGAGCAAAATCTTATTCGGGTGAAACTTGTTAACTTAATAAACAACTTCTCTGTCTAACCAAATATCAATCAAAACGGGGGAAGAAAAATCTCTCTACTCCATATCCCACACATCCGCGCACGAATAAAAAAAAATGTAAAAAGGAAAATATGGGTCAGCTCAATTTGTTAATACACGTTCTACGCATATGATGCACTTGAACCAAAAAAAAAAAAAAAAAAACAACAACAAAAAGAATACAAAAACATCATTAATGTGGCGAGTGCTAGTGAAAATTTCAGCGATATTCTATAATACTTTGTACAGTATTTTCGAATGTGGTTTTCTTGAGAGAGAGACACAGCAGGCATTCATCGATCCCCCATCTTTAAAAAATTGAAAATACACCTAATTGCTTATTGATGACCCGATTTGTATTCAGAATTCAAGCCTGTATTGTTTCTTTTACTTCTTATGACCGGTAAAATATGCAAAACCGAAAAGAAAACATAATCCAATTAGTATTCCACACTTACTGTTCTGATAACTCTCACCAAAGTATTCGCAATGAACAGACAAATAATAATTCATTTGATACACTCTAATTTGCATTATATAAAAATCGTAAATTGTGTAACTAACCGATATACATAGAATGGGATACTGTCTTTTAACTTACTTACTGAAAATGAATTCCTTATCAACCGTTGCGTTCTTAATGTCGTTTATCATATGAGGGTGATATGACAACTGAAATTTGCCGAAAATATATCTGCTGGTCGATTTGCCCCTGACGTTTCCGATGTTGTTATTCGCTATTTTCGTTGTGTGAGGAATTTAGCAGACAGTCTGCTTTGTGCTTGTCATTTGGTGTGCGGTGAATATGGTATGTAAACAAGAGAATGTCGTAGAATGTCGAATGGAGAATGGAGAATAAGAAAAGAAAACAATTCTTGTGTGTTTTTTCGAGTTCAAATTTAGCTACTACCTCTGGTAGAGATTAGAGTTGAAAGAACTTAAGGGAAATATTTTATAAAAGCACGTTTTGTGTTTAAGGAAAGAGTACAATAAAATAAAAGTCGACAAAAAGAGACCAAAACTATTAATCGAGGGCAATCGAAGAAAACGCACTAAGCACGTATACGATGTTGAACGGTGATTCAAAAATTAACTTAAGAGTACAATAATTTATTTTTAGATCGAATTCGATCGCAAGATTTAAATGCTGATCCTGCAGCGCATAACGGAAGCAATATTACAAAAATATCTACGAAATGTTTAAAGTTGGAAGCCGTGTTGTTTTTGAGTCTTATTTTGATTGCGAACAGAAAATCTAGAAAATTCAAAGCCTTCATTTCAAAGTTACCCGTTCAAATGAAGTTACTACTTAAGATATTTCCAAATTCGATGGTCTTTTGAATGGAATCCTCCCCATCAAAGGAGGAATGTTTGCATTGGTGGAACACATACATATGTCGGTCTATCGAGCTGTGAATGCGAAGAATGCCATTGAGGAAGAGGGTTTGTAAAAAGAAATTCGGCGGAAGAGAAGACACTAATTCTGTGCAATTTATTCCTTTCGATTCTTGTAAGCAGAGTTGTTTGGGAACAAAAGAAACCGAAAGAAAAATTGATAGAATCTATGTAAACAAGAAAATGAGACGAAACAAGGGCAGTTAATTTGGGCCAATAGTTCCACAGTACCACAAATTAAATAGAAAAAATCGCGACGAAAACGCATAATTCGTGTCAACACTCTATTGAAAATTTGTTAATCAATAGAAAGGCTAGCGCAATAAGCAATGTGGCCGTCATTTTCTACCCACCAGATTAAAGAAATAGTACGCAACGACATTGAGGATGTTCTTGACGATGGAACTTTTAAAACCATGTGTAACTCGGCCAGACAAGAGGGAGTAGACGAATCATTAGTTTTGTTGATAAAAGCAATGCTGGTGAATAGGATGATTGCGGATGCTGACTGCGGCCAATATGTAATGGCAGGTTAAACAGGCATTGCCTGGAAAACTGGGTCAGGTCTCCATTGCTATCCGCTTAGCTCCCTCAATAGTTACGAGTATAAGGTCTAAGTTCAGGCATATGCAAATGATTAAATGATGTAGCTGCACTATCTTTCGGATCATGTATAGCGACTGTGTGGTCTAATTCCGCAGGCAATTCTAAATGCGATCAACGATTGATATTCTGGAAATGGGCTTTCAGTAAATTCTCTCAAAACTGACGTTGTTCTCTTTACGAGAAAGCAGGAAGCTGACTGGTCTGACTCATCTAGAGTTAAAAAGTTGGTGTTGGCCTTCTGAAAGTGTAAAGCAACTTTTGGCAAGATATGGGGGTTGTCATCGAGCTGGGTGCTCTGCATCTACACGCTTACAATAAGGCCAATTATACCCTGTGCATCGGTTGTCTGGTGAAAGACTCTTTCACGAAAATACGTTACTGCTACTTTTACTAGACTAAAAATAACGGTATTGTTTCTGCTCTATGTATTGGAATTTTGAAGACTGCACACTAACTGCTTTTTGACTTTGATCTATAACGGACATGCTTTCTGATGCAATGACATCAGAACTCCTGTTACTGCGAAAATATGAAATCGACATCTCTTGTACCCAATTCGTTCAGAATCGGAGCCAGAAAATAATGTCTTACGAATGGAGGAGGATCACAACGTTGGATGTCACTCCTCGTCAGGATAACTTACGTCTGTTTATACATAATCCTGATGGCAATATCGGTAGAGGAGGTGAATCATTTGCATCTGTAGCGACACCCAAGCTACGTTTAGAGACTTGCTGAATCATCTTACGACCTCCAAGCTATTTCGAGAATGGAAGACTTCACTGAACGTAGTCGAAAGGAACTCACAATGGGATCACGCCGATGAAACCGAACCTACTTTAGGCCAGGCCTGCGTCCTCGGTTAAGGCGCCTTCCACTGACAGTTGTGTTTCATATGAGCACAACTGCCGATGAAGCCAGCAGACCAAACGAATATTCCCGATGTCTCTCAGAGGTCAGCGACTGCTGTACTTTTGCTTAGCACTTATTTTGCTTGGCAATAGTGACAAAATATGTATGAGTATCCGGCCTACGGTTGTATCAGGCTGCATACACTTGGCGCCTGATATGGTGCGTGCTGGTACCGTAGGCCCTTTATTTCTCCAGCGTTTACCTATCTTTTTTACGAAAATGGACAATCGTGGCAATTTGTTGACAGTTTTTCATGTTGGGTTCTACACGACAAGCGAAAAATCTATTCTCAAAGAAAGAAACCAAGAACGAGACAAAGTTTCAGTCAATTCAGGACTTCGGGTAGTATCAAGTACTACTACCAAGACATACTATTTGGTGGCCTGTTCATGTCCGTAATGCTTTTTGACATAGTAGCAGGTTCACTGTTAGGGGTAACAGTGGACTTCCTACTAATTACCTTGGTCATCTCTATGCTGGATTTCAGCCTAAATTTCTTTGCAGAAAGCAGTTTGTAGTCGAATTTAATCTATACAGTAGGTGAACTAAGAGGATTACAAACTGGACGGTTCCATTTAATATGCCCCTTGGGCCACTGGTTCATCGAACTCCACATCGAATGCGAAGTCTACTTAGAACAAGATGAAAGCTAGAAAAAGCTGCTCAGAGGCTGGGGCGGTATCCTCAACGAATGACGGTGGAACACTTTATCGCAGCGACTACAGAAGGACACTAGAAAGCTTCTAAACAGGTCATTTGAGAAACAATTAAATGTTTACAGACCGAAATTAAATGAATAAAAAAGGCTCAATTGGATTTTCGGAGACTGAAACGTATTCAGTTCGCCTTTGCATGACTTGAAGACAAAGAAGCACAATGTGTTTTTTAATCTGTTTTTATAGAAACGCCAAATGTCTTGGTGGACGACTAAAATCTTAGAACTTACTCCTTACATATGTCTCTGCTATCCCAGTGGTGATATACAAACTCCTGATGGCAATGAATTTCATTATGAAAAGGGATTGGCAAAGCGAAGTATTGTCCTTGACTCGGTAACGACAGAAAAACAGGTCATAAGATCTTGCTGAACTCACAACCAAGCCGCGTCAGTGAGGGAAACACCGAAATGTCTTAAATCTCAGTTAGATACGGGGCATCGAAGACAAATAACGCGCTGGGCAATCTGAACTTACCTGTGGAGAGTAACCAACGCAATTTGTGTTATCATATAAAAGCTCCGAGCTTTGACACAGCAATTATGGGAAGTAAAGTTGAGCGAAGAGTCGAGATGCCTGCACTTAACACATTCACAGTCGTAAGATGATTCAGCATGAGTAGTTGACAAGAAAATAACAACATTCGCGGAAGTCTCCACATTAAGAAACCGATAGTAAACAGACTTAAAACTGAGCAAATCATCTGGTTTTATTGTGTTCAACGAAGGTTATCGGGAAATCCGGTTCAGAAAGGAATACAGGCTTAAGTTTTAGCCAAGGCTCAAAACAGAGGCCGAAAGAAAAATAATTGGATCACTCAAATACGAAATCAATACCAAACTCTTGGCCTCCCTAACGACGTGATCCAAATGTAGTTGCCTGTAGAATAGCTCTAAGGTCCACAAATTTAGCCAATCCCACAAATGGCGAAAAAGCAAAGCAGATTTGTGGGATAAATGAGTACCATTAGATGTAATTACACGCGATACATGTTTAAAAACTCAACAAAATAAGATGATCCTTAACCAGAGAAACAGACCGTTCCGCATAGTCACCTAAGCCCATTTCACAATACATTGCAATATACTTATAATTCCAACAAAGGTATACTACCAGCAGCAGCGATGGTTAAGGTATTATCGGCTGAGTGCAAGTACTTCACTCCGAAGCAATTTTTATCTTAGAGTCCGCTACACATCTCTTAAAATTGCCCAAGCATAAGACATTGAACTTGTCTTCGCGTGTTACCAAGGACTTGGTGGAATTGTTTTTGGAAAAATCTCACAGATTACCTTAAAACTCCGGGCTATTTTTCAGCACGTATATTTTAACAATATTGACCTTTCAACATTAGTACGACCCGTAGCAAATAATCGGGACTTTTTAAAAATAGGTACTATTAATGAATCCATTTATTGGTAATTACATGCATCGGAAAGGTAGATCCTTCACGGATGTACTGTAAAAATTTCATGACATTTGGTCGAATAAAAGCGGAGCTATTGCGTCTAAACTGACAGTATGTATGAGCATCGGGCAAAAATTCCTCAGAATTCAACAAGGAGGTAAAAGGAACAAAAACTTCCTTTACAACATTCTGACTGGGGATGAAAAGTGGTGTTTTCAATATGATCCAGAAACCAGGCGCTAGAGTGACGAGTGGAAGGCGCCAGAGGAGCCAAACCCAACAAATCTCGTTTGGCTAAGTAAAAAGTGAAGACAGTGTTGAATTGCTTTTATGATTCCAAGGGAATTGTCCCCAAAGAGTTCGTTCCACCGGGCCAAACAATTAATGCGTAATGCTATCTTGATGTTTTGGAGCATTGGTGCATCGAATTCGTCGTATGCGGCGGAAGTTGGCGTTTGTTGGACAATAATGCGCAATCTCATCGACCGATATTGTGACCGATTTTTTGGTTAAAAATCGCATTTTAACTGTCCACCACTCCGGGGGCCCCCGCCCAATTATCAAGGCTTCGCCCTTTAATGACGTTGTCTAATAATGAACGGGGGCAGAGCAAAGTACTGGTCTTATCGTAAACATCTTCAGATGACGCTACCGAAGGTTGCTACGATTTGATCAGTCACAAGCTGCCGGTCATAGGTCTTGTTGGCGGCTGGACCACCGGTAGTCCCTACCAGGACTTAAATCACGGTACCATGGGAGTCAGGAGCCCCCCGGATCTCGGTCCGGGCCTGACTTGTTAGAGGTAGGACCCCCTTGTGGGAGCGCCATGGTGGCTGTGATTTAAACCCAAAATCGCGGGAAGGGTCTTACCTTGGGTTTTCCCTTGGTTTGACCCAATGTAGAGTTGCAATAAGTACTGGGTGCTGCGACCCTAAGAGCAGTAGGAGGTTTTAGGTCGGCCTCGACTCATACCAAGGGTGGAACTTGTGCCGGCAACACAGTTCCGAATTGGTATCTGAAACAGTGAAAATGTTTGGTGAGCGATGGCAAGGCGTATCCTTGCTCCCATGGATGTATGGGCATCCCGTAAGTTTGAGCCTACATGGCAGGTACTTACGCTAAACACATGAGACGTTATCCACCACTCCTCATATTCGCCTGATTTGGCACCGTGCGACTTTTACCTGTTCGGAAAAATGCATTTGCCGATGAAAGGAAAGCGTTTTGTAGACGTAGAAGCCATCCAAAAGACTTGTACCGACTTCATGAAGGACATCCCATTCGACATGTACTGAGTCGGAAGGGGACTATTTTGAATAAAATAAATCGGTAGGGGAAAGCATACGAAATTCAACACCCTTCTCACACAAACTGAAGTATGCATGAGTTTGAAACTATGTAAACGGCTTAGAGATATGCACATCTGCCCAAAGGCCAACCAATCAACATCAGGGAAAGAAGCAAAAAGAGTTCAGGATTCTTCAAATCGTTATCCAAAATTTTAGAGTAAGTTGGATCTATTCTCTGTCTAGCATACGAGTAATTGTTAAAAATCCAATCTGAATAATTTCTTTTGATGAGATCTTTAATTTGTCGATTACCTAATAAATGAATATACTTTTACATACTCGTATATTGCGAGAGCAGAACATTGAAGTGCACTTCACTCTTTACCTCAACCATGTAACAACTATATCTTACAACTTAAGCAAGTGTTCGAAGCATCGAATTCACTGAGTGGGAACACTTCAGATCGGAAACAAAAATATAAATATAAAAATATATTTATGAATTTAACAGCAAGCTGCCAATGTACCTTGAATCAATAAGCACAACTTTCATTTGGAAATTAGACGGAACTGCCTTATAAAAAATTAGTGTTAACCATTTGTTTGTTATTTAAAAATTGAATTGGATTGAAGCGATTTCCCATTTTCGTAAAAAAGGTTAGAATTGTTTCATTTAGTCAAATAAGAATGTTACTATTAGAAAACTAGTGGGATAGGTAAAATCTAGATAAATGCAACAAATATAACAGTACTCGGATATTGGAACAATTTGAAAAAAAAAAACGTGCCTTGCACAAACATGCACTCTCAACAAACGATTGCATTCCTGCAACATTGTATAACACAACATTTACAAAATTCTATAAACTATTCCAACTACATGTCTCACCTCTCCTGCCAATTGGTATGATGCCCTTGTGCCTCATCGCAATCAAGTTTAATAAGTGAATAATCTTCTCGTTCCTTTACATAGCGGGCAATCAAGAGTTCAGCATTCTCCAATTTCTGTTTTAAAGCGTTGTACGGCTCATGTTCAACATTTAACTTATTTTCTAAATTAGTAAATGTCTCGAGTTCCTTAAGTTCCCGTTCGAGGTTTATTAAACTAAAAACATTTTGGGTTTTTTTTTTTGTGTTTTGTTTTGTTTTACAACTCTAATGAAATGACAATGTAACGGCAAAATTTACCAAGACTTACCGCTCTTTTTCGGTGAGCCGTGGTGTTAAGCTTGCTGTGCGTAGTTCAGGCATTTTATCTGGTGTATGGAAATCCCCTTTGGGATGAGAAGATGATGTCCGAGGGGTTAACGCATCATCAAAAAATACTTCATCAGCAGGTATGAACTCCTCATCGATGCTAGGTGAACATTGAATTTCTTTGAATTGTTCCTGATAGTAAGCGTCTCTTAGAGTGATGTGTGGGGTAAAGTTCATAACGGATTTTGGTAATTGTAATTTGGTTGGCATTTGTGATGCCATTGTTGGAGGAACAAAGCCACCTGTTTCCGGTTTGGCTAAATCAACTTCTGGTATGGGTGGAGCTGCAGATGATGGGCACCATGTTCGTCGGCGTTTCTCCGTGGATTCTTTAAAATGATGAGATGAGTTGCTATTGATGATTTTGAGGATTTCTTCGTTAAGACGTTTTTGTAGTTCACCTACTTTGATCTTTTTTTTATATTTTAAAAAGATAAGCTATTAGATTGCATAACAATCGAATTGATTTTGTTTTTTACCAGGCTATTCTTTGTCTTTTCAACTGTAAGTTCGTTTTGCAAACGATTGATTTCCTTTTCAAGTCTCTTCATCATTGCGGCATCTGTGAGCACTTCATTAACTTGTGGCTTATTTTTGACTGCTTTAGCACGATTGGCAAAGCTAAAAAAAAAGACGAAATTATCTGGTTATCGAAAAAATCTGGTTACACAGATATTGCAATCACCCACTTCAAAGTAGATAAAGTTTCATCTATAGCCGTAGGATTGATAGTACAAATTATGGCTGTCAATGCATTGCCACCCAGCGATGCTTGTAAGATCCTAGTAAGCTTCGAATCACGGTAGTTGACATATTTATCTTCGGTAAGCTTTTTAATTACACAACTCAGGAAAAGTAGACTCTTGTTAATGTGACCGCCTTCTTTTAGTCGCGAACCAATGGCTCCAGTCTGATCGGCTCGTTCGGAGCCCGCCAAATCGACGAGATTCAAAATGCTTATCGACACTGAATCTTCGTCGGTTTTGTCTGTTTTCCTTGATTCAATTATCTACGAATTAGAGAAATTTTAATGGAGAAATTACTATGACTACCGGCATCAAAGAATGCTTAAACTAACAATTCGGAAAATAGCATGCGACCGACTTGAACGGTCATTCATGTTGGTATTTCCAATTTTCCTTTGTTTGCTGCCGAGCCGTAGGTATTCAAGTAAGTCAGCCTCGCTTGTGATAATGTATTCGCTGCAATTGACACCCACATCACCGTTGGGTGTTTCGTGGATTTTTAGGTCTTGATTTGACTTGTTAAGCAGATCGTAGATCTTTTCGTTGTAGATCTCAATGTATCCAACTCTGAAAAGGAAAATTAACGAAAAGGATGAAATAGAAGAAACACAGTTTTATATTTTTTCAGTTTACTGCGCTGCTGGTTTTACCCTCGTTTCTAGTGCTTGTTTATGATATATTTTCAAGACACAAGAGCTGCCATAGCTCCAAGAAGTTGAAGAAATAAGCATTGCTCCAATAAATTTACTTGATGTACGAGTATTAGAACAATGTAAGGTGTGACAAGTTATGTAGCAATAGAGTAATATCACTGCCATCTGGAAGGGTCGAGCAAGAAGGTTCACAAACTCTGACATACGTATGTATGTATGAGTAGATGTATTAATTATGATTGCTACAGAGAAACGAGGTAGCATATACAGGGTGTCCCAAGAATCAACGTCAAGCCGGAAACGGGTGATAGGTCAAGTGGTGTCGGTTATCACAAAATTATAAAAAAAAATCTAAGTCATGTACTTTTGGCACTAATGCGGTTGCAAATTCCGGCAAAATAAATTAAGACGTCAATGAGGGCAAAACTAAGTATATGCTGTCTACAATAAGGAGCACACAGCATCGATAAATCGGACATAATGTCACAATAGACTATAACCCTGAGGAATACGGAGCTGCTTACCTATGCTCCGCTTCAATTGTGATGATGAAAAGTATGTGATATTACTTGTCAACGTTGTTTCTTTGGTCTAAAAAGGAAATGGAGTAATAATATCTTTTGCAGACACATTAAGAAGACGCTCACCATTCTAGTCTTGCTCTATGGCGTAGAAGCATGGACGTTAGCGAAGGCGCATGAAGATACGAAATTAATATGGTTAGAAAATTGCATACCAGTCGCTCAAAATGGCTGTAGAGTGAATGGTTATTAAACTCCGGTCCAGAGGCATGATGCAGTAGGGGAAGACTGCGTTCTAAGTTGTCTACACAATTGCCACATCCACTCCACCACAAGCAAATCAAAGTGCATTACTTGAGATGTGCAGTTGAACAAGGCGGCGATTACTTTAGAGGTTGGGGGCCACACCTGACTGTAGCACCTTCTAAGTAAGTAAGTAAGAAAGTAAAGCAAAGATGTGAGCCATTGAGTCAATATTATTCGATGTAGTACTTGAAAAGTGACCAAGGTTGTGAAAAATGCTGCAATGATTTTTTAATATACATATGACTGTACCATCTCACAAATCTTCTGAGCTTCTATAATGAATAACTATACAGAAGAACGACTAAATAATTGTAGATATGCATATACTCGTAAAGGAGGAGAAAGTAGTCAAGTGTGTGTCGCTGAACCAAGTTGGCTGAACGCGAATTGCGTAGAACAACTTACGAAGTGTCTAGCACTTTCGGGATTATTTGGAGAAAGCTCAAACAGATTGTCCGAATCAAAGCCTCTTGGCAACAAATGCTTCTCGAGGTCTCACTCTTCATGATGACATACAAAGAACATTTTCATAATGCTACGAATGGCATTCTTATCAAATCAATGTTTGCTTTAGCCAATTTTCTCTTTCAAATCAGCCGCTAACCGGCGACGCAAGTATCCATAATGCAGGTTCAATTTGTGTCGTGAGAAGTCCTTCTCTGTGCATTGCCTACAAAGTTTAAGGTGATCAGGTTTCCCATTATGACCCAACATTATTCAATAAGATAACTTTACTGTTAGTAATATCGTTTTAAAGAGAGACGAACAACTTCCTCCGACAAGGTGGGAACTTGGAAAAATAACTGAAATTTATCTAGAAGAAGGATTGGTGTGTGATCTGGTTATTTAAGAAGAAAAAAACGTGCAAGAGATTACTCTCCAAGGTCTACTAATTGAAAAGAATCGATAACGTAATGTGTGTGAATATTAAACACCAGCTAAGCTGTCTTAACATAACATAACAATAAGTTGTTAATAGAACAAGGCGCCGGAAATGAACCACCGTTTCTAATACTCTTCGGAATCCTAGATGAATCTTATGACGAACAATGTGAACTGCAAATTAGAGAGTCAAAAGTGAATGAAAGCTGACTTAAAATGAAACGTCGATTGTAGAAGCAACAAATACAATTTCGCTGAGAAATACAAAACGCATAACCCAATTACGAATGTTCCAGAACACTTACATTTTCGGCAAGGAGATGCACTTTTGCGATTTCTTCAATCTAGTGCTGAAATAAATAGTTAATTCGGAAGGGTGTTTATACGGAAGGTATTGTCTTCAACAAACCTATCCAGCTGCTGGGATACGCCTCTAACATTATCGGTCACACCGTCTGTTACGGTAATTGAAGAGCAGACGAAACGAGTTTGCCAACAAACAAAAAAGAATTTGTCCCTCGTTAAAGACAAAACGTCCATATGTCGTTACTTCGAATTGCAAACATCAATTCCACGAATGACACTCTAGTAGATATTCGGCAAAAACTTACTCTAGGAAACCGCTACTACAGTTTGCGGATACATATGGGCTAAAAGCTTCTAACTCTAAAGACCCTTACGAGTAACTACTCGCCATCTTTATTGGCTTTCAATAAAAAAGTTCCACTTACTGTTCCCCAATATTCTCCTTAGAGTTAGGAACAGCTGTTCTATACTTCTTAGCAAAATTGCTATCGACCGATTTGATGTCATGAAAGGCTGCAACAGCATATTTAATAACTTCTTCCGTAACCACAATTGATGGCAAATACAAGATAAGACGAGTTCCAGTAATAGCAACTGAGAGTTTCTGTTTTGAACGGATTTCCCAAAGAGTTAGTAATCCACAAGATTGCTTCTTCTCACCATTGCTATCCCTATTGGTGATGTATGCTCTTTCAACTTACTGGCGATAATGAATCTTCACCGATGGCACCAGTTTGAGGCAAAAAAAATGATGAAGCTGAGTTAAATAATTTTTAATTCGGCAAATACTAAAATGACCAGCCCAGGCATAAGATCTTACAAGTGTATTGTACTCGGAAAGCGGTGATGACGCCGATTAAAATCGACAATCAATGTAGTAATGATTCTGATTCTGGCAAACCAACGACTGCAAACTTTTGTGCATGCACTACGAAAAATTTCGATGATCTTTTGGTGCGAGGGACAAGGAGTTCGTCATATCGTACTAAAAGATATGTAAAAGCTTTTGTGTTATAGCCCGACAGGACGGCTTAGAAATTCTGAACTTATAACTTCAAGGAATTGCAAAAATCTACTGGATTCTGAAATGATTTTGTTTTATCGAAGGCTTATGAAATGTATTCCGAAAGCTGATCAGAGATTTCGCAACTTATTCCTTTCCAAAATGAGTACCGACAAATCTTACATACTTATCGCCAAGACCTCTTGTTGTTATATCTGGGCTCACCTCAACAAAAATTGCCGATCAATCGCTTTTTCTATTTCCTTGAAGATTTCCTTTGTAGCCAGTTCCATTACACCAGGATTATCCTTCTCTCCCATCATTGTGTAGGTTTTTCCTGAAATTCAACAATAACTCTTCAAATACGGGGTCTTATTTGAAAATAAAAACAAGCACCAACCTGAGGATGTTTGCCCATAAGCAAAAATAGTTCCGTTAAAACCTTTCATACCCGAATCTACAATTTGCTTAGCTAGCGTATTGAATATTACCTGATTGCTTACATCTTGATCGAATATATGATCTGAAAAATATTATATGTATAAACTTTAGAAAGCCAATAGCCAGGTGGCGAAAATATTTCCAAACCAAAATAAAACGGTTCCGAGTGGCCATCGATAAGTTGAATGGAGTTACCAGCAATCTTCCAGCAACTGGCTTGTTTTTGTTCCTTTTCATTGCCTAGGATTGGCCGCACTTTTATGGCCACTTGAATATTACTCGCAGACATGGTTACTTAGTAGTTATAAAAGAGAACAAACAAATGTAGAACTAATTAGACAGAAAAAAATAACATTTACGGGTCCTCTTGCGAATTTCCACGCAACATTTAAACGAACGACTTTTGTACAAACAGTTATTTTGAAAACTGTGCAAGTCAAACAAAGCAGGCGAGCAGGGATGTGTTCGTTGAACAGTTATTTACAAATTTTCAATGACAATTGGGTATGTTTGTTTCGGAAATAAAACATATTTTCGAAGAGAATATTTTACAATTTCACTCGTTATGCATGCAAATGACAGGAAAATGATTTTCAGCGGAAGTAAACATGGAGTTATGAAATGATAAAGATTTTAAAATTTAAATTATGCGCTTCACTATGAATTTAAAGCCACCATCTCTTTAATGTTTGCATATATTCTTTTATTAATCCATTTATATTTAGTTGGGAATTTTGTTTTACTCAATTCGTTGTGGCAATATGTGTTATATGCAGATGCATAAAACATTGGAGAAGATAAAGAGCAATTATATTGAGGCATTGAAAATAAAAGAAGATATGTATTTCTTATTTCTTGTGATAGAGAAAATACTTTTATAATATAAGGTATATTCGTTGCTTGCACACGATCAATTTATTAGGCAAATATCAGTTTTTGGAGTGAAGAGGTGGGCGAACCTTGGCCTCAATCAATAAACCTCTTCAGCTTACCCTGTTATTTCATATTTCCTTCTACATAATTTTTAACGTAAAGTTGGTTGTGTTCCTGTCTTCACTAGCTAGTGAATTCGGGCTTACAAATGAACTAACATAGGTACATAAATATTGGGTTGTACCACATGAAATGTCCGATTTTCAGTCAATCGGAAATAAGGTCTCTAGTGAGCATCTATGCCAGAACGTTAGATTTTCTTTGTTTTATAAAATAAAGTGGTACCTGTGCTTGATGTGTGAGAATTTTAGGGTTTGTTATTAGGAATTTTTTACCACGCTGTCGGCAGTTCAAATTCGAACTCTATTCCTTTACGAATTTAAAATGGAACATTTTGCGTCACATATTGCAATGAAAAACATTAATGACGCATTTGAGGATATAAAGGTAAACGAACGCAGTGTATGTTGGTTTGGAAAGTTCCGTTCGGGAGATTTTAGCCTCGAAAATGAACCACGTGGGAAGCCGTAAACGTTAGTTGGCGACGATGTTTTAAGAGCAACGGTGGATGCGGACCAAACGAAATCGGTGCGGGAAATTGCACAAAGCATGGGAGTATCCCCTATCACAATAAGTTGACACCTTTCTCTCCTAGGAAAGGTAAGGAAACCTGATAAGTGGGTACCCCATGAACTGAACGAATCCCAAAGGATCGAAAGGACCAATCCACTTTTCATTTCTTCAGCCAGGGAAAACGATAAAAACTATAAAATATTGTGAGGAAATCGATATATTGCACGCCAAATTGGCTGAAAAGCAATCTGCGTTGGTCAATAGGCACGGTTCGATCCTTTTGCAAAAACTGTTGCAGATAGGATTTTAAATTCTTACGCATCCACAGCACTCTCCTGATATTTCCGCAATCTGGATTCATTTTGCGGATTAATTTTTCTATTATGTGACCCTGTTTGTGAATATGTGTGAAATGTCATCAATGGCAATTTACAAAACCCGCCCATTTTACTCAAAAAACGTTATTCACACACGCGTGCAAATCGCTCTCATTCTAGCAACTTTACTTGTAAATTGCTCTCATTCTAGCAAATTCTGACAGGTTATAGATATGTAAGAAATGTTGGTAATTCGCTTACAGTGAGTCTGTGCAAAAGTTAAGGATTTGCAAAAGTATTAGCAGAGTTTGCCATTTAGGTTAGCTTATCGATGACTTTTCGCTCAAGGCGACCAAGCCTCTGTTTCATAGAGGGTGACAGCGACGATCACAAGCAACCGTCAAAAGATTGACCACATTGCAATCGACGCAAGGCACTTTTCCCGTATAATGGATGTCCGAACGTTTCAAGGGGCCAACATCGACTCGGACCATTACTTTGTCGTAGCCAAGGTATGGTTGCGGATATTCCGAACATCGTAAAGACATGCTAGTACTGTGAGGAAATCCGACGGTGGACAGCTACAATCGCAAGAGATCGCCAAATCCCTTTGCGATCGAGTCTCTATTAATCTCTTACGTTGTCTTGTGCCGCCAGCATCTAGTAGGTATCGAAGACCAATGGCAACATTGCCAAAAAGCCATCAGAGATGCCGCTCTGATGTGCTAGGTTTCACACGACCACCAGAACGAAACCCCCTGGTTTGACGACTAGTGCCGGCAAGCACATCGATCTCGCGTTTCTCGTAATTTGTGGATGCTTATCCTTTCCTTTCTTGGTTGTGGAGCTCACGAGTTGCTCTGGACTCTAGTGATTGGGCAGAACCTAGCACATCAGAGGTGGGATGTCTGATAGCTTGTAGGCAGCTTTGCCACTCACAAGACGCTGGAAGCGTAGGATTTCGAGTGAGGTTAAGGGACGCATGATCGATATAGGCCCTGGCGATTTCTTGCAATTGCAGCCTTCTGACGTCAAACTTTCTCACATTATTTCCTTCAGAACGTTTGGTCATTCAGAATACTGAAAGCGTGACTGAAAAGGGATTACCAGGTCAAGGGGCTGGCAGGCAACACAGTTGATTTCATCTGGTGAATTCTTTCACTGCTTCTTTACCCAACGTTGAGTCCTGGCTGGCGCTTGTAGTTTTACAAATGCAGATCCGAAACCACGATGCGAAGGTAAAGCAGGCACTTAAGACAAGTCTAAGCCATTTAAGACGCTCAATCACCCTACAGACCGCCTTCGTTGCTTAGTTTTCAATAACCAATGTACATTCGTTACAACAATGTAAAGATGTCTTGTGGAGGGAAATTTGTGTGGACCAATTTTCCACAAGAATTCGTTAACTAGGGCGCAAAATGAGAATAAAAGAGTAGATTGGGCTAAAGCGCATCTAAATTGAGACATTGACGGCTGAAAAAGGTTTAATGTTATACTCAAAAGCATCAAGATGGATGAATTTAGCTGTGGAGCGGTTTCCTCTTGGCTGAATCCCCGATATCGTTCGTATCGAAGGTACTTTGAATAAAAGAGCGCTTCAGAGTTATTCTATAATAGTTCTGAAAATTATCCTCAATTAATTAGAGAAGGGTCGCCGGCTCCGAATTCAACCCCAATTAAACTATAACTTTTACAAAAAGGTTTATGAAATGTTTCCTTTTTCATTGTGGGTGGCCGTGGCTCAAGTGGTAGTGGACTGGTTTCCAAATCGGAAGGTTCGGTGTTCGAATCCCAAACTCGCGCGAAAGACATATTCATTTTTTCAGTCAACGAAAATCTAGTAAGATGAGTAGTTGACTAGAAATCAACAACAACCAACTTCTACTAAAAATTATTTAGTCTCCCCATTAAATGTTGGATGACACCCATGGAGCGACATAATCACTGAGCCCAAAAATCTTCCATTCTTTCTCTTCTTCTTCAAAAAAAAAAAAAAAAAAAAAAAACTCAGCAACCTTTGATTGAGGATTGAAAACAATTCGAATTTTGATAAAAAAAATCATCCGCAGTAACGAGGCACCTTCTCATGCATTAGATCCACTGCATGATCTGTGTTGCACGTAGTTCCGCCTTGTTGTGACCACATGACAATGAGATTCATATCTTCCAATTTACGATCCAAAAAATTGGTTATCACCGACCTGTACCTCTCGCCGGTGACAGTTTTCGCTGTGCCAGTTTCATTTTGGAAGTACGGGCCAATGACCCTCGCCGGACCAAAATCCACATCAAACAATGAATTTTTCTGGGTGCATTTGCAACTGATGGGTCTCATGTGGATTGTTATCTCCCCAACTGCGGCAGTTTTGCTTGTTGACATAGCCATTCATCCAAAAATAGGTGCCGTCGCTGAATATGATTTTCCAACCGTAGTCGGAGTCTACTTCCAACTGCTCCAGAGCCCAGTCAGCAAATGCTTGATGTTGCCTATGATCGCTTATCTTCAGTTTCTGGGTCAATTGAATTTTGTACATTTCAGGCCTAAGTCCCGACACATCGTGCAAGTTGAGGTCTGCGAAGGCCAAGTTATTGGGCACGACGAGGGTTATCGGGTTATCCTGCACATTTTCGTTCACTGCAGACCTTATGTTTTACCGATGTCTGGTTTACTTAACCATTTGATTTGAATTTGTCCACCAAAAGACGAATAGTCGACTCAACAGTTAAGTATTCCTAAATAAAATGTAATAAAGTCGAAAGTCGAACGATTGTTAAGTAATTTTAAGCTAGCATTTAAGCATTTTTTGTTAGTATGTAAGAGTTAATGATTAAGAAAATAAAGTGCATTTAAAACTAAAACGAAACTAGTTGACTCAAAAGGGCAATTGCGCGCAGCTTAAAAATTATATAGCGCATGGAACGTAGCTGAGCACTCGTTTCGATAGTAAAGCTTAATAATTTGCAGGCGTTGCTGAACACAGTAGTTTTCCATGACGGTTTCCCCAACCTCCAAATTTCACTGATGTTGCTTTTCTAACATACTATACACTGTCCAAGTTCGAGCTTCCCTATTGTAAGGCCCTTTAGTTTTGCTTCGATATATACGAACTAGTTTTCGAAACATTTATCCCACTCTGAAACCAACATCTCAGAAACATGCTTTTTAAACGTTTCTACAGCCTCTTCTGATATTGAAAATCGTTGACCACGCATTTTATTTATTTTATTAGGTGATAAGTCAAGAGAATATGGACAATGGCTCATTAATTCGACGTTTTGAAACTTAAAAAATTGAATTGTTTGACTGGCTGTGTGTGAACGGGCATTATCATGATTGAGGATGATACGTCATTTTTTGTTTTTTTTTTACGCAATTCACTGATGACTTCCGGCAAACGAATTATTGGGTACCAATCGGCATTAACAGTTCTTCGATCCTCTAAAGCTACAGTAGCAAAGTGATCCGATTTGGGTTCATACGAGTATATCCAGGTTTCGTCTTCTGTAACGATGCTCTACACGTTTTTTTGAAGCACCACGATTGAATTTCCTTAGTATTTGTTTATATTATTTGACACGACCCTTTTTTTTTTGAGCACCGCACAGCTTGTCTGGTATCCACCTTGCACAAAACTCCTTCACAGCTAAATGTTTATGAAATATAGATTGAATTACGGTCTTACTAATGCCCAAGGTTGCTTCTATCTCACAGTATGTTACATGCCGATCGGTTTCAATCATGCTGCGTACGGCATTAATGTTTTCTGGAACAACAGCACTGAAAGGATAACCTTCACGAAATTCATCACTGAACTCTGCAAACAGGTTATAAATTGTAACATTAGATGGAGTTATAATTTGGTGAATTAATTCAATTATAAGTCGTGAAGCTGTCTTCTCGTAGGCCTGTCCTCAGTGAACAAGTGAATTTCTAAGTGATCAGTTGTGCTTTTCTTTCCGGTGCTCAAAATAAATTGTGAAAAAAAAGAAGCAAAACTATTGCAAAGCAAAGTTTAAAACTTTATTAAAACAAAAAACACTTTAGTTATAAAAGACTCTATATTCTTTATAAATTATATAAAGGGTCCGCCAGCTAACGTTTTTTTTTTCAACTAGTGCTTATTTCGTGAATGGTAACACTTAGCTCATGTCTGATTTGACAGATAATGAGTTTTATCCTTCCGCTGAACGAATATGGTTGTGTATACTCTTAAACAACGCTGTGAAATATTGCGACATTACTTTGAAAATCATGGTAATGTTGCAGAATGTGTGAGAAAATTGCGTACGGATTTTGAAAGAAAAGAAGCACCGTTAGCTCCGTATGTTCGTTATCTTGTGAAAAAAGTGAAAGAAACTGGCATCCTCATCGATAAACCAAAGCGTGAAAAGCCAAAAACAGTGCATACACCCGAGAATATTGCTGCTGTGGCAGAAAGTGTGCGTGAAGCGCCATCAGCATCAATTCACCGTCGTTCTCAACAATTGAACATTTCGGAGACATCATTGAGACGAATTTTGCATAAAGACCTTGGTATGACGCCATACAAAGTCCAATTGATTCAGGAGTTGGAGCCAACTGACCATCCAATGTGTTTTCGCTTCGCTAAGTGGGCCTGCGATCGACTTAGAAAAGATGCCGATTTTGCCAAAAAAATCATCTTTTCAGATGAAGCTCATTTTGATCTTGGCGGGTATGTAAACAAGCAAAATTGTCGCATTTGGGGCACAGAAAACCCGCACACATACATTGAAAAGCCGATACACCCAAAACGAGTCACTGTTTGGTGCGGATTTTGGTCCAGAGGCATAATTGGGCCATTTTTCTTCGAAAATGAGCAAGGAGTGGCTGTTACAGTCAATGGCGATCGTTATCGGGCCATGTTGAACGAATTTTTGTTCACAAAAATTGAAGAGGAGGATATTGACAACATTTGGTTTCAAAAGGACGGCGCTACGTGCCACACAGCCGAAGCTACACTCGATGTTTTGCGCCCTGTTTTTGAAGATCGCATAGTCATCCGCAGAGATGATGTCGTTTGCCCGAAAATCATATATTAAAATGATAGCGGCCAAAGAAGAGGAATGGAAATGTTCGGCTTGCAGAAAGAACTTCTTGCGCCATCCATTACCAAAACGATCTTAGATGAAAATACACCCATCCAACCGATGAACAAACCGTATGAGGAGTGTTAGTTCTCCCGATGCTACCCAAGAACCAGGAACTACATTTACAAACACAAGTGCAATAAAAACAAAAAACCATAATGTACCAAACAGTGATGTATTAAACGAAATGCGAAAAATTATTAAAGAAATGACCGACATAAAATCAAGTTGTGAATTTCTTGCAAACAAATATGATGAGACCAAACAGCAAATGAACGCGAACAATCAATTGCTATAAAAATCTCAAATGAGATTCAAAAATTAAAAGAAAGTAACACAAAAAAAGACCAACAAATTTTCACCATGGAGACGAAAATCAACGCATTTGAAACACAATTGTTAAAAACCAATATTGAAATAAAAAATATTCCACCGATGCAAAATGAAAATCCAGTCGAATTTGTCCAAGCATTGGGCAAGACAATTGATTACAATGTGTCCACCACAGATATCACTGATGTTTACAGAACCAACAAACGAAATCCAGAAAAATCAACGATAATTGTCTCATTTGTCAGTCAAACATGCAAATCTAACATAATTAAGAAAGCAAAGGCCAAACGCAACATACCTATATCAGAAATTATCAAAAACACAAGCAATGACCTGGCTGCAACAACAAACAAAAGAAGCGATTATGTTTATGTAAACAATCATCTTACACAAACAAATAAGCATCTTCTTTGGTTAGCCAAAACTAAAGCGAGAGAATACAATTGGAAATTCGTGTGGGAGAGCAACGGCCAAATACTGGCAAAAAGACATGAGAACGCCCAAACTGTACAAATTGGTACATACAACGATATAAGTAAAATCTGCATCTATATCACGGTTGTTTGTTTGAAAAGAAGAATAAGTAGCCAAACATATGTATCGTGATGGAAAACGAATATAGTGAAGCTGATGTCAACTTTAGGGTAATTTATGGAGTTACTGGCATCGAAAATGAATTTTTGTTGCATTTTTTTTAACATAAGATCTATTACGAAAACTTGGGATAATTATATAGCTGAAACTGGAAATGTGTTAAGCTATGTCGACATCTTAGTATTAAATGAAATTAACATACCTAAAAGTAAAAATGAAATATATCACATAGATGGATTCAATTCAGAATTTGTTAATAGGGAAGGAATGAAAGGCGGGGGTGTTGCAATATTTATAAAAAATAATATAACATATGTACTAATAATAAAAGATTGGATTGATTTTTAAGGATTATATTTTTACAATTTTTCCTTTTCTCCAACACGACTGTCCTTCCTCTTGACTATATCCAGAATGAATCAAAAATAAAAAACGTATAACTTTCTCTTTCGCATGGTTTCTCATGGCATTACATTGTGGTGATACCAAACCAGCACTCCTAGGCCGACTTTACACTTTTTCAATTTAATTTTTATAATTTTACTACAGATCGGCCATCCTGACTGTACAATCGACCCCGATTGTATCTGACTGTTAAGTGGAAGTGCTGCCTTCGAAATCCGAACAATTATCTTCTATATTTTCGTCCGACTCAGCCCACTTTCTTAACCTACTTGAATCCAAAATACCATGGTATGGTATCTGCGTCACTTGAATACCTACAATATCTTCTATCAAATAGCGGTCTTTATCTAACTTATCTTTTATGACATATGGGCCACGGTATTTTGGAATAAGCTTTTTATTAGTTCCAACGGAAGTGTCTACGTTTTTAATTACCACGAAATCTCCAATATCAAATTGTTTGGCTGGGGAATGGCTCTCGTTGAAGTAGTGTAAGTTTTGCATCTGAGACTTCTTTATTGCTTCGCACGCTTCGGTTCTTAACTTAACTAAGGCTGTACTTCGGTCATCAGTATATCTTTCGCTCAAATGCTCTGTTAGTTCGTCAACTATCTGTGCCCTTTGCTCGACCCCAAACAACAACTTGCTCGGTGAAACCCTGGTGCTCGTGTGATCAGTGTTATTGATAGCGTACTCTACTTTATTCAGTTTCTGGCGCCAATCGGCATGCTCAGAAGACTCGCTTAACTTTGCTAACATCGCCTTTATATCACGATTTACTCGCTCAATCTGCCCATTAGACTGTGGAGAGGCTACAGCGACTTTAACATGCACGATATGATGTCTTTCTACAAACTTACTAAACTCCTGAGACGTAAAACAAGTGCCTCGGTCACTTATGATTCTCCGCGGTCGACTATAACAACCAAAATACCGTTCTAAAGCATTAATAGTTTCCCTAGTTCCTGGTGTATTCATCGGATAAAGTTTTACGAACTTGGTAAAAGAATCTATTACTACTAAGACATATTTACTTCTTGAATTTATTGACGGCAGGGGACCAAAGTGGTCAATATGTATCGTATCAAAAGGTTCTGAACGTTTCGTTATATTATATAGATTTCTCTCAGTTTTTCGTTGCGGCTCTGAATAATATATACACTTCAAACAGTTCCTAATGAACTTGCTCAATTTTTCTCTTGTCTTAGGAATCCAATAATGTTTTAAAATCTGATTAGCACATTTGTCAATACCCAAATGTCCATGATTCTCATGAGTCAGCCGCATAACATTTTCTTCAAGCTCCCTAGGTACATGAAGTTGACGGACTTTGTTCGGTCCCAATCGGAAAACTAGCCCGTTCTCTAGACTATATTCAGAAAGTTCACCTTCTTCTAACTTGCCGCGGATCATCTGTATATTTCCGTCGCGTGCTTGAGCAATCTGAATATTTCTATCGACGTCCACGGCGGTCATCGCGGCAACAATAGGGGCACGACTAAATGCATCCACATGGGCCATTCGCTCACCTTTACGATGCTGCACTTGGTAATTATAATTTTCGAGAGCCAAGGCCCACTTGGCTATCCGCGGATTAACGTCTTTTTTCCTCAACGTTTGGGACAGAGCCTCACAGTCAGTAACAATAACAAAGGGTAACCTATCAAGAAACGTTCTAAATCGCTCTAAGGCATATACTACAGCTAAGGTCTCCAACTCAAAATTGATCAACTTGGACTCTCCACTAGTTGTTTTCTTAGAGAAGAACGCCACCGGATGAAATCTTCTGTCATCCTGTTTTTGCATGAGAACAGCACCGAACCCATGTGAACTAGCATCACAATGCAACTCGGTCTCCCGCTTAGGATCATATATTGCAAACACAGGCGAAGAACTTAATTTTTCCTTTAATTGTTCGAAGGCAGAGTTACACCCTTCTGTCCAGACAAATTTCGAATCTTTCTTCAAAAGATTTGTGATAGGCCTGGCCAAACATGAAAATCCTGGGACAAACCGCCGGAAATAAGAAAATAAACCATTACAGCGCTGGACTTCCTTACTACTTTGGGGCCTCGGATACGCACGTATTTCTTCTAAATGAT
The DNA here is from genome assembly GCA_949129095.1 of Volucella bombylans. NCBI lineage: Eukaryota > Metazoa > Arthropoda > Insecta > Diptera > Syrphidae > Volucella > Volucella bombylans. The sequence continues at coordinate 101,885,160 of OX422144.1, read as the reverse complement.
TAACATTCGGGCGTATTCCCTCTACGTTTATACGATAACCGAGGTAATCGATTTCACTGTAAGCAAACTTACACTTTTCCATATTCAATTCCAACCCCGCCGCTTTTAATATCTGCAAGACATTACCTAGGACCTCAATGTGCGTTTCCATATCTTTTGTCGCAATAGAGATATCATCTAAGTATACAATAATTAAGCCCTGGTCGATCAGCGGTTTCAAGTTCACATAAATATACCTTTGAAAGACAGAAGGTGCGTTTTTAAGGCCGAATGGCATATACACATATTCGAACTGTCCAAAGGGTGTCACAAATGCTGTATACTGTATTGACTCTTCGGATATTTTTATATGATGGAATCCATCTCTTAAGTCCAGAGTTGTAAAAATCCGCTTGTTAGCAAAGTATTCTAAACAGTCCTCGATCAACGGCAGAGGAAAATTATACCTAGCCGTATGTTTATTAAGGGCACGATAATCCACGCACATACGAATTTCGCCGTTCTTCTTTCTAACTACGAGGGGCGTTCAATATATTCTCGGTATCGATATGAAGGAAAATGCGAATTCAATTTAAATTGTTTTTATTTTTCAATATAGTCTCCCTTAACATCAATGCATTTGTTACATCTTGAGATAAGCTTTTTTAAACCCTCAAAAAATAAATTTCCTCTTTCTCTGTAAAATACCCATTTATTGTCGACTTAAGTTTTTCATCATCCGAAAATCTTTTTCCACGAAGACATTTTTTCAAATTCGGAAACAGGAAATAATCACTAAGGGCAAGGTCTGGACTATAGGGTGGGTTTTGGATTTCTTCGAAACCACAATCTCGGGCAGCAGCCTTGGAAACTCGCGCCGTGTGAATAGGAGCGTTGTCATGAAGAAGCAACACACCCTTTCACCTTTTTTTTTGTACTCAATGAGCAAGATTCCCTTTGAGTCCCAAAAAACTGTGGCCATGAGCTTCCCGGCAGACGGAGTGATTTTGAACTTCTTCGGGGGGTCTGTTCCTTTTTTATGCCACTGCATGGACTCTTGTTTGTTTTCAGGGTCATAGTGGTGGACCCATGTTTCGTCCCCAGTAACAATTCGATCCATAACACCGTCCGCGTTCTCACTACACATCTCCAAAAGCTCTCTACAGCATGTGATTCTCACTTTTTTCTGAGGCGCTGTGAGCATTCGTGGCACCCACCTTGCACTGACCTTTGAAAGGTTAAGATGGTCATGAAGAATGGTGTGAATGGTACCAATTGAAAGCTTGGTGATCTCTGCCATCATTTTCACCTTTATTCGGGCATCCTCAAGAACAAGTTTTTCGACTTCTTTGATGCTTTCTCCCGTACAAGCAGTAGCCGGGGCGCCGGAGCGGGGGTCGTCTTCAATGCTCTCTCTGCCTCTCTTGAACTCACTTGACCACTTTTGCACAGTTGATAATGAAGGTGCGGAACCCTGGTAAACAGCCACCATCTCTTCATGAGTTTTTTGAGTTTTTCCTTGCTTAGTGAGAAATTTAATTACAGCGCGATGCTCAATTTTCACCATCATCGCCTCAGTTGCCATTATGATTCTGTTTAACTAGAGATAAAACACGAATTAATAATCACATTTATATGAAATTTTACATGAATGTACTAAAATAATAGTATTACTTGATAAATAAGTCAATTTATATATACAACCACAGCTTCACCCCGATACCGATAATATGTTGAACGCCCCTCGTAACACCAGGGCCGAGGCATAAGGTGAACTACTCGGTCTAATTATACCCCTATCTAAGAGTCGATCAATTTTACATTGAACTTCCGTACGTTCATAGAAAGAAAGCCGTCGTGGCGAGCAGTATATGGGTACATCTTTTGTTAATCTAATCTTCATTGAATAGTCGATCGATCTCGCTTTCACTTGACTTCCAATAATATTTATCGAATACGTTTCTAACGGCATTTGAGTGAGCTATATCCAGACGTTCATCTATATTCAACTTGGGGCTACGTTTCTCGCAATATTCAACCGCGCTCACTAACAAATCTAAATCAACGAAATTCGTCATTTCCTTTGCCCACCTAGACCCTACTAACTTCAACTCTTCTACATCATCGACCAGCGACACAACTTCAGTTGGAAGTTTACATGGTTTAGTATCGTTTCTAGTTTCACTTAGCATACCTATACGGACTGAGTCGGTTACACAGACATTAGTATTTACTTTGTTCGGACTTCTTAATAAATTAAAAGACGCAAGTGCACTGGTATTATTTTTTGATAGAGTAAAAGTTTTATTGCGTTCCACTTCTTCTTTAATTCTAAACAAAATGTCACGATTATAAATTTTCTTAAAACGGCAGAGATGTACATCAAATTTTGGTAACACGTCGCGACCCAAAAGAAGAGAGACTACGGATTCGTTATCTGGAAGTATAACAAGCGTATGAGTAACTACTTTTCTTTTAAACGAGATTTTACATCTTACTTTGACATAAGTGTTTAGGGTTTTGTTTCCCATCCCTCGAAATAATGATGGTTACTTCTCGCGACACACAAAGGGAACAAAAGACTTCCTGATAAAACTACATGGACTACCGGAGTCAAAAAGAGAAACAAATGGTTTAACTTCAGTGCACTTGTTTCGTTTATCTATAAAGGCAACACTTACCATCTGAAATGCTCTCATCTTCTCAGCTACTTCCTCAGCTCCTCCCCAGGCTCCAGGCTCCGTGACATCAACATTTGCAGCATCTTCATTCTGGCATACAACAGCAGTCAGTCGCTTCTTCTTTGGGCAATTCTGGTGGTAATGCCCAATTTCGTGACACGTGAAGCACGAATTCGGTGGACGCTTCGGCTTTGGGCACTGACTTTGGAAGTGACCAAACTGAGAGCAATTAAAGCAGCGTATTTGCTCAGTAACAGCATTGGAACTCTTGACATCGGAACTTCTACCAGCAGTGACAGCGGTGTTGCTCCTCGGTTTAACACTGGGCATAACATTCGGGGTAACTCTCGGCGGTACGCTACGGATACGTCTTTTTTCGTATCTATCCACTAATGACTTTAACTGTTTAATAGTAGTGGCTCCCATCAAAATGACAGCATTGTTGCTGCGGTCGTTGAGGCCGTCTATGATACACTCGATGACATCGGCTTCGGGAATGCTAGCGTGTGAAGCGATTTCCTGCATTTCTATGATGTACCTCTTTACCGACTCTGTTGACCTCAGTGTTCGCGATTTTAGTTGCTGGTATACCTCATTTAACGTGTAGACACGGCCGAACTCATCGATGACTGCCTCCTTCAGGCTGTCATAAGTATGTGCGGCGGTCGTCCTGAAAAACATCTTCGCTGTGCCTGTCAACATACGACGTACACTTCGCGTTCACCATAACCAAGCACCTCGAATGCATCTTCAACATCCGAAAACCATTTGAGCACATCGTAGGTGTCATCTCCGTTAAATGTGCTCACCATCGCCTCGAACGCAGTGAAATCAAACCTTTTGGTATCGTAAACATTAAGTTCCTTTTTCAGCAACTGTAATTCCTTACATTTTTTTAACAGCAACATCTCCTTCTCCACGTGGGCGATCTCAGCATCGACATCTGCATCGGTTCTCGGTGATACTCCCTCTTCTGGGCAGCGGTTATTGGCATCCACGCCGGAGCGTCTGTTTTCGTTAGTTTCCACGTAGGCGGCCTGGCCACAATTGATGTTCAGCTGGTCATAAAGTGGTCGCAACTTGGCCACGGTTGATTCCTCGTTGAAATCTATATTGGCTGCGGTTAGGGCGTCTATAATGCATTGGCGTTGTACGTAAGCCATTATTTTGTTCTTTAACTTTGAGTTTGTTGGAATTCTGATTCGTATCCCACTTCTGAATTGTACTAATAATAAAAGATTGGATTGATTTTTAAAGATTATATTTTTCCAATTTTTCCTTTTCTCCAACACGACTGCCCTTCCTCTTGACTATATCCAGAATGAATCAAAAATAAAAAACGTATAACTTTCTCTTTCGCATGGTTTCTCATGGCATTACATTGTGGTGATACCAAACCACCACTCCTAGGCCGACTTTACACTTTTTCAATTTAATTTTTATAATTTTACTACACCTATGAAATTATACCTATGAACCCCATAAACTATGAAGGAATTCATTTGGAAATAACACATAGAAACGAAAAGAAACATATGCATGCAATATACAGACGACCAAAACTAAGCGCAATTCATTTCATTGAAGAATTGAATACAGCTATCAACACAGAAAAGGATATGAATATAGGTGATATGAATATACTCGTAGATATACTTAATGAAAACAACTCAGTTCTGAAATATATGGAGATGATGGCATCAAAAGGACTTACAAATGTCATAAAAAGACCTACACGTGTCGATCCTAGACGAAATACATCCACCCTTATAGATCACATATTCGTAAGCATCACGACGCAAGAAATATTCTCAGCAGTTGTGGAAACTGATCTTGCGACCATTATGCCATACTTTATGCTACAAAAGGTCTACACGATGATCGATTGATGATCGAATAAATCAATGCTGTACATATTAATCAACAGAAAGTTAACGAACTCATACAACAAACAAATTGGGAAAATATGATTCAAGAAAACAACATTGAAACTCTATATGACAGCGTCGTATTGAAAATAAACAACATATATACGAAATCAAGTAAATATAAGAAAACAAAAGGAAAACGAATACAAAAGCCGTGGATTAATAGTGACGTAATAACGATGTGTAAGAAAAGAGATGTGTTATATAGGAGATGGAAAAATAATCCAAGAAGCCAAAATTATAAACGTGAATACAAAAACTTCCAAAACATTGTAAACAAAAATATACAAATCATAAAAGCCAACTATTCCCAACAACAATTCTTAAATGCACAACATGACCCCAGAAAAACATGGATCGTTATAAATGAAATTTTGGGAAGGAAAAAAACCTTCTATTGATGAAATTATACAAACGAACTTTTCAACAAATGTCAACGGTGAATGCGATATTGTGGAAATATTTGCAGACCAATTCGCAAACCAAGTACCAAACATTATGCATATGTGCAATACTAAAACACAAACTTTAAGCCATGAGAACATGCAAATACAAGAGAGTATATACGTCGAAGAAGCTAGCGAGGAAGAGATATTTAAAGCCCTGAGCAAAATAAACATCAATAAAGGACCTGGAGCAGATAATATGCGACCAGCTGATCTCAAAATAAATGCTGAAATTCTTACGACTGTGGTACAAACCATAATTAGTCGTAGCCTGATACAAGGTTGCGTGCCAAAACTCATGAAAACATCTATTATTTGTTCTATTTATAAAGGTGGCATCAAAAGCAAAGCTGAAAATTATAGACCAATCGCAATCATGTCAGTCGTAGAAAAGTGTTTGGAACAAATAGTCGTAAAGCGCCTTAATTCATTTATCAACAAAGACCAAATTTTACACGCAAATCAATAAGGATTTCAAAAAAGTAAAAGTACAGAAAAACTTCTAGGAGAGTTCACAAATACAGTTAATGCAGGCCTTAATCGGAACCATCACGTTCTTGTGCCATCCATCGACTTCCGTAAAGCCTTCGACACTCTCAGTCAGGAAAAGCTTTTAGAAACTTTAAATAGAATTGGTGTAATAGGATACTTGTCAAACTGGCTCAAAAACTTCTTAGCTGATAGAACAATTAAAATAAAGGTATCAACAACTTTGAGTCAGGAAAAATCTAGTGTATATGGTGTTCTACAAGGTTCCAAACTGGGCCCCATTTTGTTCATTTTATATACTAATGAACTTTTAAGGTTAATTAAATACAATACAGCCTACGCATATGCAGACGATATAGCCATCATAGTAAAACACAAACAATTAAACTCAGCAATAGAAATACTTCAAGAGCAATTTGATGATGTATCTAAGTGGTGTCATGATCATGGATTAATTATTAATGCTGCCAAAACAAAAGTGATGCATATACGCCACCTATTTAAGCGAGAAGATATATACAATATATATCACCGAAACGACCAGTGTCCATTGTCAGCCAACAACAAGTCAATCGAAGTTGTCAAAAAGGTGAAGTATCTCGGAGTCACAATAGACGAACATTTTCTTTGGCGTGAACATATAAATACTTTACGGCTTCAGCCTGTTTGCCTTGGTTTATCTAAGAAGATTTTCAAACTTCGAAGTTCTTAAACAAGTATACTACTCGTTAGCAGAATCACGAAGCCGACATGGGATCCTGGCATGGGGTAAAGCCTCAAAAACTCATCTAGACAAGATACTGAACCTACAACATCGTCTAATTAAACTGATTAAACGTAATAATGTCGACTTTAAAGTTCTAGATATAAACGCAATTTATCGCATGACTGCATTACAACATTATATGGATAATCAAAGGTTCCTACAGCTAATAAGACATAACCAAAACACCAGAAGAAGAGAACTGTAGATGGTCGAAATCCCGACAACGTTTAACGTGTACGGGAACAGAGAACTTAGATTTATTATCCCGACGATATTAAACCAAATACCACAAAATTTAAAAAAATATTTGGAACTTCAAGAAAAGAAAGAAAGAAATTAAAAAATATCTGCTAGAATTGTTCTTTGTGAGATACCTAGTAAAAATAATAATAATTAACTACCACTATTATTATGCACTAAAGTTTTAAACTATATGTTTTATTTATAAAGTAAACAAAATACCATATGTCAAACATTATTAAAAATGAATCTTTTTAATCACTTGTAAACTTAAATAATACTACTGTTTGTAACCGTCTACAGATAAGCACTTTGCTTTGTGGGTAAACTATTGTAAATTGAAAGTATTGTAAAAAAAAAAAGACATTTAAAAAAAAAATTTCGTATTAAAAAGCCATTGTTTTTGATTTAGCCCACATTTAAAATCATAAAAAATCATCCAACGAAATCCTTGTCACGGTTTCTTACCACAACAAGTTTCGAATTTTATGAATATGATATTTGCAAACGTCAAAATAATCAGTGCTGCCACATTCTAAAAATTTATCGGGTAACCTTAGCAAAGATTCGAGTCTTACTCCAAATTAGCCTTAAGTGACTTGTTTAGAAGTTTACGCACATCACGTTTCGTGTCATGTTGAGCATAGTGGTACTAAATTCATTCATAAGAGCTCAGTTGGTCAATTGTGAAGACCAAACAACACATCATCTAATGTTTTTCATGTTTCGCAAAATAACAACAAATAATGTAAGTTTGAATAATATGGTGCATGATGATTTGTCTAGCAAAACTGAACATAAAAGTCATAGAATTGTCAAAAATGACATCCCGTCAGTTCCGTTAGAAGCTGTTCACACAGGACTAACGAATTGGCCTTTTTTTTATACGCGAGCTCATTTTGAAATATTTACTGTCAGTATCGGCTAATGGATTGAGTTTTTTTGTTTGCTTCTTAAATTTTATAAAAAAAAATCAAATAAATGCAAAGAAAGTCAAATATATAATAATTTAAATTCAATAATTTAATTACACTTTTCTCGAGCGACAACATTTAGAAACGTCAAAAAAATCCAAATATTTTGAAAAAGATAAAAATCGACTTCCCCCTCGACAGTAAATGTCAACAAAAAATCCAGTCCCACAGTCCTGCGTGAACAGCCTCTTAAGCTATTTTATGAAAGAGTTAATTTGAGAAGTCTCGTGTATACACTAATGACGTACATCGCGAATCATCATGTATTTGTTTTCATTTTTACGCCACCTTGAGTAGGAAAGGCAAATATAATACAGTACAATTCGTGTATAGGCTGTATATATAATATACTATGTATATATAGAAAGAACAGAATCCAGAAAACGGCGACTCTGGAATGCGGTTTCCTTGTACACATTTGTGTCGTACGTTTGCATTTTCTCTTTTTTGTGTCGATACACTTGGTTTTTGCAACGCACCGGTTTAATTGTGGATTAAATCTTCGCCTTCCACTTGAAGTTCCACTTTCTAATTGTCAACACACACGTGATCTTGTTTCAACATATAAACATGTTTTTAAAAACAGGCTACGAGATAGCAACAGCCGTGGTCAGTTCAGTAGCAACAAACAACACAGCGTTTTTTTGTTGGCTGTGAATATTTATTTACGATTGCTATTGATCGGTGTTTTCTAATTTCTAATTTGCATCAGTTTGCTTTGCTGGGGTTCTATAAAATTGTGAAATTTAGTCAGAATTAGAGCAGGGTGGCTCAGATGATATCCTACAATAGGTACTTGAACGTTTTTACGAGTACTTAAACGTTTGCTCCTAGAAATGTTTATTTTTTTCAATGAATATATGTAGGTATGTATGTATGTATCCGCAGGTTTTTATAAGTTTAATGAAAGTTGCCGTCAACAGTCAGCATTTTCATAATTGGTAACCGCAACTTGCAGCCTAATACCTATGAAAGTATAATAAGGAAGACAGCCATGGATCAGCTGATGGTTGACAGTGCCAGTTTTATATTCATAGCAAATTCTGCGCAATAAAGTGCTCACTGTTTGGAAATGTCGAAAAACATTCGTTTGGTTTACCTGCATCTTAGAGAATCGTATTTATTGTACTTACTCATGTAGATGGGGCTAAGGTCGTGGGAAAATCAGAGCCTCATCTAATACACCACTTAAGGTCTTTCTCTACTACGCAAATATCAAATATTCTTCAGGCAGGAGCGTTATTATTTACTATCTCCATCTGAGGTAAATGATGCTCACTTTTCTAATCAGGTCGATGTCTTTGTATAGCTCATAGAGTTTGCTGTTATTTCATATTACTAAAACCGCACTAACAGTCCGGGGTGGAATGTCACAAGTCCAGCTCGAGCTTTAGCCAGCTGACTGCACTTTCGCACTCTAAGTTGGATGAGGTCCCCTTCCACATGCGTGCGCCACCTAAGTCGCGATCTCCCTCTACGCTCTATATGGCCCATCCAGCTCAGTCGTTGGATCATCACAGTTCTTCGTACATTTTTGATAAAGTCCATGCCTCTGCGCCATACACCACGACTCGGATTTATAAGATCTTATATAGTGTCATTTTTGTTGTTCGAGAGAAGGCTGTGTCAATCAAGTTTCTTCTTAGCTTAAAGAAGCACTGATTTCATTTAATCTCAGGGCTGGTGTCGTTGTCTGAATTGATAGCCTAAGTGGACATGGTCCTTAACCACCCCAAAATTATATCTGTCAAGGGTGACGTTCTGTCTAAGACATCGGTTTTGGGAGTCCTTTCTTTTTGACAGCATATGCTTGGTTTGCCCTCTGGTCTTGACCACTAAACCTATCTTCGTTGCTTCCGCTTCAATGCTCGCAAGAACGCCACTGACACCACGCTGCTTTTTCCGATTGCCAATATCATTGGCGTATGCGAATAATTGGACGGACTTTTGAAAGATTGTGCCTCTTGTGCTGGCGCGTGAGTTTTGCACTACTCTTTAAATAATGATGTTAAAGAAATCGTATGACAGCGCGTCGCTTTGTTTAAATCCTTTTTTGACATCAATGGTCTCGGTGAGTTCTTTATCAACCTTGATGGAGTAGCGTACGTACATTCTTCATCGTCATCCTGAATAAACGGACGAGTTAATAGACCGATGAATAATTGGGGTTTATCGATTGGATCATGCGTTTTTCTCAAGATCTGCCGTAGTGTGAATATTTGGTCGATAAGGGACATTCCTGGCCTGAAGACACACTAATATTGGCTTCAGGCGTGCACAGAGAGGATCTTATAGGCGACGTTAAGAAGACTGATGCCTCTGTAGTTGCCGCAGTACAGAGGGTTTCCTTTCTAGAGGTTCGGACAGACAACCTCGGTATTTGGTTCGTCATCGCCATTATATAGTCATTATACAGCGTCGACTGCAACTCCTATGTTACTTCTTCGTCTCCACAGGCTCGGGTTCAGGGTTTGTATCCGTGGCATGTTTTTTTTACATTTTGGTAAGACTTTCGAATCTCATTTCTGGAGTATCATCTCTCTTTCTTATGCTCCTTCTTTTTCCTTCTGAGACTGAGAAGCCGGTGTTCGTCTCTCCTTGTACTACTTGTAGAGCTTGTGACCAACTCTAATCCATCTATGCAACGTCGGTTTCTATGCCTCTTGCTTAAATTAATTAAACTACGTTTTTGAATGAGAATATTTTGGGGCGCAAGTAACGCATAGCTTGATATTGTAGAATGTCGTTGTCCTTTTTATGCTGCTCCTTGCAGTTTTCCTGTCGGATGATTTTTTCGTTTCAGCATAATGCCTTTTAGCGTCCTTTCTTTTTTCGATGTTATGCCTCCTCGAAGTAATTGGTTGTAGAGAAATTAGGTCCAGTAAACCTTCAGCAACCTCCTCTCTAACTTTCTGATTTGAATTCGACTTTTTGTGATGTTTTTGCAAACCAGAAATGCGTTTACAACTGGCATACCCATTAAAAGTTCAATGGCAACCTTTTTTGTACCACTTGAAACCCTTCTCAGTGTCCGAAGGACTATATTGCCCGACTTACCTTTGTTGTAATCGATAATAGCTAGAGCTTTTTTACGATTTGCCAGGAATTGGTTGGTCGAATAATACAGTCAAAACCGGAACCTCCTGACATCTTGAGTGTCCTTCCACTTGAGAACAACAATACCGTTTTCTTCCTCACGTGCCTACCTCTCTTTAGTTGGGTATCCATCAACTCTTTAGCACAGAACTTTTTGTTGACTCGAAGAGTTCTAACCACGTGAGTTCTTTTGTTAATCATGGAGCGTGCCAGTTCGTAGCTCATTTAAAAACGGCCAGAATAGAGAGTGCGACTATCTCCTTTCAATAAAGAACCGAGTTGTTCCCAACTGTTTGTGTTGTTAGCGAATTTAATAAAGGTGAGAAGGAGTTGAAAACGATTGCGTGAAGCGAATTGTTGGATTTAGCTTAGATGCTATTCTTACATCGTGTTGGTTAGGTGGACTGAAGTCTCGGCTATCATTGGTTTAGTTGAAGGTTTTTTTTCCTAACGGCGGAATGTCGGGCTTCGTCACCATTATACAGTCAGCAGAAGAAGAAGTTCTGCAATATTCTCAGCACCGACTGTGACGCTACTACGAGGTTTCCTTCTTCATCTCTACAGGTTTGTGTACGGCTCTTGGTGCTTTGACTCTTTCTCTTTATGTATCTGTTAGTGAAACTTACGTACGTAGTCTCTGGAGCACAAACTCTTAATATCTTTGATCGCGCGTTTCTTGTGCTGTTTTTTCTTCCCCCCGTCTCATTTGTAGAGCTCACCAGCGGCTCTCGTCCTTCGTTGTGGCGCCGCTTTGTACGCATATTGTTTACCTGCATGTGATTGCGGGCATTCTTCATCAAACCGCAGATTTTGTGGTGGTGGTCGCGTGAAAACCAGCACATCAAACGCTGCGTGATGCCGTCGGCATAGGAATTGTTGAAAGAATTCGGGATAGGCGTTCGGAAAAGATTGTGGCGGTCTCTTTTGATTGCAGCTTTTCTGCGTTATATCTTCTCACATTAGTTATTGTTTGTTGTGGCGCTGGGGAGATCCGCATTCGTACCTTGACTACAATAAAGTAGCGATCCCAGTCAATGTTGTCTGCCCGGAATTTTCGGACGCCCGGGATCTGGAGTCATACCTTACGTCAATTGGAAAATGACCAATTTGGTTTAGCGTTTCATGACCGGGAGACCTGCCATGTCCATTTGTATATATAGAGATCAGCAAAACGAGTGCTTGCAAGTCCGTTGCCAGACGTGGCGTCGTGTAGGCTATACTTACCAACCTTACCAACTGTCCTAACAAAGATGTCCTTCTTAGGTCATACTTAGGACACTGCACATACAGTGCTGTGCAAAACATTTGCAACCGCAATTGCCATGTGAAGCGGTAACATTTCTAACTTAGTTCTGATTGGTTATTTAAACTGAAATATTTCTATAAATTATCCTTATACATTTTACTTAATTGGAAACAAATCAAATTGGACATATTTCTTAACAACAAAAATAAGCATGAAGTTTTTGCACTGAAACCTACAAATTGCCTGTGCAAAACATCTGCAACTAACAGTTTGCTATTTCTATCCGGTACAATGATTTTTTTTTAACGGTAAATTTTATGTTTGCTTTCGGTTTTTTGTTTGCATTCATTCCTTGGTTTCGTCTGTCGATTTGCAGCGCATTAGTCAAATACAAGTAGTAGTGAACCGACTTGCAGTTAAAACAATTTTGTTCTTATTAATAAAATGGGTGGAAACAAATATTGCCAGGAGCTGAAGTCCAAAATTTTAGCAGATTTTAATAATCGGCTTATCCAGAAAGAAATTGCGACCAAATATTCCATACACAAGTCAACAATTTGGCAGGCCCCTCAAAACAAGTGGAAAACAAGATAGCAAAATTATTAATTTTTTAAGGAGAAACCCCAAGGCGTCTTCTAAAGAAATCAAGGTAGAACTACAGCTGGATATTGACTCATCAACAATACGGCGCAAAGCTCTACAAGCTGGTCTTCGAAGCTAAAAGCCAGCCAAAAAACCCTTTATTTCGAAGAAAAATTTTAAGGCTCGTATGAATTTTGCTAAGACACATTTAAATTGGAGCCCTCAAAAATGGAAGACTGTCTTATTTTCTGATGAATCGAAATTCAATTTGACGGAAAGCAACATGTAAGGAGACAGAAAGGCGAGAGGTTGAACCCAAAATTCACCAAAGGAACTATCAAGCAGGTGGTGGGAATGTTATGGTCTGGGGGTGCTTCTCTTCGCAGAGCATTGGTCCAATTCATCGTATTGAAGGGATTATGAGATCCGAAGATTACAAAAACATCCTACAAAATGTCATGGCCCCTTATGCAGAATGGGAAATGCCGCTGGTTTGGTGGTTTCAACATGATAATGACCCCAAATACACATCTAAACTGGTCAAAACTTGGATCGCGGAGCAAAATATAAAAATGGCCACTGCAGTCCCCAGACCTTAACCCCATCGAGAACTTATGGGAGATCGTAAAGAGGAGAATAGGGAATCAAATATCCAAAAAAAAGAAGAACTCTTTGCAGAAGTGGACAAGTAGTGGAAAGACATTCCCAAATTATTTATTGACAATTTAATTGCTTCCATGCCCAGGAGATGTGTAGCTGTCATTAAAGATGAGGGGTACTAAATAAAATATTAGAATATTTTTGATACTTTATACAGTTTTTAACATTTAAATCGAAGAACATATCTTGGTTGCAAATTTTTTGCACAGCAAAAAATGTTACTTTTTAAATTCTCAGCTGTTTATTTTTTTAATGGATTAAATTATGTATATTTTATTTTCTTCTCAATAAATTATAATATATAAGGTTTATAAAACGATACATAGTATTTCATTTCTGCAAACTTTTACATATTAAATTTTCGTTTAATTCTTCGCTACAACTAGTTGCAAATGTTTTGCACAGCACTGTATATGGATCTTGTCGAGAAACTCGTAGAAACACTTCTTTGTGGAGTCGTCCTTGTCTTTCGTAGGGACATGTGCGCATATTAGACTTATGTTAGCGAGTTGAGCCCTGATGAGGATTGTCACGACACTTGTTCACGCGTCGGAAGCCCAAGACTTTTTTCCGAATTCTGCCGCATATGATAAATCTACATCCGAACAAGCGCTGTTTCTGTTCCCTATAGTAGTCACCATAGTAGATGTCACAGTTTTTCATCCTTCCTATGCTCGGCTCATCCCATCACGTTTCCTGGATGCCGGTGAAATCTAATCTACCTGGTAGCAGTCAAGGACCTATGCTACAATAATTGCTCTTTGGTTGATTGATAGGGTCGCCAACAGTGCATCTGTTGCTATACGAGGCTATTAGCTGGTTCTTCACATTTTTTTTTATCTCTTCCGTATACGATTGTGAACCCAGAGACTACGTAAGCCAGTATTTTGCCACTAGTCGGGCACCACCACTGGGAGATAAGTCAAGCACCACGCTGCGAACTTGATTGTTACGCGGCTGGCTGGCCCCATTCATGTTATAGGACAGCCAGCAGTTTACCGATCAATCACCGTGCAGCGACACATTAGCCCATCAGAACTAATTTATTTCCATTCGCCTTGAACACATAAAATAACATAAAAATCTTTCATCAGTTTAATCCGGTTTAATTTCAAAAATTCAAACAATAAAGCCTTATCTTTATATTTTAAGAGCTTCCGGCTATTTACCCGAAGAGCTTATTTGTCTGCTCAATACAAACTGATATTTTACAACATATGTCAAACACTCTAACGATGGTCTGTGGTTCATTCAAAACTGTGATCCAAATGGACATTATACATATACATACATGTGCATGTATCTTTTGAATTGATAGTTAGATGCTTGGTTGATATTTTCAACTGAGTTTCTGACTAATGTTCTTTCAAGAAATTTTCAGTTTTCTGTATATGAGTATATTGAGAAGTGAATGCTTAGTTCCATGAATGCGTTGCTCAACCGTATTTTGAATAAAACAACAATTTTCCCAAACGTTATAAAAAACAGTGAGTTTATTTTTTGCTGAATTTATGCATGGAAATGTTTATTGCATAATTTGTTGTTGCAGCCTTGTTTGTTGATAAGCATTTGGTCTACTTTTATTTGTGACATTAATGAACATTTTGTTTATTAAAATTTCACTCTCCATATACTCGTACATACATACGAGTATACGAAATTAAAAAGAAAAATTTACTTCTCCAACAGAGTGGACAGTGAGAAACGAGAGATAAATGAGACACAAGCTCGTCTCGACGTTTAAACCGGAACCGGGAAAGCAGTCAACGCTGTACCGCTTCTTACGCTCGCGCACTCGATTCAGTAATCAGTTGCAATTTGTGTCTGCTTCAGTTCGGACTTGAGCTCTGACAATTTTCGTTATTTATTTAAAAAAATAAAAATAAAATAAGAAATATGCCGGTTGATGTAAAAAGCGTTTTAGTGTGCGATGCAGTGGATAGCTCATGTGTTGAACTTCTAAAGAAGAGTGATATAAACGTTTGTATCTATTGGATTTCAGCTCAAACGTGTACTAAATTTTTCATGTTTTAGGTCACTTATAAACTAAAACTATCGGAGGAGGATCTCTGCAAGGAAGTGAAGGTATGTTCAAACACTTAAATATATATAAATAAATTATAATAAGATAAAAGTGCCTTTAAATTAAGAATTCAATTGATCGATAGAGCATATAATGCGATACAATATTTGAAATTCAGCTTCTATGTAGTATCATATAAAGTGGGACAATATACGAGGCATTGACTGATAAGATGTGGCACTTGAGCCACTGCGATTAGAAGGCTCTGATTGTGTGTGTGTTTTTTTAATGAGATCCAAGACAAACTACTGGCAACTGGTAGCCACCCACAATTTTTGATTATACTGCCCTTCCATTCAGTTCATTTATGTATCTTGTTACGGTTCCTATCGTTCCTTTATTTATTTTTTTTTTTTTTTAGGAGTTTCCAAGTATGTATGTAACATATGTATTCATTTATGTAATGCAATAGAGGACGTGTTTTGTATTGTAATTAGTCCATAGCGCTGGGCGAGTTGGGTTTCATTTGGAAGCAATTAGAGAACGCACTCATTGCACTGCGTTCTCTCATCAATTTGTATTTATGTAGATAGTAACAAAAGTATGTAACATAAGTTATGCTAAATAATTTGCGTCAAGTTCAACAATCACGTCGTTAAACCATTTAGACCCGAATTAATATTTTCTTTTAATTTTGATGATGGTTTTCGTAGCAACAGGTCCACAGGTGATTTGTTGGCATCGAAGAACTGCATTGAGTATGATCGTGTCGATTCGATCATTGTCGCCAAAAATTCGATACAAATCAATCGAACGCATGGTAGATTTGTGGTCGTTCGAGCTGCGCACTCGAAACAACAATTCTTGGGCAAACATGTATGAGACACAACATTATTTTTTCAAGTTTGTGCGGCAGTGTACTATTACTGATTTTTAATCTCGTGTATTACCCAGTTTATCCGACAGCTCAATTTGCTTTGAAGCAATTCGCATTGGTTCAATACCCGTAGAAATTCTGCGTTTATATGAAATTATCCAAAATGAGCGAGAGAAAATTGAGAGAAGTTTAACAAACAGCTGGTTGAACTGACACTTCACCCTATCACTGATACATTGTTCTTATTTCTTTCTCTTTCCAAATAATTCGTTTGCAATCCCACATTTTAAATACACAACTAATACCTGCCCGATGATGAAAGAATGATGAGAGCGTGAGAGAGTAAAAGGTTTCAATGCGATTTGAAAAGGTTTATACGATATTTCAAAGTGGTTACATATTTTCAATGCGTTTTATAAGCAGGAATGAACGTATGCGTGTTGAATATTTCAATGCGGTTTGAAATGGTGTTTATTCGAGCGTATTGAACCAATTCGGATCGCTTCAACGCAAATTGAGCTGTCGGATAAACTGGGTATATGTCTCGTCACGAATGAATGTTACCGAACGGATGGATGTCTCCATATGTATGAATTCATCGTGAGTGTATGGTATATTCGAGTGTTTCGAGTATCTCTATTGTCTCGAGTGTGTTCAACCACCCGAAAAAACGAAAATGCGTTAACTTTCATTCTTTACTGATAAGGAACAAAATTCATAATTACAACAAGCAACAAAAACAAAAAAACACAACATATGAAATGTAATATTGTTTTGTGTATGGACATGGGCAAGGGTATATTCGAGTGCCTGCAGTTTGTCCGCTTGCATACGTCGCATGTTTCGAAAGATTCTAGTGAGTGCAAAAGGGAGGGATAATGAAACAAAAAATACCCAATTAACCAAATTCCCACTGCCTGTGGGTAGCATCTTCATTGCAAGTTTTTGACATTTCTTTTTCTCCTTCTTCTTTCTTTTTCGCATTTGCTTCATTATTTCTTTGGCTGTTGTTACGAGCACAACATTTCAGTATGGTGGATGAACTGAAATGGACCAAAGAATTAACAAGCGGGCTCATTTTCAATTATGAAATACTGAGCGCCAAAGATGAAATGAAAGAGAACTGTCAAATAACATGCAAAATCAAAGAAGGGGAAAGTCTTCATGTAGAGTTGCTCGCATCACTGAATGACAATTCAAAAGAAAATAACCAGAACTTGCGCTAAACACACTTGCGACGTATGAAAGCGGACTATCTACCCGAACAAACGATCATTATTTGCTAATACTGCACAAAACACCCGAACACTCGAATGCATGTATCTGCATGACTCGAGTGTTTCAACCAACATGTATTTTTTAAGTTCATGAGCAAACGATTATTACTTGCTGCTCAACGAAAGTGATTGCTTCAAACAAAATCTGAGTCATTGATCGGGTATACACAAATACAACGTACCCCTTGCAGCTCTCTGGTTGGCATGTCTCACCGAAAAGTGGAGCCAAAGCATACATCAATCTGGCGAAAGCAAGATAGTTTGTTCCTGACTGAGGTGCCGTCAGGAATAACTTGTGGTTTGAACGGAAAAGAAAAACGTACAATCTTTAAACGTTATAATTAGTTTATCTGCCTATCTCGCCTGATCTGGTATTAAAGAGTGAAGAACAGTCTATCGGTCTTTAAGAGGAAACCTATCAGCTGTTCTTTTACATTGTCCATGGTCGATGACCTTACCACTTACACTAATCTACTTTTTACATACTCTTTAACTTGGCACAGAATACATTGATGTATCTAATACTAATTTAATAATTAGATATGCATTAGTAGTATACACATAGTACATACATGTTTGTTGGATGTGCTTACGAGTATTAATTCATGCTTACGTCTCAGGAGAGAGAAGGACAGATCGTCGATCTCATTGAAAGTTGACTTTTGATTTGTTTATTTATTGTTGGCAAAGTGGCTGTGATTGTTGTTTGGACTAGTTATCGGATAACTAGTCCTGTTTGTTCGGAACCAACATAGTGTAAAATGTTTGTGTGGGTACAAATGATAGAACTTATTCTTTTCAATACAAATCCCTTTATTCAGTACAGTTACAATTCACTATTTAATTCTTTCTCTCAGTACAATTCAATTTCTCAACCACTTATACTTTTCTTATCTTTTACTTAAACCACTTAATCACTTCTTCTAATTAACACTTCAAATTCAACTTTGGAACTCATTTGCATACCTTTGGGATGCTGGTATTTATACTCGAATGACATACTTCGAGAACAATCCTCGCCATCCAGCGTCTCATACAATTTCCAATTTGCTAGAAAATTCGATTCCAGTCTCCAGACTTTGTTATTCCAATATCGAAACCTTCTGGTCTTCGACATTTTCTGCTAGATGTCGCTGCTCACATTTGAGTGGTTATCACAATAGTTTCTTTTAAAGGTTCTCGCAACGACAATGGGATTCTTCTTGCAGGTCTCGCTATTGGGACCACATTACTTTTAAGCTTGATATTGGAATTTGTACAGAAACATCCTAATCCCTCAAATAATTCTGTATATTTGTTTAAAAGATCTTCTTTCTTGCACGTTCTGATTTTATTTACTCGCTTTACAAGACCTAACTCAATACAGCCCTTCAAACCCAATATCGGTATCGTTCCTACATCAACAATATAAAATTTCAGATTAGCTTTCTTATTTTTAGCACAACAATTCATCTTCACACACCCAATATTTTTTATTTCAGACCCTCCATAAGCCTCAAGTTTCTTGTTATTTTGCTCTATTTTAACCTTTTCAAAATCTTCTAAAAACTTTACTGGTAAAACGTTTACATCCGCGCCCGTATCAAGTATAAATCTTATGTTTTTTGACTGAACTTGTATACTTTCAAACCACCCGAAACACGTGTCATTCATATTATTTGCATGAAACTTTTGAACAATTTTACACATTTTTGTGATCGAATCTATACAAAAACTACTGCCACTATCGTCACCTGTTTGATTCTGTGCTATTATTTCTCTTATGCCTTTTTTCTGCATGCTGCAGCAAAATGATTTATTTTTCCACAGTATGAACAAATCTTGCCATAAGCTGGGCATTTGCCTCTCAAATGAGACTGTCCACAGAAAGTACAAGTAAGATAATTTTCCTTTGAATTTGCTAACCTATTAAATAAAGAATTATTAGTTTTATTTCTGTAGTTCGGATCATTTGACATTTTTGAATTATTATTTTAAATATTATAATCTTTAAATTTATTTCTACGTTTTTTAAACTTCTCAACAACATCTACCACTGCCCCCACTGATGCTCCCATCTGCTCACCTAGTTTTTTCATCGGCCATCTTCGCCGCCTTTTCTGAGTTTAAATTCTCAGTCTCTAACAATCTCTTCTGTAAATTGGTGTCTCATACTCCGTGCACAATCCTATCACGCAGCATTCTATTTTCTTGCTCTTTGAATCCACATTTTCGCACCATTTTTTTTATTTCCATCAGAAATTGATCAAAAGGTTCACCGTTTCCTTGTTTACGGATATGGAACAAAAAACTCTCATAGACTTGGTTGGTTTTTGGCTTACAAAACTCTTGGAAAGCTTTGACGACATCGTCATATGTTTTTTTCTTTTCGTCAGCTACGTCAAACGCGTTGAACATTTCGATTGCCTCTGGTCCCAACGCATTTAATAAAATAACCACCTTTACAGCATCCTCCTTCTTTCCCAGTTCAATAGCTGCTCCAAAGATCTCGAAATTTTGCCAAAATACCCTCCAATTCTCGGAAATATTTCCATCCAGTTTTAGTACCTCAATTTTTCTTATATAGTCCATATTAATATTGCGATAAATTATTCTGGTTTTTGGCGGTCTTCCACGAGGTAGTTTTATATTTTCAACGGGATTCTTTCTAATCCGTTTACTTATTCCCATGAAACTTCAGTTTCTTTGGTATCAGTTCAGATCAACGACTGCGCCATGTATTATTGTTGATTTAAAGAGTGGTGTGCTTGATATCAGTGCTTTATTACAACTAGTAAGTATGCTTACAGCTAAATGACAATTAGGTGCCATACAATGATAGCATGGAGAGTATAGAACAGTGTTCTTCCATGGAATAGCTTTGTATTAGTCTCTAATTAAGTAGAAAAAATCAGTTCTTCGGGCACATATTTTCATCTTTAATATATCGAACATATTCTAACAACAGAGCTTCATTGCCGGGTAATGTAGATTGTAAAATTCCATAAAATGTTTTCCACGTTGCGACCCATCTCTTCTCTTAATAATATCATGTGCGGGATTGTGCAATACTTTGTTGAGGACCTCCGCAATGGCTGGTAAAATGAGCTGCTCTCCAATTGTGTGGGGTTTCCCCGACTTCGCTATTTGTAAAGATATATTATAGGACGCTCGTAAGCCATCGACGTCTTGCATAGATTATGACGCAAACATCGATCTTATAAATGGCGTTTTTTCTAATTTTTCTTTAAGTGCTTGAAAGAATGAAAATGGCTTACTTTTTTTGTGAGCATGTACTTTTGATAAATAGTCCTCCATTTTTGAAGGCTTCATGGCATCGTTACTGAATACTTTTTCACATATGAGACACATTGGCAAGTGTGATTTGATAGAGATGAAATAAATCCAAACTTCAAGTAACCTAAACTGTATTGTCTGCATTTTTTTTTCGTGTCTACCATCATAAAACTGAACATTTATAATCTTAGGTAACAACTTTTCAAAAAATACTTAGAAAATTAATTATCGTCGGTATCGACCACGTTGGGAATCCCTGCTCTAGTGGACAATACGCATACCCAAAGACGACAAACAGTGCGAACAGAAGAAGTTATTGCCGTTGTTGAGCAGAATCCGAATGAGTCGATTCGCCATCGTGCACAGCAATTGGAGCTATGCCCATCCACTTTGTGGAAGATTTTACGGAAAGATCTTGGATTAAAAGCTTATAAGATACAGCTTGTGCAAGAGTTGACCGCGTGACCATTATACGCGTCCTAGATTCGGTGAACGGGCCGAAAACATGATTCAGCTTTATCCTGTTTTTCAACGCAAAATTTTGTTCTCCGATGAGGCCCATTTTTCGTTAAAAGGATGTGTATTGTAAATAAGCAAAATTGCAGAATTTGGAGTGGAGAAAATCCAGAAGCCTTTGTCGAGACGCTCTTACAACCATAAAAACTCACAGTTTGGCGTGCTTTATGGGCTGGTGGAATCATCGGCCCATATTTCGTTAAGGACGGTGCCGGTCAGAATGTTACCATCAATGGACAGCGCTATAGAAACATGATTTCTAACTTCTTCGTTCCTTAGTTGAATGGATAGCCCCCGCCCAATTATCAAGGCTTCGCCCTTTAATGACGTTGTCTAATAATGAACGGGGCAGAGTAAAGTACTGGTCTTATCGTAAACATCTTCAGATGACGCTACCGAAGGTTGCTACGATTCGATCAGTCACAAGTTGCCGGTCATAGGTCTTGTTGGCGGCTGGACCACCGGTATTCCCTACCAGGACTTAAATCATGGTACCATGGGAGTCAGAAGCCCCCGGATCTCGGTCCGGGCCTGACTTGTTAGAGGTAGGCCCCCTTGTGGGAGCGTCATGGTGACTGTGGTTTAAACCCAAAATCGCTTGAAGGGTTTCGGTCCAATGTAGAGTTGCAATAAGTACTGGGTGCTGCGACCCTAAGAGCAGTAAGAGGTTTTAGGTCGGCCTCGACTCTTACCAAGTGTGGAACTTGTGCCAGCAACACAGTTCCGAATTGATATCAGTGGATTGACGGTGAGTGATGGCAAGGCGTATCTTTGCTCCCATGGATGTATGGGCATCCCGTAGGTTTAAGCCCACATGGCAGGTACTTACGTTAAACACAAGAGGCGTTCTTAGTTGAATGGCATTGACGTGAAAGAGCTTTGGTTTCAACTAGATGGCGCAACATGCTACACGGTGCGTGACACCATCAATTTATTGCGGGAAACATTTGGACCTGGACCTGTGAACTGGCCTCCACAATTCTGTCATCTCACACCTTTAGATTACTTTCTTTGAGGGTATGTGAATTCACTAGTCTATGCTGATAAACCAGACACGTTGGACGATTTGAAAGTCAACATTCGCCGTGTTATTGTTGATAAAGGCCCCAATTGCTCGATAATGTTGTCGAAAATTGGACTTCACGATTGCGCTTCATTCGAGCAGGCCGTGGCGCGCATATTTAAACACTAATAGCATAAAATTATCTATTAAATAAAGCCAATATATAGACATTATATTATTATATTGAATTTGTATACCTTTAAAAAAACACCCTTTATAACTTTCTACCGTGTTTATGCTTTTTATTTGCAATATATTGCCTAAACATTAATCTTCCCCTCCAAGGAACTAGAGATCCGTCTGTAGACAATTTCATTTTTGCATTGAAATAATTTATAACGGGAATCATTTTCCATAGGCGATTATCAGTTTCGTAATCAGAAGAAAAATTAAGGTTTCTTAAGATATATTGAAATGTTAGTCTACTCATATGTCGGGAAAAACAATCAAATCCAAATTGTTTGCTCGTATTCCAGTAGTTGTCAACTCTTGGACGTTTTATAGTGCTCGTATACCTATAGTAATAAGCTTAGAAATATTTTAAATTCTGAAATGGTTAGTTCCTTACATTTTCCCGCTGAGATCATTTCGTCATACTCGTTTGTCTCAATCAAAGTCACAGAGAAAAATGTATCATCAAATGAGTGTTCAAAAAAATCATATGGACTACCTTTTTTAGATACCTTGTCGAGACCTGGCTTACCCATGGAAGGATTTTTTTTTTAAATCATCGTTATCTGCACATATCTCCGTATCTTCACTAACTTCAGTTTCAAGCTCTTCAATTTCGCTTTCACTTTCATCTTCATTAGAATCTTTAAAATCACTATTCTCAAAAATATCATCAAGTGTGTCATCTAACTGATCTGTATTCATATTCCTGTCGTCCTCGGCGCAACAACAACATTTCGGTTGTTTTTTATCTTTTCTGCAAACTATAAATCATCACTTTCCCTATGACTGCTCAGCTTTTGCGATCTTGATGGTTCTGGATTTGGGTCACTCATTTTAGGGGTTAAATTTAAACCAATACCAAATTTAATTTTTACACACTTCTAAGATAATTTTTATGTTAAACCAGTCTTGCCCTGACAGCTGTTTTTTTTCCATTCTGACTGATATTTGCAATTCAATATCATTGCACACATGGTGTGCTATAGGTCTTTTTGGTTCGTGCAGTTGGTCTCGAATGGGTTAAATCGATTAATTCCCGGTTCAAAACAGCCTTTTAATTGCGATGCGACAGGAGAACAGTGCAAACATGAAGCTGCTATTGGGATAGTTGGTGTCCTACCCACTTTATAACGTTTGCTCGCTTTGTTAGGTGTCGATGTAGTTTAATATGACCAACGTTCTCTTGTGAGCTTCCTTACATTACCAGTGGGTCTTTTTTCCACCTGAACGAGGTTCGTCTTTAGGTTAAAATTGACATTTCATAGCTTTGCAAACTAAATCTGATCCTTGAACTCGTTAAGAACAACCCGTGTCTTCATTTCCATTCCACAGTCAAGTTCGTAGCGTACTGCTTGTCTTATCTCCCAGTGGTGGTCCGCGGTAACATTAAGAGTAAATTCCTTAACTGTTATCATGCAGATATCTCCGTCATCCAAGAATTCCGATATATCGGGCCAAGTATAAGTAGGATGAAAGACTGTGATATCTGCTATGATGATTGCAATAGAGGATACAAAAAAAAAAACGCTTATTCGGATGCAGCTTTGTCATACGCGGCATACTTAGGCAAGAAGTGTGGAGCTTCCGACGCGAGAGCGAGCTAAATTCTCTACAACAAGCCCTCGGAAAACAACAACAATGCAACTAAAGAATATTTCTACGAGCCCCTCGACAAGACGTATGAGCAATGTCCTAAGTATCACCGAAGGAGGACATCTTTGGTAGGACAGTTGGTAAGCATAGTGTACATGGCACCACGTCTTGCAACGGACTTAGGTTTATACGAAATATCATTATAGCAAGCATACGGTTTTCTCATCTAAATGTACTTACAAAAGGTGACATGATGGTCCATGAAACGCTAAATCAAATTGATCAGTTTGTGGTCGACATAAAACATGCCTCCAGTATTCTGGACTTCCGAATCTTCCGGGCAGTCGACATTGATCTTTTTGCAGTCAAGCTACGAATGCGGATCTACTAAGCGCTATTCACAAGAAGAACTACTGTGAGAAGATACTCGTATAACGTAGAAAAGCTGCAATCATAAGAGACCGCCAGAATCTATGCTGAAGGCGTATCTCGATTTATCTCAACAACTCCTATGCATCAAGTACTGAAACCAGCAACAACGCGGCCAACATATCATGAGAGATGCCGCATTTAATGTGCTGGCTTTCACCCGACCGTCTCCAAGAAATCCGTGGTTTGATGAAGAATGCCCGCAAGCACATGCAGCTTTAGTCTACGACCAAAGAAGACGAGAAGAACATCGGCTTCCCTAGAAGAAGAAAAAAGAGCACGAGAAACGCGCCATCGAATATATTGAGAGTTTGTACTCCAGGGACGGTGCACGGAAGTTTCACCGAGAGGTAAAAAGAACGTGTCAAGATAAAAAGATTTGCACAGTAACTTGTAGATGTCACAGTCGGTGCTAAGGATATTGAAAAAATTCTTCTTCTGGAGACTGTATAAAGGCGACGAGGCTCAACATCCTGATATTGGGCAAGCAATCATTGAACTAAGACGATGATACCACGATACCAAGTAAAGATAGCATCTCAGCTTAAATCCAACAAATCTACTGGACCTGACTTCTTACAGGCCGAGGTATTAAGAACGGCTGACTTTGCAGATAGCATACACCAATTCATTCCTCAGGTTTGGTGAACATCGTTTGCTCAATCCACAAAAACGGAGACCCCCTCACTTGCGTAAATTATTGATGTAATTATATTGTAAGTCACCCCAACATTGCGCTTCTTGTTTTTTTTTTGCGCTGTAAGGAGGAAACCTGGGTTGAGACCGACGGCCATCGATAGTGCCGGATTCTTACCGGCTGAAATGACCTCCACCCGAAGGGACCGATTTATACACCCCGTGGTACTGCCGTAATGCATTCGTTAGAGAAGGTCGGTTCGAAGACTACTCATTACGATTCGATTATTTTACCTGTTCGCTCTAATCGTCTAAGGTCGCTGAGCATAAGCATTGCTATATTATTTTCAAGGGTCCCGCAGAAGCTTATCGATAACGAGATTATCGGTTGGGTGCTACTCTCCAAAATGTCTCCGTAAGGCTATCCTCTCTGTTTCGTACCGTGGGCAGTGAAAAGACACATGTTCCGCGTTTTCCGATCTTTTCTGCCATATTGTCCGAACGTCTAAAATCCCTCGTCAACAACCTGGTTGACCCCTATCAGTGTGGTTTCAGGCCAAGAAATTTCACAATCGAATAAATTTTCATACTACGGCAGATCCTGGAAAAGTCCAAATCGATATCCACCTGATATGGCTAGGACATGTAGAGTGAATCGACACCAAAGCTTCGGCCGGCAGAGTCTTTTTATCTAGCCTGAAGGGACAAGGCCTCATCTTAGGTGGCGGGCATAAGTAGAAGGAGACCTCAACCGACTTGAAGTGCGCAACGGGAGGCATTTAGCTAAGGATCGGGCTAATTGGAGAGGCTTGTTGATTGAGGGTCGGGTTCACCGCGAAGTGTAGCGCCACCTATGTAAGTAAGTATGAGCGGCAAGATATTCCCTGGGATTGTACATCTAGAGTTAGGCCTATTGCTCTGAGGCTCATTGAGATATCTTTTCGGTTGAAGGTCCATGGGACTTGGACATATTTCTGTCTAATTAGGATTATTTTTCCTGCTATGGACATCATCTGCGTTCGTTTCATCTGTATATTTTCGAATTAATTTGAGACTGTCAACTGTTATTTTTACAAGTTGTAAAAGACATCTCAAAAGAAATGAAATGAAATGAATAATCAATAATAATGAAAAGACTAGTAAGCAAATACTACTACTACCTATGTACACACGTTAGTATAATATAATCAGTTAGTGTAATATTCTTTCTTCAATTGGCCAATTCAATTTTATTTTTCATTTTAAATTTGAAAATCCTATTAACTTTCCGCCTTTTAAATTGCAATTCAATGAATTCATTACCAAGGACACCTTTTCCGCCGTCAAGAATCTTTTCCTATTTTTTCTTCTAAAAACATAACTTTGTATTCGTCAAAGGACGTCGTATCTTTCATCTCTATACATTTATCTTTCATATCGTCTTATTGGCGAACTTGTAGAATCCTTTTTGCTATTTTCAATACCACAGAAAAGGCGCAAAACCAAAACCATTGGTGTTTATTTCAGCCCAATTTAAGGTACTTTTAAATTCTCAAATAAACTCTTGAGTATCGAATTCTGAACAGAATTTCAATTGAAAAAAAAAAAACATTTGTTATTTTTCTTTGGAAATTTATCTGAAGGTCAACCTTAAAGCGTACCTACATGGATGAACAATTAATTCAGAAAACGGTCTGAATGGTATCGGTCTTGCCGTATTTATAAATTGTTTGTCTTGAGCTCATGAGCTACCATGAACATGGGTATTTACTCCGCACTTTCTCATACTGTAAACACACATGTAAGAACAGAATTGAAATTGTTTGGAAAATTCAAATTAAAGCGACTGGAACTACGATAGGGAGCTCTGTCCTTTGTCCCGTGATACTTCTGAACTTAAAAGTACTCGTAAGACTCGTTGACGTTCGGTCCCGCCACTTCGAAATGCAGTTGTTTTGGAAAGCAAGAAAAACTTGTAAATGAAAAATGGTTTTGTGCCTAAAATAAGTAACTGTTTACAGGGAGGCATTTGAATAAAATTATGAGGAAATATGGCACATACAAAACATCCCACATCTATTTTTAAGGTCTGGTTATAAGAAAATATTTTCAGAAAATTTACATGAAAATGTTAGGTATTTAAATATCACAGAAAAAAAAACGCGACAAATGATAATAGAAGTGAAGGATCTAAAGGATATGTGTCTTGATTCGACAAGAGGCACTTATTCATGTACCTGAACATTTCTCCCTATCGACAATAATCGATACGTGAGCAATTATTCTATTATTTCTCTCATTATCTCTATTGAACAAGGGGGTTTATTTTCCAAACGAAGGGTCTTCTACAATAATTTATTACACCAGCTTAAGCCTTGAATCTAAAATTCGTTTCTCTTTGCCAGATAGACCAAAACAGCTGGAATTCAAAGAGCGTTGCCATAAATTTGTTTATATCTACCTTCCGTTCAATTCTTGGTGCAGTCCTAAGGTTTCGCAGTTTTATTTCAGTGCATCCTAATATCAGTTCCCCAAGCCCCGAGTTCTATTGTAGATTCAGATCTGTTAGTGGGGTAAACTAGCTGACCGCGTAAAAACGACACTATTACGAAGTAACCAAATATCTCGGCTTAGGACGTATTACAGTTTCCGACCCATACAAACGAAAAATGGATATATGCGAAAGGTTTAAGTTTGTTGACTACTATGCAAGTAGGTTCGAGTTCAAAACTTGGGCAACATCGAGAAAACAAAATATTGTTTTGACGTCACCATCCTTTCGGAAGCAATGGCGAACTTCCAAAAGTGAAATATTCTGCCTATGAAAAAGTCTCTCACTCTCCCGTCTTGCCACTGGGAGTCGGGAAAAATCGTAGGTCCCTCTTTCTGTGTACAAATTAACCAGACGAACAACATTGTGATTAGAGAGATTGGGCTTTCGTCTAAGATTTATTAATAGACCGCATGGAGCTGAACAATGTAGATATAACCGCCATTAAAAGAGTGCGGCAGAAAAAGAGGTTGCTACAGTCTACGGAAGTAAAAGAAACGATGATATGATAATTTGTATCGAGGCTCAATTTTTCAACAACAGCTTTATATGCTTTCTTAAGCGTCTGACATACGCTCGTAGAATTTTGCTTTAAAAATTTACCAGCCACTTTCGATAACGTCTATTCTTCTGCGCCATTGAGTAGAATTAAAATATAAAAGATCTTGAATAGAGTCTCCTTTGTGTTTCTTGAAAACGCCTTACTACTTACTTCCTTTCATAGGCAAAGTCGGAGTTAATAGCTGATCCTAGGTACATAAAACTTCTAACTGTATCAAAGTTAAAGTAGTCTATTGAGTTGTTCGAAGTCATCGAAGTTGAGCGGATCTTCTTGTTGAAAGCATATACAATACTTTATTTTGCCCTCACTCACAGCTAAACAGCATCTGCGTATGCCAGTTGAAGAAAATTGTTGCTTATGAGTTTCGTACAACTTTCTCTAGAGTGATAGCTCACTTGTTTATCGAGGACCACGATGATATTTCTTTCGACCTTTACTGAACAGCGAGACTCTCGTCTCATGGTTAAAACTCACTTACCAGGTAAGCAAATCATAACTGGCCGATAACCAGCTACTTTAGTACGAACTGCAAGTAAAGGACTATGTAAAATAACTTGCTACAGTTGGTATACCATATTATCGGTTGTGGTAACGGGTGAAGCCATTGAACAGGTTATTGCTTCTCCTCATCTGGCACCGATGGCATATTTCCAACTTCTCAATGCAAATGATGTATCTGTAAGCCTGTAGAGGCAGACATAGTGACTATTTACTCTAAGGCGCAGGCAGCCTTAATAATACGAGTAATAATAAGTCCGGTAATGGCTTTTCTATAAAACCTTTCAAAGCTGAGGTTGCTCGCTTCTTGGACTTGACATTCCACGCTGAAAACATATAAAAGGCGTTCACAACTCTCCAGCAATGTAAGTGAGTTTTTGGTAAGATGTGGGGCTCTTCACAGAGGACGGCTTACAGTTGCTTGGTGGATTAAGCCTTCACGCAAATACGTTACTGTTAGTTTTACCAGACTCCAAAGAACAGTCTATCACGACTGATTAGGGCTTTTCCTAGCTCATCTGGCTCTGAATGAATGAATGAATGAATCTCCCTCAATTTGAGGTTCATATTTTGGGCTGCACTCTAAAGCCTTGTTTGCGCGATTCTAAAGAATGGAGAATCCCTGAGCTGCGCTAACTACTGAGAAATTCCTGTTTGGTGTATAATATTATGTGAACGCCTAAGACTGTACAGTCTGATGGCCATATCAGTGTGGTTTTTGACCAAGAAAGTCTCCCATGGATCAATTTATCATATTACGACAGATCTTGGAAAAAAATCAAGAGTTCCAAATCGATACACACCACCTTTTCATCGATTTCAAAGCCGTTATGACTTTTACGACTATTAAAGCAGAAGCGGCTAAGATAAACCTAGCGAGTTAAATCAAGGAAAAACAAAGTTTTGCATATGCTGTCAAAAAAGAGGAACACACAACATCAAAACCTAGGACAAATTTCATAGTAGGCAACTACAACTTTGAGATAGTAATGGTAATGGACTTTATCTATCTCGGCTCCGCTATCAATTTCGACAACGACACCACCGCGGAAATCATGCTAATCAGTGCTTTTTTTGAGCTTAGAGGGCTTTATCAAGCAAGCAAAAAGTCCTGCTTTACGGCTCACAAACCTGGATACAGGCGATGCAGACGAAAATGTTTTCGGTGACTTCGAGAGAAAAGTCCTACGGGTAATTTTCGGCTCCGTTTACACCATTGGCGAATGGAGGAAATGTTTCAACAGAGAAAACGGATTAGATGGCTAGATGACATTGAATAGATAGACACAAGCCCCGGGTGGTAGTACAATAGAAGACGATTTCCTTCTAGATGGCATACACAAGTGGAAGGGGACCTCAGTCAACTTTGCGTGTACAACTAGAGCCAGCAGGAAAAAAACCGCGCCGGCTGGAACTGTAGCACCATCTGAGTAAGTAGTACAACTCGACCTGGGCTTTAGTCATTTAGATCCAATCCAAGCGTATGAAAATTCAGCGCGACCAAAATCTGAGGCAAAAAATACTACAATGTCCCAAAGGTAGTAAAAGCTTTTGGTCGCTTGTTAAAAACATCAGAAATTCTGCCTCATCCTCCATCCCAACGCTCATTCACAATGAGCTGTCCAGTTCCAGCTGTCAGTTCTTTAGACAATGCCAATCTGCTTGCTGTACACTTTGCGGCCAATTTAACATCCCTGGATTATGCTTTGTCTCCGCCTACACTTGGGTGCGTCGAATTTTCAGTGGGACGAATCTACTTTCGCATTCGTGTAGTAGCCAGAGCAACACCTAAAGAGGTGTTCTTTCTCGCTGGCAAAACTACTGCGTAAGCTTTTTCGTCAATCCTACTCTTTAGGACTCTTCCCGATACAGCATTTGTTTAGCCCGTCCCTAAAAAAAGGCGAATCATCTTCTCTCTCCTCCTACGGACCCATTGCACTAACGTCCAAGGTCATGGAAACGCTGATAAATCGTCAGCTCATGAAATATTTCGAAACACGAAAACTTCTCAATGACCGGCAATATCATTTTCGATGCAACAGGTCCACTGGTGATTTTATGGCATGTCTTACTGAAAAGTGGAACCAAAGCGTACATCAATCTGGAGAAAGAAAGATAGTTGCACTTGATATTTCGAAGGCATTTGACAGAGTTTGGCATCAGGCTCTTTTGTCAAAAATGCGTGCATTTGGGATCAATGACTCTTTTCTTCAATGGATTAGAAACTACCTTTCGGAACGTTCAATTCAAGTTGTCTTGGATGGTTTCAAGTCTGATATTCACAAAATAAATGCTGGTGTGCCCCAGGGCTCAATTCTGTCTCCGATACTCTTTTGAATTTTCATCAACGATCTCTTGTCTGCTACTTCTAATCCAATATATTCCATACTCTCTGCTTTTCATATTCGTTCCTGGACTCACGTCCCTTCTCTTCGGCTGTAGAGCGAGAACACCAGCGTATGTTAAGCTCAGTAAATTCTGATGCTAACAGCATTACTAATTGGGGAACCACTAACAGAGTAGAATTTAGTGCTTCCAAAACACAATGCTGTTTGGTGTCGTTAAAGCGAAATTTAAACACCCAGCCATTATCCATGAATGGCACTTGCATAGTCGAAGCCGATAAACTTTCCATTCTCTCTGTCCCATTTTCCTAAAAACTTAACACGTGCTCAGTCATTTTAAGTGTATTAATATCCACTTGAGTGTTAAGTTCTTAAAAAAAAAAAAAAAATGTGTGTCAGTGACAGCTTACGTTGGAATGACCACATATTCGATGTCGTCAAAAATGCTGCGAAATGTCTAGGTTTCCTCAAGCGATGTAAGAAATACTTCAACTCCTCTGATCTGGCCTCAATATATAAGGCATATATACCCACATCTGGTCGGGTGCTCCCAAAACATCTCTGCAGCTGCTAGATAAGATTCAAACCCGTGCGATAAAACTCATAGGTGATACTAATATCACTCAAATAATGGACACCCTCGAACACCGACGTAATGTCTTGTGTCTCACTCTATTTGATCGCTATTTCCACCACCAGTGCTCCATAGAAATCGCCAGTAGCATTCCGCTTCTTCAAACTTTTAACCGTAACACCCGTCTCAATCCCACTTTCGGACGTACTCTAAAATATCGTGATTCGTTCCTCAGCCCTATTCCGTAGTCATTATAACCTTTAAACATTTAAAACCAGCGTTCATGGGTACCTCTTTTTCCATCCCCTCTGATTTTCCTTCGCCGAGCGCGAGCAATATCGATCTAGCACTTCGTGCCGCGGTCTTTGTGGAAAACAACAAATTTCGATTTCACTATTTAGCCGCCAAATAGGCGTCTGCCTTCCTAACGGAGATATACGCAATAGAACTAGCCTATGTTGTGAAAAATAGAAAGTATCTCAGTAAATTCATGTTTAAAAGAGTTTGAAAATGAAAGGATTCTAACTATGATCACAATTGAAAAGCTGAATTCACTGAGTCTTGACTGTGTCTCAGGTCACAATCCGATCGCTGGATCATCGTCTATAGACTTGCTCAATAAAAGATCTCTTATTACCTAAACCTACATTTCAACCACCTGCGCCGAGCGCCAAGTTTTCCATTGACATGTGGATTACAGTAGTAGGTGACTTGACTCTCAAGGCTGCAAGCAGGCTAAACTAACGCTTTTCTCTTGCGGTTTATCAAGAAAAGGTTCTAAGTGAAGTGGCGTACTAAAGAGGGACTACTTTTTGTTAGGCATAAGCGCACCAGGTCTTCCGACGATTGCAAAACATTTTTTTTGTGTTTGTCCGGCTTATGTTGGCATTAGGCTGCAGGCACTAGGAACAATTATTTCTCTTTCTTAGGTAGGTTAGGTTAGTTTAAAGTGGCTATTGGAAAGACCAACACACCTAAGCCTATTGACCCATTGTCATACCACGTGGGTCTATGATCTTTCTACACTTGGAACCAATTTGAGCTTACGATGAACCGTAGGAGACTTTTAACGTCTACATTCTTTAGATCGCTTAAGTCATTATAGAAGTAAGCTCCTAAGGGAAGTTTTCTTCTTTGGCAGAGAGTTGGTCATGTACAAAGTTCATCTTTAGGAATATGATAGGAGTACAATGATCTACTTCTTAGACATCTTTGGCAGTGTTTGAAAACCACCATCCATATTACGACTGCAACCAATTTGATTCAAACATATCTGTCAGTATCTTTTGTTAGATAACATTGAGCAGTTTCGATTTGTATTCGATTATGCATCCAATTACTGCAAGAATTCCAGAGCATAACGCTGTAGAATGAGCAGCAGTTTTAGGGCTGAGTAAAGTAGTATTGTTCGTGAAGGTCAGTAAGATTTAACATCTTTCCGCTGTGTCGATCAAGAGATTTTATAACCCCATCCAATAGCCGCATACCTTTTTCGGAGAATTTGATCAGAATGTGATCAGACTGTAAGTATATGGTTCCCTAATTCAAAAAACTGTCTTAATCTGTAAAATAGGTGATGGACACATCACTAGAACCCAATTTGTAAAGGGATTAAATTTAATCAACCATTTTCCAAGGACACTGTTGTACACAATACGCAATTTGCCTTAATAGTTCAACTACCCTTTCAATTTGCGTAGAAAATCTTTTCAACTGCACTGTGTACGAACACAACCTTAAAAGCGCTCCAAGTGTTATCAAACTGACATCTAAATACCTTTATTAATGATTTTCTAATGCAAACACATCCTTTCTTATTGTTTTCGAATTTTCACAGAATTATGATGCGTTAATTGTTCGCTCAGACACAAAAATCACTGAGAAGGTCCTCGAGGCTGGCTCTGTGGCTGCTGGAGGGAGTTTAAAAGTAGTTGGTCGTGCCGGAGCTGGGGTTGACAACATTAACGTTGCCGCCGCGACAAAACAAAATGTTATTGTCCTCAAGTACGTATATTTATTGGTAAACCAAAAATACTATACACACACCACGCTTTGTTGATTCCATACCACCTACATAACAATAAAACGATACTCCGAAAACCAACTTCGGCGTATTGAGTTGATGGATTTAATCCTCCTTCAAGTGGTAGGCTACCCTCAACCGCTGGAGGTTTTAAGCAGAGTGGTTGGTAGGAACTAGGAGTAAACGACAAAAGAAACAAAGCAATTGCCTTGTGTGATTTTGTAAGAGGCACCAATCCACCTACTCATTTTCTGTTCCAGCACACCGGGTGGCAATTCGATTTCAGCCTGTGAACTGACATGCATGCTAATTGGAGCTTTAGCTCGTTCCATTGTGCCGGCTGGACAAAGTATGAAGGAGGGTCGTTGGGACCGGAAATTGTACAGTGGCACCGAGTTGTATGGTAAGACCTTGGCAATTTTGGGCTTGGGTCGAATTGGTCGGGAGGTAGGACTTCGAATGAGCGCCTGGGGTATGAAGGTAAGTCTGGATGGATGGGGTGCCTTTAACAGTCAATACACATTAAAGTGATTATTTTTTAGATAATTGGCTACGATCCTATTACCACTGAGGCCGAAGCAAAAGCAGCCGGTATCGAGAAAATGGCATTGGAAGAGATTTGGCCCCTTGCTGATTACATTACTGTCCACACACCGTTAATACCAGAGACAAGGAGTGAGTTGTTGTATTGATCTGTTGGTTGGTTCTGAAGACAATTCTATGTTTTTTAATTTTAATTACAGATCTAATCTCTGAAGAGGCACTAGGGAAGTGCAGGAAAGGTGTTAAGGTGGTAAATGTTGCACGCGGTGGAATTGTTGATGAGAGTGCAGTATTGTTGGCCTTGGAGTCTGGACAATGTGGAGGTGCTGCCTTTGATGTTTATTCTGAGGAGCCACCAAAAGCCGATGTAACCAAGTCCTTAATTCAACATCCAAAGGTGATTGCCACCCCACATTTAGGTGCGAGTACAGCTGAGGCACAAGTACGCGTGGCAGTCGAAGTTGCTGAGCAATTTGTCGCCTTGACTGGCAAGTCAAAGGTGTATACCACGTATGCCGGTGTGATAAACAGAGATGTTCTCAAACAGTATCAGTAAAATTATACAGACTGAAATTTTGTACATTTAAATAAAATTAAATGAAAAAATATAATAATTTGGCAGTTTTGTTCTGACCTTTTATTGGTTTTTATAATCTGCCACTGACAATTTCAATGGAGCACTGATGATGAAAATAGCTGTAGAACAAGGTAAGGCAAGAGACGTTACGACTGTGTTGAAAGGTGTCAATTGATTGCGTGATATTAGCATAATTTATAAATTTTATCGCACTGTTTTGAATCCTATCTATCAGGCGCAGTGAGGTTTTAGGATGTGAGCTTTGCACTCCAATTTTGGACGTATTGAATACGAGTACAATGAATGCAATGCCTTGTATTGAGGCCACACCAGAAGGGATGAAATATTTCTTACATCATCGTTTGAGGAAACCTAAACATTTCGCAGCATTGACGAAGATTAAAAAGAATGTCAGAGACAGGACGGAGCCCTGGGGCACTTAGGGCACATCAGCGGTTATTTTGTGAATATCAGACTTGAAATCAATCAAGACAAATTGAATTGAACATTCCGAGAGGTAATTTCTAATCCATTGAAGAAGGAATTCGCACGCATTTTCGACAAAAGGGCCTGTTGCCAAACTCTGTTAAATGTCTTAGAAATGTTAAGTACCACTATCTTGCTTTCGCCAGATTGATATACGCTTCGGTGAGACTTGAAATCAAATTATCAGTGGACCTGTTGTCACAAAAACAGTACTGCTGGATCATTGAGAAATTTTCGTGTCTAGAGATATTTCAAGAGCTGACGGTTTATCAGCGCGATGGGTCTGTAGGAGGAGAGGGGAGATAACTCGCCTTTTTGAGTTATATTCTTGATTTGGGCAGTCGCTATCGTGTATTCCACCGAGCTTGCCACCTGGTCATTGAAGTCGCTCTTTCTTCTTCCTGGATCATTTAGATGAATACCGCCTTTTGGTTACCAATAATTCTCCTATTATAGCCTCTCTTCATTTCGTCTGGAAGGATATCAATGGGAGTCATCCCGCGTATAACAAAAGCTGCTTCGTTGAAATCGTTTTAAACCCACTGATTACTTTTATGCGCTAAGTCAATATGTTGATGATAGCATTCTCCTTGCTTCCTTTGTCGCTAGGGTCCGCACCCAAACTGGGGTAGGGTATAACAGTACTGAGTTTACTACCTTGGATATTAATATTCTTCTAGCGTATCCGGGTACTCCGATGTCTGGCAGTATTCTAGAAAGTGCTGCCCGGAGCTGACGGCTTTTTCCCTTAGTCTATTATC
Source organism: Volucella bombylans (assembly GCA_949129095.1). Taxonomy (NCBI): domain Eukaryota; kingdom Metazoa; phylum Arthropoda; class Insecta; order Diptera; family Syrphidae; genus Volucella; species Volucella bombylans. The sequence continues at coordinate 101,849,310 of OX422144.1, read as the reverse complement.
AGGTATTAGAATAGCTTCTGTTTTGTGATGTGGTAGTTCTAGGTCGGCGGATATTAACCAGTTTTAGATAAGGTTGATTAAATTGTACGTAGCTGACTCTAAATCGCAAACATTCTTTGTAACAGTTACAATGGCGATGCCGTCAGCGAATCCGATTATTTTTACTCTTGGTGGCAGCGTTAATTGCAGAACTGTCTCAGTACCAATCCATGTGGGATTCCCGCGGAGATTTTATAGTACTTTTTCTCTTCGTCGGTTTCATATCTCAACCTTCTATTGCTGAAGTAGCCGGATATAATCTTTCGCAAGTAGTATGGTGTATCCATTCTGGCTGGTTACATTCTTATAAATGAACAATTTGCTGAGTTAAAGGCATTTTTGATGTCCAGCGTCACTACTGCACAGTATTTCTTTGTTCTCAATCGCCATCTTTCTTCCTTTATTGCTTTGACTCTTACTTCTACCAGCGCGCTTATGGCGTCGACGGTGGAGCGCGATTTTCTGAATCCAAACTGTTGATTTGATAATGCGGCCGTTTCTTCTGCCATAGTAAGCAGTCTATCATATATGATCCATTCAAGTATAATCTCCGGTGTGCCCAGTAGACATATTGGGCGATATGTTGCTGGTTCTCCAGGTCGTTTGTTTCCCTTTGGTAGGAGTACCAAATGTTGCAGCTTCCTAAATCCCCTCTTTCAGACACTTTTGCATTGTTGTTATTGTATAAATATGTATGTCCGGTTTCTTTTGAACGGCGGCTTTGACTGCCTTATTTCTGATGCCATCGGGTCCAGTCGATATACCATCTGGACCAGCGGATTTTTAAATATTAATACTTTTAAGTACTATTGCTACTACACGAGCAGGAAAGTGGATTCGTTTCATTGAAGATTCGACGCAGTGTTGAGCTGGCCGCAAAGTGTGCAGCAAGCAGATTCGCCTTGCCCAAAGAGCTGACAGCTGGAATGCCATTATAAATGAGCATTGGATTGGAAGAATGACGAAGGATCAAATATTTTTAATACTTTTGGGACATTGTAGTATTTTTCTCTAAGTTTTCGGTCGTATTGAAATTTCAAACGCTGAAGAAAGACGTTGCAGTCATTCCTGGCTTGTTTTAACTTTTTTCCCTAACCCTAACAGCCTCTTTACAGCTTAACTCGTACCACGCCTTTGCTTTTGGTATAATACTCTGCATCCGATGAGGGATAAGGGATCTCATTCCAAAGAGAATAGTGTCTGTGATCATATCAGCAGCTGCATCCAAGTCGTTATCGAGTTAAAATTCTTGTAGAAGGTGTTAAGTCCGCTTCAATAGGCTTTCACGTATTGCCATACGGTTCCTTTAGGAATCTTTTCTCTAACTGTGCGGTCGGTTAACGAGAAATTAGCTGATATGAGACCGATGGATCAATGAGCCTAGACTGGATATCACATCGACCTTGTACTTATCGGAGTGAGAAGTTAAAAACAAGTTCAGGGGTTTGGCGATATGACTATCAACGTCGCATGGGCGTATTTACAAGCTTGGTCAAGTTATTTTCCGTAGCAAAGATCTCAACACACCGTCCTTTGGGTGTTGTCTGTCCAGAGTTGAGTATATTGAAATCGCTCGCAATAACGATTTCAGTATGAGGATACAGAAGTACAATTCTTTGTGTGGAGTCAGACATCGTATCAAACTCGTTAAATGTTGAATTGCTGTCCAGTTTGGGATTCCTGTAAATACAGCAGTAGTGTACAGGTGAACTTTATTTTGCACTTTATTTTTATTTTTATAATTTTTTTGTGGACTCGCACGCGCAGTAAATTAAATTTGTTGGCCACGGTTTATACAGGGTGTCCCCTAGTTCGTCAACGATAATTTGGAAAATGATTCCTGGGTATATTCTAAGGAAATTCTGCTACAGTCTTTCTCCAATGTTGACATCATTTATCGCGGATTTAAGAAAAGGTTTACTTTGGTATACCCTGGCCCATGTTAAAATAAATTGCTTTGTTAATGTTTACTAATGGTAGAAACTTCGGTTAGGACTTTATTTTTAAAAGAAATACTAGCCAGTGGGCTGTAGCACAATGCTGTTGGAAATATGATGAAGCTAGTTGAATTAGTGGAACGTCCTCAGAACTTCAGATAGTTTGTAGAATTCACCCTAGATTTTAGTTTGAAGTGGCAGATTAACTTGTTTCCAAGCACACCTGCCCACATATTGACGCTGAATTTGTGTTGAAATGATTTATGTCTACTTGTATGTAAATTGTCTATATCCCATGTAGGAAGATTATGAAAATTTATGATCCCATCTATTGTAAATTGAGATTCCTCCGTCCAAAGAATTCTGCTAATAAACTCGTTGTCATCCAAGCTCCGCTCCAGCAACCAGTTAGAAAACTCAAATCTCTTTTCCAAATCATTGGGGAGCAGTTCTTGTACAGGTGTATGGTGGTATGGATAAAGTAACATTCGAAATTTTATGTCTGGAAACATTGAATTGCAAAGCTGAGCGTCTGATGCTAATCGACGGATCAGTTGTAATAGCTTCCAGCATTCTTTAATCAGCCGAAATTCTTCTTACTTGTGGAGCTCTCGCATTAGGTCGTGTATTTGAAACTGATCCCGTTTCTCGAAGCCTTCGATACGTCAAATATACTCCATCACTACGAAATCGTCGGTTAGGATAAAGTTTAAGTTCATTTTTTTTTATTTAATTTTCTTAAACTATTAATACAAATTCATAACAAAGTATTTTTAAAGGTTTCAAGTAAAGTACTAACAATTTTTAGAAATAGGTTTCATTCTGTAGCACTAAGTGACTAGAAGCGAATGATCAATCGATATCCAATATTTTGTATTTTTGTGGGGTAGTTAGAAAAAACGTTTAACTTAAAAGATACAATATACAAAATGAGGTATAAGATAAATGAATATATACAAAAATAAAATAGTTTTTAGATTTCAAGCTGAGTTCAACAATGTTTTGACTGTAGAGCTATCCATATTAAAAAGCCATTTTTTAACTTTACTGCAGAATAAATTGGGTTGTACTGTTGTTCTTATTTCAAGTGGTAATTTATTAAAGAGCTTAGGTGCTTTTGTATACGTAAATGAGATGTCATCAGCAAAAGCTGTAATGTGACTGCTAAAATTTACGTATATTAGAAATAAAATTGGCCCTAAGACCGATCCTTGGGGTACCCCAATACTAGTATTTAATTCATCGCTGTAATTTCCATCAAGCTTCACTCGTTGAGTTCTTCCTGACAAGTACGATGAAAATCAGCGGTGTATTACTCCTCTCAATCCAGCTTTGTACAGTTTGTCTAAGAGTATATTGTGATTGACCATATCAAACGCTTTAGTCATGTCTATAAATAGAGCTATACATATTTTATTATTATTAAAATATTCACTGATTTCACTACACAATTAAAGAATTGCATCTTCAGTGGATTTCCCCTCTCGAAAGCCAAATTGTTCATTAGCAAAGAAATTAATTCTGTTGAGAAATGATGCGCACTTTCATAAATTTTTTAAATAGTTTACAAAACGTTGGAAGTATAGAGATCGCTCTATATTGAAACATTGAACTACGATTATCTTTTTTGAACAAGGGAGTAACTTCAGCAGATTTTAAAGACGAGAGAAGGATACCACAATTGGCACTCAAATTAAATATGACTCAACACATCTACGATAAACAGTGAAATACGTTTCAGACGACAGTTTGTGATATTGTCGGAAGTACAAGAATTTTTGTTATCAAGGGACATGATTTGTTTATGGATTTCTAGTGGGGTAATCGGATTAAAAGCAAAAGTATTGCTATATCAATAGAGTCCTGACTAAGTGGGTTGAGGACAAAAATATAGTTCCGGATAATCAGTTCGGTTTCAAGGCGGGGCTTGATATTATTCATGCTGCGTCGTAACTGGTTTCTGATATCCAATGGAACAAAGGCAAGAAACAGTGCACTGGTGCCTGCCTGATTGACTTGGAGAAGGCCTGAAATGAAATGAATTGAAAATCAACTTTCAGAAGTCGGAAACCATTCTGTTTAGGACGCCTTTGTCTGGGGCTTCTAGGGATACCTGAAAGAATTGGCGAAAGTTCTCGATCGTGGGGCAGCACGGGCAGCCACTTGTTTGTCGAAATGTAGTCAGATACCTTGGGATCTGGCTAGATCAATTTCTGTATTTTAACAAACATATGGATGTTGCTCTGGCCAGAGCTAAAGGTGCTTTTGCCCTTACAAAGAGACTGTTGTATAACAGCCAACTTGAAGCGAGGGTGTAAGTAATATGCTACATGGCCCTTATCAGGCCCATGCTTGTGTTTAGATGCCCCATGTGGTTCAACGTGAGAGCAAGTTTATTGGAAAGGTTCGGGTGTTTGAGAGGGCTTGTCTTAGGACTTGTCTTCGCTTATACAGAACACCAGAGTCTGAGTACATAAAATTCTATCCTAATGAGGTCTTATACAATAGGGCGAACCTAATAAGAGTGGACAATTTCGAACAACCTGATCTCCGGGGCTTACTACCCCAATTATATGTATCACGAGAGAGTTCGCTTTGACGGCTTTATTCCTCTATCTAGATAGTAATGGTCTGATCCAGGACAGATTGGCGGTGCCGTTAATATTCCACGTCGATCGAACAGCTGCGGACAGGCGACTTAACTACGACAGAGACGTCGCACATGGCAGTGCGGAGCGTCTCCGGTTCAGTAGATCGGTAGGGAGTTGCGACATGAGGGATGTTGCTCAGCAGCACCAGCAATTTTGGTGGCTAGTTGAAGGGGAGGATGCTTCGTCGTCGAATGCCTCCAGTGATAGATAACTTCATCTGAGGCAAAGTGGGTCAGCCTAATTTTTTTTAGCCATGGCCGGCTTACATAGTTCTTAGGTAGGATTAAGTTAGTTTTAGGAAAAAAAAATATATAAAAAGAAAAAAAATATACATAATTTTATATGTTAAGTGTATATGTATTATGTATATATATGTATGTGTGTGTGTATAGGTATTAGATGTAAGTAGGTTTAAGTAGATTAAGATTTATTTTTAGGTAGTCTGTAGGCTTTTAGTTTTAAGTTTTATAAAAATTTAAAAACAAATGTCCATCTACTAAGTTTTTGCTTAAAATTTATTTTCTTAGTTTTAGTATTAATAAGTGTAAAAATATAATTAGACTGTAAGATACGTCGAAAGACATAATTTATGTGTTTGGTTTAACTTAGAGTGCCCGCATGGGGCCAGTAAGTTAGTATAAGATAATTTTAAGTTATTTAAGCTAATTTTTAAGCGTTTTTTTGTTTAGCATATAAGAGTAATTTAAGTTAAAAAAATAAAAAATGCATAAAAACTAAAAAAAAAAACTGAAAAGTATTGCTATGTAATTTGTCGTCAACTATATCTCCATATAAATTATAACTAGAATTATTTTATGGAAGAAGGAGCTTTGATTGAGTTGCAACAGACACAAAGAATTGGTTAAATTGATTGGCAATGATCACTGGACCAGATATTAATGTACCTCCAACTTCAATTTAAAAAAAAAATGTTATCCTTATCAGTTTGTTTGTTAAGGATACTATTGGCAAATTTCCATTCTTTTTTCAAGTTCCCTCTACAGTTCTGAATTTTATCCGCGTAATATTTATCTCTACTTAAATGCACCTGTTTTTTTACCACTTCATTTAATTTTAAATAGTATTTTTTTAATTTCCTATTGACATACAGTGTTGTGCATATCAATAGCAACTAATGTTACTTATTTGAATCCTTTAGCTTTTAACATACTTTTGCTGCTTTATTTAAAATTTTGCTCATCCGTTTCATTTAGCAATGATTTCTGTTTAATACAATAATAACGAAAATGATACACAAATTAACGTTACTTTAGAATCGAGCAATACAATTAGAATGATTGTTTTTCAGTTGTGCATAACAAAAGCAACTTTAGCGATTGTGATTTTGCTCACCTGATTAACAGTAAATTACTGTCACATTTCATGTTTTGTGAGTTACTGGTGGTGATTCAAACATTAGGAGCATTTGCAATTGTAGCTTGGAACATAGAAGTGTGTTTATTTTTAAGTGTATCATGGCTCGCGATAAATATCCCGAAAGCTTAAAACAAAAAATAATTGATGAGTTTGAAAGTGGATTTTCTCAAATTTCTTTGGCAAAAAAGTATAATATCAATAAGTTGATCATCTCGCTCTTAATTAAAAAGTATAAGGCCACAAAATCTATTCACTTGGTCGGACCGAAACGGAAGACGACAAAACGAATGGACAGAAAAATAATTTTGGCTATAAAAAAAGATCATCGCAATCGGTAGTTAAACAACTAAATTTAGATGTAGATTCAAGTACCGTTCGCCGACGTGCTATAGAAGCACGTTTCAAAAGTTATAGGCCGGCTAGAAAACCATTGCTGACCAGGAAGCATTTAGAGAAAAGACATGATATTTGCGTTAAAATATTGCTGATTGAATTTATAAAATTTATTCATATTTCAGGTTGAGTTTTGCAAAAGCACACTTTCATTGGACTACTGACCGATGTAAATCAGTGCTTTTTAGCGATGAATCGAAGTTTGACCTTTTTGTAAACGATGGTATGACAACTGTTCGTCGGCGAAAGGGGGAACGACTAAAACCACAAAACTGCAAAGCCACTGTAAAACACGGAGGAGGTTCCGCAATGGTTTCGGCCTGATTTTCTGGTTTTGGGCAAGGACCCTTACATTAGATTGAAGGGATAATGGATCGGTTTGCCTACAAGCAGATTTTAGAGTCAGTCATGTTGCCTTTTGCTCAGCGGAAAATGCCACCAGACTGGGTATTCCAATATGACAATGACCCTAAACACATGGCAAAGGTTGTAAAAGAGTGGCTGGCAGCAAATAGGGTTCAGGTATTGGATTGGCCTGCCCAATCACTTGACCTGAACCCAATCGAAAATCTGTTTGGCATACTCAAGCGGCGAGTTGGTGGGCAGCGCTTTCCGAACAAAGCCGTCCTAGTTCAAGAACTAAAAGAAAACTGGAGAAGCATTCCACAAAGTACTATTGATAATTTAATAGCTTCAATGCCAAAAAGATGTGCCTCTGTTATACAAAACAAAGGCTATTTTACAAAACACTAATAAAAAAACGCATTTATCTACTTTCAATTTTGTAGTTGCTTTAGTTATGCACAGTGCAATTTTTTCATTATTATTTTTTTCTACTTATTGAGTTGAAACACTTCAATTAAAAAGTTATTTTTCGTTATTTTTCATTAATTTGCATATTAATTTATATAAAACAAAATTTAAATGAAACTTCTAGTAAATAAAAAAAAGTTATAGTTAAAAAATGTTAAAAACCATTTCACCGGTTGCTATTGATATGCACAACACTGTATGTGGATGACGTAAGGACTTTTTCCGTGACTCGTTTTTTCTATTTATTTATTTCAATAATTCTCTACTTATCCACGGCCTAAGACGTTTTAAATTGTAGTTCTTTGTATTTAGTGTTTCAGTACAACTTGCAATATGATTTCTTAAAAAGTATTGTAAGCCACTGAAGGATTATTTTCTGCATAAACGGGCTCCTAGAACTCAAAAGTCAAGCAACTTACTAGATTATAGAAACAATTCTTAAATTGTTTTTATGCAATCGATAAACACAAAAAATTGTAAACTTTTCGTTACATATAGGGTCCGCCATCTAACGTTTTTTTTTTTTCAACTAGTGCTTATTTCGTGAATGGTAATACATAGCTCATGTCTGATTTGACATACGAGGGCGGGTCAATAAGTCCGTGACTTTTTGAATTTCTGACCTCTTTACTGAAACAGCAACACTGCTCCTGTCAACAGGCATCTGTCAGTTGACTCCTGTCAAAATTTAAACTTGCTGCGTCAGTTAGTTTGTGTTTGACAGCTATTTTTATCAGACTACTCACTAATTTGAGGAGAAAATGGAAATGCGAAAATGGACAATGCAAGGGTGCACACATGTGCAGTTGCCATGGCAAAAATCCATGAATTGGGCTATGAATTGCTCCCTCATCCACCCTATTCTCCAGATTTGGCTCCGAGCGACTACTTCTTGTTCCCAAACCTGAAGAAATGGCTTGGTGGAAAAAGATTTGACTCCAATGATGAAGTCATCTCGCAAACAAAGGCCTATTTTGAGGACCTCGACAAATCATTTTTTTTGGAAGGGATAAAAAAATTGGAGAAGCGTTGGACAAAGTGTATAGAGCTCAAGGGAGACTACGTTGAAAAATAAAATTATTTTTTTATCAAAAAATCTGTGTTTTATTCCAAAAGTCACGGACTTATTGACCCGCCCTCGTATAATTAGTTTTATCCTTCCGCTGAACGAATGTGGTTGTGAACAACGCTGGAAACGTGGGCCTGCGATCGACTTAGAGAAGATGCCGATTTTGCCAAAAAAATCATCTTTTCAGATGAAGCTCATTTTGATCTTGGCGGGTATGTAAACAAGCAAAATTGTCGCATTTGGGGCACAGAAAACCCGCACGCATACATTGCAAAGCCGATACACCCAAAACGAGTCACTGTTTGGTGCGAATTTTGGTCCAGAGGCATAATTGGGCCATTTTTCTTAGAAAATGAGCAAGGAGTGGCCGTTACAGTCAATGGCGATCGTTATCGGGCCATGTTGAACGAATTTTTGTTCACAAAAATTGAAGAGGAGGATATTGGCAACATTTGGTTTCAACAGGACGGCGCTACGTGCCACACAGCCGAAGCTACACTCGATGTTTTCCGCCCTGTTTTTGAAGATCGCATAATCATCCGCAGCGCTGATATCGTTTGGCCACTTCGGAGCTGCGATTTGACACCGTTGGACTATTATTTGTGGGGTGTTACGCCGACAAGCCAGAGACAATTGACGCTTTAAAGGACAATATTCGTGAAGCCATTGGTGAAATACAGCTGCACACAATCGATAATGTGCTTAAAAATTGGACCGATCGTGTAGGCTACTTACTGCATGGCCAGCCGAGGCAGCCATTTGAATGAAATTATTTTCCATTATTAACAGGAAGGATTGTACTTTCAAATAAAAAAAGAAATTTGAGAAAATATTCAGTAGTTTTTTTTATAGCATTTTCAAAAAAAAAATTTTTGTCGGACCCTATATACGGCAATTAATTTGCAGGATATCGGCACTGCTGAAACTAATCTTTAGAGCATCACATTGATAATCTTTTTGTATGTATACCATGATACCACCTGAGCTTTATGTATTATTACAGTTCGGATACTGATCGTAGCCAGGAATGCTATAATTAGATGTTTCATTGTCGAACAACTAAATCTCAGATAAAACAATAAAATCAGCATTAAGGTTATAAGCATTTAAGTGAGCTAAAAATGAATTGAAGTTTTCTCTCATACTCCGTATGTTTTGATGGATAATCAGTGTAGAACGGGTGAGACTAGCATAATTTTTTGAGTATCTTCATCGCGCTCTAGTTGAACTTCCCGTGCTCAACCCATAAACGTCAATAAAGTCTGCGTATTCTTGTTTTGTAAGTGCAGACATTTCAAATAGCGTGTCTAAGCAACTTTAACCTTGGCGTAAAAAATTAAACTGATGAATTAATTTCTTTTCTAATCTCTTATACCATTTTTGTTTGGTAAATTTTCCAAATAGGACTTCACACCCGAAACCTAACTCTTTTTGAGAACTTTTGAGGAACAGGGTAGGGATATTAAGGTTTTGACAGGTAGTCAAGTATAATTTTAAAAAGATTATTGGAAAATTAATAATTCTTGGAAAACCACTGTTATTGTCAACTGTTGTTAGAAACGTTGGTAAAAAACCATAAATTCTTTTTATTACCTGCTGCAGGTTTCCTCAAATATCATAAAATCTATGGGTTTTTCTGCAAACTTGCTGATGATTCTTTTTATTATTATTGTTACGTTCATAAAAAAAAAATAGTTAAGCGTTAATAAACATTATTAAGCATTTTCTGGAGAAAAGGGACCTCAAAGTCAAAAAATGAAACAGGCTTAGAAATTGGATATCTAAAGACTATAACAAGATATCAACTTTATTTAAATACAGTTACAAAGGGTAATATATCTTCTAAAAACGAAGTCATCAACGAAGTTTCTGCCCTAGTAATAACTGAGTAATTTCCGTTAACTTGTGTCAGGGTATACCAAAGTAAGGCTTTCCTTAAATCCTCGATAAATGATGTCAGCATTGGAGATAGTCCCTTACTGTTGAACGAGTGCATTTGTGCGTGTACACTCGTCGATGGTCAGCTCGATACTTTGGTGTCCAAACTGATCACTTTATCCTTTTGTAAAAGGACTAGAAGTCTGAAGAATAATATTTCTCTCGAAGCGATCGAAGATATTTTCATCATAGTATTCATTTATTTATATCATAGTATTCATGCTTCAATGCCATTGAGCCGCACTGTGATGGTTCATATCCCACACAGAGCATCCTTTTTGTTCCGGATATTGAGGGTTACCGCAATGACTAAACAATTTTCAGAAATAATTGCGAAGCTTGGGTAGCTACCACCCCTAAGAACCCAAAAGTTGTGGTTTTTGATGTTCTGTCCATTTATCAATTGCTAGGAGCTCCTTCTTGTTGACAGTATTTTACCTTCATTCACAAATAAATCTATTTTTGTCACTGCTTTCGCAAATACTCGTATACCGGTTATATTTAGATTGTTGTATTCAATTAAATGTGTCGAAACTGTTATTATTGGCATTGAAAGAGCAGTAAAAATACTTCGGTTTCTTCTCGTGATTTCTTTCGCATTGTTTAATATTCGTATTTATACTCGTATGCTTGGCGAAAGAAGGTTTTGACTCTAGTCAACGTTGTTTTCGGTTTTTGTACCCAATGCCGGATTGTCTGTTAGAATTTTTAATCAACTCCTTTGTCAACCAATTTTGTCAGAACATTTATCCAGATCGAACACTCACTTCAGAATATTGGTTTTCTAAATAATCAGGAAAACCTTGTACAGCTAAAAAACGATAGCCCTACTACATCCGCGGCGCCATGCGGTAATTTCGTTGAATATTGCTGGGTGAAAACTATGAATGCAAAATAACAAACAAATACTGGTGGGGTGAAAAGTATCCTCCTTGATCGCCAGAATGCGCTGCTACTGCCAAAAAGGTTGTGGTGCCTTGAAGTCCGTTCATATTTAGGCAGACATGCCAAATTTCAGTGCAATACTGTCTTTAGTTTTGTTTTGACAGCTGATTGTTGTTGACGTGTTTGGCATCATGTTGAGTATGGACAAAAACGATTTTCGTTCTCTCATAAAACATTATTTTTTGAGAGGCAAAACGGCGAAGGATATAAAAGAAAAGTTGGATAAATATTATGGGGCTAATGCTCCGTCAGATTACACCGTCAAATATTGGTTTCGAGAGTTTCGTTGTGGCCGCAACTCCACTACCGATCAAGTCCGCAGCTGCAGGCCCTCCGATGCGGTTACAGAGGACAATATCAAGAAAATACATGAAATGGTGTTGGCTGATCGGAAAGTGAAGGTGCGCGAGCTAGCAGATACCACAAAGATTAGTACTGAGCGCACACACCATATTTTGGACAATATTCTGCATATGAAAAAGTTATCCTGCTGCTGGGTGCCGCGCATGCTCACTCCTGACCAAAAACACGAACGCGAGAGCACTTTGACAGAGTGTTTGGACTTGCTGATGCGGAATCGGGCGGACTTTTGGCGTCGATTGGTAACTGTTGATGAAACTTCGACCCACTATTACACATCAGAGAACAGAATGAGTGCCCGGCAATGGACTGAAGCCGGCACAAGTGCTCCGAAGCGGCCGAGGGAGGCTCGATGGGTCGGAAAGGTTATAGCGTCAAATTTCTGTGATTGTAATGGCATACTCTTCGTGTACTACCTCGAAAAAGGAAAAACCATCAACAGCGAGTATTACTGTGCATTATTGGAGCGATTGAAGGCCGAAATCGCTGCAAAACTTCCTTACATGAAGCGAAAAAAATTTGGTTTTTGCAAGACAATGCGCCGGCGCACAAGAGCATCGCAACCATAGCTAAAATCAATGACATACGGCTCCAATTGCTGTCGCATCCACCGTATTCGCCCGATTTGGCTCCCTCGGATTATTATCTCTTCCCAAACCTCAAAAGATGGCTCATCATTAAAAAATTCAGCTCACGCAAGGAAATCATCGACGCCACGGAGGAGACCTTCCGGAAAATTACTTTTCGGACGGAATCAAGAAGTTGGAAAATCACTGGAATAAGTGTATCAAGCTAAAAGGGGACTACATATATTGAATAATATAAAAAAACCTTTAAACAATTTTTTTTTTAATTCCCAAGGAGGTTACTTTTCACCCCACCAGTAGCTGTTGAATAATTAAGTGAGACACCTTAACTATTATATTTTGATATGGGCATCAACGCCTCGGATTCACCCCCTTCCGATATTAATAACTTTTTGTTAATAAATGGAACAACGATCGGATTTTGGAACATGAACGTAAGAAGAATGTCTTCAGAACTTTTTATTATGGACCCAGTACACCTGCTCAAAAGTAATGACCAGACTTCAGGATAAGAGAAATCACAATATAAATGTTCATAGTGTTTCATAGGCAGCCCACAATACGGGATGTCAGTATATACGAGTAGAATCAGATTTTACTTTCAAAACAGTCAGTTGGTCGACATCGAAATGAAGAGCGACTAACATCTTAATTTTCAATTTTGGTGGGGGCTGACGCCCCCATTTATTTGGCTTAATACAAGCTTAAAAACTAGGACTTAAAAACTAATAAAAATTAAAGTTTAGCAGTATCACTAAAGCTAGGGATGGTGAAGGAGATCGAATTTGAGGAGGGAGTGTTGCAAATAAAATCGAAAACGGAAAAGTTGGAGTTTACCATACGCAGCATACGGGAGATTGGTGCGTTAGAGCCATATGTGGTGCGGTGAATTGGTAGATAAAAGAGACGGTGGCAACGTAGATCTCGAGGGTTATGGTAAAAGAAAATTGAGTTGTAAAGAGACGTACAAACGACGGAGCCTGAGAGGAGTCGATGAATGAAAAGAATGTCAGCTGCGTCTGTTGGTTCCTGAAGTCTATTCAGGTTAAAGAGTTTGAGACGGTCTCGGTAGAGAGGTAAGATTGGAGTATCGTTCCAAGGTAGACCACGAAGAGCAAATCGAAGAAAACGACGCTGGATGCTATCAATACGGGATGGTCGAAGATGGGTGATGCTTAGAGATCTGGTTACGTACGGGTTGCAGAATTCTTTGGACCATCTTTTAACGAAGCCAAGTGATGAGTTTGCTTTAGTAATTATCTCATCAATATGCGAGCGGAAATTAAGCTCCCCCTCGCATAATATGCCAAGGTCGCGGATAGAATCAACAAGGGATACAGGTTGGCCATGGAGAACGTAAATTCGGGGAGGAGACTTTTTGCACTTACGTGAGAAGGCAATCGATTGACGTATGGCGACATTGAGTTCTAAGCAATTCTTGATGCACCAAGTGGGAAAAACTATTAAGATCTATTTGAAGGAGGCTGTAGTCATGTTGTGAGGAAATGGGTTTACAAAATTTGGTATCGTCAGCATAGAGAGAAAGTGCTGAGTGTTGAATGACCCTTTCAAGATCGTTAATAGTTAGGAATGAAGAGAAGTGGACCTAGGTGACTACCTTGAGGAACATCTGAAGTGACCGACCGATATTACAGACCTGAAGCGAACACTATAAAAACGATTATCGAGGCAAGAAGATATCCATTTTAGCAAAATGGGTTTAAAGCCCAGGACGGACAATTTGAACAGGATTAGTTTATGAGATATCTTATCAAAAGCCTTACTGAAATCAGCTGTTATAACGTCAACTTTTTTACCACTTTCTAAGGCTGAGAGAATAGAGGACACGAATTCGACGAGGTTAGTGGTAGTTGATCTACCCTTCAGAAAGCCGTGTTGATTGGGGGAAATAAGGGATTTGCACTGGAAGCGTAAGGCTTCGTACAAAATGCTTTGCAGCAGTTTAGGTATGTGTGAGAGTTTAGCTAAAGGGCGGTAATTAGTGACTTCACTCTTTAATCCTTTTTTGTGTATCGGTGTTATGAACGAAGACGTCCATATCTGTGGAAATTTACCTTTAGAAAGCGATAACTGGAAGCGAATTTGAAAGACTGTGGGAAAGTGTTGAGGAACACTTTTTAATAAATATGGATGGAAGGCCATCTGGGCCGGGTAAGTATTCATCTTTAAGTTGTAATAATTCATTTTCTATTACTGTATGATCAAAACTTTGAGAAATAGAGGAGAGCTAAGTAGATATTTGAAATAAGAGGGATCCGGTACTAAGGAATTATCGGCAAAAGATTGCTTAAAAAAAGTAGCAAAAAAGTTGGCTATGGTATACGGATCGATTGATGATATCTTTTCGCATGAGAGGGATAGACGAAAACTGTCAGTTTTTTTTTGTAGTTAACGAATTGGTAGAAAGACTTAGAATCGTTTATAAGACTTAATTGGGTAATGTCCAGGTATCGCTGATAGAGAACGTTATAAAGCTGGGAGAACCGAGATAGTTGGAATAGTTAGCAAAAGAATTGGATCGAAGGAAAACTGTCCATAATTTGTTTCTCTTGTTACGTAAAGAGCGCAGTCTATGATTATAAGATGGGGGGCCCGTAGAAAGAGTTTTATTGCGCGAAAATAGGACATAGAGAAAAATAGAATTGAATAATTCTCAGTAGAAAATAGAGAGAGCACCATTAAGGGACATATTGGCGAAATTAAAAGAATACTTAGTAAGATATTCGTTAATTTTGCGGAAATTCGCTTTATGAAAGTCGTAAGAAGAGGCAGCTGTAGGTGGGGTATGCTGGATAGGAGAATGGTGGAAAAGAAAAAGAAGATGGGGTCGGTGGTGAAAATGAGGTCTAGTTGCCTACCCATATAAAGGATTTTCCAATTGGGACTTGGCAAGTTTGAATTTAATTTGTGAACGCAGTCTTTCACTAATCATCAAACTGTTACTGTCAATTTATTCAGTAAACCCAACATTTTCATCATGGTAAAGTACACGAACGAATAACGTCTGCAATTTATAAAAATTTTCTACCGAAATTCAGAGTCGGTGACTGCAACTTTAAGAGCGTTAACTCCAACTTTCGGTCGTAATTCTCGCCCTAGTAGACAGGCAATAACAAGTTTAGTACAAAAATATGTAGACTCAACATATTCGTTGTGTGATGTTGCCGTGTCAGTGAGACAACGGGTTGGTCGAAGTGTCGAAAATATCGCTGTAGCTGTCCGTAGCAAACGATCCAAAATCAGTCAATTCCACGGCGTTCTCAAGAATTGGACATCGCTCAGACCACATTATGGCGTATTTTGCGTAAGGATCTTGGTTTACACCCATACAAGATCAAGCTGACTCAAGAATTGAAGCCGATGGACCATTTGAAGCCACGTATTGGGTTCTGGAGAAGATGCGTCAAGATGATGAATTTCATCGCAAAATCATCTTCAGTGACGAAGCTCATTTTTGGCTCAATGGGTTCGTCAATAAGCAAAATATGCGTTATTGGTCGCGTGAAAATCCACATGTGCTTCATGAATCACCACTTCATCCACAAAAAATAACTGATCGATAACGATCGTCACGTTACTGTGAATGGTCAGCGTTATCGCGCCATGATCACCGATTATTTTTGGCCCGAATTGGAAGATATGGACTTGGACGACATGTGGTTTCAACAGGATGGTGCCACAAGCCACACAGCATGCGCTACAATCGATTTATTGAAGAGTAAGTATGGTGAGCGTGTTATCTCAAGAAATGGGCCACTCGATTGGCCGCCTCGTTCGTGCGATTTAACTCCGCTCGACTATTTTCTGTGGGGCTACGTTAAGTCATTGGTTTATGCCAACACGCCGACGACGTTGGAAGAGCTCAGAGCCAACATTGAACGCGAAATAGCGGTCGTTTCGGCCGAAATTTGTGGCCGAGTCGTTGAAAATTGGGTCCAATGAATCGACCGCTGCAAACGGGTCTGCGGTGGCCATACGAACGAAGTCGAGTTCCATTCATAGATGTTTTGATTGTGCTTCAAGCCAATAATAAAGTTTTTGAAATATCTCAAATGGTTTGCGTCTTATTTTAAAAAAAAGTTCTTATTGGAAAACCCTGTAGTTGGCATAAGTTAGAGTTTGTAAGCTTATCCAAGAAGAGGCATTCTTTACTCGAGTTAGGGTTTGCGGTAAAAAAAGAATCATCCTCTGATTGAGCCCAGTGCAGTTGAGGTAGATTGAAATCGCCGAATACGATGATATCATAGAGAGGATCATATAAATTAATTATTTGATAAATTGCATTGATAGCGAGTTGGTAGCATTCGATAAGTTGTGCCGGTAGGATGTAAAAGCACCTGCAGGGGAGAGTTATCTTTTTTGAAACGTAATCAAGCTTAGAAGAAATAGAGACAGCGATTGGAGAAGAGGTTAGGTCATTGTGAACGGCCAGTAGGACACCTCGACAAGGAGAATCATCTCTTGGACGGGTAAGATCGTCGTCTCGAAAAACGTCGAAACTAGGGGGAAATAATTTCTGATTCTTTATATCGGGAATTAGATTAGTTTCGGTCAGAGCGTAGACCTTAAACGGGAGAGCGCAAGATTTTCGTAAGACAGCAAGGATTTTAGATCACAGTCTTCTTACGTTTTGATAGTAGATGGTAAGATGAAGGTTATTTCGAGAGGACGTAGGAGTAGATGGTTGAAACACTGGCAATGGTAGCACATTAGTGACGAAGAAATTTGTCCTTGTCAGCTCTGCTCCGTTGAATGTGTGAAATCCTTTTTGAGTATACAATGTATACTATACATAGTTACCGAAAGCAGGAGGGTCGCCTGAGACTTTTTGAGGAGACTTATTGAAAATCTCGTGGAACTTGCTATAAGTTCCTCAGATTAGTAAAGTCAGTAGGCAGACCTTCCTGCTGAATGGTGACCATGACGCTTGTTTTAGTTTTTCCCTCGTAGCAAACTGAGTCGGATTTGTCATGCAGATACGCTAGAAGGAGACGTACATATATTCTCGTACGTCTTTTTTTCTCTAAGTCTAGAAAGTGCATAAAGACATTCTGTTGTGTCAAAAGTTTTGTGAGTTATCTTAACTGCAGGAGGCAGAAGGGGGTCAAAAATGAGGCTAGTGGACGAAGATGCAGAGGACGATGCAGCGATAATTGAAGGGGGATTAGACACATTTTCATATTAAAATGAGAACGTGAAGGCGCCATGCGTTTGCCACGGCTAGATCCAGCATGTACGTGAACAAAACTCACCACCATTTTTTGCCACGTATAGCAGTGCGGTATAATGAAATTGATTGATCAGCTTGGTCTACTCCACCCATACCCTTGTTGTAGTTTTGAAAAACATGCGGGATGCCAACGTCTACTTTTTTCTTCTCTACTGTGCTCCATCTCTTTATTTTCCCCAGAGGGAGTACACTATCATAATTCGACCCCATGGTGCACACACTGTTGTCCAGCCTAATAAAATTTGGTTGACTTGGTCGAAACGATAGTCAAAATCAGCACGGTTTTTCTTTTTCATTTCCTTCACTCCAACTAGAGGGCACCTCTTGGTTCTACCTTCGCGAACGGTACCTCTTGCACGAAAACCAGCTTTTCGTAAGTCTCGAAGCAATTCAAAACTAGTGAAGAAATTGTCGAAAAATACCACATGGTCTGTAGCAATTGTGCCCAGTTTGTCAAGCAACTCCACTCTTGTACCGAATGGCTCTTTAGGATTGGCTCCTGGAGATTTTCCGCAATATACGTCGAAGGCGTAACAGTATCCGTCCGATCTTGTGACCATCCAATTTTTGTAGCCGAATCGCACTGGCTTGCCTCGAATGAATTGTTTCGCCGGATGCCGCCCAAAGTACTTCACCATTGACTCATCTATAGATAAATTTTGGTGAAAAACACTCCACTGCAAAAATTTCTTCATAAGTATATCTGCAAGCGGTCGCACCTTACACATTTTGTCGGATGATTCGACTGCGAAAAGATTGTCACAGAAAAGAAGATATTTTTTTATTTCCTCAAATTGATTCCTTGGCATAGCTTTAGAAACAATAGATACATTACAGTCTTCGTCCAGGCACCAGTACAAACGTTCTCGAGGCAATGAATGGTACCCAGTCAATAAAAGAATGCCGAAGAATGTTTTGAGTTCACCGACGGATACTTTGAAGTCGTGCTTGTTTTTCTGAGCCGCGTAAGTCTGCGAGTATTGAACAATCATGGCAAAAACTTCCTCGTCAAATATTTTTTCAAAAATTTGGTCCTCATCACCTTCTTCTTCATCGGTTAACACACTTGGTTCTGGAGGAAGTGCAACTAAATCTAGCTCTGTTCCATCGTCGTCCTCAATCATTACAGCATCGAGTGCTTCTTGAAGCCCAAGGTAGTCGTTATGACTGCAGAAAATTCGTTTAGCCATTGTTTATACAACAATTACCTCTGCAAAATAAGAATAATTTTTACCCCTGATGTTCCCACTGGCCCCAATTGGGGACACCGTTATAAAACCATACCTTCTATCAACGATGTTCAAATTTCCTGGGATAAATCAATTTTATTTTATAGTCTACAATATATTTATATTAATTTTGTAAAAAAACTAACAAACTTTGTGGTAAAACTTACAAATAAAAATTATTTATTATTTGTATTAACTAATCGCTGAAACAACTCCACAAGATGCGTGGAAAATTCACTTTAAAATATTTCTGATTACTGTTTTGTCTAATTACAAGTCAACAGCTTCTTAAACGTCAAATATAAACAAAGAAATGAAGAGAAAACAGAAATAATAAAAAACTAACAGTATTTGTTTAGGTATCCTCGTTTGGGCACGGCTGGCATATATGGGCTAAATAGAATTTGTAAGGGTCACCCCACCCATATTTTGAATTTCTTAGCTTAATTTTTATTGAAGTGGTATTTAACACTATTTTTACCCACAAATAAATAAAATGCCTCTAATTTTTCCTCATTAATACTATAAAAAAATGTGTATATGTAAGATAAACAAAAAGGCAATGAAAATAAACTTAAACTAAACTAAACTAAACTAACTAACTATAATAATATTTGTCAAGTCCCAAATACGAATAGAAATTACAACATTCCTGGTGAAGAGAAAATCGATGGAGAGCCTTCTCCGAAAAAAGGACCAATACCAGTAAATCGGTATACACCACTGCAATCGACAAGGCAAGAAATATGCAGGAAACTATTAAAAATTTGAAAAAAAAGTTTATGAAGTTATGGGCCAAAATCGTGAAATCTTACTTAAGCTCGATAAGTTGCCTGACAAAGATAACCACGAATAGAAGTGTATAGTATTGGAATATTTGTGAATTTATATTTATATTTATTGTGTTTAAGTTTATCGTGATAAACATTTTTTTTATGAATTTCTTTTTATGTTTATTGTGATTCAAAAAAATATTTATGAATTTCTTTTTAAATTATTATTCTAATAAAGTCCCTAATGAAAGTCTAATTTATTTGTACACATGTTCAATAAAATATTGAATATATCCACAATACATATGTAGGTGGTGGTTTTCACATATTTTCGCACCCAGCTAAATCCGTTTTTATTCGGTTACTTAATCTAATGGCATCTCGCAATTGAATTCTTGAAGTAATTGTATTCGAGCGGAGGTATAAATCGTCAGAATTTGATTGATCATGCAAAGCTGCATGAGGTGACGTATGCAAATCAATATGCAAACACAGACTTTAGAACACCGTTCAATCTTCCGATGCGGTTGCTAGTTTTTGGGTGAAATAGATTGAAATTTCTTTCATCACTGATAGAAGAAGATTGATATGGTGTCATTACCCAAAGTCGCAAAGGGTATCCGGAATCACCCGAAGAAAAAAGTAATCACATTACAGTAAATAGATAAAATGTTGCTAATTGGAGCGGAATTAATACGAGTACAAACCTAATTAACCGTGTAGAAAGCTCTTTGTTGGATTCATAGCCCATCTCCAAAAGCGCATTTGTTCTTGCTGCTTCCCAAATATAGGCATGAGTGAGTGGCGCTAGCAAATCTGGTATTCCCTGCCAAAAAATTTAAATCGTAATCCCAGATCTAGAATGAAAAAAAAATATATTCAAATGTGTGCAAACTTACCAGTTGGAGGTTTTTGGAATGATATCCTTTGCGATTTAGGTAGAAGCTTTCTATATCACGCTTGGGTCTCTGTATTTTGACATGAGTGCAATCAATTACTCCAATGAGTCCAGGGGATCCGGTTTTCTCATACAATCTTAAATAAACATATACATACGCATAATATCTATTGTCGATATCCTTTTTCATAATACGGAGAAGCCTAACCTCTGTATGATGCTATCATGCTCTTCAAGATTTGGAGATTGAATCCACGTTGCCATCAATTTGTTTTGAAGAATATCAGCTTTTTTCGTCTTGATCTAGCAGGTGAAACTGAAATCGCGGGGTTTGGTGACGACGTAACAGCAAAACATTTAGAAGAAGTTGTCCAAATAAGCAACGAAACAATTTCAATTGTACGACGGTGGCTGGAATCATCTGGCTGGTCTCACACTAGCCGAATGCAAAACGTAAGCAGCATTAATTACAAGAAGAAAACAAAAAGAAACCATTGTGCTCACAGTAGGTGAACATGAAATAGCATTCAAGTCAGCAATAAAATATCTTGGCGATTGCCTATTAAGGAATACCTGAAATATGTGAGTTGTAAATATTCACGGGTGAATGCGTATAATGCCGAATATAGGAGGTCCCATGTATGACCAGTTTACCAGTCCTAGCTAAAGTGGGTCCAAGCTATGAAAGTGAAATCATACAAAAGGAAAATCTTTGTGCAGTCAGTGTGATCAGCGCTTTCCGTACACTCTCGGGAATGCTGCCAATTGGTATATTTGTATTTGGTGGCATCAATGGGGAGACAACATTTTTACTGTAATTGGACTTACTGTATTCTAAGCAACCACTCATATTACGTGATTTTAGTTGCCTGAATAAAACAGTGTGTTTTGAGCTTGAGCCACTTGAGCCACGGCCATCCACGACTATCGAAACTTGTATAGACCGCAAACATGGAAATTTTTAAATAGCACAATTGCTATTTGTGGCTGTTTCCGCTCATATCATATCTACACTATTTTGTAGTGATACTCCTGAAGACGTCTAGCATGCATCCTTCCACTGCCCAAGATTCCAGTTACAAACAGAAACTCCTCGGCGAATACTGAAAGATGCACCAACTCCCGAGAATATATGTTACTACGTCACATGTTAGAATCAAAAAGTAAGTGGAACACGGTGAGGCTCTCTGTGCAAAATATATACCAAGAGCTAAGACGCCTAGAGTGGAAAATGAGAGAAAGCGAGGAAAACGCATGAAACAATGTAACGAATGCGAGGATACAACATCCGGCCATCCCCCAAAATACAGCAACACAAGCAAAATAGGTAGCCATACGCGAATTTATACGCATGCAACAGCACGCAAATACGTAAAAAAAGGCAAGAACCAAGAAGAACAAACACCGCTCCGGCGAGGAACATACATCAATGTTAGTGACCACTATTTAGTGATAACCCATACATGCTTTAACACAGCAAAACGACGCAAACTTTAACACTTGGTTACAGAATTCCATCAAAACGATCATCCGTACACTTGCCCACATACACTACCCACACACATCCTCAGACACATTCATTTACAAATTGAGAAGTGACAGTGCTAGGAGCAAGAGTTAATTCAATAAAACGCGTTGATGTTGGGGCTTGGTTGCAAGAGAGGCAATTGGTGTATTTGTGGCTAGGAGTGGGATATACTAGTAAATAGGAGAGGAAAAATTGGGAAATATTTTGGTTTTAAGACTCCAGTTGGGATCAGGTTAAGGGTGGGAATGGGGAATGAATCTGGGTGATTTATAATTAGGTTTATTAGCGGAGACGTTGTTTCGTTTTTCTTTTATTTTTTAATAGTGGGTTTATTCGTCCATTTAGAGATACGCATCTTTCCAAGGTTAAGACTGATGTTGGATGGGTTAACATTGCCTGATCACTAGCCATAATTCTTTTTGAAAAACTTAGAGATCCAAGCAACATTTGCGTAATTTGGGGCACCTTTGACCAGTAGGGTAGTGAACATCTTATTCGTTGTGCGGAGTCCGTCTAGACTGTAGCAGGGTGATTTCCTATGCGGATTGCATATATCCGTCTCAGATAAGCATCTCAATACCATTAAAGAACTCCTTCAAGTAAATCTCAATAGATTAACCCGCTGGGCAGATCACTGTGGATTGGGAATAAACCCTCATAAAACTGATCTTGTCCTCTTTTCAAGGAAATACAAAATTCCAATTATATACCCTCCCTCAATAAACGGTACCAGTTTAGTATTTTCCGACACAGCAAAATATCTGTGTCTCATTTTTGACAGGAAAATAAACTGGAAACCAATCATTCAAGAAAGAAAATCATTCTCTTGCAAAAAAGTTATGGGAACAAATGGGGCCTTCAACCTCGCATAACCCACTGGCTATCTCGGTCATTAGACCGATACTTACCTACGGGGTTGCTGTCTGGTGGACGGTCTTAGACAATGCAATCAACTGCAGCAAACTAAGCAAAGACCAAAGAACAGCATGTCTATTCATAAGCGGAGCCTTACGGTCTACATTCTCTGCGGCATTAGACATTCTGTTTCATTTGACACCCCTCGACTGCAGCTATTTGCATTAAAGCGACTAAACAGTGGACAAATAATACATTTGGCCACTCCAATATCCTTAATACCTTAGGACTCCTCACAGAGAACGTCGACTGCACCTTACCTGAACTTTGGTTTGACAAAAACTTCCATTTAAGCTTCCCCTCTAGGTCCTTCTGGGAGGAAGATGCTTTCATGGAGGACAAGTCAATCCATCTCTACACAGATGGATCTAAAACCGATAGCGGAGTTGGTGGCGGTGTTTTCTCAGATAAGCTAAATGTGAGTCTCTCTTTCTGTCTTTCAAATCACTGTAGCGTGTTCCAGGCGGAAATTTTGGCGATTAAAGAAGCTCTGTCCTGGCTGAAGAAAAACGTGATATCTGCGAAGGCCGTTATCAAATCCCTGGACTCGGTCTCATTATATTCTAAAACCGCCCTTGAATGCCAATCATCTCTCATGGAGATGGCAGAGCAGTTCAACATTCACCTTTGTTGGGTGCCGGGCCACAGAGACATTCCAGGGAACTGCAGAGCCCATGAACTCGCCAAAATTGGAACCACTCTACTTATTCTACCGGAAAGGGAAAAGGAAATCGCTACGTGCAAACTAACATTAAAGCTGGATGCCAAGAATAGAACAGACCTTAGGTGGACTGTTGGACCAACATGTCTAGCGACCATCTGATCCTTCTAAATAGGTAACATCTCAGCGCCATAATAGGTGACATCACTGGACACTACCTCATAGGCAAGCACGCAAGAAGGCTTGGCGCTTTTATAAACGAATTCTGTAGAAGCTACATGGACGAAGACGAGGAGGAGACAATCCTCCAACTACTCTGTACATGTCTAGCTCTCTCCCAGAGAAGAAAGCTTCATCTAGGAGCTGGAGTGCTAGAGTTTCCGCGACCAGGGATCTAAGTTTAATGACCTCCTCAAAAGTTTCTCTGTTCAAAGTTGTGTCTCTCCACTTTGGACCAGTCATTTTGGGGCGGTTTCGGCGATTCTTATTTAGGAGTTCGAAAATCGCAGCCTGATGGTCACTTTATGTATAGTCTTCGCTGCCCACCATTTTATGCTACGTGCTAGAACGCTGCTGACAAATGTTATTTGAACTACGCCCAGTATAGCGAATGTAGCGAATGTAGCGAATTTCATTATCTTTATATTGTCTCCTTCAGGCCGCATAGTAACAACTCCTTTCGGGGTCACAATGTTTGGACTCAAAGGAATTGTTGGTTCTCATAAAAGCAGCCTGATGGTAACATATTTTTCACATTCTACCAACACGGAACTGGTGGCGCAGAGTCATCAACATACCAAAGTATGACCACGACAAATGATTTTATTTGATTTCTATACGCAATGAAATAACCCAAACCCAAACTCAAGAAACATCAACGAAAAAGCCAATGAAAAACTCAATTAAAACCATCCACACTGCCACTCTAATTCAAATTCTTCGACGAAGTACGTTGTGAACGTTCACGCTCTCCACCATTGTTAGACCACGTTGGCTGTTCCGTTTTAAGATGTTCGGTGAAGTGAACGTATACCGTTATGTAACGTTTGCAACGAAGAAGTACGGAACAGGCAATTTTCTAGTGGCACATCGGATAAGTGTCCAGCGCATGTCCAGATGTGCAGCAATTGAACGCACCGCATTTGGAAAACCACCCATTGCGACCGACGTCGACCGCATCGGCAATGCCCATCAGTAAGATGGTGTGGGTGACTTTGTAATTGTAGAAGCTTCTGCAAGCATTGGGTGGTGCGATCATCACCACATGCTTTCCATTGACAGCTCCAAAGCAATTTGGAAGTTGCCACAGTTAGTTGAATTTGCGGGCAATGGTTTCTCTAGTTTCTGGTGGTCGACACGTCTAGAATAAAATTCGATTTGAATTCATTCGTGCGGAGAGTGGATCGATGAAATAAATTCATCTAGAGTTATTCTTAATAGATGGCATTCAGAACTTCTTGAATGATGGACGAGATTGTTGACACCGTAAATATCAGCTAATTAGCTTAATATCGACACAAGATGCTCATTTGCTAAATGCATTGTTTAGAATCCATGTGAAAACTTGAGATAAGGTTTCGGCTCCTTGTTTCCAGCTGGTGACTCCAATCTTTCATTTGTGTAGATTCACCTTCATCGTCGCTGTTTTAAATAAGAGTACATGCGCGGCAAAGATAGTCGCAAGTAACTCCTTTTAATTCGAGGTACTGCAATTATACACTTGATCTCTTTTATGTTTAATTTTTTTACACGAAAAAAAAAGTCTGACAAGTCTCACAACGTCTAGCTACGAATTTAACAATTTTTCACGAACACTCATCCGTCAATCGTGTGAACTGATAATTTTCAATTTTATTCAAAAGCATTGCCAGATTAGTTATGCGAATTTTGCCAGAAATTGGGACAAAATATGACAACCGTGTGAATCGACAGTTTAAGGTTGGAAGATAGTATGCCATTGTCAGCTCATTGGTAGCTAATTGTCCACACATTGGTAGGCCTGACAGTATTGTAAGATTTGACAACCGCTTGAACATAGCTTAAGACATTTACATAGTTTGATTGAGACTCTTGACTATTCTGTAGAAACAGAAACAGAAACTTCGAATAATTTGTTGAGGTATGAGGACTTCATGCAGTGAGTACGTCTATAGAAGATAAATATCACTGAAAACGAGACTTCTGTCTGTCTGGTCCTCGTGATTATGCTCCAACAATACCTCTAACTTCTAATTGATATGCGTGTATAGCATGGATAGATAGGTGAATTTAAATTTCAGATATTTTGTTTCATAATTGGCTTTTCTAGCCCCAGTTGTGCTCGGTTTGTGCCAAGTCTCATCAACCGGCAACTATAATTGGGTGTTTCCGAATACATAATATGAAAAACATGACCCAACTTCGAAATCATTTCCATTTCCTCCTGAAGGAGTATCATTTCCATATTTAAGTAGAATCTTATCTCTTGTGACCACAACTACAAACTTTCGTTATTTATTTATTTTTTTGTTTATTTATGTGTTTAAGCGGATACACGATGGCAGATGGTTTCATCATCACTTAAGTTTGTTCTGTGGTGGAAAACATCTGGAACCCAATTACAGTTCTGAGCAATTTTCTTAGCTACCACCATTCCACAGGACATCGTCTCTGGGTAGACCACTTTGCAGTTCGATGACCGTTCAAATGGTAAAACTTCGACTGTCTAAACCAACGATAATGAGATGATTTAATGTGGTAGACAAGCAAGGATCTATATATGTACATTCACAAAAGGACAAACAACGAAACCCACAGCTACACAATGAACCTTCTAACTTAGATTTGTGATGTCATCCCTATTTGGATGCTGTCACTTTCACCAGAATCATCCAAAAGAACTCATAGTGTGCCTTAAACACCAGCCATGACAGGATGACAACAACAATGAATACGAGTATTTCGTATTCAACGGTCGAAAGAAAAACACAGCACAACACAACACAGAGATGTTAATTGCATCACATTCAGGGTGAAATATATTGTGAAAATAAATGTCATTCCTCCCTTGATTCTGTTGGATTGGCACAGCACGATCCGGGTGGCAGAGAATTTTAATCAGTTGGAATTGAAAGCAGATAAACAGATATTATCCTCACCTCCTCATCAGACAAATGGAAAACAATTTACTTGCACACACGCAATCCACCATCTGTCGAAGGGAAATGTTCGGGTTGCAATGCAATACGAGTAGTTGGTAATGTGCAGCCTTGTGCCATGAATTGGATCAATTGTAAATTACTTGCAGCCCACTCAAGGTTACACGGTTAAAATATGTATATTCGAAGGACACATGTGGTGGAAGTAGGGTGCTGAAAAGTATTATAGCGTACATTGCCGACTAATGTGCAACAAAGTGTATGCAAGTAAAGAAAGCTGAAGTACCTACAAGGATCATTCGTACCAGGGAAAGTGGGAAATTATCTGATAGTATCATAAATACAACGAAATCCTAAAGATGGAGATGTCACGATGGAATGTTAGACATCATAAGAGCACTTTCCCATCGAAGGCATGTGGAGAAAAAGTTCTATAACACAATTCAGTTTTGATGAATTTTGGTTTGTGATTTGGCACTCAATTATTAGACGATAGCATGGATTAAGTGGATGGTTGGTTATAATTGGTTGTCTGGAGCACGCCCTCATCGATTCGAATATTGAATTGTTTTCTCAGTAAATACATACCAGGAATGCGTACAATTATAACTGTTCAACTTGTCATGCTTTTGAATCATTCGGAAAATGTATTTTCAGAATGTGGACACATTTCGGTAAGGGTAATGTGACAGCATCGTAAATGAATCTCCTTCAGAATGCATACCTAGGTTGATCTTAGTCTTCAATTTGGTCATGAAAAGTGGAAAGGAAGCATCTGAACAAGATTATGTTTACAATAAGCGGAAAATATGCTGCTCATTCATGTAAAAAGCTCATCTTTATGATGAAATTCTACTTTTTACTTCTAGTGACAGCTGACAGAACGAGGCGGTTCTGGGCTTCAACTACTATACCATCAACCAGCTTAATACCTATGAAGAGATACGAAGGTACTTCTGGCGGGAGGACTGGTGGCCATGCGGTCATCATAATTTGGCCATCTCAGTAGTGTAAGTTTAGCTTTCTGGCAAGATTCATGTCGGTGTACAATCAGTAACAGGTGGGGTAAAGCGATGTTTTTTCTGGATTTGATAGTGCAACGTGAGTTCGGACGCTGGAATAAAAATTAAATTCGATGAAGAAGTGGTGAGTATCGATTTGATATTCTTTGGTCTTCTCCGAGATTTGCGGTGGTGGACAAGTTATTATTTAGTACGACAGCAATGTTACGCAGACTTGTGTCCCTGAAGTTGGCGTAGTTCAGTGCATTTTGTGCCTTCACAGTCAAAAAGATGATGCTAACACTCCATTCAACGCGCATGTGTTCTTCCTCCTGATAGTACAGATACACATAAGCTGGTCAATGGTCTTTACTAGATCATTTCCCTCCGTGCCTTAGAAATCAACTCCTAGAGGTATTTTTTCATCTGAGTCTGGATATCGCTAGTTTTAGTTTTATATGCATTTTATTTTCTTAACACTAACTCTTACATTCTAACAAAAAATGCTTAAATGCTAGCTTACAATTACTTAATAATCTTACACTAACTTACTGCCCCACACAGGCACTCTAAGCTACTCTAAATTCTTATAACTATGTCTTTCGACTTCATTTACATTTTATTTGGAAATATTTATTTTATATACTTAGGGCTAAGAAAAAAATTTGATTACAAAAACTTAGCATATGGACAATTTTTATTTTTTATAAAAACTTAATATCTAACTTAAAATCAACCTTAGTCTACTTAACCTACATACACAAAATACACATACACACACATAGACATTATACACAATAATATACATATGTTAGTATATACCTTTATATACACTAACACATGTATATATTACTTAAATGCTAACCTAAACCTATGTAAGTTGGCCATCGCTATTTACAAAGCAAATATATTGGTCAGCCCTGCCTCATTAGTGAGGCTGGTCCATAATTGACGGAAACGACGACGAAACATCTTCTCCATCATGCAACCACCAGAAATGCTGGTGCTGCCGAAGGACATCCCTCTTATCGCGATTCCCCACCGCCCTACTGAACCTGAGGCGATCCACACTACCGTGTGCGATGTCTCTGTTGTAGTTGAGTCGCCTGTCCCCAGCTGTCCGAGCGACATGGAAGATTAACGGCACCGCTGATATATCCTGGATCAACCATTTCTGATCTAGGTAGAGGAATGCTTCCGGTGGAACGAAGCCGTCAGATCGCACACTCTCGTGGTAAAGGTAATTGGGGTGGTAGGCCCCAGATATCAGGTTATTCGTCGATGTCATTGCTCTTGCAATGTGCCTTCGAGTCAGCTTAATTACGAAGTTGTCCACTCGTATTAGGTTCGTCCTGTTGTAAAGGACCTCGTTAGGATAAAATTTCTTGTACTTCGACTCCGGTGTTCTGTACAAGCCCTAAGGCAAACCCTCTCAAACACCCGAATCTTTTCCATTAAGCTTGCTCGTACATTGAACCACACGGGATAGCCAAATACCAGCATGGGCCTGATAAGGGCCATGTAGCAGATTACCTTTACCCTCGCATCGAGTTCACTGCTATAAAACAGTCTCTTTATAAGGGCAAAAGCACCTTTAGCTCCGGCCAGAGCAGCATCTACATTTTTGCCAAAATACAGAAACTGATCTAGCCAGATTCCAAGGTATCTGACTACATTTCGACAGGCAAGAGGCTGTCCGTGTTGTCCAATAATCGAGAACTTTCTCCAATTTTTTCTGGTATCCCTAGAGGCTCTAGACAACGGCTTCCTAAAGAGAATGGTTTCCGACTTCTGAAAGTTGATTTTCAACTTCCAGTCATCGCAAAATCGTCTTATCTTATCGAAGTCACGCTGCAAGAGAGTATTAATGACCTCGATTTTTGGACCTGTTCTGTACGCTACCACATCGTCTGCGTACGCAATAGTATGGGGAAGTGAACCTATCAAGTCGCTTGTATAAATGTTAAATAGGATCGGCGAATTGACCGCGCCTTGCTGAAGACCATTTTTAATTTGAAATATTCCAACAGAAGTCACATCGCCATTTTTCACGATGAACTGTCTGTTGGTTAGCATATTATAGAGAATGTACAAGAGTGGTTTACTGATCCCCAGCCTAGTCAGCTTATAGAAAAGACCCTCTAACCATACGGTGTCGAAGGCCTTCTCCAAGTCAACAAGGCAGGCACCAGTGCACTGTTTCTTGCCTTTGTTCCATTGGATATCAGAAACCAGTTTAGACGCGGCATGTGAGATATCATGTCCCGCCTTAAAACCGAATTGATTATCCGGAACTATATGTTTGTCCTCAACCCACCTAGACAGAGCTCTATTGATTACCTTTTCAAAAACCTTACTGATATTCGGAAGGAGACTTATCGACCGGAGATTCGCCGGATTGGATAGGAAGATGTCGACGCACGATGTTCGGAATACCATCGGTCCCCACTGATTTCTTAGCCCTGATTGTGTCGAAGATCTCATGGAGTTCTTCCTTCGAAATGAACGGGGGTAGGTCACCCTCTCTGGCAATGACATTATTTGCCATATTTTCGTCGCTAAACCGGGTGAAACCAGAGCCGTTGGATCGCCAGTTCCCTATTTCATTTCGAAGGCCGAAGTCGTGCAGCAAGACGCGACTGTCCAGGTCATAATTAGGGCCAATGATATCAATGGCCTTGTATACTTCCTGGAAAGTCGCCCCTATGGCCTCAACCTTCTCCTGTGGATCCTCGATCACAAAGAAGTCGTCATCATCAGTGGCCTCATTTGGATCAATATCTGCTATTGTCAGTAACCGTTCGTTGTCTGTTGTCCGGGCTATTTTAAGACACTGAAGGTCGTTTTGATTTTTTCTCCGAAATAGTTTATTTATTTGCGGAAACATATTCGGGTTGCTGGTGTTTACAGCCCGAACCTTGTTGTTCCAATACAAACTTACAGAAATTCTGTAATTTTCTTTTATTAGCGTTTGAATATTTTTAATCGACGACTTCAGTGTCCTAATCTCCGGGTCTCGTCGGTCAGTTAACTGTCTGTACAAATTTTTAAGTCTTGTCAGAAGTCTACTTTTCTGTCGGTGCAGTGCGTCAATAGTAGGATTGCGGAACTGGTCTTCGTTAGTCGTACGTCGATACCGCGGTATTGTAGTGTCCATAGTTTGTTTAATTGTCTCGTCCATTTGTTTTAGGTAATTGTCGATCTCCTCGTTTGACAAATTCCTATTGGATGGTGGGCGGAGCGTGTTCGAGGATAGTGCTCTTGTCAAGGTTGCGGAGAAGCGTGTCCATCGAGTCTTACTGTAGTTGTAAGAATATTTTTGGACAAACTCCTCCAATTCCGCAATTTCGTTAGGAACTGTAATTTCGGTGCTAAAACCGCAATGGTCGCTGTCATACACGAATGTGCGCAGACAGTTTAGCGTTTGTAAATTCGTACCTGTCAGTCGTATACGTTCGTCGTACAGCAGTAGATCCAAATAAGACCCGCCTCTGGGAAACGACGGGTTATCCGTCGCTTTAAGACCGAGTCTGTACATGACATCGTGCTGACCCCACCAATCGAGTAGTAGGTTCCCTCTAGTATTTGGCAAATTATTTCCCCAATCGCTGTGTCTAGCGTTGAAATCCCCGCCGATTATAAAATAATTCTCCCCCGATTCCAGCCTCAGAAGTCGAAAAAGCGTGTCGAGCTCTGTAATGAATAGGGTGGATTGTGAAGTATCAGGTGCATAAACAGAGGCCAAGTACAGCCGCTTTCCACTGCGGAGCGGGATGTACACGACGACTGCCTCCAACACCCGGAACCTGCGCAACACGCCCTTGTACACTCTGTGAAATTTTATACCTTCTTTAATGAAGATCGCGACACCGCCTCCACGTTTGGATCTGGGCCGGTTTCTTCTTCTAACGATATAATTATTGTACTCCAGTTTGTGCTTGTCGGTTAGCTTAGTTTCGCTAGCGAAAAGCACATCAGGAGTTTGGTCTTGTAGCAATTTAAACATTGCGGCTCTTCGTTCAATCCTAATCAGTGAATTAACATTCACCGCAAGGACCTTCAAAGTTTGCTCCACCATGTGCGTACCCATTACGACATGTGTTGCGTTAGGCCCGGCAGCAGCGCGTAGATCTGGTCCACCCGCTTGGCCTGTTCTTGAACCTGCTTTTGCAGCTGAGCCATCTGCCCTTGGATTGCGAGCAAGATGGCCAGCATGTTAGGTGCAGCTTCCGTTGTTCTCGGCGTTGGCGCCGGAGAAGCAACAGTCGCTTGCTGTACCGTAGCCCCCCCACCTGACGCCATTTGGGCGTAGGAAATTTGGGACGTGACGGCTGGTGTTTGGAACCTCACAGGTGAACGTTTGACCTCCACCTTCTGCTGCCGAGCCAGTTTTGCTTTCTTAATGTCAGCGAACTTAGGACAACCCCGATAGTTTGCGGTGTGTCCCACATTTCCACATAACACGCACGAGAGCTGCGACCTATCGGATGCTCCGTCAACACCCAGAGGACATTCTTCGGAACTGTGGTTCTTAGCGCACTTCACGCATCGAGGCTGCATTTGGCAGTTCGACGCGGCGTGCCCGAACCTCTGGCAGCGAACGCATTGTATAACGCCGTCGCTCCTTTTTAATTTTTCCCAGTGAACCACCTGGTAGTCTAGGACATTGATACTCCTTAGACTATCCAGACGGCTTTCGGGACTGAGCTGCACCAAGAAGAACGGCAGACTCCGTTTCTCCCGCCTAGCTCTGGCTGTGGTAAACGGCTTTACCCCCACAAACTTGAGTCCTTCGCACTCCTTCTCTTTGAGCAGTGCTAGGATCTCCTCAGGATCAGAAGACGGTTCCAACCCCTTCAACAGCATCGATTGCCGCTTTTCACACTTCGGTGTGTATGAGTAGTGCTCCGTCGTCGTTTCCTTTAGGAGCTCTTTAACTTTCGCGTAGTCCTCCACTGTATTACAGTGGATGGCATGGCGATCATTCCCCAATCTCTTAATATTGAAATTATTACCAATGACAACTTACACAGGTCCTTGGTTGCAATTACCTCCAATTTATAGGTGTTGATAGGAGGCACCTTCTCCTTCTTCTTCGTCTGCTGCTGCTGTTGTTGTTGTTTTTGTTGTTGTTGCTGCTGCTGCTGTTTTAGCTGTTGCCGTTGTTGTGGCTGCTCTTGTTGTTGTTTCTTTTGTTTTGCTTTTTGTTGTTGTAGCACTTGTGCTGACTGTATTTTTTGTTGCGACTGCTTTTGAGCAAGCTGCGACTGCTGTTGTTGTTGGGATAGCTCATGCTCTTCCCTCTTCCTTCTGACCATTTGCCGCTCTTTAATGGCCTGTAAACTCTGCTGCAGCATTTTGATGCTGTTACTTATGGACAAGATTTCCTCCTCTTCATCGTCCGATTCGCTTGCTGCCGCCAATGAAGCGAAATTGTTGAAGGCCCTCAATCCACCAAGCTTTTCAGTGGACGTTGGCAGGGTGGGACGCTGTAACGAGTTAGAGGTTGGCTTTAGCTTCCTCTTTCTCTTTGCCTTTGGCGTTTGGCTCGAACCACTCGAAGCCTCGCCTGGTATCTCCGCAGATCCCGCTATTGGCATAGCGGACCGCTCTCCACAATCCATCAATTGATTTTTTGTTTTTGTTTTTTTCACTTCACTTATTATTTAACAAAAATTAGAACTAAAAATAGTTTGTCTCCCGATGGGAATCGAACCCAGGCCTCGGGGTCGTCGCACCAAATATGTTGTCGTCCAGGTCTTTACCACCTCGGCCTCCGAGCACTTGTAAATTCACTGGCTAAAAGTATGCTTCTTATTTTTCCGCACTTTTTAAGCCGAAACAAAAATCACTTCTAATCTCCGTGGAGGTCTATGAACGACTGTCTGGTCTGGATATCGCTATCTCCATAGCGGTGGACGGTAGTTTTCACGGTCTTACTTCGGGTTGGGCGCCGTATCCTACCTGTCAGGGGATATGCTCGGCATATATTATATCGTATCCTCGTATCTTTGCCATTTAACAGTTTGTAAAAATGGTTCTTCCAAATTTTCAGCATCAATTATTTCTCGCTCATTTTTAGAGAATTAGAAAATGAATGGTTCCCGGAAGGTTCAAGCACTAAGGAAGGGAAATTTAATGAAATGTGGGAACTGGAGATGAATATGCGTTCTCCCAGCCATAGCCAAGATAATATCTAACATAGCTCTAGAGCGGATAAGAGAGCATCTAGAGCCAATGCCGACGGGATTTCGGGGCGGATTCACTTGCGTAGATCACATCAACAACTAGATTTCAGGTCTCCGCTACATCTACTACTTTGAAAAGGTTTTCGACAGTTTTGAATAGAGATGCTATCTGGATAGCCTTGCGCAGGAGATGTAGCTATTATTTAAGCTACTTACGAGGTAAACTGCAAGTGCCAAATGACTTTGAAGCCCATTGTGGAGTACACCAGGGCTGTATACTTTCACCGTTGTTATTCCTGGTAGTCATGAGCAATTTACTACGGGCAATGAGGTGGACAATGACATCTTTACCTCAAATGCCTGGACTACACTGACGATGTTTGCCTACTTGGACATAAAGTAATGGATCATCACCAAATGTCACAAAATGTACAAGCTGCGGCAAACAAAGTAGAACTTAATATAAATTTCCTGTGACGTAGGATTTCTCTAATTAAAAACGATTGGGGAACGAGCGGTGGAATCTTAGACGTTGCAATGGAGATAAGAAAACGGAAGATTTCCTAACAGAGAAAAAAAACCGCGGGCAACGTACAAATCGAGATAAAAAAGAGATTTTTCGGCAGAACCAGGAAGTCCAAAGGGAGCAGTTGAGGTCGGAAGACTACGGCCATAGAAAAAAAACGTTTAATTTTAAAGAAATCAAAGAATAAAAACAAAAGTTTACCTCTCGGGAACCAGATTTTTTTGGAGTTTCCTTTTTTATTTTTGTCCTCTTTTTATCCGATTGAAACTCGGCGGTAGTTTCGGTCAATAGGCAATTTTCGTTACACTGGTGTGAAGTGTGGGGTATTGCTGTTATCAGTAGATAGCTAACCACGATCATCAAGATGGAAGAGAAGAGAAACACTCCTTCAGAGTCTAGCGAGACTGCAAAACTGCGAACGATGCTTCAAGACTACATGCTAAACCAGAGTCAGTTTTGGGACTAAAAACTGTCCGACTGGAAGCAGGAACTGGTAACTCGGAACTCGGACATCGAGAAGAGAATGGAGGAACTAGAATGGTCGATGAGCTGTTTGTCTTTCGCCAAAGTCATCAACAATGGACAGCATTCTTCTCCCAAAGGTAGCTCGGTTGATGGCAATGGTTTACCAGCAATCGGACAAAATACCGACTTACATCATATGGAGATGGAGATGTCGCAGATAAAGGAGGCGACCGTTGTGCTACATGCAAGTGGTACTCCGAATCCCGTGGTAGCAGTTGAGGTACCACATTCTGTGCTGAAACGGGCACCTATTCCAGTGGCTGTACAACCGTTTGATGGCAGCGGTTCATGGACCGACTATCAACGGCAGTTCGAGATTGCACCAAAATGTGCAGGTTGGAACGCTAACGAAAAAGCGAATGTGTTAGCAATGCAGTTAAGAGGAGAGGCTCTTTCTGTATTAAGTGCTGTACCTGTGAACGGTGAACCCGACTACGAATTGTTGGCACAATTGCTGCATCAGCGCTTCTGCAGAAACAGTAGATCTAGCTACACTCAGCTGCGGTGTTGTGCAGGACCCCAAACAAAATTTTTCCGAATTTGCTTTAGGTCTTCAGCGATTGGTAGTTTCGGCGCTTTCTGGGTGTCCAACAAAAGTCGTCCAACTGGTAAACCAGTTTATTGAAGGAATAAGAGATGAGTCAATCTAGGATTTAATTACGGTCGGGCATCCTACTACATTGACAGACGCTGTTAATCTGGCACAGGAACTCCATACAAGAAATAAACGAAGGAGAGTGGTGGAAAACCAATAGTTACCAATGGTGCCGAAAAACGGAAATATTACAAAAAACTAAATTACGGAGACAATAGGGAGCAGTTGCCTACCGTTAAAATCCTCAACGCTTCACGGCAAATAACGATGAACCGGAATTGTACAACGGACGACGAATACGGAACTGCGTTCGGCAGAAACGAACGTAGTAAACCTGAAGGAAAGAATGTCACTGACACATTTATAGGAACTACTGGCGAAGCTAGCCTCTCTCGCGAAGCGTTTATCGAAGGACAAAGATGCTCTTTTGTCGTAGACTCTGGTGCGAACGTGTCTCTTCTGACGGTGCAACATGTTTCCAACAAGACGATTACAAAAGATACTTCCCTAACCACAAGGAATTTTCTCATTATTTCGCTATAGTGCCGCAGGGAGTGCCAAACATCTTATGAGTTGACTTTCTATTGAAGCATCAATGTCACTTAGATTTTGAAGAGATGACAATAGAATAGAAATGAACGGCAAAAAGCATCCATTACACCTACCACCCGTGTCAGCATCACAACTGGCGAAACTAGCGACGTCAGAAATACTAAAAGCTAGAAAAGAAACCCTTGTGGAAATTAATCGACCGCCCGCTATAAAAGGCATTGCAGCGTTAGTTAAGCCTACCCCTGGTTTCGAACTATCAAAAGGTGTATCAACCGGTAGAATCCTAATCGACCCTTGCAGCAAAAGTTTCCTCGTCAGGATGACCAATCTCTCCTCGCGTGATACAATCTTACCCAAGAACACTGTGGTGGGGAAAATGGAAACGGTGGAAGTATGCGAAGTAGTTCGGCCGCTGGCAAATTTACAGGCATAAAGGATATTTTACAAGAAGTATCCCCCGAATTGTCCAAGGGGCAGCTAATGAAGTTTGAGACACAATTGGAGGAATTTCAAGCAGTGTGCTCAAAAGGACCAGCGGACTTTGGACCAACAGGGATGCCAAAACACAAAATCGATACCGCAAAGTCGAAACCAATCAAGCTACTAGCGAGAAGAGTCCCAGTGGCCAAACGCGAAGAGATGGAAAATCTAATTAAGGATATGAGCAACGGAGGAGTTATAGAACGTTCAAATAGCCCCTGGGCTGCACCGATTGTGTTAGTCAAGAAGAAAGATGGATCTTCGAGGTTTTGCGTGGATTACCGACAGCTGAACGAGGTTACAAAAAAAGATTCTTACCCCTTGCCGTGTATGGATGAATTCTTTTCCACAATGGCCAGCGCGAAGTAGTTTTCTACGATGGACCTCCAAAGTGGCTACTGGCAGGTAGAAATAGATGCTAAAGACAAGGAGAAAACAGCTTTCACACATGGGCTATGGCACTTCAACGACATGCCATTTGGCCTCTGCAATGCACCGGCGACGTTCGAAAGGGTGATGGAGGAAGTTCTTCTAGGACTTTCTTGGCGAACTGCACTCGTCTACTTAGACGACTTCATCGTTTACTCTCGGACATTTGAGGAGCAGATATACAACTTGAGACTGGTGTTTGAGCGGTTACAAAGGGCAAATTTAAAATTAAGCCCAGCTAAATGTCTGTTTCTCAAATCCAAAGTAAAGTATCTAGGCCATGTTGTTTCGGTTGACGGATTGAGCACGGATACGCAGAAAGTCAAAGCGGTCCAACTCTGGCCGAACCCCAAGACCAAGCGGCAGGTAAGAGGGTTCCTTGGACTTTGTTACTATTACCGGCGGTTTATCGAAGGATTTTCGGCGGTTGCTAAACCGTTTTCAGAACTTACGGAAGAGAAACGCCGGTTTGCATGGAACGAAGACTGTGAGATGGCATTTAATACCCTAAAATGTAGGCTCACAAACGCACCTATTTCGGCATTTCCAACCACCGACGACCTCTTCGTACTAGACACAGATGCATCGAACGTCGGTATTGGTGGTGTTCTCAGTCAGAAGCAAGGGGGCTCGGAGGTGGTAATTGAATATTTTAGCAGCACTTTAAATAGGGCCGAACGAAACTATTGCGTTACAAGACGAGAGTTTTGGCAACACAACACTTTCACCACTACCTCTTTGGCAAAAGATTCCTCTTACATACTGATCACGCGTCCATTCATTGGCTGTGCAACTTTAAGCAACGGGAGGATCAGATGGCACAGATGCGGTTGCAGGAGTACGACTACGAGATTCAACATCGTCCCGGCCCTCGACATGGTAATGCTGACGCGCTTTCCAGGAGACCATGTGGCGAATGCAAACATTGCACGAAGGCAGACATAAAAGAAAAAGAGAGCTACGAGATACTGCACTTGAAAACCGAGGAGTCCACTTTGGCAATCGAACAGCAAAAGGATCACACACTAGCAAAGATGAGCAAGTGGCTGCAGGAAGGACAACGACCAAAAACAGAAGACATTATGCAGGAAGATCAGGATACAAAAAGCTTTTGGGCTATATTCCAGCAGTTGAAAAGGACCAGGAGCAGAAGACATTACCCGTAGTTCCAAACACCTTAGTTCCAGAAATGCTTCAGCAGCTCCATAATAGTCCGAGCGGAGGCCATCTGGGGCAGCGCAAAACCCTAAGGAAAATAAAGGACAGGTATTTTTGGATCAGTCGAACGGTAGACTCCAAACTATGGTGTAAAAACTGCATCGTTCGCCAGGCCCGCAGAGGTCCTACTCAGCGAACAAAGGGGCCTCTTAAGCCAAGCCGGACAGGACACCCAATTGAGAGGATTGCTATTGACATATTTGGCCCACTTCCACGCACGAAGGCAGGAAACCGATATATAATCGTCGTTATGGACTATTTCACCAAATGGCCGGAATGTTTTGCAGTGCCCAACCAAAAAGTTAAGGTAATAGTCGAACAAATTATACATAATGTCTTCTGCAGATTCGGTGTCCCGCACTTTATTCATTCGGACCAAGGTAGAAATTTCGAATCGGAAGTGTTCCGTAGATCAATGGAGGTCTTGGGCA
This sequence comes from Volucella bombylans, assembly GCA_949129095.1. NCBI lineage: Eukaryota > Metazoa > Arthropoda > Insecta > Diptera > Syrphidae > Volucella > Volucella bombylans. The sequence continues at coordinate 101,810,864 of OX422144.1, read as the reverse complement.
GTCACAAAACTAAAACCACACCTCTACGGCCCCAATCCGATGGTATGGTGGAAAAGTTCAATCGTAAGCTACTGGACTACCTAGCAAAATTCGTCAGCCCTCATCAAACAGACTGGGATCTGTTTCTACAACCAGCTCTACTCGCTTATCGCGCAGCAGAACAAGAATCGACAGGATTCTCGCCAGCCATGTTGAACTTCGGAAGAGAACTGAAGCTGCCGATCGATATAGTGTTCGGATCACCACCAAAATTGAACACGATAGCCAAGGGTACGCAGCAGCATTAAGAAGTCGGCTCCTCAAAGTACACGAAGTGGCACGACAAAATCTCAAAATAGCAGCCGAACCAATGAAGGACAGATACAATTTCAAAACTAATGCCATAAGTTTTACTGCAGGGGATGAAGTCTGGTTTTTTAACTCCAAGCGGCGGAAAGGTCTGTGCCCTAAACTACAGAGCGATTGGGAAGGCCCTGCCAAGGTTGTGGAACAATTGTCGGATCTCATCTACAAAATCCAGGCGCCGGGCCAAAGGAGGCAAAGAGTGGTACACGTAAACCGACTTGCACCGTATACGACCTCACCTTTTTGTTTTAAGGAGGGGGTAGTGTTACGAAACCTAAAGAAAAGGGAAAACTGTAGAAAAATAAAAACATTTTATTTTACGACGAAATACTTACCTACCTGCTTCACGTTGTTTGTTGTGGGTTTTTTTTTATAGGTTGAAGAGGTTTGTTCCCTTTGCGGAACATGGCGGAGCATTCAGCCGCACGAAGAGGACAAATGATTAAGTAACATAGTAAACCATAAGGGTAACAGGAAGAAAGGAGATGACTACCGCACAAAGGGGAGCAAATGATGAAAAGTCAACGAAGAAAATATTTGCCGTTTCCTGTGACGATTGGATTTCTCCAATCAAAAACGATTGCTGAACGAGGGGTGGAATCTTAGACGTTGCAACGGAGATAAGAAAACGGAAGTTTTCATAACAGAGAAAAAAAAACCGCGGGCAACGTAAAAATCGAGATAAAAAGGAGAATTTTCCGCAGAACCAGGATGTCATCACTCATTATTCACACCGACTTCGAAGTGAAAGGACGTGACACCACAGGAAGATTCAATACAGAGAAATAACTATTCAATAACATTAATATTTTTTATTATCTTTTTGCAGGAAACAGGGAAAACAATTCCACTATTTGTTACTTACCGCAGCGTCGTCAAAAAAGAAAAACCCAAAGGAAAAACAAAAAAACCGCCAACTACCTGTGCACACCCATTCCGGATGGGTCGGAAGGAGAAGGAGAAGGCAGCGGCACAGGCAATCTACGACAAGTTCGTGGCTTCCTGTCGCCAACAAGTGGAAGTTTTTGGTGTGAGCTTTGCGGCTCAGATACACTAAAAATTAACTACTAATATAGAGGAGATCTATGGGGAATCTCCGGTCATCGATGTGAATGAGGTCACGCAGGACACCGCCAATGACGACTCAATGGAAGACGAGTCAGAAGTGGAAGACAACGAGGATGAGGAGTTCTCCGATGAAGGAGAGCAACAAGATTTGTCTTCCTCTGAAGAGGAATTTCCGGCCATTCAGGCGAAGAAGCGGAAGAAGTCGACATCACCACCACCAACAAAGAACTCGCCAGGGACAACAGTATCACTACCAAGTCCACCACCAACAACATCAGCAACAAACCCAGTACCACTACCAACAACAACAACAAAATTAAAATATCCATTCCCATCACCTGCAGCATCAACACCAGCAACAACACCTTCACCACCAACTACACAACCTTCAACATCCAAAGCAGCAATGATGAAGAATAACTCGGAGAAGACATCTGAGGCCAAAAGCAGTGTTTTCATGCCACCAATAATATGCTTCCGGCTCAACTTTGCAGACCTTGCACGCTATACAAAGCCCTTAGGACTCCAATATAAAGTGCATAACATAAACAGCACGAAATCAGTGGTGACGACCACAACCTAGGACGTGCACATCAAAATATAGGAGTACCTGTCATTAATGTGACCCCCTACAAAACTAGAAATCCTGACCAGAGTTTCAAAAGCTTCCTAATTGAAGTCGTTAAGGGCAGCGATTTACCTGCCATATACACAAAAAACCTTTTGCTGAACCAAAAGGTATTTTGGGAAAAATTTAAGGCAAACGGTGTTACGCAATGCCGTAACTGCCAGAAATTTGGACATAACTGCAGGATGAAATACAGGTGCGTCAAGTGCAAAGATGACCACCTACCTGGAAACTGCCCAAAGACAGCGGAGAACACAAAGGATGAAGCGGTATATTGCACAAACTGCAAAGATGTGGGACACCCAGCTAACTACAAAGGGTGCCCTAAATACAAAGAAAAACTTGCGGAAAAAAACAAGCAGGCCCAGAAGAAAAGGGATCAACGGCAGTTTGCGATCTCATCGGCAACAAAGAAGATTTCGGCTGGATTAAGTTTCGCAGAGGCAGCTGCTTTAGCAAACAGCACAAAGAAGCCAGCACCTAAACCAACGCAAATACCACAAGCAAAGCCAGCACAAAAATCAGCCAACAAACCTGCACAACAACCAGCCTCAAGGACATAACACACACGACCTATATATCACTTCAATATCTTTGAGGATACTGAGAGGTTGTTTGGCACTGACCTCTTGACCCTTCTACAGAAGGCAAAACAGGTGGTGCCATCCAACTACGTGATCCTCGATGATAAAAGAAAAACAGTGATATTGGCTAAACTTATCTGTGAACTATGTATTCAATAAATAGGCTTAGCGTTCTTACCTACAACGTAAATTCAATTTACTCAGTAGCCAGAAGAAGCGCGCTAAGCTTGTTTATTAGGAAACATAAGCCAGATATTCTCTTGTTACAGGAAACATTACTGAATGGCTGCAACCCATACAAACCAGATGGATATTTTATAGCCCGGGAGAGGAGATGCCATCGAGGACTGGCTAACAAATAACAACCACCTACACTCCTTAATAGTAGTGTCATAGCCAAGGAAAACTTTTCCCAGGACACCATCACTGCTGGACTTCTTTTTGGTCTCATCAAATCTCATAAACTTACTACCAGATTTTCAGAATTTCGCTTGCGTTTATGTAAGTGATTCTGATCATTTGGCGGTAGAGTTGAAAATTCGTCTAAACCAGAGGATACTTCTACAGAGACCAGCACAGAAAACACACATCAATTATACAAAAGTCAACTGGACCCGATTCAAAACTGAAATCGAAACAGAACCTCAACTACCAAGTCATCAAAGGTGCCTATCTAATGAGGAAATAGATAACAATATTTTACAACTACAGGCAGTTGTGAACGGAGCCATTTAGCGCCAGAAGAAGCCACTCACGGGCAAAGATAAATACGGAAACCTCCCCCAACACATCCAAGCTATCTAGACCCACAGACAGCGGCTTCGCAAACGCCTTCAGAGGATCCTCCACCGAACATGGAACCGAAACAACGACGAATACAGAGCTATTAACTCGCAGCTCGAATGTACAAATACAATGTTTCAACGAGCAATAAGACACCACCGTGAGGAGGACTTCAGAAAAAGGCTTGAAGACATCAAACCAGGACCAGATGCCTTCAAGAAAATAAACCGACTCGTGGGGAAAGCGAACACCATCCCGGTCAACATTAACTTTGGAACGCAAACATTCACCACACCAGAGGAAAAAGCTGAAGCCTTCGCTAGCCATTTTGAAGGAAGCTTTACTGACCGCCCTCCAGTGCATCTTCCGGACTTCATCACTGAAGTCAACACTCAAGTCGCCGCATCCATAAACGATTGCCACCACGTCACAGAATTCAGTGAAACTAATCCTTCGGACGACCCTTCTCATGGGGGTATATTCACTACAGTTGAGGAAGTTGCTGAAATTCTAAGAAATCGTCTTTTAATGATCAGATTTCTAACTTTTTACTAAAAAAGTTACCAAACCTCGCATTATTGTTACTAACGATAATTTTCAATAACTGCGTAAACAACAGTTACTTTCCAAATTGCTGGAAAATAACCAAAGTCGTTCCAGTGCCAAAAAAAATGGGACGCACGTGCGTGGAGGGATATCGACCAATTGCTTTGCTATGTTGTGTTGGCAAGGTTCTGGTATCACTAGTTCTTAGGAAGATTAACATAGAGAGTGGGGAGAGAGGTCTTCTGCCGTCAAATCAATATGGTTTTAGGCTAAAGCATGCAACGATTCATCCTCTAATACAACTCCATAGTGATGTGTCCCGAGCACTAAACAAAAAGGAGACAACAGTGGCATGTCTTGTTGACATTGAGAAGGCATTTGATAGCGTCTGGATCAAAGGACTCATATTCAAACTTATTCAATATGGTTTCCCTGGATATTTGGTAAGAATAATAACCAGTTTTCTTAATAACCGACTTTTTTATGTACAGATAAACAATAGGAAATCCAGTATCAGAAGGATCAACGCCGGAGTACCACAAGGATCACAACTGGGGCCAATCCTGTTTAATCTCTACACGGCGGACTAGCCATCAAATACAGTGGGATGCAAGACACTGCTATATGCGGATGACTCCATCACCTATGCTCACTCTATAGCACCAGAGCTAGCAGCGAAACTAGTACAGGACCATATAAGAAGTCTATGGGAGTACTACTTAAAATGGGGCCTTAAGATCAACAGCAGCAAGACGGACCTCATCTGTTTCCGGACCCCAATGACAATTATCAGCGGGAGAAGAAAGAAAACCCTTGTAAGAAGAAGCAGGGACATTAGGATACACCTCCCAGACGGTTCAATGGTATTACCTAAAGAAACATTAAAGTACCTGGGCATAAACTTTAATGAAAAGTTTAAATTCAATGGGCACGCCACCATAATCCTGAAACGTGCAAATTTTGCACTGCATTTAGTGCATCCGCTCCTAAGGATGAGAAGTGGGCTCAGCCAGCGGACCAAGTTGCTCGTTTATAAGCAACTAATTAGACCAGTCATTACTTATGCCTGTCCAATCTGGTATACTATTTCACCCACCATAATGGAAAAAATAAAAATCTTTGAAAAGAAGATCTTGCGCTCCTGTACGGGACTTTATCGGAATCCAACGACACTAAAAAATTTCAAGAATGAGCATCTATACAATGTAGCAAAGATAACGCCAATTGACCAGTTCATGATGCAGATATCGAGGAAAATTCTGCTAAATCTCAGTGACCACCCAAACCAGGAAATACAGGTACTTTGCCAACAGCCACTGGAACTCAGACACAGATACCTGGATGTAAGGGCTATCACCGATCCAGACTTCGAAAATATAATTTACAACGAAGCGACGCCTTTTTCAAAAAGAACAACACTGGACATAATAGAGGGTAGCACCCTCAAATCCTAATATCTTAACCTTTTATTTAAAATTTGCTCATTGCATTAAAAAAAAAAAATCCATGTAATAGATTAAGTAAACATAAATATTGTAACACACAATGTAACACTAGCCATAAGAAGAACGTCGGGCCCCTATTGTTGAGCCGACAAGTTTATTTTTAATTATAAATCTAATTCTAAGTCAATTTGTAAATAGTACGATTAAATAAACAAAAATCTTAATCTAAAAAAAAGAACCAGGAAGTCAAAAGCGAGCAGTTGAGGTCGGAAGACTACGGCCATAGAAAAAAAACGTTTAATTTTAAAGAAATCAAAGAATAAAAACAACAGTTTACCTCTCGAGAACCAGATTTTTTTTGAGTTTCTTTTTTTTATTTTTGTCCTCTTTTTATCCGATTGATACTCGGCGGTAGTTTCTGGGTCGCGAGAATTATTATTTTTTATAAAAGTACTAAGATAGTTAACCATTCCTAGAAACCTTTGAAGGTCTTTTGCGCACGCAGGGGTGGTCATGTTTTTATTGGCAGTAACTTTCAGATCCAGCCTGACAATATTCCTTCTTGTTTGAATATAAGGCCTAGATATCTGATTGTTGTAACCTTTATTTGACATTTGTCCTTATTGAATTTAAGACACCTTTGTCTTGTTCTTTCTAATAACAATTTTAAATTTCTATCATGTTCCTGTTCTGTTTTTCCATAGATTAGAAAGTGATCTAGATAAATGAGCAATCCAGGTATGTCACCAAGTGTTCTAATCATATAACCATGAAATAACAACATTGGTGTCAGCAGCAACAACAACATCGGCAACAACAACACCAGCAGCAAGAGCAGCAACATCATGAACAGCAAAATTTACATTAACGATTGTCTCACGAAGTATTCTAGAATGTTGCTAAAGATGGCTAAAGAGCTTAAAGACAAAAAATTATGTAAATTTGTTTGGGTCAGGGATTGTTGTATATTTATCAGGGTAAACGAAGGAGATAAAGCTATTAAAATTAATTCATTTGACGACATTTATAAAGTCGAAAATCTGATTTGAAGACTATGTTTAATATGAGTAATAATCTATTTAATTCTCCTTCTAATATTAATAATAGTATAAATAGTAGGTTTTCTTCTTCAAGTCCTGATGATTTGAATTCTAATTCGAGATGTTTTTGTGTTCAGCATTTAACCAATGATCTCTCATCTGATGTTTCTATTGTTCATCAAAACATTCGTAGTATGAGAACTAATTTTAATACATTTTTGTCTTACCTTACACCTTTGGAACATCTGCCAGATATTATCTTTCTTTCTGAAATTTGGATATTTGATGAAGAAAAATCAGATTATAATGTAATTCCTAATTTTACCTTTGATGCTACCTGTAATAACTCGTATGCAGCTGGTGGAGTTGCGGTATATTATAGGAATAGTATAAAAGATTGTGCAATTAATAAATATAAGTTGGAAAGTTCTGATGTTATCAGTGTAAATTGTGAAATTTCTGGTGTAAAATATTGTTTCATTTGCGTCTACAGACTTCATAAGTTTTCAGTTAAATGCTTCTTGGAAGAATTTACAGTGTTTTTAGAACGTCAGAAATCTATGAATGTTGTATTGCTTGGTGATTTTAACATTAATATCCTCTGTGATTCTTCTGATTCAGATTGCTTTTTGTCTGCCCTATCTTCGTTTGGTGTTATATCGGCTCTTAATCAACCTACTCGTCTTAATTCTTGTTTAGACCATATCTTTATCAGACAACATCGAAATATTCAAGTGTACTATAAAACCATGGCCTACGATCTAAGAATTACAGATCATTGTTTAACTTCCATTCAATTTGGTAATAAAGTTACTCGTGTAAATAAACCTACAGTAAGGGAAAAAACTAAAATAGATTTCACTGCTTTAAAAAATCACCTAAATTATGAATTCTGGGACGAAGTCTATACAACTTCTAATCCGTCGTTAGCATTTGATGTATTTCTAAGTAAGTTACAATATTATGTTTCGATCTGTTGCCAAAAGAAAATTAGAGCTGATAACAAATTAAAACCTCTGAAACAATGGATGTCCTTTCCATTATTAAAGAAAATCAAAAAAAAAAAAATAAGCTTTGCTCACTCGTTCAAAAACACCCTAACAATGCAAGATTAAAAATCTTTTATGATAAAATTTGTCATGAGTTAAAGACAGAAATACCTTACTGTAGAAATACTTACTATAGCAAAAAGCTAGCTGAAAATATAGGTAACTCCAAAAAAGAATGGCATATTGTTAACGATATTTTAAACAAAAACACACCTTGCAGTGATATTGCACTTAACAATAATAACTCTACGATTTCTGACCCTTTGGAAGTAGCTAACTTATTTAACGACTTCTTCTCCAAAGTAGGCTCATTTCTTAGTGTATCAAATAATGATAATCCAACTTTGTATAATAGTGATAGCATACTGGAAGCCACTTTTCAACCAGAAAGCTTATACTTTAATGAATTTACTCCACTTGAAATTCATAAAATAATATCTACACTTAAAACATCAAATTCAACAGGATTGGATAATATATCAAGCTTTTTGTTAAAAAAAATTTCTTTTCAGATCTCGGATGTTCTGTGCTATATCTTTAATTCTTGTGTGCATAATGGTGTCTTCCCCGATGCCCTAAAAACTGCACTCGTAATACCCCTTCACAAAAAAGGCAGTACTATGTCATTAAACAATTACCGCCCCATCTCGCTGTTATCGTTTTTCTCTAAAGTTTTTGAAAGAGGAATGAAAACAAGAATGATTTCTTTCTTAGACAGGTCTCAGTTCTTTAGCGAATTCCAGTTTGGCTTCAGAAGAGGTAGGTCTACCGAAAGTGCGTTATTAAAACTGATTGGGGAAATATATAACAGCTTGAATACTTCTCAAATTCCATCTTGCCTATTCATTGACATAACCAAAGCTTTTGATACAGTAAACCATACCATTCTTTTAAATAAACTTTTTAATGCTGGTTTCAGAGGCTTTATTTATGATTGGTTTACTTCCTACCTTGAAAACCGAAATCAAATAGTAAAAATTAGTAATGCTTTTAGTTCTATAAGATACATGAATATTGGAGTCCCGCAAGGCTCAGTTCTGGGTCCTTTATTATTCCTTATGTATGTTGGAACGATCACGCGCTATACCTAACACTGTATCTTAATAGGGTAGTCAGGCAAATGTATCATCTGAGCCTCTATTGCAATATTCAAGTTCTAGAAATGGTTTATAATGGCTTATTCAAATCTAAGTTGCAGTATGGAATTTCTTGCTGGGGTGGTGCGTATTTTAATAAAATAGAACCTTTATTAATTAAACAAAAGCATGTCTTAAGAATTATGTGTAAGGTAAATCGGAGAACGCCTAGTTTTGCACTATTCAAAAGCCTAGAAATTCTCCCATTAAGACATTTATATTGTTATAAAGTGCTAAAGATATTTTTCGAAAATTCAGGTTTCTATGATGTTAGGTTTCATCAAAATTATAATTTGCGTGTTAACATGAGGAACTTTGTAACTATCCCACCTATTTATAAAGCACACTTTTGTCGATTCTACTATGTTACAGCTCCCAGATTATTTAATTCTTTGCCAGACAACCTTAGGTGTGAGAGGACAAAAACTGTATTTTTAAAAAATGTTAAAAAATGGCTCTTCACTTTCAACCATTATGAAATAGATTCGATTCTCATTCCAATATTATAAATTGACTATAATTTACTTCTTTTTTTATCTACATTGCATTTATATTTGAAATATCCTTTTATTTTACCCCATCAATATTATTTTATTTTGTCATTATGTTTTAAATTTTTCTTGTACTTTCGCCACTTGCCATATGGCAACAGATTGTACATAGCTATTTCTTAGACAAATTCATTGTATCATTGAACATGTATATTTGTAAAAATATTTATATTTTGTCATGAAATAAAGATTGAAAAAAAAAAAAAAAAATATATATATATATTTCTGATGCCGCGTTGATGTCAAATGGAAGCCTATCTATATCTCCCAAAAGGGGTATTAAATGTACAGAGCTTAGAACTAGCTTCATTCAACTCAAGCATCCAGAAACCCGAATTCGCATCAAGAAGACTAAAGTAATTTGCATCAGAAAGTTGTGAACAAAATCAGGTATTTCAAAATGAGGACGCAATATTACTTGATTCAAATTTCTTGGATCTTGACATACTCTTAGATCTTTATTTGCTTTTTCAACAAGTACAATACAACTTACCCATGCAGTGGGTTCAGTTACCTTTGTGATGACATTTAGACGTTCCATTCGCTCAAGTTCTTCCTTAAAAGTACCCATCAATTTAAACGGAACCTTTCGAGGGGCATCAGTCTTAGGCAATACATTCGGATTCACTTCTAAATTTATTTTTTCTGACAATAGACCTAGGCCTGTGAAAACGTCACTGAAATTATTTAATATATCTGTTGTTTTACTTGTTGCTTTACTGATTTTGCATACTTTTTTTATCAAATTGAGTGCTTTACATGTTTTCAAACCAATAATTGGAAGAGCACTTTCTTCTTCTATAACATATTAGTAGAATTCTATAGCCACTACTTCATGTTTGTCTAAACTTTGTCATATTCCAACATAGTTTATTTTTTCATCAGTATAGGAAACTATATTTGACATGCATGGTTTCAATTTAATATTTTGTAATTTCAAAAATGATAGTGTTTTTACAGATAACACGTTTGCTTGTGCATCACTATCAAGTAAACAACTAACTTTTCTTTTATTAACACTTAGATCTACTATCCATAATTGATTGTCCTCCTTGCAATTTCTTTTTTGACGTATGGATCCCAAGAACAAATATTGTCTTTCTCCTTCTTCCTCATGTAAATTTCTAACATGCAACTTACTCCTACACATTCTTGCGAAATGATTGGGTTTACCGCAATTTCTACAAACTACACCCACTACTGGACATTTGAATCGGTGTTGTTGTCCACATCGATAGCAGGAACATGATGAATTGGGTTCATGCTGCTTGCTGTTTTATTCTGCCCATGATGACGTCTTGGTACTGCCGTTATTTTCTGCAAAGTTGAAAGTATTTATTTGGTTTGGTGTTAATGTAAAATTTACCGCTTGACGTAGATGTAGATGTATGAGAAAGCCTTTTGTCGATTTTGCCTATGATAGATGTAGTTGGGTCTGTAAGTTGTTTCGCCTGTGTTTTAGTTTGCTCCATTACACGAGCAATTTCAATGGCTTTAGACAATGGTGCCTTTCCTTCTTGTAAGAGTTTTTCTCGTATAGCATGGTTCTCCTTACTTAACCCACAAATAAAAATATCTTTTAGGATATCGTCTTGCAGTGCTCCAAGCTCACATGATATGCTTAAATTTTTTAAGCTTGTGACAAATTTAGTTACTGATTCGTCGAGCATTTGCTTAGGCGTGACAAAATGGTGCCTCTCCACGGCTATATTCTTCTTCGGTGTGCACTGAATTTGTCAATGAAATCATCATTGAAATATTGAAATATTAAATATTGTCAACGCTTCCGGACCAAGATAGTGTAGGAATATAGCAACTTTTCTTTTCTCAGGTTCATTCTCCATATTCGACGCTCTCATAAAAATCCAATTTTTCCATAGATCGGCTAGATTTTGTTGACCGCATGTGAAATCCAATGGAGTTATGATTGGCGATATGCCGAGTTTTGATTCCGTTTCGTTCATTTTCGTCAGTGATTTATTTTTTACTTCACTGACACTGCTCGTTTCTTCTGAGGATTCAAAATCACTCATTTTAATTTAAAATTTAATTTAAAACTTTTTTTTTTTTCTTAGTTTACTTCTGACACCATGTTGTCTTCCTTAATAAAATGTTAACGCTGTTAGTGCTAAGACATCTCCGATTGCACTGACTTTATTCTTCCATTCTTACAATATACGTATACATATATACATAAACTTGCATTTGAGTATAGAAAATAATATGTGTAATACTATTAAAGGCAGGTAAGAAAAAGCCACATTGGTGGACATCGGCACTGGGACTGCTCAGAAACGCCTGGAGAAAATTTTTCAACGCAGCAAAAAGCACAAGAAAAGTGACTGACTGGGACTCATATAAAGAATCCCTCAAATTATACAAAAAAGAACTGAGGAAGGCAAAGCGACAATCCTGGAGGTCATTCTGTGACAAAATCACAGAAACCTCTGAGGCATCGCGGCTAAGAAAAATCCTCTCCACAAATCCTATGATGCCTAGCTGTTTGAAAAAAAAAAACCGATAGCTCTTGGACAACCTCAAGTGATGAATAACTCAACCTGTTTCTGGACACCCACTTTCCAGGTAGCTCGCTGCCAGTAGCAGTCAAAACAGGCCTACTGCAACCGTGACCAAAATTCATGGTCTGATTACGAGAGACAAACTGCTCTGGGCGCTGCATGGCTTCAAACCATACAAGTCTGCTGGTCCGGACGGTATAATACCAGCCGAGCTACAGAGGTCCTCAGATATTATTCTACCAGTGTTCGAAAATATTATAAGGAGCTGTGTAGAACTTATCCACATTCCACTGTTATGGAGTGAAGTCAATGTAGTATTTATTCTCAAAGCCGGAAACTGTTCTCATGTAGTCCCAAAGGACATTTTTCCTTCTGAAAACTTTAGAACGACTGATTGATATCCATATTCGAGCTAAAGTTGATCCAAGACTTGTTTCAACGGCTTAACATGCCTACTGCAAAGGAAAGTCGGTGGAAATGGCTTTGCACTCTCTGACTAGCCACATCGAACGATCCCTACAATATAAGGGGTACACAATGGTTGCTTTCCTAGACATAGAGGGCGCCTTTAACAACGTCAACACATCCGCAATCACGACTGCGCTGTCAACTCTGCAAGTAGACGACTCACTGGGGGAGTTGATCGGTCTAATGCTAAAAAGCAGGATAATCAACTCCAAATTGGGTGAGACTTCTGCTAAAAGATGTGTCAGCAGAGGCACGCCTCAAGGCGGTGTCTTCTCTCCCCTTCTCTGGAACTTAGTAGTTAATGAACTACTGATATACCTGGAAGCGGGTGTTAGCAGAGTAATTGCCTATGCGGATGACGTTGCCATAGCCGTCTCAGGGAAACATCTCAATACCATTAAAGAACTCCTCCAAATAAATCTCAATAGATTAACCCGCTGGGCAGATCGCTGTGTATTGGGAATAAACCCCCATAAAACTGATCTTGTCCTCTTTTCTAGGAAATATAAAATTCCAATCATAGACCCTCCTTCAATAAACGGTACCAGTTTAGTTTTCCCCGATAAAGCAAAATATCTGGGTCTCATTTTTGACAGGAAACTAAACTGGAAACCTAACATTCAAGAAAGAGTCAATAAAGCTACAATAGCTTTATTCTCTTGCAAAAAAGCCATTGGGAACAACCTCGCATAACCCACTGGCTATACATCTCGGTCATAAGACCGATACTTACTTACGGGGTGGTTGTCTGGTGGCAGTCAACCGCATTAAACTAAGCTACGACTGCAGCTATTCGCCTTAAAGCGACTAAACAGTGGACAAATAATTCATTTGGCCACACCAACATTCTTAATACATTAGGAATCCTCACAGAGAACATCGATTACACCATATCTGAACTTTGGTTTGACAAAAACTTCCATATAAGCTTACCCTCTAGATAATTCTGGGAGGAGGATGCTTTCATGGAGGACAAGTCAATCCATCTCTACACAGATGGATCTAAAACCGATAACGGAGTTGGTGGCGGTGTTTTCTCAGATAAGCTAAATATAAGCCTCTCTTTCCGTCTTCCAAATCACTGTAGCGTGTTCCAGGCAGAAATTTTGGCGACTAAAGAAGCTCTGTCCTGGCTGAAGAAAAGCGTGATATCTGCAAAGGATATCCGCATATTTTCGAATAGTCAGGCCGCTATCAAGTCCCTGGACTCGGTCTCATTATATTCTAAAACCACCCTTGAATACCGATCATCTCTCATGGAGATGGCAGAGCAGTTCAACATTCACCTTTGTGAATGTTTCTGCCGGGCCACAGAGACATTCCAGGGAACTGCAGAACCGATGAACTCGCCAAAATTGGAACCACTCTACCTATCCTATCGGACAAAGGTAGTATAGGTATACCAATCGCTACGTGCAAACTAACACTAAAGCTGGATGCCAATAAAAGAACAGACCTTAGGTGGACTGCTGGGTAAATATGTCTAGCGACCAAACAGATCTGGCCAAGGCTGGGTCTGAGTCGCTCTAAGTGTCTGATCCTTTTAGATAGGAAACATCTCAGCGCCATAATAGGTATCATTACTGGACACTGCCTTATAGGCAAGTACGCAAGAAGGCTTGGCGCTTTTACTAATGATTTCTGTAGAAGCTGCATGGACGAGGAAGAGGAGGAGACAATCCTCCACCTACTCTGCACATGCCCAGCTCTCTCCCAGAGAAGAGAGCTTCATCTAGGATTGGTTTTGGCATCCACAACCCAAAATATTTGTAAACCATATCTGCCAAGTTTGCATATATTGCCGAAATAAACATCTGCCACTGGTAGCTACTAGTTGTTCGTCTATAGTAAGCTCTTTTGATGGATGATAAAGTGCAGTGAGGTTTGATTAAATTACGTCCCAAGTATATCTAAAAGCTGCCAGCTTATCAGTTTGCATGCGGAATGCTCTAGTTCTTGAGTCGTCGAATCGAACGAAACGGGATATTTATTCAAATCGTTCTAAAGACATGGTAGCTCTATAAAAAGGCATATTGTGTTGATCAAATAAGTCTTTAACTTCTGTTTTTGACGATTTTTCGGAACCTGCATACAGTAATACTGCAATATACGCACACATCTAATCTGCATCCTTATCATACCATCGACGAAGTATCTTTGGTGTTGGTGTCAAACGATTGTCTTCATAGGCCCTCTTCGCTTTCTTATTTGTGTCAAGAACCATAGTACCTATAATTTCCGGGCTTATCAAACATCTAAAAGCATCGGCTTTTTTTGTAAATATTTTTTTTTTTGCATCTTGGCTGATGTATCTTTCGTCCGTTTTGATCATTTATTGCCCTATATTCATTCGGCATAGACCACCAAATATCAGAATGACGGACGTTAATAGCTGTGTAGCGCATCCTCTGTTTGGTCCAACAGGTTTATGCTCCTGATCAAATGCATGTAAATTGTTATCTAATAACTCCTGTTCAACATCATTCAATGCTGAACCAGAAGGTTTGTTCAAAAGATATGCAACACGTTCTAACACATCATTTCGATCCATTTTTCTAGAGCAAACTAAAAACAATATTCACATTCCTTAGAACAGCAAAACAAAACAGAAAAAGAAAATACAAAAAAAGCAGATTCAGCTTTTACTTACCAAAAAACCATAAAAAAGAACAAAAGAAGAAAAGAACCAAAAACAATAGATAATACTTTCACTAATACACTCCACGAAATAATGATAAGGACAAAGAAATCTTTGTTTGTTCCCTTAGGTTTTGATGAGATCTAATTCATTGAACGCAGCAGCATTATCGCTTCGTCTTATCGCATCATAGCGATAACCTTTTTTTTTGTTTTTGCTCACACATCTGTTTTACACTGATGAGTGATCTTCATTGTGGTATGAAATATTGCTAAGGCCAGTTGTGCTTAAGTGAAAGAGAAAAAGGGTTTGTTAATCTTAAATATTTATTTATTTGTTAGAAAAAATTGGAATGCTTTAGATTTTCGCAAATATCAATTACAATGCCTCATGGAAAGCCATTGACCGAAGAGGAGCAAGGACGTGTGGCTGTTTACAGAGAACAGGGGAAAACAACAAGGCAAGCTATTCTAAAAAGAAGTAAAATCGTTCTACCAAATTACATATATAAATCTTGGCGAAAATTATGGAGTTAAGCGAAGTACAGGAAGAAAACCAACATTAAAACCAAGAGATATTCGAGAAATAAGACGTCTTGCTGTAAATAAATCCATCAGTCCTTCTGAAATTGTAAGCATTCTGAAGCTAAATGTGTCAACAAGGCAGGTGCAAGAAAGTCAGATAATACCATTGAATATGTTAAACGCACACCGAAACCGACGCTTACAGCACGACACAAAGCGAACAGGTTGACTTTTGCTGAAAAATTTCAATTTTGGGACGAAGAGTGGTGTAAAGTGGTATTTTCTGACGAAAATAAATTCAATTTAGATGGGCCAGATGGTTGCCAAAAATATTGGCATGATAAAAGGGCCGAAAGGCAGCTCAGGCATGCTCGCAATTTCGGAGGAGGCACGTTAATGGTTTGGAGGGCTATAAGCTGCTCTGGAAAGTCACCTATATGTCTTATATCAACTATAGCCAAAATACACTGAGCTCTTAGATGATGTTTTAGTTGACCTTGGGGATCAATTATTCGGTAGCGAGTTTATATTTCAACAGGACAACGCGGCTATTCATGCATCCAAGTTTACAAAGGAGTTTCTAAAAACCCGAAATATTTCTCTATTGGAGTGACCCGCTTGCAGCCCTGACTTAAACCTCATTGAGAACGTGTGGGCGGTTTTGTCGCGCAATGTTTTTAAAAATGGGTGTCAGTTTGATAATTTGAAAAATCTCAAAAGGGCCATCAAGGAAGAATGGGAAAAAATCGACATAGATCAGATACAATCACTGATTAATTCGATGCCACGACGTCTTCGAGATGTAATTAGAAACAAAGGATCAAACACTAAGTACTAAGATTTGATTTGATTTCGAATCAAAAATATTTCAAATACACATACTAAAGTAAAAAGGTATTGTCCTTATCATTATTTCGTTCATATAGAATTTAAAAAAATAATTAGAAATATAGAATAAGAGTTAATTTTCATAACCAATTTATATTCGAGTTGTTTTGTTGTGCAGTTACTAAAAATTAAATGTATTTCTTAAATTTCTAAGAATAAATGTTTAAAGAATGTTATTTTGTTTTGTCCTTATTATTATTTCATGGAGTGTATGTATTTGCAGTAACACTTCAAAAAAACAAGTAATCACTAAATCGTTTCCGCTGGTAAAATCTCTCACTTACAACACATTTGTGTTCAACACGACGAGTAAAATCTCTGAGAATGCTAAAAAGCTAACGGTTTCAGTAAAGATGTAAGTTAACACGCATGCCAGCAGTTTCAACCAACATTAAACTCAACGCAACGTTCCCACGATCGATTCATGGGAAGTATTAGAATGCAATCACAACCAAAATGCAGTCGCAGCAGTTATTTAGTATTTAAGTAGTGTTAAGTTATTCAGTTGATTAAAAGAAGGCAGAACTGCTGCCCAATAAATAAAGATTTTTTTTAAATTACATAAATTTAATTAACTTTAATTTGTATAGTGCTATTCAAAATAATTGGCCTGCCGCCACATGCGGAAACAGAGTTAGGTAATAAAAATGAATGGGTGTACAGGTCATTTTGAATTTTTTTCTATTTCACCGATTATTTTCGTATATTTGGTGTTGTAAATATTTATTTTTTTTTAATTTAAATTTCTATGAGAGGTAATCTCGCAAAGCACTATACTATCTAATTTTTTTTATAGCTCAGATATACGAAAACTAAATACATATGAGCATCGTATCCTTTAGAAAACCATCCCATTTTTGGATGTCACAGACCAATAAAACATTAAAATTCGATTTGAAATTTCCTCTGGGCACTTACACCCGGATTCACAAACGTTACTATGAGGTCTCAGAGTGTGCACGAGCGCAGAGGGTTAGTGAATTCAATTCACAAACATTACTTAAGTGTCAAAGCGCACTATGCGTTCGTTAAAATGATCTTCCAAAAGAGTTTAGCCTACCTCGACCTTGTCAATCAATTCATGTTCAGTCAGAATTAATCATGACTATAAAATTCCTGTCTTTCAATATCTCGTCATTGATAGAGCACAGCAGAAGAATTCAATTACAGAAAATTCTGCTAGCCAACAATATTGCGATTGCATTCATCCAGGAGACACACCTGAGTTCCAGAATGTATTTTAATCTACACACATATAAGTTTATCCCTAACAACACCCAGCAAGGTGTCGCTATAGCCATAAAAAAAACATTGACTACGACGCCGTAGCTTGGAGCTGCAACCTCTTTCCTTCCATCCTTCTCAGCATCAAAATCCAAAATAAATCCTCATTGGTGCTATTTAAATAGCTACTAATCGTCCAACTATCCCCTCAATAGAGGAACATAAAAAATTAAATGAATTAGTCAGCTCTTTTGATGGTGCTATCCTAGGGGGAGACCTAAATGACAGAAGCCCCAATTGGGGAGACACTAGGTATAACATTAATGGTTCCAGTCTCGAAAACTGGCTTGAAAACCATATTTAACTAATCTAACTAAATCCTCCCCCACCTTCTCAAGAAGTTCCTCTTTTCTTGATCACTTCCTAGTATCCAATCACCTTCTAAATCATTTCAATCAAAATTATTCCATAACATCTCTCCCGACCTTCACGGAACACTTCCCTCTTTGTCTTGAAATCAGTATCGAAAATTCAGAAATTGTCTTATATGATTTACCCAGCACTCATTTAAAGATACCAACTGGGACAACTTCAACGAAGATCTTGATTCCATTCTCAGACAAAGCTCTCCTTCCGAGTACTGCAACTTATCTAACTCAGAAATTGACAGATACATTGATACCTTTTCCGATTCCCTTAACCAAACTATAGTGATGCACACCTCCAGGGAAATAGAAGCATCATCGGCAAAAGTAGTTGAAACGATTCCTACCTAGCATTATCATCAAGGATCTCGTTGATTAGAAAAATAATGAAAGACAAGGTCAGGATCTGGTTAAATAAACAATTCCAAAACAGAATTTCCAAAATTACCCCTAACCCGGGGGCATTTAAGGAAGTTTTTAGAATTATTGGAAAGAAAAAGCGGTTTCATTGTGAAAAAGTGACAGTAAACAGCGAGACTTTTACTAATGAAAATAGTATAGTCTCTGCCTTTGAAAATTATTTTAAAGAGATTTATAAAAACAAAATCCCAGACTTTAACTCCAGAGTCACAAACAATACCATACACCAAGTTCAACAGATTAGATTTTCCAAACCTACTCATATCCTCAATTTCGAAATAGACAACTCTGCCCTCTCACCCACTTTCTCTTTCTTCACGAACATCGAGGAAGTGCAAACACTTCTAAATCAATTAAACTCTAAGAAATCAGCTGGCCTGGACGGCATCGCCAAGTTTGTTCTGAAAAAAATATCATCTAGACGGTAAACTTCCTTACAATTTTGATCAATAATTGCATTAATTTAGGATACTTCCCGATTGCGTGGAAGATAGCCAAAATTATTCCTAAACCAAAAAAGCGAAACAACTATGAAATAATTAATTTCAGACCGATATCTCTCCTTTCAAACGCTGGCAAACTCCTTGAAAGAATTTTTCTCAACAATATGTTCTGAGGATAACCCTATCCCAGACCACCAACTTGGCTTCCGTAAAGGACACTACTGTACTCTCCTGAAATTCCACAATTACATCACACTTAACCTCAGACAAAAAAAATGCCCCATTGCCTGTGCGCTAGACGTCGAAAAAGCTAGAGAGACGGGCTCCTTTCTTACCAATAGATCATTTTTCGTTAAAATCCAAGGCACTAAATCTCATATCAGCGTCTGAGACAGTGGTGTCCCACAGGGCTCTATCCTTGGCCCCTCTCTCTAATAATATATTCCTTTTCGACTTCCCACACTCTCTCAATAATAACAGCCCGTCTACAACAGGGCTACTTTCTACCGACGACACCATCGTCTACGCCAGCGACTCCTTCCCCATTTCCACTTGCCGTTTCCTAGAAAACCATCTCAGGATCATCAATGATTACTATAATTCGAATTAATAAATCTAAATCCGAACTGATTTGTTTCAGGAATGCCAGCGGTAAAGGAGCTGAGGGCGAGGCTAGAGAGAGCAGAAAGCTAGCATTAAGATTAGACGGCTGCATAATACAATCACCTGTGCAGTTCAATCACCTTTTTAAATTTAATAAACATGCAAGAGCCACTCTTGGAAAGGCACGAAAAGTATCCAACTTACTCATGCCCTTACTAAAGAATAGTTTCGTACACAAAAGAACTAAACTCCTTCTATACAAAAGACTCGTCCGACCCATAATGACCTACGCATTCCCGATATGGTTCAATATCTCGTATTCCCTAGCTAGGAACTTTGAAGTTCTTGAAAGAAAGATTCTTCGACTTTGTTCTGGTAAAAACTTCACATCAAGAAATAAAAGGCACTCCAACATTGAAACTAATATCACGCCGTTTATTAATTACATTGTTCAACTCATGAAACAATTTTCCATCAATCTTAACAACGTTGACAACGACCTCGTACGGGAAATTCCCCTCTCCAAAGGCCACACTAGCTGGTCAAACGAAATCTATCCTTCACCAGTAAGCGTCACATACTCGTACTCTAAACTCGAAACGACTTCCGGTGTTACACCTCCATCATTTATTTAAATGCCATACCTGGCCAAAATCGAGGCTAACTGACTAATGTACCTTATCGCTGCTATCCTCCTTACCGCTTCTTACATCATCATAACATGCTAAATAGTTATAATATAACTGACACGATAGAGAGTACAAAACTATCATTTTTTTTTAATAATTAATTTCATTCTTACAATACAGCACAATTCGTCCTCGGTTTCACTCTCCTAACTTACACGTAAAGTTGTGCCGGTCTCGAATTGCTTTATCATTAATATGAAATCAATATAAATTTTATTTATTAACTACAGGGTTTTCCAATATTGACTTGACAACTTTGAATTTAATTTGTGAACGCAGTCTTTCACTAATCATCAAACTGTCACTGTCAATTTATTCAATAAACTCAACATTTTCATCATGGTGAAGTACACTAACGAGCAACGTCTGCAAATTATAACAATTTTCTCCCGAAATTCGGAGTCGGTGACTGCAACTTTAAGAGCGTTAACTCCAATAACAAGTTTAGTGCAAAAATTTGAGTCTACGTATTCATTGTGTGATGTTCCCGTGTGAGTGAGACAACGGGTTGGTCGAAGTGGCGAAAATATCGCTGCCGTTCAGGCGTCCGTAGCAAACGATCCAAATCAGTCAATTCCACAGCGTTCTCAAGAATTGGGCATCGTTCAGACCACATATGGCGTATTTTCCGTAAGGATCTTGGTTTACACCCATACAAGATCAAGCTGACTTAAGAATTGAAGCCGATGGACCATTTGAAGCGACGTACGTTTTCCGATTGTGTTCTGGAGAAGATGCGCCAAGATGATGATTTCATCGCAAAATCATCTTCAGTGACGAAGCTCATTTTTGGCTCAATGGGTTCGTCAATAAGCAAAATATGCGTTATTGGTCGGGTGAAAATCCACATGTGCTTCATGAATCACCTCTTCATCCACAAAAAATAACTGTTTGGTGCGGTTTGCATGCCGGCGGCGTTATTGGGCCATAGTTTTTCGTCGACGATAACGATCGTCACGTTACTTTGAATGGTCAGCGTTATCGCGCCATGATCACCGATTATTTTTGGCCCGAATTGGAGGATATGGACTTGAGCGACATGTGGTTGCAACACAAGATGGTGCTACAAGCCACACAGCACACGCTACAATCGATTTATTGAAGAGTAAGTATGGTGAACGTGTTATCTCAAGAAATGGGTCAGTCAATTGGCCGCCTCGTTCGTGCGATTTAACTCCGCTTGACTATTTTCTGTGGGGCTACGTTAAGTCATTGGTTTATGCCAACACGCCGACGACGTTGGAAGAGCTTAGAGCCAACATTGAACGCGAAATGGCCCAGTCGTTGAAAATTGGGTCCAACGAATCGACCGCTGCAAACGTGTCCGCGGTGGCCATATGAACGAAGTCGAGTTCAATTCATAAATGTTTTGATGTTGTGATAGCCGATAATAAAGTTTTTGAAATATCTCAAATGGTTTGCGTCTTATTTAAAAAAAAAGTTGTCAAGTCCTTATTGGAAAACCCTATACAAGGTATACATACATACGTACATGACAATAGTTAAGCAAAAATAAAAAATAGGCAAAAGAAAAAAAATTTAAAAAAAAGAAAAGAACTGGAACTGCAGATTACGTATGAACAGGTGGGATTTCATCATGATTTGTACCATCAATAGCGGCAGCAAAAGCATCCAAGTGGTGAATGGAGTCAATCAGGAAAGCTTTGTCATTCGGTGTTCGACGCACATACACACGGGGGTGGCCGTGGTGTAGTGGTACTAGCAATCGCTTCTCACTTGGAGGGTCAAGGTTCCAATCCTGCCCATGACAAGTCTTTCAAGTTTTTCATTTGTGTGATTGGAACTCAGACAGAAAAATTCTGCGTGTGAAGGTATAACACTGACACGTAGATTTAGCTGTTGTAGAGTTTCAAGCAGAGAAAAAAAAAATACTGTGAATTATACCTCGAATCACTCTGAGTGAAGAAAAAACTCCCCGTCCTATTCGGACTCCCATCCCCTGGAGAGCGAATATCGAAACCAAACACACCTGATTTTCAAACCACTACAAAAACAATTTTTCCTTTCTCCTCCTTCTACCTTTCCGCCCGCGCCGTGGCAACAGTAAAAGGGTAGTTAACCCCTTAGGCGCGGGTAAATTATAAAAAAAATACACTCGTCCAGTGCGGGTGAAAACAGAGAAAAACTTCTTCAGTTTCATTTGTTGAAAAGCTCTTCGATAAAGCTCCAGATTGCGCGCAGTGAAGCTTTCATTTAAGTAGATTGGCTTGTCAGATTGCAACCCAGATTTTGTAAAGAAATAGGCTTACGCGTTTTTTTTATATGCTTGGTTTGCCAGTCTAAGAATAGTAGTTTTTTCGGCAGCCGACTTAAATTTGAGTATTATGGCTGAGTTCTGCATAACTCCATTAGGTTTTGTGCGAGAAATATTTCTGGGAACCACAGGCGGAACACAGTCAATGGAGGTGCAGAAGGTATCAAACATATTCCGAGGATTTTCGTCAGCTGTCACAAGAACACCGTGGAGTATGGCATCGGCGGATAGTTTTTCGCGCTCCATTGAGTCCAACTTGCCGTGTAATTCAGATATTTCATTGTCGAGCTGTGTGCATCGGATTGATTCAGAAGTTTGTTCAAGCACTTCTATTCTCACTGTTAATGCGGACATGGATCTATTTACGTCGTTTAAGCGACTGTTGAAATCGGCGACTTTCCAATTTCTGCATTAAGATGTTGTGTTTTTTTCTTTTTTTTATAATATACGCGCACCTAAGGGGTTAGGATACCTTTTACTGTTGCCAGGGTGGGCCCCCTCCCAATTATCAAGGCTTCGCCCTTTAATGACGTTGTCTAATAATGAACGGGGGCAGAGCAAAGTACTGGTCTTATCGTAAACATCTTCAGATGACGCTACCGAAGGTTGCTACGATTTGATCAGTCACAAGCTGCCGGTCATAGGTCTTGTTGGCGGCCGGACCACCGGTAGTCCCTACCAGGACTTAAATCACGGTACCATGGGAGTCAGGAGCCCCCCGGATCTCGGTCCGGGCCTGACTTGTTAGAGGTAGGCCCCCTTGTGGGAGCGTCATGGTGGCTGTGGTTTAAACCCAAAATCGCGGGTAAGAGTCTTCCTATGGTTTTCCTTTGGTTTTCCTTTGGTTTTCCTTGGTTGACTCAATGTGGAGTTGCAATAAGTGCTGGGTGCTGCGACCCTAAGAGCAGTAAGGTGTTTTAGGTCGGCCTCGACTCATACCAAGGGTGGAACTTGTGCCGGCAACACAGTTCCGAATTGGTATCTAAAATAGTGAAAATCTTTGAAGAGCTATGGCAAGGCGTATCCTTGCTCCCATGGATGTATGGGCATCCCGTAAGTTTAAGCCCACACGGCAGGTACTTACGTTAAAAAACATGAGACATCTGTTGCCAGGGTGCCGTCGGAAAGCAAGAAGGAGGAGAAAGGAAAATTGTTTTGCAGTGGTTTGAAACTCAGGTGTATTTGGTTTCGATATTCGCTCTCCAAGGGTGGGAGTCTGAATAGGACGGAGAGTTTTTTCTTCACTCAGAGTGATTCGAAGTTATAATTTGCACTAGTTTTTTGTGGTTGAAATTCTATAACAGCCAAATCTATGTGTCAGTGTTATGCCTTCACACGCAGAATTTTTCTGTCTGAGTTCCAATTACACAAATGAAAAACTGACCTGTCATGGGCAGGATTCGAACCTGGACCCTCCGAGTGAGAAGCGATTGCTAGTACCACTACACCACGACCACCCGTGGTGCCATTATAAGAGATATCAGTTCCTTTGTGGTGTCTTCCAATTGTTTAGCAAGACGTAGCTCAAACTTATTGGTAGGTTTATCTTCTTTGTTAGTTGTTACTGGTGATTGCTGTTTTTGGAACCAAATCTTGTTTTCACTAGAGTTGGTGGCAACGACATCATAACAGTTTTAGCAGTTGAAGACAAAGGCGCGAAAGAAAGTTGATAATTTTAGTGGGCTCTCTATGAACTTTAAATAAAAGTAACTTGTTGAAGAATAAGTATATCTCTATATCTCTAAATACTGATTCAGACATTTTTGTTATATATATATGTAGATTTAATTAGGAGAATACTTGAAATTAATTGCTGCAGCGACACGCATAGGTTAACTACTATTGACTACTTCGAATTGAAAACAAGTAGTGCTTCTTTAAATGCTTCCTCGTCTATGACACTTCATGATACAAAATGTAAATACTTCTGATGCTAAGTTTTGAGAAAAACAAGTATTTATCATCGAAAATGGCTTTATTTTTTTTCAAAACACTCTCCAGGAAGATCAATGCACTTTTGCATGCGTTTGAACCAATTTTCGAAGTACACTGACCGATACAGTCGACTACTGTTTAGTTTGGGGCTCATATGCATAGATCCATGATACGTCAACTGTCACAACGACCGTGATAGAATTCGGAAAACCTTCGAAACACGGTGGCTTAGAATGGTGCTTCATCACCAAAAGAGGAAACTGGTTGATCGGCACACTGTTGTTGAGTGAATCCAATGAATGCTTTTTTTTTTTTAACAGATGACTCCATTCATGTCATATGAAAGATAGAAAAATATGTTTACGACATTCTATTGCATTCTGCTATGGGAAAGTACAATATGTTCTAAGAAGGATACGTATGTAATCCTCAATATCACATGACATGACTCTTCAGGCGGATTGACCTAGTAAAATTCCTTATAAATCAAGTCAATACTTTTAATGTGTTGCATGGAGCATGTGCTTGTCTGGACAAAAAAAAAACAGCTGACTAAGATTATTACAGACCATTGTGATTTGACTCAGAACAGATATAAAAAAAATAGATATACATGTATATGTACGGTATATCATAGTGACTCGTTGGTTGGGCACTAAGTGGCTACAGCATGGTTAGTGTTGTTAAGGTGATTACTAAACTATTAGCCTTGTTTAACCTCCTCGTGGGAAGCATCATGTATGGACCCCGTCCAACCGAACTTGACTGGCCAAACTTATAAGCACGGGTGTTGACCAGGAACTAACAATACCATAATGTTTTGTCAGAAACGACTAAACTTCAAAACCCAGTCGTACGGCGCGGCGGGTGAATTTGCGTGATTGAATCACCTTTGGCGTCATTAGTCAGTATTGCAGATTACATTTTATTTTTTTATTGAAATTGAGATCAAAGTAAATCTTTATTCATGCTCAACACAATCCAAGAAGTGTGATGGAATGAAAACCCGTCGTGACAAGGACGGCAGTGGCAGCATTTACTCGAATGCTGTAAGAAGCAGACTTAGTCAGCTTAGTTCTAAATTTTAGGCATGTAGGCAAACGCCTGACGGCGATTCACATAAAGCATACATTCGCGAACATAAGACTTATAAACGCCCGCTCCCCGACCGAGGAGAAGGACGTCCTTACCAAGGACTGCCTCGACGAGCTCCTCGACCAAGCCTACGAGCAATGTCCTAATCGACCACGTAAAAATCGCCTTTGGTGATATTAATGCCAAGAAGGGCATCTTTGGTAATACAGTGCGGAGATACGGCCTTCACAATATCACCTCTGGAAACGGATACAAAGTTATTGATTTTGCGTCGGAACGTAATATACCTATAGCCAGCTCACGGTTCCCATACCCTGATATCCATAAAGGAACCTGGCTGACACCTGATTAACAAACCGTCAATAAAATAATAAAATTGATCGTATTGCTATCGACAAAAGGCACTCTTCTAGTGTTTTGGAAGTCTGAACTTTAAGAGTAGCTAACATCGATTCATAACAGCCAACATCGAACGTAGAAGACCAGTGGCACCACTGCAATTCGAGAGGCGACCTTTGTTCGATGACGAATGCAGGCAGGTAAACTTGCAAAAATAATGGACGTAGAGAGCGGCCCTACAGAGAAAAAAGAAACGGGCTCGCGAGCTCTATGAGCAGAAGACAAGAGAAGAATATAGAGTCCTCAGAAAAAAAAGAAAGAGCATAAGAAAAAAATAAAATTAACATGCCAAAGCTGTAAAGCCCGAAAATAACTCTGCTAGAATGGAAAAAGGAAACATCATAATATAGGGTGACCAGATTAGAACGAGAAAAACAGAAATTTGAATAAAACAACAACGGCGTGAGATATAAAATTGATTCTGGCTTTATTTTGAAGCTACGCTCATGCCATTATGTATGGAATAGCGCATCATACAAATAGCCTCTTCGGCTTCGCTGGCAGTACTGCAATCGGTCTATCCAATTTTTGATAAGCGGTCCAATATATGCGGCGTTATTTTGGCAATAGCACGTCGAATGTTAGCCTCGATCTCGTCCAAAGTGGTTGACTTGTTAGCGTAGACTAAGAAATGACGCATAATCGCAGCGGGAAATTGATAAACGCTGGCCGTGCGGTGACCCAGTCGCCAAATTGCTCCCTCACAACTTTGAGCGTTGCGTCGTTTCTATGTATCGCCGTTTTGTTGGAACCGCAGATCGGATATATCGATGTTGTCGAGCTCTGACCACAGAAAGTCGGTTGACATCGCTCTATACCTAAGTCCATTGACGGTAACGGTGTCTGGTTCCTCATTTCGAAAGAAATAAGTTCCGATGATGCCGCCATGTCATAAACCGCGCCAAACAGTCAATCTTTGTGGATGCATTGATGCCTGGCCGAACACTTGTGGATTTTGTTCGCTCTAATAACGGCAATTTTGCTTGTTGACATAGCAGCTGCGCCAAAAATGGGCCTCGTCCGAGAAGATAATTTTTGGCCAAAATCCGAATATCCGGCAAACATTTCCAGCGCCCAATTAGCGAACTCACGGTATTTTTTATGGTCGCCCGGCTTCAATTCTTGCCTCAGCACAATCTTATATGCAAGTAGGCCGACATTCCACCGCAAAATAAGCCAGGTTTGACTCTCTGGCGAAGACCAATTCAGCTGATCGGCACTGAATCGATATTTTTGGACGCTACCGCGGCTATGTTTTCTTCATTTCGCACCAATCTCTGGTTGGTGGCTTAAGATCCAAAAGAGTACACTCACGCTCAAATTTTCTACGGTATGATGAATTGCCTGCAGACTGAAGCCATGATGGCGACCAACCTTACGACGAAACTCACTTTACGCATTTACAACTGAGCCGGAATTTGATAATATTTTTTGATAACTTCTGCACGTTCCTCAAGCCTAAAATGATGCATGATGAAATGGCAAACCTTACTGAATATTTTGACAGCTGGATGTCATTGGTAACTTTAATAGCTGTGTGTTGGACTGTATCGTATAATGGTTTTATTCGATCTGATTAAATTACATAAGCTTTACAAGGTATGTTTAAGAAAGGGAAAAGCGTATGTAGTAAAATGAGTAGTACAAACATATCCTATGATATTTCGAATTACAGGGTGATTAAACAATATTAATGAGTATTAATAGAAGCAAAAATTTTTTGGCTAAATTAAGTAAGTAAAGCGAACAGTATGATAATTAAATACATGTTAAGAGAAATGATGAGTGACATGGTAAATATGAATCCAAAACAAGCTGCTGACACATAAAAATGGGAAAAACTATGATTGCTATCTGCTCACCCTTTAGAGCTACAATCAGTGCTAAGAATTTGAAAAGATTATTTCTGCAAACTGGTAAACGGTGTTGATGAACAACCTCCCACCGTTAACTATTCAACGAAGGCAGACAACATTTCTGTCCACCTGACCAAGATGAATTCAGGGCAGCAATTCCTAAACTTAAGTCCAATAAAGCTGCTGCTCAATAGCTGTTTAAAGCAGCAGGTGATGTTTGGATATGGATTGGATTAGATAAATTTGAGCATAATTGTGAAAAAACATCTAAAAGAACATTCTCAGTAGATTTCCCTTTTTGGCAACCAAATTGTATAAAACTTACAACTCTATTTTAGATGGCTTTTTCATAAACTTTACTCACAGATGGCAGAAGTGAAATAGGCCTGCAATTTGGCTCGTCATTTTTAAAGAGTGGCACTACATCGGACAATTTAAGTGCGTAGGCAAAACTTCCTGTCAAAAAACAAAGAAATATTTCTTGAAATTCGGTTAGATACGCCATCTTTCCTGAATAATTCTGTTTTTTTATAATGATCGCGCGCTCAAGGGGTTTGAGTACCCTTAAGGTGATTGTACACAGCGCGGGCAAAGGAAATTTAGGGAGGAAGAAAAGAGAGGTACCGATGTACATTGTTTTTAAATTTTAGCAAGTTATAACGACTAGGAAATACAGAGATCGGCAGGGCATTCCATAAGCGAGTTGTACGGCTTAGGAACGAATCACGATATTTTAGAGTACGTCCGAAAATGGGCTTGAGGGTATACTGATGAGCATTCATAGCGAGACGGGTGTTACGGTTGAAAGTTTGAATGGGGGGAATGCTACTGGCGATTTCAGTGGAGCACTGGTGGTGGAAATAGCGATAAAACAAAGTGAGACACGAGACATTTCGTCGGTGTTCGAGGGTGTCCATTGATTGACTGATATTAGTATCGTCAATAAGTTTCATCGCACGGTTTTGAATCCTATCTAGCAGGTGCAGAGATGTTTGAGGAGCACCTGACCAGATGTGGGAGTTGTACTCCAATTTTGGGCGGATGAATGCCTTATATATTGAGGCCAGATCAGAGGGGGTAAAATATTTCTTACATCGCTTGAGGAAACCTAGACATATGTGGTCATTCCTACGTAAGTTGTCATTGATACACATACCGAGAATGGAAAGTTTTTCGGTTTCGACGATGCTAGTGCCATTCATAGATAATGGCTGGGTGTTTAAATTTCGCTTTAAAGACAGCAGACAGCATTGTGTTTTGGAAGCATTAAATTCCACTCTGTTGATAGTTCCCCAATTGGTTATAATGTTGATATCGGAATTAAATGAGCTTAGCATACGCTGCCGTTCTCGTTCTACAGCCGAAGAGCGGGGCCGTGAGTCCGGGAACGAATATGAAAAGCAGAGAGTACTGTCATCAGCAAACGAATATATTGGATTAGAAGTAGCAGACAAGAGATCGTTAATTAAAATTAAAAAGAGTGTCGGTGACAGAACAGAGCTCTGGGGCACACCAGCATTTA
This sequence comes from Volucella bombylans, assembly GCA_949129095.1. Taxonomy (NCBI): domain Eukaryota; kingdom Metazoa; phylum Arthropoda; class Insecta; order Diptera; family Syrphidae; genus Volucella; species Volucella bombylans. Next base: position 101,781,766 of record OX422144.1, on the reverse strand, counting down.
TTTTGTAAATATCAGACTTGAAACCGTCCAAAACAACTTGAATTGAGCGATCTGAAAGGTAATTTCTAATCCATTGAAGAAGAGAGTCGTCGACCCCAAATGCACGCATTTTCGACAAAAGAGCCTGATGCCTGAGCCTGAGTCCTAAAGTGTAGGATTGATGAAAAAGCTTACGAAGTGGTTTTGCCAGCGAGGAAGAACACCTCTTCAGAAGAAGGGGAGATATACCATCTGGACCAGCGGATTTATGTATGTTGAAATCTTTAAGTACTCTTGCTACTACACGAGTGCGAAAGTAGATTCGTCCCATTGAAGATTCGACGCATTCAAGTGTAGGCGGAGACAAAGCACAATCTGGGAGTGTTGAGCTGGCAGCAAAGTGTGCAGCAAGCAGATTGGCCTTATCCAAAGAGCTGACAGCTGGAATGTCATTGTAAATGAGCGTTGGGATGGAGGATGAGGCGGAATTTCTAATGTTTTTGACGAACGACCAAAAATTTTTACTGCCTTTGGGACATTGCAGTATTTTTTGGCTCAGTTTTTGGTCGTATAGGAAATTCACACTCTTAAGAAAGGCGTTGCAGTCATTTCTGGCTCGTTTGAACTTTTTTCGGTTTTCCTCTGTCGGGTTGGTCTTGTAAGACCGAAAAAACATTTGTCTAACCCTGACGGCCTCTTTACAGCTCGAGTCGTACCATGCCTTTTCTTTTGGTTTGATCCTTGATGAGGAATAAAGGATCTCATTCCAAAGAGAATGGTGCCTGTAATCATATCAGCAGCGGCATCCACGTCGTTATCGAGGAAGCATAACGACCAGTTAAAATTCCTAAAGAAGCTGTTAAGACCGCTCCAGTTGGCTTTCTCGTATTGCCATACGGTTCTTTTAGGAATTTTTTCTCTAACTGTGTGGTAGGTGTACGTGAAATTAGCTGATATGACACAATGGTCCGACGAGCCTAGAGGGGAGAGCACGTCAATGGTGTACTTATCAGGGTGAGAAGTTAAAAACAAGTCCAGGGTGTTGGCGGTATGACTATCAACGTCTGGTATTCGCGTGGGCTCATTTACAAGCTGCATTAGGTTGTTTTCCGCAGCGAAGATCTCAACACACCGTCCTTCGGGTGTTGTCTGTCCAGAATGTAGAAGCCACCCAGAATTGTGTATATTGAAATCGCCCGTAATAACGATTTCAGTATGAGGATACAGGGATACGTTAAAAGTCGAATTGCTGTCCAGTTTGGGGCTTCCATAAATAAAGCAGTAGTGCATAATTTGCTTATGGAGATGAAATTTTAACCACATGAAGTTGAATTCCGGATTGGAACATGGATCACATTGTGGTGGAGTTTGGTAAGCTACATCACTACGCACATAAATGGCGAGACCGCGGTGAGAGAAGAATAATGGCACTAGTTCGTAGCCAGGTAGCTTCAGATCAGAATGATCTGAGAGGTGTGGGCGGGGATCTACCTGTGTTTCACTAAGTGTCAAAACAGCTGGTCTGTACTTACAGACGTGGACGTACGCAGAAAAGTGATTACTTTTTAGCCCGCGTATATTGGCTACGTCTACCCTGAATTCCCTAGTCATAATCACAGACAAACACAGAAAACACAAACACCGACGATACTAAGTAATAGTTCAAAAGCAGTTATTGGTTCATAGACTTATTCACAGTTGGGAATAGTTGGCTCTGCTGAGGTGATGAACAATGAAGATCCGTTCATCCGGTATACTTTCGTCGATCCACATTTCGAAGATGAGTTGCTCCCTATTCAATCATCAAGTGCTGCTTTTACACGGCCAGCCCCTTTGTTAGACCTAACATTGGAAATTTGTATTGACTTTATCTTGGTCGGGTGGACGGATATGTTGACTGTCTTCATTCAGGTTCATTCATTCTGCCTGGGACGGTGGGATTTTGTGCATTTAGCAGTCTCCATAAATAATTTTTCCAGATTCTCATTTATTTTTCCTCCTTTGCAGATTTCTATTCGGGTCGTACAACTTTGGCGGGTCTGTTTTATTTTCTGGTGAAACTTCCAAACTACGTTCTTCTGATAGCACCTTTCTAAGCCCTTAAAATGAGAAAGAACACATCAAAATCGTGGTGTGTGGTAAGAAGGTTTCCTTCAATAAATTAATTATGGCGCAGGGAAATTTTGGCGAACTGAACCACAATTTCCGAAATACATTCGCACAATTTGCAAGCTTTGTTATGGCGTTAGTCTTTCATGATGAAATGGCAAACTAAACTAGGCATAAATCAGCTGTCAGCTTAAGAAGACTTTACGGAAGACTTTACGTTAAGAAATCGATAGTGAAAAACTTCATGCGGACCATATTCGCTGATCCAAAAAGCAATAGAGGCCCAAGTTTCGGTGAAGGTTAGAAAGAAAAATAATTGCATCACACAGCAAAGTCTTGGTCGCACTTATGAAACAGAGCGCTTGTAGAATGGTTCCAAAGTCTGCAAATTGAGCCAACTCCACAGGGAGTTCAATAGTAACGCAGATACGTGGGGGAAATGCAATATGTAGCATTATCAGTAATTATACGTGTTACACATTTCAACGGCTGTCAAAAGAAGGGACACACAACATCGACGGATTGGGCAAAACGTCACAATAGACGGGAATAATTTTAAGGTAGTTAGGTACGAGTATTTCGACGACTTCAGCTTCGGTGCACATTCTGATACCGCCACCTTATTAGAAATAAATGCAGAATTGCATTTTCTAACCGCTATTTCTTTTGCACAAGAAAGTAATTGAGTAATAAGTCCTCGTCGAGAAAGGCTATTTTTAAGATCCTCATAATCCATGAAAAATTCTTCGAGCGATGTATCTTAGCAAAAATCTGAGATGCCTAGCATATTTAGAGAGAATGGATATTAACGCTTCAGTCCAAGTTTTCGATTCCTACTCGGAGGTACAACGTTGTGGTGTCAAAATTCGAAGCTGGCCTCAATAACGTTGAAGCGCAACTTGAAGAAGTTGTTCACAGATTATTGAGAGATTTTATTGATTGAGGCCCAGGTCCTTCAGTCAGCGGACTGTAACAGCTAGTATTCAGCATGTAAACAGTAGTATTCGTAGGTATGAAGAAAAACTGATCTCGATTACAAATGAGTCTCAATATTGACATGTGTCATGTCAAACTTTCAACCTTAATCTATTCTACGGTGCGGCCTATGCATACATATCCATTTCAGATGTTGGCAATATTTTTCAAGGTGCATTATGCACTGTCCTATCCTATAAATATATTCATTACTCAAAATAAAAATGTTGAGCCAGTGTTCTCCCGAAAACATATTTCACCTGATACTTAAATAAAAGTAAAACCATTCGCAACACCAAGGACGGAATTAAATTAAAAAATAACCTAATTAGAATGAAAATTAAAGTACCTCTTTTTTAATTAAATTACCTCAATATACGAGTACATACGAGTATGTACGAGTATCTGCCATTTAATTCGTCTCATTCGGTTTATCGAAAATCAATCAAAATATCATGTTGCTTTGAAATATGTACAAATGTACAAAGTGAAGACATCAATACGACATGTCCTCTTTATTTTACAAGCAAGTAGTGTGTTACGTGTGGATTTTTGTTCTTTTTTTTTTTGAATAAAAATTAAAAGTCTTATGGAGTCGTCAACATCAATATAAAAACGAAAAGGGAAGAAACATTTCAACGAAATGATTGATGTGTAAATTAATCTGGTTTTCCAAGAGTTGTCGCCTCATTTGACGCAATCGAAATTGTCAATATAATTTGCTCTTGGTGGTATTTCATGCCACACTGGCTTGCCTTTTGGCTTATTGATACGAGTTGCTTGGAAAATGTTCAAGTGAATGAATTTTCTATTTCCATTCAATAAGAAAAATCCTCAACGAAATACTCTTTTCTCTGGCCACAGCAAATGTTCCCAAGCTCTTTGAGTTTGAGTATATTTAGGAGTTAATTGCTATTTACCCGAATAACGCTAGGGTCTATGGTGATGTTGGTTAGGAAAGAGAAACTAACTGATGTTTTCGATGACGTGCCATTTTGCTTTCTAAGTATCGAAAACTTTTCATATTGACATTGGCATTGAAAAAAGTATTAAAGATTTCAATTGAGGGTGAGTTTTCTTTCATAAAAGTGTTAATGGTCATGCCAAACCTTTGCAATGATTTGGAAAAATATTTGATGGTCTGGGTTGATGTTTTCTGTCGTTAGATGAATATTAATTTATACGGACAGACCGTCACTTAATGGAGTTGTGAGAATGACCTTTGGAAAAAAGTTTATTGATTGAGATAGTAGTATTAAATTAAGATATCTGAAAATAGGAAAAGCGATTTAACCAAAGGAATGAAAGGCGTAGTTGGAAGATGGCAAACAAAGTAAAGCAAATGGTATTCTATAGAACTCTGAGGACTAAGCGAAGAACAGAAGGTTATACGGGGCTGAAATGGGCCGTAAAAGCAGAAGAAGTAGCAACTACAGCCAAAGGCTTAAAGAAGACAATATTGGTGAAAACGTTAGCTGCCTTTTCCTTTGGAATAGGGATTAAATAAACATATATTTAGAAACATATGAAGCACTTCGTTTTCAGTTGCAAAAATATAGGTATAGTACACGGCGGCCGCTGGCACGCTCATGGTTTTAAACGTGAATAAAATATTGTTTTATTACTTATTTAGATTGCGCTACAGTTCGGGGTGGACCTGGGTTTCAACCCATAAGCCTCTACTGTTAGCGTGGTCTCTGACTTACTACCTTCAGTTGCGCACTCCAAGTTGATTAAGATCGACTTCCACTTTCGCGAGGTTTTCCTCTACTGCATTGACTCTTCGGGTTCGAATCGAAGACTATTCACTTTGGTGTTCATTTGCTCTACATACCATGGCTATTTTCGGCGTCTATTGTGCACTTTTTTAACCAGGCTAATAACACTGTACAGCTCGTAGGATTTGTCCTTAAATATTTTGCGCAAGACGGACCAGCGGACTATTGTTTAGCAATTAAACATCGTCAGAAAACATATGGATATTTGATGCTTTGCTCTAAAAGATCAGAGGTCCTAACATTGAACCTTGTGGAACCCCTGTTGTGATTGGAGGAAAACCAGACATATTGTTTGCTACTTCGACCGTTTGTTTCCTTTGTCGAAGAAAGGAACAAATTAATCTCAAGGCACAAGCAGATAGTCTGTACAACGATAAAAGTTTATTACACAAACTGATATGGTTTACCGTATCGAAAGCTTTCGAGAAATCTTTCCATATTGAAATGGCAATGTTAACTGAACATGTTTTACTTTGATGCATGTAACGAATCACGCGTGAGCTGTCAAAACTAGAACACTGAAAAACCAAACAGCAAAAAAATCACCTTTTATATTATCTGATATGTTACTAAAATAATAAAAAGCTTTTTTGTCTAAAAGAACCTTTCGAGTGTGCATTGATGGTAAATATTCTGCCTCAAAAGATAATATATAAACGCTGGAGCCCCTCAAAGATCTGTCCTAGGACCAGTGCTATATAATTTGTTTACAGCAGACTCTACAAAAGTGCGAAACTGCTATATTTGTTGATGATCGCATGATCCGCTCTGAATGTAATAACTCTGCACATCGAAAACGACCCTGACTTTTGTTATTCGACTACCTAACCTAACCTACCTGGCTGTTGGAAAGGCCAACTCACTTAGGCCTATTGGCCCATTGTGATGTCATGTGGATCTGTGATCCTCTTACTCATGGAACCAATTTGAGCTTATGATGAAGCGTAGGAGACTGTTAACGTCTTTAGATCGTTTAAGTCATTGTAGAATAAGTTGGACATTTACAGAGTAGGTGGAGGATTATCTCCTCTTCCGCCTCGTCCATGCAGTTTCTACAGAAATCATTTGTAAAGGCTCCAAGCCTACAAGGTAGTGTTCAGTGATGACACCTATGATGGCGCTGAGATGTTTCCTATTTAGAAGGATCAGACTCTTAGAGCGATTCAGATACAGCTTTAGTCAGATCTGTTTGGTCGCTAGACATGTTGGTCCACCTAAGGTCTTTTCTTTTATTAGTATCCAGCTCGATGCAAAGTTGTTCCTATTTTGGCGAGTTCGTCGGCCCTATAATTCCCTGAAAAGGTGAAGGTTGAACTGCTCTGCTATCTCCGTAAGGGGTGATCGAGATCGAGACTGAGTCCAGGGATTTGACTATCTGAAAAGATGCGGATATCCTTAGCAGATATCACGCTTTTCTTCAGCCATGTCAGAGCTTCTTTAATCGCCAAAATTTCCGCCAGGAACACGCTACAGTGATTTGGAAGATCGAAGAAAAGATGTAGAATTAGCCTAACTAAGAAAATACAGCCACCATCTCCGCTATGGGCTTTAGATCCATCTGTGTAAAAGTGGATTGACTTCTCCTCCATGAAAGCATTTTCCTCCTAGAAGGATCTAGGGGGAAGGTGATATAAAAGTCTTTGTCAAACCAAAGTTCAGGTATGGTGTAATCGATGTTCTCTGTGAGGATTCCTAATATATTCCAAATAAATTATTGGTCCACTATGTAGTCGCAGCTACTTGCCTGCTAAAGATATCGAGGGGTGTCAAGTGAAACAGAATTCCTAATGTCGGGGAGGGAGTAGGCATGCTTCGCTTATGCATAGACATGTGGTTTTTTGGACTCTGATTAGTTTGCTGTAGTTGACTGCATTGTCTAAGGCCATCCAGCAGATATTTTGCTTTGTCGGAAAAGACTAAACAGGTACCGTTTATTGAGAGAGGGTCTGTGATTGGAATTTTATATTTCCTGGAAAGGAGGACAAGATCAGTTTTATGGGGGTTTACTCTCAATCCACAGAGAAGGGGAGAAGGGACACCGCCTTGAGGCGTGCCTCTGCTGACACTTTTAGCAGAAGTCTCACCCAGTTTGGAGTTGATAATCCTGCTATTTAGTATAAGACTGATCAACTCCCCAAGTGAGTCGTCTACCTGCAGGGTTGATAGCGCAGTCGTGATTGCGGAGGTGTCGATGTTGTTAAAGGCGCCCGCTATGTCCAGAAAAGCAACCATTGTGTACTCTTTATATTGTAGGGATCGTTCGATGTGGCTAGTCAGTGAATGCAGAGCCATTTCCACCGAATTTCCTTTACAGTAGACATGTTGAACCGTTGGCTGAAGTCTTGGATGTATTTTAGCTCGTATATGGATATCAATCAGTCGTTCTAGACTTTTCAGAAGGAACGATAATAGACCTATAGACCTATGACAGTGGAATGTGGATAAGTTCTACACAGCTCCTCATAAGGCAGAGTAATATCTGAGGAGCTATAGAGGCTCGGCCGGCAGGTATTATACCGTCCGGACCAGCAGATTTGTATGGTTTGAAGCTATGCAGCGCCCAAAGCAGTTTGTCTCTTGTAATCAGACCATGAGTTTTGGTCACGGTTGCAGTAGGCCTGTTTGGGCTGCTACTGGCCGCGAATTAGGAGCTACCTAGAAAGTGGGTGTCCAGTAGCAGATTGAGTGATTCATCATTTAAGGTTGTCCAAGAGCCATCGGTTTTTTTCAAATAACTAGGCATCATAGGATTTGTAGAGGGGATTTTTCTTAGCCGCGAAGCCTCAGAGGTTTCTGTAATTTTGTCGCAGAATGACCTCCAGGATTGTCGCTTTGCCTTCCTCCGTTCTTTTTTATATATTTTCTTTGCATAAGTCCCAGTCAGTCACTTTTCTTGTGCTCTTTGCTAGACTGAAAAGTTTTCTGAAAATGTCCCAGTGGTGATGTACGTCAGTGCCTCTTTTTCTTGGCTCTAGGTTGAATAAGAGGGCAGGGTGAATTACTTGACTTTCATGTCAAGCTCGTTGGTGTAAGTAGGGAGCTCGGAGGGTAGTGTTTCTGATAGTATTCCTCTGTATTTTGGCCGATCAGTTTTCCGGTAATTCCGGAATGTTCAAACGATATCATCCAGTTCGTTAGCCTTTGAGTGATGCTGTCGGAGACAAGAGTGATACCTAGCACTTTCTGTCATTTCTTGTTATATAAGTGGGCTCATTACCAATGTTGCAAAAAATGAGGTTACGAGTATGTTATAATACTTATATTGTAATCAAAAAGTGACTCATCTCTGTCGTTGATGTCGGTACTACCTCATACCGTATGATGAGCGTTAGCGTCGCACCCGATGATGAGACCACTTTTTAGCCTTCCAGCTCCCAGTACCACCCTTTCTAGGTTATCACCAACAAGTTCTAATCTTACCTTTATCTGTTGTATAGAGCGGATGAGGTAGGTAATATTTTCCTTCTTGCTTGGTCGCCTTTTCTTTCATATGACATAACTCGATATATTCTTCTATAAACTTTACGTACTCTTTCCGTAATTCTGGATTTTTGTCTAGTTTGTTTTCCATGGTTAAGAATCCTGCCAATGCCCAGTCAACATTGGTATACCAGGTGGCGCAAAATTATTCATCCAATTTTGTTTTTGAATTATACTTTTTTTACTAAATAAAAAAAATGATTTTGAGTGATGGAAATCTTTATTTGGACCTTTACAATTGTTTCTGTTAAGTGTGGGATGGTTAAATTGGGCGATCTTTCTGGCCATGCCAAATCCCCAAAACGGATTTACAATATCCATTGTGGCTCGTGCTGTGTGTGCGGTTGCACCATCTTGTTGAAACCACATGTTCATGTGGTTCATCTCATCCAATTCCGGCAGTAAGAAGTCGTTTATCATGGCCCTATAGCGTTCGGCAGCAACATTGACCATATTGCTGATGGTGTCTTCAAAAAAATACGGCCCAATTACTCCTCCAGCGTGAACGCCGCACCACACAGTGGCTTTGAGTGGATGTAATGGCCCTTCGTGCATCACACGCGGATTTTCAGTGCCCCAGAAATAAAGATTTTGCTTATTGACGTAACCGCTTAAGTGGAAATGCGCCTCGTCGCTCATGATGATTTTCGACGCAAAATCGTCCACTTCGTTGTTGAGATTGAGGACAGCTTTACAGTAATTTCACGCGACACGCATTAACTGATGCATTGTTTGCACTTTATACGGGAACATGTGTAAATCTTTCACTAAAATTCGCTGTAGGGTCCGTCTGGTGATGTCCAATTGCGTAGCCCGTCGTCTGGTTGATGTTTCTTCGTTCTCATCGACATCGGCAGCCACAGCCGCGATATTCTCGGTCGAACGACCAGTCCGGTGGTGGACACGCCCTGCATGGTCTCCAGTGGTTCCACTTTGTTCGAGTCGAGTAGTTAAACGCCGGAATGTTTGCCCAGTTGGCGAGACAGGATTAGGAAATCGACGTCGAAATTCACGCTGCGCTAATACCACCGACCAATTATTTGTCAAAAGCATCGACACAATTATTCCACGATCTTGCGGAGTATAGCGCTCCGTTGCTTGTATGTTTGTATACTGCAGCTATCTAGTTCACAAATGTCAAATATGATTGACGTACGACGCCATTTGCAAAAATTATATCATCTTCCGATAGGGTGATTAATTTTGCGCAACATTGTATAATACGTATGAAAATCGCACATTGGTATGATCGCAATGCCATAGTTATCCGGCTTTAATGGAATGTAGATTCTAAATCAACAATTTCCTCTAAACCCTAACAGTTGCTCGTCTATAGTGCAGTACTCATATCGATCCCAGATCAATCTAATTGCAGAAAGTTTCTCTGCTCGATCTCTAGTGTCTCTGATATCGAACCTTATACAGTTAATGTGAATTCAAATCTTCACTGTCCAATAATAGCTGAAAAAATTGTGAGCATTTAATGGACCACATATCACGTGTGTTTCTTCGTAAGAATTTCATCAGTGTATGTATCATCCATAATCTTAGAAATTGGAGCAGACGTTGAAGAGGATGTTGAAGCAGACGTTAGTGCAATCTTTGAATATAGATCTCAATGTTTATGTTGAGAACAATAGTTTTCAATATTGGGGAATCGAAAAAGAGGTCCCAAGCCTCAAGCCTCAACCCGAAATCTTACAAATTTGACCGCATCCTTACAACCTGGCGCTTTAAGGACGTCGTTCCTTGGAGCGACTCGGCCACTGGAAAAACGAGTGAATCCAGTGTCATGTTTACCTTCTAGACTTTCATTATTGTCAGAGTTATCCTCTTCAGATTTTGCCTCAACATGATCAATGTAGGATTCAATGTCTTCCTCGCCATCACACTCCATATCACTTTCAAAAAGAAGTCTTGTTAGCTCATATTCACTTTGAAACATTTTTGCTATGGCTAAATTAATTTCATACAATTTGATGATACTATTTTACTTCAAAAAGCTAAAAAAAAAATACTAACTCACTTTTTAAAAATAGTCAAAATAATTTTTTTTACAAAAAAACACTGATTACATTATTAACATTTCGGAGAGAGGAAATGAACTGAACTGATTTGGTTTAGGTAGCTACAATGAAATAAATAAAAGTCATGCCGATGGGCATTTCTAAACAAAAGTAGAACCACTTTTAATTAGTCATGGGTTTCCTACGCACCCCGTATAGGTTGTTTAATTTGAAATTAAATTTTTACAACAAAAATGCTTCCGCAATAAGCACTCGGAAATCAATTGTTGTGCTCGGTAAGAAAATATTTTCCAATTTTTCGCAACAGAAAACATCAATTGCTTGAAAATAAAACTCCAATTTAACTTACCTCATTTAACTTTTGGCAGAATCACTACGAGCTGTAACCACCAAATGAAAATGTTCCAATGAATGTTTCGGTTGTATACAATTAGCAAAAACAACGAAAATTCATAAAAACTATTAATTTTCGGCTACATGTAACGTGTGTAACGGTGTGGGAAGCTTTAAACTTGTATTGTAATTCTCGAGTGGGTATACACAAACTTTTAAACCAAACCTAAACCATCGGAGTGTGTAAAGTGTAAACGTAGCCGAAGCAAAAAAAAAAAAAGGAAAAGCCATGAATAATTGCGAATAGGAAACGGAACGACTACTTGAGCAGCAAAAAGAAATTCAATTTCAATTCAATTTATTGTGATAAACAAGTTGTACATTAAGACAATGTCTCTAAGTACTAAGTGATAATATTTAGTTACAAAATGATAAGTAATAGTAATTATAATAATAATAATAAAATAAAAATATTAAAAAGGAAAAAGATAGATAAAAAAAAGGGAGAGGAAATAACATAGTTGGGAATTTGGAGAAAGACTGAGGTAGAGTTAATAGTAAAGAGATGCATTAAGAAGAAAAGTACAAATACAAGGCAGTTTTGAAGCTAGCTGTTTAGATTATTGTTAAATATCTTTTCTCTGTTTTGCACAAATAAATATCATTAAAATAAAGATCGGAAATAGTGTCTAAAAATTGAGCAACTACGTAGTATGAAGAAAAAGAAAGATGAACCTCGTGCTTTGACTGACAAAAAAGGATAGAACTTTATTTAAAAGGCTATTACATTTCACTCTTCCATTCTACTACAATTGTTTTTAAGTGACGTTTGATTTGAAAATAAATAAACATTCCGCCCGTCTCGACGATTGTGTAGAAGAGTTAGTGTAGAACAGATTCCCCGCCGACCAGTAAATCTTTTGAACGCTGCAAGGAACCCTTCAGTAGTGTAATCGGAGGCGAGTTCAAGGTGAACTGCTGATGAAGCGAAGCAAGTAAATAAAACTAAATAGCCTTTGTAAATTTTAGCTCCTCTTCCTCTCCAGGTTTTCAATGAAAAGGGTCCTGCATAATCTACACCTGCAGGCAAAAACGGTCGAGATGGTAATGTTCGATTTATAGGAAGCTGTCCCATTAATTGTTTGGATGTGGAAGCTCGATGTCGTGTACATATGACGCAGCGATGAACTGGATTACGTCCTCCTATAATCCAATAACTCCTTCTAATTGTAGCTAACATCAATTGGACTCCACCGTGAAGTGTTGATCGATGAGTTTGGTCAAGAATAAGATACGTAAAATAGGATTCACGTGGAACTATAATTGGATGTTTCATATCCGGATCAATCTGGGCATTGCGAAGCCGCCCGCCAATTCGGAGAATTCCCTCAGAATCTAAGAATGGAGTCAGACGGAAAAGTGGGCTATTGCGACAAATTGGTTTTAGTTGGCACAGCTGATTGATTTCATAAGAGAAGTTTTGATGTTGTATACGCTTGATCCAATAAAATTTAGCTTTTTCCAATTCCTCAGGTGCAAGTGAAGGTTGTTGATTTGATAGTAAATTAGATTTTAGGTGTTTGTAAAATACTATGACACGCATGCACCAAGCTGTGATTCGCAATAGCTTAGTGAGAGATGAATATCTTCGGAGGAGATCCCATGTATGATCTGTTGTCTTCATTGTTGCAGCTATAGTTGGGTGACGTTCTTCTATATCGACATCTTTACTTAGTTGAGGGGTTAGTTGAGGCCAGTGATTAGGATGAAGTTGCAACCACGGAGGTCCGTGCCACCAAAGGGTATTTCCGGACAGTTGTTGTGGTGATAATCCCCTTGAAGCGAAGTCTGCTGGATTACTTTCTCCGGGAAGATGATGCCATTGAGCTTCCGGCATGATGGATTGGATTTGGCTTACACGATTTCGTACGAAATCTCTCCATCTATTTGCTTGCCCTTGGATCCAGTAGAGGGTAGTACTGGAATCCGTCCAGAGATGGATAACTGGTGAATGAAGAGATAAGGCCTTTTGAACATGTGCAACGTGTCGTGTAAGAAGTAATGCTGCTGATAACTCTAATCTTGGAATTGTAACTCGAATGGATCTTGGTCTCTTCGTTCATCTGGTTGTTCTTCCAATAGGGGCAACTTTAGATTTAGATGAAATAATAGTGACTTGGATGATCTTCAGTTGTGAAACTACTCTTAGATAAACGACTGCACCCAGAGCCGCTTGGGAAGCGTCTGCAAATCCATGAATCTCTACAGACTGCATTGTTGGTGATAATCCAAGCCACCTTGGAACACTTATTAGTGATACATCTTGTAGTTGATGCACATAGGTTTTAAATCTTGCCTCAAGCGTAGTAGGAATTGGTTCATCCCAACCGATTTTTGCTTCCCAGAGTTCCTGCATAAAGATTTTTCCACGAACTATTACTGGCGATAGCCAACCGAGTGGATCGTAGAGCTTTGCAATACGGGATAGCACTTCTCTCTTCGTGTATGTGGTAGGTTCAATGATTTTGTCCGCAATGAAAATGAAACGGTCTTGTTGAGGCTGCCAATTAAGACCTAGTGTACGATGAATGGGACCATCCGTAATAGATAGCGATGATGAGTATGCATCTCTTTGTTGCTGTGGTATTTCCTCCAGAAGCCGTTCGTCGTTGGAAGCCCATTTTTGAAGTGGAAAGCCACCTGCCCTGAAGAGATTAAGTATTTGTTTAATTTTCTGCTTACCATTTACAATGGATTCTGCTCCGCCGTAGATGCCATCAACGTAAGTGCTTTGCTCAATAATTTCCTTTGCATCAGGATAGCCATGACCTTCATCTGCTGCGAGTTGACGCAAAACCTTATTAGCGAGATATGGAGCGTATATATTATGTACATATGTTACTGTGGTAAGGCAAAATTCAACAAGTTGGGAATCTTCAAACCACAGGATTCGTTGGAAGTCCCAGTCATCAGGGTGAATAAGAATTTGCCTGAAAATTTTTTCCACGTCGGAAGAGAAGGCATATCGATTTTTACGCCATCGCGTTAGTACACCTTGCAGATCCACATGAAGCTTAGGGCCTTCGTGCAGGCAGTTATTTAGCGAAGTGCCTTGATGAGTTTTAAATGAACCATTGAAGACGACCCGTAATTTTGTTGTGGAGCTTGATTCACGTACTACTCCATGATGGGGCAGATAGAAGGCTTGTTCCTTTGATAATGGTGGTGCATGTGCACGACTCATGTGTCCCATGTCTTCATATTCCCTGATAAATTGTGAATAGTCAGAGTGAAAGGAAGGATTTTGAAGAAACCGGTTTTGGAGTCGATGAAGAAGTTTTAAGGCCTGAGATCTTCCATCGGAGTTTCGAAAGTGGGTTGTCTTGAAAAACTCTTCGCAGTGTGCTTCCTCTGCGGTGAGACTGTCAGTAGATATTTGAAAAACTTCTTCCTGTATCCAAAATTGTTTAACCAGGTCATTGAGGCCATGATCGATATAACAGTGAAACGACTGTGCTTCTGCAGGCAACGATGGAAGTGTTGTTAGTGTCGCACCAGAAATAATCCATCCTAAATTAGTTTGCTGTGCTATCGGCTCTTCTTTAGATCCTTTTCGAACACCGCTTTGGATTATTTGACTGTAGATGTTCACGCCGAGTATAAGGTCGATACATTTTGGTTGATAGTACTCGGGATCCGCAAGCTCGAGATCTTGTAGATGCGACCAATTTTGAATTGTGATGGTTGTAGATGGAAGATAATTTGTGAGCTTTTGCAATACATATGCGTCGAAGCTGCAAGTGCTGCAAGTAAAGTCATTTACACAAGAAAGTAATTTCAAAGTTACCCTTCCTCTTGACTGATGAGTAGATTAATGTTCAGCTCCTATGCCAACAATAGATAGAGATGTATGAGACCGTTTCGCTTGAAGAAGTTGACTTAGATGCTCTGATATCAGATTTACTTCTGACCCTTGATCAAGAAAGGCTCTTACTAGATGGAGTTCACCGGTAGAGGATGGAATTTTGACCAGCGCAGTTGTGAGCAGAGTTCCGTTATGAGATGGACAGATGTTGGTTACATTTGTTGAATCAGTTTTGACAGCCGATGTGGTTTGTGGAATTGGTGATGATTGTGTATATGTGTGAATAGAGATATGATGATGTCCGGAACAGATATTACATCTCTTTTTAGAAAGGCACGAACTGATTTGATGATTCCCGAGGCAATTGTAGCATAATTTAAGTTGTTTGATGAGCTGATAACGTTGTTCAGTACTCATTTGTTGATAATTTGGACAAGCGATGATATAGTGATCTCCCTTACAATTGGAGCATGAGCGGATGACATTTTTTACTGTAACATTGTGCGATTTTACTTTCTGAAATGGATGTTTTGTGGAAGACGAAGTTGATTTTCGATGTTCTTGTTGTTGAGGCACACTTCTTTCGAATGCTTGAAGAGAGCGGATGCGTGTCTGTATGAAATCCTTGAGCTCTCTCCACATAGCAGATTTTTTGGACGATCCAAGCTTTTTCTCCCATTCTTTTGCAGAGGAAGCATCTAGTTTTCGTGAAACTAAGTAGACCAATACTTCATTCCACTGCTCGACTTTAACTCCTAACCCTTCAAGAGCGCCTAGTGACTGATTGACATTGTTTAGAAGTGTTTCGGGATCATTTGCTGGCTCCCGAGTTATTGGTTTTGATGCAAAGAGATGTTCTAACGCTCAATCGATTAATATTCTTCTGTTGTCGTAGTACTCCACTAGATCATCCCAGGCAATTTTGAAATTAGCTGCAGTAAGTGGCAAGTTTATAAGACGTTGAGCTGCTTTGCCTGTGAGACAACCTTTTAGATATTGGAGTTTTTCTACGCATGTAAGAGAAGGATGTGCACCAATAACTGATGTGAATGTGTCCTTGAAAGGTACCCATTCTGCATAGTCTCCACTAAACGAGAGAAGATCGAGCTGTGGGAGACGAATATTGGTAGTGAATGATGGTAGCTGTCTGATTACAGATGTATCGGCTAAAGATGATCCATTAGCTGTAGTTTTTAACTGAATTTCTTCAGACAGAATAGTCATCTCTTCCATGGCGTCGAGATATTTTTCTTCACAATTGGAGTACAGTTTGTCCCTGAAGTACGGTTCTTCTTCGCATTCCGTTTTGGCTTCCGCTTTAAGTGAAGCTTTAATTGACCCTAAAGTGATGTGATTTTGTTTGAAATTGTTCCAATTTTCAGAGCAGTTAATCGAGACTGACCACGTTGATTTGTAATTGCGTTGCTGATCTTAAGTTTAGAGACTGCATTCGATATAACCTCAAAAAGTTCATACTGTTGTTCGAACAAATGTTGTAACTACGCCGCTTTCGTCATAATGAGATAAAATTTGCCGATTAATACTCAAATTGACACCAAAATCCGGTTCGAAGGACCATTAATGTTTAGATTTTTGTTAAATATCTTTTCTCTGTTTTGCACAAATAAATATCATTAAAATAAAGATCGGAAATAGTGTCTAAAAATTGAGCAACTACGTAGTATGAAGAAAAAGAAAGATGAACCTCGTGCTTTGACTGACAAAAAAGGATTGAATTTTATTTAAAAGGCTATTACATTTCACTCTTCCATTCTACTACAATTGTTTTTAAGTGACGTTTGATTTGAAAATAAATAAACACTAGCAGTATTTGACAAGCACTTTATATGAGACGGTAAGTTATTCCATAGTCTAATAGCATAAATGAAAAATAATCGCGATGAATTGCAACGCTGAGTGCTAATGTTGAAAGTTCTTCTGGAAATGGAAAATTTTAGTTTGGAGTAAAGGTAAGGGGGTTGCTTTGTATTTATAATTTGATGTAGAAATATGCAATTTCGGAAGTCAAGGTACTTTCTCAATGTACTGCCAAGAAACCGGGATGAGAATTCCGAGATTCCATCATATCGTTGCCTTGCATAAACATACCGAACAGCATCATTATAAGCAACCTGAAGCTTGCGAAAAGATAGTGAGTCAAGGTCACTGTAGACAGCTGCAGCATATGAAATAATGGGTATTATGAGGGCGAGCACAAGTCTTCGGCGAGTATTCCAGGGGGTATAGTTGGCAGAAATCCAAAGTTTACGCAAGCATCCGTACACGAGACCAACAACGATGTTAACGTGGTTATAGCCAGAAAGCTTTCGGTTTATGGTGAAACCAAGACTTGTAGCCACCTCAACTAACCTAAGCAAACATCAGGAAGTAGACTTAGCTCAAAAGACTTGTTTGATATTGGAAGTACTTGGCATTTTTTTGGGTTCAAAGCTAGTCCATTTTTAGATGCCCATTCAACAATAGAAGCAAGATCCTCATTTAGTAGTGACACTAGTTCACCTATTTTATTAACCGGATGAGATAGGTAAAGTTGTACATCGCCTGCATAGAAATGAATAAGCGTGTGCTTACAAATTGATGCCAAGTCATTTATGTACATACAGAACAAAATTGGGCCCAATATTGATCCCTGCGGAGCCCCTTGAGAAACTGACCGGAGACCTGAGCAATTGTTACCAACAACGACTATTTGTGACCGTCCACATAAAAAGTTTCGAATGAGCCTTACAGCTCTTTCACTAAAACCATAGTAATGGTGCAGTTTCCAACAAAGAATGGAATGATTTGCTCTGTCAAAAGCCTTAGAGAAATCAAGCAGGCAGAGCAGCGTTACAAATCCTTTGTCAAAATCTTGCCTGATATCATCCAAAATTTTTACCATGGCGGAAGAACAGCTATGGCTCTTTCTAAAGCCCGATTGGAATGGGCTCAACAGGGAATTTTCAGACAAGTGTTTCTGAATTTGTGACTCTATTACCTTTTCAAAGACCTTAGACAGGCAAGGTAAGATACTGACAGGTCTGTAGTCAGAAGCATCGGAAGCAGTGGTATTTTTAGGAACAGGTACAACCTTAGCACATTTCCATATCAGAGGATTAGTAGATGTTGCTATACAAGAATTGATTATATGTGTTAGATGGCCTATGACGTGCGGCAAAATAAGTTTTATGAAACAAAGTGGCAAGCCGTCTTCACCAATAGCATTTGATTTTAAACTTTTAATAATACAAAGGACATCAACCTCCGTAACTACTTTAAAATCAATTTTCTGTTCAAGGCCTCTGCTGGAGATAGCGTCATACTCGAAACAATCGGCAGCAACATCATTTGAAACAAAATAGTCGTTCATTTCATCTAAATCAATAGTGCAGCTCCTGTCATTACTTACACAAATGCCAACTTGGCGTAGATTTCTCCACAGTACCTTGGAAGGTAAAGAAGTGCTCAGTTTAGATGAATAGTAGTGTCGTTTAGATGCACGAACAGCATCGGTTGTAGCATTACGTAGCAGCTTTGTACCTGTTCCAGTTAATCGCGTTTTGTCTACGCTTCCACTTGTTGTACAGTCTGTTTCGCTTCTTTAGAACACCAACTACCGCTTCCGTGAACCAGGGACACGCACTGTTTCGGATCGCGACAGTTTTTGTTGGTACATATTCATTGAATAATTGCATTACAAGTGTCTGGAAAATTATTAGCTTTTCATTTGGATCGGCAACCATTCTGCAATTCAACCATGGGACCGAGTTTGCTGCGGTCGTTAGTGCTTCATGATTTATTGATGAGTAATCCCTATAAACAAAGGAGTTTGAGGAAGAATTGTGGTTATTGTAGGTACAGAATAGGAGATCATGTTCGCTGACACCTTCAAAAGAAATCTGATCAAACAGTAAGAGAGAAAGTGAATCAGATACAATAACAAGGTCTAAAAGGCTCGGTGGTGTACCTGGCCGGAAACATGTTGGATAGGAATTATTTACAATTTCAAGCCCACTTGCCGCCGCCATATCTGTCACTTGGTAAGACCGCGAGTCGTTTTTAAGCATGTTGGCCTTAAAATCACCACAAACGACAATGTTATTATAAAAAGGGGAGAATTCGAATAGAGAAGAGAAAAAAGGTTCAGTTGAAAACACACGATTTGGATTGTAGCAGCAAGCAACAAAACATTTGACAGGCCCATCAGAAATTTCTGCAATAAAATACTCAACATCAGTTCTTAGCGATTTTTTTATGACTTCACATTTTAAGGTTTCCGTGCAATATATCGCAACACCACCTCCTGTAGCTTCCGTAACCCTATTATTACGTTAGAGCTCATATTCAGCTATTTTGTAAAAAAAATTATCAATTCCAGGTTCAAACCATGTTTCATCAACACATATAACATCAACAGAAGAGTCATTAAATAGATAATTAAGGTAATCAAGTTTAATTTGGTTAAGACTCTGTGCATTAATGTGACATACCTTAAACCCGCTTCTTTGACACGAAAGAACTTTCAACATTGAGCGAGTCTGAACTTCATTCATGCTACGACCATGACGAACGTTTGTGCTATCGAAATTCGTAAACAAATAAAGTGCAAATCATACCACAGGCTTCCAAACAAAAGAACAATTTCAGTAAATCCATAAGCCTGTACTGGGGCAATAAAATCCAGTGGGGCAAGTATGTTTTCACAGATAAATAAATTATTCAAGCGGAAAGATCACAATAACATCCAATGTGTTCCAATCACACAGACGACAGAAAACAGACAGTTATTACTGACCGTGGATATACTCGTAAGTCCAGAAAGTGTTGACTCATCCTGTTCATTGAAGAAAACGCGGCAAACGTCATCGTCGCCGATGGACCAGCTGCCACTCACTGCGAAAAGATGAGTTCCTGTGCATCTTTGTGTCACAAAAGAATAAAAAGTCGGCCGGTGTAGACGGTATCCCAAACGTCATACTGAGACATTTACCCCTTTAAGCACTGGATATTTTCACTACGCTATTTAACATATTATCCACCGCATTCTGTTAATTTGCGGTCAATTAGTCTACTTCCGAACATTGGTAAAGTATTTAAAAAGGTAGTCAACAGAGCTCTGTTGAAGTGGGTGGGGGATAACACAATAATCCCGGACAATCAGTTTTGTTTTAGGGTCATGCGGCATCAAAACTGATCTCCAACATACTTGTCTGGTTAATTTGTAGAAGGCCTTTGACACCGCATGGTTAGAAGGACTTTTATGCAACCTAACCAGAATGGGCATGCAGGAGCCTTTCCTATATATGATTTACGGTATGCTTATGGAAAAGAAGTTCGTTTTCAAATGCGGCAACGTGATTTCAAGTCAAGTTTTTAACATTAAAATGGCTTACAACAGGTGTCGGTTCTCCGACACTGTTCAACATTTACACGAGTGATCTAATAGATACCCTCAATCACGCTATAGTGTAGTTGAAATCGAAGTCATTAATACCCTTTTGCAACGTGACTTGTGTTTAAATATGATATCGGGCATTGCGCGCCACGGCTAGCTCGAATGAAGCGCAATCGTGAAGTCCAATTTTCGACAACTTTATCGAGCAACTGGGCCCGTACATCAGCAAAAACACGCCGAATGTTGACTTTCAAATCGTCCAACGTCTCTGGTTCACCCCCAAGGAAAATAATTGAAAGGTGTGAGATCACAGGATCGTGGACGCCAGTTCACAAGTCCATTACGCGAAATTATGCGCTCAGCAAATGTTTCCCACTAAATTGATGGTGTTGCTCGCCGTATGGCATGTTGCGCCTTCTTGTTGAAACTAAAGCTCTGTCGCGTCAATGCCATTCAACTGGGGAACGGAGAAGTCAGAAATCATATTTCCATTCAACTCCAATCAACTCATTCGTATTCTCCTTAATTTGTAACAAATTTCCTTTGCTCGTTTACCTTTCACGGTGAAGCCTAAATTTTCCAGTTTGACTAGTAAGTAGTCGATGGTAAGTGGTCACAGAAAGGGTGAAAGACCACCTCTTTGCGGATGGTCTTTGGCCGTTGAGACAGTAATTGGTAGTGGTTATTCTTTCATCCACCTCCTGGTATGGTATCAATATCAATTGGGGGTGGCCGTGGTGTAGTGGTACTAGCAATCGCTTCTCTCTCGGAGGGTCCAGGTTCGAATCCTGCCCATGGCAAGTCAGTTTTTGTAATTGGAACTCAGATAGAAAAATTCTGCGTGTGAAGGCATAACACTGACACGTAGATTTGGCTGTTGTAGAGTTTCAAGCACAGAAAAAAAATACTGTGAATTATACCGCGAATCACTCTGAGTGGAGAAAAAACTCTCCGTCCTATTCGGACTCCCCCGTGGAGAGCGAATATCGAAACCTGAGTTTTAAACCACTACAAACCAATTTTCCTTTCTCCTCCTGCTACCATTCCGCCCGCGCCCAGGCAACAGTAAAAGGGTATCTAACCCCTTAGGCGCGTGTAAATTATAAAAAAAAAATAAAAAAAATCTTGGAGTTATATGGATTTCGAAATGGGATCGCAACCCGACATTGTCAAAGGCACCTTCAATATTTAGGAAAGCACATAGTGCGAATATTTTTCGTCAATATGCGTTCATATCTGTGAGACTAGATTTAAAATGGGGCCTTCCGTTGATCGTCTTTATAAGAGGCACTCTTCGAAAGTTCGGTTTATTATTTCCTGACACCACTACTGAAATAAGATCCGTAAAATCATTCTAATTGAGAGCTTATGCCTGTTCGTATGGGATTTCACATAGCAGTGCTATGAATTTATGACAGTGGAGTATGT
Organism: Volucella bombylans; assembly: GCA_949129095.1. Taxonomy (NCBI): domain Eukaryota; kingdom Metazoa; phylum Arthropoda; class Insecta; order Diptera; family Syrphidae; genus Volucella; species Volucella bombylans. The sequence goes on along the minus strand of OX422144.1, from coordinate 101,760,397 downwards.
TAAAATGATAACCTTTTACTGTATCATAACGAGGCATCACCTTACCAACCAGACAAGAGACGCGCCTGAAAGGAAGCACTCCTCTACCGGAAAAAGAGGAAAAGTGATTTGTTGTGTAAAAACGATATTGGTATATTAATGTATGTGTATACATAAGTATATATGCCAAAAGTACCTGTCTCTGGAATGTCGCTGTGCCTAAAGATAATTTTCCTTCGGATTCAGCGCCAATAAATTTGGATTTGTGAATTCAATATCAGTTTCGAGAGGACGGACTTTTATTGCTTATATGAGAATTCATATTGGTGTGTCAATTGGTTTTACTTAATGTAAAAGATAATCCATTTATCCATTTACATATCTACAAACATATTTGGGTATTTCTGATGGAATTGTCTTTGAAAGACACTCCTACGTTTGATTAAAGTATATTATTATGTAACAAAAGAAATTGTCTCTCAATAGCTAATAAACCACATGTCACCTAGTCGTACATATTATGATAACCCCAGGCGAGATTATTAAATAAAACCGGGCTACGAGGGTATCTGGAGTACGTGCATACATATAAACATATACATGAACCTAAGAGAATGAATACATTAGTATATTGGAATGAAGACGCCAGAATAAGAACGAGATATTGTACATACAAACCCACTTATGATGTTTAATAAATATTAGACCTACACTTCTCGTAGACTGCCTATAATAGCCCCCGTTCTATAGCACAAAAGTGCTTCTTTGTAATTGTGTACCCATTTGTTGAGTATTTTTCTTTCCGGTCGCAAAAACAACTTTCCACCTCCAGAATACCCGTAGGATAGTAACCTCTCCAACAACTTTCTTCAAATTGAATAAATATTTCTCAAGAAGATAAAATCCCATAGGTCAGACATAACAAGAAAATAATTACTTATGTATGTTGCGTCACAGTTCGAGGTAAAACTAGAGATCATTGACCAGCTGCCTCCATTTCCATTTGTTCGTGGCATCTAGGGCGAAGGCTATCTTTACTCAGTTGTAAGGATTTGCCTTAGATGCGGCACACAAGTGGAAAGTGAGAGTCCCTGTTCTCCTTTTCCTTTCTTTGGTTTCCTTGTCGGGGCTGAAAGGCTTAAGAGTCAAGGATCGTATGGCTCTGGATAGAACCCAGTTAGTTGTCTAAGAGCAAAAGGCGTTCAAACTAAACGTTTAATGGTGAACAGTATGGAGGTGACCATAGTGTGATAGATGACTACTCGTATACTCTAGGTGGTGTTTGATCAGGGTGCTGTTTCTGACGGCTTATCCCGGAAATCGGAGTGTGCACTCTGAAAGACTACCATCTAAGGGGCAGTTGAAAAGGAGAAGAAGACGTGAGATTAACGCACGGTGCAAACAGATGGCAATTGCTGTCGAGTGCTTAAAATCTTACTCCTCCAGCCGCGAAAGAGGAGATAATCAGATCGGCGGAAGTGACACCCTATGAATTTGACCAAACTTTCGGAACGAAAATTGCACACTCTTCTTTCGTCTCGAGGAAGAAACTTTCTGATGCACCCTTTGTCGATGCAAACACAAAAGGGGATGAAACCGACGTACTGCTATCAGTCGTCTGACGCTTCGAAATGGAAAGCCTCGCTATGAGTGCTGAGTGCAAACACTGTATTGTCAAACGGTGGGATCTAGCTAAAGCAGAGAATGTTTGCATTTAAGCCGAGGGCTGCACTATGGAAAATGGAACATTTACAGTGAAGTGCTTCAAGTGGCTAATTCTTGAATGGTTAATTGAAACCTGTGACGACAATTGTAAGGCTTCTGAGGTTTTCAGGCCACCAAAACTAGCGCGGGTCATCTTTTGGGTTCCGGAGCCATTGTTGTGCCCTGTGAGAACCCACGACTCAGTGAAAAGTGAAAAATCTCTTGCAGCGGTTGTCAACAGTTGATCCGTCCGTATCTGATGCTTGTTGGTGCTTCGTAACTGGGTTTATTTTTCCCATGGACGGGCAGTTACCCTGGTGATACAACGCCCAACCTGGAGTGAAAGTTTCATTGTAAATGCCCCTAGGACGAGGAGTCGGTTAGACCGAAGCCAGTAACCCGTTCGGGGAAGTGAGCTCTGCCGTCGGTCCATTAAGCGCTCATTCGCCACCATATCTTTTCCAACACCAAGGTAATGTTTAATTTTATTTGAAAAAAAAATCTATCGTGTGAAAGATATCGTGATATTGTTCATAGGATGTGCCATGTGGTGTGTTTATTAAATGTTAATTTCAATTCTTAAGACTAAACATCCTATTCTGATGCTGACGACTATCAGAAATTGAAAGGTTTCTTGGTTGTGTTATTGGCATTGTTGTTATTTTGCAGATATTTGGGCAGTGAGTCCAAAGTATACTCGTACATACGACAACTGCGGCCACCAGGAATAGTCTCCCAGATGCCGGATGTTATGAAGATGAAGCAGGTTAAGGAATTCTGTCTGTTGAACTTATTCTGTTCATGAAGAGCTAGTAGTAGTACCATGATTGTATTGTACTTGAAGATGAATCGTGAGCTTGCAGCGTAAATAAATTTTGTCTCACAACACAGGTTGGTTGCAGTTTCAGAAGACCTGTCCCACTAATTGTGAGAATCGATGGTTGATTGTCACACACCACTTTCAATAGAGTTTGGTTGATTACAGCATAAATCTATACGTTTGTGTTTGGAACTTCTGTCCAGACAGGAATAGTTTCAACGAACTTTAATTTACATGCCGATAATGAAGGTATATTATTGAACAGATTAATTTCACACAACCTGGTGCTTGATCTCCGGCGGTGAATTGGATGGCTTTGGGTGCAGAGGTAACTTTCCTTCAATAAGATGTTACATGATGCAACATCATCCTTGGATAATGGGTAATAATCGTCATGATGAGCGTTTGCTGCATCGATAGATGACGGTATCGTTTGCTGGGATTGGGATGTTTTTAATCATAACGCATCCTTCTCGTCCTGTCAGTGGCAGATTCATTTTAAATATGAAATGGTTGCTAGCGATTCGTCCTTCTGTTGTCACCAGGTTGTAGAGCTTCAGTATGTTGTTTATTTCAATAGGTACTCGTAGATGAAGTCCTGATGGTACTCGTAGAAAATAGATGCTTGTGCACGTTGTTTGTTGGTAATAAAAAGTGAAGTGTAAATAGCCCATGATGAGAACAATTTCTGAATCTCTAGTTGATCTTCGAGTATGTTCTTTATGCCGTTTCTTTAGAGCGTTTGCAACATGGTCTACAGCGTCCACAGCTCCCCTCTTTGATTTTCGTAGTTGAGTCTTAAGAGTACTTCGTTTTGACCTGTGAGCTGTTGATGGATGTACTGGATTTATTCCGGGAGGCGCATCAAATTTCGTTACTTCTACACTAGTACTTGCTCTAACAATTGACACTTGTAACAATACGAGTGGAGTTGATAGCAATGTTGATCCCGATCTTCGGTTCTTCTTAGTCGATCCATTTGTGTTATCTGAAGATCTGTCTGAAACAGAGAACTTCGCGTTTGCGATCCTGAGTGGCCACAAACGGCTGGTTTCATGGTTGATTGGTTCTCTATGGATGTTTCAATCTTGACGAGTGGCGTTGGTTTGTCATTTTAAAACTCCCGATTTTATGCGAACGTCTACTACTCTGATGATAACGTCGCTACCGCATTATACCATTACAATTCTGCCAAGTGGCCACTTCATTATCGGAGTATTGTCTTCATTGATGACGACTATCGTGTCGATTTCAACATTTGTTGATGTAACCTTCCATTTGTTCCAGTGATGTAGCTCATAGATACTCTTAAGACCATCGTTTCCAAAAATCTTCTTTAACGTGCGAAAATAGCTTTCATCTACTACTAACACTTCCACGTAATGCCTCCGCATAAAGATCTGCTATAGCCCTTAGGGGCTTTCTTATAAAAAAATGGCCAGGGGTTAACGCATTCAGCTCATTTGGATCAATAGAGAGGGCAATGAGTGGCCCTGAGTGTAGAAAAGCCTCTGGGCCTATACTTAAACTATTCCTCATATATTAGAGAAGCTGATTCGATCTTTCTTTGAAGCAAATGCTTTGTGGGGTTCACAGCCCCTTCCCATAAACCTGCAAAATGAGGAGCCCTTGAAAGGATAAAATGAAACTCTATTTCTCTTGAACTGCAAGTGGTTGATATCTGACCTTGAGTTTTGAGTATATGGATGCATGTCAGCTGCAGCTAATAGTTGGTGGCACTACCGCAATAAAGATTTTTACAATGTAAAAATAAACCTCCTTCATTCACCAATGAATGAATCCTTCGTACTAAATCAGCAGAATATTGTGAATGACTTCCTCTTGAACGATAATGATCTAGATGGGGTCAGAAATGTCTACTCCCCAATTTATGAAGGGACGCGCTGGTTCAACTCTGTGCGGTAGTAAGTCGCCCATCATCTGAACACACATATTAGGCCTAGTTTGATACAGTCTGTGTAGTGTTGCACATAAGCTGTGCTATTGTAATTCCTCTCGATAACGCATCTGTTTGATTCTCATGTAAACGGACGTGTCGTCACTGCATGCTGCTGGTTAGTTGTTGAACGTATGCTTGGAAAGATTCAGCATTTGAGTTGATCCAATCAAGTACGACGTGATAGTCTGGCCAGAAATGTATTGAGCTTATTTCAGTACGTAAATCGGATTTAACTCGGTTTGGAAGCTCTGCAGCTAATAAGGCTGCATGTACAATAGTTCGAGTCAAGGCATGGGTAACAAGCGTATTCCCCAAGCTCTCTATTGTTCCATTCTCGATTTGGTGCAGAATAGTCGAACAACTATTGCGCCAAAGTTTGCTGAGAGCAGTTTTTAACTACCGCAAAAGCAACAAAACATTACTCAGGCTCAGTGTTGTTGGCATAAGTTCTTCAAAGAGCTTTTTTATAAATGAAAGCTTGACGAGGAGAAATTACCAGCTGCAGCGAGAAGCTCTTAAAATGAAACGCCAATCTCTCATCTCCAATGTTTTCTCCACTGATGGCCTTGTGCGTGTCCGCTTTTTGCCCAATGAAGTCCCAATTACTACTCGCTGCTTGGAAGATTTGAAGAATGTAGTTGGACGTAATGGTGACAACAATACCTATAATAATAATAATCAACAACAAATTTAACATTCAACAAAAGCTTATGCAGCCTATTTTATCTTTAATTAATTTTTGCCTTATGCTCTTTCTTATTATATATATAATGCTAAACTTCCTTTTATTTCTCTTTAATTGTATCTACTTTGGAGATGTTTCAGTAATTTTTTCCCAATCTCGTTTTACACTAACTACCGTCGTTGCTGAGCTCTTTCTGTGTTTGACCCCGCACCTGATGGTAATGTTTTATTATGATCAACCACAATAACATTAACACTGGCGTCATGAATGAAAATTTGAGGTATTTAGTGAATGTTATGTGTAAGCAACAAAAGGGGCTCTGCGTTTGTCATAAAGATATGTCACAAAGTCTGGTGAATAAAATTGATGAGTTTAGATTTGTATTTAGAATAGTTTGGTCGACGTTATTTGCATCTCTGAAACTTGGATGCGTCCTGAAATGGGCGATGACTTATTTACTCTGCAGGGTTTTAAACCGCCTTATCGCGCTGATCGTCATGGTCGAACGGGAGGTGGATCTGCAATTTACATTAAAAGCCACATTAGATCTCGACCTCTACTTCGTTCCTCTCCCACGCATCCATATGACTTTGTGATTGTTGAGGCTTTAAGCGGCGATCAAACTACAATATACTGGTCAATTTATGCCCCTCCTAATGTTGCCAGTTATAAAGGATTAACCGAAATAATTGAGCAATTTAATTACCTTTCTCCAAACTTTGTAGTGTGTGGGGACTTTAATATTAATTTATTCAGTCCATGTAGTAATCGTCTGAAGGACGCCGTGAAAGTATGTATGTTTTTTGTAAACTCTTCCGACTTCCCACTTTGCCCCCAATAAAACACCGTCTCTGTTAGATGTAATTATTATTAGTGATAAAAATCTGTTGAAATATTATCAACAACTGTCTGCTCCAGCGTTTTCGTACCACGATTTAGTTTTCTGTACTCTGGATTTGAATGTCGACTTTTTTCCAAATCAATCCTTTCAATATTTTGAGTTTCGCAACATAAATGTGTCAAATTTATTTAATGAATGCAGTAATTTAAATTGGCACTCAATATACATGGTTCCTGACACGAATGAACAAGTAAGCATTCTAAACGCCAATATTCAATATCTAGTTCTAGTTCCACTAAGAACTCGTCGTGTTAGGCCCAGAGACCAACCCTGGTTGTCCGATTCCATCCGTAGTATAATGGCTCTAAGAGATTCTTACTATCGACGGTGGAAAAGGTATAGGTGCATTGATATATTGAACAATTTCAAACTGCTTAGGAACCAGGTGACCCAGAAGATAAGACGTGCTAAATTCAACTATTTCTCAAACCAGTTTAGCAGCAACAAGTCCTCAAAGTTTTTGTGGAATAAAATACGTCAGATTGGTTTGAGTAAAAAGTCTTGTGTAGTTAACGGTGATGTGAACGTAGAGGAATTAAATCAACAATTTGCTAATGCTGACTCCAATCATATAAATACCCCTTCACACAGTCTATCCTTGAATTCATTGGAAGGATCTTTTACTTTATCTGTCGTAGATCCTACAGCCGTTAGTAAAGCTATTTTTGCTATAAACTCAAAATGTATTGGCTTAGATGATATCCACCCTGACTTTATAAAAATAATTCTACCTTTTATTCTCTCCTACATAACCCATATTTTTAATTATATTATTATGACATCCAACTATCCAACTCAATGGAAAACTGCCAAAATCATCCCTATTCAAAAAAAGAAAAAGGCGAATGAATACCGGCCTATTGCAGTCATGCCGTTTTTATCCAAAGCCTTTGAGTCATTAATAAGCAATCAGATCAAAGGTTATATTGAAACAAACAAGCTTATATTCGTCCATCGACCATCGTGGCGAAGAGACGTGTTTCGGATTTACTTGTGAATTATAACAGTACACATAGTAAAAACAAAGTATTTGACACAAATTTCAAAAGAGGCAAGTTGGCCTAGTGCAAGTGACAATCGATCGGCGATAAAGTGAACCGAGTTCGACTCCTGGTGGAGGAGAAGCTACCTTCTTTTTTTTTTTTTTTTTTTTCTTTCAATAATTAATAAAAGAAAGAAAAAAAAAAAACAAGACATAGAGTATCCATCGGGTGATGGATAAAGACGAGCGGTCCGCTCAAGCAATAGCGGATCCAATATATGGCGTGATCAAATCAGCCGATGAGGCAATAATGCCGGACCAGAGAGGTACAGCAGAGAGCGGAGGGACAGCAAAAAGAAGGAGGAAGCTAAGCCCAACTATAATTGTTAAGCGCCTTTCCCTAACAGCTTCAACCGAAATGCTGCCGGTTGAAGCCAGGAGAGAGGCGCAAACATCAACTACAGCAGCTAGGAAGAAGGACACACCTGTGGTCGCTGATTACCCTCACGTCTCCGACGGTGGTGAAGGCCTATACATGGGTGCCCATAATAACTTCGCCTGTCTAGCTGCCACCGAATCTGACGACGAAGAAGAAGAGGTACAAAATATAAACAACAGCATACAGCAGCTGCAACAACGAGTTCTGGATATTAAAGCTAAGCAAATAGCGAGAAGGGCGAGGGAACATCAAGAGCCACAGAGCTCTCAACAGCAACAATCCCAAATTAAAACACAAAAACATCCGCAACAACAACAAAAAGTAAAGCAAACAACAAAAAAACTAGCTAAACAGCAACTACAAGAAAACCAACAACAAAAAAATCAACAACAACAAAAGCAACTACAGCAGAAACATCAAAAACAACACCAGCAGCAAAAACAACAACAACATCAGCAGAAAACAGTAAAGCAAAGGGTGCCACCAATCAACACCTTCAACATGGAATTAAAAGACACCATTGAGTTATGTAAGTCGGCTATAGGAAATAATTTTTTTATAAAGCGTTTAAGTATTAATAGACATGCGATCCACTGCAACACAGTGGAGCGCTATAATAAGATAAAACAATTACTGAAGGACACGACGACGGAGTTCTTCTCCTTCACACCGAAGGGTGAAAAGCTGCAAACTATGCTGCTGAGGGGGTTAGAGCCGTCTACTGATCCGGATGAACTCCTCGCACTGCTGAAAGAGAAAGAGTGCGAAGGGCTCAAATTCGTGGGGGTCAAGCCGTTTGTCACGGCTAAAGCTAAAAGGGAGAAGCGGAAACTACCGTTCTTCCTGGTCCAACTAAGTCCCGACAGCTATCTGGATGGTCTAAGGAGTATCAAAGTCCTAGACTACCAGGTTGTACACTGGGAAAAATTAAAGAGGAGCGAAAACATTTTACAATGTGTTCGCTGCCAAAGGTTCGGGCACGCCGCGTCGAACTGCGAAATGCAGCCTCGATGCGTGAAGTGCGGAAAGAACCACAAATCCGAGGAATGTGCTCTAGGTAAGGACGGAGAGTCTGAAAAAAGCCAACTCTCTTGTGCGTTATGTAGGAACACGGGACACACCGCAAACTATCGGGGTTGTCCCAAATTTCAATACATAAAAAAAGTAAATCTGGCTCGGCAGCAGAAAGTGGAAGTTAAGCGACCACTCGTGCAGGTACAAACACCAGCCGTTACTCCCCACATTACCTACGCCCAAATGGCGGCAGGTAGGGGTAATACGGCACAAAAAACAAAGGTAGCTTCTCAGGCCCCAGCGCCTAGACCAGCTGAACCTGTACCTGACATGCTAGCAATCTTACTCTCAATTCAGGGGCAGATGGCTCAGCTTCAACGTCAGATAACAGAACAAGCTACGCGGGTAGATCAAATATACGCGCTGCTGCCAGGCCTAACGCACTTACAGCCGTAATGGGTACGTACATGGCGGAGCAAACTCTGAAGGTCCTTGCTGTGAATGTGAATTCACTGATTAGGCTCGAACGACGAGCCGCACTATTTAAGTTGCTTGAAGACCAAGCCCCTGATGTGCTTTTGGTGAGCGAAACTAAGCTTACCAAAAGACATAAAATGAGGCACAGAAGATACAAAATAGTACGGAGAAACCGGCCCAACTCCATTCAGGGAGGAGGCGTTGCGATTTTCGTACGAAAAGGTATACGCTTTAAAAGAGTATACAGTCGTGTAGTACGTAGGTTCCAGGTGCTGGAAGCATGCATCGTGTATATCCCTCTCCGTAGTGGAAAGCGGTTGTACATGGTGTCTGTCTATGCGCCTCAGGCTACTCAATCCACTTTATTCATCTCAGAGCTCGAGACGCTTTTTCGATTTCTGAGACTGGAATTGGAAGACAACTATTTTCTTATCGGCGGAGATTTCAACGCCAAGCATAGCGATTGGGGAAATAATACACCAAATACTAGAGGGAACCTACTATTCAATTGGTGGGGTCAGCACAGTGTGATGTATCGACTCGGGCTTAAGGCGACGGATAGTCCGTCGTCCCAGACACGGGTCCTATTTGGATCTCCTGCTGTTCGACTCACGAATACAACTGACATGCACTAACCAACAAACTACAAACTGTCTACGCACTTTCGTGTATGACAGTGACCATTGCGGTCTCAGCACCGAAATAACTGTTCCCAACGAAATTGCGGAATTGGATGAGTTTGTCCAAAGGCATTCCTACAATTATAGTAGGGTGCGTTTGACACACTTCACCAGAACACTGAATAGAGCACTCTCCTCGATTTCGCTCTACCCACCGTCCAACAGAAATCTGTCAAACGAGGAGATTGACAGGTATCTAAGACTAATGGACGAGACAATCAAACGAACAATGGACAGAACGATACCTCGGTACCAACACACTGACGAAGAAAACTTATTCCGCAACGCAACTATTGACGCAGTGCACCGACATAAAAGTAGGCTGCTGTCAAGACTAAAAACCTTGTACAGACAGTTTACTGACAGACATAACCCGGAGATCATGACACTGAAGTCGTCGATTAGAAACCTCCAAACATTAATAAAGGAAAATTACAGAGCATCTGTAAGTTTGTATTGGAACAATAAAATTCGGGCTGTAAACACCAGCAACCCGAATATGTTCCCGCAAATAAATAAAATATTTCGGAGAAATAATCAGAGCGACCTCCCATGTCTTAAAATCGCCCGAACGACGAACAACGAACAAATACTGGTAACAGCGGGCATAGATCCAAATGAGGCTGTTGATGATGATAACTTCTTTGTGATCGAGGATCCGCAGGAGCAGGTAGAAGCTATAGGAGCGACTTTCCAGGAAGTGTACAAGGCGAATGTTATCATTGGACCGAACCACGATCTGGAGAATCGAGTCCTTGTGCACAATTTCTGCCTTCAAAATGAAGTTGCGAATTGGCGATTCGAGAGCTCGGGTTTCACCCAGTTCAGTGACGAAAATATGGCAAATAATGCCATCACCAACGATAGGGTACTACCCCCGTTCATTTCGAAGGAGGAGCTCCAAATGATCTTCTATTCACTTAGAAGTAAGAAATCAGCGGGAACCGATGAAATACCGAACATTGTGCTTCGACATCTCCCTCTAGAAGCGGTGAACATTTATACCACCCTGTTTAATAATGCAATGAATAATGCACATTATCCAGCGCATTGGAAAACTGCGGTGGTACATCCGATCCCCAAAAGGGATAAAGACACTTCCAATCCGGCGAATCTCCGCTCGATTAGTCTTCTTCCAAACATCAGTAAGGTTTTCGAGAAGGTGATCAAGAGAGTCCTGACTAAGTGGGTTGAGGACAAACATATAGTTCCGGATAATCAATTCGGTTTCAAGGCGGGGCATGATATCATTCATGCTGCGTCTAAACTGGTTTCTGATATCCAATGGAACAAAGGCAAGAAACAGTGCACTGGTGCCTGCCTGATTGACTTGGAGAAGGCCTTCGATACCGTATGGTTAGAGGGACTCTTTTTCAAGCTGGACAGGTTGGGCATTAGTAAACCACTGCTGTATATTCTTTTTGATATGCTCTCCAGTAGACAGTTCATCGTGAAGAATGGCGATGTGACTTCTGCTGGAACATTTAACATTAAAAACGGTCTGCAACAAGGTGCGGTAAATTCGCCGATCCTGTTCAACATTTACACAAGTGATCTGATAGGTTCACTTCACCATGCCATAGCGTACGCAGACGACTTAATCGCGTACAGAACAGGTCCAAAGATTGAGGTCATTAATATGCTTTTGCAGCGTGACTTCGACAAAATTAAGCGATATTGCGATGACTGGAAGTTGAAAATCAACTTTCAGAAGTCGGAAACCATTCTGTTTAGGACGCCTTTGTCTGGGGCCTCTAGGGATACCAGAAAGAATTGGCGAAAGTTTTCTATCGTCGGACAACACGGACAGCCACTTGCTTGTCGAAATGTAGTCAGATACCTTGGGATCTGGCTAGATCAATTTCTGTATTTTAACAAACATATAGATGTTGCTCTGGCCAGAGCCAAAGGTGACTTTGCCCTTACAAAGAGACTGTTTTATAACAGCCAACTCGATGCGAGGGTGAAGGTGATCTGCTACATGGCCCTTATCCGGCCTATGCTTGTATTTGGATGTCCCGTGTGGTTTAACGTGAGAGCAAGTTTATTGGAAAAGATTCGGGTGTTTGAGAGGGCTTGTCTTAGGACTTGTCTTCGCTTATACAGAACACCAGAGTCTGAGTACATAAAATTCTATCCTAATGAGGTCTTATACAATAAGGCGAACCTAATAAGAGTGGACAATTTCGTCATTAAGTTAACTCGAAGGCACATTGCAAGAGCAATGACCTCATCGAACAACCTGATCTCCGGGGCTTTCTACCCCAATTATATGTATCACGAGAGAGTTCGCTTTGACGGCTTTATTCCTCCAGAAGCGTTCCTCTATCTAGATAGTAAAGGTCTGGTCCAGGACAGATTGGCGGTTCCGCTAATCTTCCACGTCGCTCGAACAGCTGCGGACAGGCGACTCAACTACGACAGAGACGTCGCACACGGCAGTGCGGAGCGTCTCCGGTTCAGTAGGGCGGTAGGGAGTCGCGACATGAGGGATGTTGCTCGGCAGCACCAACAATTTTGGTGGCCGGTTGAGGGAGGGGAAGTTTCGTCGTCCAATTCCTCCAGTACTGGGTAGCTCCATAGGAAGCAAAGTCGGTCGTCTGACTATTTTATTAGCCATGGCCGGCTTACATAGCTTTAGGTAGGATTAAGTTAGTTTTTAAGAAAAAAAAAATATATAAAAACACAAAAAAATAAATAAAAATGAAAAGTAAAAAAAATAAATAAAATAAAATATATATATATGCATATACTTATATATTAAGTATATAGGTATTATGGATGTATATGTATATGTATGTGAGTGTATGTATTAGATGTAAGTAGGTTAAGTAGGTTAGGTAGTCTATAAGTTTTTAGTTTTGAGTTTTTATAATATAAAAAAAACAGTCCATTTACTAAGTTTTTAGTTAAAATTTATTTTCTTAGTTCTAGTATTAAGTAATGTTAAATTGAGTATAAAATTAGAATGTAAGATTCGTCGAAAGACATAGTTTAAGTGTTAGGTTTAGCTTAGAGCGCCCGCATGGGGCCAGTAAGTTAGAATAAGATTATTTGTAGGTTATTTAAGCTAATTTTTAAGCATTTTTTTGTCTAGCATGTAAGAGTAAATTAATTAGTTAAATAAAAATGCATTTAAACTGAACTGAACTGAACTGACAAACAAGCTTATATGCCCGTTTCAACCGGGCTTTAGGTCCGGACACAATTGTATTACTGCGTTGTTAAAGGTATCTGATGATGTTCGATAACCTATCGATGAGGACAAATTATCAATAATAACGCTTTTGGATTTCTCCAAAGCTTTCGACTCGGTTATCCCGTCTATTTTATGTAGCAAACTTGCAACTTTTTTCAATTTCTCAAACTCGAGCATTAAACTCATTCTGTCCTACCTCACCAATCGTAAACAAGCCGTCTCTTTTAATCGTCTGTTGTCGTCTTTCCGTCCTGTGAACATTGGAGTCCCACAGGGATCAATTCTTGGTCCTCTTCTTTTTTCCATGTTCATTAACGTCTTGCCGTCTGTATTGTCCCATTGTAATTTTCATATATATGCCGATGACGTTCAGTTGTATTATAGCTTTCCTCTAGGACTTGTCGAGGATGCCATCTCAAAAATTAACGATGACTTATCTGCAATCGCCAATTGGGCTTCACAAAATAAACTGATGTTGAACCCCACCAAAACCAAGGCAATTCCTATACCCCAATCTCGATGATTTTCCCCCTATTTTCCTGAATGGAACCCAAGTAGAATTAGTATCCAACGCGAAAAACCTACGTATTATTTTTGGTATCAATTTATCTTGGGGTGATCATATAAATAGCATTGTATCCAAAATATATGCTTCATTACGCGGCCTTTCAGTCAGGCCGCCATCAAGTCCCTGGACTCGGTCTCATTGTGTTCTAAAACTGCCCTTGAATGCCGATCATCTCTCATGGAGATGGCAGAGCGGTTCAACATTCACCTCAGTTGGGTGCCGGGCCACAGAGACATTCCAGGGAACTGCAGAGCCGATGAACTCGCCAAAATTGGAAACACTCTACCTATCCTACCAGACAAAGGTAGTATAGGTATACCAATCGCTACGTGCAAACTAACACTAAAGCTAGATGCCAATAAAAGAACGGACCTTAGGTGGACTGCTGGACAAACATATCTAGCGACCAAACAGATCTGGCCAAGGCTGGATCTGAGTCGCTCTAAGTGTCTGATCCTTTTAGATAGGAAACATCTCAGTGCCATAATAGGTGTCATTACCGGACACTGCCTCATAGGCAAACACGCAAGAAGGCTTGGCGCTTTTACTAACAATTTCTGTAGAAGCTGCATGGACGAGGAAGAGGAGGAGACAATCCCCCACTTACTCTGCACATGCCCAGCTCTCTCTCAGAGAAGGAAGCTTCACCTAGGAGCTTTCTTCTACAACGACCTAAACGATCTAGAAAAAATAGACGTTAACAGTCTCCTACGCTTTATTAAAAGCTCAAACTGGTTCCAGTAGTAAGAAGATCACAGATCCACGTGGCATCACAATGGGCCAATAGGCCTAAGTGGGTTGGTATTTCCAACAGCCACTCTTACCTAACCTAACCTAACCTATGGTCTGGAAAGGAGTGTTCAGACGATACCATCCAGTTTGTTAGCCTTTGGGTGATGCTGTCGGAGACAAGAGTAATATCTAATACTTCTTGTCGGTTTTTTGTTATGAATGTGGGCTCATTGCCAATATTGCAAATTAAGAGGTTAGTACTTAAAATATAGTCTAAAAGTGACTCACCTCTATCATTGATGTCGGTACTGCCCCATACCGTATGATGTGCGTTAGCGTCACATCCGATTATGAGGCCAGTTTTTTGCCTTCCCGCTTCCAGTACCACCCTTTCTAGGTTATCACCAGGGAGAGGGCCCACTTGGTCGTGGCCAAGGTAAGCCGATGCCAGCCAGTAAGAGCCTTTGGCAGTCTCTAATCTGGCAACGGTTAGGTCGGGGTCACTGAGGTTGGGAAGTAGAAATACATTAAGGCTACGTTTCACTAATATACAAGTTCTAATCTTACCTTTGTCTCTTGTATAGAGCGGAACGTATGAGGGTGTCCTAAGTCCACGAACCACGCCTTCTGCAATCCATGGTTCCTGGATTAGAATTATGTCTTCTGCGCTTTTGGAAAGACGCAGAATGAGTGCTGCCGAAGCCTTTTTTGAGTGGTGGAGATTAATCTGGAGAAACCGTATCATTGCTACAGTCTTCCAGAGTCGCCTCCACCACGGTGTTGTTGAGGTCCTCCGATTCTGAAGATGTGCCCAAGAGCTCATCTTCTATCTCTGATCGTGTAGAACCTCTAATTGTTTCGTCATCGGTTTCCATTTCCGACAATGTGTCAGAAGAGGAGACCGACGGCTTGGTAGTCACCTCGGACAGATTGGAGTCGTCGCTATCCAATTCTGGAAAGGATATCGACGCTCCAAGATCCAAGGTTGTGATATCGGGTGTTAAAGGAGGAGGAGGTTGCTTATCAGCATCCAGCTCATCCTTTTTGTACACCCTTAAGTGAATTGACTCGAATCCGACCCGAATCATGCCTTTCGTCTGCGCCAGAGGATTAAGGGATTCCTTATTGATCACAATTAACGCGCATCTATAAGAACCCCTTAGTTCCTCCAGTTTCGCGACTTTCCAGTCATGAGTCGGAAGAGTCGGGTTGCTGAGCCGGATGATTTCCAGGATACTTTCTGGAGAGGAGGGTTCGGCTGGAATCCAGGTACGAGTTCGAGGTCTACTAGGAATGTCTTCCTTAGATACGACCTCGAGTTTTGCACCTGGCCAAACCTCTCCTAAACCATCGATGGCCTTGGTGAAGAGATCGAGAGATCTCTGGTTGGAGCAAGCGATGAGCTTGACATGGCCTTGGTGCCAGCCAGCGTCGCTTGTGATAGGAGGTGGTCCTGGGTTCTCCCGCATGATGGCCAAGAAGTTGCTCGAGAGCTTCAACTTGACCAATTGCCACCGTTCCGGTGTAATGGAACCGTCGGTATCGCTTCTGTCGATCACCGCGATCACCAATGCGTCCTTTAGGACTTCATTATAAGACCTCAGAGATCTGCTGTTGGATGGCCCAGGGGTTGTGGAACTGTGTGTTTTGGGCCTCTTGGAAACCGGTACGGTTTCCTCCAACGATCTCTGACGCTTAGAGGAGTCTTTTGACGTTTTATGAGCAGTGGAAGCAGTGGGAAATCCGTCTTTTAGGACGTTTTTAGCCCACTCAACCTTGCTCTTTATTTCCGCACTTCTCTCCACCTCCGGAATGGATCCGAAGGTTTTGATGATGCGTGAAGCATTTCGGCGTCTTATGTAGAGCGCCTTAGATGGAGCTTGCCGATGCGGCTGAGCTCCAGATTCCTCTTTGGAGGGAGGATTTTTGGTAGCAGCAACAAGTCCGTGGCCTGCCACAAACTTGCTGCTGCTGGGGGCGGGGGAAGTGATAGGACCATGGCTTGCCACAGTCTTAACACTCCCTGAAGGAGTTTTGGTAGCCGCGACAAGTCCGTGGCCTGCCACAAACTTGCTGCTGCTAGTGGTGGAGGAGGTGATAGGACCATGGCTTGCCACAGTCTTAACACTCCCTGAAGGAGTTTTGGTAGCCGCGACAAGTCCGTGGCCTGCCACAAACTTGCTGCTGCTAGGGGTGGAGGAGGTGATAGGACCACGGCCTGCCACAGTCCTAACACTTCCTGAATTCTTATTTTTTGGCTTGTCCCTTTTGCCTTTAGAGGATGGCGCACCATGGCCTGCCACAGTTTTGCCTCCTCTCGGCAATGCAGGAGCCTTGCTGGTAGTCGGTGTAGTCACCGTTCCACCGCCCGGTAATGAAGGAGTACCGGCCTCGGTTTTTGTTTTTTGGTTATTATCCATTAATGGTCCCACGAGTAGCGGAGAAAGGAATGTCCATCTGTACAGAGATCCGCCATATACAGATAAGGCTAGCTAATCCGGAGGTCGCCAGGTATCCGGATACTCCGTTTGCGACTGAGCTATTTTTGGAGATACTGGGCCCTCAGCCAGGTTGATCTTCGGCACGGGTCGTATAACACCTTGATCCAGCCCAGGGGAATGATGGAGTGCTTTGGGAGTTGGGGAGGGGGGGGGGGCATCCTTTGGTTTCAGGACTCGTCTGGAGAATTTCTTCTCGAGATTCATTGACCCTACTCAGCCTCTACAACTCGACAAGTTCGATGCTCGCGATAGAAGAATAATACCATAAGTTTAGTTGGTTTAGGTTCAGGAGCACACAGCACATTGGGTAGTTTTGAAGCTGATTTAATTATAAACAATGTTAGCCTGCATGGTGTCTTAAATGTTGCCCCTAGCAATTGCATTCGGTTTGACGTAATTATTGGAAGAGATGTGATGGCAAAAGCGAAAGTTATAATGATGAATGGGGAAACGACATTTTATCAGATGAATGATGAAAATTGCGTTATGAACATCGAGATAGAGGAAAATACAGACATTGATATTCCGTTTCCGTATGCAGCACAGGTAAAAAAGCTGATTTCTAATTATAACCCGAGAGTAGTAAGTAACTGCCCTATCAAAATGTCCATAACATTAATTGATGAAATTCCTATTTATTTGCCACCACGACGACTTCCAATCAATGAAAGGGAAATCGTTAGAATCCAGATTAAATCATGGCTTAAGGACGATATCATTCGACCTTCATCGTCATCGTTTGCCAGTCAAGTCGTTGTTGTAAAAAAGAATAATGGTTCACCAAGAGTATGCATTGATTACAGGCGGCTTAACAACAAAACAATTAAAGATCGATACCCACTGCCATTGATCGAGAGCGTTTTGGACAATTTACAAGATGGAAAAATGTATACCACACTAGATCTCAAAAATGGATATTTTCATGTTCCCGTTTGATGTATGTTTGTCTAAAGAACACTGAGAAGCTTAACGGAGTTAAACACAACCTTTCGTGGATATGATTTATTACAGAATGCTCGAGTATTGTATAAGTAAATACATTCTAAGTATGGATTCATGATAACAGTGCATAGTTTATGCAAATAACATATAGTGTACATGAGATGTAACAATGTAATAAATGATACACTAAGCAAATACATAACACCGTTGAAGAAAATAGCAAAAAGTTTACGGCTTTTGTTACTGCCGATGGAGAATTCGAATTCAATCGTGTACCATTTGCGTTGTCAAATGCCCCAGCAGTTTTTGTTAGGTATATCCATCTATATCCATCGTATACACGTACATGGACGACCTTATCATATCGGCAAAGACCGTTAAGGAGAACTTGGAAAAGTTAAGTATCGTGCTTAAGACTGCAGCCGAGAATGGTTTAAATATAAATTGGGCAAAGTGTAAATTCGTTCAGCAGAAAGTGATATTTCTTGGCCATATTATAGAGAATGGTACGGTAAGTCCCTTCGGAAGAAAAACTTCATGCCGTGGCTAAATTTCCAGAACCAAAAAAAAGCTTAAAAAGCTCCAAGAATTTCTTGGTCTGACAGGGTTTTTCAGACGCTTCATTAGCTCGTATTCAATTTTGGCTAAACCTTTAACAGATTTGACGAAAAAAAATTCTAAATTTATTATTGCAAGTCCTCAACGGCAAGCAATTGCCGCCCTAAAGCGGGCTCTAAAAAGCAAACCTGTTCTTAACATCTCCTGTCAAAATGCAGACACTGAAGTGCACACAGATGCGAGCCAGGAGGGCATAGGAGCGATATTTCTGCTACGAGGCGATGATAATCAAATGCACCCCATATTCTACTACAGCCGTAAGAACAACACTGCGGAACAGCGATGGCATAGCTACGTTTTGGAGACTTTTGCCGTTTTTAAAGCACTAGAAAAGTTTCGTGTTTATTTGCTAGGCACTAAGTTTAAAGTCGTAACAGACTGTGCTGCATTCCGTCAAACAATTAACAAGAAGGAACTTGCAAACGCTGTTAGAAGATGGGTGATGTATATGCAGGATTACGATTACGACGTGGAACATCGTGCAGGATCACGGATGGTTCACGTAGATTCTTTAAGCCGATCTCCAGCTATATACACAATTCAGCAGGAACTTTTGGTTCGTATTAAAAAGGCTCAGGACGCAGACGATTTTATTTCTTCAGTGAAGGAAGTGCTAAAAGAGAAACCCTACGATGATTTCCAGATCCGAGGTGAGTTGCTTTTTAAAGAAGTGAATGGATTTTTCCTTTTAGTTATTCCTCGTAACATGGAGATGGAGATCATCAAAATGAAACACGACGAAGGCCATTTTGGGAAGCAAAAAACAATGTATCTCATTTCCCAGGAATTTTATATACCGAAGTTGAAGGAAAAAGTCGAGAGATGTCTAATCAACTGCGTAAAGTGTATCTTGGCTAATAGAAAATCAGGAAAACAAGAGGGATTCATTCATCAGCTGGACAAAGAAGATAAGCCTTTCGACACATTCCATCTTGATCATATTGGCCCAATGGATTTAACAAAAAAAAAAATATAAGTATATTCTTACGATAACGGATGGATTTTCGAAGTATCTTTGGATATACCTAACAAAAACTGTGTCAGCTGAGGAAACGTTACGGAAAATGAAAGAACTGCAGCAACATTTTGGGAATCCTAGGCGTTTTATAACGGATAAAGGGAGCGCATTCTGTTCTCAAAGTTTCAAGGATTTTTGTACTGAGCAAAATATTGAGCACATTTACGTAACTACTGGGGTACCGAGGGGTAACGGACAGGCTGAACGCTCAAATCGTGTAGTCATCGAAGTACTCCGGAGGCTGTCGGTTGATTCACCCGAGAAATGGTACAAGCTCGTCTCGGGCGTGCAAATTACGATAAATAGCACAGTACAGAGGTCTATTCAACGAACACCCTTCGAGGTCTTATTTGGTGTACCAATGCGAAAGAAGGATGATGTACACATCTGGGATATTGTAAAACTCGAACTTCTTAAACAATATGAGGATGAAAGAGAACATATTCGTTTTGCCGCACGTCAACAAATTGAAAAAATACAGGCTGAAAACAAAAACACTTTTAATCGTAAGAGAAAGGTTGCAGCAGAATACAAAGTGGGGGACATAGTATCCATAAAAAGGATTCAATTTGGGGTGGGTAACAAACTTTTTTCCGATTTTCTAGGTCCATATGAAGTTGTCTCAAAAGGAAGAGGGAGGCGTTATTCAGTTAAGAAGGTGGCATCTCATGAAGGTCCAAATAACACTACCACCAGTTGTGATTTGATGAAACCTTGGGGAAGTAGCAGCAGAAATGATGAAAGTGATCCCTCATCCGAGGCGGATGAAATGCAGGATGGCCGGATGTAGGAGGAATGCCTTTGTAGTGATCATATATTACATTCTCTTTCCATGACATCA
The DNA here is from genome assembly GCA_949129095.1 of Volucella bombylans. Lineage (NCBI taxonomy): Eukaryota > Metazoa > Arthropoda > Insecta > Diptera > Syrphidae > Volucella > Volucella bombylans. The sequence goes on along the minus strand of OX422144.1, from coordinate 101,740,337 downwards.
CCTTTGGAAAGAGCCTCTCTCTAACTTGAGTTGAGTAATACACACTGATTAGCGCCAGCGTAGAGTTAGTCTTCAAGCAGTTGTTAAGCAGTTAACATAAAGACCATAAGCTGTCATTTTTTTTTTTAATTCATATTAAATAAATCGTTTATATTTGTTTTAATTTGGCTTCCTGCATTTATCCATCTTTGATGTGTAAGCCAATATCGTCAAAAAATTATGAATCGATTTGATATTTGATTGTATTTATTATTTGACATTTCCAAAATGCACATTTTGTATTAACAAATTAATTCTTATCAAAACAAATACTTTTATCGTTTCTGTTATTTAAAGTAGATAAACTTTGTCTTTTACACTATATCATTTAGACAAATATTTTAAAAGTTACGACAACAGATTATTGAGTTCATATGTAGATGTCTCATCCAGAACAAACTTTTTCAACCCAACCATCGAACTTATTTCAAACAGAACGTCAGCCCAAACAAAAAGTGAGCACTCGATTGGGTTGCATGCCAAATATTCGCACAATACGGGGACCCACTAACTTTTTGGATTTGAAAACAATTGACGGCCAAGAACTTGAAACTTTTCGACAAACATGTGAGAAGTTGGGGTTGTTGGAAGATGACAAGCATTGGGATGCCACAATAGAAGAAAACTATTTGCCATATTGATAATCACTTGCGGTTTATCTAATCCTCTTCAATTATGAGATAGGTATAAGACTGCGTTATCAGTAGATATCTTGCATAGATTTGAAAAGAAGAATCAAGTCAGCAATGATCTATGTTTCAATGAAGCACTGGTTCTTATCAAAGACAAAGTAATAACGATTTCCGGAAAGAAGTTGTCCGACTTCGGTATGAATACACCACAGCGTCGAGGAGAGCTATCTACCGATTTGGTCAAAGAGCTAAGCTACGATACTACATTGTTAGATGCTTAGATCAGTGAAACTGAGCCACGCCTGCTACCCGAGAAAAAAGATATTTATGACAAAATATTACAATGAGTTGAGCAACAGGAAAAACTTTTTTGCTTAATTTGTTTCCAGCAAAAATTCGCAGGCATTGTAACGTTGCATTAGCTGTGGCTATAGACTGACGGCACACTCAGTTTTTAAATTACCTCTTAATTTGGCCAGCTGGTTTAAGGGTAGTGATGCGATTACATGAGGGCACAAGCGTTCTCACTTTAGCGTCTCACTACCAACCTCTCATACTCTCACCTCCACGATGGTGACGGGTGGGTGCCTAGTACCTCGGCTGGAGATTGGGTAACCAACCCCTTTGGAAGGTCGTTGGGGAGAGCGAACGAGAGGGGGAGGAGTGATTTCTCACTAGGGCACTTCCTCTTGTTTCCAGGCGGCAGCGCAGGAATTCCCTAGATGGAATCAACGGCGGCATCTACAGATCTCCAATACTGAGCCAGGGTGTTGGAAAAGAGTTGGTGGCGGATGAACCCTTAATGGATCAACGGCAGCGCTCATATCCCGGAGTGGGTTACTGGCACCGGAATATCCAGCCTGCTGTCCTAAGGTCAAATCTAGGGCCTGGTCCTCCAAGTTGGGGTTTGTGCCGTCGGGGTATCTTCCCGACCGTGGAAAAAAAGAATAGTAATGAGAGAGACACAACCAGCCTCGGGTAATGGCAAATAGACCCGGAATGTCAATGGACTACGATATGAGAGTATGTACCTGGAATGTGCAAACGCTGTACACCCCAGGTGCTGCTCAAAAACTTGAGTCTGTCCTCGAGCAGTATAAGGCAGATATCGCCATCCAGGAGATACGATGGATAGGATCAGGTATGATGAAAAGAAAAAATTGCGATGTTTACTCGTATTACAGCTGCCATAAAAGATTGCACGCATTAGGATGCGGATTCGTCGTGTCAAATCGGCTCAGGTCAAAAATCATTGACTTCAGACCGATAAGTGATCACCTGTTTGTGATCCGCATCAAATCTACCTTCCAAAACATAAACCTAATATGTGCACACGCCCGTACCGACGAGGCTGAAGAACCCATCAAGGAGGAGTTCTATGAGCTCCTGGATGGAGCCTGCGGAGCCTGTCCGGAGCATGATGTCAAAGTTATACTCGGGGACTTCAATGCTAAAGTCGGAAAGGAAAACATCTTTGGCGGGTTAGTTGGTAAGCACAGAATCCACGAAACGACAACAGACAACGGCTACCGACTAATCGATTTTGCAGCAGCTCGTAATACGGTGATAAGTAGCACTAGGTTTCCAAGGTTAAGGATCCACACAGCAACCTGGCTCTCTCCAAATCGACCAGGTGCTAATTGATGCGAGGCACGCACCCAACATCCTCGACGTGCGCATATTCTGAGGGGCAAATGTTGACTCTGACCACTTTCTTGTTGCGACTAAATTCAGAGCTCGACTGTCCATCGGGAAGAAGCTACGAACTGCCCAGAAAAAGAAATTCAACGTTGGACGCCTTAGCACACCTGGAGTAGCCAGAGACTACAGAGAGCGCCTGAGTGAGAAACTCTCCACCTATCACAGACGCCAACCATCAGTGGTGCCAGTATCGCGACATCAAGGAGGTAGCCGAAACCACCTTAGGATACCAACCACCCCAGAGAAAGAGCCCGTGGTATGATAATGAATGCGTTTACAGAAAAAAGGTGACAGAAGATGCACACAAGAAAATGCTGCAGCGCAAAACAAGGGCAGCAAGTGAAGAATATCGAGCCAGGAGGAGGGAAGAGAAGAAGATCCTGCGTAGAAAAAAGAGGGCCTACGCAGCATCCCAGCTCAGGGAGATCGAAGAGTCTCGTGATCGAAACAACATCCAGAGGTTTTATAAGAAAGCCAAGAAACTGGCTGCTGGCTTCAAAACCGGAACACAAGCTCTTCGAAACACCGAAGGAAACCTAGTCACTGAAGCACAGGGAATAGTAGATGTATTGAAGCAGCGTTTCCAGCTGCTGCTAAATGGGCATCATGTAGAGAGAGTGTTCCACCACCCAGTATAGATGAAGTTTTCTTAGCTATAAAAAAGCTTAAGAACAACAAGGCTGCAGGCTCTGATGGTTTACCAGTCGAGCTCTTCAAATACGGTGGCGATGTTTTGGTAGGGCGCATGCACCAAATCATCGTCCAAGTATGGGTGGAAGAAAGCATGCCCGACGACTGGACTATCAGCTCCATATGCCCCATCTACAAAAAAAGGCGATCCTATGCCTTGCCAGAACTATCGAGATATATCCCTGCTTAATGTCGCATATAAGATCCTATCCAACGTACTGTGTGAACGCCTCAAACCGTTTGCAACACACTAATCGGCACGTACCAGTGTGGATTCCGGTCCGGCAGATCGACTATAGACCAAATTTTCACACTGAGACAAATCCTGGAAAAGTCCAACGAATTTCAAGTCGAGACTTACCACCTTTTCATCGACTTCATATGGCGATGGCCGAATTCGGGATCACAGCAAAACTGATCCAGTTGTGTTGCGTGACACTGGAAAACACGCAACGTGCAGTTTGGAAGTAGCCCCTCCGAACTATTTCAAACATGCACCGGATTCCGGGAAGGTGATGCGTTATCATGTGATTTCTTCAATATCGCTCTAGAGTAGATAGTGCGCAGGGCAGGTGTCAACACGGAAGGCACTATCTTCAACAAGTCCGTCCAGCTCCTGGGATATGCGGACGATATTGATATCATCGGGCGCTCGCAGCGTTCCGTGATAGAGGCTTTCACGGCGATTGAAGAACAGGCGAAATTCATTGGCCTGGAAGTAAACGAGGACAAGACCAAGTACATGCTATCAACAAACAAAGAATCATCTGTCAACCGCCTAGGACAAAACGGCACTATTGATAGCAACAATTTCGAGGTAGTTAATGAGTTCATCTAACTTGGAGTAAACATGAACTCCACGAATTACACCCTAGTGGAGATCCGACGAAGAATTACCATAGGAAACCGCTGCTACTTCGGTTTGGCAAAGCAATTGGGTTCAAAACTCTTTACTCGATGGACGAAATATATGCTTTACAAAACCCTTATCCTGCCAGTTCTACTGTATGGCGCCGAGTGCTGGACGATAAGCAGGAAGGGAGAGCTAATTATGGGCTCCTTCCAAAGAGATATTCTTCGACGGATTTTTGGTCCTGTATACGAGGACGGCGAATGGAGGAGAAAATACAACCGCGATCTCTATGAGCTGTACCAAGATGTGGATGTAGTCCAAAAAGCCAAAATACGTCGACTACATTGGCTTGGCCACATCGAGCGAATGGACAACAATGCTCAGCTAAGAGAATCTTCGAATCTCAGCCCTCAGGTTCGAGACGGCAAGGAAGACCGAACCTTCGTTTCAAAGATCAAGCTATCGCGGATGCCAGAACGCTTAGTCTGGATAACTGGAAGCAGCGTGCCCGGGATCGTAGAGGATGGAAGGCTGCAGTGTCTCAGACAGAGACTCTCCACGGGTCGGGAGCCCGTTAAGTGAGTTAAGTAATTTGGTCAGCGAAAAAAACCCCAACGTGCTATATCAGCAAGAGCAGCGCCCTGTTGCAACATTGTAAACTGATCGTGTTGGACGAGTGCCCTATGCCGAAGTGCTCGATCGCTGTCTACAAGACATACAAAGCAATCGAAAATTAATGGGTGGTGTGGCAGTGTTATTGGCAGGAGATTTTAGACAGACCCTACCTGTTATCGAGAGAGGCACTGCAGCAGACGAAATTAAAGCATGTCTGAAAGCATCAAATTGGAAGGCTTTATCTCACCACTAACATGCGAGTCCAGTTATTCAGCGATGTCGAGTCGGGAGCATATGCTCAAAAACTGCTAGAAATTGGTGAAGTTCGTCTTGAAACCGATCAAGAAGGTATGGTTCGTTTCACACACCAATTTTGTCATGTTGTGGAGCCAGAAGACAACCTTATTGTTCACGTTTTTCCAAAACTGCAACACAATATTGTGGTGGAATTCCTAAACTCTTTGGAGTTATCCGGGGTGCCATCCCATAAATTGGAATTAAAAGTAGGTATACTCGTTTTGTTAATGCGCAACTTAAATGCGCCAAGATTATGCAACGGTACTCGGTTGCGAGTCACAGAACTGGGAAGGAATATTGTGAAGGTTACAATCTTAACTGGCGAAGACAATGTGCTTATATCACGCATCCCAATCATACCAAATAATTTACGATTTAATTTTAAGCGTCTGCAGTTCCCATTAAAAGTTGTATTTCCAATGACTGTCAATAAATCACAGGATCAAGCCTTAGAGGTAGCAGGAATACATTTGGATACGCATGTTTTTCCCACGGTCAGCTACATCGGTACATTAGTACTCGAAGTACTAATCCTGCGCAGACGCAGTTCCTTAGCAAGTCTAAATCCCAAATCTAAGGGGTTGTTTGATTCATAACAAAATCCCATGTCATCTGCAAAAGCAGTTGGTAGGCCTTTAAAATTAAAAGCAAATAATCAGTTTATATAGATAAGGAAGAATATAGGTCCCAAAACGGACCCTTGTGGATCACCTAAATCTAAAAAATTTACCCTACTTCTTACTACGTCTATCTTAACTCTTTGCGATCTAAGATGTTAGCCATTTAAGTATGAAACCACGAAACCAGCTCTTTCCAGCTCTTTCCAGTTTAAACAAAAGTATTTTGTGATCGACCGTATCGAACCCTTTTGTGATATCTATTAACAAACCGGCTGTACATTTTGCCTTATCAAGACTAGACATTATTTTGGCACAAAATTGAAGTAAGGCTTCCTCAGTAGATTTACCCTTCCGAAAACCAAACTGAAGTGGACCAAAGAAACCTTATTTATCAAGAAATCGCATAATTCTAACCTTCATAAGTTTTTCTAAGACTTTCGACTTTCGACTTAGTACTGGAAGCAGCGATATAGGTCTGTAGTTGCACAACTCAGTAGGAGTACCTTTTTTAAATAACGGTATTACATCCGCACTGTTCTCTTTGTGCGTCGTTTTTGTGGTTCGCACTTGATTCTAATGCAAAATACGTCTGATTTTGGTAGTCATGTTAATCCAAGAGTTTCGCCAAACTCTTCATCATTCTCTTCGGGGGATTCACGTTGTTGAAGCAGGATTTAATTTCTTGAAGCGCTGCTGTCAATTGTGCCTGAATGGCCCTTGCCTATCATCGCGTCATCTATGTAGAAGGTCCTATTGCAGTGCGGTTGAACCTAATGGGAATGTAACCTCATGATCTTGAGCCAGCTTCTGTAGATATTTAGTTGCCAAGTATGGTGCTGCTATTGTACCGTATGTTACTGTAGTGAGTTAATAACATTTAACTGTTTGGTTTGAATCTGTTCTCCATCAAATCAAATGAACCCTTCTGTCTTCTGGTTGCAAAATTATCTGCCGATACATTTTTTGAATATCGGTCCTAATGGCATACCTTGGCAGGCTAAGACTCATCAAAATTGTGATTTTTTTATTATGTCATTGAAAGAAACATCATCTTCGTTGATGCGTCAAAAATTGTTCTTAGTTTTTTGCGGCAAGAAATAATGGGGAACCTTAATGCAATTGTAGTCGATTTCTTGCATGCGATCCATGTTAAAGTATTCCTCCATAAAATCGATGTATTGCTTCTTAAGTTTGATATCTCTTATAAATCGACATTAGAAAGCATAGAATCAGCTCAGTGCTATGTGCATGAATGCACCCGGTTGTGTTGGCTCTATTGAAGAAGGCAACCTTACAACAAACCTTTCGGCTGTACCCTTTTTGGCTGTTTGATTAAAATGTTCCCGCAACGTTGCTCTGCTAATATGATTTTAAATTTATCCTTCAGTAATTTTTCATTTCTCCAAAACTCTTCTATCATTTGCTGAAGGGACTCATCCTGTGCTGAAGTACCGTAAGATGAAATCAATGCGGATGCTTTAATGATTCTACCCATAACAATCCATCCAAGAAGGTTGTTTTGGAGTAGTGGAAGCTCTTTTCGTAGCTTGATTTGTCCAATACAAAGAAATTGATGGTAATGTTCTGTTCCAATAAGTAGGTCAATGCAATTAGTCTTCTTAAATTATTGATCTGCCAACTTGGTGTTCTTTAGTATCGGCTAAGCAGATACATCGAATTGTTATGAAGGTTGTGGGGACAGTATTTGATGTAATATAATAGCTTCTATCCTTGTTGAAAAGTCAGTTACACCGAATAGGAGTTCGACATTCGCTCTGAAATGTGTCTCTCGTCTAAATTTATGTTATAACCATTGGGCTCTTTGTTGGTGGTATCTCCAGTTTACGCATCATTCTCTCTGTTATTCTGTGCTTAGAAAAACATAACCTTAATTTGTATTATTGACATAATAAGTGAAGTGAAGTGTTGGCTTCAGAGTCGATGGTTAACCCGCATGCAGGTGGATCTAAGCTAGTAGTATAAGACGTCGTAGTTTGCTGGGTTGTTGACGACTCTTCTTACGTGTTGGACGTACTTTTGCTGGCATCTGATTAACCCTGAGCCGCTACACTGTTGAAGTGTAGAAAAGAGTTATTGTGCTTTCCACAACGTCACTTCCAGCAGCTTTGAATAACTCGGCATCTTTGTTCGAATTAAGCTTACATATTGCTATCCTTACTTCGTTCTAGTTACGTGTACGGATTTTGTTGCCTTGACACGTTATTGTTTCCTGTTGGTAATATTGCGTGAGTTGTTCCTGGAGAACAAACTGTTAAAATCTTCGATCGCGTACTTCTCGTACAATTATTTCTTCTTCTTCCTCTAGTTTCTCTTGCTCGTCAAGTTCACGAGCTGCACACGTCCTTTGTTGAAGTGTCGGTTGTACGCTTCATGTGTAGCTGCATATGCTTGTCGGCATTATTAATCAAATCGGGGATTTCTTTTGGTGACTCTGATGGTACGTTGGCATTCCAGTTCTACTTTGTGGTACTGAATCATGGACTCTATCCAAAGCGGGTGAAGATACATACCATCGGTCGTTTCTAGTAAAATTCTTCGTAATATATCCGGCACGTTTGCGTTGACGGGTTTCGAGGGAGCTGTACCGCGAAATCGTGATTGTCAGAAAACTGCACATCAGTCTGTTGAGATGGCTGGAACATGTAGAGCGAATGCACACTAATGCTCCGGCTCGCGGAGTCTTCGAATCTGACCTAGAGGGATAGTACAGGAAGACCTAAACTTAGGCACAAGTAGAAAGGGACTCAACTGACTTGAAGTGGGCAACTGGAGGTAGTTAGCTAAGGATCAGGGCAACTGCAGAAGCTTGTTTGTTTAGACCCTGGTTCGCCCGGAACTCTAGCGCCCTGAAGACCTCACCTAAGGCGGCACGCGCAAGTAGAAGGGGAGTCACCTGACTTGAAGTGGCCAACTAGAGGCAGTTAGCTAAGGATCAGGCTAATTGCAGAATCTTGTTTGTTCAGACTCAAGTTCGCCTCGAAATGTAGTGTCACCTAAGTAATTAAGTACGACTCGAGCTGTAAGGAGGCTGCTGGGATTAGATAAATGTTTTTTCGGTCCTATAAAACCGAACCTACGCGGAAAACCGAAAAAAGTTCAAATGAGGCAGGAATGACTGTAACGTCTTTTTTAAGCGTGTGAAATTGCAATAGGACCAAAAACTATATCAATGTCAGATTGTGGTTTGTCCCCGCCTATATTTGGTTGCGTCGAATCTTGTAGTGTAGTACTCTTGCTACTTAATATACACAAATCCGTTGGTCCAGATGGTATATGTATATCCAATTCGGTGAATAAGTCTTCTTCCACTGCGTAATCTTTTTCATCAATCCTGCTCTTTAGTAATCTTTCCGAGCAGATGGAAAACAGCATTTCTTGATATTTCTAAGGCACTTTTGTCGAAAATGCGTGCTTTGAAGATAGAATGGAAGTTGTCTTGGATGGTTTGAAGTCTTGTATCCACAAAATAAATGTTGGTGTGCCCCAGGCCTCCATTCTGTCTCCGACACTATTTTTAATCTTCGTTAATTATCTCTTGTCTGCTACTTATAATCCAATATATGTATTCCTTTGCTGACGACAGTACTCTCTGCTTTTCATATTCATAGAATGGGAACAGCAGCTTATGTTAAGCTCATTCAATTTGGATATAAACAGCAACATTAAATGGGAAACCATCAACAGAGTGGAATTTAATGCTTCCAAAACATAACGCAGTCTGCTGTCGTTAAAACCAAATTTTAAAAACCCATCCGTTATCCATGAATAACAATTACATCGTCGAAATCGAAAAACTTTCTATTCTCGGTAGGTGTGTGGTGTTGGGATAACCACATATTCAATGTCCCCCCTCTGATCTGGCCTTAATCTATGTATAAGGCGTTCATCCACCCAAAATTGGAATATAATGGCCACATCTGCTGGATAGGATTTAAAACCGTGAGCTAAAACTCATAGGTGATGCTGACACAAATATCACTCAGTTAGTGGACACCCCCGAAGACCAGCGTAATATCTGCTGTCTACCTTGTTCTAGTGTTATTTTCAGCAATAGTGCTCCATCGAAATTGCCAGTAACTTTCCGTCCCTTCAAATTTTCAACCGTAACATTCGTCTCGTTATGCGTGCTTATCAGTACACCCTCAAGCCCATTTTCGTACTCTGAAATATTATGATTCGTTCCTAAGCTGCACAACTCGTTTATGGAATGTCCTGCTGCGCTCTCTATTTCCCAGTCATTGTATTTAACATTTAGACATTTAAAACCAACTAACACCGGTACCTCGCTTTCTTTCCTCCCTAATTTTCCTTCGGCCGCGCTGTGTGCAATCATGTTAACGGTACTAATAACCCCTTGTGCCGCGCTAGTTTCCACATTCTGTAGGGGAGGTGATTTTCGGGGTATTTTATAGAACGCAGCTCTTATTTTGTATTTTTTTTTTATAATTTACGCGCGCCTAAGGGGTTAGATACCCTTTTACTATTGCCTGGGCGCGGGCGCGGGCGCGGGCGGAAAGGAGAAAGGAAAAATTGTTTTTGTAGTGGTTTGAAACTCAGGTGTGTTTGGTTTCGATATGCGCTCTCCAGGGGGTGGAAGTCTGAATAGAACGGAGAGTTTTTTCTTCACTCAGAGTGATTCGAAGTTTATAATTTGCAGTATTTTTTTGTGCTTGAAACTCTACAACAGCCAAATCTAAGTGTCAGTGTTATGCCTTCACACGCAGAATTTTTCTGTCTGAGTTCCAATTACAAAAACTGACTTGCCATGGGCAGGATTCGAACCTGGACCCTCCGAGAGAGAAGCGATTGCTAGTACCACTACACCACGGCCACCCCCAATTGATATTGATACCATACCAGGAGGTGGATGAAAGAATAACCACTACCAATTACTGTCTCAACGGCCAAAGACCGTCCGCAAAGAGGTGGTCTTTCACCCTTTCTGTGACCACTTACCATCGACTACTTACTAGTCAAACTGGAAAATTTAGTCTTCACCGTGAAGGGTAAACGTGCAAAGGAAATTTGTTACAAATTGAGGAGAATCCGAATGAGTTGATTGGAGTTGAATGCAAATATGATTTCTGACTTCTCCGTTCCCCAGTTGAATGGCATTGACGTGACAGAGCTTTAGTTTCAACAGGAAGGCGCAACATGCCATACGGCTAGCGACACTATCAATTTAGTGGGAAACATTTGCGGAGCGCATAATTTCGCTTAATGGACTTGTGAATTGGCGTCCACGATCCTGTGATCTCACACCTTTCAATTATTTTCCTTGGGGGTGAACCAGAGACGTTGGACGATTTGAAAGTCAACATTCGGCGTGTTTTTGCTGATGTACGGGCCCTTCACTTCATGTCGGAGAAGGAGCCGGCTTTTCGTTTCTCGCCTCGTCGTTTCTGCGATATTCACTCAATTTAACAAATTCAAGGCTTCCCCGTGTTTCATAGGTAACTTTACCCGTAAAGTTAAGGCACACTCTTACCGAGGTTGAGACATACGTTTCAGAGTAATAAAGCTTGGCTTTAATTTTTTTCCAACTCCATTTTAAGTAGGTACGTCGCCCAGTATTTTGATTTTAGTTAACTTGCCCCGAAGTTCGTTATTTTTTTCACTGGGGCATTTAGTTTTCGTTGAGTCCATTGTTTGCAATGTCGTCGGACTTCTTATTCCGCATGTAGTTTGCTTGAGATTTCGATACCTTAAGCTCTTCCCAAAAGAGTTATATAAAGGCAACAAATGATAGCCCTCAGAATCCATAAAGCCGACCTTCGAAGAGGATGGATTCATAGCATAGCTGGTCTGACACGCCTGGAGTAGTTATATCTTTCCTTTTGTCCATTGAATATTTTGTAGACTCAACATGCTCAGTATACAGAGGGTGAATTAAGTCGCCCGGGTTTTTTAATCTTAATTTCCCGGTCATTCGAGCCTTCAAACATTCAAAACCAACGTACATCGGTACCGCTTTCTAATTATAAAAAAAAGGTTATACGAGTACCATCTGGATTTGTGAATGTTAGGATCTTAAAGTACTCTTGTTACTTCATCAGTGTGAAAGTGAATTGGTTCTGTTCAACGCTCGACGCGCTTAGGTGTAGGCAAAGGCATGATATAATCTGAAATGGTTCAGTTCAAATTAGCTTAGCGTAAAGATCTGGCAGCTTAAACTTTATTTTAAAAGATCGTTGAGATGGAGGATGCGCAAGGTCTTACCGTTTAAACCGTCTTTGGGAATTTGACGCATTTCAGATGTAAGCTGCCGTTATTTCTGGCTCGTTTAAACTTTTTTCGACTTTCCTTTGTTGGGTTGGCCTTGCATGACCGAAAATAAACTTATTTAGCCCTAATAGCTCATCAGTCATGCCACACCTTTACGAGTACTTTAGTCTTATACTCTTCATTCGCTAAGGTAGCATTTCACACCAAAGAGACATCATCGCAGCAGCAGTATCAATATCGTTGTCGAGGAACCATAACGACCAGTTAAAATTCATAAAGTCCATTCCAATGAAATAATATGAAAAATGTCAAAAATGTGGATCGTTAAATTTTGAGAGATTATACTTCAGCCAATATGTTCAAAGCAGGAGGACATGTTAACCCTCCAGCATAAATTGACCTGGACGATAAAATTTGTCTGAATTCTCTTCGTCGACCTAAGAAAAAAAAAATCCTTTGACGATGTTGGTCGAAATAACATAAATTGGTTCGAGTAACGAAATCACTGCAACCTTCATTAAAATTGCTTAATGCCTCCGCACAAAAGGGCAAGTTTCATAGAATAGAATAGATAGATTGTTTTACGCCCACACACAAATACATCCCACTCCATTCGCCTAATCCTTTTTCCTGAGCTCAGTTGTGGAACACGGTTGCAACGACACCTTTAAATTGGAGTACGACTACGTTAGACCGAAACATTTTTTCCATTTCAAACTGTCATCCATCAAAATTTCAAATACTTCCACGCACCCAATAATGTTTACCACCCAAATATTATTTTTACTGGGTAAACTCGTATTATCTATAACGAAATGAACGTCCTGCCACTAGTAACAGGTCGCTTTCTGTAATAAGAAAAGTGTACACGTTTGTTTACAAATTCGAAAACACATACGAGTACATATGTTACACACAAAATTATTAGATACAATACATAGCACAGAAAAGGCTACATACATGGCAACTCTGAAAAATGAAAAGTATCCTGGCAGCCGAAGAAGTGCGAGAATCTGTTGTATCTGTATCCACAATTCCATCCACACATCGATGTGGAGAAGGCGCAGCACGATGTTGGATCACAAGAATATACTACGAATACGACTCTGACTAGCCAAGCCTGCATAAAGGCACGACGAGCATGAAATTTTATTCAGTCGACGACAGGGCTCACATCGAATAGGATCCTTAATAAAGGAGAAATACATAGTATCTATAGTAGAGAGATTCTCAACGAGTTTGTTTGTTGTGTTGTTCTTCGAAAAAGAATGTGGCGGTCCTTCGGAAGTGTTACTACGAGTAAAGTGAACCTGTCCTCTCCTATCTTGTAGATATTCCTTTCTTCGGTCGCATATTTAATTTCTCTAATATCTTTCCTTCGTGGTTTGAATAGAATAGAAAATTCCTCAAATTCTAAACGTACGTAGGTACGTACTCGTACTCGTACTTGTACTTTTCCTGTGCACTAATACGGATATCTTTTATCCTTTGGTGGTTAGTGGTTTGTATTGTTGTTCGTCGTTCTCGTTGTATTCCTTCGTCTCGTGTTGAGGACAATTCGACACGAGTATGTGTTTAATGTTTAATAGGTGGAGAGTGCATAATAATAATAAAATGTAAACGTGTTGAAAAATTCCAAAAAAATAAATACACTGCCAAAGTCAATTAGTCTCTTATTTAAAAGAAGTTCATTTAAAAATTCGTACAATTCAATAAGACTACAAAAAAAAAAAAAAATAAAAATGGCAAAAGTATCCTTTGTCCTGTGGTTTGTGTTTGGAAGTATTTTGAATTTTTTAGAATCACTGCCTCGCAATTCGTCGGTGGGAAAAGCTAATGAAGACATCGTGATTGGCTTTCTGGCGGAATATGCACAAATGCGGGTAAGTTCTTGTTGAGATTTCTGAAATTCGTATTTTAAAAAAAAAATTCTAAAAATCCTGCATCTTCTGCGATTCAGATATCGCTTGATATTGAAGTATTGTATGGCATTTTAAAATTTATTTATTCAGTCCATGCACACTTCGGAATTTTGAAAATTCGACTAGCGAAGTCAGTAACAGGTGTTTTCGAAAGACTCATAGTCTGGTTATGGAGTTCCATGCATGCAGACATTACATATTTTTAAACATTCATTCTGATTATAAAATTGGCTGTTCTCCATTGGAGTGGTATTTTTGTATTTTTTTTTTTGAGGGGACTTCTTCAAATGTTAATCTTCAATTCGTTAGAAAATTGACAAAACATGTTTTGCCATCGAATTTCGAAAATCCCAGGGGATTTGCAGATGTTCTTTTATGCTTTGAAAATAATATCTTATCTTTATATTATGATAAATGGAATTTTGAGAGAGTTATATTTGTCAGCATGCCTCGGAATAAAAGAGATCACGTTCAGGATTTAAAAAAAGAAAAAAAAATATTTAAATGTTGTAGATAAACGAGTTCTGGTATCATATTTGAATTTGTTAGGGATATTGTCAAAAATATTTCGCCTCGTTAAATGAGAATTTCCTGACTGAAAACACTTTTAATGTGGATTTCGTGTTGAGGTTTTTGATATCCCGAGTTCACTGCCATGGATTGTTTTGTAAATTTGTGTATTTATAAGTATTTACATGGTGGTTTGCATACATCTATTGTAGATAGACGAGAGGGTCATTGTGTTTATGAGTTGATATTTCTGCCTTTTAGAATATTAATATTATTTGTTGTTCATTGTGTTTAATATTAAAACGCATTTTAGATTTTATTTTAAAATATTTTTAAAAAAAAATATTGTTATGCTTGAGAACGGAACATTGTATTGCACATACGAAGATTAAAAATCTATATACATATATAACATAATAAAACATGAAAACCGCTCGATAGATTCGGGTGAAAATTTTTTTTAAATATTTCTTAAGACTTCAAGAAGTACATAGGTTATGTCGATTTTTACTCAGCCTACTTTTAGTGAGCATTTTTGTAGTTTTTATTGTTTTTTTTTTACTGACTTTACTGTCTTTATCCTCCTATTACTCGGGTAATTCATAATCAAAACAAAAAATGAATACATAATGGGGTCAACACTTCCCTTAATATTTTAAGCTATCCGTCAGCTTTCTGCTTCATCTAGAAGCTGAGTTACAGACCAAAATCTAACATGTTAAAACTAGATTTATTTTTTAAAATCGAAACAAATTGACAACGATAGTTCCTGATCGTTGTTCTGCTTTGGGCTGGTGGTGGGCGCACATCGAAAGCACATTACCTTCAACAAATACTGTGTGTCGTTTTCTCTGTTGGATCGGAACGAAAGGATACTTTTGCATTGAGAAACAAACGCGACAAAGTGACACAGTTCCAGTCTGGCCGTTATATAAGCTCTTTTGAGGCTAAATGGCGAATTTTCAGTTTTCCGATACACGAGGGGTACCCACCGGTCATACATTTTAACATTCACTTACAGGGCGGACAACGCATATATTTTTTTACCCGGAGAACATCAGAGAGCGGTTAGACAACCAAGAAATACAACTTTACTGGCATTTTTTCTGTTATGTGAGGCGGACAGCTTTGCTAAAACCCTACTGTACGAGGAAGTTCCATCCTACTACACATGATCACACATAATTTTAATAATTTTTAATCGTCGAAAACGAGATGCTATGGTAGAAGGTGTTCCAGGCGTGTTCAAAGAACACGTTATAGGAAGGGTCTATACAGTTCATCCAAACGTAAAACATCCCACCTTATAAGCTGCTTGCCGGGTGCGAAATATGCTGGATGACGACCATCACTGAGGCGATACGCTGGCGGAAACATGTGTCAGAGAGAGCCCACGTCTCTTGCGCCATTTGTTTGCCATAATGTTGGTATTCTGCTGACGTTTTGATTCTGCTCTATTGTAGCAAAACTATCGACAGAGTTTATCAGAAGATTTTTTCCGTGACACGAGGCAAATTATTGGCAGTGGCGAACTGAACGACGCTCTGTGGGATAGTGTTCTTAATTGCTGTTTAAAAGCTATACGAGTACAAGATACAGTTTTGTCTATTGGTGGTAATATTCTGTCAAACTATGGTTTGCCTAAACAAACACAGATGGTGAGCGTTGTAACAGAGAGTTTATATCCGAGACCAACTATGACCTCGTCGAAACGGCACAAGCACTTCGAGACGGTGTGCCTAACCTTACAGCAGAGCAGCGGAGAATTTTCGATCGGGTTTGTCAAAGCGCCACCAACAGCTTTGAAGAATTGTTGTTTTTATAGGCACCTGGTGGGACCGGAAAGACTTTTTTAACAAAGGTAAACTAGTGCAGATACGAAGACAAGTTTATATTGCATTGGCTGTGGCGTCATCAGGAATAGCAGCTACATTGCTGCCTGGTGGTAAAACTTCTCATGCAATTTATAAAATACCCATACAATTAGACACCACTGAAAGTTCAGTTTGCAACATTACACGAAATAGTGATAAAGTTTTCGAGTTTTCCGTGACTGTTCTCTAATTGTTTGGGATGAATGCACTATGGCACACCGTAAGGCAGTGGAAGCCGTTAACACAACATTACAGGATATACGACAAAATGATCGACCGATGGGAGGCATTACAATGCTACTTTGCGGAGATTTTAGACAAACGTTGCCGGTAGTGTCACGAAGCACTAGAGCTGATGAAGTAAATGCCTGTCTGAAAAAGTCAGGTCTCTGGTACAGTGTTATTCAAATGCACTTAACCATCAATATACGGGCACCAACAGGAAGCAATCCAAACGCACAACATTTCTCTCTATTTAAAATTGGTGGAGGAACGCTTCCGGAAGAAAATGGCAAAGTAAATTTATCACATCATTTTTGAAAAACAGTGTCTTCTACCGAAGAACTTATCTCATCCGTTTACGGTGATATATTGCAACTAATAAACCGTGAGAATTCTTAGCTTTGTGAGTGAGCTATTTTGTCGCCTCGGAATGATGAAAGTGCAGCTATTAATAACGAGATATTGACACATGTTGATGGTCAAATTGTAGAATACACTTCAATCAATCGGGTTATGGACCAAGAAGAAACAACCAACTATCCGGACGAAGTTTTAAATTCGCTTACTGCTCCCGGGCTTCCATCACATACATTTAAACTAAAAGTGGGTGTACCTATTATTTTCCTAAGGAACTTGAGTCCGCCTAAATTGTGTAACGGCACCCAACTTAGAGTTACAACTTTGCAACGAAATCTGGTAGAAGCGGAAGTATTGACGGGCTGCGGTGCCGGCGAACATGTATTTATCCCTCGAATTCTGATCATATCGAAAAGTTGTCCACTTCAATTTAAGCGAGTGCAATTTCCCATCAGCGTCTACTTCCCGATGACGATAAATACGGAATAAAACACTGCGTTCCGCGGGCGTGAACCTCACCACCGGCTGCTTGTCACACGGTCAATTATACGTGTCTCTTTCCCGTCCCAGCGATAGTAAAAATGTATTAGTTTATGCCCCAGGCAACGCAACCTCAAACATTGTTTACAAAGAAGCTTTGTAAAACATTTTTACTATAATAAATTACAATTGTCCATAATTTATAGTATTGCATGTTTTATTACGTTTGATAACATTTTAGGGCATGTTGGTTTTTTAGAACTATGAAATCTGCACTTAAGGGGTGAAAGCGCACTTACGACATTGATAATTTTGATTTTGATTTTGATTTTGATTTTGCGGCCCGGGTCAATCCCGGACAGATTTATTAGATTATATTATTGCAAGCAAACATATACTTAAAATTAACATTTTCACTTAAAAACTAAAGGGTGGGAGCGGTTGAAGAAAGTTAGGACGTGAGGCATAGGTGGAAATAAGTATGTTCTTGAGGGAGAGTTTGCTGAGATGGTAGTCGAAGAGAGGCAGAACATCGTTAACTTCGCGAAGCATCCTAGACATTGGCTCCAGGTGTCCGTAATTCGTTCTGTGAAGATTAAGCCGGAAAAGTGGCACAGACCTAAGATTGCGGGGATTGGTGTTAAAAGAAATAATTTGAAGTAAGGAAGGACAATCGATATTATCTACTAAAATTTGATGTGTAAAGAGAATGTCGGCAACTTTTCGGCGTATAGAAAGGGGTTGTAAATTTATAAGTTTCAGCCGGTCAGTGTAAGGTGGTAAGTTTTGGCTATCGTCCCAGGGAAAACCACGTAAAGCAAAGCGTAAAAACCTGCGTTGAACAGCTTCTATCCGGAGGATGTGAGTTCTATAGTAGGGTGACCAAACTTGGCTGGCATATTCAAGAAGACGCCTAACAAAGGTTATGTAAAGAGATTTGGTAACATAAGGATTGGAAAACTCCTTAGACCAGCGCTTGATAAAACCAAGGGCAGAGTTGGCTTTTTTTATTATACTATCAATGTGAGAACGGAAATTGAGTTCCTTGTCGCAGATAACACCTAAATCAAGCAACTCATTCACTAAGGGAACAAGCAGATTAAAGATTAGATAGCAACGAGGTGAAGTAGGGAGGCGTTTACGGGTATAAGTTATAGCCGTTAAGCTCAAGAAAATTCTTCTGACACCAAGTACAAAACCTGGCTAGATCTTGCTGCAGAAGTAGGCTGTCAGAGGAAGATGATATATATCTAAATATTTTCATATCATCTGCGTAAACAGATATGTATGAATTTTTAATGATACAAGCAACATCATTAATGGTCAGAATAAACAATAAGGGGCCAAGGTGGCTGCCTTGGGGGACACCAGAGGAGGCTTTAATTGGGTCAGAAACCATGGACCTAAATAGAACATAGTAAAGTCGTTCACTTAAATAGGATTGAACCCAAGTTATAAAGTTTATCTGGAAACCAAGAGCCTTTAATTTTAGAAGGATTATATCATGAGAAATTCTATCAAAGGCTTTGCCGAAATCGGTGGTAATCACATCAACTTCATTTCCAGATTCCAGTGCACATAAAGTGCTTGATACGAATTCCGTTAAGTTGGTGGTCGTAGATCTGCCTTTGAAAAATCCGTACTGGTTTGGGGAAACAATAGATTTACAATGGAAAAGCATTATGTCACAGATAATGCTCTCAAAAAGCTTAGGTATGCAGGACAACTTAGCAATTGGACGATAGTTGGAAATATCTTTTCTACCTTTTTCTACCTTTTTTATGTAGGGGAATAATAAACGACCTTTTCCAGGTTGATGGAAAAGATCCCTGGGTGATAGGAAGCTGAAAGAGAGCTGTAAGAGGTTGGGCTAGATGCATTTGACATTTCTTTAAAAATATAGGGGGAAGATCATCAGGGCCAGCAGAATAATCATCTTTGAGTTTTATTATTTTATCTCTAACTTGCTCTAAAGTTATAGACACCGATTCCAAAGTTGTTTGTGGGCAGCTGTTTAAGTAGGAAAAGTAAGAATGGTCTGGCTCTTGGGAATGGATGGCGAACGCTTTACCAAAAAAGATTGCGAAGAGATTTGCAATAATTTGGGGATCGCCCGAGGACCTATCAAGAAAATTTAGGGATGATGGATAGTTATCCGATTTGCTTTTAGTTTTGATGAACTGAAAGAATCTTTTGGGGTCGGAAATGAGTGTGTGGTCCATTCGGTTTAAATAGTTGTTATAGAGAGTTTGGCAAAGTACAGAGAAATTAATTTGGGCAGACTGATAGTAGAAGAAATCGGTGTCGGAATGCGATTTTAAGTAAGAATACCAGAGCTTATTTCTCTTGTTACGAAGAGATCGCAGCTCTTTATTATACCACGGTGGTGACGATGAGGGATTCCTTTTGGGTAAAAAAGGCACAGATTGGGAGAGACATAGCCCTATGAAAATTAAAACTGTAAGAATATTCATAGGAAACGGGATTAAGACCATTGTCATATGTCAGCGTAAGAGAAAGGGGAGGGTGGTAACTATCCAACTTAGAAAGCAGATGTTTACTTTCTAAAACGACGCAGTTATCTGTATCAGTGGCGAAGACTAGGTCGAGTTGTCTGCCGAAGTTATTGGTGACACCACTTAATTGATATAGACCAGAGTCAGTTAGGCAGTCGATGAAAAGATTCTCTTTATCAGAGGTAGGATTTGTTGCAGTATAGTAGCACTGATCAGTCTGAGTCCATAGAAGCTTAGGTAGATTAAAATCACCTAAAAAAATAACAACGTCATTGGGATCAGCAGCATTAAAAATGCAGTCGATTGCATCACCAGCTAGCTGGTAACCTTGAATTGGTTGAGAGGGACGAATATAGCAGCAACAAATATATAGGTTGCGTTTGCAAATAGGAATTCTAGCGCAAACGAATTCGAAGAATGCAGTGGACGATTTTTTAAAGGGTCTAGACTCGAGGCGAGAGTGTATAGCTAGAAGTACACCACGGCCATATAAGTTCTCCTCTTTATCTAGACTTGGGAAAATAATTCATTATTCTTAATATCAGGGGTGAGATTGGTTTTTGTGAGGGCAAAGATATGGCAGAATCTGCGAATTAAGATATATAGCAGAAATCTTAGTTCGTAATCCTCTTACGTTTTGATAATACAGGGACAGATATTTGGGAGGCTTCGGCGAAGAATTGAGTGGTGGGTTAGGAGCGATGGTAGTTTTTGAAACTAGACCGTATTCTCTGGAGGTGTAGTATCCGTTTAGAGCTAACATGAGACGCAAAAGAAGAGAGATCATTAGCCACGTCATCAGGAGTCATATCTAATTGTTCATGAAAACGTATAAAAAGTTGCCGCAGATCATTATGATTAGTGGGGAGACCTTCTTGCAGAATGGAAAGCATTGCATTGGTTTTCGTTATACCGTCGATACAGACAGAGTCAGGCTTGTCATGTAGGTAGGCGAGTTATAAGCGAACATTATCATATAATCTGCGGTCTCTTAAACGAGAGAGAACATATCGGCCATCTTCCCCAGAATCGATAAGGTGCTTGGTTAACTTTGCCTTTGGAGGAAGAATGGGGTCTAAAAAAGAAGGTGGTGTGGTATTAGGGTGGGAGTCTAGCTTAGAACATGGGGAGGGATTTAAAATATGGGAGCGAATAAAGTTGTGGTATGCCGTTTTTGTATGAGTGGAATGAGGAGATGTTGGGTTTTGTAAATGACTGGGAGGAGGATCTAGATTGAAAGATACGCGCTTAGGAATTGAGTTGGACGCGGTGGAAGAACGTTTTGTGTATACGCGATTGGCAGTATGAATTGAAGGAGGAGTGAAGACAGGAAATGTCCCAACTTTAAAACTCCAATTTGCATCAGGAGTTTGTTTGTTAGGAGTTGGGTTTTTTTTTGGAAGAGTTAGGCTTCGGTATAGGGTTAGACTTAAAATTAACATTATTCTGTTTTTTAGATTTAGTGGATTTTGAGGTAAAGGTAGTATCCTTGCGATGTTTGTTGTTTCCTCTATTCGGTTTAATTTTTTCCATAGTTAATCCACCCAGATTGATGACGTCGGAAACAGGGTTGATAAACATCCATTCATATTTTGACGGGATGCTTACCTTGAAGGTGTTGGTGGAGATCTTACGGCAGTTGCTGTCATCTATTTTAAATTTAGATTTGAAGAGACTAGTTAGCCTGTTTCGATCGAGGAGTGTACCTCTTATTAAAAACGCAACTGACTCAGCTTTGTTGAAATTGTTCAACTTTTTTATTCTCGTGTTCCACTCCGAAAGTGTCCATAAGATTCCGAATCTTGAGATTGTGGGTTCAGGAGTTAGTGTAGTAGCATCGTTTACCGAAGAGGGTTGTGGTGGAGGAGAAGATGATCCAGGAGTTACTGGTGGTTCCATAATTGCAGATTCAAGCATCTCAGTAAGAAGCGAGGTGTTGTATGATGCAGTCGGTGGGGGCTGGGATTGCACCGGTATATCTTCGATTTTACTGGAAGTTATCCGGATGTGATCAGCAATTTCGATTAACAGCGCGCGTGATTCGGTTATCTCGTTGCTTAAATCGCTTATTTGGCACATGATGTTTATGAGCAACTGATCATTATTAGGCGGAGAGGGAACGCTGCTTCTGGATGTGCTTTGAAGATGAAAATCGAGGGAAGACCGTAGAGAACTTAAAGAGTCTGTTATTGTGGGGATGCAAGATTTTATTATTGATTTTACACTATGGGATAGAAAATTTTTTGAATCTTCACTAAAGTCATGTTTGTCATTTCGTTTTATTAAGTCACTATTTTGAGCCAACTGCATGGATAAGTTTCTAAATTGAGTCTTGTTATAGATTGCAGATTGCTCGAGTGAAATTGACAAATCTTCAACTGATTTCAGAAGGTCATCATATTTTGTAAATTGGTTTTGCATTGATTTCAAGGCATGATTGTTTTCTGCCGCAAAGTTACTGACCGAATCACTGAGACACTTAATAGCAAGTAATAAGTGTGACGGAGTGATGTCCTTGCACTCATCACAATAAAACAAAAAGTTGTTTTTAAAATCTTTTAGGTACGCGATGGATCTTTCACCCAAGCCAATGCAAAGGGCATGGAATGACTTGCTACAAAGACCACTGCAGATCACCATAACAGCATTTAGATCACTTGTTAGGGAGCAATTCACACTTCCACATAATTCAGACATGATGACGATGATTGAGTTAGGGTAGGTCAGTTGAGAAATTTTAAAACACAAAAGGCGGTGAATGAGAATTGGGTTAGTTGTTAATAAACAAATCGAGTCAGCAAAACACAACAAAAGGCGATGACCGAGAAATAGGTTGTGCGAATTATTGCAATTAGGCAGGAAAAAAAATTAAATGGAAATAAATTAGCAGAGCGAAATTTAAACACGTCTGAACTTAATGAATGAACACAACGAAAATTGTAATTGCAATTAATCCAAAAAATTTATTGTACACAACAATTTTATGGACTTAGACAAATCTTTTGAGGTTTTTTCACTCGCTCTGATATTACATACTCGTACAATATGTATGCATGAGGAAGCCTTTAGAGGGCGAAACAAGGCGAGCACGGTTTCAGCTAGTATATAATAAATATAATAAAAAATGTATTTAATTCTAATCATGATTGTGCGTTGCTGCCTTTTTATTAATAAACATATTTTCCTTGAAAAATTTTTAAAATCTGCGTATCACATTCGAGCAATAGGTCCATCAGCATGTTGTGAATTTCAGAGCCCATAGCAAGGGTTTTATGAGATATTTCTGCCGAAGTGATAGGGCAATTGTTTCCTGTTGATGCTAAAAAATACCATTAAGTTGCGTAAGCGAAGCGTTTTAAGAGTTTTTAAACACTTGAGAAGAATTATGGCAATTCAGAAGTACATCGAGTTATGGAGATTTCATTGTTTCTCATAGAGTGCTTTCTAGAAATTTAAATATAACATCCAAATTAATTATCCAATTTTGGAAAAAAATGATTTTGAGTGATGGAAATCTTTATTTGGACCTTTACAATTGTTTGTGTTAAGTGGAAAATATGATATCCGAGTTTCTGGCCGTTTTATCTCATTTTCCATGACTTTCCGCAAGATTTCCCGTGATAACTCTTCGCATTCCTGTTGAATATTCTTCTTAAGGGCTGCGATTGTCTGAAGCTTGTTGGCATAAACCCGCGACTTCAAGTAGCCCTAAGTAAGAAGTCTGGGATGGTTATGCCAAATCGCCAAATCAGTCTATGTCAACAAGCCTCAGACTTTTGAAGCCCTCAAATAGAATATTCGTCAAGAATACGACGATCTATCGCAGGTAGTTCTGGCTAGAGTGATGGAAAATGCCACAAATCGGGCCCAAATGGTCATCAATTCTGGCGGCGGACACTTAGCCTATATCATTTTTTCGACTTAATGGAAACAAATTTAAGACATCAAATAAACATGATGCAAAAGTAGAACCAACGTTTTTCATTCATAAAAAAAGCATATGGATGAATCCATTGGAATTAAATAGACAGAAAAAAGAAGAGAACAAGAGATTCAAAAGCATTTTTGCGATGAGATTGGACTCGATGTGGATAGGCAACAAGGATTTAGAAATACCAATGATGGAAATATTGTACTTCGAGGAGATATTATCAAACATCAGAAGCAACAGCTCGCATTACTGGGGTCAATAGAGAGGCAATAGCGGGGCTTGAATTAATACTTAATGTTTTGAATTTCAGGAAAAATGTTAACACTGTCAAGTTTGGGGTTTACTAAGGCAACAATATCCCGAAAAATAAGTCACACTTACTCTCCATTAAATTTGACTCATAGTCAAATATTCTAACAGAAACTAAGAAATTTAAAAATAAAGACTACAAGAAATATAGGCTTGAAGGATGCGGCAGAATGAAGACCTTTTCCACGTACCCACTTCGTTAAGGCATATCAGAACCAAAAAATATCTCAAAGCGCAATACCCTCCAGAAGTGATAAGTTTATTAGACATTACCCCAGATGTTGACGAAAGTTCCCGAGAAATCTGTTTTCTTTTTATCTATTTAAAGTTTTGTTCCGTTTACTTTTTTCTCCACTGTTTGACTCGAAATGAATCAATGAAATATCTTACTATGTACTCTGATGTGCTGCAACATAAAACAAATGCTACATAATTTGATACACCTGAAAACAACATTTAAAAAGTGGTTCGTTTATTTCAATTCACCACTGTTTAGCTCGGATTAACTTTTACAAGTAGACACCCTGTTATTACTTGGATCATAGATACATATTTGAATATTTTTAAGTAAAAATATTATGTTCATCCCCCGTGGTGAGATAGTCCAATTTCAGCAGATGATTCTGAAATATCCTGTAATATTGTATTATAAGGGAATCTCCCCGAAGAAAAAACTGTCAGGATATCTTTATTCGCTTAAGAGTTATGATTTTTGCAAGCAAACAAGTCAAAATGAGCCGTTGCTCGGCGAACGCTAGTAAGGGTTTTTCAATAGGGACCTAACAATTTTGTAATTTATGATTTGTCAATGTCAAAACGTCAGTTTTACATTCTTATCATGGTGAAGTTCACGAACGAGCAATGTTTGGAAATTATTAAAAACGTTTTTTTTTTCTTTTTTAAAAATAACTTAACACTTACACTCTGACTACTCTTAAAAGGCCGGAGCACGTGTTAAGTTTTTGGGAAAATTGGATAGATAGAGAGAGAGAGAGAGAGAGAGAGAGAGAGAGAGAGAGAGAGAGAGAGAGAGAGAGAGAGAGAGAGAGAGAGAGAGAGAGAGAGAAAGATGTTTGGGCTGAGTGGTTATTTTGCTCCATGGATGGCAAGCAACTTACGTGAATTTAGTTTCATGAAAAAGAGAATGTCTTTCGGGCACGGCTGGTATTGAACCCCGTCCGATTGTGAAGCCAATACACTACCACTTGAGCCATGGCCACCCATTTTGAGTCGGTGGTGCTAACTTTAAGTGGGCTTACTCCAATTTTCGGTCATAATATTCGCTGTGCGTGCTATAGTGGATAAATTCGAGTCAACATATTCACTATTGAATGTTCCTGTGCCAGTGAGACAAAGCACCAGTCGAAGTAGCGAAAATATGGCAGCCGTTAGTGCTTCAGCTTAAAATGAGCCGAATTGGGAATCTCGCAGTTCACAGTGTGGCGAATTTCGCATAAAGATCTTACCCTACACCCTTATAAGATCAAATTAACTTAAGAAATGGCGCTTGATCACTTGAAGAGCCAAAACTCCTCCGATTGGGCTCTGCAGTAGTTTGAAGAAAATGTTGGATTTTATCGAAAAATCATCTTCAGCGATGAATCTCATTTTTGGCTTAATGACTTTGCAGCAACAAGCCCACATGTACTTTGACAGGCTACATTGCATCCACAAAAAGTGACCCGCACGGTGTGGATTTCATGTCGGAGGTGTGATTGGACCTGTCGTCGGCTTGTGCCTTAGCAAGGTTTTCGATACCTGGGATGACCAGCTCAATTGAGTCTGCATTTGGTCGTGATAGGGTGTCGGCTACGACATTTAATGAGCTTTTGACATATTTTATATCATTTGTGAATTGGGATATAAAATCGAGTTGTCGCTCTTGTCTGGGACTGCGTTTGGTTTTGGTGGTTAAGGCTGTAGTGAGAGTTTTGTGGTCTGTGAAGACGCGAAAATTTTGGCCTTCGACAAAGTTCTGAAAGTGTTGGATAGCTAGGTAGATTGCTAGAAGCTCTCTATCGAATACTGAATACCTAGATTGTGTGGGCAAAAGCTTTTTGCTGAAGAAGGCGATTGGTTCCCAATGATCCCCCCTCAATTGCTGTATTACAGCTCCAACATCGGTGGTTGATGCATCAGTGGTGATGCTAAGTGTAGCATTTTCTATGGGATGTGTGAGAAGGGTTGCTTCAGCCAGTTTTTGCTTTGCCTTTGTGAAAGCCTCTTGACAGTTTGTCGGCCATGTAAAATTCTTTTGTGAGTTCTTAATTTTAGAAATGGTTGTTAAATGGTTATAGATTGGTATTAAAGTTCTTGCGAGATTGGGTATACAGCGATGATAATAATTGAGCATACCTAAGAATCGTTGCACATTTTTAATCGATTTTGGCTCAGGAAAGTTACATATTGCCTTCACTCGTTCTTGTGATGGTTGGATTCCCTCTTTCGAGATTTCAAATCCCAAGAACTGTAGTGTGGATGCACAGAATACGCATTTGGAAGCTTTTATGCGAAGGCCAAATTCGGACAGACGTCGGAACAAAATACCAAGGTGGCTTTCGTGTTCCTTTTCCGATTTGCTAGCGACTAGGATATCGTCTACGTAGACGAATATACAGTCGAGGCCTCTTGTGACTAGGTGCATGAAGCGTTGGAACGTTTGTGCCGCGTTTAGAAGGCCGTATGGCATATGCGTGAATTCAAATAGGCCAAATGGTGTTGTTACTGCGGTTTTGGGCACGTCTTCCGGTGCCATAGGAATATGATGGTATGCGCGAACGAGATCGATTTTTGAGAAAATAGTGCATCCATCGAGGATGGTGGTCACGTCATGGAGATGAGGTAGTGGGTACCTGTCAGGGATAGTGATTGCGTTTAGCATTCTATAGTCCCCGCATGGTCTCCAATCATTTGCTTCCCGTTTAGGTGCCATGTGTAAAGGTGATGCGCAAGGTGACGAAGATGGTCTGCAGATTCCCATTTGCACCATGTAGTCGAATTCTTCTCTCGCTATTTTAAGTTTGGCGTTGTTTAAACGTCTAGGTCGAGTGTGCGGAAGCGGTCCTTCTGTAAGGATGTGGTGCGTGACTGTGTGCTTTACCGGGAAGTTGAAATCAGGAGTTTCCAGTAGTGATGGAAACTGTTTTAAGATGTTATTATACCTCTATTCAGCAGCGAAAAAACGTGGTGTTGTGACATTTTCTCGGCAGGGAATACCATTAACATTGGTGTTTGTGAGTGGATCGATTAATCTTGCATTTTTGACATCTATAACTAGGCCAGTTTTTCGTAAAAAATCTGCACCAATTATAGGTTTTGTTACCGCTGCAATTAGAAATGTGTGGTCGAAAAGTCGACGAAAGCCTAAAGTTGTCCGGAGGTATTTAGTTCCAAAGACAGTGATTGCAGAGCCGTTAGCTGCAGAAATAACTTGGTCTAGTTTTGAATTGGGTGCCTTGAAACGTGACGAAGGAATGGCGGATACATCCGAGCCAGAATCGATTAAAAATGTAATATTTGAAATAGGATCTTTGACAAAGAGGCGGCAGTGTTTTGTTGGCTTACTACTGTCATAAGCCGCCATAATGACAGTAGTTTTTAATTTGGGTGTTGCCTCATAAAGCTGCAGGGTTTCGAACACTTTTGTGCATTGTCGCCGTATTTGGTGTGAAACCAGCACATTTTATTTCTGTTCTGACCACTGCTGCCTGGTGGATCGACATTATTGTTAAAGTTGTTGTATCTGTGTCTGTGTTTTGAGCGCGATGCGTGACGCGTGCGTTGTAGGTGAGAATTTGGCCTTTGTCGGTTTCGAAAACTCGGATGGTTATCCAAGGTAAGATTTGACAGCATGGATTTAATTTCATGCATTTCAGCCTGTAGGGTTTGGTTCATGCAGGTGAGTTCGGAAATAGATTGGGCGGAATGGGATGAAATTGGGAAAGAAGAAGCATTTTGTTGTTGTTGTTGGTAAACTTCGAAAATGTCGTCAGCTATTTAAAGCAGATCTTCTACTTTCGTCTTTGAGCTTGACTTAATCGCAAGTGTGGGAAGGCGGCGTTTCCAGAGTTCTAGAACCAAGCTTTCAGTGACAATCATTGACTGCCCCGCCAATGTCTGAAGTCTTCGATAAAACTCAGATGGTTTTTTATCGCCCATTTCTTCCCCCAACAACAGTGCCTCGATTCTTTTACTCTCGCTCATGGAGTGACGCTCTAGAAGTGCTTTTTTAAGGTTTGTATAAGGAGTGTTGGACTCTTTGATGAGGATATCATATACACTTGCGGCCACGTCTTGTGGTAATGATTGAACAACGTGATGGAATTTTGACTGTTCGACAGTTATGTTTCGAATTGTAAATTGGGATTCAATTTGGAGAAACCAAATTGCTGGCATTTTGGTCCAGAATTCTGGTAGCTTAATCGCGACTGCTTGTACAACACTACTCGGTTGCACAGCTGCGTTGTTCTGTGCAGCCAGAACGTGAGGGAGTAGATGAGGAGGTTCGTCATCGACCATTTTGTCGACTGATTACAAAAAAAATAATGCTTTCCGATTGTTTTGAATCCAAAGGCTGGTTTACAAATTTGGCGGAGTTTACAACGTGCACTTTTATGCACTTTTGCTTGTCGTTTAAAGGGGAACGATTCGCCACTATACAAATATGTGTATGATATAATGTTGTAATATGTATTTAAATTATTAAAATTATGTAATTATGTATTTTTTTAAAATATGAATAATAAAAAAATTTAAATTTAAGTATACATAAATAATAGTAAAAATTTTAATTCATTGAAGTTAATTGCGAAATGTGATTTTAATTTTAATTCAATAGATATGTATAAATACGTGAGTAGTGTCCTTGCTGTACTTCGAATGTAACCATAAAGTTCTTGTATTGTCGTTGAGGATTGTTGGGCCAGCGATTTGCTTGCGCTGTGTTGAAGTCGTTAGTGTGGTAATTGTTGAGGTTATGTTAGAGAACTCTTGGTGTGCTGACACGTGATGCTATTCAGATGTATGTATGTATGTTGTATTGGCGGCTGTGCACCTGAGATGAAAGTCTTCGTAGTATATTGGCAGTGGTGAAATATGTCAATCCAAAAATTATTATGGCTGATTTGGACCTGGTGGCGTGGTGGTGTGATGGAATTGCGGTTTGGTGCTCCGTTGCCGTTATGGCGTGATGGCTTGGCGTTGGTATTGTGTGGTGCCGTTAAAAATTAACGGTGGTTGAGTGGTTCAACGTTGGGGTCACCAATATCGTTTCTTGCGTTTGGTACAAAATAATGTTCGACTTTGTTTCACTAATTAATTTTATTAACTTTTTCTCTTTTACGATCTTTTACATATATACTTAATTACAAATTCACAATTTAGTTTTTTTTCTTTTTTTTAATTAATTAACTGGGGGGCCAACGCACAAGCGAGCTCCTTGATGGTTACCAATGTTATCCACCATTTCTCTCGTTATTCTCTTACTCCACTTCTACCAACCTTTAGGATTATTTTTTATTATTTTAATTACACTGCCATCTAATGGCGATTTTTGTGTGTCACAATCTACCGAGCCGTTTGCCCTCTATATGTGAACCTCTACAGACCGTATTTTTTCGTCGATGAAAATAATCGCTATGTTACGGTCAATGGAGTTCGCTATAGTGTCACTTTGGAAGACTATTTCTGGCCAAAATTTGATGGACTTGACATCAGTGATATATGGTTCCAATAAGATGGTGCCACATGCCGCACAGCTGGTCAAACAATTGATTTATTGAAGAAGAAGTTCGGTAATCGTTTAATCTCGCTCACGCGATGTAACGCCGTTGGATTTTTCTCAAAAATATCAGGAACAACTTTGGGAAAGGCTCTTTTTCCTGGAGATTACCTACTTACTCGTACGAGTATGTAACATGAATAAAGCTCCAAAAATGTTTACGTCTTTTGTTTTTAAATAAGCTTACAGAAAAAGGTTTGCAACATTTGTTGCCGACTATGGTTGTTGACATGGAGACTGTGATCGGTTCGTTTTGCTGCTGTGTACTCGTAGGTAATGAAAATTGCGTATTCTGTAGAACATCGAAAAATCCTTTCAATATGACCTAACTCAACTCTTACTTGCAGAAGTTGTCAACATCCTGAAAAGAAAACTTTATATCGGTTGCCTAGTTGGCGGGAATAGTTTTTTTTTTGTATACATATTGATGTGCTCGTATTTCCATAATGAGTTTTCTACTAATGCTGACTCTTAAATTTAGTTACGAATGTGAAAATACAAAAAGCTAACTACCACCTTTTGGAAGCCATAACGTGCTAATGAAACATTTCATTCAGATGTTCGCGTATCCACCGTTTAATTACCTGCAATAATTACTTTGTTATTTCACTAATAGTGATAATTTCACAATGGTTTCAATCATTCCACACCGAAGTGATATCTAGGAAATTTAATGTTTACATGCGACACTTTTTGAGAATCGTGTTTCATGCTAATTACGAGTATGCGCTTATTTTCAAAATCAATTACGTAAATGGATAAAGTAGTTGTGTTTGAACATTAGATAGAAACCTTTTTATTAATGTAATGGTGTTGTTTAATTATAAAAAAAAAACTTCCAGAAACAGAGTATCACGAGCTGACGTAGTACAATTGTGTAGGTCAGATTGGTTCTGAAAAAGACAGTTCAATTAAATACGAGTATCACAGTAAAAAGAAAATCAGTTCAATGGTGTTTTCGGGCAATAAGGACTACCCATGTGTCCAGGTAGTATGGCATAAAATATTGCCTGCGAAGCCATAGCTGGAAAAAGGATGGTGGTAGGGGGATATAGTGTGTCATGCACAAAATCCTCTCGGGTAACGGCGGCGCTATCCAAGACTAATGCCAAACAATGAAGAAGTCAATTTCTTTTTCCAGTATTCGGAGAAAGAAGTAGACCATTGTACTCCTTTCATGTTCTTTTGAATGAAATCTTCGTAGAAAGATGAGTAATCACTTCAGTAATAAAGTGTAGTAGTAACAGCAGCCACCATATCGGCATCTGGTACCCTAAGCATTTACTTAGTAGGTGCATGTAATGTCTCTTCAAGACGCAAATAAAAGCATTACCTTCGTTCTTGCCGAGGGACACCAGAAATACCGCTGTCGTTTTAGTAGCATTCCTAAGCACTATGGTTTAGGTCCTGAGAAGTCAATCTGAGAGCCTCGCACTTGAAATTCCATCTATCCAATTGTGATCTGGGACTCAGCCTTTCTACTTGCATTATTGCATTAGTTTGGCTATAGTTAAACGCACTTCAACTGTCATTACAGACGAAGACATTATGCTCCCTCCATCAGCGCCTCAAGATAGTATATATAGTATATCGATAGTATATCGTGAGGCGTTGTCGTGTTTCGCAAAGAACCACATCCTAGATTTGGTCTGGAGTCATCGAAAAAGCTATGTTTATCCCCTTTGCAATCTAGTTACTAAATTTTATTGGAAAAACGGATGGTGACACCTGAGAAGGGCTTTCGCTTTAGAGCAAACAATCGCTAGACTTGGCGCGACATAGGTTATAGCTACATCATTTTCATATTACATAAACGTTGGAGCTATAGCGTTAAGCAACATGCTCTGTAGAAATGGAGACATGATAAGTCAGCATCCCCAACTAAAGTTCTGTTTAATTCAGCAGTTTTGAGGAGCAGTATCACAAGATCTCTGTTATTTATTTTAGGTATGTATAACCTTAATGCGCTTCAGTAGAAAAGCATTCAGACTGAGAAGTCTGAAGTACAAAAGCTAGTCTCACTCTTTGCGGGAGACTTGGTGTGTACGAGTACACCAGTGTCAGTCTAGATTCTCTTCAGAGTTGGCAGCTATACCTTTTTGCAGCTTAAATGGATATCATATACGAATACGAGTACACTACAGGCTAAAAGTTCAAGGCCTACCTAGACAACTTACTTCATTCATTCATGGAGAGAGAATTTTATAAAATAGATAATAAAAGCCGGCTTTTACACCCACGGTTTTGAACAGTGGGCGTT
The DNA here is from genome assembly GCA_949129095.1 of Volucella bombylans. Classification (NCBI taxonomy): domain Eukaryota; kingdom Metazoa; phylum Arthropoda; class Insecta; order Diptera; family Syrphidae; genus Volucella; species Volucella bombylans. Next base: position 101,708,484 of record OX422144.1, on the reverse strand, counting down.
TATAAATTTAATTTTAATTTAATTTTAATTTTGGTGGGGGCGAACGCCCCCATTTATTCGGCTTAATACAAGCTATAACTTACAAATTAAACTTAAACTAAAACTTAAAACAAAGGTTGGTTGGAATGGTGAAGGAGAACGGATTTGAGGTAGGAAGTGGTGCGGTGTAAGTCAAAGACGGTAGGGTTTGAGTTGATTTGACGTAGCATACGGGAGATTGGTTCGTTTGCGCCATAGGAGGTGTGGTGGGTTGGTAGATAGAAGAGTCGAGGGGTACGTAGATTACGAGGGTTCGTGTTGACGAAAATGGAGTTGTGAAGGGACGCGCATTCAACGTGACCTGAAAGGAGTCGATGAATGAAGAGAAAGTCTGCTGCATCTCTGCGATCTTCAAGGGTGTTTAAGTTGATAAGGTTGAGATGGTTTTGGTAGGGGGGCAGATTAAAAGGATCGTCCCAGGGCATGCCTCGGAGAGCAAATCGAAGAAAACGGCACTGAATGCTTTCAATTCTCGAGATATGAACACGATGATATGGGGACCATACTTGACTGGCGTACTCTAGCAGGGGACGAACAAAGGTAATATAGAGGGACCTGGTCACGTATGGGTTGGTGAATTCTTTGGACCACCGTTTTACAAAATCTAGTGCAGAGTTGGCTTTGAGGATTATCTCATTCATATGTAAGCGGAAGTTGAGCTCGCTATCACACAAAATGCCGAGGTCGCGAAGAGATTGTACGGAGGAGATAGGTTGGTTATGGAGAAGATAGAGTCGGGGAGGAGATTGGTTCCGCTTATGTGAGAAGGTGATGGATTGGCATTTAGCGATGTTAAGTTCCAAAGAATTTTTGAGGCACCAGATCGAAAAACTATCAAGATCTTGTTGAAGGAGGAAAGAGTTATGGGGAGAGGAAATGGTTTTGAAAAATTTGGTATCGTCGGCGTAAAGGGAGACATACGAGTGTTTGATGATCATATCGAGATCATTTATGGTTAATATAAAAAGAAGGGGACCGAGATGGCTGCCTTGTGGAACTCCAGAGGTGGCCAAAAATGGAGCGGAGTGGGCTGACCTAAAACGAACACTGTAAAAACGGTTTTCGAGGTAAGAGGATATCCATTTTAACAGTATGGGTTCAAAGCCGAGGCCAGACAATTTAAAGATGATTAACCGATGAGAGATTTTATCGAAGACTTTGCTAAAATCGGTTGCAACTACATCGACTTCATTGCCATTCTCTAGGGCAGAGAGGGCAAATGATACGAATTCAACGAGATTTGTGGTGGTTGATCTACCCTTTAGGAAGCCATGTTGTCTAGGGGAAATAAGTGATTTGCATTGGAAGCTTAGAGCTTCATACAAAATACTTTCGAAGAGTTTGGGTATATGGGAGAGTTTAGCGATGGGATGATAGTTGGTTATTTCATTTTTTGATTCTTTCTTGTGGATCGGGGTTATGAAGGAGGATTTCCAAGCCTGAGGAAATTCTCCTTGTGAAAGAGATAGACGGAAGAGATTAGAAAGGGCAAGGGAAAGAGAGGAAGAACATTTTTTAAGAAATATGGCAGGGAGGCCATCTGGGCCGGGTGTGGATTCGTCATTGAGTTGGTGTAATTTATATTCGATATACGACTCGTAAGACGGGTCAAAAATATGAAAGAGAAGTGGACCATTGTAGAAGTTAGGTAGGTAATCATCTGGTACAAAGGAGTCGGTGGTGAAGGATTGTTTAAAAAAGGTGGCAAATAGGTTGGCAATGGTGAGTGAATCGGTTGATGACCTGTTGTTGAAAGAAAGGGAAGGAGGGTAACCATCGGACTTTCTTTTGTAGTTAACAAATTGGAAAAAGGACTTAGGGTGGTTTATAAGGCTAACTTGCGCATTGTTAAGGTAGCGCTGGTAAAGGGAATCATAAAGTTCGGTGAAATGAAGATAAGCACCAAGATAGTTGGAATAGTCGGTAAAGGATCTGGTACGCAGGAAAACAGCCCATAACTTATTTCTCTGATTTCGTAAGGAACGAAGCTTGCGATTATACCAGGGAGGACTAGTAGATGATGTTTTAAGGCGGGAAAACGGAACATAAAGGGAAAAAGAATTAAATATTTCTTTATAAAAAATGGATAAGGCATCATTTAAACTTAGGTTGTGAAAGTTAAAGAGGGATCTGCTGAGATATTCACTGATTTTGTGAAAGTTTGCTTAATGAAAGTCGTGTGATGAGAGAGTTGTGGGGGGAGTGGACTGGAATGAAGAGTTATGAAAAAATGAAAGTAGAAGGGGGGGATGGTAGTTATCGATTGTTGAGAGAGATAGGGGACAAAGTGAGACTCAGGAGTTAATTGGATCTGTTGTGAAAATAAGGTCTAATTGGATATACCACTGACTTGGCATAGACTTGAGTCTGTTAAGCGATCTAAGAAGAGGCATTCCTTAGCTGAGTTGGCATTTGAAGCGATGAAAAACGATTGATCAGCTGATGGAGTCCACTGTAGCTGAGGAAGATTAAAGTCGCCGAAAATAAGGATATCATCAATAGGGTCTGACAGGTCAATTAAATGATCGATCGCATCAATAACAAATTGGTAAGATTCGATAGGTTGAGCTGGTAGGATGTAGCAACATATAATGTAAAGGGACTTGAGAGGCAGTGATATTTTTATTGCGACAATGTCGGCTTTAGAGGATGAACAAATTATAATGGGGGAAGAGTTAAGGCTATTGTCCATCGCCAGTAGGACGCCTCGACAGGGGGAATCTTTATTTGTGCAGGTAGGATCGTCGTCGCGGAAAACATTAAAAGTAGGAGGGAACAATTCCTGGTTCTTTATGTCGTGAATCAAATTGGTTTCGGTCAAGGCGTAAATATCAAAGGGAAGAGCATATGATTGACGTAGGACAGCATTGGTTTTAGAGCGAAGACCTCTTACATTCTGGTAGTAAAATGTAAGAGGGATGTTGTGGGGTGGAGGTGTGAGGCAGGATGGTTTAAGCGCTGGCAGGGGAGGCACGTTATGGACGAAAAAATTTGCCGTGGTCGGCTCGGCTTCGCTGTAGGTGTGATACTCGTTTAGAGTGAACATAGTTGCCGAATGCAGCAAGGTCGTCTGCTACTTTCTGAGGGGACATGTTAAAAATCTCGTGGTACCTGACATAAAGGTTCCTGAGACTGATAGGGTCGGTAGGGAGGCCTTCCTGCTGAATGGAAACCATGACGCTGGTTTTGGTTTTCCCTTCGTAGCAGACTGAGTCAGATATGTCGTGTAGATAGGCTAGAAAGAGACGAATGTTTTCATATGTCTTTCTTTCTCTGAGCCTAGAGAGAGCATATCGACTTTCTGTAGTGCTATTGGTTTGCTGCGTTAGTTTAACAGTGGGGGGAAAAAGGCGATCAAGACTAGGAGCATTGGAGGAGCGAGATAGAGATAAATGATTGAATATGGAGTTGGACGAGGGATGAGATGTGGGGTTTAAGGTATGGGAGTTAATGAAATTAGGGTACTTAGCTCCAGTTTTAAGGTCGAAGTTGGGAATTGGGTTGTTAGCTTGGTTTGGTTGGGGTTAAGTTGAAAGAGACGCGTTGGCGCTGGGACTTTGGTGGAACGGGGGGAATTGGGGGATTAGAAGATTGTTGTGTAAGGGCTTTGTGTCGGATAAGTGGGGAGGGAGGACTAAAATTGGGAATAAGTTTGTTTTAAAGCTCCAGTTGGGATCGAGATTAGAGCTTCGTTTTTTGGAAGCATGTTTTTTATTTGGAAGGGAGTTGCAGAGGGGTCTTTTTTTAAGTTTATTGTTATTTTTAAAACTTTCATTACTCTCGAGATGTGCGATTTCTCGTTCCTCAGAGCATTTAGAAATTCTTATCTTTCCAGGTTTAGTTGTCTTACCAGGAGGAGTAGGGAACAACCACGAATATTTGGTTGGGATGTTGACTTTGAAGCTGCAGGAACTGTTGGAGTCAGCGGGGAAAATCATCTGATACTCGCTAATGGTGATAGCATAACTTCGGTGAAAGAAATTCCGCACCCAAGAAACATCAGCGTGTTGAGGAGCCCCTTCAACGACGAATGCCGTAAGGTTTCCCTGTTTCAGATTTTCCAGTCTGTTTTTCCATTCGGAGGGGGTCCATGAGGTTCCAAATTGTTTGAGCAGTTTGCGTGGAGCGGCGACGGGAGGGATCCTAGTTGGTAAAGGCAAAACGGTTTCGGTTTGAATTGTTTAGGTGGCGGGAGGAGTATTTGAAAATGATAGCAAATGAGACTCCGTGTCTACTAATTCATTATGAATTGAGACATTGTACGGGGAACTAGCCTGGAACTGAATTTGATCGGGTATTCCATCGATTTTGTGGGAAGCCAATCTCACTTCATTACCAATTTCGGCAACGGTCAACCGAGTTGCTATGAGTTCCTCGCTGATGTCAATCATTTTTAGGGTCAGGTCATCGAGCGTAGAATCTGATGGAGAATCTGTATTTATTGTAGAAAGATCAAACTCTTAGGGCGATTCGGATCCAGCTTTGGCCAGATCTGTTTGGTCGCTAGACATGTTGATCCAACAGTCCACCTATGATTTGTTGTTTTGTTAGCATCCAGATTTAATATTAGTTTGCACGTAGCGATTGGTATATGGATGCTACTCTTTTCCGGTAGAATAGTTAGAGTGGTTCTAATTTTGGCGGATTTATCAGCCCTATAGTTCACTGGAATGTCTCTGTGCCCCGGCACCGAACATAGTTGAAGGCTGAACTGATCCCTAAGAAATGATCGGCAGTCAAGGCTGGTTCTAGAATTTAGTGAGGCTGAGTCCAGGGACTTGATCAGAAAAGATGCGGATATCCCTTGCAGATATCATGTTTTTCTTCAGCCAGGACAGGGCTTCTTTAATCACCTAAATTTCCGCCTGGAACACGCTACAGTGATTTGGAAGACGGCAGGAGAGCCTTAGATTAAGCTTATCTGAGAACCCCCCACCAACCCCGCTATCAGTCTTGGATCTATCTGTATAGAAGTGGAATGACTTGTCATACATGAAAGCATCTTCCTCCCAGAATAATCTAGAGGAGGTGCTTATATGAAAGCCTTTGGTGAACCAATGTTGGGGTATAGTGTAATCGATGTTCTCTAGGAGGATTCATAGTAAAGAGTGTTGGTTTTTAAACTGGCAACACTATGTCAATTTGACAGTTGAAAGTTGGTTTGTGGTTAGTACGTTTTGCCATTTTACGATGAATACAATACGAGTAGTTTGGTTCGCCAAACTTATCGTGCGCTACGTCCATTTTACAGTCGACATAATCGTCCATCTGAGCAAGTTATTCGGAATACGATGAATCGTTTTCGCACCACGTACACTCTAGTGGATAATACGAATCCCCAAAAACGACAAACAGTGGGAACAGAAGAATTCATTGCCGTTGTGGAGCGCGGTGTTGAGGAGAATCCGAATGAGTCGATTCGCCATCGTGCAGAGCAACTGGAGATATGCCCATCCACTCTGTGGAAGATTTTACGGAAAGATCTTGGCTTAGAAGCTTATAACATCCAGCTTGTGCAAGAGTTGGAACCGCATGACCATTATACGCGTCGTGGGTTCGGTGAATGGGCCATGATTATGCCCATTTTTGGGTAAATGGATATTTACGCCCTTACAACCATTAAAATTCACTGTTTGGTGTGCATTATTTTCTGGTGGAATCATCGGCCCATATTTCTTTAAGGACGATGCCGGCCAGAATGTTACCGTCAATGGAGAGCGCTATAGAAACATGATTTCTGACTTCTTCGTTCAACAGTTGAATGACAGAGATTTGGTTTCAATAAGATGACGCAACATGCCACACGGTGCGCGCCGTGTTTACGCGATATTTTCTGAACCTGTGAACTGGCCTGCAGTATGCGGTATGTGAAGTCACTAGTCTATGCCGATAAACCAGAGACTTTGGATGATTTGGAAGTCAACTTCGCCGTGTTATTGTTGATATAGAGCCCCAGTTGCTCGATAAAGTTGTCGAAAATTGGACTTCACGATTGCGCTTCTTTCGAGCTATCCATAGCGCATATACTAATGGCATAAATTATCTATTAAATAAAGCTAATATCATAGACATTAGCATTAGCTACAAGTGTTTTATTTCATATTGAATTTGTATATCTCTAAAAAAAAACACCCTTTATATTAAGAATAAATTACTTTTCTATTGTGGAGTCTCTCTAAGGTCGTCCACTACACAACAACCCCCGTAGTTGGAAGCTCGGGGATATCATTTTCAATTATAGTTGTTGCAGCCTTAACGATGATAGTTAGCTTAGGTTAGGTTAAACTGGGGTGTGATGGATATGCCATCATACAGACAGTAGGCACCAAAATGGGCCCATCGTGGTCCCTGTGGAACCAATTGAATTTTTCTTCAAATGGCAACACCTAAACAATCGCCCTGGTGAAACACCCAATTTTCTTGCAAAAGCCAGATGATTTCTAGCGAGTGCCAGATGATTTCCCCCGCTGACGCCAACAGTTCCTGCAGCTTCAAAGTCAACATCCCAACCAAATATTCGTGGTTGTTCCCTACTCCTCCTGGTAAGACAACTAAACCTGGGAAGATAAGAATTACAAAATGCTCTGAAGAACGAGAAAACGCACATCTCGAGAGTAATGAAAGTGTTAAAAATAATCGTGTTACCAATAAAATTAAAAAAAGACCGCTCTCCAACTCCCTTCCAAATAAAAAATATGCTTCCAAAAAACGAAGCTCTAATCTCGACCCGAACTGGAGCTTCAAACAAACTTATTCCCCAATTTTAGTCCTCCCTTCTCACTTATCCGACACAAAGCCCTTACACACCAATCTTCTAATCCCCCAATTCCCCCCGTTCCACCGAAGTCCCCGCGCCAACGCGTCTCTTTCAACTTAACCCCAACCACCCATATTATTCCTTCTCAACCTTCTACGCCACCAAACCCAGCTAGCAACCCAATTCCCAACTTCGACCTTAAAACTGGAGCTAAGTACCCTAACTTCATTAACTCCCATACCTTAAACCCCACATCTCATCCCTCGTCCAACTCCATATCCAATCATTTATCTCTATCTCCCTCCTCCAATGCTCCTAGTCTTGATCCCCTTTTTCCCCCCACTGTTAAACTAACGCAGCAAACCAATAGCACTACAGAAAGTCGATATGCTCTCTCTAGGCTCAGAGAAAGAAAGACATATGAAAACATTCGTCTCTTTCTAGCCTATCTACACGACATATCTGACTCAGTCTGCTACGAAGGGAAAACCAAAACCAGCGTCATGGTTTCCATCCAGCAGGAAGGCCTCCCTACCGACGCTATCAGTCTCAGGAACCTTTATGTCAGGTACCACGAGATATTTAACATGTCCCTTCAGAAAGTAGCAGACGACCTTGCTGCATTCGGCAACTATGTTCACTCTAAACGAGTATCACACCTACAACGAAGCCGAGCCGACCACGACAAATTTTTTCGTCCATAACGTGCCTCCCTTGCCAGCGCTTAAACCATCCTGCCTCACACCTCCACCCCACAACATCCCTCTTACATTTTACTACCAGAATGTAAGAGGTCTTCGCTCTAAAACCAATGCTGTCCTACGTCAATCGCATGCTCTTCCCTTTGATATTTACGCCTTGACCGAAACCAATTTGATTCCCGACATAAAGAACCAGGAATTGTTCCCTCCTACTTTTAATGTTTTCCGCGACGACGATCCTACCCGCACAAATAAAGATTCCCCCTGTCGAGGCGTCCTACTGGCGATGGACAACAGCCTTAACTCTTCTCCCATTACAATTTCTTCATCCTCTAAAGCCGACTTTGTCGCAATAAAAATATCACTGCCTCTCAAGTCCCTTTACGTTATATGTTGCTACATCCTACCAGCTCAACCTATCGAATCTTACCAATTTGTTATTGATGCGATCGATCATTTAATTGACCTGTCAGACCCTACTGATGATATCCTTATTTTCGGCGACTTTAATCTTCCTCAGCTACAGTGGACTCCATCAGATGATCAATCGTTTTTCATCGCTTCAAATGCCATCTCAGCTAATGAATGTCTCTTCTTAGATCGCTTAACAGACTCAAGTCTATGCCAAGTCAGTAGTATATCCAATTATATGGGCAGGCAATTAGACCTTATTTTCACAACAGATCCAACTAACTCCTCAGTCTCACTTTGTCCCCTATCTCTCTCAACAATCGATAACTACCATCCCCCCCTTCTACTTTCACTTTTTCATAACTCTTCATTCCAGTCCACTCCCCCCACAACTCTCTCATCCCACGACTTTCATAAAGCAAACTTTCACAAAATCAGTGAATATCTCAGCAGATCCCACTTTAACTTTCACAACCTAAGTATAAATGATGCCTTATCCATTTTTTATAAAGAAATATTTAATTCTTTTTCCCTTTACGTTCCGTTTTCCCGCCTTAAAACATCATCTACTAGTCCTCCCTGCTATAATCGCAAGCTTCGTTCCTTACGAAATAGGAGAAATAAGTTATGGGCTGTTTTCCTGCGTACCAGATCCTTTACCAACTATTCCAACTATCTTGGTGCTTATCTTCATTTCACCGAACTTTACGATTCCCTTTACCAGCGCTACCTTAACAATGCGCAAGTCAACCTTATAAACCACCCTAAGTCATTTTTCCAATTTGTTAACTACAAAAGAAAGTCCGATGGTTACCCTCCTTCCTCTTCCTCTTTCAACAACAGGTCATCAACCGATCCACTCACCATTGCCAACCTATTTGCCACCTTTTTTAAACAATCCTTCACCAACGACTCCTTTGTACCAGATCCATCCTATTTTAGTTACCTACTGAACTTCTCCAATGGCCCACTTCTCTCTCATATTTTTGATCCGTCTTATATCGAACATAAATTACACCAACTCAATGACGAATTCACACCCGGCCCAGATGGCCTCCCTGCCATATTTCTTAAAAAATGTTCTTCCTCTCTTTCCCTTGCCCTTTCTAATCTCTTCCGTCTATCCCTTTCACAAGGAGAATTTCCTCAGGCTTGGAAATCCTCCTTCATAACCCCGATCCACAAGAAAGGATCAAAAAATGAAATAACCAACTATCGTCCCATCGCTTAACTCTCCCATATACCCAAACTCTTCGAAAGTATTTTATATGAAGCTCTAAGCTTCCAATGCAAATCACTTATTTCCCCTAGACAACATGGCTTCCTAAAGGGTAGGTCAACCACCACAAAACTCGTTGAATTCGTATCATTTGCCCTCTCTGCCCTAGAGAATGGCAATGAAGTCGATGTAGTTGCAACCGATTTTAGCAAAGCCTTCGATAAAATCTCTCATCGGTTAATTATCTTTAAATTGTCTGTCCTCGGCTTTGAACCCATATTGTTAAAATGGATATCCTCTTACCTCGAAAACCGTTTTTACAGTGTTCGTTTTAGGTCAGCCCACTCCGCTCCATTTTTGGCCACCTCTGGAGTTCCACAAGGCAGCCATCTCGGTCCCCTTCTTTTTATATTAACCATAAATGATCTCGATATGATCATCAAACACTCGTATGTCTCCCTTTACGCCGACGATACCAAATTTTTCAAAACCATTTCCTCTCCCCATGACACTTTCCTCCTTCAACAAGATCTGGATAGTTTTTCGATCTGGTGCCTCAAAAATTCTTTGAAACTTAACATCGCTAAATGCCAATCCATCACCTTCTCACATAAGCGGAACCAATCTCCTCCCCGACTCTATCTTCTCCATAACCAACCTATCTCCTCCGTACAGTCTCTTCGCGACCTCGGCATTTTGTGTGACAGCGAGCTCAACTTCCGTTTACATATGGATGAGATAATCCTCAAAGCCAACTCTGCACTAGGTTTTGTAAAACGGTGGTCCAAAGAATTCACCAACCCATACGTGACCAGGTCCCTCTATATTACCTTTGTTCGCCCCTTGCTAGAGTACGCCAGTCAAGTATGGTCCCCATATCATCGTGTTCATATCTCGAGAATTGAAAGCATTCAGCGCCGTTTTCTTCGATTTGCTCTTCGAGGCATGCCCTGGGACGATCCTTTTAATCTGCCCCCCTATCAAAATCGTCTCAACCTTATCAACTTAAACACCCTTGAAGATCGCAGAGATGCAGCAGACTTTCTCTTCATTCATCGACTCCTTTCAGGTCACGTTGAATGCGCGTCCCTTCACAACTCCATTTTCGTCAACACTAACCCTCGTAATCTACGTACCCCTCGACTCTTCTATCTACCAACCCACCACACCTCCTATGGCGCGAACGAACCAATCTCCCGTATGCTACGTCAAATCAACTCAAACCCTACCGTCTTTGACTTACACCGCACCACTTCCTACCTCAAATCTGTTCTCCTTCACCACTCCAACCAACCTTAGTTTTAAGTTTTAGTTTAAGTTTATTTTTTAAGTTATAGCTTGTATTAAGCCGAATAAATGTGGGCATTCGCCCCCACCAAAATTAAATTAAATTAAATTGAAGTTCATGCCATCGATTTCCTCTAGGTTATCGAAAAAGTATTTTATTAAAAATTTTCTTCGACTACGCGATATTGCCTCGTATTCATATAGTATGTGTGTTATGTCCTCAATAGCTTGCAGATCGCCCCAGAATCTGGAGGTTTCCGTATCTGACAAATTGGGTCTCTGCGTGCTGCCGCAGGAGACAGTATTCTGTCAGGATTCCTATTACTGTCCTAAGCTTACCCCTGTTTAATTTTACTAACTTCCTACATCTTTTGCAGTCAAAAAGCGGCAAAAGAGCCTTGGATACCCTGTGTCCTTCAAGACGTGACCACCTTAGTTTGGTAGTTTTTGTGCCTTGTGATCGATAGTGCCCCTCACTATTCAAAGGGGGGTTTGATGTTGGCAACCTCACTATTGCCGAGTAGCCCTCCTTTTTTTGCAAGCTCGTCCGCTTGTTCATTTTCTTTAATACCGCAGTGTCTTGGCACCCAGCACAGTCCTACCTGGTTCTGACTGCTTAGTGCCTTGAGCACTGTGCGATAGCCCCTGACTATATCAGAGTTGACGTTGGTTGATTCCATTACCTTGAGTGCGGCCTGGCTATCTATGTAAATAGCGATATCTCTTCTGGATACCGATGTCATCTGCCCTGAGAACAGCAGAACCTGTGATTGGAAGACATTGCTTGCGTCCGGTAGTCTTATAGACAATCTTAGTTCTGGGTCTTCTGAGAAGATACCAGAACCCGTTAATTCCTCTGTTTTTGAGCCATATGTGAAAATTGCAATTTCATTACATCCTTTTGCCAGTCCTTCCTATCCGGATATATTATATGTCGAAGTCGATCAACGAAGGAATTTCTTCCGCTAGGATTGGATTGCCTGGCAGTAGCGCCGTTACGATCGTGCCATGTCCGAAACTACTGCTCTTGAAGTAACCCAGATTAGTGAGTCGTATAGCACTGTTGCCGGCAAGTTTTCTGATCTTTAAATCACGCAGTGTTAGGTGCAAAAAGGTGTCCAATGCTGCCGTAGTGATGGTACGGAGCGCACCTGTAATGGCTATGGAAACCGTTTTTTGAACCGCCGGCATACTACTTCAACTTGAAAGTCCCTTTATTCATGCTTTATCCTGGAGTAGAGTGCAGTGGACTGCATGCCGATGTACACGGTCGAACCATCGATGTATAAAGTCAGTTGTTCTGCGTTTGCGATTTACATATTTCTAAACACATTCCTGTCAGGAATTCTAAAAATCTTCTCCAAAGAGGCAACACTAGAAACATAGTAAATTTCTTTCTTGTAGCCTAACTGCCATTTTAGCCGCTCAACTAGAGTTTCTCTCTAAGGCCACCCACTAAAATAGCAAACCTTATTTAAGGATGGGCTTCACAACTGCTGCATAAAATGCATGCACTGTTTGAAGCACCAGGAATTCTATTGTATTAACAACGTGTTACTGTCTTTAACATTTTTTTTGTTGATAATTAGTGAGCGCGCAATGGATTTGAGTACACTTAAAATGCTTGCACACAGCGCATGTGATAGAAACTTAGGGAGGAAAAAGAAAAAAGAGAGGCACCGATGTACATTGGTTTTAAATGTTTGGAGGTTATAATGACTAGGAAATAAAGGGCTCGTCAGGGCATTGCATAAGTGAGTTATACGGCTTAGGAAAAAGTCACGATATTTGAGAGTACGTCCGAAAACGGGCTTAAGGGTAAACTGTTGAGCATTCGTAGTAAGACGGTTTTCTTTTTCAATAAAAGTTTTTGGACCACGACGAATATCGAAATGATCAAAATTGGCCACCGTGATCATGCGATATAACACCGTGCTTCTTTCTTTGGGGCCATGCAAAAGGGAATATATATGCTAAGCTCTCCAGTCAGTTGAAATATTTAAAGCTAACATTCGTGCTTTTATCGATGACTTCACATATTTCCACAGAAACACATTGGAGGGCAATGTTAATTGGATGAAATAATGTGCTCATCGAACGTTTTCGTCAAAAAATTGATTGTGAAATGCGTGTCTGATATGTTGCGCGGTCCTAATGCTGGGAAATTAAGAGCCAGGAATTGTATGCATGTATGTATGTAATTGTAATATTTAATATTCCATCACACCATACTGTGATTTTCTGTGGATGTTACAACGTCTCAGTAATGGCTTTTGGATTTTCTTCACTTCAAATGCTCCAATATTGTTCGTTGATGAAGACATTCAACCAAAACTGGGTCTCCGTTTTAAACAAAATTTTGTGGTGAAAAAAGGATCAAGAGTCGAGCCGAGCTGCCTCAATTCTTGCACGATCTGAATCCTGTAATCTCGTCAGCCAGGATTTTTCAACAAAATGTTCCACAAAGTGTCCACCAACTTTCGTGGACGATGGTAATCCACTCATTCGGGTCATCCTCAATATTATGCTCCTTAGCAGCAACAGCTTCTTCTCTGCGCACTGTACGGCGTCTCTGCTGATGCGTATTCATATTATCAACTACGGTATTATACTTAATCAGATAGATGGTTATGCCGACCGTAAAATGAACGTAGCGCACAGTAGTTTTCGAGAACTGACCCACGATTTTCAAAATAAATTTTGCATGATTTGCAGCGTTTCTCTGGCGTAAGTCAATTCATGATGAAATAACAAGCAGATCACACATCACCTGCCCACATGGCTGTCGCTGGAAGAACTTCAGTCAAATGTAAGTGCCAAGAAAGAATAACACGAGCCAATTAATTTATTAACGCACTGACTGAAAGTTTCCAAAGAAGTGAATATTTTCACCATTGTCCGTGAGATGTGCTTCCATTACAACGGCGTGAACGTTCTGCTAAAAATGCTATCTCTTTTATTATTTTAAGTATTTTTTTGAAGTTCTTTTAAAGTTAAGCAAACTCTTGACCATTTGCGAAATGATTAAATTCAATCTAGGTCATCGGCTCTTACTTAAATTAAAAATTCTCTTTCAGATAGATTTTGTATTTTTTGGTCAGTACAGATTTTCCTATGAAAACAACATGCAGATACGGGTACATCTCAGTTAAAGTAATAGAACAAGGGTTATTGTGGCTATGCATATTAAATGTTCCAAAGGAAAACTATCGGATGTATCATAGTCTGTAGTTGTGACAAAAAACATTGCGCATACGACAAGTGGTCCTTGTGTTGTTCTATTGATTTTTCTTTTATTTTGTGCTTCGATTAAAGACAAAGTTTGGTAAAATTAATTAAATCAGTTTCATTTGAGTAAGAATACCGAAGGATATAATGAGGGTGATTTTTTAAGTGTATGTTGTATGTTATAGAATTTTTAGGTGAGTTTATAAGTCAATCATTGCTTGCCATTTACTTTTTAAATATTATTTTATGTAAATGTTGACCACGACTACATTTTAAGTGGTCCATAGGGAGAGTCCATGGTTTATCGGCAGAGACGTGTAATTTAACGTATCCCCATGAAAAATAGTCTAAAGGCGTCAAATCGCACGATCTAGTCGGCCAATTCACCGGTCCAAAACGAAAAATAAATTGCGCACCGAACTCATTTCTCAATTGGTCCATCGATTCGCGTGCTATGTGGCATTTAGCGCCGTCTTGCTGGAACCACATCCCGACCAGGTTCAGCTCGTGCATTTTGGGCAAAAAAAAGTTCGAAATCATTGAACGATAGCGGGCGCCATTGACTGTTCCGCCAGACCATAAATCGCACCAAACAGTACATTTTTCCGGGTGCACTGGCAGCTCTTGTATTGCCCGAGGTCGCTCATCGGACCAAATATGTCAGGTCTGTTTATTAACATTCCCATTCAACCAGAAATGAGCTTCGTCGCTGAGGACAATTTTTCGATAAAAAGGCGGATCTTCCTCCAGCTTTTCTAAGGCCCAAAAAATTCGTCGCTGTGGTAAATCTTAGCGTCATAGCTTGATATTTGTAAAAGTTACGCAGCCAAGAGTACATCTATCTCTGTGTGTGTTGGCGATTTTTTACAATTTTAGAAATGGATTTAAATTTGCAACAACGAACTTGTATTCAATTTTACGTAAAAAACGGATTTAATGTTGGGCGAACATTGGAAATGTTGGAAAGTGTTTCGGCAACGATTTTCTAAAAAAAAAACCGTTGTTTACCAGTGGCACGAACGGTTCAAAAGTGGTCGTGAGTCAATCGAAGATGATGAACGGCGAACGCAGTGGCAGACCATCGACATCGAAAAGCGACGAAAACATTGATGAAATAAAAGAAATGTTGGTCAATAACCGCAAATTAACCATCAGAGAGATAGCGGAGGACCTGAACATTGACTATGGATCCGTCCAAGACATTTTGGTTAATGATTTGGGTTTCCGTCGTGTAGCAGCAAAGTTGGTGCCAAAAGACCTCAATTTCATGCAAAAAAGAGACCGTGTTGACGTCGCAAAAGAGATGATTTGCGAGGCTGAATCCGATCCCACATTCATCAAAAGGAACAATACTGAAGACGAGACTTGGGTTTATGAGTACGACACGTAATCCAGACATCAGGCAAGTGAATGGCGTTCATCAAATGAGCCGAGACCAAAAAAACCACTTCGTTTTCAATCAAAAAAGAAGGCAATGCTCACAGAGTGCCATCATTATTGGTAATTTTTGGACGAAAAATGCAACAAATACCATCCAACAGTCACCGCATTCACCTGATATAGCTCCCTGTGACTTCTTTCTGTTCAATCGAGTTAAAAAACCACTAGAGGGAGCCGAGAGAAAGTAATGGAAAAATCGCAAGAACCGAAAACCGAATATAAAAAATGTTTCGAGGATTGGATCAAGCGCTGGCATAAGTGTGTTGCAGTCGATGGGGATTACTTTGAAGGGGACAATATAGATTTAGATGAACAAACTTGTATTTTTAATTTTCTGAATAAATTCCGGGATCAAGGTGGTATTTTCCTACGCATACCGGTAGGTGGCTTGATGCCCAATAGCGGGAAATTGGTGTGAATTTTAGTCACCATGGCTTGAATTGCTTGCACAGTAGATTGATTATAACGACCTTAAAATGGTTGAAGTGCCCGAAAAATATTTTTCAGAGAGCATGCATTTTGATAATAAAATTCAACAATTTGTAAGCATTGTTCGGGTGTAAGACTTTCCATGATGAAATAGCAATGCTAACTGAGCATTTTTGACTTTGACACATATCACGAATTACGCGTGATCTGTCAAAAATAGAACGCTGAAAAACCAAACAGCAAGACAATCACCTTTTATAAGCGAAGGTTGGTACTAAACTGACCAGTTCGCATCATTTTCGAATATGGTTTGCAGAGCTGTTTAAGGGGATGTATCAAATAAAGAAATGCGATTTCAATCTTTAATGTTCAGGGTGAACATGGACCTCCAGTTAGCCTCATCCGTTGCTAACTGCCTCCAGTTTTGCACTCCAAGTGCCATTCTACTTGTGCGCGTCACTCAAGACGAGGTCTTCCTCCTCCTCTTCAGGTGAAATTCAAAGACTCCAAAGCATTGGTTCCATCCGTTCTATATGTTATAGCCATCTCAATCTACTGATGCGCCGTTTTTTAATTAGATTTATAGGCTCTATTGGCACTATTCTCTAAACTTTATTTAACTTTGTAAAAAAATACAAAACTTATCGCCTTTGAGGGTTGCACCAGGAAAGACAAAGAAGAATTTTTTCACACAAAGGAAAGTCAGAAAAGGAATTGTAACATCTGTCTCTCTTTAGCGACGGATGCGAAGCGTGGTGGCGATTGCTGGAACTTGTCTTTAACGACCCTGGTTCTATTGTTCACCAGTAGAGGTCGCCACAGTACTCCCCCTATAGTGACTGTGTCACGATTAGATGTCAAATCTGACTTTTTTGCTGATGTTTTGATTTCGTTTACTAGGTGTTTTGTTTATTGCAGAATTTCTTGTTGTTTTGTCGGTTAATTTCTTTTGTTGTTGGTCTTTTGTTGTGGAGCTGTCTTGCTGTTTATTTTCGTAAAAATCTGGATGGAGGTGTGCTGGTTTTAGTTGATCTACGGAGACGTTTATTCTTCTCCTGTCAGCATTGATGGTGAAAAGTCGATCGGTGATTCGGTGAAGTATTGGATGTGGCCCAGTATATGGTTGCTCTAATGGTTTTTTTACAGCATCACAACGCAGGAATACATGGGAGCACTTGTACAAGTCTGGTGGCATAAATTGTTTGGTGTTTGCGTGGTTCGCAGTCGCTGTTGGACGAAACTTGCGCATAGCCTCTCTGTGTTTCTCTACAAAAATCTGTGGTTCAAGAACAGAGTTATTATTTTCAAAAAACTCACCTGGAAGTCTGAGATAAGTTTCGTATAGCATCTCTGCTGCGGAGGATTTGATATCTTCTTTGTAGGCTGTTCTCAATCCCAGCAAAACAGTCGGAAGTGCATCAACCCAGTTTGATTTCTCGTGGCACATCAATGCAGTTTTTAACGAACGATGCCAACGTTCAATCAGCCCATTCGATGCTGGATGGTATGGTGACGTGCGAATCCTTACCGTTCCAAGCATGTTGATCAGCGCGTTAAATAATGCTGACTCGAATTGCATACCTTGGTCGGTGATGATTGAAGTCGGTGAACCAAAACGAGCTACCCAGTGAATGTAGAAAGCTGCTGCAACAGTTTCTGCTCGCATGTCTGGTAGAGGAACTGCTTCCGGCCCTCTGCTGAAACGATCTATAATTGTTAGGCAATATCTGTTACCTCTGCAGAGTGGTAAGACGATCAGGTCGATGTGGACATGCTGGAAACGGTGTTTCGGAACTGTAATCGATTCCGCCTGTAGCCTGGTGTGCTGATGAACCTTTGAACGTTGGCATTGGATGCAAGTTTGTGACCACCCCAATGCGTTCTTTCTGATGTTTGGCCAGATATATTTTGCTCTAAGCTGACAACTGGTTGTTCTTCCACTGGGATGGGAAAGACCATGGATGGATTCAAAGGCCTTTCGATGTAGCGAAGATGGTATGTACGGACGGATTGTGTTGTCCGAAACGTCGCAGTAAATTTTAATATCAGGTTCCAAAGTGAGCTTTTTAAGTTTTAAGGTAGATTCCTTCTGCTTCAGGATCTGTTGCAATTCTTCATCCAATAATTGCGAAAGGTGTAGTTCTCGCATGTCGAATTTCTGTGGCAGAGTAATGGCGTTAAGACGAGAAAGAGCATCTGCTACCGAGTTTTGTTCACCGTGCAAGTAGATTATCTCTGTAGTGTATTGTGAGATATAGTCCAGATGTCTTAATCGTCGTTGTGGCGCTTTATCCGAGTGTTGTTGAAAGGCGTAAATCAATGGCTTGTGGTCAGTCTGCACAACGAAGTGTCGACCGTCAAGGATATGCTTGAAGAACTTCACTGCGAGGTAAATTGCAAGTAGTTCTCGGTCGTATGTGCTGTAGCGGCTTTGTGCAGGTGATAACTTTGCCGAAAATAAACCGATTGGTTGGACTTTGTTGTTTTTTAGTTGTTCCAACTTGGCACCGACTGCTATATCCGATGCATCTGTTGTGAGAATAAGGGATGCTTTCGGATCGATGTGGTTCAGTAGTGTTGCCTGTCGTATGCTGCTTTTACAGGCACTGAACGTCTCTTCCGCTTGGGGATTCCAGATAACAGGTCGTCTATCGTTTTTTTTTTGAAATCTTTGATAAACGTATTCAAGGATGCTTGAATGTGAGCACAGTTGGGTATGTATCGTCTTTAGTAGTTGACGACTCCGAGGAAGCGACGTAGTTCCATGATAGTAGTTGGCTTCGGATAGTTGACGATAGCTTCGACTCTGGCTTCTCTGACGGTCGGCAACCCACCTTGCTGATGGTGTGACCCAGGTAAGTGATTTCGGACTTCCCAAAGACACATTTCTTAATGTTTATTATAAGATGATGTTCGTGGAGACGTTGAAGGGTTTGGCGGACGTGTTGTCGATGTTGCTCTTCAGTTTCTGATGCTATGAGAATGTCATCGACATAGCAAAAGACAAAATCAAGTCCACGTAGCACCATGTCCATGTGTCTTTGGAAAGTTTTAGTTGCGTTCTTGAGTCCGAATGGCATGACTACGAACTCAAATAACCCAAAAGGTGTGGTCACTGCAGTTTTTTCGATGTCATCTGGGTTCATGGGGATCTGGTGGTAAGCCTTGTCGAAGTCAAGTATGGAGAAGTAGCCTTTGTTGTTCAACTGCTCCGTGAAGTCCATGATGTGAGGAATCGGATAACTATCTGGTTGAGTCTTGGCATTCAGACGTCTGTAGTCGCCGCAGCATCTCCAACCGCCAGTGTTCTTCTCGATGAGATGTGTTTAAGTTTATCGCCGGTGAGACGTCGCGGTCGTTCTGCTGTTGGCTGACCAGTGGTGATGATGCAATGTTGGACGGTTTTAGTGATTCACTTGTTAGTTTTGTCGTTGGCCAGTATGAATTCGTTGACGAGGGAAGTATATGGTTCAGGGCCACTGACAGTCATTAGTTTTGATAACTCAACGGCAACAACCTCGCCGGGAACGGTTAAAGATGTCGTCTTGTCGATGACATGTCTGGATTTCAGGTCAATCACTAATCCAAAGTGAGCCGGAGGCCAAGGTTGAGGGTCAGAGTCTTCTCGCCGTAGGTGGGTATAGGTGTGTTGTTAGCAGCTAACAGTGTAATCTCTCCCCTGTTGAATTTCCAACCGCTTGGCCGAGGCAAAACGCTTATTGTTGAGCCTGAATCAAGCAAGAATTTTTGGTTAGTTCCCTTATCAAAAACGTAAAGGCGGTATTCTTTTTTGATTCCATAACTGTTGCTAACCGCCTTAGTGAACAACAGCTCCTCTAGTTTTTTTGCTGGTAATTGCAAGGTTGTCTGCAATTACGTGCTGCGTTGCCGAATTTCTGGTGGAAGTATCAACTTTGTGGGCTGGCTCGGGGAGTAGATTTTCTTGAGACAGGGCTCTTAGATCTTGAATGCACCCGTGTTTGCGATCTGCTGTTGTGAAGTTTTGTCGAAAGGGTTTGTACCAATGTAGTTAACGAAGCTAAGGAGGACTCGATGGTGTGAAGGCGTTGGTTGAGTATATTGGGAGGGTCAATGGTCTCAGTGTTGTCGGTTGAAAGACGGCATGAGCGGACATATTGTCGACGATTTTATCCGCTATTTCGGCCAATGCTGTGAGGTCGACGCCAAGGCTGGCAGATAGGATTCCACGCACGTGATTTGGCATACGCGCCATCCATAGCGTGGAAAGCATGTCATCTGGTACGTTCTCTTCCGCCAACCTTCTCATCACCTTGAGAAGACTCGAGGAACGTCTGTCGCCCAGCTCAAGTGATGTCATGAGCCTATTGAGCTGTCTCTCCTTAGACTCCGTGAACCTATTTAAAATTTGTTTTTTAAATTCTATGTACATGTCCTTACTTGGAGGTCTTTGCACAAGGTCCGACACTTCATTGGCACTATTTCCTAAAATTTATTTAACTTTGTAAAAAAATACAAAACTTATCGCCTTTGACGGTTGCACCAGGAAAGACAAAGAAGAATTTTTTCACACAAAGGAAAGCCAGAAAAGGAATTGAAACACCTGTCTCTCTTTAGCGACGGATGCGAAGCGTGGTGGCGATTGCTGGAACTTGTCTTTAACAACCCTGGTTCTATTGTTCACCAGTAGAGGTCGCCACAGATTGATGTCACCGTGAAATTCGTATATTTCGTCGTTGAATATCTTACGAAAAATTTGTTTCCCGAAACGACCGAGGATATCTTCATCGAGCTTTTGATAGGCCGTAACGTAGAATTGGGATGATCAAGGTCATTGGGATGATCTTGCAATTGTCAAGAGTGTTTCTTCGTTTTATGAAAATTTGGTTGATTTTGGGCTGAGGTTGTTGACGGGGGATTTTAGATGTTCACAATATGGTATATGGCTTGTGTGCAATGGTGAGGACACTTGTAGCTCTATAGTTTGCGCAGTTGAGGGTGCCTTAATTTTTGTGGATTGCGCAAACGATGCTGAGATTCCATTCATTAGGCATACACTCTGCTAACTAGTTCTGAGAAATGAGTTGCTTTGAATATCTCGGTCGCTAAGCCGTTCGGCGTCAGGTCCAGCTGATTTGTCGAATTTTGATTATTAGTTATTGCTATCCTTACTTCTTTTTGTTAAGGTAGACGGAAGTTTTGGCTTTCATCGTTTTGTGATAGTGGAATTTTGGGCTTTGTCGCCATTATTCACCATGCAGAGGAGGGTTTTCCATATTCTCAGCATCGACTGTAACTCTACTACAAGGTTTGCTTTTTCATCTCTGCAGGTCTCTGTACAGGTCTTGTTATCTTGACATGATCTTTTTACCTGTTGGTATCTGCAGAAGTCGATGTCTTTTACTCCTAGAGCTCACAACCGGCTCTTGTCATTCGTTGCAGCACCACTTCGTAGGCTTCTTGTTTAGCTGCCAGTGCTTGGTGACGTTCTTCATCAAACCAGGGATTTTTTGGCATCTCTTGGCATGTTGATCTTCGGTGCCTGATGCTGGCGTCATAGGAGTTGCTGAGATATTTCGGGATACGCCTTCGACAGAAATTCCAGCGTTTCTACGTTATATCTTCTCAGAGTAGTTCTTCTTTGTAGTGTCGCTCATGAAATCCGCATTAATACCTCGTACCTTGGACGTCGAAAATACTGGAGGCATGCCCTACATCGACCGCAGAATGATTAATTTATTTAGCGTTTCGTGATTCAGAGATCACCGTGTCCTCTTGTCTATCTTTCGATGAGCAGTCGTGTAGGCTTTGCCTACCAACTGTTCCACCAAAAATATCCTGCTTAAGTCATACTTAGGATATTGCTCATTTATCTTGTCAACGAGCCCGTAGAAATATCGTTCTCGCCTTCCGCAGGGGCTTGAACAAATATTAGGCGTATATACGTACGAGTATTAGCGAATATAGCCTTAATGCGGATTGTCAAGGATAACAGTCAAGGGCATCTGCTTATTATTCGGCTGCATGCCGCGCCGCCTGTTATGGGACCAAAAATTATTTCACGTTCAGATCTGAAAGTCTTTGTCCTTGTTTTGTTTGCAGGGGTCACCAACAATATCAGAAGTTTGTTTTTGTATCGGAACTTTTTTGGTTTTTCCATGGTAAGGAAGTTGGTCCGACGTCCGACCCCCAACATGGAGGACCAGGTCCTTGGTTTTAACCCATAGAACAAGTGGCCGGATGCTACGATCCCGGTGCCAGTAACTCACTTCGGGGATGCGAGTGCTACCGTTAGCCCATCGAGGGGTCATTCGCCAACATCTCATTTTCAAGGCTTTGCCTCAGACTTGAAGTTCCTTATTAACCTTTGCTCCGAATATATATGGCCACCTCAAATAAAGCTTCCACTAATTTGACGGTGGAAGTCACTGCTTATTCCATCGATGTAAATTCCTTTACTGTACGTCCTCTTTCTGAGGACTTCTTGTCAGATGTTTGAGGTTACTTGTCCATCATGTCATCTGGCGCATGCATGCTGAAGTTTGGCTCCACATATACAGTCAGACTCTGCATACGCTCCTCGTATAGCATAGCATTTCACTATTAGATAGCTTTCTAGCAGGCAGCAAATGCAAGAGATGATGAGGTTTTGCCCACCAAGCTCTGAGAAAATGTCTGAAAAAGCAATTCACAAGGATCTCAACAATGTCATTGGTATCGCATTATCAAAGGTCAACTGGTTAATGCCCATATTGATTTCTACTGCATACCAACTTAAATGTTTTGAAATTGTAATTCTTCTGACCCATTTCTGAGATGATACTTCAGTTTCTCATATTTTCCAAGAGTTTCAATAAGTCTCCTCCTCCTCCTCAAATTCTTTGTGTGGTATTCAGTGTATTTCCAATAATACCCGTAGAAATATCGATTACAAGGCCTTCTAAGAATTGCGTCTACAAATTGTTCGCATCCATCTGATCCTGAATTATAAAACATTTCATAGTTTGAGTTTTGTTTGCAAATTTTTTTTTGAGTGTAAGTATCCAGTTGTCTTTGAATATTCCAAAAATTTAAACGGAAACCATCTACATAATGCCTTGTATACAAATGAAGAATAATTTTTGAATTTCTTCAAAATACCGGAATAAACCGCATCTTTTACGAAAAAATATCAAGAGTAAAGCACTTGATATCTGAACCTTAATGACCATGAATTCCCTAATCTGTTTCATCATTGCTGGCCTAGGAAGGGCGTCCTTAAGGTTAAACCTCAAGTTGATTCTCCTGAATTGATCGACATTCGGGGCCGTTTTGCCATTAATCCACATAATCCACATAATTCCCAAATTCTCTCTTTTTCAAAAGAACTCTGGGTAAATTGATTCTAAAAAATAAAAAAATAATTTATCCACCGAGGTCATGGCTGAAATATTGTTTATTTGGATGAGCTCGGCTATAAGTTGTCTCAGCGATTTTCAAATATGTTTGCCTAAAAATTCGTTGAAAAAACCTGCACTTAAGAGTGGCAAATTAAGTGCCATTTATATTGCCAGACCAAAGTAGCAGCTTTTTCTTCAATTGTAAATCCCACTGACTGGAGACATTGGAAAGCATTCGTTTGGCCTTCCTACTGTCAGGTTGGGCTCACAAGGTGCTCAACTGTAAATGGTTGCCAGGGAGTCACAATGCGGGTTTAGATTCTGAGAATTCCTCCTCTGTGCAATTTCACGAGCAACCCCCTTCCACTAGAATTTAGAGAAGCTTTGTCTTTCCCTCAAAGACAGACGAGCTATTCGTAAAAATTCGACAATATTTCTTTCCCGGCTTATATCTTGGCCAAAGCCAGTGTTGAGTACAGGAAAAGTCAATTTCGTGTTCGTGTTAGACAGCATGTCCATAAGACCGAAGGCCAAGATAGTAAAAGACAGATTTGTCAATATAGCTTGAACAAAGACGGTCCTGTTAAACGAGGAAACTGTCTGCTGAAAGCAGCAGTGACGTATTTATAACAAACCGTTTTGCTAGTAGCTCCCTTACCAGAAAGCTGACAGATTGAAATATGTTTGAACTAAGAAGTCTGCTATACAGGATGACCCTAAAATACATTGTTTTGTTAAAGATATTAGAAATGGATGCTGATGACCATTATGTGCACTAGATGAGTCAAAGCTTCTCTTTTATTGTCAATAGAAATAGACTTTGTTTTGGGAGATTTATTCGAAAGCCCATTTCTGGTGCACCAATCGTCAATTGCGACTAAGACTATCTGTGATTTAGAGCAAACAGTCGCTAGACATTATTTGATAGACAGACGTCTGAATATGAGCATAGACGTTAGCATTGTTGAGGGCGTTAAGCAAATATCAGTGGAGAAAGGCTCCACCCCGCAAACAACCTCTGTCCACCCGCCATATTGAGCGTAGTCGGCAACCGTAACTAATCTTCTGTTTGCTCGTATTATTTTAATCCACAAAACTAGTCAAATAGTCAGCGAGTCAAGTGCACATTCAATTCTGCTGGCTATATTTGGAAGCATAGCTTCAAATATTTCCCGCTTTGGTATTGTTTTTTCCGATTTTCGGTATAAGAACTACCCTCATTGTTCGCCAAGGCTTTGGTATGTAGCCCAATGCCAGGTTACCAGCAATCATTTTCTTTAGAGTTGATAGCAAGTGGTCTATACCTTTTTGTGGTATAGCTGAATGAATACAAGCAAATGTGGTTGCGATGACAGATTTCAATGATCTAAAAGGCTCCTCATGTTGTAAAAACAGTTCTTGTGAAAGTGAAACACAACAAGTTCGCACTGAAAAGTAATTTCCGACTATGGAACTGCTAGTTTCTACTTTCGACTATTCAATCATTGATTTAGCGAATTCAAGTCGTCAAAAGTAACATTAAGACCAATCTTACCATACTAATGGAGTTCAATTGTGTCAGCTCCGGCTTCTGTAAAACTCTGTGGCAATCCCCACCATTCCAGCTCGATTCACATTCTACCGAATGTGTCATAGGAACATTATTAAGTAGTCCAGTGCCTCAATCGGTGGAGGTTATGGTGGGATTTCGATACGCGAGAACATCCGGAACAAGTTGCGAACATTGACTAACAGATATCCCAGATATGCGAAAAATAGCCAAATGCATTAAGGAAAACAACGTTTGTTCTCTATTTCAAGACACTAAGTGAAAGTTTACTGATCCTGTGTCTGTCTCATGCCACCGACATCAAATTTAGATGACCAATGGTGTCAGTAAAACATCAGCTTCTAGTGTCTTAGATGTCACTTGCGGGGAGAGATATGAATTGAAGCAAGGAAAGGATGGAAAAGAAAGGAATTTGTAAAATATTTAACTTACTTGGCGTGTGCAATTGACTGTCGAGATCAACCTCATAATCCCAGTCCCAGTGACAAGGCTTGAATTTTTACGGTATAACGTGTCGTACTCGTGTCAATTGACATAATTGTAATTGCATTCATTCCGGAGTAGAGCTCTTTAGAAAGTTTCGGATCTGAGCTGACTAAAATTCAGTTTTGAATACCTGAAATGTTTGCCTATTTTTTTTTTTATTTGCCACAACTACACCTTCTATCACAACGGACAGTTAAAGCCTATGAAGCGGCATCCCAGCGTACGCGAATTTTGACCATTTTTAACTGATGGTTAACCAGAGAGGTATATCGAGAGGAGCAGATCGACACATCCCCTTAAATTCTTTTAAAATGGTCACACCATAGCGAGAACAGTACCAGCGCATGCCACAATTTCATAAGAAACAAGTATTCAGTCTGTTGAATGAAAGCAGTCGACCACCGACGAGTACACAAGTGAACTAGTGCACTCGCTAATTATCGTGTGCTGTGCAAAAAAAAAAAAAAAATAGTGCAGTGCAGTGGAAAAAAAAAATATGTCGCACAGTGCGGGTATCCCACCTCTCCCGCTCCTGATCGAAGAACTGTTGCTTGCACTCAATCATTGCCATTACTGTATTTACCATACGGTACGGGCAGTACACTTTAGGACTCTTCCCGAGCAGATGGAAAACAGCATTTGTCCAGTCCGTCCCTAAAAAAGGCGAATCATCTTCTCTCTCCTCCTACAGACCCATTGCACTTACGTCCCTTCTTTCCAAGGTCATGGAAACACTGATAAATCGCCAGCTCATGAAATATCTCGAAACACGAAAACTTCTCAATGACCGGCAGTATGGTTTTCGCAGTAACAGGTCCACTGGTGATTTGATGGTATGTCTCACGGAAAAGTGGAACCAAAGCGTACATCAATCTGGCGAAAGCAAGATAGTTGCACTTGATATTTCTAAGGCATTTGACAGAGTTTGGCATCAGGCTCTTTTGTCGAAAATGCGTGCTTTTGGGATCGATGACTCTCTTTTGTAGTGGATTAGTAATTACCTTTCGAAACGTTCCATTCAAGTTGTTTTGGACGGTTTCAAGTCTGATATTCACAAAATAAATGCTGGTGTGCCCCAGGGCTCTGTTCTGTCACCGACACTCTTTTTAATTTTCATTAACAATCTCTTGTCTGCTACTTCTAATCCAATATATTCCTTTGCTGATGACAGTACTCTCTGCTTTTCATATTCGTTCCTGGACTCACGGCCCCGCTCTTCGGCTGTAGAACGAGAACGGCAGCGTATGCTAAGCTCATTAAATTCCGATATCAACATTATAACCAATTGAGGAACTATCAACAGAGTGGAATTTAATGCTTCCAAAACACAATGCTGTCTGCTGTCGTTAAAGCGAAATTCAAATACCCAGCCATTATCCATGAATGGCACTTGCATCGTCGAAACCGAAAAACTTTCCATTCTCGGTATGTGTGTCCACGACAACTTACGTTGGAATGACCACATATTTGATATCGCCAAAAATGCTGCAAAATGTCTAGGTTTCCTCAAGCGATGTAAGAAATATTTTACCCGCTCTGATCTGGCCTCAAGATATAAGGCATTCATCAGCCCAAAATTGGAGTACAACTCCCACATCTGGTCAGGTGCTCCTAAAACATCTCTGCACCTGCTAGATAGGATTCAAAACCGTGCGATAAAACTTATTGATGATACTAATATCAGTCAATCAATGGACACCCTCGAACACCGACGAAATGTCTCGTGTCTCACTTCGTTTTATCGCTATTTCCACCACCAGTGCTCCACTGAAATCGCCAGTAGCATTCCGTCCATTCAAACTTTCAACCGTAACACCCGTCTCGCTATGAATGCTAATCAGTATACCCTCAAGCCCATTTTCGGAAGTACTCTAAAATATCCTGATTCGTTCCTAAGCCGTACAACTGCCGATCTCTGTATTTCCTGGTAGTTATAACTTGCAAACATTTAAAAACAATGTACATCGGTACCTCTCTTTTCTTCCTCCCTAAATTTCCTTTGCCCGCGCTGTGTACAATCACCTTAAGGGTACTCAAACCCCTTGAGCGCGCGCTCATTATAAAAAAAAAAGCAACAATGTTTTCAACGAAAATGGAAACTGCTACGATTAATGATATTAAAGCTATAGCCATGGGAGACGAAAATAGGTTGCCCTACACTGCTATGACATATTGATACAACCCCATATAAGAAATCCACGTGCCTTCTCTTGAAAAATAGCACTCCTGATCTAAAATATAGCCGGCAAATACCCTGGAAATGACCTAAGGTCTTTCTACCAAAAACAAAAAAAAGGCATTCTTCATGAATTGCGAAATACCACGAAGTAACTTCCAGTTGCTAAAAATGGAACTGAAGAATAAATATGCTTTCAAGCATATGAAAACAAGGCCGACGTGAAACGATTTACCCCAGGGCTTGTATCCAAATATTCTATGAACTACGTAGTTGGGTCATTATTTTGTTTCTTCAAAGCATGAAGAAATGTACGAGTATGTTATTCCAGGGTGCAAAAATATTGCTGTAAGCTACGGATCCAGGAACTTCAACAATATAGAGCAGGTGGAGGTATATGTATAGTGTTCACATTTTTTTCGTATGTTGGTGATATTTTCTGAGGGATGAAATATATGTATGAACAAATTGATAGTATTTTGACTTAACCACCAGTTGAACCGCATTCCCATAGTGCTCTCTATTCTGAAAATTAATTTGCATATGGTATTTTTCAGCACAAAATCCTTATTACTGTGGGATAAAAAGTTGCATTGAAGGGTAAGTGAAGAGGTGTGAGTTCAAGTGCAAGCGTATAGATGTATTTTGAGCCATACCTGATGTGTGAATCCATGCCAAATTAAAGTCAAAGTGCGGTAATGCTGACCTATAACACTGGTCTGCAACCAAACCCTCTTTTAAATAAAAATATCACAGATATGAAGGTATAAAGGTGGTGAATCTATATTTGCTTTCCATTTCTGCTTGCCACGTATATATTTGTATTAATATATATATTTTTACCTTTACGGTGTTTACGGCATTTTCGTCAATTTAAATAGTCCGTATACATATGAAGCGAGTTCGAACTGATATAAAGTGAAAGGATCGTTTTGTCAACAACGCATAGTGGTTCACCCGAAGGCCAAAATTCAATAACAGTAATTTCTCTCAAAAAAAAAAAAAAAAAATATTATTGTACCACATTAATCAAAAAGTTCCTGGAATAACCACCATACGGCGCTCCTATTGTTACGATTTGAGTTCTGTTTTTTTGCTAAGTTGGTAAATCTGTTGTTGACATTCCCTCTAGATAGATAGATAGATATTTTTTATTTTGCATAATACATACGAGGGGCGTTCAATATATTCTCGGTATCGATATGAAGGAAAATGCGAATTCAATTTAAATTGTTTTTATTTTTCAATATAATCTCCCCTAACATCAATGCATTTGTTACATCTTGAGATAAGCTTTTTTAAACTCTCAAAAAAATAAATTTCCTCTTTCTCTGCAAAATACCCATTTATTGCCGACTTGAGTTCTTCATCATCCGAAAATCTTTTTCCACGAAGACATTTTTCCAAATCCGGAAACAGGAAATAATCACTAGGGGCAAGGTCTGGACTATAGGGTGGGTGTTGGATTTCTTCGAAACCACAATCTCGCGCAGCAGCCTTGGAAACTCGAGCCGTGTGAACAGGAGCGTTGTCATGAAGAAACAACACACCCGCTGCGAGTTTACCCCGTCTTTTCTTTTTAATTTCCTCCCGCAAATTATGCAAAGTGGAAGCGTAGGATGTGGCGTTGATGGTTTCACCTTTTTGTTTGTACTCAATGAGCAAGATTCCCTTTGAGTCCCAAAAACCTGTGGCCATGAGCTTCCCGGCAGACGGAGTGACTTTGAACTTCTTCGGGGGGTCTGTTCCTTTTTTATGCCACTGCATGGACTCTTGTTTGCTTTCAGGGTCATAGTGGTGGACCCATGTTTCGTCCCCAGTAACAATTCGATCCATAACACCGTCCGCGTTCTCACTACACATCTCCAAAAGCTCTCTACAGCATGCGATTCTCACTTTTTTCTGAGGCGCTGTGAGCATTCGTGGCACCCACCTTGCACTGACCTTTGAAAGGTTAAGATGGTCATGAAGAATGGTGTGAATGGTACCAATTGAAAGCTTGGTGATCTCTGCCATCATTTTCACCTTTATTCGGGCATCCTCAAGAACAAGTTTTTCGATTTCTTTGATGCTTTCACCCGTACAAGCAGTAGCCGGGGCGCCGGAGCGGGGGTCGTCTTCAATGCTCTCTCTGCCTCTCTTGAACTCACTTGACCACTTTTGCACAGTTGATAATGAAGGTGCGGAACCCTGGTAAATGAGCTGTATGCAATTGCTAAGACTCTAGTGGCACCACAGAATCCGGACGAATTTAAGTACGACGAGCTGATAAACAAACTCAAAGTCCATTACCAACCAAAGAAAAACACAGTGGCGGAACGATTTAAATTCTTAAATCGTAACCAGGATTCGACAGAAAACATTTCCGATTTTATTGTGTCCATAAAGCAACTAGCCACTAATTGCAAATATGGAGAATTTCTGGAGGAGGCTCTCAAGGATAGGCTGTTGATGGGCATTAAAAATAAAAAGTTCCAGTCAAAATTGATCGACATTGGGGATCTTACCTTTGAAAAGGCATGTGAAACGGCGCTTAATATGGAGTTAATCGAAACTGAGATGGTACATATGAGTGGAACCTCGATGGCAGTGCATGCGGTGAAGTCAAAGTGTTCGAGAGAGGTGAGTAATCGAGACAGAAGCAGAATAAGGTCAGTTGCCAAGAAAACATCGGACGACAAAGCATATGGACAAGCATCAAGGCCGGCAATGGGAACCCTAGAGAATACACAGTGTTATTTTTGCAAAAAGTGGGGACATGTTCAAAGCAACTGTTTTCTCAAGAACAAGCGGTACCGAAACAACTCCAAAAGCAGATCAAGACACCATTATAGCGGAAACAAAGGTAATGACATTAGTGCTATTAGAAGTAAACCACAAGTAGAAAGAGACCTAGAGATAGACGTAGGTTATATACATAATTTGCAGGGCGGTAATACTCCATTAATTGTCACGTTATTTTGTAATGGCAAGCGTTTAGGGATGGAACTTGATTCGGGTGCATGTACGTCAGTAATGCATGTTAAAACATTTAATGATTTTTACCCAGGAAGAAATATTGAAAATTGCAGTCGTGTTCTAAATGTAATCTCTGGAAATCAAGTGGATGTTGTTGGTTCTATTAAAGCGTCTGTTAGTTTGTCATCCCAGGGCAGCCTTTTTGAATTAGAATTGATTATAGTTAATGGTCCGAAAGCATTTTTTCCATTGTTAGGTAGGTCGTGGCTTGACAGACTTTTTCCGTATTGGAGAAACGCGTTCTTTAACGTAAATGTATGTTCTAGTTTGAAGGGTAACATTCAGGCTGAAATGGGAGACTTGATTCAAAAATATAGAAATGTGTTTTACGGAGATAAAAAAGATTCCATTCGAGAATTCAAAGCGGCAATACTTTTAAAAGAAAAAAGTACCCCGGTATTTTTTAAGCCATATACGGTTCCCTTTGGGGTTCGGGAAAAGGTCGAACAAGAGATTGAAAGGCTTTTAACGGCAAATATAATATATCCGGTACGACACAGTGAGTGGGCGTCGCCGGTGGTAGTGGTTACAAAACCCAATGGCGACATTCGTTTATGTGTCGACTGCAAAATGACAATAAACCCTTGTGTACGCACTGATCATTATCCATTACCACGGTGTGATGACATATTTGCAAGTTTGGGCAATTCACATTACTTTTGTGTCCTAGATTTAGAAGGTGCGTACCAACAAGTGGAAGTTGAAGAGAACTGCCAGGAACTGTTAACTATTAATACCCATAAGGGGCTTTTTAGATTTCGTCGTCTCATTTTTGGTGTCAAATGTGCACCTGCTATTTTTCAATCCATAATGGATGAAATTTTAAAGAACATTCCTAAAGTGCAGTGCTACCTCGATGATATTATTGTCGGAGGTGCCAACTTAGAAGATTGTCGGGCAAATTTAATTAAAGTCCTTGATAGATTGGAGAAATATAAGGTTAGGGTGAAAATGGATAAATGCAAATTTTTCCAAAAGGAAATTGATTACCTAGGTCACGTGATAAATGGAGAAGGCAGTAAGCCCAGTGAAAAAAAATTAGAAGCAATAAGAAATGCCCCTCAGCCTGAGAATGTAACTCAGTTAAAATCATATCTTGGGCTTTTAAATTACTATGCACGATTCATCCCGAACCTTTCCTCAGAATTAAAAGTTCTATATGACTTAACAAAGAAAGATGTTTGTTTTCTCTGGTCTGTCGAATGTGAAGAAACGTTTTCTAAAAGTAAGGAATTGATTCTAAGTAGTAGCATTTTAGTCCACTACGACCCCAATAAAGAGATTATTTTACAATGCGACGCCAGCCCTTATGGAGTGGGCGGAATTTTATCGCATATAGTAAATGGAGTGGAAAGACCGGTACTGTTTGCCTCCAGTACCCTTTACCCTGCAGAGAAAAAGTATTCACAGCTCCACAGAGAAGCATTGGCTATTATATTCACAGTCAAGAAGTTCCATAAATATATTTATGGGAAATCGTTTACGATCTACTCTGATCACCAACCCTTACGGGAAATTTTCAGTCCTAAGAAGTCTACACCGGCAGTAACAGCGGCTCGAATTCATCGATGGGCCTTGATACTAAGTATGTATCAATATAAAATAGAGTATAAGAAAGGGACACTAATGAATAATGCCGACGGTCTATCACGCCTTCCGTTGGCATATCCTACGGAAGTAGAGGAAGATCATTCGCTGGTGAGTATGATTAAGGGCGATAATTACCTTAATGTCCAGTTTAAAGAAGTAGCAGAAGAATCAGGAAAGAACTGGAAAATTAGAAATATTTTGAATATGGTACAAACTGGATGGCCAAACAGTGTACCTGAAAATTTAAAGAAATTCTATAATAAGCGTTTGCAATTGCTAGAAGAAAATGGATGTCTTTTTTATGTTCAGCGATTGGTGATACCAGACGTCTTACATCAAGCGATTTTAGCGCTTCTTCATGAATCACATGTCGGCATCGTTCGGATGAAAATGTTATCCCATCCTCGTCGCCAGTTTGGTATCTAATCATCCGAAGGAGGAAGAGACTAAACACTTTCATCGGTAGCTTAAGACTAACTTTATTAATATCAAAAATGACACTTAAGCTAACATCTTACAGGCTAGGAGAGAGTGCTCAATTGTATGACACTTATGTAATATATAGTATGCTGTTATACAGTGTCGCCTACAAGAAGGGTCTGTTTACATTCATGACAGTAAACAGCCACACCATCTCTTCATGAATAGTTTTTTGACTTTTTCCTTGCTTCCTTTCCTTACAGCGCGATGCTCAATTTTCACCATCATCGTCTCAGTTGCCATTATGATTCTGTTTAACTAGAGATAAAACGCGAATTAATAATCACATTTATATGAAATTTTACATGAATGCACTCAAATAATAGTATTACATAATAAATTAGTCAATTTACATATACAACCACAGCTTCACCCCGATACCGAGAATATGTTGAACGCCCCCTTTATATATATATTGGTACATAGCATATATTTATGTATATATATTATTATATACCAAGAAATTTTTGAAAAAGTGTGCATAGATGCATAATCACAGAAACGTACATAATTATATTAATATACACGTAAGAAAGTAGAGAAATAAATAAATTAACAAATAAATTAATAATAAAAATGTTTTAAGTAGATATATACATGTATAAATGTATAAATAAATAAAGAAAGAAATAAAAAGACATGTATATAAATAAGTAAGTAAACAAATAAATAGAACAGTTATATTACCTTTATTTTTAAGTATAAAGACTGTTTACAGCAAAACAACAACGAGTGATGAATTTTTCGTTTAACTTGTAAATACGTTCGCATATCAGTTCAACATCCGCCCTTAAGTGCAGATCTTTAGTTGAAAACCGCCAAGTTAAGTCAAGAATCATTTTCAAAGTTTTGTTTTGTGACACTTGCAGCCTTTTTAGGTGACATTTAGCTGCGCCACCCCAGACAGGACAACCATAGGTCAATATCGCTTGGAAAATAACTTTAAAAATAATTATTTTATTAACGTTAGATAGCTGTGATTTCCTGTTAATAAATGGGTATAATAAGGCAGTCGCAATATTTATCTTTCTCAAAGTCTATGTGATGTGTTCACTAAATGTCAGTTTTGAGTCTAAGTGTATGCCAAGATATTTCACTGAAGGGTCCCAACTTATGTCATTTCCATAAATAGGAATCGGATGTTGTGGAAGGAAGCAAGTTTTTCTTTTTCTACTGAAAAAGATGGCTTGGGTTTTCTCACTATTAATTTTTATTTTCCATTTACTGCAAATCTTTCCTACTATCTCACTAGCATCTATAAGTGTCCTCTCGATGTTAAGAGCGAACGTATGCGATGTGTAAATTGCAGTATCGTCAGTGAAGATTGCAGCTTGACAATCTGGCAGACTAGGAAAGTCAGATGTAAATATATTATATAAGATAGGACCCAATACTGACCCTTGTGGGACGCCCATGTTGAAATTAGTGGACTTAGACAAACAGGTATTAACATGGACTAGAAAACTACGACTTGAGAGAAAACTTTGGACAATTTTAATTAGATACAATGGATAGCTAAAGTTTGTCATTTTATATATTAGGCCGTTATGCCAGACGGTGTCGAACGCCTTCTCAACATCAAGTAGGATCATACCAGTTGATTTCCCTTGTGACCGATTAGATTTAACATGGTTACATATTCTAAGAGCTTAATGCGATGTGTTATGAAATTGCCTAAATCCAAACCGAATATTAGGGAATACATAATTATCACCACCATACTCTAGAATATGATTTTTTATAACCTTTTCCAAGATTTTGCTTAGGCTGCTGAGTAAACTTATTGGTCTATAACTGGTGACAGACTCTGCAGGCTTTCCAGCTTTTAATATAGGGACAACTTTAGCCATTTTCCATTTTTGCGGAAAATATTGCAATTTTAGACACGCGTTGACTAGAGAAGTTAAATGTCTTAAACCCAAAAAGGATAAATGCTTCAGATGATTGTTTCTTATTCCATCTAACCCACCCGTTTTATTAACTTTAAGGGATTTTATGATGTTTGTAACAGTGGCTACAGAAACAAAGGCGTTTGTTGGGGTGTTACAAATATTGTTGTCAAAAGTCATAATTTTTTGTTCAACCAAAGTGTTGGTTTCATTATCTCCTAAATTTTGAGATAAAGAATGACTTTTAGAGATAAATTCAGAGAGAGAATCTGCTTTCTCTTTGTAGTAAAAATATATTCATCATCCTTTCTGAGTGTTGGTATTAGTCTATTTTTATTCTTGATCACTTTGACTTATTCCAAAAAGGCTTACATTTTTTGTCTAAAGTTTTTGATTCCATCTGTGGTTACGAAACTGTAGAATAAGTTTTTTGATCAAAATGTTTAAGTAATGGAGCTGTAATTTGAGATTAGGCTGACGGTATCTTTGCCAATTGCGTCTTAAGGTATTACGAATTTTTATGTGTTCAGGGATATAATTTGGAAGCTGAACTGTAAATCTTAGTGTGTGTTGGCGATTTTTTACAATTTTAGAAATGGATTTAAATTTGCAACAACGAACTTGTATTAAATTTTGCGTAAAAAACGGATTTAATTGTGCGCGAACGTTGGAAATGTTGGAAAAGTGTCTCGTCAACGATTCTCTAAAGAAAACGGTCGTTTACCAGTGGCACGAACGGTTCAAAAGTGGTCCTGAGTCAATCGAAGATGATGAACGTAGTGAGAGACCATCGACATCGAAAACCGACGAAAACATTGATGGAGCCTATGGATCCGTCGAAGACATTTTGGTAATTGATTTGGGTTTCCGTCATGTAGCAGCAAAGTTGGTGCCAAAAGACCTCAATTTCATCCAAAAAAGAGACTGTGTTGACGTCGCAAAAGAGATGATTTGCGAGGCTGAATCCGATCCCAGATTCATCAAAAGGATCATTACTGGAGACGAGACGTGTGTTTATGAGTACGACACGCAATCCAGACATCAGGCAAGTGAATGGCGTTCACCAAATGAGCCGGGACAAAAAAAAACACGTCGTTTTCAGTCAAAAAAGAGTATTATTTGGGCGTTATGAGACGTTTGCGTGAAGCAATTCGCCGAAAGAGGCCAGAATTGTGGGCAGAAAACTCGTGGATTTTACACCATGATAACGCACCGTCGCACAGTGCCATCATTATTCGTAATTTTTTTGACGAAAAATGCAACTAATACCATCCAACAGCCACCGAATTCACCTGATTTGGCTGCATGTGACTTCTTTCTGTTCAATCGATTTAAAAAAACACTACGGAGAACGCGTTTCAGCAGCCGAGAGGAAGTAATGGAAAAATCGCAGGAAGCACTAATGGACTGATGGATTGGATCAAGCGCTGGCATAAGTGTGTTGCAGTCGATAAGAGATTACTTTGAAGGGGACAATATAGATTTAGATGAATAAACTTGTATTTTTAATTTTCTGAATACATTTTTGATCAAGTTGGTATATTTACATTAGCCAATAAACAAAGTACTCTAAAACACAAATATATGCACCATTTGTTTACATTATCATTCAGTGTAGTGCAACGGAAGTGAGCACATGTGACAGGTGGCTTTATCGTTTGCCGTAAAGGTCAGTCCAGACGCTACGTTTTGCACAAATTTGTCTGCCCAGTCTTGAATCCGGCGCGAAGTCGGTAGAGTTGCAGCGATAACTGAGCTAGAGAGCTTAGATATCCGTGACCTGTGCGGACAAATCGTCGCATGTAGACGGTAGCTCCGTTTTCCGATACATTTTGTTGCTCAATTTAAATTTTTCAGGCGACAATGGGTAACCTTCGGCAATTTTCGCGGGAGTTTCTCACAGAATTTATTCCATTATACGAAAGTTTCCCCTTCATTTGGCGTGTCAAATTCAAGGAGGAGAGTTCAGTGGAAAATTTCAAAGAAATTAATGCAACCATAAAGAATTGGCAAAAGTTAATAAATCGATTCGATCTGGGGCTGGAGAAGACGAAATTAACAAGCCATCTCTGTGGTATTTTGCTTTGTTACAATTCCTAAATGATTAGGAGACACCACGGCAGTCTAGGAATACCATGGCTGAAAATGAAGATTCGGCAGTTGCCGGAGCACCAGAACAGGTAAGAAAAAAAATATCCTTTATGTAATCACTTTATTAATTTATTTAAATACACCATTAATTGTTTAAAGTTATACATTTTTGAGAATGCCAAATACTCTTTCTTCACAAGTTGGACAATACCATTCCTTCTCGCAACAGTCGCAGCCTATGCCACATAACTACGTCCCAGAACAAGTTACTCGCATTCAGGAGTATGAAACAATTGGGCAAATTCCGGCAACGCATCATCCCACAGCAAGGTGAACAAGATCAACAGACACACGCCCATCAGGTCCTTGCCCACTCTGCAAACTACGTGTCAACATTTCAACCACACTATAGTACTTGCATGCATTTTCATTCTGCTTAGAGTAACTTTTGTGAAACACTGATGTTACTTTTAAGGTTCATATATAGACAATAGCATTATTACTTACCTTCAAGTATTCATTCTTCAGCACCTTGAAGATAACTTTACATCTTTCGGGAATGATTTCACTTAACGATTGTTTCGATGTAATTGTTGTGAATTGTAGGTCATTGTAACTTCTGCCAGTTGCCAAAAATCTTAAAGTTGCTATTGTCCTGTTCTCATACAAGTATTTTCGTTGATGATATGCGGTGTCACTAATTCCAATAAATAAGTATACGTGTCTATGTTCATTCTCAAGTAGTTTCGCCAATAGTTTCATAGTAATTGTTATATATGTATATCGGCTCGCCAACGCAAGCACAACCTGCACTGAGTCTGGATCACGACTGACTCCCGCGCATGTACAAACGCTCGAGACGATGAGCGCATACAAAGAGCGCATCTCTTACCATGCACCATAGGTACTTACGTGCTATGAAACTTGGAGCTAAACTCGCATACACTACATCTCTTCCTTATTTATATATGTGTATATATATATATATATATATGTGTATATATATATATATATATATATATAAAGGTTTTGTTAGAACTATACCAACATTAGGTAAACAGCTCAAAATTCGAGATTCCAAAATTCAGAATGAACAACTTAAGTTAACTCCAATTCAGGTTCTTCGTTATGTTGTTTCTCTTTTACACCTTCCCACTTACCCTCTAATTTCTTCAAATGGACTATATTTCTTCTATATCTTTCCCCAGTTTCATCGTTTCTTACTATTGTATCTCCGCCTTCAGAGTGTTCAACAGTATGGGTCTTTGGGTCGAAATTTGTCCTTAATTTATTTGGTTTGTCCATAATCTTCAAAAAACCTTATCCCCTTGAGAAATATCACTAACGGCTGCTCTTCGTTTCTTATCCGCGTATCTCTTTCCTTTGTCTTTCTGTTCTTTATCTCTATCTCGTACATCCAAATCAGTAATTTTCATGTCAATTTGCTCTATTGAAGGAATTTTATCTCTATTCTGCCTCTTGAAGAAAAGCTCGGATGACGTTTTACCAGTTTTGGAGTGAGGTGTGCTATTATACATCATGAGATATTCAAATAAACTATTTCGTATCTTTCCTTTCAACCTGGCAA
Organism: Volucella bombylans; assembly: GCA_949129095.1. Classification (NCBI taxonomy): domain Eukaryota; kingdom Metazoa; phylum Arthropoda; class Insecta; order Diptera; family Syrphidae; genus Volucella; species Volucella bombylans. The sequence continues at coordinate 101,670,748 of OX422144.1, read as the reverse complement.
ATCTTCAGGCGCTTAAGAATATCCCTATTCTGTCTTTCAACTTCCCCATTTTGCTGAGGCCAGTATGGTATCGTGTTAAACAATCTTATATTACACTCTTTACAATAAGATCTAAATTCGTCGCTGAAGAATTGTTTTCCATTATCGGCAGTAATAGAAACCGGAAAACCCAGCCTGCTAAACATTTCTTTAAGTATTTTTATTATCTGTGAGGTCGTAATGGTTCTGGTGATTTTAATTTCTTTGTACCGGCTGTAGTAATCGACGACAACAAATAAGTAATCCCCACTGGGCAGGGGTCCCAGAAGATCCATAGCAATGTCAACCCAAGATGTTTTTTTTTTTTGTTTTTTTTTTCTTCTTTATTTCATATCAAGAAACTTAAATATAAAGTATAATGTAATTCAGGTTAATATTGAGCTTTAAAGTTTTTGAATGAAATAGCTTTGTACACTCTGTTGTCTAATAAAAGACAAGAGGCGAATGTACCTATTAGTTAAAATATATAAAATGAAATTCATAAATCTATTGATGGGGAAAACAAAAAATGGAAATGAAAGATTCAATTACATACATTTTAAAAAAAGAAAAATTACGTATAATTTTAAAAAAACAGAAAAGAAACATAAAATAAAATTACATCATTGGTGTTAAAAAAGCATCTATTTCAGAATGGTTAAACGAGAAAAGCCATTTTTTTATACTATTTAAGAATACTGTTTTCACTCTCTCACACCTAAGTTTTTCTGGTAAATTATTAAACAAACGAGGAGTAGTAACATAATAAAAGCGTGAAAAATGTGTTTTGTGGATTGTTGGAACATTTGCGAAGTTTCTGGTATTGACTCGCAAGTTATGGTTATCATGAACTCTAACATCATAGTACCCGGAATTTTCAAAAAATATCTTTAAAACTTTGTAGCAGTACAGGTGCCTTAAAGGAAGAAGTTCGAGACATTTGAATAACTCAAAAGTGGGATTTCTGCGATTAACTCTACACAAAAGACTTATGGCATGCTTCTGTTTAATCAGCAGTGGCTCTATTGTATTAAAATAAATGCCTCTTCAGCAAGAAATTCCATACTGCAGTTTTGATTTTAAAATACCTTTATAAACCAATTTTAAAATGGGTAGTTTACAGTACATGCTAAGGTGGTATAATTGCCTTACAACTGCATTTAAATACCGCTTCAAATATGACGTATGATCCTTCCAACTAAACTTAAGGTCTAATATAATACCTAGGTATTTAAAGCTGTCAACATGCTCAATTAAAAAGCAACCATCACTACAGCTTACCTGACTATCAAATGATATATTATGTCCATGTGCATCTTCTAAATAAAATCGAGAACAGCTTGGTGAGTGATAATATAAAGGCAACTCTCTGCATACAACACCCTTGATATTAAATACCATAAACTTCGTTTTGTTGCTGATGATCAGTTTATGAGACTTAAACCATCGTCGTAGTATATCTAGGTCATAATTAACATCGGCAAACATATCAAGAAAGCTCTTATTGGAATAGAAAAGTGCAGTATCATCAGCAAATGCCGTGATTTTGCCCTTAAAAGGTTGAATAAATAGCGAGTTAACATATATTAAAAACAGTATCGGGCCCAGGACTGATCCCTGAGGAACACCTATATTTAAATAATTATGTGAGCTAAAAACATTTTTTACCTTTACCACTTGTTTACGATTTGTTAAATAAGAGGCAAACCAGTCATGAATGAAGCCCGTGAAACCTGCATTAAATAATTTATTTAGTAACAGAGTATGGTTCACCATATCGAAAGCCTTGGTTATGTCAATAAATAAAGTCGAAGGAATTTGAGAACCATTCAAACTGTTATAGATTTCCCCACATAGTTTTAATAAAGCACTTTCAGTTGATCTACCGCTTCTAAAACCAAACTGAGAATCATTAAAGAAATTAGTTTTATCTAAGAATGATAATATTCTAGATTTAATTCCGTTTTCAATAATCTTAGAAAAAACGGATAAAATGGAAATTGGACGATAATTATTTAATGACATTGTGTCACCTTTTTTATGCAATGGTAATACTACAGCTGTTTTCAGAGACTCAGGAAAAACCCCTTCTTGGACACAAAAATTAAAAATAAAACATAAAACATCAGAAATATGAAACGCAATATTTTTTAATACAAAACTTGAAATATTATCAAAAGACGACGAATTGGATGTTTTAAGTGACATTATAATTTTATAAATTTCAAGCGGTTTAAACTTATCAAAGAAAAAGCTCTCTGGTTGAATACTGCTTTGTATTAGACTGTTCTCAGGTTGACTGACATTTGATAAACTGTTACAAGAACCTACACCAGCAAACAATTTATTAAATAAATTAGCAACTTCTATAGGCTCAGACACAGTTAAATTATTATTTGAAATACTTATATCTGTGTAAGATCTATTTTTGTTAAGTATTTCATTAACAACTCGCCATTGCTCTTTCGAGTTACCAATGTTTCTTGCCAATCTATTGCTAAAGTATGTATTTCTACATAGCGGTATTTCAATCTTGACCTCTCTACATAACTTTTCGTAATAATTCTTAAGTCTGTGATTATTCGGATGTTTATTGATAATTAAGCAAAGTCGTCTTTTCTTTTTTATTTTATTTAATAATGAGGGTGTCATCCATTGCTTGAGACACTTTAATTTGTTACTTCGTTTACATTTGTTCACACTACAATTCAATATCTGAAATTGCAGCTTATTATTATTAAATGCAACAGACGGGTCGACGGCAGAGTAAACATCATCCCAAAATTCAAAATGTAACCTTGATCTTAAAGTGGCAAAATCAATTTTTTTTATTTCAACTGCATCCAGTTTTTTTGTTCGAGAAACCCTGCAATTGAGTTGAATACCAGTTAGGCTGTGGTCGGTTATTTTTAAGTCAAGTGCAATTATTTTATAATCAACACAAATTTTTCTGTGAAGCCTTACAAAAATGTGATATAAACAAGAGCTAAATCGAGTAGCCTGATTCAAAACAGACTCAAAGCCAAACGACGAAAGCGTTGTTAAAAAATTATCGACATCAGGTGTATCACACAGGATATTAATATTAAAATCACCTAACAAAATTAAATTTCTATATTTCTGATTATCTAAAAATCTCGAAAACTCATCCAAAAAGGTTCCCACTGTACACTTATGCAATCTGTAAATACAGATAAAACAGTAGTGAACACCAGAGACTTCGGAACTAACACTGGCTATATCAGCACTATCCAGTTTATACTTATTAATTTTACATCCCATTATGTTACTTCTATAATATACCGCGACACCACCAGCAGCATACGTTTCATTACAAGCCGCGTCGAAAGAAAAATTTGGAATTATATTATATTCAAGCTTCTCTTCTTCAAAGATCCATATTTCAGAGAGGAAAATAAGATCTGGTAAATGATCCAAAGGTGCGAGGTGAGTGAGAAAAGTATTGAAATTTGTACGCATACTGCGAATATTTTGATGAATAACAGAAAATCCGGAAATTTGCTCATTGTTATGATGGTCTATACAAAAACATTCAAAATTATCAGTAGTTGAAGAGAAAAAACTTTTGTTATTACTTGAATCATTATGAGGATTGTTTAATCGCAATAGTTTTTGCGACCTCTCGACTATAAAAAATGTCTTCTCGATTTGTGCGATGGTTTCGATTAAGAAGAAAAAAAACAAAGACTACTGTTTGTTAAAAACGTTATAACTTCCATTTTTTATTGTTAGGTCTCAACAAGCGACTAGACGGTTTTACAATCCAACTTCGAATCCTCGGCCGTACTTTCTCCTGACCAGTTGTGCCTCTGTTTTACTTCCAGAGTATCTTTCGCCGGAATCCACAGGGACTGAGTACCAGAACTTCAACAATGCCTCCCTCATTCACAATAAACATGCTTGTTTTAAAAATAATCGCTCTAAGAATTTTTTATACAAAGTTCAAGAAAAAATACTTCATTTACAAATATGTTTGAAATAAAACAACAACAACAATTAACAAGGATCTATAGTTGAATTCATATTATTCATTATACAAACAAAAAGTTATAGTTATTTAGTTTAAGTTCAAGTTATAAATATCCTCAAATGAATTAATTCTAACTCTATCACCTTCTCTTTTTCTAACAAGAACAGAAGAGTCTCTAACCCAAACAAACTTACATATGTTTTTGTGTTTAAGATCATTTGCCTTTTTTAATAAAGACCTTGTGTAGCCAGTGAGGCAATCGTTGATGTAGATGTTGCTGTTTCTGTTGTTGCTGTTGTTGTTGTTGCTGCTGCCATTGTTGTTGGTATGACAAACACCAAAAATATTTGAAGAAATTTTGTTTTTGTTCTCCCGCATTTTCTTCATTACAGCTTTCTTCCGTGAGACAGTTGAGAACTTCACACACACGATGTTAGAAGCAAATTTTGTGTTCTTTCCTTTTACACTGTTGTAGCGAGCTCTCTTCTTTTTAGAGGTAATGGAGGGTTTGGCAGACTTAACAGGGTACATCCCTTGCAGGGTTTTGACGAGGTTCTCTACGTCTTTGTTAATACGTGGCCACCAAACTTTTGCTTTAAGGCGTCCTTTCATTGCCACCATACCCGGATGACCTTCATGGGCTGCATCTAGAACACTTTTCCTTAGGCTTTGTGGGATGACTATTTTATTCCCTCTTAGCAGTACGTTTTCGTAGAAGCATAATTCATTTTCGAAGATTTTATAGCCCAATCTGGTCCCAATCTTCGTGAAAAATTCCCTTTTTTACTTTGCTTATATTATGGTCGTTTTCTGAATGCACCCTGATGTCGTTCAACGAAATGGCAAGTGATCGGGAGTGGTCAACAACTTGATGTACATGTGTGTCTCCTCCAATCGGTGTTAGATTGGAGTATGTGCACAGGCGTGATAATGGATCTGCTATGTTCATCTTTCCAGGTACGTAGATGGTATTGAAAACCTTTCAATACGAGCACAAGGTTTCGAATTCGGACTGAAAATGGTTTCCAAAGGCTTGTGATCGGTAATTAAGTCAAACTCTTTTCCGTATAGGTATGTATCGAAATGTTCAACTGCCCAAACTAGCGCAAGAGCTTCTTTTTCGGTCTGACTATATCCGCGCTCTCATTCTGTCAATGTCCTATTACCATATTCGATGATTCTAGGGCCTTTATGGTCTAATTGAATTAAAACAGTGCCTAATCCAACAGGGCTAGCATCTGCGACTACCTGTGTTCTGTCGCGAACGTTGTTTTTAAATTCGCAAAAGTTAATCTTGTTCCTTCAACCAATACCTCTCTAAGTTGGCATGTTTTGTTAGTTTTTTCCTTAAAATTTGTTTTAATGGCTCTGTTACCATTGCTAAGTTAGGAATCCATTTCCCAATAAAGTTCACCAACCCTAAGAAGCTTGCAGTTCTTCAGGCGTTTGAGGAACTTTAAATTTAAACCAAAAATTGAATGGTTTTCACCTTAAATTTGCATTTTTCTTGATTCAAAAGGACATCTTTTCCTTTTAAGGTTTTAAGGACTTTCTCTAATCTGCTATCATGTTCTTCATTGTTGCTTAAAAAACAAAAATGTCGTCTATAAAATTAATTACACTCTCACACCCCAGCAAAAATCTCTCAAGAATTTTTTTAAAAATTTCGTGGGCACAATTTATTCCGAACATTAATCTTTGTAGCGGAACAATCCTTCCATTGTGATGAATGTTGTTATGCGTCTGGAGTGCGGATGTAGTTCTATTTGGTGGAAAGCGTTTTTGATATCCAGTTTGCTAAAAACACAAGCTTTTCGGAATTTAGGCAACATTTTGGTCATTATGGGCAAAGGGTGGTTTTCTCGCATAATCGCGGCGTTAGCCCGTTGCATATGCACGCATCTCGCCATTCTTTTTTAAGATTATGACAATGGGAGATACTCATTTCGATGGTTCGTGTACTTCTTTGATGATATCAGATTCAAATAACTCTTGTAACTTTTTCTCTACTAGGGCTTCTAAAGGAATTGGTATCCTCCTACATGGCTGTGATACAGGTTTTACTGACTCGTCGATTGGGATATTCACTAACACGTTCTTAAACTTTGGAAAAGCACTACTAAGGATTTATACCGATTCCTATTTTAAAAAAATTTAAGGACCATTGCCGGGGTTTTTCCTAATAACTCCTTTGTTCCTCCAGTTATAACGTAAAATGTCGCCTGTTCTTTCCCACCATTTACCACAATATTTGCTTCAAATGATCCTTTAACATCCAAAGGAGTGTGGCTGCCATATGCCATGAAAATTTTGTTCGATTTGGTTAAAAACTATGATTTTTTTACATTTTAAATATTCCCAGGTTTTGTCTGTGATTAAGTTCAATTTGCATCGCGAGTCTACAAGCATTTTCGTTCTAACTCCTCCTGTAGAACAATCTATTGTCGCATCGTCATCGATATGGAAAACGTAATTCGGCTCAGGTTTTTCGTCTTCCATGTAATCGACCGTTTCCGTTTTCTTTTTCAATCTTTTTGAATCCTGATTACCGTCACGTGTGTCAAAATATTGGTATTTCCATTTTTCCGTAGACCGTGATTTGCAGTACTATCGAAAATGTCCTATACGACCACAATTGTGACACTTTTTGTCCCTGGCCGGGCATTTAGCATCCTGAGATGAATGCCGCTTATTCCCGCACCTCCCGCATGATTTTTCGTCATACTTTTCTCTTTTCGCGAAACTACTATTTTTATTAGTAGCTACTTCATTTATCTCCTCGCCCATAACCTTCCAGCTGATGACTGACAGCCTCTTGCGTGTTCTTTTCCGTTAATATTTTGTCGAGTGTGATACTATCCCCGGTTGTCAAAATCTTCTTCCTAAGCTCATCGGAGGTACATTTCTCTGTTATCTGGTCGATAAAATGATCGTCTATATTTGTAAACTCATATTTTCCGTCTTGGTTTCTTAACCTCAACAAGAATTTTTCAAATTTTTTCCCTTCTTCTTGCTTTAGGAGCCTAAATACGTGCCGTTCGTATACCTTGCTTTGTTTGGGAGAAAAGTATTCGTCAAGTTTTGTAATCGCAACTAAAAAAAACATCGTTGTCTTCAGCAATTACACCGTTTGCGCCTGGAAGATTATAGAAAATCTCTTGGAGCTCTAAGCCACCAAAATGTAGTAATGTAGCTCTTTTTTTTTACAGGAGACTCAATAGATGTTGCTTCCAAATAAATTTCAAACCCACATTTCCATTTTTCCCATCTCAACCCAGTTGATGTATTGTCTCTCTCCACAGAAAACCTTTCCAATGTTGGTAGCATATTTGCCATTCTTTATTTCAGAACTGATTGTGCCTACTTAATTTTTTGTTATTGAGCTATACAACATGTAATGCTTTAACTAGCAACCCTTCTGAGCAACTTTTCAATTTAATGAAGGTACCTTTGTACCAAGCATCCATACGTATATTCATATTATTATGTCTTCGCCATTGACCAAGTTTACGCGGGAAAATTGTAAATATGTAGTGGACGATAATATTTTAAAATTGAAAGGCGCGTTACTTTTTGCGATCTAAATAAGCGTTTTATTTCGTATATTTGTTTTTTTTTTTACAATTTGTTTTGTATTTTTAGTTATTATTTTTACTCTGATCGACGACCTCCGTGCTACCACTAGGTTGTTGGACTACCCTCGCTTCCATCGTACGCCGCCTTTAAATAGTGATCTTCTACTTAGTCATCAGTTCAGTCCAGCATGTCCCAGATGCCCACGGCACTTAGCAGCTTGTGCCACGTCCACCATTTCAGGGCTAACATCAACAAAGCCCATCCACCGCCTACCCCAATTACCATAATAACGATTGTTTTCATTGGCGACATTGTATCTTCAAAAGACAACATTGTTCATGTTACGCTGGCTTTTATGCTTCCAAATGTAGGTCGCATAACTTCCATTCGTAACACTGTCTTCTTTGCAAACCAATGCACTTTGTAATCAAACCCCAAACGTCTGGGTCAACATTCGACGACTGACGACTCATACTTCTGAAACTGTATCTTCTCGAATTGAATGACGATTTATTGGCGCAGATGGTGGTCGTCGACCGTAAATTACTCATTGTTTATTGATACTCTTATCGTTGTTTATAATATTGATTGCTCATAGTCTATCGCTCCTACATGTATGTATGTATTATGTACATGCTAGTGACATGTCTGTTTCACTTCTTACAAGCAGTATCTATTTTCAATTTAATGAAGGTACCTTGTACCAACTCTACGATCTTCGTGGTCACATTTTCACAATTTAATGTAGGCACCGTAGACCATCTCTCTTTTGCAGAAGCATTTAGTTATAGAGATTCCACGATTTGGTTTTTTTTTTTTTTTGTTTTTAAGTAAACATGTATGTACAAATTAAAAAACTTTACGCTTAAAGTTTTTAAAAAAAAAATTTTATTTATTAAAATCAAACCGGCAGCGATTCTGCCTATCGAAATACTGAACATCAAATCTCTTAAAATCTACATCTTAAATACTATTTTTATGCTGACACAGAGGTACTGGATGCAAGTTGTGCTCCAACATGTTGATCGTGTTGCTTGAAGTGGGTGTTAGCCGAACGTGATGGAATGCGGTTAATGCAGGTGGATGGAATGAGTGCTAGGAAACTTGATGCGATGATGAAAACAAGTGCAGACATGTGTACTAGAAGTGTCGTGAACATTTTGATATGATTTTGTGTTAACTTACTCGTACATACCACAATATAGTTAAACAGCCGATTACCGCACTTGATTGGTGAGAATAAACACTACTTGCATTTTTTATCTCGTCGCCACTTGTTATATATGTATATCGGCTAGCACGCACAACCTGCACTGAGTCTGGATCACGACTGACTCCCGTGCATGTACGAACGCTCGAGACGATGAGCGCATGGATAGAGCGCATACAAAGAGCGCATCTCTTACCCTGCACCATAGGTACTTACGTGCTATGAAACTTGGAGCTAAACTCGCATACACTACAGTGCTGCCGTTTTTGAAGCCACTTCCGTGACCACTTTGAACGCCGGGTACTTCTCAGACGTTCCAATCTGTGTTTTTTACAAGACAGTTTGCCAAAATTGACCAGAGTAGTACCGCCTCCATGACGATATCACACAAAACTGAGCGAAATATACAAATATCTCTGAACAATTTAGACGCTCTAAAAATTGCAAAGTTTTCATTCCGTCTAAGACTGCGCAGACAAAATGTTGTGCAAATCGTAGTGTCTGGACAGACCTTAAGATTGGAAGTGAAACGTTCGATTTCTTAGTCCGTTACCCGAGATTTTGTGTTCTGTTGTTGTTTTTTCGCAACGAATGTACTCGTACAAGAACTAGGTATGTTTATCATTTCGTTATATGTCTTAAAAAAAGTACTTTATATTTTTAAAAATGTATCCTTGTAAAAACAGGCCATTTTGTGCCCACTTTTATTTTTTGTATATTAACTTTACGTAAGCTTTTAATTACTTTACAATCACTTCCAATACATATGACTTATACGCCTGTATTGCCCAAACCTCGAAGGTTCGCTTCTTCTAGCCGCTTCCTTTCTTCTAATGCGATATGGATTGAATTGTTACAGGTGCAATGTGCAAGTGTACATTCTCAAGGATGCATAGTCGTATATTTGACATTTGGCAATCCAAGAGTGGAAAGAAGTGTTAATGAAAGGTTTACCTGATGGGGAAAATATTGACCTTAAGTAATTAGAAAGTCGTATAAATAATTTATGCAAGAGTATTGCAAATTATTTGAAAATCATGAAAAGGGCTAAATCCAAATATCTGGAAAAATATTCTGTTTGGTTAGCAGCTAAAGAAGTAATTGATTTGCCTGGAATTAATGTGCAATGCTCTCAGAGAGAAAGCCAGCTCAGCAATTCACGTCGTCGCCCAAAAAAGAGCTTACGAGGTGTGTAGCAAACGTTCAAAACGTAGAAAAGTGGCTGAGTTATCAAAATCAGATGAGTAAACTGTGACTGCACTTCTTAACATTTCTGGTAATTCGGACAAAATTCTATCACTTTTCATAGAGGCCCGTTCGACTAAACACCAATATTTATTAATTAGGAAATTCATTGACAGCAAAATATCTCATAATATTTTCCCATCATACCACAGTATCGTGAATGCTAAGAAAAGGTGTTACCCCTTATTCGAAACCATAACAAAATCTGCTGCAAAAGTTGAATTGCAAAGTCTATTGGATCACACAGCCTCTCGAATACTCCAATCTAAAATAAGTGATTTAGATAGAGATCTGTGTGATTCATTAGACGATAAAACTTTGATTGGGAAATGGAGATTCGATTGTAGTACGCGCAATAGTGATTACGAGTATAAGCAAAGTTTTTCGGATTTCTCTTTAGACGATAGTAGCTGATTTGTTACTTCTTACGTACCGCTACAACTTGTAATAGGTGCAAAAGATTCCGAAGAAAGAACCATCTTATGGAAAAATCCTAACCCTTCATCGACTAAGTATTGTAGGCCTATTCGTTTCAAATTTTTTAAAAGAATCAGCCGTCGTGTCTTTGCAAGAAGAGGCATATTTTAAAGAAAAAATTTGTAACTTGCAACCAACTCAAATGACGGCGAATATAAAATCAACCATTGCCTGCAATTAACTATGGTAGATGGTAAAGTTTGCAGTGCCCTTAGCGAAATATCTTCCTGCAAGTTTTATATATGTATGTATGTGGAGCTACTCCCAAAGAAATAGATAAAATAGACATTTGCTTGAATAAAAATGTTGCAGAAAATACATTCGAGTTCGGATTATCTCCGCTCCATTCATGGATCCGTTTGTTTTGATAATTTTGTTCAAGTTAGACCAACCCAAGAGAAACAAATGTTATTAGAAAAGAAAACATATAATAATGTGTAGAATTCGAACAAGGTGCTCATTCAGTTAACAATCTTATTTTTATTTTACTCTAATTAAGTCCTTTGCTTCTCGCTTCCAAATCTGAACTGTTACCCAGCCCGTCTTTCTCATCAGCCTGATCTCCTACAAGATCAGGTGAAAGAAGAGAGGTGGAATGAGCGAGGCTTCATACACACTCAGCCCTTGTTGAGCAAATGTTGAGTGTGAAGAGAATGCCAATCAAGCCAAGTACAGAGAGTACATAACTTTATGTAACAATATGCATATTCAGGCTCAGTTTAGAGAAAAACTAGGTTTGGTAGTGGATAAACCTCGAAGTGGCAGAAGTGTCACGTGTACGAAAAGACCTTATAGAACGTTGCTGCAGAATTCTTCAGTGTTTATTTTTTTTATTTATTTATTTTATTTATTATTATATTCATTGTACATATAAGATATAAATTATACATCTTTTAAGGTGCACATGCTTATATTACATTTCAGAATTAACATATTTTAAATAATACACTTGAACTTATAAAGGGAATTCAGTTTACAAAGTTAAATGAAATAAAAAAGAAAAGAAAGGGAAGAGAGAGAAGATATGAAAAGATAAGATAGAACATGTAAAAAAAATAAAAAAATAAGTGCGGGAATTAGGAGTTTTCGGCAAAAAATGTAAAGGTCTTTTTCGCGAAAGTGTTTGTGTTGCTTATAAGTTGAGGGGAAGTTGGTTCCAAAGTTGAACGGCATGAACAAAAAATTGCCTTGAGGTCACAAGGTACTTATATCTGGGTAGAAATATTTGCAATGTCCGATTACTTCTTACAAATTTGATATGGTCAAAAAGATATTTTGGTTCTTTAGATTGTATTACTTTTTTTAATAATAACAAAGTTCGATATTTCAAAAGATTTGATAAGGAGCAGCCTGATATTTTTTTTTAGAGTAGTCGGAAATGTGGTCGTATCTTTTCAGATCAAATATATACGAGTATCTTGCGCAGCTATTATATGTAACAGTAAGTTTTCTCTTGGACTCAAAGCTCATGTTAGCAAATAGCTCGCAGCTGTACAGAAAAATGGGTAAAATAAACGATTTTATTAATCTGAGCTTCACATTGTTTGGTAAATACGTTGCTGTTGGACTTAGGCCTCGAAGCGCACCATAGATTTTTGAAACTATCCTATTTATACTCGTATGTATGTATATCAAAGTTTAGGTCGAAATTAAAGTAAACCCCAAGATTTCTTGTGTTTTCCACATATGTGATTGGGTTCTGATTGAGGAGGAGAGTAGGGAAGTATTCTTTACATTTGCTTCTGCTTAAGATCATGGCTTTGGTTTTTGTTAGATTGAGCTTGAACTCATTTTCAGCCGTCCAAGATGAGATTTTACACAATTTCTGATTCATTCTGCTGGAGGCTGGAATTATATCCGCTTTTGGGAACATTTTATAAATTTGAACATCGTCTGCGTAAATATGGTATTCGGAATCTGTGAAACATTCAATTATATCGTTAATGAAACAGGAAAATAAAAGGGGTCCTAGCACAGAGCCTTGTGGGACGCCCATTGGTACCTTTAATCTACTAGAGCACTTAGTTTCGTGAAACACATACTGTGACCTTTTGAAAAGGTATGATTTGATCATCTTGCATAAGGAGTTTTCAAAGGAAAACTTAGTCTTAAGTTTATTCAGTAAATGTTATGATTGACGCTGTCGAATGCCTTTGAAAAATCCAAGAATACAATCAATCCCACCATATCCTTGTCGAACCCAGCACGAATATCTTCACAAATTTTGATCAGAGACGTGGTGCAATTGTGTTTTGCACGGAAACCGGATTGGTTTATTAATAATGTGGTTTCTTACTTCTTGTGTTATCCATGGACAATTATTTTTCTTAATTTTTTTATGTTTTACTTTCACATGATTGTTAAAAAGGTAACAAATATTATTATTGAAGTATTCAATCTGTTTATTAACATCACATGTTGAGTAAATAGGTGACCAGTCAACGTTTCGAGTATCATTGAACAGATCCACCAAATTTATTCCCGAATAATCGTAGTAGATTGCAGACGTATCCACAGTATGGGTAAAAAGCGCGTTAAGTGTCACGAAAATTAAGTCGTGATGTGAGAAAGCAGGTGCCAGAAGTTGGTCATAATGCATAACCAAGTTGGTGCTAGAAACTAGAAAAACATCTAACAAGGTGGATGTACAATTTGGTTTAAAATGTGTGGGCTGCCTGGTGTTAATAAAACTTATTCCAAAAGAATCCACCATTTCGATGAAATGTTTATTTTTATTATCTAATAAATTAATATTAAGATCCCCTCAAATCAGAATATCAGTGTACAAGGGAACTAACTCTTCTAGAAGATTTCTTACTAAGGTATCTTACATCTTACATCGGGATATAATATCAATAAAAACAGATTCAAACAATTTGTCTTAGAAACGGCACATCTGCGAGGAGTACCCGTGGTACAATCTTCCTGCTTCAGTCCATAGGGGGCTAATCCATGGATCAGATGTTATAGACTATGATTTGTAATCCCAAAGGGAGCTTTCAGAATAGTCAGCTGAATCAACAAACGAAAACATTGAGGTATTCAGACAGGACTTGGAAGTGACCCCGAAGAAATAAGCATGTAGTGTCCAAAAATGTCTTGGAACTATTAGCGTTTAAAGTTTTTTTTTTTTTTTAAATTTAAATTAATAAAATGATGAAATACAAATAATTTTCCTTATTTATTGTTTTTTTTTAGAGTAAGGAAAGATCTTAACAAAGTAATTGGTATAAGTTTTATCACAATTGGTTGACTAGTTTTTTTGAGTTAAAGCTTTTCGAACATCACCGCATACAAACTAAAAAAAAAATATATGGACGAAAGTATAAACGAATTTTTTTTGTATTTCTGTTAATTCGATTAACTTGAAATTTAGCATGATGATTTACATCACCAGTACTAAGTAAGTCTCAAAATTTCATTCAATTCGGTATGGTAATTCAGATTATATAGATTTATGACCGCCTCTCCATACAACGTGAACCCCTGTGCAACGCTGTTTGTCAACAGCGTCAATCGAGCAACTGCTTTATTTTTATGTTTAAGCCTATGAAAAGGACCTCATCTCCTTAGTAAATCTGATTTGAATGATCTCGTTCGAGATGTAGGTCTCTCAAAATCGAAGGCTCAACTTTTTGGATTGAGATTAAAACAATGGAATTTGTTAGATGAAAATACGAGAGCCTCATATTTTCGTATTTGACAAGTAGACTTAATGAGTTACGAGTACTTTACCAACCATCCGTTGGATCGCCGCCCCTCACAAAAGCTACGTTTAGTACCTGTGCAAATTTCAATTTTTATATTTTTATCCGCGGGTCCCTAGCTACTCCGGTGGATCGGCGTTCAGATTGGTTGTGGGGGGGGGGTGGGGGCTGACCAATAGCGTGTCACTCCTTACAATTATTTATTAACTTTTTGTCGTTGGGCCCTTCTGCCCTCTGGCCTATCTGCCCGTTTGTACTTTTTTGTACCATCGTTGTTTGTTGGTTGTTGTTGATTGCTGTGGTTGTTCTGGTTTGTTGCATGTTTGTATGTTGTATGTATGCTTGTCTGTTCTCTCGGTGGAGGCTGTCTTCATATTTTGTCGTCCGCCTACATGCCTCTGCTGCTCCTTTGGTGCTCCAACGGTGAGGTGCTGGCTTAGAAAGGGGTCGTCATCCCTTCACCCATCGAACCTAAATTTTAAAGCTGGTACGTCGTTGGGGTGTGCACGATTATACTGGTCGTCCGCCTGCACACCACTGTTGCTCCTTTGTTGCTCCCTCGTTGGGGTATTGCTATCAAAGAGATCGTCGTCTCTTCAACCATCGATCACTTGGCTCGTTGCTAGCTCCGGCTAGCTGCATCCACATCAGTTGTGATGCGGGTGTCCGCACCCACATCGTCTTCCCCCACCCGTCATCATTGTGTTGGGGTATCTGGATTGAAAGGACCGTCCATCCCCATCCGTCGGCGACTTTCTGACGTCCTGTCTAATGCTGCCCGTTGCGAGTCTCCCGTCTATTTATGGGCTTCGACAACGGTGTTCCTGGTGGATCTCCTGTCGCACCCTGGGGTTCCTCCCGTGAACCTATGTGGGTTGTTTTCCGAAGTCTGGGGTTGGTGGGCTACTGGCGGATGGGACCATAGCTGCCCTCCACCTCCGCCAGAGCTCGGTTTTCCCACTCAAAGAAAAGAGTGACCGAAGGGACTTACAAGGAAAAATAGAGCCAAACTTGTTGCAGGAAAATTTACCGCAACAACACTCTAGAACAACGCATTAAAGTTATTCAAACTTACTAACTACGAGTACATATCGTTAAGTTCGTGATTTTTTTTTGTTGTAAATAATCGTCCTAATGAGTCAACCATTCAAAGGTTCAGTCGAGAATAGAAAGAGGCCTAGTAGACCAAAAAGTGGACGCTCTACTGAGAACATAGGAAATCCACGAATAATTTCAGAAAAATCATTGCATCCACAAACATGTACTGTTTGGTTTGATTTTTGGGCTGGTAGAACCAGTGGTGTATTTTTCTTCAAAGATGTAAAAGAAAGAGCTGTTGCTTTTTGTATAGATACAGACGATCTTTATTTTCAATAGGATGGGGCTACGAGTCGCACAAAATATGCAAACATTGAGTTATTGCGGTCCAAGTCGATTAATTCCACGTATTCGTAACGTAAACTGTTCACCTAGATCACGCGATGTAACACCATTAGATTACTTTTTTTAGGGGTTTTTGAACAGTAAAGTCTATGTGGATAAGCCAACATCAATTGCGTAGCTGAAAAACAACATTTGGACCGAAATTGATGAACTTAATGCGGTTTATTTTTTCTCTCTTCTTCACCGGTCATCGATATCTCCTTTTCAGTACTTGAATACCCTATCTGTGCTTCGACAACTATTAGACCTTCACAAATAGCGATCATGGCAGCCTCCAAGCATTCACTACACATTAGTCAATCATTGTAATAATGAGTGGCCAATACCACTTCTTGCCACGTATGTTGATTCTGTAATTGGCGACTGCGGTGTTATGCAAATCAACCCCACCCATGTGCCGATTATAAACAGATACGAGGTTTGGGCACTCCACAAAGTTGATTTGTTTATCTTTCCGGCAGTAGTGATTCATCTCCGTATTTATTGGAAGCAAATGTTACTACAGAGTTATCATTCCATCGCACTATCTTGAGCTGTGAGTTGTAATCCTGGGCGGATTGTTATTTTCCACGCTCATACTTTTTGAATGTCTTCACGTCGGCAATTTGAATTGTAGGAATTTTGCTCTTACGGTTTGCCCGACTAAGCGATGTAAGATGCTACATGAGGTTAAATGAGGTAAAAAAGTTGTCAAAAAATGATTGATGTTCCTGAAGATTTACATCTTTGTGTAGTGACAAAATGCAAAATGGTGTTACCTTCAAGGCCCTATTGATTCCTTATATCTGAATCATTTTTGGCATTAGCACCGACATATGGGATGAGCTTGAAGATATAGCCATCGCTGGAGCAGAGACACCACAACTTGTATCCAAAACGTACAGGTTTGTTCCGAATGAACATTTTGTAGGAATGGCGACTAAAGTATGGTACCATTTGCTTTTCGATTGACAAGTGATGAGCAAAAACTCCGAACTGCATGAATTTTCTCTTCATTCGGTCAAAAAAGGGTCGTAGTTTTGCAAATTTGTCGTCTGTAATTATGGGCGACATGTAGAAAACGCTTAAGGCTATCAAAGCGGTTCCGATTCATAGACTAGCGAATAATATCTCGGCCAATGAGTGGATTGAGTGGCTTCGATAAAAAGGGATAGGAGCCCAACCAGAATATAATAATATTTGAAAAAAATTTTCTTACTTTTGACTCCGTAAAATTCACATCATGTGTATTTTGCTGCTGTGCATATCGATGGGTCTATTGATTGTTTTTTTCATTTTGGTGTGGCAGGCGCAGCTACTTTTGTTGGACCAACAGAAGTACTAGCTTGAGATTCCGTTGAATTCTCCGTTGTTTTTCTCGAAATGGAAATTGCAAGTTCTTCCACGTCATCATGGATAATATGCAATTCCATAGGTCCACAGGGATCAAGTACATTACAAAAGTTTGTAACCATTTCGAACTCATTTATATTCATTCTGAAAATTCTCGATTCAATAATATTCCCAGAAACTTAAAATTGTGCAAAACTGTGTACTTACTCGGCATCATCAATAAACTCTTCGTCAGTTTCATCAGACTGTGTCAAGAGGCACGTTAATAATATCAGTGCTAGCTTCTTGCAAGTCCTCCGAATTTTCTTCAATATAAGCAGCAATTTGTGCTTGTGTTCCAAATTTATTGGTCATTCTGTTTTCACTCAATAGCTATTCACTATTTTGCAACAAAGTTTTTCTTTGTAATACTGAGCAAGTCATTATTTTACAATAAAATACCTATGTCAGCAGTCATTGAATCACAAACGCCGAGTAACGGTTCGAGGCGATGAAACATGAAAAAGTTATATTTTTATATTATATTCTAAGTATAGTATATTCTAAGAAAAAAATCGTTCTACACTCTATCTCAAATGTTGACATCATTTATCGAGGATTTAAGAAAAGGCTTACTTTGGTGTACCCTGACCCATGTTAATGTAAATTGCTCTGTTAACACTAATGGTAGAAACTTCGCTTAGGACTTTATTTTTAAGAGAAATACCAGCCTTTGTAACTGAGTTTAAATAAAGTTGATGTCTTGTTTGAGTCTTTAGATATCTAATTTTTAAACATGTTCCATTTTTCTTTCCCATGCTAATTTAAAGAAAAAAAAGAAGGTAGCTCCAATGGCTATGAAATAAATGATTTTTTGCGGTTTTAGATAATTTGTATTTTACGTGTACTAAAATAGTTATAACAGGTGCTCAAAGCAAAGTAGAATTAGAAGTAGAAGAACAAATCTTCTATAATAGTTTCTAAAGTGGCGGTTGATCGCAATATATTAAATTCCAAAAAGTTGTCGTTTGAATATTTAAAAGTCGTGGTTATCATTCTATTGATATTAATTCTTAATCCTCGAACTATTTTAACTGTAATTTGATAAACTAAGTGTTATTTGTAAATTGTTGTTGTAACGCTAGCTTGTGATTGTCAAAAATGCAATCTGACCTACAAAGTGCTCGGGAAACAAGGCTAACGTCGAGAAATAAGCCAATAAATTCCTTATCAGCAACATCAAAAGACAACAATTCTTCCAGGCAAACAGAGCTACGTTCAACTAACAAACCTATCGGCTCACCACTACCAAGCAATGCAAAATCCTTAGAATTGGAACTCCATTTAACAAAGCAAATTGAAGAAAGTCAAACCGAGTTTATAAAACAGCTTGAAGAAAATAATGCTCAGCTGAAATTGACGATCATGGAGACTCAAAAACAACTAGATTGCTTTAACCAACAGCTCAAATCTACGATCCTTGAGATTCATAACAATCTGCTTAAAACGTTGGAAAAGGCTGTCACTGACTTTAATAATCGCTTTGAGGATGTCAACCGATCCGTCGCAGCCCTCATAGTACGCATCGAAGTACTCGAACAGACATCAGAGTCTATTTATTGTAACCAGCTACAAAGTGATGTTTGTTCCCTACAAGAGAAAATTGATGATTTGGAACGCGAAAAGTTGTCTACCATCGAATAATATGATTAATATCAACTTCACTTGTAAGCTACAATCTCAGTATTCCTTTCTATATGTCACTGTTCACTTTTCACTATTCTGTTTGTGTTTGAGTCTCTTATTGAGAGGGCAATTTTCCGTTGGTATCATTAATGGGTGATATCGGCGGAAATCTATCCGTAGGCAATGGCTCAAATGATAACCTGCGCGTTCTTCTTAAAATCTTTTGTGAACAGCAAGAAGGCCTTAGGGTATGCCACATTAATGCACAAAGTTTATCGGGGAAAATTGACGAATTTAGATATTTGTTTGTTGGTTCCTGCGTTGATGTTGTGTGTGTATCTGAGACGTGGTTTGATCCGAGGGTAAGTGAGGAGCCATACTCCATGTGCGGTTATAAGATCTTTCGCGCTGACAGGAAAAATAGAATCGGTGGTGGCGTTGCTATTTACGAGTATGTTCGTGATAGTTTAACTGTAAATTCTCTGTTTGAGTCACCGCCCGATAGTGATTTTCAGTATTATTTTATAGAAATTGAAAAAAGGATATGCATGTTAGGTGTCGTTTATAGACCCTACAATAGTATTGACCTGTCATCCCTCTTTGACTTATTAGAAAATTATTCGTCGTTATACTTGCGAACCATTGTGTGTGGTGATTTTAACTGTAATATTCTTGAATATATGAGATCGTCACTTTTTATTGATTCCATTAAAATGCTTGGTCTTGATGTTGTAAATTCGACCATTCCAACGCACTTTACTGGTTCCAACAGCACACTCTTGGACATCTTTATTACTAGTGACTGTCAAGAAGTGTTCTTTACCCAGGTTTCCGCTCCTGTTTTTTCTAAACATGACTTCATCTGTGACACCTTTAATCTAGTCACCAATAACAAACGATCGGTTTATACATTCAGGGACTTTAAAAATCTAAATGTGGAGCAACTTGAATAAGACCTTATTTGCCTTGATTGGCATAACGTATTTTTTGAAACATCTGAATTTCTCCATTACGTAGTTTTACAGCTCTTCGATAAACATGTTCCTCTAAAAAGGAAAGCTGTCAAGTATAATAACATCAAGTGGTTTACCTCTAAAATTGTTGAGCTAAGAAACCAGCGTGATGCTGAATTCAAAAAATGGAAACGATTTCGAATTCCCGAATACTATGACAGCTATCGGTTGTTACGTAACATAGTTAACTCGAAGATTAAAGAAGCCAAACGTCGCTATTATGCTAAGCACTTCGATCATAAACTTCCAACCAAAACACTTTGGACAAACTTACGTAAATTAGGTATAGGTAGTAACTTGAAGTCCATGGTAGACCAGGTCGATCCTAACGAACTAAACAAAGAATTCACTAAATTTCAATCGAAGTTGCGCCCAAATGGAAACAATATCCAAACGCCACACGCTGGCTTATTCGAATTTGGCCGAGTGGAACAAATCGACGTTGCTAGAGCTGTGCTAAAAATTAAATCTAACGCTGTTGGTGTCGATAACATCCACACAACTTTTATTAAATTAATATTACCCTATATACTTCCAGCTTTAACATATATTTTCAATAATATAATAACAAGATCCACTTTTCCGTGTGCTTGGAAGCAAGCTAAGATTATACCAATCCCAAAAAGGAAAGCAGTAGGCAACTCGTCAACTGAATATAGACCTATTGCTATACTTCCATATTTGTCAAAAGTATTTGAAAAAGTTATACACCATGAAATATCTAGTTTTCTTCAACAAGAACAAGTTCGTTGCGCCTACCAGTCTGGATTTCGGAAACACCACAGCGGAAACGACATGAGAGTTGCAATAGACAAGAAACAAATCACCCTTATCGCTCTCCTAGATTTTTCCAAGGCCTTTGACACCATTGATCATGAACTACTTGTATCAGAATTGATGAACTTCTATAATTTCTCTGCATCAGCCGCTAATCTCATACGGTCCTATCTGGTTGAAAGAAAACAAGCAGTTCATGTAAGCAATGCTGTGTCAGATTATATTGCAATTTCAGTTGGTGTTCCACAAGGATCCATTTTGGGTCCCCTACTTTTCGCAATTTTTATTAACGATCTTCCTAAAAGCCTTAAAAATTCTAATTTTCACATGTTTGCTGACGATATCCAGCTCTGTTTAAGCTTTGAGAATGATCTTATTGATCATGGTACTTTGAAATTTAATGATGATCTAAAATGTATTCATTGCTGGGCAGATGAAAACCTTCTGCAGCTTAACCTAAGAAAAACGAAGTGTCTTCTCATAAATAGAAATCCATTATCTCTTATCAACGTTCCTTCAGTATGCCTTGGTAATGAACCTATCGAATTTGTAAACAAAGCCAAAAATCTTGGTATTTGATTCAATATAAAATTAACCTGGGACGACCACGTTTGCTCAGTTGTGGGAAAAATATACGGATGTCTCAGAAATCTCTCCCAAACTCAAAGCTTCACACCAGTAAATACGAAGCTCATGTTGCTCATTCCTCTGATAACATATGGCTGCGAAGTTTTTTGTTGCACCGGCGCCTTTGCCAGACGTAAGCTCAACATTGCTTTTAACAATGTTGTCCGATACGTATACGGCCTAAATCGTTTTGCTCATGTGTGTCGGCTTATACCAAAAATTTTCTTGGTTGCACACTTGACCGATATTTTGACTACTGCACAATCAAATATCTACACAGGATTATAATCAACCAACAGCCCCAATACTTATATGATAAACTAAGGTTTTCGCATTCAAGTACATCTTTAAGTTTAATTGTACCTCTGAATCTGAATGGTCTATTATGTTATACTGCCAAAAAAATACTGAAATACTGAATGACACAGCGTCCTCCTTGGTTTCGTATGCATGCTGGAGCCCGTTTTTGGATTTCACTGCGAATGTTTATTGATGCTACTCGTAACTGCTGCCTCAATTTTAAGGACGTTTCGAGAATACGCTCTTCGAATTCACTTAAAGTTGCCATTTCGGTTAAATCTGGTCCATTTCTTCTTATTCAACGAATACCGTACTCTTCGTCTAGACAATTCTTAATTTCGCGACCATAGCGGGATTTAGCACAATCCTGTTGGAAATATGATGAAGCTAGTTGAATCAGTGGAATATCGTTCAACAGATCTGGTAAATCATTTCGCAAAAACTTCAAATAGTTTGTAGAATTAAGCCTAGGTGATATTTTGAAGGGGCCGACTAACTCGTTTCGATTTATGTCTCCTTGTATGTGGATTGTCCGCAGCTCATATATGAAGATTATGAGTTAGAAAACTCAAGTCTCTTTTCCAAATCATCGGGAAGCAGTTTATGAACAGGTGTAATGTGGTATGAATCAAGATTTTCTCCATGCAGTACATTAGAAATGTTATGTCTTGAAAGCAACTCTCGGTATTCTTTTATCAGCCGAAATTTATCTTACTTGTGAAGCTCCCGCGTTAGGTCGTGTATTCTCGAAGCCTTCGATACATATTTCCAAATAATTCTTCACTAGGAAGTCGGTGGTTAGGATAAATGTCATGGTATCTGTTGTGTTCCTTCAAATTAAAACGCGATGTAGTCTCTGTGACGTTCCATTTATTACTCTCTCGATACAATGACATATGTCCATAATGCTATACAATAGTTGTCATACAATCTACTACATTTCCTCCTTTTTTCCAAAAGTAAAATTTTTTTTTTATGTTTTATAATTTACTGGATTTCTTTTCCTAAGCCGTTCTTTAATAGATGTCAGCGTCGGCTGACTCTTCTGCTGATTTAGTAATTCTAAGCTTGACAACTTGTCTTCGGCATTATAAAATTCTTCATCTTCACTTGAATTTCTTGGTCGAGACTCCTGGCCTGGAACATAAATAAATTTAGAAACTCTCTTAAGCTGATTTTTATGAGCAGCTTTTCTTCTTCCATTTACCTCAACTAAGTACAATAAACTACCGATTCGTTTACATATTTTACCATTAATCTATTTTACGTACGTTTTGTCATCTGGATTGATATACAAAATTCTTTCTCCTACTTTAAAATAAAATTGTCTCTTATCAAAATTTTGCTTAAAATTGTTAATCTTATAATTTGTTTGATTTCCTGCGCTTTTTAAAACTTCATGATATCTTACTTTACAGTACGTTAATAATGTTCGTGGTGTATACGCTAGAACTAATGCACTCGGAAAAACTCCGGTAACTGTAGACGGTGCGTTGTGATTTTTAAATAAAAAATTTTAAATTTTACTCTGGATGTTTAGCCCTTTATCCGTGTCAAAAGTCAATCCCGCAATTAGAATTTTCTTCACTGTTTGAACTCCTCCCTCTGCCGAACCATTACTGGGAGGATGATATGCTGGACTAAATAGATGATTAGCGAGTGTTGCAAAACCCAAAATTGGAAAATAATATTTTCAATTTTTCAATTATATTCACCGCTGTAGTTTTGGTCATATTCTGAATGCCAATCCATTTCAAATAGTCATCCACAGGTATAAGGAAATCATGACTTTGAAACTGAAACAAATCTACATGAATTCGTTCGAACGGGTAGCTAGTGGGAGGCCATATAAAATTGGGACAGTCTTTCACATTTTAACGAATTTTTTTGGCACGACGTACATATCTTTCGATTTCCTTATCAATCAATGGCCACCATGCCATGATCCGCGCCAACAACTTCATCGTTTCTACTCCTACATGGGACTCATGAAAAAGTGCTAAAAGTTTTTCACGAAATATTGATGGGACGATTACTCGATCGGCGTACCATAAACATCTGCTTTTGCTGTTACTGACCATTTGTCGTTTGTTACAAACTCTGATACTAGTTTTAAACTTAATCTTTGCTAGTAAACTGAGCGATTTGATGAATTGAGAGGGGATAAAATGTATGTTTAAATTATCAACACCTTGCACAATCTTGTGGCAACCGTGATAACGCATCCACATTATTTTCCTTAGACCTTGGTCGGTACTTAATTTGACAATTATAATTTGAAAAAAAAACAAAGTCCACCTATAAACGCGTATCGAGACGACGTTAGACAACGCCTTTTGATCTCCTAGTAGCTGTTCCAGTGGCTGATGGAGGGTATACACCGTAAAAGGATAGCCATATATAAACTAGGGCAAAAACTATGGCTAACGCTTCCTTGTGCTTATGGGAATAGTTCTTCTCCGCACTACTTAATGTAGAAGATACCATGTAGTAAGGTTTTTCTTGTCCTTCGTCCACAACACTTAGGATCGCACCTACCCCATAAGGTCGCATGCTATGAATTATGATAATGGGTTTTGTGGGATCAAAATGTACAAATAAATTATTTTTCGACAATAAGTCCTTACATTCAGCAAACGCCTGTGCACAGCCGATCCCAGTCCCACTTTTCGTTTTTGCGAAGTAATCTATACAAAGGTGCTGAAATCGTGGATCTATTTGGAAGACATTTTTAATAATAGTTTATCAACCCTAAGAAACTTTGCAACTGTTCAACATTTCTTGGGTCTGGTTTTTTTTTTTTTTTTTTTTTTTTATAATGAGCGCGCGCTCAAGGGGTTTGAGTACCCTTAAGGTGATAGTTCACAGCGCGGGCAAAGGAAATTTAGGGAGGAAGAAAAGAGAGGTACCGATGTACATTGTTTTTAAATGTTTGCATGTTATAACGACCAGGAAATACAGAGATCGGCAGGGCATTCCATAAGCGAGTTGTACGGCTTAGGAACGAATCACGATATTTTAGAGTACGTCCGAAAATGGGCTTGAGGGTATACTGATGAGCATTCATAGCGAGACGGGTGTTACGGTTGAAAGTTTGAATGGGCGGAATGCTACTGGCGATTTCAGTGGAGCACTGGTGGTGGAAGTAGCGATAAAACAAAGTGAGACACGAGACATTTCGTCGGTGTTCGAGGGTGTCCATTGATTGACTGATATTAGTATCGTCAATAAGTTTTATCGCACGGTTTTGAATCCTATCTAGCAGGTGCAGAGATGTTTTAGGAGCACCTGACCAGATGTGGGAGTTGTACTCCAATTTTGGGCGGATGAATGCCTTATATATTGAGGCCAGATCAGAGGGGGTAAAATATTTCTTACATCGCTTGAGGAAACCTAGACATTTCGCAGCATTTTTGGCGACATCAAATATGTGGTCATTCCAACGTAAGTTGTCATTGACACACATACCGAGAATGGAAAGTTTTTCGGTTTCGACGATGCAAGTGCCATTCATAGATAATGGCTGGGTGTTTAAATTTCGCTTTAAAGACAGCAGACAGCATTGTGTTTTGGAAGCATTAAATTCCACTCTATTGATAGTTCCCCAATTGGTTATGCTGTTGATATCGGAATTTAATGAGCTTAGCATACGCTGCCGTTCTCGTACTACAGCCGAAGAGCAGGGCCGTGAGTCCGGGAACGAATATGAAAAGCAGAGAGTACTGTCATCAGCAAAGGAATATATTGGATTAGAAGTAGTAGACAAGAGATCGTTAATGAAAATTAAAAAGAGTGTCGGTGACAGAACAGAGCCCTGGGGCACACCAGCATTTATTTTGTGAATATCAGACTTGAAACCGTCCAAGACAACTTGAATTGAACGTTCCGAAAGGTAATTTCTAATCCATTGAAGAAGAGAGTCGTCGATCCCAAATGCACGCATTTTCGACAAAAGAGCCTGATGCCAAACTCTGTCAAATGCCTTAGAAATATCAAGTGCAACTATCTTGCTTTCGCCAGATTGATGTACGCTTTGGTTCCACTTTTCGGTGAGACATGCCATCAAATCACCAGTGGACCTGTTGCTACGAAAACCGTACTGTCGGTCATTGAGAAGTTTTCGTGTTTCGAGATATTTCATGAGCTGACGATTTATCAGTGTTTCCATGACCTTGGAAAGAAGGGACGTAAGTGCAATGGGTCTGTAGGAGGAGAGAGAAGATGATTCGCCTTTTTTAGGGACGGGCTGGACAAATGCTGTTTTCCATCTGCTCGGGAAGAGTCCTAAAGTGTAGGATTGATGAAAAAGCTTACGCAGTGGTTTTGCCAGCGAGGAAGAACACCTCTTCAGAAGAAGGGGAGATATACCATCTGGACCAGCGGATTTATGTATGTTGAGATCTTTAAGTACTCTTGCTACCACACGAGTGCGAAAGTAGATTCGTCCCATTGAAGATTCGACGCACTCAAGTGTAGGCGGAGACAAAGCACAATCTGGGAGTGTTGAGCTGGCCGCAAAGTGTGCAGCAAGCAGATTGGCCTTATCCAAAGAGCTGACAGCTGGAATGTCATTGTAAATGAGCGTTGGGATGGAGGATGAGGCGGAATTTCTAATGTTTTTGACGAACGACCAAAAATTTTTACTGCCTTTGGGACATTGCAGTATTTTTTGCCTCAGTTTTTGGTCGTATAGGAATTTCACACGCTTAAGAAAGGCGTTGCAGTCATTTCTGGCTCGTTTGAACTTTTTTCGGTTTTCCTCTGTCGGGTTGGTCTTGTAGGACCGAAAAAACATTTCTCTAACCCTGACGGCCTCTTTACAGTTCGAGTCGTACCATGCCTTTTCTTTTGGTTTGATACTCTTCATCCGATGAGGAATAAAGGATCTCATTCCAAAGAGAATGGTGTCTGTAATCATATCAGCAGCGGCATCCACGTCGTTATCGAGGAAGCATAACGACCAGTTAAAATTCCTAAAGAAGCTGTTAAGACCGCTCCAGTTGGCTTTCTCGTATTGCCATACGGTTCTTTTAGGAATTTTTTCTCTAACTGTGTGGTCGGTGTACGAGAAATTAGCTGATATGACACAATGGTCCGACGAGCCTAGAGGGGAGAGCACATCAATGGTGTACTTATCAGGGTGAGAAGTTAAAAACAAGTCCAGGGTGTTGGCGGTATGACTATCAACGTCTGGTATTCGCGTGGGCTCATTTACAAGCTGCGTTAGGTTGTTTTCCGCAGCGAAGATCTCAACACACCGTCCTGCGGGTGTTGTCTGTCCAGAATGTCGAAGCCACCCAGAATTGTGTATATTGAAGTCGCCCGTAATAACGATTTCAGTATGAGGATACAGGGATACAATTCTTTGAATGGAGTCAGACAGCGCATCAAACTCGTTAAAGGTTGAATTGCTGTCCAGTTTGGGGCTTCTATAAATAAAGCAGTAGTGTATAATTTGCTTACGGAGATGGAATTTTAACCACATGAAGTTGAATTCCGGATTGGAACATGGATCACATTGTGGTGGAGTTTGGTAAGCTACATCACTACGCACATAAATGGCGAGACCGCGGTGAGAGAAGAATAATGGCACTAATTCGTAGCCAGGTAGCTTCAGATCAGAATGATCTGAGAGGTGTGGGCGGGGATCTACCTGTGTTTCACTAAGTGCCAAAACAGCTGGTCTGTACTTACAGACGTGGACGTATGCAGAAAAGTGATTACTTTTTAGCCCGCGTATATTGGCTACGTCTACCCTGAATTCCCTAGTCATAATCACAGACAAACACAGAAAACACAAACACCGACGATACTAAGCAAGGCTGCGAAGTGGAAATTCTGACGTTGGCTTACCGAATCAAATTGTTGTAGGTGTTATGCCCTTACAACAATATGAAACAGTGCACCAACAAAATTTTCACTCACAACCCCGCTATCCATCAGTTGTTACATACACTCAGCCACTGCCCGTACCGTATGGTAAATACAGTAACGGCAGTGACTGAGTGCAAGCAACAGTACTTCGACTCGGAGCGGGTGAGGTGGGATACCCGCACTGTGTAATATTCACTGTCACTGCACTGCACTTCTTTTTGTTTTTTATATATTTATATTTTTTCGCACGCGCTGTTTTTTTTTTTTTTTTTTTTTTTTTGCTGCACAGCACACAACAATATTGCGAGTGCACTGGTGGAGCTGTGCACTCGACGGTGGTCGACTCGGTACTCCGACAAGATGGCTTCAGACTTAGTTTTAGAAGGCATAATACCCTCGGGAGTAATTGTGTGAACTAAGTAGTATAGAACATTTACTAAAAGTTTACACTTTTCCCATTTGATTTTGACGTTGTACTCTTCTAATCGTTTTTGAGTACGGAGAAAATTTTCTCTTTACACTCTTCACGACTAACACCTGCTACCAATATAGCGTCTAGGTAAACTGCGATGCCATTTAACCTATGCAGAATTTGTTCCATGATTTTTTGGAAGATCATTGGGGCTGTAGCCACGCCAAATGGTAATCGGCAAAATTGGAACTACGAGTAGCTCATATGCGTATTAACGGTTAAAAATTCTCGAGACGATTCAGCTACAGACAACTGGAGATATGCTCCACTTAAATCTAGTGAACAAAAACAAATGTTACCTCTCATGCTACTGAGAATATCATCAATTCGAGGTAGAGGATATACTCGTACATCCATTTCCATTGCCGGATTAATTGTTATCTTAAAATTTCCACATATTCGAACAGTGGAATCCTTTTTTAATACACAGACAATAGGTGCCGCCCACTTGCTATTGCGGATTGATTTAATAATTCCTTCTGAGCACATTCGGTCCACAGATTTTTTTAAGGTTGTGCATTTGGCTTTATGAAAAAATCTATAGAAAAATTCTTAACAGCATCGAAATTTTTTTTGAACAGACCAGGAAAATTTATTTTTATATCATCCTCAATAATGGCTTGGCAGAAAGTGGTTGGTAAGCTATTTACGGAAAAGTGTGTATTCGGCTTACCGTACGATGACTTGAGTTGACTTTTCCACTTCGGAAAAAGAACATCCATCCAATTTCTACCCAATAAGGGAGTAAATTCACGTTGGTTCCCTTCCACATTTACTGAAATTTCTCCTGTCTCCTGTTTCCTGTAAAAACCTGAAGAGGGGGAAAATTTACAGAATTTAATTTAGTATTTGCAAAATTTGATTTAAAAGATGCCATAGAAATCACAGAC
Organism: Volucella bombylans; assembly: GCA_949129095.1. Taxonomy (NCBI): domain Eukaryota; kingdom Metazoa; phylum Arthropoda; class Insecta; order Diptera; family Syrphidae; genus Volucella; species Volucella bombylans. The sequence goes on along the minus strand of OX422144.1, from coordinate 101,642,131 downwards.
ACTACCGCTCCATTATCCACTTCCATTTTCAGTTCTTTCTCGTTCACCTGAATCTCCACCAGTAGTGGTTGGCCACTGTTTGACATCCAATGTAAAGAATCAAGTTTGATCGCCATCTCATTAATTTTATTATTGCTATGGTATCCCTTTCTTGGTTTACTTCCTTTTTGGCGAAAGTAGCATGCTTTTGCTGAGTGGCCCTTCTTGCCACAATGCAAACAATCCCACACTTTCGCTGGACAAGAGTTTGGTGCATGGCTTGTCGTACATTTGGCACACTTTGCAAAGTTTTGGAAGTGGTTTCTGCTGCTGATCCTATTAATATCATGTGTTGCTGGTGGTTACATATTTCTTTGTTCTTTTTTATCAACTCAAATGATTGTACCAAGGTGCGCGCAATATCCCACGTCAAATTCGACGTAGAGAGAAGTTTTGTTTGTAGCTGGCCGCTTCTTAGTCCGCATACTAAGCGATCATGTAGGGCCTCGGACGAAAACGTTTTAAATTCGCATGATGCCGCCAAAAGTTTTAGATTCAGAATATACTCAGCCACATCTACACTTGATTTTTGGGAACAGTTGTAAAATTTGAACCGTTCTGCAATAACGTTTGCAATGTGGAAGAATTTTTTCCTCTAAATCCTTAAACGCTCTGTCCGTTGCTTTATCCAGCAGTAGAATTGACGTGATCCTTTATACGCGTCTGGGCCCACAAGGGTCAAGAACAGCGGAACCTGATTTTCCTCCTCGACTACGTTAATCTTGAACAATTGGTCGATTCTATCGAGGTACTTTTCAAAGTCGAGTTTGGTAGGTAGCTTTCCAGCGAAGGCACCTACTATTATCGTTATTTCATACAGTTTCTCCTTGAGGCGCTAAGTCTAATGGTCTTGTACTTTGAAGTCGCCGCACAAGATTTGTCTCGTCCAATCTCCGGATTATTTCCTGGTTGCAATGATGCATAAGACGAGTGCGAAGTTTACGAGTAAAGTTTGTTACTTCGTCTTTCACGGTTGCAATTCCCAGATCGCGGTGAATATCGCTATTCCTTATATACCATGGGGCATTTAAGATTGCTCTAAGAGCTTTGTTCTGGAACGTCTGTAGGACAGACATATTGTTTGGTTTGGTATAACCTCATAGTTGTATACAATAAGTGCACGAAGGTTTTAGCACTTGCTTATATATAAGCAGTGTTGGAGACAATGCTCGTTTGCATTGACTGTTTTATTTAAGGAATTTGACAGGGCACTTAAACCTTGACCGTTTGTTTTTTTGTTGTACATAGATCCAAGCGCATAAACCTGGACTACTAGTGGAGATTATGATTATGACCCCTTACCACTGGTGGGGGGAAGTCTTAACATAGCGACAAGGACAAGCTTGAAGTGTTGATCAATAGCGAGTGATTCTTTATTGAACTCTTAACTATATTTATACAAAATTATTGCTAACTAAGCTTAAATTATAACAATGAGGAATAACAAAATAAGTAGGTTAGGTTAGGTTAGGTAAGAGTGGCTGTTGGAAATACCAACCCACTTAGGCCTATTGGCCCATTGTGATGCCACGTGGATCTATGATCTTCTTACTACTGGAACCAGTTTGAGCTTATAATAAAGCGTAGGAGACTGTTAACGTCTATTTTTTCTAAATCGTTTAGGTCGTTGTAGAAGAAAGCTCCTAGATGAAGCTTCCTTCTTTGGGAGAGAGCTGGGCATGTGCAGAGTAGGTGGGGGATTGTCTCCTCCTCTTCCTCGTCCATGCAGCTTCTACAGAAATCGTTAGTAAAAGCGCCAAGCCTTCTTGCGTGCTTGCCTATGAGGCAGTGTCCGGTAATGACACCTATTATGGCGCTGAGATGTTTCCTATCTAAAAGGATCAGACACTTAGATCGACTCAGATCCAGCCTTGGTCAGATCTGTTTTGTCGCTAGACATGTTTGTCCAGCAGTCCACCTAAGATCCGTTCTTTTATTGGCATCTAACTTTAGTGTTAGTATGCACGTAGCGATTGGTATACCTATACTACCTTTGTCCGGTAGGATAGGTAGAGTGGTTCCAATTTTGGCGAGTTCATCGGCTCTGCAGTTCCCTGGAATGTCTCTGTGGCCCGGCACCCAACAGAGGTGAATGTTGAATTGCTCTGCCATCTCCATGAGAGATGATCTGCATTCAAGGGCAGTTTTAGAACACAATGAGACCGAGTCCAGGGACTTGATGGCGGCCTGACTATCCGAAAATATGCGGATATCCATTGCAGATATCACATTTTTCTTCAGCCAGGACAGAGCTTCTTCAATCGCCAAAATTTCCGCCTGGAACACGCTACAGTGATTTGGAAGGCGGAAAGAGAGGCTTAGATTTAGCTTATCTGAGAAAACACCGCCACCAACTCCGCTGTCAGTTTTAGATCCATCTGTGTAGAGATGGATTGACTTGTCCTCCATGAAAGCATCCTCCTCCAATAATGATCTAGAGGGGAAGCTTACATGGAAGTTTTTGTCAAACCAAAGTTCAGGTATGGTGTAATCGGTGTTCTCTGTGAGGATTCCTAATGTATTAAGAATATTGGCGTGGCCAAATGAATTATTTGTCCACTGTTTAGTCGCTTTAAGGCGAATAGCTGCAGTCGCAGCTACTTGCTTGCTAAAAATGTCGAGGGGTGTCAAGTGAAACAGAATATCTAATGCCGCAGAGGGGGTAGACCGCAAGGCTCCGCTTGTGCATAGACATGCTGTTCTTTGGACTCTGCTTAGTTTAATGCGGTTGACTGCATTTTCCACCAGACAACCACCCCGTAAGTAAGTATCGGTCTTATGACCGAGATGTATAGCCAGTGGGTTATGCGAGGTTGAAGGCCCCATTTGTTCCCAATGGCTTTCTTGCAAGAGAATAAAGCTATTGTAGCTTTATTGACTCTTTCTTGAATGTTAGGTTTCCAGTTTAGTTTCCTGTCAAAAATGAGACCCAGATATTTTGCTGTATCGGAGAAAGCTAAACTGGTACCGTTTATTGAAGGAGGGTCTATGATTGGAATTTTATATTTCCTAGAAAAGAGGACAAGATCAGTTTTATGGGGGTTAATTCCCAATCCGCAGCGATCTGCCCAGCAGGTTAATCTGTTAAGATTTACTTGGAGGAGTTCTTTAATGGTATTTAGATGTTTTCCTGAGACGGCTATGGCAACGTCATTCGCATAGGCAATCACTCTGCTACCACCCGCTTCCAGGTATATCAGTAGTTCGTTAACTACTAAGTTCCAGAGAAGGGGAGAGAGGACACCGCCTTGCGGCGTACCCCTACTGACATATCTTTTAGCAGAAGTCTCACCCAGTTTGGAGTTGATTATCCTGCTTGTTAGCATTAGATTAATCAGCTCCCCAAGTGAGCAGTCTACCTGCAGAGTTGACAGCGCAGTCGTGATTGCGGATGTGTTGACGTTGTTAAAGGCGCCCTCTATGTCTAGGAAAGCAACCATTGTGTACTCCTTATATTGTAGGGATCGTTCGATGTGGCTAGTCAGAGAGTGCAAAGCCGTTTCCACCGACTTTCCTTTACAGTAGGCATGTTGAGCCGTAGACAGAAGTCTTGGATCAACTTTAGCTCGAATATGGATATCAATCAGTCGTTCTAAAGTTTTCAGAAGGAATGATGATAGACTTATAGGTCTGAGGTCCTTTGGTACTACATGAGAACATTTTCCAGCTTTGGGAATGAATACTACATTGACTTCTCTCCATAACAGTGGAATGTGGATAAGTTCTACACAGCTCCTCATAATATTTTCCAACACTGGTAGAATAATATCTGAGGATCTCTGTAGCTCGGCAGGTATAATACCGTCCGGACCAGCAGACTTGTATGGTTTGAAGCTATGCAGCGCCCAGAGCAGTTTGTCTCTCGTAATCAGACCATGAATTTTGGTCACGGTTGCAGTAGGCTTGTTTGGGCTGCTACTGGCAGCGAGTTGGGAGCTACCTGGAAAGTGGGTGTCCAGAAGCAGGTTGAGTGATTCATCACTTGAGGTTGTCCAAGAGCCATCGGTTTTTTTCAAACAGCTGGGCATCATAGGATTTGTGGAGAGGATTTTTCTAAGCCGCGATGCCTCAGAGGTTTCTGTAATTTTGTCGCAGAATGACCTCCAGGATTGTCGCTTTGGCTTCCTCAGTTCTTTTTTGTATAATTTGAGGGATTCTTTATATGAGTCCCAGTCGGTCACTTTTCTTGTGCTTTTTGCTGCGTTGAAAAGTTTTCTGCAGTTGTTTCTGAGCAGTCCTAGTGCCGATGTCCACCAATGTGGCTTTTTCTTGCCTCTTGGTTGAATAAGAGGGCAGGAAGCGGCCATAGCCTTATTGAGAGTCAGAGTAAATTCCCTGACTTTCATGTCGAGCTCATTGGTGATACGCGGGGGACTTGATAGTTTAGAGGATATCGTTTCCGACAGTATTCCTCTGTATTTTGTCCAATCAGTTTTCCGGTAGTTCCGGAAAGCTGGTTGGCGGGGGGGGGAGCATCACTCAGACTGAATTGGATGTATCTATGGTCTGAAAAGGAGTGTTCAGACGATACCATCCAGTTTGTTAGCCTTTGGGTGATGCTGTCGGAGACAAGAGTAATATCTAACACTTCTTGCCGGTTTCTTGTTATAAAAGTGGGCTCATTGCCAATATTGCAAATTAATAGGTTAGTACTTAAAATATAGTCTAAAAGTGACTCACCACTATCATTGATGTCGGTACTGCCCCATACTGTATGATGTGCGTTAGCGTCGCATCCGATTATGAGGCCAGTTTTTTGCCTTCCCGCTTCCAGTACCACCCTTTCTAGGTTATCACCAGGGAGAGGGCCCACTTGGTCGTGGCCAAGGTAAGCCGATGCCAGCCAGTAAGAGCCTTTGGCAGTCTCTAATCTGGCAACGGTTAGGTCGGGGTCACTGAGGTTGGGAAGTAGAAATACATTAAGGCTACGTTTCACTAATATACAAGTTCTAATCTTACCTTTGTCTCTTGTATAGAGCGGAACGTATGAGGGTGTCCTAAGTCCACGAACCACGCCTTCTGCAATCCATGGTTCCTGGATTAGAATTATGTCTTCTGCGTTTTTGGAAAGACGCAGAATGAGTGCGGCTGAAGCCTTTTTTGAGTGGTGGAGATTAATCTGGAGAAACCGTATCATTGCTACAGTCTTCCAGAGTCGCCTCCACCACGGTGTTGTTGGGGTCCTCCGATTCTGAAGATGTGCCCAAGAGCTCATCTTCTATCTCTGATCGTGTAGAACCTCTAATTGCATCGTCATCGGTTTCCATTTCCGACAGTGTGTCAGAAGAGGAGACCGACGGCTTGGTAGTCCAATTCTGGAAAGGATATCGACGCTACAAGATCAAAGGTTGTGATGTCAGGTGTTAAAGGAGGAGGAGGAGGAGGAGGTTGCTTATCAGCATCCAGCTCATCTTTTTGTACACCCTTAAATGAATGGACTCGAATCCGAACCGAATCATGCCTTTCGTCTGCGCCAGAGGATTAAGGGATTCCTTATTGATCACAATTAACGCGCATCTATAAGAACCCCTTAGTTCCTCCAGTTTCGCGACTTTCCAGTCATGAGTCGGAAGAGTCGAGTTGCTGAGCCGGATGATTTCCAGGATATTTTCTGGAGAGGAGGGTTCGGCTGGAATCCAGGTACGAGTTCGAGGTCTACTAGGAATGCCTTCCTTAGATACGAAATCGAGTTTTGCACCTGGCCAAACCTCTCCTAAACCATCGATGGCCTTGGTGAAGAGATCGAGAGATCTCTGGTTGGAGCAAGCGATGAGCTTGACATGGCCTTGGTGCCAGCCAGCGTCGCTTGTGATAGGAGGTCGTCCTGGGTTTTCCCGCATGATGGCCAAGAAGTTGCTCGAGAGCTTCAGCTTGACCAATTGCCACCGTTCCGGTGTAATGGAACCGTCGGTATCACTCCTGTCGATCACCGCGATCACCAATGTGTCCTTTAGGACTTCATTATAAGACCTCAGAGATCTGCTGTTGGATGGCCCAGGGGTTGTAGAACTGTGTGTTTTGGGCCTCTTGGAAACCGGTACGGTTTCCTCCAACGATCTCTGGCGCTTAGAGGAGTCTTTTGACGTTTTGGAAGAATCCGTCTTTTAGGATGTTTTTAGCCCATTCAACCTTGCTCTTTATTTCCGCACTTCTCTCAACCTCCGGAATGGATCCGAAGGTTTTGAGGATGCGTGAAGCATTTCGGCGTCTTATGTAGAGCGCCTTAGATGAAGCTTGCCGATGTGGCTGAGCTCCAGATTCCTCCTTGGAGGGAGGAGTTTTGGTAGCAGCAACAAGTCCGTGGCCTGCCACAAACTTGCTGCTGCTAGGGGCGGAGGAAGTGATAGGACCATGGCTTGCCACAGTCTTAACACTCCCTGAATTAGTTTTGGTAGCCGCGACAAGTCCGTGGCCTGCCACAAACGTGCTGCTGCTAGGGGTGGAAGAAGTGATAGGACCATGGTTTGCCACAGTCCTAACACTTCCTGAATTCTTATTTTTTAGCTCGTTCCTTTTGCCTTTAGAGGATGGCGCACCATGGTCTGCCACAGTTTTGCCTCCTCTCGGCAATGTAGGAGCCTTGCCGGTAGTCGGTGTAGTCACCGTACCACCGCCCGGTAATGAAGGAGTACCGGCCTCGGTTTTTGTTTTGTTATTATCCATTAATGGTCCCACGAGTAGGGGAGAAAGAGGTGTCCATCTGTACAGAGGTCCGCCGTATACAGATAAGGCTAGCTAATCCGGAGGTCGCCAGGTATCCGGATACTCCGTTCGCGACTGAGCTAGTTTTGGAGATACTGGGCCCTCAGCCAGGTTGATCTTCGGCACGGGTCGTATAACACCTTGATCCAGCCCAGGGGAATGATGGAGTGCTTTGGGAGTTGGGAAGGGGGGGGGGGGAGCATCCTTTGGTTTCAGGACTCGTCTGGAGAATTCCTTCTCGAGATTCATTGACCCTACTCAGCCTCTACAACTCGACAAGTTCGATGCTCGCGGTAGAAGAACAAAATAAGTAACATGACCTATATAATTATTGTTCATACAAAGCAAAAAATTACAGTGAAACAAATATTGTCTATATAGCAAAATGTGAGTCGCTTAATTTGTAAGTGCAATGAACTATAGTTTGTGCGTAAAGCATACAGCGAAGCTGTTGATGGAAAACATACGAGTAGGTGTGTATTTATACGGTATTGTTATATGAAACACATTTGTGTGTAAAGATACTTAAAAACTAAACAAGCAGCTTGTTATATGTGCTTAGTCTAGAGTATCTTCCGATAAGCCAATTCATTTCTCTTAGCCTGATTTCGAGCTCTTCACGTTTCTTTTTTACGGGTGATTTACACTTCAGTTTTGCATCTAAGGTCATTCCCAAATATTTTGCCTCGTTTGCATACGGTATTTGTATCGATTTGATGAATAAAGGTAAATTGACGTGTGTTGACCTAGTCTCGTTTAGCACGATTCGCCAGCTCTTCGTCCACTCAAATATTTTGTTTAGAGCTCATTGAAGTTTTGCAGTCGAGGATTCAACTGTTTGTCCTGTGGTGAGGATCGCCGTGTCATCCGCGAACGTGGCTACCACAGTCTCTTCTGTTTTTCTGCAAATCTGTTGATGATTTTTCGTTTATTATTGTTACATTCATAAGTAAAAAACAGTAGAACGTTATGTTTATTATGCATTTTCTGGAGAAAACTGACCTCAAGGTCAAAAATTAGCATATCTGAAGACTCAAACAAGATATCAACTTTATTTAAGCAAAGTTACAAAAGCTAATATTTCTTTTAAAAACAAAGCCTATACACTAACACACAATGAGTAATGTAAATACACAGTCTAAAATGCTAACCTCAAATACACCTGCGACCACCCATAGCCAAAGAATTGGTGAAAATATGCAAATTTTTTAATTTCCTCTGTAAATAACTTACCATTCATCATTCGTTGCATGATTTCCTCCGGTTCATCTAATTCATACTTCACTCCCTCAAAACTTATGCAAAACAACATTTTAATGTGCACATCAGAAAGCAATTTATCAAAAAAAAGAATGAAGTACAACTTTTACTTGAATTAAAATGGGCAAGTCAGCTGGTTTTTGACGTTTCTTCATTTGCCTGAAATTTTAGGGAGAGATTAAAAATCAGTCCTCACACGATGTCATCTAGTTTTGCAGGCAATTTTCGGCTGCTCCATTAATCAGAATCATTTCATTAATCCTTCCCTCGAATTCTGAACGCGCTCATTAACCAGCTGAGTGAAAGAGTAGGTCTGTTCCCGAGAGATTTTTGTACAATAACAATTTGTTTAAAATAATTGTTTGCTTAAGTTTGAGGAGCAGGGATGAATTTTCTCTTATTGCACACCAGGAGGAAGATTTTTAGATTGGTGATTATTATTACTTTATTGATGTAATATGCGTTTAATGAGCTCAATTCAACCTGAAACTCTTTTTCCTCCTCTTTGTTCATGGCCAAGTATAGCTAATTTTGAGTTCATTTCCATAAAATTGTCACAATTCACACAAATTTAAACGTTTAGAAGTTTGACAGTTCTTTTAAAATTCATTCAACTGATTTGACGTTTTTCTTGATTCACGGCTAAAGAAAAACCTCGTGTGGAAAACTGTAACAATTAGCAGGGTGGGGAAATGAATTACTCTCTCAAAAGCGTTCTCTTTTACTTTGGAGTACTGGAACAGACCTAGTAATTACAACAATCAAATAAGAAATTGGAAATTTCCGCAGTGAGTTTTTCAACAAACTGATGAAATGCAAAGAAGTTCCATGTCACAATTAAATGATATCAACACAATTCTAGTAAATGTTGTGCAGCGTGTAGAAAACATTTAAGTCACTGGAACATGGAGAGATATTCTCCGAACACGGCAAGGAGAATCTACAGGTCCCGACCCATAGGATACATTGATCTGTTACATTCTTATGGAATGTATGAACGGATGTATGAACTTCGACGGATACAATCCGTTGGCAGTTCACACATTCACGCATTTAAGCTCACACATTCACATATTGAAGTTCACTCGTTCACAAATTGAGAGTAAGCACATTCATTGGCCGTGGCGGAAGTGGTAGTGTATTGGCTTCCCATTCGGAAGGTTCGACGTTCAATCCCAACCGGGCCTGAAAGCATTCTTTTTTGAGGCAACTAAAACCATGTAAGATGAGTGATGGTTGCCTAGAATACAATAACAAGTCCTATTACACTAATAATCTAGTCTCCCCATTAAATGTTGGGCGCCACCCAGGGAGCGAAATAGCCACTGAACCCAAACATCTTCCAAAAAATTTAACATATGCTTCATAAACATAACGTCGTGTTCACATTTTCATGGGGATGACAGATTCTTTGACAAGCGGAACATTTGAATCGGAGAATTTTTAATTTTTAAATTTGAGCAGTTGGCCTGAAGCATGCCTATTTTGCTCTTCTTTGCACTTCCTTGCTCATCAACGATCAAAGCTAAAATTAAAAAATATGTCCGAAATGGAACGATATGGAAAAAAAACGACGTGCTTCACCTGAAAATCCATTTCTAAAGGAAGTATACCTTCTTCTTCCCACTTCAATAAAAAGCGTCCCCTCGTGATGACCACTCTCTGAAACCGATTGAAGAGAAAATAGTCTCAGAAATAACAAAATGTCATCGGCTGTTTTCTGTCAGCGTAGGTACTCGTATAAATGAACTTTCTAGATATTGGAACACCAAACCTCGTTTTCCACTGATCGAATCTATCCCTGTGACCCTGTCTGCGAATACGTGTGAATTGTCATCAATGTCAATTGCTCTCCCATTTTACACAATAATCGCACATTTTACTCCAAAAACGCCATCCACATTACACACACACAGTGAACTTTACGTGCAAATCGCTCTCATTCTAGCAACTTTAATTGTAAATTGCTCTCATTCTATCAGTTGCAAAAGTGTTAGCAGAGTTTACCATCTTCGGGCCCAGCGCTAAGGCGGTGATCGAATTGTGATAGTTTTTAGTAAACTTGATTAAATTTAATGTAAATAATCATTTTCTGAAAAAAAGAAAAATTTAATTTTCGAGTTTTCGAAATACGATTTTTTTTTCCTTTTGACTTAAACCAATTATGCTCTCCGCTGATGACGTGTCTTACCTATTTATCAAGAATTGTAGTTTGTACTGAATTTAAATGTATAATGGCGCAAATTAATGTTTGGTGTGGTAATTCTTGAAACAATTATTTTTGTTTGTACATAAATACCATATACCAATTGTTCGGATGCAATCGAAATATCTGCATTAGGATGCATAGTTGCTGGGAATAAACTCTGCTAAATTGTCTACGTCATTTACCCTCTTCTCAATAATTGGGTGTTCCACATGCTTCCACCTCTTGTTCGGCTGCACATTTTCCTCCTCGCTCTCGGATAAACTACAATATTACAATCATAAGGTTTTTTCAACGAACAATTGATTAGGGCCATGTCAAGATGCATTTTATAATTCAAGAGACTTATAAGATTCTTGGGCGGGTTTCCTTCTGTTATTTGCATTCTTCTGTATATTAGGTAACAGTTGGATATCACTAAATCGACAAAATAAATAAACGCTCGTATAATACATTTTCTTGTAAGAAGATTACATCGATAGTATATAGGATATGTATCGACGAGATCCACTCCACCTATTTTTTGGTTGTATAGATTAACAACAGCAGGTTGTTCAATCGTAACTTTCCTCTTGTTGAATATATCTGCAACTGGTCCTATTCTTTATTTTGTTAATCGTTAATCGTGTTCTCAGCTCCTTCACAACAGATGCACCTAAGCCAGTCTCTCTCATGAGGGCTTCTGGAACACAACCTATCCCTGTGAAAATTTTAAAATCAAGGACGACTCCGTCTGGTGCTGCCATTACGAATTTCTTTAGACTCACAGGATTTAGCTTGGACGGAACGTATTGACGGTGGGGACATTCACCGCTGAAAGGAGTCATTTTCTCATCTATGGATAAATGGAAAGGAATTGGCAAGATGTGACTTTTTTTTTTGATGCACGAAATGAAGGGGAGTATTTTCTAGGGTCTATCTTGCGAGGATCTTTCCATAATTTCCGCATTATCCAATTTTAAAGTAATTTCAATCTTAAATTTTTGGACTAATACATCTTCAATTGGGGATACTTAAGTCAACTCATAATTACCTGCTCGCCAGTCAAATGTAAGAGATCCACTGCGGACCTATTAGTACTTTGCAGCTTATTTTGCGGACGAGAATACAAGTTGGTCTGGAATGGTTCTAAATATAAATATCTGGATATTGTAGAAAAGCTTCCAAAATAACTCTGTCTAATATCTCGACTTCTTCATTTTAGGACTCTTGAATAACTTGTACCTCTGACATATTTTCATATTTTGATGCAACCATTATTGTCCAACTCGACGATCTGTTTGCAGAACCACCTATTCAACATCGCTTTCAACACGCTGTTCATCAAGTAGTGCAGTCTCATCCAACTTTTCATCTGATTCCTCACTTTCATTATCATTGCAAAGGATATTGAAAGCATTTTGTAGTACTCTTTCTTCTTCCTCCACAGACTCATCATCGTCACCTTTTTTTTAATTTTTTTTTTATAATTTGCGCGCGCTCAAGGGATTTATGTACCCTTAAAATGTTTGCCCACAGCGCGGGATAAGGAAAATCAGGGAGGATGGAAAGAGAGGTACCGGTGAACGCTGGTTTTAAATGTTTGAGGGTTATAATGACTAGGGAATAAAGAGCTAGGCAGGGCATTTCATAAGCGGGTTGTACGGCTTAAGAACGAATCACGATATTTTAGAGTACATCAGAAAGTGGGCTTGAGGGTATACTGATGAGCATTCATAGCGAGACGGGTGTTATGCTACTGGCGATTTCAGTGGAGTACTGGTGGTGGAAATAGCGATAAAACAGAGTGAGACACAAGATATTATGTCGGTGTTCGAGGGTGTCCATTGTTTGAGTGATATTAGTATCACCAATGAGTTTTATCGCACGGTTTGTTATCTTATCTAGAAGGTGCAGAGATGTTTTGGGAGCACCCGACCAGATGTGGGTCGATTAATGCCTTATATATTGAGGCCAGATCAGAGGGGTTGAAGTACTTCTTACATCGCTTGAGGAAACCTAGATATTTCGCAGCATTTTTGACGACATCGAATATGTGGTCATTCCAACATAAACTGTCACTGTCACACATACCGAGAATGGAAAGTTTATCGGTTTTGACGATGCAAGCGCTATTCATGGATAATTTAAATTTCGCTTTAACAACAACAGACACCATTGTGTTTTGGAAGCATTAAATTTTACTCTGTTAGTGGTTCCCCAATTAGTTATGCTGTTAGTATCAGAATTTAATGAGCTTAATATTACGGTGGCGCTCCCGTTCTACAGCCGAAGAGCAGGGTCGTGAGTCAGGGAACGAATATGAAAATTAGAGAGTACTGTTGTCAGTACTGTTGGATTAGAAGTAGCAGACAAGAGTTCGTTGATGAAAATTAAAAAGAGTGTCGGAGACAGAGCGGAGCCCTGGGGCACACCAGCATTTATTTTGTGCATATCAGACTTGAAACCATCCAAGACAACTGGAATTGAACGTTCCGAAAGGTAGTTTCTAATCCATTGGAGAAGAGATTCCTCGATCCCAAATACACGCATTTTCGGCAAAAGAGCCTGATGATAAACTCTGTCAAATGGCTTAAAGATATCAAGCGCAACTACGAGTATCTTGCTTGTGCCAGTTTGATCTACGCTTTGGTTCCACTTTTCCGTGAGACATACCATCAAATCACCAGTGGACCTGTTACTGCGAAAACCATACTGCCCGTCATTGAGAAGTTTTCGTGTTTCGAGATATTTCATGAGCTGACGATTTATCAGCGTTTCCATGACCTTGGAAAGAAGGAACGTTATTGCAATGGATCTGCAGGAGGAGAGTAAAGATGATTCGCCTTTTTTAGGGACGGGCTGGGTAAATGCTGTTTTCCATCTGCTCGGGAAGTGTCTTAAAGAGTAGGATTAATGAAAAAGCTTACGCTGTATATAAGTATTGCCAGCGTGGAAGGACACCTCTTCCGAAGAAGGAGAGATATACCAGCTGGACCAGCGGATTTATGTATGTTGAGGTCCTTAAGTACTCTTGCTACTACACGAGTGCGAAAGTAGATTCGTCCCATTGAAGATTCGACGAACTCAAGTGCACGCGGAAACTAAACACAATCTGGGAGTGTTGCACTGGCCGCAAAGTGTGCAGCCAGTAGATTGTCCTTGTCTAAAGAGCTGACAGCTGGAATGTAATTGTGAATGAGCATTGGGATGGAGGATGAGGCAGAGTTTCGGATGTTTTTCACAAACGACCACAAGCTTTTACTACCTTTGGAACATTGAATTGATTGTGACACTTCCACTACCGACAAATCGGAGTAACCATTGTGTTTAAATGGTAACAACGTTAATGTACCAGGTGCATCGTAACTTTCATCATTTAATGTTCAGACTTCTTGTTTTTGCAATTCTTAATTTATCCCTCAGCTGCCCAGTTATGTTATTTTATGAATTGCTTTCAATCCTTTCCCTCCAATCCTTTTGGTTCGATCAACAAGCTTGTATCTGCTTGCTCCATTAATGCTTACAAAGTCGAATGACAACAATGGAGAGTCCTCTGTCGGTGGTTTGGAAACAGGTCTCTTTGAGATGAATAGGGTGCTACAAACGCAGCAACACGACATTCATATATGTCACATAAACGCACAAACCCTAAATGGTAGAAATTTTGGCGAATTTAGACATCTTTTTGTCAGTTCCAAAGTGGTTACAGTATGTGTTCCGTAAACTTGGTTCGATTCAGATATATCGAGTGCAATCTATGGGCTTTGAAATCTCTCGAGGTGACAGTCTCTAGGGAAATTTTGTGTTATACCGTATATTCGGGATTATCTCACAGAAAAACCAATCTGATAGAGAAAGCCCTACAGATTATGCACTCGCACAGGTCTCCAGTGGTATAGATAAGATCTCGCCCGGTTATACTCTGTATTAGCATTGCTGTTCCACACATAAATTGCAACCTGCAATGTCTGGACTATTTCTCAATACAATACACTATAATATATCTGTGCGCCGAAGATTGGCCTACCACCGCTCACTTTACCAGCAGTTCAAATAATCTTATAGATCTCTTCCTTGTTAGCAACCTTTATAAAGCGATTTGCCATGATCAGCTTCCTGTCGCATGCTTTTTAAAACATGAGATTATACACCTATCCTTTGCATTTAGCATGGAGGATGCGGAATCTGTTTGTATTGCATTTCAGAGATTCCAAAAATATTAATCCGTGTGTTTGTATTAATATTCAAGCTTTTCCAAATTTTATCATTAACGGAAAAGGTCAATAGAGCTGCCCCGCCAAGCTGATTGATGGCTGAAATACTCCAGTTCATTCAAAAGCGCGATGCAGCATACAAGAAGTGGAAAAGATTCAAGATTGATGAATTGAACAAGACGTATTGTGCTCTACCAAACTCTGCCGTTCCAAAAATAACAGCCTCTAAGTCCATGGCCGAACAACTACGTAAAACCTCAACGGGAAAAAATATATGGGAACACATGCGCAAGATTGGCATCGGTAAGCAGCATTCTGAAATTCCGACAGACAGAATGTTCTTTTTAACACAAACTTAATAAAATTCCTCCTCATAACCAGGCAATGAAAATCCTTCTGCTCCCTTTGATTTAATTTAATTTAATTTTGGTGGCTGCGCATGCCGCCACTTATTTGGCTTAATACAAGCTAAAATTAATTAGTTATTAACTTAGAACGGATTTGAAGTAGGGAGTGGTGCGGTGGAAGTCAAAGACGGTAGGATTTGAATTGATTGTTCGTAGCATGTGGGAAATTGGTTCGTTCGCGCCATAGAAGGTGTAGTGGGTTGGTAGATAGAAGAGACGAGGGGTACGTGAATTACGAGGGTTAGTGTTGAGGAAAATAGAGTTGTGAAGTGATGCGCGTTCAGCGTGATCTGAAAGGAGTCGATGAATGAAGAGAAAGTCGGTTGCAAATCTTCGTTGCTCAATGTTGTTTAAGTTAATAAGGTTGAGACGGTTTTGATCATCACCTATAAGTCTTGTTGCACAGTTTTGAATCCTATTTTGCAGGTGCAAAGAGATTTTAGGAGCACTTGACCAGATGTAGGCGTTGTACGGGTATTCCAATTTTGGGCGGATGAATGCCTTATATGTATATTGAAGACCAACGCTTGAGGAAACCTAAACATTTCGCAGCATTTATGGCGACATTAAATGTGTGGTTATTCACCTCACACACACAAACACACCTACCGAGAATACAAAGTTTTTCGATTTCGATGATGTAATTTTTATTAATGGAAAACTGATGGGCGTTTAAATCGCTTTAACGGCAATAGACTGCGTTATGTTTTGGAAGCATTAAATTCCACTTTGTTGGTAGTTTCCCATTTAGTGATGCTGTTTATATCCAACATTTAATGAGCTAGTTTAGTTTTAAATGCATTTTATTTTCTTAACACTAACTCTTACATTCTAACAAAAAATGCTTAAATGCTAGCTTACAATTACTTAACAATCTTATACTAACTTACTGGCCCCACTCAGGCACTCTAAGCTACTCTAAATTCTTACGTCTACTTTTTTTACATTTTCTTTAGGAATACTTATTTTCTATACTTAAGGCTAAGAAAAAAATTTGTTTACAAAAACTTAGCATATGGACATAATTTTTTATTTTTTATAAAAACTTAATATCTAACTTAAAATAAACCTTTGTCTGCCTAACCTATATACACAATACAGACACCAAGCATTATGCACAATAATATACATATATTAGTATATACCTTTATATATACTAGTACATGTATATATTTCTTAAATGCTAACCTAAACCTATGTAAGCTGGCCATCGCTATTCACTAAGCAAATAGATTGGACAGCTCTGCCTCATTAGTGAGGCTGGTCCGTAATTGACGGAAACCACGACGAAGCATCTTCTCCATCATTCAACCACCAGAAATGCTGGTGCTGCCGAACGACATCCCTCTTATCGCGATTCCCCACCGCCCTACTGAACCTGAGTCGATCCACACTGCCATGTGCGATGTCTCTGTTGTAGTTGAGTCGCCTGTCCCCAGCTGTCCGAGCGACATGGAAGATTAACGGGACCGCTGATATATCCTGGATCAACCCTTTCTGATCTAGGTAGAGGAATGCTTCCGGTGGAACGAAGCCGTCAGATCGCACACTCTCCTGGTAAAGGTAATTGGGGTAGTAAGCCCCAGATATCAGGTTATTCATCGAGGTCATTGCTCTTGCAATGTGACTTCGAGTCAGCTTAATTACGAAGTTGTCCACTCGTATTAGGTTCGCCCTATTGTAAAGGACCTCATTAGGATAAAATTTCTTGTACTCCGACTCTCGTGTTCTGTACAAGCGAAGACAAGCCCTAAGGCAAGCCCTCTCAAACACCCGAATCTTTTCCAATAAGCTTGCTCGTACATTGAACCACACGGGACAACCAAATACCAGCATGGGCCTAATAAGGGCCATGTAGCAGATTACCTTTACCCTCACATCGAGTTGGCTGCTATAAAACAGTCTCTTTGTAAGGGCAAAAGCACCTTTAGCTCTGGACAGAGCAGCATCTACATTTTTGCCAAAATACAGAAATTGATTTAGCCAAATTCCAAGGTATCTGACTACATTTCGACAGGTAAGAGGCTGCCCGCGTTGTCCAATGATTGAGAACTTTCGCCAATTTTTTCTGGTATCCCTAGAGGCTCCAGACAACGGCGTCCTAAAGAGAATAGTTTCCGACTTCTGAAAGTTGATTTTCAACTTCCAGTCATCGCAAAATCGTCTTATCATATCGAAGTCACGCTGCAAAAGAGTATTAATGACCTCGATTTTTGGACCTGTTCAGTACGCTACCAAATCGTCTGCGTACGCAATAGTATGGGGAAGTGATCCTATCAAGTCGCTTGTAAAAATGTTGAATAGGATCGGCGAATTGACAGCGCCTTGCTGAATACCATTTTTAATTTGAAATATTCCAACAGAAGTCACATCACCATTCTTCACGATGAACTTTCTGTTAGTTAGCATATTAGTTAGAATGTACAAGAGTGGTTTACTTATCCCCAGCCTAGTCAGCTTATAGAAAAGACCCTCTAACCATACGGGGTCGAAGGCTTTCTCCAAGTCAACAAGGCAGGCACCAGTACATTGTTTTTTGCCTTTATTCCATTGGATATCGGACACCAGTTTAGACGCGGCATGTGGGATATCATATCCCGCCTTAAAACAGAATTGATTATCCGGAACTATATGTTTGTCCTCAACCCACCTAGATAGGGCTCTATTGATTACCTTTTCAAAAACTTTACTGATATTCTGAAGGAGACTTATCGACCGGAGATTCGCCGGATTGGACATATCCTTTCCCTTTTTGGGGATAGGTTGAACCACCGCCGTTTTCCAATGCGCTGGATAATGTGGATTATTCATTAAACAGGGTGGTGTAGATGTCCACCGCTTCTAGAGGAAGATGTCGAAGCACGATGTTCGGAATACCATCGATCCCCACTGATTTCTTAACTCTAATTGTGTCAAAGATCTCATGGAGTCCTTCTTTCGAAATGAACGGGGGTAGGTCACCCTCTCTGGCAATGACATTATTTGCCATATTTTCGTCGCTAAACCGGGTGAAACCAGAGCCCTCGGATCGCCAGTTCCCTATTTCATTTCGAATGCAGAAGTCGTGCACCAAGACGCGATTGTCCAGGTCGTAATTACGGCCAATGGTATCAGTGGCCTTGTATACTTCCTGGAAAGTCGCCCCTATGGTCTCAACTTTCTCCTGTGGATCCTCGATCACAAAGAAGTCGTCATCATCAGCGGCCTCATTTGGATCAATACCTGCTATTGTCAGTAACCGTTCGTTGTCTGTTGTCCGGGCTATTTTAAGACACTGAAGGTCGTTTTGATTTTTTCTCCGAAATAGTTTATTTATTTGCGGAAACATATTCGGGTTGCTGGTGTTTACAGCCCGAACCTTGTTGTTCCAATACAAACTTACAGAAATTCTGTAATTCTCTTTTATTAGCGTTTGAATGTTTTTAATCGACGACTACAGTGTCCTAATCTCCGGGTTTGTCGGTCAGTTAGTTGTCTGTACAAGTTTTTGAGTCTTGACAGAAGTCTACTTTTCTGTCGGTGCAGTGCGTCAATAGTAGGATTGCGGAACAGGTCTTCGTTAGTCGTACGTCGATACCGCGGTATTGTAGTGTCCATAGTTTGTTTAATTGTCTCGTCCATTTGTTTTAGGTAATTGTCGATCTCCTCGTTTGACAAATTCCTATTGGACGGTGGGTGGAGCGTGTTCGAGGAGAGCGCTCTTGTCAAAGTTGCGGAGAAGCGTGTCCATCGAGTCTTACTGTAGTTGTAAGAATATCTTTGGACAAACTCCTCCAATTCCGCGATTTCGTTGGGAACCGTAATTTCGGTGCTAAAGCCGCAATGGTCGCTGTCATACACGTATGTGCGCAGACAGTTTAATGTTTGTAAATTCGTACCTGTCAGCCGTATACGTTCGCCGTACAGCAGTAGAACCAAATAAGACCCGCTTTTGTGAAACGACTGGTTATCCGTCGGTTTAAGACCGAGTCTGTACATGACATCGTGCTGACCCCACAAATCGAGTAGTAGGTTCCCTCTAGTATTTGGCAAATTATATCCCCAATCTCTGTGTCTAGCGTTGAAATCCCTGCCGATTATAAAATAATTCTCCCCCGATTCCAGCCTCAGAAGTCGAAAAAACGTGTCGAGCTCTGTAATGAATAGAGTGGATTGTGAAGCCTCAGGTGCATAAACAGAGGCCAAGTACAGTCACTTTCCACTGCAGAGGGGGATGTAAATGACAACTGCCTCCAACACCCGGAACCTGCGCAACACGCCCTTGTACACTCTGTGAAATTTTATACCTTCTTTAATGAAGATCGCGACACCGCCTCCACGTTTGCATCTGGGCCGATTTCTTCTTCTAATAATATAATTATTGCACTCCAGTTTGTGCTTATCGGTTAGCTTGGTTTCACTAACGAAAAGCACATCCGGAATTTGGTCTTGTAGCAATTTAAACATCGCGGCTCTTCGTTCGATCCTAATTAGTGAATTAACATTCACCGCAAGGACCTTCAAAGTTTGCTCCACCATGTGCGTACCCATTACGGCATGTGTTGCGTTAAGCCCGGCAGCAGCGCGTAGATCTGGTCCACCCGCTTGGCCTGTTCTTGCACCCGCTGTTGCATCTGAGCCATCTGCCCTTGGATTGCGAGCAAGATGGCCAGCATCCATTGTTCTCGGCATTGGCGCCGGAGAAGCTACAGTCGCTTGTTGTACCGTAGCCCCCCTACCTGACGCCATTTGGGCGTAGGAAATTTAAAACGTGACGGCTGGTATTTGAAACTAAACAGGTGAACGTTTGACCTCCACCTTCTGCTGCCGAGCCAGTTTTACTTTTTTAATGTCAGCGAACTTAGGACAACCCCGATAGTTTGCTGTGTGCCACGTTTCCACATAACACGCACGAGAGCTGCGACCTATCGGATGCTCCGTCAACACCCAGAGCACACTCTTCAGAACTGTGGTTCTTAGCGCACTTCACACATCGAGGCTGCATTTGGCAGTTCGACGCGGTGTTCCCGAACCTCTGGCAGCGAACGCATTGTATAACGCCTTCGCTTCTTTTTAATTTTTCCCAGTGAACCACCTGGTAGTCTAGGACATTGATACTCCTTAGACTATCCAGACGACTTTCGGGACTGAGCTGCACCAGGAAGAACGGCGGCAGACCCCGTTTCTCCTGCCTGGCTCTAGCTGTGGTAAATGGCTTTACCCCCACAAACTTGAGTCCTTCGCACTCCTTCTCTTTGAGCAGTGCCAGGATCTCCTCGGGATCAGAAGACGGTTCCAACCCCTTCAGCAGCATCGATTACCGCTTTTCACACTTTGGTGTGAATGAGAAGTGCTCCGTCTTCGTTTCCTTTAGGAGCTCTTTCACTTTCGCGTAGCCCTCCACTGTGTAACAGTGGATGGTATGGCGATCGTTCCCCAATCTCTTTATGTTAAAATTATTACCAATGACCAACTTACACAGGTCCTTGGTTGCATTTACCTCTAGTTTATAGGTGTTGATCGGAGGCACCTTCTCCTTCTTCTTCTTCTGCTGCTGCTGTTGTTGTTGTTTTTGTTGTTGGTGTTGTTGCTGCTGCTACTGCTGTTTTTTCAGCTGCTGTGGTTTCAGTTGTTGTTCTAGCAGCAGTTGCTGCTGTTGCTTTTGCTGCATTTGTTGTTTCGGCTGCTGCTGTTTACGAGTATGTTGTTGCTGCAGTAGTTGTTTCTGCTCTTGATGTTGGGAGCTCCCTACTGCTTGTTGCTCCCCCTGCCTGCGCTCAGTTCGCTTTCGCTTAATAGCAAGCACTTTTTCTTCCAGCTTTAGTATGCTGCTGGTAATATTATTTATTTCGTCATCTTCGTCTTCCGACTCAGATCACTCTAGAGAGGCAAAGTTGTTCTTGCCCCCCTCATACTGGGAAACCACTTTATCTCCTTTATCTTTTACCACGGCTCTTATTTTTTTCCCCCTTAGATTAGGAGGGATTTTCAACCTACTCCTCCTCTTAATGCCTTTCGCCACGGCACCAGCAACCGTATTGTTGCCTTTATTATCTCCCGTAATCAGAAGATTACCACCATCCATCACGTGATTTTTTGGTTTTGTTTTGAAGCACTATATGTTATTTAACACAATTTCAGCCAAAAAAAAAAAAAAAGTTCCAAGTTTGGCCTGGAATCGAACTCGCGTCCGACGATTTGTTGACCGGCGCCGCTAACTCTTGGCTACCGAGTCAACCAATAAAATTCTGATCAATTATATTTATGATTTTTCACTTTTTCACTTAGCAAAGCCAAGACACATGAACGACTGCGCCAAAATTTAATGAGCTTAACACACGCTGCCGTGCACATTCTATAGCCGAAGGAGCAGGGATGCAAGTTCGGGAACGAATTCGAAAAGCAGACAGCACTGCCGCCAGCAAAAGAATATATCAGATTAAAAATAGCAGACAAAAAATCATTCATGAAAATTAAAAAGTTTGTCGGAGACAGTTCGAAGCCCGTAGGAACACAAGCATTTATTTTGTGGATATTAGACTTGAAATCGTTCAAGACAACTTGAATTATACGTTCCGAAAGGTAATTTCTAATCCATTGAAGAAGATGTTCGTCGATTCCAAATGGACGCATTATCGACAAGAGAACCTGATGCCAACCTGTATCAAAGTCATTGGAAATATCAATCGCATCTATTTTGGTCACGCCAGATATTTCATTGATATTTCATAACCTGACGCTTTATCAGAGTTCCCATGAATTTTAGAAAGAAAGGACCTTTGTGCAGTGGGTCTCTAGGATAAGGGAAGAAAAGTGAGTCGTACAAAAGAATTTTCTATGCACTTCAGTATGGTTAAATTGCGTAGCAATCAGATTGGTCTTGAAGTCATTCCTTGCTCGCTTGAACTTTTTTTGCGTTTCTTCTGACCGGCTGTTCTGATAAGATCGAGAAACAGCTCTCTTATTGTCACAGCTTATATTTAACAGATGAATTGCTGATTCTTTTTAATTCAACTGTCGTTGACTCCAGCAACCTTATAGGTCTTTCCTACCCAAATCTTTTCATGGTTAAGTGAACAGAGTCCGTGTCATTGTTACTCACATTGAATATTTTATTCACTCTGTGTGCGCAATGAAGGTTACCATTGAAATAAATTCTTCCAGATTTTCAATATGATTCCGTAACTACATTTGCATCCGTAGCTTCTGTTCCAGCTCTGTGTCTTCGAGATGTTGTTTATGCAGCAACAGTTCTTCCTGACTTTGATCGAGTGCTTTCCTAACGTCGCCTTGTATACCTGTTCACTAAACATAGGTTCCGTTATAATAGCCAATGGAAGGCCAATATTTTACAAGTGGCGTCCCTGATAGTATGCTTATCATGTCACTACGGTTCATCTGTGCTTGATGCTGTGCTTCTTAAAAGGATTGCAGTTGTCCGATTTATAACTTCCTTACATCACAGGGTCGATGTTTTGGCATTCAGAACGTGTAACTTAGATTTGGATAACCAGAATATGACAGTGTTATTCATCGGTTGAAATGGGATTAATCGGGCTGATAATTTTCTATCAGCGAATTTATGATGATATTTCGTCCGTTGCAAGGCGCGTATTCGGGCTTGGTGTTTACCAGCTGTTCTGACTGAAAATACTTTTTTCTTCACTCGGCGTCAGAATCTCGAAAAAAAACTTAAACTCATTTTCGAGACATTTTCATTAGTTTTGCGTAGAGATAATATGACGGCATATCTGGTTTAATTTAGTAAATTGTTTCTTGATCCTCAAGACGTTCAGCTAATCTTGGTTTGGCGGCACATCCTCATTAAAATTTTATACTATTTCTGCTCTCTATATCATTCACCAAGAGCTTTTTACCCTTTTCTATCCAATTTCTTATCGAAATATTCGAATATTTATAAAAGTCTAAACATTCCAGGTTCATAAACAAATTCGTTGTTCTTAGTTCGATTCTCGCAGATTTCATGCACATCAGTGGTACTGATCGACCTTTGATCGACCACACCCTTAAAAGGATAATTCCATTATTCATTTCGAAGTTATGAGTGTTGCTATTCGTTCGTGGTGAAATTCTATGCTGCCACTTCTATACTAAGATTCCGGTTAGATCCTGAAAAATGCTTAATTAATCTGAGCTCCAAATATGTCGAATATGGCTTGATCGTTGACACCGCCAAAGGTTGCGCATCGTACCTTACCTAAACCAAGCTCGTACACCGAAGTTCTCCCAGCTGTGCTATCGCAGGCTTAAGAGTTCAGTCACAGTTGCAATTCCAATTGTAATATCTAAAGTGCGACCGGGGAACTCAAACCCCGTGGTATCTCTTTTTAACTGAGTTAGAGTCAAACACGTCAAATACGAGTACTTTAAACTTTATAATTTTATTTTGAATAGTCGAAAGATACAATAATTAATTAATACTTGAACAAGTCAACTAATTTTTCTTAACTACCACCAAACAGATGTAAACTAAATTTACATACGTACTTAGAGCTTTTATTAAGAAAACCATTGATGTATACAGGATGTCCCTAATATCAACGTCAAGCCGGAAACGGGTGATAGGTCAAGTGGTGTCGGTTATAACAAAATTATAAAAACAAAATCTAAGTCATGTACTTTTAAAATTATTGGCACTCAAAAAAAAATTGAGAAATCTGATTTTTTGTCACGTAACCCTGAGTAACTCTCCTGTAAATTATCGGTTTTAACTAAAATATTACTTTGTCCACCCATGTATCTGAAAATCATTAATCATCCAAGTTGAACTGACTGTACTGACAAAAAAATGTACTATGCCATTTTGACAAGTAACTTTAAAAGATGGCGTTGTTAGTGTGGATTCCAAAATGGTATGACACATGCTAGGACTAACGCTTAATTGACTACAAAAAAAATATTTTGTTAAAGAAACCCCGATTCATAGTTAATTATTTTGAATAAGTTATAATGAGTACCAAGTGTGAGACGGATAAACACGCCATTTCGACTGAGTGTGAGTGAAACAGATAGAGATGCCACCCTTGCCATTTCATTTCATTTGTTTCCCATCACAGAGCACACAGAACACTACGTTCTCTTGGTGTATACTCTCAGGATCGCTTTATATAACTGTTGTTTGTTGCGCAACTAAACGCCATCTACCGATCTTGTATCTTACAACAAATGTTCAAACTGTTTGCCTCCAGCGGCAATGCAAGCTGTACATCTTCCTACAAATGATCTGGTAAAAAGACGGGCATACCTTCTGGAGTTAATGTCTTCAACGGCTTCTGCAATTTTTTGGCGCAGCTCGTTTAAATTTTCTAACGGCTTAGAATAAATTTTTTCTTTTACTGCCCAATGGATTTAAATCAGATCACGAAATTGTACTAGATCACCCTATCCACCTGTTAGAGTATTCCCGATGGAGGAACTCTCGTACTATGAGAGCATAATACGCTGGGCAGTCATCTTGTTGAGACCACGTACATGCATAAATATTAAGTGGCACGTCTTCCAATAAATTTGGGCCAATAATTCTACCATTCTAAATTCCCGTCCACATATTTACTTTAAAACGGTACTGTGATCTATCTTCCCGCATCAAATGTGGATTTTCCATGTGCCACTCGTGTAAATTGTGGAGGTTCATGTAACCGTCCCTTTTAAAAGTTGATTCGTCCGACCATAGAATTTTTTTTGAAGAATCTCACATTTTCTCTGAACTTCTGCACCATCCTTCGACAAAATTGGACTCTTTCTGGATAATCTCAGGGTAGCAGACTTTGGACTCACTGTGCATGGAGCTGGTTTTTCCTTAGAATTCGGTGTGCTGTACGTTTGGGTTCTCCTATGCTTTCTTCAATTGCACGTACTGAAGTACTAGGGTCTTGTGCGGCTGGTTGTAAGACTTCGTCCTCGTAGGGCATGACGAGTCTTCTCTCACTAACCATTAGATTTGGAAAGCGACACTCTGAGAATGACCGGTGCACATTTACAAATACTCGATGATCCGGATGACGCTGAGCATTTGGGTATCTCTCATGATAAAGTCTGTCTGCAGCACTAGCATTACACCTACTTTCCCCATAAATGAGATGCATCTTCGCATATTCTAGAGCAGTGTATCGAGGTGGCATGATGGCATTCGCAATACACAATCACGGGATCAACGATCAACACTACTATAGTACAGAAGAAATCCAGGTTCGACAGAAACGGTCAATGAAGTCCAATAAAGAAAGCCAAAATTGTAAGCACGAAATCAACACGAATACAGAATAATGCGCTGTAAGCGAAGGAGCGTAACGTACGGCAGTATTGCACGATGTGATTATGTCTTACTACTTAACAAGAGTGGCATCTCTATCTGTTTCGCTCACACTAGTCGAAATGGCGTGTTTATCACTGTCTATCTCGCTAACACTTGGTACTCATTATAACTTATTCAAAAGAATTAACTATGAATAGGGGTTTCTTTAACAAAATATTTTTTTTTGTCCTCAATTAAGCGTTAGTCTAGCATGTGTCATACTATTTTGGAATCCAGACTAACAACGCCATCTTTTAAAGTTACTTGCCAAAATGGCATAGTCCATTTTATTGCCAGTATAGTTCAGTCAATTCAACTTGGATGATTAATGATTTTCAGATACATGGATGGACAGAAAAGGAATATTTTAGTTAAAACCGATATAGTCATGTCTCAATTTTGGACCGTAATTTACAGGATAGTTACTCAGCGTTACGCGACATAAAAAAAATCTAAGAAAAATAAAGATTTGCGGTCACAGCACTTGAAAGATCGTCACATCGTGTCAGATTTCTAAATTTTTTTTTGACTGCCAGTAATTTTAGAAGTACATGACTTAGATTTTTTTTATAATTTTGTTGTAACCGACACCACTTGCCCTGTCCCACGTTTCCGGCTTGATTTTGATTTTTGGGACACCCTGTATGTAGAGACATACGAGTATGTATACATTAAGCTTAAGCTTCGAAAATAATAAATATTAAGATTTTTAATATTTATTTCCTGTCTATTTATTATCACAAACATCATAGCAAGTTCCTACTCAGCAAAGCGGGTACATCAGCTAGTATTAACAATAAATTCTAAAAACAATAACAACACCGTTGAGAATGAAACACAAAATTGTTTGAAAATTATTAAACACAATAAACAAAATTATTTAAACACAAACTATAAAAGCATTGTGAAATTTAGAGACATTGCAAACATGTATTGTATTGTAAAAATTATTTTATGTTAAATTATGTTAAATGGACACCTGGAAATATTGTTAACCAATTGTCACAATTATTGTATACGAGTACAATTTGTGTTAATGGAGGAGATTAGCTCATGCCAATCAAGTAGAACACAGAATTTCGCCTGTTATAATTGGCTGACATTGTACCTACAGTTATAAAATCACAAACTAAAGATGGTAGAAGGCAAAGCAAAAGTCTACTTGAGGAAGCAAACGATGAGTTTGATGAATCTGATATCGAAGGTGAACAATCGGAAAACCAATTGCTGACAGGTAAAACAAAGTATAAGTGGTAAAATGAAGGTGGAAAAAAAATTTCTTTTACTCGTACACTATGTAGGTTAGGTTAGGTTAGGTAAGAGTGGCTGTTGGAAATACCAACCCACTTAGGCCTATTGGCCCATTGTGATGCCACGTGGATCTATGATCTTCTGGAACCAGTTTGAGCTTATAATAAAGCGTAGGAGACTGTTAACGTCTATTTTTTCTAGATCGTTTAGGTCGTTGTAGAAGAAAGCTCCTAGATGAAGCTTCCTTCTCTGAGAGAGAGCTGGGCATGTGCAGAGTAGGTGGGGGATTGTCTCCTTCTCTTCCTCGTCCATGCAGCTTCTACAGAAATCGTTAGTAAAAGCGCCAAGCCTTCTTGCGTGCTTGCCTATGAGGCAGTGTTTTCTATGTTTCCTATCTAAAAGGATCAGACACTTAGATCGACTCAGATCCAGCCTTGGCCAGATCTGTTTGGTCGCTAGACATGTTTGTCCAGCAGTCCACCTAAGGTCCGTTCTTTTATTGGCATCTAGCTTTAGTGTTAGTTTGCACGTAGCGATTGTTATACCTATACTACCTTTGTCTGGTAGGATAGGTAGAGTGGTTCCAATTTTGGCGAGTTCATCGGCTCTGCAGTTCCCTGGAATGTCTCTGTGGTCCGGCACCCAACAGAGGTGAATGTTGAACTGCTCTGCCATCTCCATGAGAGATGATCGGCATTCAAGGGCAGTTTTAGAACACAATGAGACCGAGTCCAGGGACTTGATGGCGGCCTGACTATCCGAAAATATGCGGATATCCATTGCAGATATCACATTTTTCTTCAGCCAGGACAGAGCTTCTTCAATCGCCAAAATTTCCGCCTGGAACACGCTACAGTGATTTGGAAGGCGGAAAGAGAGGCTTAGATTTAGCTTATCTGAGAAAACACCGCCACCAACTCCGCTGTCAGTTTTAGATCCATCTGTGTAGAGATGGATTGACTTGTCCTCCATGAAAGCATCCTCCTCCCAGAATGATCTAGAGGGGAAGCTTACATGGAAGTTTTTGTCAAACCAAAGTTCAGGTATGGTGTAATCGGTGTTCTCTGTGAGGATTCCTAATGTATTAAGAATGTTGGCGTGGCCAAATGAATTATTTGTCCACTGTTTAGTCGCTTTAAGGCGAATAGCTGCAGTCGCAGCTACTTGCTTGCTAAAAATGTCGAGGGGTGTCAAGTGAAACAGAATATCTAATGCCGCAGAGGGGGTAGACCGCAAGGCTCCGCTTGTGCATAGACATGCTGTTCTTTGGACTCTGCTTAGTTTAATGCGGTTGACTGCATTTTCCACCAGACAACCACCCCGTAAGTAAGTATCGGTCTTATGACCGAGATGTATAGCCAGTGGGTTATGCGAGGTTGAAGGCCCCATTTGTTCCCAATGGCTTTCTTGCAAGAGAATAAAGCTATTGTAGCTTTATTGACTCTTTCTTGAATGTTAGGTTTCCAGTTTAGTTTCCTGTCAAAAATCAGACCCAGATATTTTGCTGTATCGGAGAAAACTAAACTGGTACCGTTTATTGAAGGAGGGTCTATGATTGGAATTTTATATTTCCTAGAAAAGAGGACAAGATCAGTTTTATGGGGGTTTATTCCCAATCCGCAGCGATCTGCCCAGCAGGTTAATCTGTTAAGATTTACTTGGAGGAGTTCTTTAATGGTATTTAGATGTTTTCCTGAGACGGCTATGGCAACGTCATCCGCATAGGCAATCACTCTGCTACCACCCGCTTCCAGGTATATCAGTAGTTCGTTAACTACTAAGTTCCAGAGAAGGGGAGAGAGGACACCGCCTTGCGGCGTACCCCTACTGACATATCTTTTAGCAGAAGTCTCACCCAGTTTGGAGTTGATTATCCTGCTTGTTAGCATTAGATTAATCAGCTCCCCAAGTGAGCCGTCTACCTGCAGAGTTGACAGCGCAGTCGTGATTGCGGATATGTTGACGTTGTTAAAGGCGCCCTCTATGTCTACTAAAGCAACCATTGTGTACTCCTTATATTGTAGGGATCGTTCGATGTGGCTAGTCAGAGAGTGCAAAGCCGTTTCCACCGACTTTCGTTTACAGTAGGCATGTTGAGCCGTAGACAGAAGTCTTGGATCAACTTTAGCTCGAATATGGATATCAATCAGTCGTTCTAAAGTTTTCAGAAGGAATGATGATAGACTTATAGGTCTGAGGTCCTTTGGTACTACATGAGAACATTTTCCAGCTTTGGGAATGAATACTACATTGACTTCTCTCCATAACAGTGGAATGTGGATAAGTTCTACACAGCTCCTCATAATATTTTCCAACACTGGTAGAATAATATCTGAGGATCTCTGTAGCTCGGCAGGTATAATACCGTCCGGACTAGCAGACTTGTATGGTTTGAAGCTATGCAGCGCCCAGAGCAGTTTGTCTCTCGTAATCAGACCATGAATTTTGGTCACGGTTGCAGTAGGCTTGTTTGGGCTGCTACTGGCCGCGAGTTGGGAGCTACCTGGAAAGTGGGTGTCCAGAAGCAGGTTGAGTGATTCATCACTTGAGGTTGTCCAAGAGCCATCGGTTTTTTTCAAACAGCAGGGCATCATAGGATTTGTGGAGAGGATTTTTCTTAGCCGCGAAGCCTCAGAGGTTTCTGTGATTTTGTCGCAGAATGACCTCCAGGATTGTCGCTTTGCCTTCCTCAGTTCTTTTTTGTATAATTTGAGGGATTCTTTATATGAGTCCCAGTCGGTCACTTTTCTTGTGCTTTTTGCTGCGTTGAAAAGTTTTCTGCAGGTGTTTCTGAGCAGTCCTAGTGCCGATGACCACCAATGTGGCTTTTTCTTGCCTCTTGGTTGAATAAGAGGGCAGGAAGCGGCCATAGCCTTATTGAGAGTCAGAGTAAATTCCCTGACTTTCATGTCGAGCTCATTGGTGTCACGCGGGGACTTGATAGTTTAGAGGATATCGTTTCCGACAGTATTCCTCTGTATTTTGTCCAATCAGTTTTCCGGTAGTTCCGGAAAGCTGGTTGGAGGGGGGGGGGAGCATCACTCAGACTGAATTGGATGTATCTATGGTCTGAAAAGGAGTGTTCAGACGATACCATCCAGTTTGTTAGCCTTTGGGTGATGCTGTCGGAGACAAGAGTAATATCTAATACTTCTTGTCGGTTTTTTGTTATGAAAGTGGGCTCATTGCCAATATTGCAAATTAAGAGGTTAGTACTTAAAATATAGTCTAAAAGTGACTCACCTCTATCATTGATGTCGGTACTGCCCCATACCGTATGATGTGCGTTAGCGTCACATCCGATTATGAGGCCAGTTTTTTGCCTTCCCGCTTCCAGTACCACCCTTTCTAGGTTATCACCAGGGAGAGGGCCCACTTGGTCGTGGCCAAGGTAAGCCGATCCCAGCCAGTAAGAGCCTTTGGCAGTCTCTAATCTGGCAACGGTTAGGTCGGGGTCACTGAGGTTGGGAAGTAGAAATACATTAAGGCTACGTTTCACTAATATACAAGTTCTAATCTTACCTTTGTCTCTTGTATAGAGCGGAACGTATGAGGGTGTCCTAAGTCCACGAACCACGCCTTCTGCAATCCATGGTTCCTGGATTAGAATTATGTCTTCTGCGCTTTTGGAAAGACGCAGAATGAGTGCGGCCGAAGCCTTTTTTGAGTGGTGGAGATTAATCTGGAGAAACCGTATCATTGCTACAGTCTTCCAGAGTCGCCTCCACCACGGTGTTGTTGAGGTCCTCCGATTCTGAAGATGTGCCCAAGAGCTCATCTTCTATCTCTGATCGTGTAGAACCTCTAATTGCTTCGTCATCGGTTTCCATTTCCGACAATGTGTCAGAAGAGGAGACCGACGGCTTGGTAGTCACCTCGGACAGATTGGAGTCGTCCGGCAGGAGCCTTGCCGGTAGTCGGTGTAGTCACTGTTCCACAGCCCGGTAATGAAGGAGTACCGGCCTCGGTTTTTGTTTTTTGGTTATTATCCATTAATGGTCCCACGAGTAGCGGAGAAAGGAATGTCCATCTGTACAGAGATCCGCCATATACAGATAAGGCTAGCTAATCCGGAGGTCGCCAGGTATCCGGATACTCCGTTTGCGACTGAGCTATTTTTGGAGATATTGGGCCCTCAGCCAGGTTGATCTTCGGCACGGGTCGTATAACACCTTGATCCAGCCCAGGGGAATGATGGAGTGCTTTGGAAGTTGGGGAGGGGGGGGGGGAGCATCCTTTGGTTTCAGGACTCGTCTGGAGAATTTCTTCTCGAGATTCATTGACCCTACTCAGCCTCTACAACTCGACAAGTTCGATGCTCGCGGTAGAAGCGTACACTATGTAAGTTAACATGAAATTTCCATATTCACGCAAATAGATCTTCCTCATCCACATTCCCATTTCATGCAGAATAGCAAAGTAAGCAAATTACAAATTGTAATTCTTAGAAATCTAAAGAGACAAATAATTCTTTCCATTTAATTGTAATTTTGCCAATTGTAATTCTTAAAAACAATAAATGTAATTGTAATTCCAAGAAATTAGCCAAATTGAATGTGAATTATTTTGCCGATATTATAAAACTGAAAGTACAATATAAGGAAACATAAATGAACAGAACGCGATAACTTGTATTTAATCTAAATTCTCGGAGTTTAAAATAAAAAGAGAGGAGTTGTTTTATTCTAAGGTATAAGAGAAGCTATACTTTATGTGCTCTATGTACTGAGTAACTGATATCCGAATGATTAGATTAGTCACTAAGTTAATCTTAGTGTGATATAAACTGAGTTTCAATAAATTATAACAAGGAGCAGTTATGGGCGTGTAAGCAAAACCGAGAAAACGAACAGAGTGAACAATTTCGTTTGGTTGTAAAATATCTATGAAACGCATTAGTAATTTCAATTTGGATTTATTTTTAAAAATAGAGGATTTCTTGAGCATGCTATTAACTAATTGCCATTCATTCTTTAAATTCCCTTTGCCAAGGCCAAGGTGAAGACGGTAGTAGTTATCCCAATAGATTGGAATCTCATGCTTTAGTTC
Source organism: Volucella bombylans (assembly GCA_949129095.1). Classification (NCBI taxonomy): domain Eukaryota; kingdom Metazoa; phylum Arthropoda; class Insecta; order Diptera; family Syrphidae; genus Volucella; species Volucella bombylans. The sequence goes on along the minus strand of OX422144.1, from coordinate 101,610,727 downwards.
AGCGCGGAGTTTCTTATATTTGTTTTTTATCCGCATATTTCTAGGGTGCTTATTACATTTACTTCTGAATTTGTTCCTTCCTTTAACTTTATTCAACAAATAACTAGAGAGCTTAAGCTTTTTTACAACCCATGAGGAACAGCTAAAAATATGTTTTTTAAGGCAGTCAGTAAAGATTGGCCGGTTCAGAGTTCTAAGCACAAGATAGTCAAACGGCTCTAATTGGTCGAGAACAACTGCGAATGCAGGAGCTTTTTGTGAGGTAGTGGACTGGATTTTTAGTCAAAACAAATCTCCCTGATATTTCAGTGAGTTGAAGAAGTGTCAAAAATCAGCTGATTCACAGATTTGTTGTTCAACTCACAGTTGTACTTGACACAAATAAATAAAATAGAAACGCAGTCTGAAGTAAATTCTGAAGGTATGTACGAGTATTATGATTTGTAGGAATTTTTATTTCACAAAAATAAAAATGAATTAATCTGCATTTTCAGAACGTGAGGTAGCGTGGGAACACAAGTCAGTACTTCTGTTCTTAGAGGAGTGCCGTGAAGAAGAAGAAGAAGATGGACTTGAGGCACCCTAAGTTCCACCGGCGGTCGGTATTTATTGAGATTCGGCAACGAATGAAAAGTAAGTTATATAACTTTTCGGAAACTTCCCTGGACAAAAAGTTACAAAACATGAAAACGCACTTTCATAGAATACTTGACAAAAACAAAAATAACACGAACTAGAAGAGGCCGCATGACATGGACATATTTTGAGTATTTACGAGGAAGAAGTGGGTGTTCAGAATGGTCCGACGTACGACTCAGCTACCGAATGTCCAAAAATATCAAAACATCCGTTTCTACCAATTGAACCGGCTTCCGCATCTTCACCACGTCCGTCATCTTCAAGTCCGGTTGTGTGCACACCGTCAACCTCGAACGGCCGTCTAAATAAAAGTGACAGAGCTCAACGAGATGCCTTTGAGATTGAAGTCAACAAATTTTAGGTGGCGGAAGATCTTTTAGAGGAAGTTCGGCAGATAAAGCGCCCTAAGCAAAGGCAAATAGAGTGAAAGAAAGCAAGAGATAAAATATAATGAGAAGAATTAATGTTTTTTTTTATTGATATCTACGAGTACTTGTTCTTGTTTTTTTTTCCAATGAATATAATTTTTTTTTCTATGTTATAATTAATTTTTAAGAAAGTTACATGTCAATAAAATTATTATTAAAAAAGAGAAGGCAAAAAGTTTCGTTTACTACTGCCAGGTTGTCCATTTCGATTAGTGTTTGCATTATCGATTGCCGCCTCATTTATGTTAGCAGCACTATCTGTATTTAAGTCCTCTTGGTAAAAATTTTCTATATTGTCGTCTCCAAATAAGTGGATGTGGTTGTGTAATACAACACTAGAGACTACTATCTTATTCGCCATGATAGGATTGACTGCATCTATATACTTAAGGCGACGAAATATTCCTTTTAGTAACTCAAACGCTCTTTCTATTGCTACTCGTGCAGTGCTAAGGCGTGTGTTGAAATGGCTTTGCTGTTCACTAAGATGCCCATTACCACTAAACGGAGTAATCAAATTTGTTAATAGTAGGTAGGCGGCATCACCCAAGAGATGGAACTTGGATGGTATGAGCTCATCTCTTGATGCAGCAAACTGTTTTTGATCACTCTAGCATCGTGCAATCGCTCTGGTGCTCCAACGTATATATTAGTGAAGACCGTCCTATGATCGCACACACCTTAATTATACAATTATTATGTGTTTGTTTCAAATTTATGGTATACCACCTTGATCAAAAAAAATTTATTCAGAAAATTCAAAATACAAGTTTATTCATCTAAATCTATATTGTCTCCTTCAAAGTAATCCCCATCGACTGCAATACACTTAGGTATGCCAGCGCTTGATCCAATCCTCGAAACATTTTTTATATTCGGTTTTCAGTTCCTGCGATTTTTCCATTAGTTCCTCTCGGCTGCTGAAACGCGTTCCCCGTAGTGGTTTTTTAACTCGATTGAACGGAAAGAAGTCACAGGGAGCCAAATCAGGTGAATTCGGTGACTGTTGGATGGTATTTGTTGCAATTTTCGTCAAAAAGTTACGAATAATGATGGCACTGTGCTACGGTGCGTTATCATGGTGCAAAATCCACGAGTTTTCTGCCCACAATTCTGGCCTCTTTCGGCGAATTGCTTTACGCAAACGTCTCATAACGCCCGAATAATACTCTTTGTTTACTGTCTGACCTTCTGGCAAAAATGCATGATCCACTACACCGTTGTAATTCATGAAAACCGTGAGCATTACCTCCTTTTTTGACTGAAAACGACGTGGTTTTTTGGTCTCGGCTCATTTGGTGAACTCCATTCACTTGCCTGATGTCTGGATTGCGTGTCGTACTCATAAACCCACGTCTCGTCTCCAGTAATTATCCTTTTGATGAATGTGGGATCGGATTCAGCCTCGCAAATCATCTCTTTTGCGATGTCAAAACGGTCTCGGTTTTGCATGAAATTGAGGTCTTTTGGCACCAACTACACGACTACACGACGGAAATCCAAATCATTAACCAAAATGTCTTGGACGGATCCATAGGCAATGTTCAAGTCCTCCGCTATCTCTATGATGGTTAATTTGCGGCTATTGATCAACATTTCTTTTACTCCATCAATGTTTTCGTCGATGGTCTGCCACTGCGTTCATCATCTTCGATTCACTCACAAACAGTTTTGAACCGCTCGTACCACTGGTAAACGACCGTTTTCTTTAGAGAATCCTTGCCGAAACTTGGCTACGTAACTTTTGCATATGTCAAGCTTTGATGCTAAGATTTAGAGGGAATATCGACAATAGATTTACCAAATTAACAAAAAAAAAAACAGAAGTCATCAAATCGGAACAATGGGAGCGCCCCACGGTGATTACTCCGGGGACTTTCAACGATCAAGCTGATCGGGTTTTCCAATAAGGACTTGACAATTTTTTTTTTAAATAAAACGCAAACCATTTGAGATTTTTCAAAAACTTTACTATCGGCTTGCAGTACAATCAAAACATTTATGAATGGAACTCGACTTTGTTCATATGGCCACCGCGTGCACGTGCCGAAACGGCCGCTATTTCGCGTTCAATGTTGGCTCTGAGCTCTTCCAATGTCGTCGGCGTGTTGGCATAAACCATTGACTTAACGTAGCCCACAGAAAATAGAAAAGCGGTGTTAAATCGCACGAATGAGGCGGCCAATCGACTGGAACATTTCTTGAGATAACACGCTCACCATACTTACTCTTCAATAAATCGATTGTAGTGTGTGCTGTGTGGCTTGTGGCATCATCCTGTTGAAACCACATGTCGTCCAAGTCCATATCTTCCAATTCGGGTCAAAAATAATCGGTGATCATGGCGCGATAACGCTGAGCATTCACTGTAACGCGACGATCGTTATCATTGACGAAAACGTATGGCCCAATAACGCCACCGGCATGCAAACCGCACCAAACAGTTATTTTTTGTGGATGAAATGGTGATTCATGAAGCACATGTGGACTTTCACCCGACCAATAACGCATATTTTGCTTATTGACGAACTCATTGAGCCAAAAATGAGCTCGTCACTGAAGATGATTCGGCGATGAAATTCATCATATTGGCGCATATTCTCCAGAACCCAATCGGAGAACGTACGTCGCTTCAAATGGTCCATCAGCTTAAATTCTTGAGTCAGCTTGATATTGTATGGGTGTAAACCAAGATCGTCTGAGCGATGTCCAATTCTTGCGAACGCCGTGGAATTGACTGATTTGGATCGATTGCTACGGATGCCTGAACGGCAGCGATATTTTCGATACTTCGACCAACCCGTTGTCGCACTGACACGGCAACATCACACAACGAATATGTAGACTCAAATTTTTTCACTTGTTATTGCCTGTTTACTAGGACGAGAATTACGACCGAAAATTGGAGTTAACGCTCTTAAAGTTGCAGTCACCGACTCCGAATTTCGGTAGAAAATTTTGATAATTTGCAGACGTTGCTCGTTCGTGTACTTTACCATAATGAAAATGTTGAGTTTACTGAATAAACTGACAGTGACAGTTTGATGGTTAGTGAAAGAGTGCGTTCACAAATTAAATTCAAGTTTGTCGAGTCCCTATTGGAAAACCCTTTATATTTACCTTGTAATATAACAGAACGTGTGTTTTTCTGTTAAGGTAGTCAATGAGGTTTCTTATTGGCTGTTTGATCTGGATGTGACAGCCATCAATTGCACCGATGATTACAGAAATGTATCCTCCAGATTTCTCCTTAAAAATTTGAAAGAAAGTGTTATTAATAACGTGCGATGCATATATATAAAATATACAATACCCGTGAAATTTCCGGTTACTGGGTTATTGATGGCCACTTCACATACTCTTTCACTAAGCCACATAATATATCCAGTATCTCACAAAATCCCCAATAATGTGTTGTACATGGTACATTGTACGATCACCAGCTGATAAGAAGCTTTCCTGCTTACTAAACATCCACACTGTAAATAGTAGCTTCTTTGAGAAACGTTCTGCAATACGAATTGTAAAGCAATTGTTTAAAGAGATGAATGCACGAGTTACGATATGAAAAATTATGTTTACAAAAAAAAAGTCTAAACTGCTAATGATCCTCCTAAGCTGAACAGAAGCAACCCCTTCTGTTACTGCACCTGTTGTTTTTCCTGCATGTCTATTGAATTTTTGGTTGTTGTTTACAACCTGCTGCATTATGGGATTTTTCCATTAAAGTTGGCTTGGGTTGGCATGTGATAGTCCCATGTTGTTATCAACTTTGGCTTACGATGCGATCGTAACTCACGCAAAACTAACCGAAAAGCAAGTCCGACTCATCCTAAATTGGACACGCAATTCTTCCAGAGAGTATGAATGAATTATTTTTTCATAGTAATTTGGATTTCTAGTTGCCTTGTCTTGCAGTCAATACACCCTTGGACTTGTAAAATAGATTTATTCAGCAAATCGTTCACAACAAATAACACAACTTGACCTATAATGTAAATAAATCATTGATTTTCGTAGCACATGTAAATATAGGTACACAATTGTACTTACATATAATTTCATCTTCTTGCCCATTTTACACCTTTTTTTTATGTTATTCTGCAAGCAAATCCAATTCACAAACAAATCTGAAGTGGAAATAAAAAGTAAAACTTCAATTATAACATACATACGAGTATATGTCATACGGAAATGTCAACTGCAAATGCAGTCACTTTGCCGTTCAGAAAGTTAGGCTTTGACTAACATTTTAGTGCCTAGAATTCTGAATGCGGCCATTGTATAGGAAGTTGAGGCGTTTTGGTATAAACAGACATCTTCCCAAAACTCATATACTACGAGTAGATTATGCTTGAGCAACTTGTAGTCAGATTTCAGTAATTTACTAGGTGAAGTCGAATTTTTTCTGCTCTTGCTGTTAGAGATGGTAACTAAAGGTCCTGTCAATGGTCGGTAATCATCAGATCCAAATTGAAGTCCCTTAGATACTTTTCCTTATCTAAGAGACCAGAAAATTCTTCTATAAACGTCAAATTATTATACATACTCGTATGTACGAGTAGTCTATAGACATATAATACTTCACAAAATCGAAATACAAAACCTCGAGAACGTCATATCCATCTTTTACAAAACAGTCAATACCGCCTGCAGCGTAATCGTCATTAGTATTCACATGAAAATTGAACCCGGGAATAATAAAGTCAAGTTTTTCAAATTTCTAAATCCAAATTTCAGACACAAAGACAATATCTGGAATAGATGGCAACGGAGAACATGTTGTGAGCCAAATTATATTGCCATATGGCGAAGAGAGTGGATGTGGTTCGAAAATCCTTTGAGGCACGAGAGAAATTATGTTTTTAAGGCTGTTAAATACTCATTAACAAACTGAAATGAAAAGCAATTTTAGAGGACAGATCACCATTTGCAGACTCCAACTGCAAAAGCGAACGTAGGAATTTGCTTTACTACTGGTCACAGGAATTTATTTCCCTCATTTCTTTAGTTATAGATGAAGTGCGTTTAATTAAAGAAAAATACATTTCATTGCTTATTATATACTAGTGGCTAAATAAATGTTGCCATTTCCCTTCATTAGGAAACTTTTCAGGTTATGGCCGTAATGTCAAAAGTTTGTCTTTTATTTTAGTTATTTTAAATATGATTTAAATGAATACTTATACTTAAACACTATTTAAAACGTTTCACTTGTAAACGTGGTGGTGGATTTTTGTTGTGAAGTGCTTAAGCAGGTAAGAGAGTACAGCATTGGCATATCACACACAGATTAGCAAATATAGATTACATTATAGGGATACACTAGCGCGGTGTATCTAGTACCTGGCGGTGAAATTACGAAAGGACTTTACAATCAAAACGTAACCAACTCCACTGATTTTGTAATAGGTTTTCGAGACAGATCCTTTCCCATTACTTGTTCATTCTTGCTTGTTAACGGGTGTACGAAATCAAAGTTTAAACTTAATAAAATTAAATTTAATTAGAATTTTGTAATTCAGTGGCGCTATAATTAGTGACCCCGATTTCGAAAAATGCAGTTAACAGTCCATTCGCAAATATGGAAAACAATAGCGGCGCAGATCGTCAAGATCTTTCTCCGCCAAGTGCAGATCTGGAGAATTCTGATGCGCACCAAATCCAAGCGCAGATTCATTGTATTGAGCGGACTGACTTGCCACTTTTGTTAAATAAAAAAAGTACTGCTGTGGCTCACATCCATCACAATTCCAGAGCAAAAGCAAAAGTAAAAGCCGGCTCAACCAAATACCAAATACTTTCGGTGGTGGAACATATTGTTGTTAAACCCGCAGATAAAAACAATTATTTAAAAATGAAAGAAGCCCTGATAAATCATTTCTCCATTTCGCAGGAACGACAATTTAAAACCTTAGCGTCGGGTCTAAAATTAGGAGATAAACGTCCATCCGACCTTCTATCTGAAATGTACCTGCGCGGCGGCAAAATACTAGATGCTAATACGAACCCTCTGGTTCGACTGCTTACCACAGGGTGTCCAAGTTGCCCTTGCCACTGCTGATAGCTTCGAAAACAACGACCTTGCACAGCTCGCCGACAAAATAATAGTCATTGAACTTCACATAAATATCGGACACATAATGCTTGTTTCCCAGACTTCAGAAACCAGCGAACTCAGGAAACAAGTACAGGAGTTAGCCAGTAGGATGGAAACGCTGTTACTAAAACTCGGCCGCTTTCGTGGCCAACATTAGGCATTTCAGTATCCGCAGAAATTCATTGTAGCCCCGAATCAATAAAGAAAACAAGCCACCAGCCTCTCGACGTCTGTTCACCACCTATTTACATGGCTTTGTCGGTTTTGGAATCAAGTTTCTCGTATATACCGGCGCGGATTTTTTATTTTTATTTTTTTTAAAGAACTCAAGTGGATATGAATACACTTATAATGCCTCAGGATGTGTTAAGCTTTTTTGAGAATAAGATAGAGAGAGAAAGGAAGATGTTTGGGTTCAGTGGTTATTTCGCTCCATGGGTGGCCTCCAATTCAAATATTCCATCCACTCGATTAGACGAACCCAGACTGGCTGCACTTTGACTTTACGCAGCCAACAACAGCACAATTCGGACATACGGAGAGCGAGCTCATATCCTTAAGATCAGACTCCGTCGCCCCGTATCATAGGAGCTGACCTTCTGCGCAAACATGGTCTACTGGTTAGAGATATGTTCACTGTGCAAGTCATCGCTTGAAACTGCTTCTGTCTAAAGCCATGTCAACACCCTCGATTCGCAATTGCCTTGGTGTAGTAAGCAAATTAGCCAATTTCTTCCGAAACCATTCAAATGCAAATAAGACTTTCCAAAACGCCATACAAAAACACGCACCAGAAACCAGAAAAAAACGACTTTTGCGCCTTTGTGAAACAATGTTTATTGAAAGGCATCACAGTATTATCTCATTTGTAGAGCTCTTCAAATGTATTGCGATTAGTCTTGAAGAAATATCCACCAAGACGTGGGTGATGTCTTCAAAAGCATCAACTCTCAACTGGTAAGCCTCATTGTATGTGAAAAACTTTTTAGTTCGACACTACACTTATCAATTTTTCTACAAAATGAATCTTAGAATTTCGTGTCTGCAATAAATCACACAAATCAGGTATTAAAATCTCTTAAAAACAGAAGAGAAAATGGCGGAGATTTTTTCAGAGACACTTTTCAATCCGCATCACAACTTGCCGAGGATTTATTTGAAGTTAAGGTAAGAGCTCCGGGGATGTTTTTGAAACAAACAACACACTCCAATCCAGAAACATAATGTCCTGAAGATTATTTTAGAGTTTCTATACTTATTCACTGTCTAGATTCTCTAATACAAAATCTTACTGACAGATTTATGGTCACCGAGGATGTTCTACCATCGTTTCAAAGCTAATCGTTGCACAGCTAACTTTTTACTTCGATAACGCAATATCCTTGTCAGCTGTTAAAGCGGAGTACATACTACTGGTGCGAAAAAATTTCATCATGACAAGACCTTGCGATTTGGCCGGCCAATTCAAGTCGCGAAAACGGGTGATCAAACGGCCTGGAAATTGGTGCTTCAAAATTTCCACCGTTGCCGTAGCTGTGTGTGAGTGATTGCTCCGTCCTACAGGAACAAACAAAGCTCAAAACCAAATTCAGCAACTTGCGGCAAAAAAAAAATCGTTTAACATCTGTCTGAAGCGCTCACCAGTTACGGTTACGGTTACGGCCAATCACTTTTTCAATGCAAATGCTGCACTAAACAGTCACCATAATGGCTCTTCGTGCATTTCATGTGGATTCTCCGTACCAAAGAAATGCAAATTTTGTTTATTAAAATAACCACTTAAGTGGAAATTGGTTTCGTTGCTCACCATTCAATTAGTGAACGGTTTCCACTTTATCATGGAACATCTTCAGGTCTTTGAGCAAAACTCGACGCAACGAACGTCTTCTGATGCCAAATTGTGTGCATCGTTGTCTCGTCGATGTCTGTGAAATCTCCCGCAGCAGAGATATTCTCTCGAGCCCGGCCACTTCTTGCGACATCTCTAGTGGACCCAGTTTGCACAAGATGCTCAGCCAAATGTTTAAAGGATGACGAGGAAAACGACGACGAATTTCACTCTGCATTAAAACCACAGACCGGAAATTGGTCAAATAAGCAGTAAAAATAATTCAACGTTTTTTTATCGCTCCATTGCTTGTTGTCAACTAATTCTCTATCTGTCTACAACATAAATGTCAAAGCACAATGACACTTGTCGCCTATTGTATAAATTATAGGACCACCTTGTAAGTGTAACATATACTCGTACATATGTATGAAATGGAGCGAGATGATTTTCGCTGAAATACAAATACTATTAATGACATACCAATTGAAGATTGACGTTTAGTGGAGATAAAAAACGAAATTAAAACGGACGATACTCTGCAGCAAGTTCTGAAATTTGTCATTTTTTGATGGCCCGAGCACAAAAATGGACTAGTTAGCAATGCAAAACAGATATCTCCTTAAAGGTGAGCGTTGTCGTTGCGGAAAAAGATATTGCAACGATTGCACTAAAGTTATCAATGTATAGAATCAAGCCAAAGATGGGCAAGAGGCACCGTCTACTGGTCCTCGGCATATCAAATAACAGCCGCTGCCAGTCAAGCAAAGTTACCTTTGCAAAGTAGAACTATTTGAGACTACCAAAGAGTGGGTCTAGATATGGTGATAGACGGCCACAAGAAGAGGCAAATGTTTATAACAACAGTCGATACAGAATTCCAGAGGTCGGAATTCCATTCATAAATTTATAAATAAAGTTTTCGGCGAATTTTCAAAACGGTGGGAGTTTCAACACTCGAAAAGTTCATAAAACCATCACCAAAGCAGTGGTAAAGCTGAGGCATACGTAAAAATAATAAAAAAAATCTTTTCAGCAATTGATAAACAACAGGGACTGGAAAAAGGTCATCATTACCAGCCTCCCGTCCGATCACCAAGCAGTTGTCCGTGTGGATGATGTAGACTACCCGTAATCGCCAATACATTCGCTTATCTACGGCCAATAAACCTAATGAAGAAGCAAAGTTAAGTGAACCTGTTCAAGACGTCCTAACATCGGTGCAGCCAGAAATGAACAATTCTTGAAGGACAAATGCCCCGAATATCTAAAAGACTTCAAGAAAAATCCTTTATAGTGATGATTTGATTTTTTTTCAATGATTTGTGGCCCGGGTCAACCCCGGACAGTTTATTGAAATGTTTAATACAAACATAAAACTACTATTTCTACTTTAATTAAGGTCCAATGACGGGAAAAATGGTTATTTAGGGAATTTCAAAAGGGAGGACTGATGATATCCGATTTGTTTCACGTAGCATACGACACAGTGGCTCGTTGAGACCATAAGTTGTCCTGTGATTATTCGGACGAAAAAGGTGGACAGATTTTAAATGACACGGGTTGGTGTTAAATGGGATTTGGGAGAGGATTTTGGGACAGTCGATGATGCCGGTTAAAAGTTTGTGGATGAAGAGAATACCGGCGGACCCCCGAGGTTTTTCCAAAGACAGGAGACCGAGTAGTTTGAGTCGATTAATATAGGGGGTAGAATATTGTGGTCAGCCCATGGTAGCCCACGTAATGCGAATCGCAGGAATCTACGTTGGACAGCTTCAATGCGCAGAATATGTACATCGTAGTAAGGAGACCGTATCTCACTGGCGTACTCGAGAAGTGGACTAACAAAGATTATGTACAGGGATTTGGTGACATAGGAGTCGGAGAATTCTTTTGACCATCGTTTAACAAATCCGATAGCGGAGTTAGCTTTTCTAATTACGGACTCAATATGGATGCGAAAATTAAGCTATTTATCACAAATGACACCCAAGTCCCGCATTGAAGAAACTGCAGCTACTCTTTGATTTGATAAATACGAGTAGTAGGTGCGGGTTGGAAGTGTCAAACGCCTCAAGGAGGTAACAACATCGTTTATAGTCAAAATAAAGATTAATGGACCGAGATGACTGCCTTGTGGAACACCCGAAGTGGCGAGAATTAGGTCAGAAAAATGGGAGCGAAAATAAACAATACAGGAGCGTTTTTTAAATGTAGGAATTAATCCAAGAGGTCAGTATAGGTTCGAAACCAAGAGCTTTGAGTTTGAATAGAATTAACTTGCGCGAGATTTTATCAAAGGCCTTACTGAAGTCCGTGGCGATTACATCAATTTCTTTCCCTTGCTCTAGGCCGCACAGTGAACTAGAAACAAACTCAATGAGGTTGGGGATCGTTGATCTGCCTTTGAGATAACCATGTTGGTTTTAGATATACATCCAAAATATGGTGCATCATAAACAATACTTTCAAAAACCTTGGGGATGCAGGACAGTTTAGCAATGGGGCGATAATTGGTGATATCATGCTTTGATCCTTTTTTGTGAATAGGGGTAATAAAGGCGCTCTTCCACAGATGAGGAAAGAGCCCTTCAGACAAAGATAGTTTGAAAATAATAGTGAGGGGATTAATTAGATTATCAGCACATTTTTTTAAGACAACTGCGGGCAATCTATAAGGACCTGGAGAAAAATCGTCTTTCAGTTTATGTGTTTTGTCTAGTAACTGCGCTGCAGTAATTTCAACTGACGAGGGAGATATTTGACAACAGTTGTTCAGGAAAAAAGAGTATTCAGGATCGGACTCATCAGATTGGGCCGAAAACGATTGACTAAAGAAGTTCGCAAATAGATTAGCGATGGTTGTTGAGTCATCCGAAGACGTGTTAGAAGATTTGAGAGTTGATGGATAGCAATCGGATTTTTGTTGTTTGTGTTAATAAATTGGTAGAATTTCTTAGGGTCTGAGATGATGGAAGATTGCATTTGGCTGAGATAACGATATTCAGCAAGTAGGGTGATGTGATTGTAAGCTAGGAGGTAGTTTTGTTGGTCAAAGTCAGAACCAGATTTAACGTATTGTTGCCATAACCTGTTTCTCTTATTACGAAGTTCTTTTGTTATACCAGGGAGGAGATGACGAAGGATTTCTCCGTTGAATAAAAGGAGTAGTTTGCCTTATACAGTGGAAAATCTTATCGTAGAAGATAACTACAGCAGAATTTGCGGTTACGTTACTATTTTGAAGAAAACTTAAGTCAACATTTTTGAGAAGATTGTTGAGCTAAGTGTAATTGGTTGTACGGAAATCGAAGTGGAAGGAAGTTTCTGAAAGCTTCAAGGAATTATTGTTTTTATTCATATGATACAAATAACGAGGAGAGGTGGGTGGAGACGGTTTCATTTCTAAAGAAGAAGTTCACACTCGAGAGCAAGACAGTTCATGGTATCGGATATAAAGATCAGATCTAGTTTCCGACCCATGAAGTTAAAAATTGGGTTTATTTAAAAAAGGCCAGAGTTTGTGAGGCAATCTGTGATGAGGATTTCTTTGTCAGAAGCTGCATTTGTGGCAACAAGATAGGATTCTTCATCCGAGTGAGTATATTAGAGGTGAGGGAATTTAAAATCACTGAGAACAATAATTTCATCACAGGGATCTGTGATTTCGACGAGGGAATCAACCTGTGTATTGGTTGGGATGGGCGAACATAGCAACAGAGGATATAAAGTTTGTGTTTAGAGGGAGTAACTTTAACACAGATGAATTTGAAATCGGCGGTAGATGACTTTTTGACGAGCTCAGGGTTCAACCGAATTTTGATTGCCAGAAGGACACCTCGCCCTATAGAATCATCATTATTTTTACATCCATCGTCGCGAAATAAACGGAATTCAGGTGAGAATAGTTCCGAATCCTTGATATTAGATTTTAGATTAGTTTCGGTTAAAGCAAAAATATCATACGGCGGCTTTTGAGAGTTGAGATAAATATAAGATGTTTTTGAACGCAGCCCCTTCACATTTTTGTAGTAGAGTGATAGACGATTGTTTGCTGGATTGTGGGGCATGTTAGGGACGATAGTAGTTTTTAAAGCTAGAGCGCATTTTTTTGCAGATGCAAGAGACGTTTGGAAGAGACATGAGAGGCGTATGAGGAGAGACCGTTATCTACGTTTGTAGAAGAGACATTGAAATTGTTGTGAAAATCTATGAGAATTCGTCGAAGATCTTTGGGATCAGTGGGGACTCCTTCCTGTTGCATTGAAACCATGAGATTTGTACGAATGGTACCATTGATTCAGATAGAATCGGGTTTATGGTGCAACTAAGCAAGGTAGAATCGCACGTGTTCATATAGCCGACGGTCCTTCAGTCATTTCCCACATCGGCTAGCTTTTTGGATAGTTTAACTGCGCGAGGAAGCAAGGGGTCAAGAATTGTGGAGGTTGGGATTTCATGAGTATTAGAGGAATTATGGTCAATAGCCAACGTGGATGACGGAGGATTAAGTGTGTGGGAGCGGATAGGGGATAGTAGTATATATGTTCATAAACTCGTATGACTAAATTAATTTATTTTTTTGTAGTTTCGATTTACCAAATATTAAGTGTTAAATGCTATAAGAATAACAATTCTTATTTGAAGTTGAACTTAATTTGAATTTTTTATTAATTAAAGAATATGTTATGATATTCGTGTAGAATCTCTTTTATGTTAGGTTTAAAAGTTAAAACAACCGACTTAAGGGGAAATCCAAACAAAAGGAACCTTTATTATGGGTTTTGTGGTTCTATATATATGCGGAAAGTGTTATACATTTGCAAGCAGAGTTGTCATGTTAAATTATATGAACTGACATATTTTTCTTAACACTCCCACTTTAACATTTTAATTGCATGGTTTGATCATTATTTTTTTCTATAATTCCAATTAACAATCTAAATTTTTGAAATTTATCTTTACTTAGACCCTTTGTTAAAATGTCAGCTTGTTGTTGTTCAGAAGGAACAAAGTTTATCAAAAATTCTCCTCTTTCGTATCGCTCACGTATGAAGTGATAACGAAAGTCTATGTGTTTTGTTCGTTTATGAAACTCTGGGTTTTTGATGAGCCGAATCGCTCCTTGGTTGTCCATTTTCAGCATAGCATCGCCAATACCACCCGGAATCATCTCAGAGAGCAGCTGCTGCAGCCATATCATTTCTTTTACTGCTTGTGATGCGGCTACGTATTCTGACTCAGTAGTTGACAAAGAAACACAATTTTGCCTCTGTGATGACCAAGACAACGGGCCACTCCCGAGTGAAAAAATGAACCCAGTGGTAGAGCGCCTTGTTCCAGGATTCCCTGCATAATCAGCGTCACTGAAACAAACTAATGAATAGCATTTAGTTTTTTTAAATAATATACCCATTCGTCTGGTTCCACTGATATATTTCAAGATTCTCTTCACAGCGTTGACGTCATGATTACTTGGCGAATCCAAATATCGGGAAACCACTCCTACTGCAAAGGCAATATCTGAACGCCACTGCCAAATACATGAGAGAGCCTACGGCTTCTCTGTAGGGAAATTTCACTACTTCCGAAGATAGAGTATCTGGTGAAGAACATTGCTCCGCTGGAGTTGACACCGGATTGCAACAACTCATGTTGAATCGTTTCAACAACCGCTCAATGTAGTTCGATTGGCCTACATGAATTCCATCCCCTGGTTGAACTGCGATTTGCATCCCGAGAAAGCAACCAGCTTCCAAAACTGTGACTTCGAAATTCTTCTGCAGAAATTTCACCAACTGAGTCGCATCATCTTTGTTCTTCGAAGCCACGAGCCCATCATCGATATAAACAGCTAATATGATTCTGCATTTATTATCTGCTGATAGAAAAATTCAAGGATCCATTTTGCTAGGCCTTAGCCTGAACTCCCGCAGAACTCCTGTCAGCTTTTGATTCCAGCAGCGAGACGCCTGTTTGAGTCCGTATAAGCTCTTTCGCAATTTGCAAACCTTATCTGTGCCATCACCGAAACCCTCTGGCTGATGCATGTAGATTTCCTCAGTGATATCGCCATGTAAAAATGCAGTTTTGACATCAAATTGGGTCAAAACAAGTCCTTCGTTGGCTGCAATGGCAAGAATGGAACGAATAGAGCTGAACTTAGCCACTAGACTGTACGTTTCTCCATAGTCGATGCCATATTCCTGGGTGTAACCCTGTGCAACCAATCTCGCCTTATACTTTTGTTTTTCAGCGCCTAGATCTTTAAGTTTATAAACCCATTTGTTAGCAATAACTTTCCCATCCCCAGGTCGAGATACCAAATCCCATGTAGGATTTTTGTAAAGACTACTTATCTCGTCTGGCATTGCTTCTTTCCAATTTGTCATCTCGTCGCAGGAAATAGCTTCTTTGTAACAGTGTGGCTCTCCTTGCATAAAATACGCATGCTTTTCCACAAAATTACAAGCCCCTGGTGTTGTATCCTTTCTTTTGCGTAGTCGACTCTTCAAAGGAATAGACTCGTTGGGGTCATATACCATGACTATAGCGTCCTCCTCATCACATTGGTAATGCTCCTTTTCCACTTGTTCTTCTGTCCTTACATCAACATCGTCTTGTTTTTCCGTATCAATAATAAGATTTTCTTTTGAAAGATTATCGCGCTTGCTCATATGGATAACAGATGTACTTGGAGATTCGTCGAAAACACTATTTGGAAGTCTTTCTTGTTCGCTGTGCTGCTCCACTTCCCTAAAAACGACATCTCTGACGATTACCACTTTATTTGTTGCAGGTGTTCAGATCCGATAGCCTTTGGATGTGTCCGAGTATCCCATGAACAGACCTTTTTCAGCCTTTCTGTCCCATTTTTGGCGTTTTTGCTTGGGAACATGTATAAATGCCTCAATACCAAACGTTTTAAACTCCTCGACCCTAAGCTTTCCTCCACACCACATTTCGAAGGGGGTTTTACCTCCTAAAGCGCTGTCTGCAGTGCGGTTCAAAACGTATACAGCAGTGTTAACTGCTTCTGCCCAAAACCGTTTACTCAAATCCTTTGCACTAAGCATAGTCAGAGCAGCTTCGACGACGGTGCGATTTTCTCGTTCGACCCTCCCATTTTGCTCGGGGGTGTAAGGAACACTGGTCTCATGGAATGTTTCCTTAGAAGCAATTCAACGCCTTGTCCTCAGTATGGAGTGTTTTTACTGAGTAGTGGCTTTCTGAGTTAGCAAGATGCAAGAATACTTCAATGGACGAACAAACTTCTTCTACAAAAATTGTACGACTCTGTAATGTGGAAAATGATCCTTGAAGAGGACAAAGTACTTAGCTCCTCCTAATGAGGTCTCTTCCATTGGTCCACATACGTCGGCATGCACAAGTTCCCCTGGTTGACTTGCCTCAAAAGAACTCCTTGAAAACGGGTTTCGATGCATTTTTCCAAAGACACAAGCATCATACATAAAGTCTTGATCATCTATGAAACTGATCCCATTACTTTTAAGATGATCACGCACTTTTTTTATGTTTAGGTGAGCCAGTCTCTCGTGCCATACCTTTAGTGGCAACGATTTGGTAGTTACCAAATTTGCCGTCGGCTTAACCGAAACCTGTACACGAAAACACATTCTGAATAGCTGCGCCTCACGCTCTCCCACTGCCACGATAGCTCCGTCTGCACTAATAAATTCGCATCTCATCTTATCAGAAACAAATTTTAACCCTTTATCCAATGCACGACTTTGGGAAAAAAGATGAATGGAGATTTTGGGCACATACAAGACATTGGATAAATGTTTTTTGCACCACCCTTTTCATTAAACGACAAGATGTTGATGTCGCCCGTACCTAACGCTAATATTTTTTGACCGCTTCCAACTCTAATCTCAATGGGGTTAGAAAATGTTTTATAATTTATGAACCAATCCTTTCGAAATGTCATATGATCACTAGCACCTGAATCAAGATACCAATAATCATTGAATTCACCATCATCAACCAGCAGTGCATTGCACACCTTTAATTCTTTCTCCTCTACCGTGCCTGCACTTCCACTCCTTTTAGCTTCCGTTGAATTGGATTTTCTTCCTATTGGTACTTCGCCCCTGCTTCCAGTCCTCACACGATCATCGTTCTTTGAATTTGGCTTCCTCACCACTATTACCTCGCCCTTGCTTCCAGTCCGCACACGATCATCATTCTTTCAATTTAGCTTCCTCACCACTATTACCTCGCCATTGCTTCTAGTCTACACACAATCATCACAGCAGCTTTGAGCACCGCAGCTTTCAGCACTGCACATCAGTGCATCTCCTTTTCTCATTCCATCCTTGATTCCATTGTTTTTATATTCAGTTAGCTTTTTGGGACATTCTCTTTTCCAGTGTCCCACTTCATTGCATCTGAAACACTTACCGGGTTGGAAGGTTTTGTTTTTGGGTTGTTTCTAATGTCTTCGTTTCGCAATTGGTGCCGAGGTGCTTGTGTCTGGAACAGATGAGTTTGAAAGCATTCTTGTTTCTTCCATGATTAACCGTGACGTTAAGTTCTCCAAAGTTTGCTGATCTTTTGTTGTTGACTCCCACGCAGAGAAAAAATGCTTAAAGCTTTCGGGAATTGTCATCAAAATTTTTGTGATTAATATGCTTTGCGTAATCTCCTCCCCTACGTCCCTCAGCTGCCGTACTATGTTTTCTAATTTTGATATGTGAGTTGCAACGTCATCCTCAGGTTCCATCTTAAATGTATAAAACCGCTGCAGCAGCATATGAACATTTGCATTTGATGATTGCTCGTATACCGACCGAAGTTTTTCCCACATTTCTTTTGCAGTGATGCAATTTACAATATGACGAAGTGGTGTCGGGCCAACACTCATTGCAATTATACGTTGCGCCTTACAATCATCTTTCGTCCACCCAGCTAATCGTTTTTCATAAGCTACCTCAGTCTCAGACTCTGCCTTAACCTGTCGGTTAGATTAGAGGCATTCTCACCTGGAACTTCCATACAGAATAGTGTTCAGAGTTCTGCAATTTATCGATCTTGAAAATTTCATTTTCCATTTTCACTTTACTTGGCAAAAAAAAGTAATTTATTTAAATGTATTATTCAGCAATTTCCGAATATATGTAAATATATAGGTATATATGAATATGGATACTCGGGTATGTATGAATATAAAACGAAAGGCAGAAAACTAAGTAATTTAACGGACTACCGGATTTAAAACTGTTTCAAAAACTTTTCTCTTAAAAAAAAACCGCGCGATCTGGGCCCATAACCTGTTACGTTTAAAAGTTAAAACAACCGACTTAAGGGGAAATCCAAACAAAAGGAACCTTTATTATGGGTTTTGTGGTTCTATATATATACGGAAAGTGTTATACATTTGCAAGCAGAGTTCTTAACAGTATGCATAAGCTTATTTAAGTGTTGTACATACCAATGAAGTAAATGAATAAGGCGACAGTAATATTTCAAACATTCGTTGGGTTGTTTGCTCACATGGTAAGCACCAAACATGTGTTTTTTTCGACTGATTGGCCCTATAATTGAATTGCATGGCACATATTTGTGAAATGTATACCACATTAGCGTACATGTGTACACACGTATAAATATAATATTTGTTTTTTCATTACATGGCTGTTTAACAACAGGTTTATTTGCGTGGCCCTTTTAAATTGGGCTCTTTCTTATACACAATATAACCTTAATAGCCCACCCGTTGTCATGTCTCCTTGGTTTGATAGGTAACATACTTACCCGTGCGTATGTATTATACGTAAGTAGAGTAATGGAATAATTTGTTCCTTTATTAATGGTCGATGGCATTAAGGTTTCTATGGAATGCAGAAGGGCTCGGCAATAATATAAAATTGTTGGTTGAAATAAATAATTGTGCATGGCCCTATATTTACTTCAAGGTAAGTAACGTATATAATCCATGGTCCTATGAAGCATAACCTACAAATGTATGAAATTCCAATTATCACGTAAATTTGTATGTTTCTCCAAATATTGAAAATCTATTTTACACTGACTAAATGGGCAATATTAAGCCCTTTGATTTATCTTCATCGCCACTTGTATAATGCTAACTAAATTACTATTGCATTGCGATCAACTATAAATGCCGCCTTCGCACGTAGATGGCAGCAGTATGATGTATACTATAGTGATATTAGACAGCATATAAAATAAGACAAGGATTTTTAAAGTTAATATTAGGACTTTGCGGACCAAATAAATTTTTCTAAAAAATAATATTTTTTCGCAAAAATAAGCAAAATTAAGAATTGCTATGAAATGGAGTGAAACAATTTCTTATATCCTGAAGACAGAGGTCTACATTGCAGGAAAAGCAGTGTCATCTAGTGCGACTGGGTTACGATTTTGTGCTACAATAAGAGCAACGTTCTATTAGTCGACATATGTTAGCCCTTCTCTCTAGATGAACTTGAACTTTGAATCGGCTTATTGCCTCCTTTGAGATTTTTTTTGCCACTGTTAGGCTTTTCAGATTCTGTGTCAATCAGTCAATTAGCGACTGCAAAATGAAACTCTTTTAGCGATAATGCAAACAATAAAAGAATTAACAGCCTTAATATCAACAAAATACGAGAACATACGATGACACAATTTTTTGGGTGTTCTATCAACTCCGTAACATGATTTACGAGTATACATATCGCTTTTGTCAACATAACCCATGTGTTTATTTAGTCTTTGACCAGTTTCAATGAGTCCCTTGGAAATGCTTTTAGGTTTTTCTTTGCTGCACCACATACCAGAATTCCTTCCTTTTGCAAGTTGTGTTGTAAGTGCACTGAATTAAAAAAATTTTCAATGTAAATTTTGTAGCCATTAATTACCTGCTCCAATCGATTACTCTCCCCTGAATGTTGTTCACTTTTGTCAGTAGCTTTCCCTGTAAACCCGGATTCATTGGCTCGAACCTACATCTTGCAGGCCCGTTTTATGGATTCCATAGACACTTATTGCCGAAAGGATATACGTCATTTAAACCCTATTAAGAATAAATCGATTGATTGATGCTTAGAAGGTTTCTAGCAGGCTATAAAGCTTCCCGATAGCTTGTCTAGCATTGGCCGTATTTTGAACAATTGATCGCTCTTTGGATCATCTCTTTTTGGCTTAAACGGAGAATTATTGATGTGAATATGACCCAGAAGCCAACTATAGCGGCTTCGGGACATGGGAGAACTTTT
Organism: Volucella bombylans; assembly: GCA_949129095.1. Classification (NCBI taxonomy): domain Eukaryota; kingdom Metazoa; phylum Arthropoda; class Insecta; order Diptera; family Syrphidae; genus Volucella; species Volucella bombylans. The sequence continues at coordinate 101,590,489 of OX422144.1, read as the reverse complement.
AAATTGGTCTCCAAAGTCTTGTCGGGAAATCCAGTAGTTCTAGTAACTGGGCAACTGTTTCATTCCTATAAGAATATTTATTCAAAGGAAATATCTTATTTCCTCCACTGTAGTTGGCACATAAAACCGGTGTACATCTTTTTGGGTAGCATATAAATTTGCATAAAATGCAGAAAAAAGAGCCTAACTCACAATATTATCGGGAAAGATCAATCCAACTGTTTCTTTGAATATTTGTGGTACTATAACCCTATTTATAGATGTGGACCATGTAATTTTAGGGACTGTTAAAAAATTTGATAACTATAATTTATCTTCTTAATCATTTGATTGGATATCTTCCAAAAAATGATCTGCATATTGTAATATACACAAATCCGCTGGTCCAAATCGTATACATCCCCTTCTTCTGAAGAGGTGTTCTTCCTTGCTCGCAAATCCATAATCAATCCTGCTCCATAGAACTCTTTCCCAGCAGATGGAAAACAGCTGTTGACTAGCCAATTAAAATGCACGACTTGAAGTTCGAAAATATAAACTTGATTGGTTGTTTATTACCTATTTAAAATACAATTTAATATGTTTAATACAATATAATTAAAATAAAAAAATACTTAATCGTTCTCCTGGCATCTGGCAAGTCAACCGGCTAAAGATCAATTAATGAAAAGTAAAACGTGGGTTTTACCAAAAAATAAATGTAGTAGAGTAAAAGGTTGTAATAGGTCGGATGACAAGAACAAAGTAATAGATAAATTCTTGGGGTGCTAACATCCCACCCCCCGTGGATCGATTTACATTGGTGATTCACTACTCATCAAATCCAGCTTGGCTAATTTTGAGACGGGTCGTCTTAGGTTTCCGCTTAATGTCTGCACTACAGCTGATCGCACCTGACCATCAGGCGCTGGAAATACTTCAATGATTCTTCCGCGTTTCCACTCCCCTCGGCTTTCGTTGTCATCGCACACTAATACTATATCACCTACTTTCATCGGCGACGTTGGGTTGTGCCACTTTGTTCGACGTGTAAGCGTTGGAAGGTATTCAAGAACCCATCTCTTCCAAAACGTTTGTTTCAGTTGCTGGAGTATGTGCCACTGTTTTCGTAGACATATGTTTTCGTTGACGGCTGGAGTTTGTACATAATTCGGGCATCCTAAAAGGAAATGGTTAGGGGTGAGTGGTTCGGCGTCTGCGCTTTCAACTGGCAAATGTGTAAGAGGTCGAGAATTTACTAAGTTTTCTGCCTCGATCAACAATCCTTGAAGAGTTTCCAATTGCGGAGCTCTTTCCTTTAACGTGAATGACAAAACCCTCTTAACACAACGAACCATCCTCTCCCATACTCCTCCTGATGATGGATTTCCTGGAACGTTGAATACCCACTCAATCCCTCTGCGAGTACACTCATTTTGCAGTGTCTTTTCAGTTGCCAGCCATTGCTCTTTATTTGCCCCGACAAAGTTTGTTCCACAGTCGCTCCTTATCCGTACTGGGACGCCTCGACGATTAATGAAGTTTCGCAAACATATTATGACCGCATCAGTCGAAAGATCTTTCGCCAGTTCCAGGTGAATTGCTCGCGTCCCCAAGCATGTGAAAATTGCGGCCCACCTTTTTTCGCGTCGACGTCCAATAGAAACTTGTAAAGGTCCGAAATAATCAACTCCAGTATAAGAAAACGGTCGAACGTACGGTGTAAGTCGGTCGACTGGTAACTGGCCCATAATTGGAGGCACTGGCACGGCTGATGCATTTTTGCAAACTTGGCAACTTAGCTTTGTCGTCCGTACAAGTCGTCGGAGATTCGGAATCCAGTATTTCGCTCGTATCGCGCATATGATAGCCTCTTGGTTTTGATGTCTAAAATGTTCATGGTAATACCTCACCAGTAGTTTCGTTACTGAATGACATTTTGGCATGATAATCGGTCGTTTTGCGGCAAAAGGCAAGCATTCTGCATTATCGATACGACCCCCTAGTCTGATTAAGTTATCTTCATCCAGTATAGGCGACAGCTTATATATTGAGCTATTTTTTGGCACAATTTTATTTAATAACAGAATTTTCACCTCCATGGGAAAGGCCTCTTTCTGCACCAATCGGCAAAGTAAAGATTCGGCTGCACTTATTTCGGCTACTGAGGGCTGCCTCTTAGTAGATGTAAGATCAAGATTAGTTGCCTTTTTAATCAGATACTTAAATTTTATAACTGCTCGCTGAAGCCAACATATCACTTTCAACAATTTGTAATAGCTAGAATATTTTTCAGGTGCTAGCAGGTATGTGATATGGCTAATGGTGAAAATGGAATTCGAACGCTTTTCATCGGGTTTTTCGTGAGCCGCTATGTCTTTCGGAAGTCTTGGCCATTCCTCCTCGGGACGTTCTAGAAATGACGGACCCTTTATCCAGGGCGAATTTGCAGTTACCCAAGTTGCTTTCTGCGGCCTCGTGGCGTAATCGGCTGGGTTTTGTCTACCTGGCACCCATCTCCAATCGTCAACTTCTGACAAGTCTAATATTTCGGAGATTCGATGAGCGACGAACTGTTTATATGCGCGAGTATCGGATCTGATCCAGTGAATGACGGTTTTTGAGTCGGACAACAGAACTGTCTTTTTCGGTTTGATCTCATGCCCATTTATGATAGCATCCTTTACTCGCACACCTAATACGGCCGCTTCCAGCTCGAGCCTTGGAATGGACAGAGCTTTGATGGGGCTGCATCTTGTCTTTCCCAAAATGAATACAACTTTTACCATCTTTTCACCGCTTATGCGCCAGTAACCAACTGCAGAAAACGCCACCTCGCTAGCGTCAACAAAAATGTGGAGTTCAACATCCACGCAGGGCTTCATTAGATTTTTATGGTAACATCTGGGAACTCTAAACTCTTTCAAATTATCGAGCCGCTTATACCATTCATACCAATCACTGTAGATCCCATTGGGTATTTCTTCATTCCATCCTACGTTTGTCTTCCATAACCTTTGTAGTAGCAGCTTCGACTCAATTGTAATGTTGGCTAGGAGTCCGAACGGGTCAAATATCGACATGGTAAGGCTTAGAACTTGGCTTTTCGTAGGACGAATTTCACCATTTAAAACCGCTTTCGGCATTCTTCCAAACTTTAACGCAAAACAAAACTGATCAGCTTTTGGGTCCCAGTACATGCCGAGAATCTTTTCTGTGTTTACGTCACTATAACATATGTCTTTTAAGTTCGGCTGTAGCGGCGAATGTGGCGACTCCTGGTTTATAGCGTCTAGCAACTTTTGCGAGTTGGACAAGAAGTTTCTTAGCTCGAACCCGCCGTGCCTATGGATTTGTACAACTCTTCCCGTTATTGCAATGGCTTCATCAAGCGTATCGAAACTGTCAACGAAGTCATCAACATAGTGGCAGTCGACTATAGCTTTGACAGCGCGTGGATGAATGGCTTTGTATTGACTAGCGTTTAGGTTCTTTACGAATTGAGCGGAACACGGAGAACTCTTGGATCCGAAAATCATGGCACTCATTACGTATATCTCTGGCGGTTGAGACTCCTTTCCGTCCCGCCATAAGAATCTCTGTGCATCCTGATCTTGTTTGCGGATATTAACGCGAAGAAACATGTCTTTGATATCCCCACATACTCCTACCTGTCTTTGGCGAAATCCGAACAAAATAGATAGGAGTGGTTTTGGCTGGTACTCTTCAGGTCCTTTAAGCAACATTGAATTTAACGACATTCCGTGCACTTGAGCAGCGGCATCAAAAACCAGACGTAGTTTGTTGCCTTTGTTTATATTGCAAGTCGCGAAATGCGGGAGATACCACGTGCGATCACTACTCATGGCGGCTTCTTCTGGTGATAATTTTTTTGCATAGTTATTTGCTAAATAATAGTTAATTTTAGACCTATACCAATTAGAAAATTCCACATTTTTTGCCATTTTCCGTTCTACTAATTGCAATCGTTTCAGTGCCATGCTATAACTGTCTTCAAATTTCATATTCTCGTACTTCCAAAGGAGACCGGTCTCATATTGTCCCGTTTGAGGTACCAGTTTTGTAGTCTCTTTTAAAATTTTTACGGCTCTTTTATCAAATTCAGAAACGATAAGTTTAGTTGGTTTCGAACCGAAATTTTCAATCGTAAAATATTCTTCTACTAGTTTATGCAAATCGTCTGTCCGATTTCCTTCACTATCGACGAAGCTGACAATTGCATGTGATGCATTCTCTTCGTTTGATCCGAATAGCGACCACCCTAACTTAGTCTTATGGACTGAAAAGCCTTCATCAAAGTTTATTAATTCTATTGGTCGAACTAAGCTCGTGTGAGGAATTCCAATCAAAATTTGTGGTACGGCATCAGCATAATCGACAATGGGAACGTTCTGTATTTGATTGAATTGCTTCCGAAATTCTGTCAAATTTAAACTTTGAGGTGGCAATAATAGGTTTTTTATTGTGCGAACATTTTTCATCTGAAATTTCTTTGCATTTGCTTGCACACCTGAGATTTCAATATTTACGTGCTGTGACATTTCGCTTGTTGTCTGATCGCCAATCCATTTGAGTGATAATAACTCTGAAGCGCCCTTTATGCCGATGGTATTAGCTACACTCTCTTCAATCAAGGAAATCTTCGCCCCTTCGTCGATGAATGCAATGACATTGCAAGTACCTTTCGGGCCACTTAATTGTACCGGCAAAAACTTGAATAAGGTAATCTTCCTTGGACATTGTTTTTTTATAATGGTATTGACAGTTGTATTGTTTGAAACAGGCGGCATATCATTCGTTGTTGTTTTGATTACACTAACTGTTGCAGCGGCTGTTTGATTACCGGCAGAGATCAATGGATAGATCGGCTTTTTCTTTCCCACAGAGTCATGAAGCAGGCGGTTGTGACACTTACGGCATGATAAAATTCCGCATTCTCTACGATATGGGCATCTCGATACGCTATGACCAGAGCGTAGGCAGCAAAAGCACAAATGATTTTCTTTAACTATATTCCACCGCTCACTAGTGTTCTTTGCTTTAAACTTCACACATTGATATAAATGGTGCTCTTCTTTACAAGTCACACACTTCCCCTTTTGTTGGCAGTCTTCTCCAATAACGCACACGGTGTTTAAATTTTTGAGTCTTTTTTCGTGTGAAGGTGACTGCATATTAATGGAGTTATTAGGTTTTATTTCAGTGGCTATGGTGACGTATGTTGCGACTTGTGTTAGCCAATTGCTAAATTCGCGTACATTCGGATAAAGCGTCATGGTAGCGATCGTATGCTTAGCCCACTCTTCCCTTTTGCTTAGAGGAAGTTTCCCAACTAATTCATCGAGGAGTGTTGGATTGGTCAGGTGGGGTGTTGCACAAGCGTTCTCTAAGAATACGGTCAAGTTGGATACCACTGTGCTGAAGTTTATGATTTCGGTTGGCCTGGATTCATGTATAGTTGGAAAGGCTCTGACTTTGGATAGTTGACTTCTAATTAAGACTTCTGGACGCCCGAAGTGAAATTCTAGTGTGCTCATTATTGTGCTAACACTATTCGGATGAATAAGTAGTGCTTCGACATGTTGTTTTGCTGTGCCCTTGAGAGCTTTTTGAACACGTGACAGGTTTTCTAAATTGGTATAACAATGTGCGGCTGTGGTTTCTTTATAGGCGACGGAAAACATTGGCCATTGTTCTGGTTGGCCGGAAAATTCTGGCAACTCTTGTAGTTTGCGAATTGGCTGGTGATGCTGCTGTTGTAGGTTACATGGAGTTGGCTGGCTTACGGGCGGCAAGCGCGTTGATGTAGCAAGGTGCGAGTACGGCATTTGCACAGACGTAGTGGAAGGGTAAGAGAATGGCAGGTGGCTTGGAGCTGTGGTGTTTAATAAACTATTGAACGTACCTGGCAAATACGGGCTCCAATATGAGTTCGCTGATATGCACTCAGTACCATGAGGTCGGGTAATAGATGATGTGGGGTTAGGATTGATCGGCGTTGTAGTGTTGATCGGCAGTGGCGATGACGAACCTAAGGGGAGGGACGATTTGTTGGCGATAGGAAAACTTACGGCTGTTGGAATGTAGAACACGTGGATGAAACTGTAGCTGGACTGGTGCTCGCGGCTGCTGGGGCAATATGGGTAGATATTAGCTGCTGTAACTTCATCCTTTCCTTCTCGGACTCGGCAAACGAGAGTTTCAGGTCCTCAATCTGCTTCTTGAAGTCAGCTATCGATGTCGAATCATTGAGTTGTTCGAGAGTTGACTCAGCGGTCGGCCTTGCATCATCATCAAACACGGCTAGTGACGGCGACGACATGTCGACAACTCTTCTAGTTCTTTGTCCTTTGTAGGAGGTCAATTCGGATGCGGCAGATGATGGCGACGGGAATATGACTCTTGGAGATTAAATAATAAAGATGTTGACTAGCCAATTAAAATGCACGACTTGAAGTTCGAAAATATAAACTTGATTGGTTGTTTATTATCTATTTAAAATACAGTTTAATATGTTTAATACAATATAATTAAAATAAAAAAATACTTAATCGTTCTCCTGGCATCTGGCAAGTCAACCGGCTAAAGATCAATTAATGAAAAGTAAAACGTGGGTTTTACCAAAAAATAAATGTAGTAGAGTAAAAGGTTGTAATAGGTCGGATGACAAGAACAAAGTAATAGATAAATTCTTGGGGTGCTAACAACAGCATTTCTTTAGTCCGTCCCTAAAAAAAGGCGAATCTTTTTCTCTCTCTTCCTATAGACCCATTGTACTTACGTCCCTTCTTTCCAAGTTCATGGAAACGCTGATAAACCGTCATCTCATGAAATATCTCGAAACATGAAACTTTTCAATGACCGGCAGTATGGTTTTCGTAGCAACAAGTCCACTGGTGATTTGATGGCTGTCTCACCGAATAGTGGAACCAAAGCGTAGATCAATCTGGCGAGATTGATTGAGTAAGATTGACAGAGTTTGGCATCAGGCCCTTTTGTCGAAATACGTACTTTTCGGATCGATGACTCTTTTCTGCAATGGATTAGCAATTACCTTTCGGAACGTTCAATTCAAGTTGTCTTGGATGATTTCACGTCTGATATTCACAAAATAACTGCTGGTGTGCCCCAGGACTCCGTTCTGTCTCCGACACTTTTTTTAATTTTCATTGATGATCTCTTGTCTGCTAGTTCTAGTCCAATATATTCGTTTGGTGATGACAGTACTCTTTGTTTTTTATATTCTTTTCCGGACTCACATCCTTGCTCTTCACCTGTAGAACGAGAACGCCAGCGTATATTAAGCTCATTAAATTCTGATATTAACAGCATAACTGATTGGGGAGTCACTAACAAAATAGAATTTAATGCTTCCAAAACACAATGGTATCAGCTGTCGTTGAAGCGAAATTTAAACACCCAGTCATTGTTCATGATTCGCACTTGCATCATCGAAACCGAAAAATTTTCCATTCTCGGTATGCGTTTCAGTGACAACTTACGTTAGAATGACCACATATTCGGTGTCGTCAAAAATGCTGAGAAATGTTCCTCTGATTTGGGCTCAATATATAAGGCATTCATCCGCCCAAAATTCCAGTACAATGCCCGCATCTAGGATTCAAAACTCATACTAATACCTGCCACTGACACCTTTGAACACTGATTTAATGTCTCCTGAATTCCAAAATTCGGCTTTATTTCGCTTTGTAAAAGTAAAGTAAGTTGAATATTAGTGTAGAATGTCGAATCGGCCTTATTTCACTTTTCAGTGTTTTTAATATTGCTTTAATATACCTAAATCAATTGCCATCATAGCATGTACTATGTCAAATCGAGCAATTACAATTACAACTAAAATTGCTAAGAATTTATAGGCGCCTGCCTGAGAGTTGTTGAATTCCCTTAGCGGAGCGGGGAAGTCGCGTGAGCGTCTAAACCCTGCGGAGAAAAGGGTGAAATCCTGTTAGAGATCGAAGCGACCCACCTTCTCCAAACTCTGAATTCGGCTTTATTTCACAAGCAATGGTCGGCGTTATTTCACTTTTTCATTGCGAAATAACGCCGAATTTTGGAATTTTCCACTTTATGAAAGCGAATTTAAGCCGAATTTAAGAATTCGGCGTTATTTCACGGCACGATTTTGGCCCAGTTGCCCTGTTGCCTTAAACAACTATTAAATGTTTTATATGTTCATTTCAAGACGTAATAACAGCAACTACCCTGGCACGCATCATATTTATCAGATTCTTTTCTTTATCAGCTTCTTTAAATCCTTCCTTGGTTTTGGCATTCTTCTTAGCAGCGATCCGTTTGGACGGTGCCCAGCAATTTTCAATTGGGTTTGAATCAGGGCTGTTTCCTAAGTTTTTACACCAGCGTTATGTACAGTAGGTATTGTTTAACATTTCGATTAAACAATTGAAGAAATTTCTTAGCTTATTATAGTATTTAAATGATCGAATGCCATGCTATTTAAAAAGCGATGTACGCAACTTTTTGGCTCTGCGGCAAGGTACGGAGTCGTCCTGAAAGTAGGGTCTATGCGTACTGGAAACTGCAAAGCTCAAAAAATGTAGTTATTATGTTAATATATCCATCGGCATTTAATATTCCATCAATGAACGCTAGACTGCAACCGTAAAAACTAATGCCTGCCCATAAGATGTTTCGAGAGACGATGCAGGCTTGCTTCTGTCAGTGTTCTGGTGAAGTGTGTCCAACGCAACCTACTATAATTGTAGGAATGCCTTTGAACAAACTCATCCAATTCCGCAATTTCGTTATAACAGTTATTTCGGTGCTGAGACCGCAATGGTCACTGTCATATACGAAAGTGCGTAGACAGTTTGTAGTTTGTTGGTTAGTGCATGTCAGTTGTATTCGTGAGTCGAACAGCAGAAGATCCAAGTAGGACCCGTGTCTGGGTAATGACGGACTATCCATTGCCTTAAGCCCGAGTCGATACATTACACTGTGCTGACCCCACCAATTTAATAGTAGGTTCCCTCTAGTATTTGGTGTATTATTGGATTGAGTAGCCTTAGGTGCAGTTTGTTCAAAGGCATTCCTACAATTATAGTAGGGTGCGTTGGACACACTTCACCAGAACACTGACCAGAGCACTCTCCTCGAATTCGCTCTATGCAACGTCCAACAGAAATCTGTCAAACAAGGAGATTGACTAATGGACCAAACAATCAAACGAACAATGGACAAAACGATACCTTGGTACCAATACACTGACGAGCAAGACTTATTCAAGACACCGACATAAAAGTAGGCTGCTGTCAAGGTTAAAAACTTTCTACAGACAGTTTACTGACAGACATAACCCGGAGATAATGACACTGAAGTCATCGATTAAAAACCTCCAAACATTAATAAGGGAAAATCACAGAAATTGTGTATGTTTGTATTGGAACAATAAAATTCAGGCTGTAAACACCAGTAACCCGAATATGTTCCCGCAAACAACTAAAATATTTCGGAAAAATAATCAGAACGACCTTCCTTGTCTTAAAATCGCCCGAACGACGAACAACGAACAAATACTGGTAACAGCGGGCATAGATCCAAATGAGGGTGTTGATGATGACAACTTTGTGATCGAGGATCCGCAGGAGCAGATGGAGGCTATATGAGCGACTTTCCAGTAAGTGTATAAGGCCAATGACAGCATTGGCCCGAACCACGGTCTGGAGAATCGAGTCCTTGTGCACATTTTCTACCTTCGAAATGAAATTGTGAATTGGCGATTCCAGAGCTCGGAATTCACCCAGTTCAGTGACGAGAATGTGGCAAATAATGTCATCACCAACGAATCACTTAGAGGCGGTGAACATTTATACCACTCTGTTTAATAATGCAATGAATAATGCACATTGTCCAGCGCATTGGAAAACTGCGGTGGTACATCCCATCCCTAAAAGGGATAAAGATAATTCCAATCCGGCGAATTTCCGCTCGATCAGCCTTCTTCCAAACATCAGTAAGGTGTTCGAAAAGGTGATCAATAGAGTCCTGACTAAGTGGATTGAGGACAAACATATATGTAGTTCCGGATAATCAGTTCGGTTTCAAGGCGGGGCATGATATCATTCATGCTGCGTCGAAACTGGTTTCTGATGTCCAATGGAACAAAGGCAAGAAACAGTGCACTGGTGCCTGCCTGATTGACTTGGAAAGCGCCTTCGATACCGTATGGTTTGGGCATAAGTAAACCACTGCTGTATATTCTTTACAATATGTTAACAAATAGACAGTTCATCGTGAAAAATGGTGATGTGATTTCTACTGGAACATTTCACATTAAAAACGGTCTGCAACAGGGTGCAGTGAATTCGCCGATCCTTTTCAACATTTACACGAGTGATCTGATAGGTTCACTTCACCATGCCATAGCGTACGCAGACGACATAATCGCGTACAGATCAGGTCCAAAGATTGAGGTCATTAATACACTTTTGCAGCGTGACTTCGACAAAATTAAGCTATATTTCGATGACTGGAAGTTGAAAATCAACTTTCAGAAGTCGGAAATCATTCTGTTTAGGACGCCTTTGTCTGGGGCCTTTAGGGATACGAGAAGGAATTGGCGAAAGTTCTCGATTGTGGGGCAGCACGGGCAGTCACTAGCTTATCGAAATGTAATCACATACCTTGGGATCTGGCTAGAGTTATTTAAGGGGTTACATATGCTTCTCCGCTCAAAAAAATCGATTTTTTTGTTTTGCATGAAAAAATTTTATATTCTTTTGCAATTCAAATTCCGCAAGAATTTTTCAAAAATTCCAATAATTAAGAAAGTTATGACCATTAGACATCGGATCGGGCGCAGCGCTCATTATGGACATGAGTAGCTGCGTGCCTGCTTTGCCTTCCTAATAACGGGTCAGTTCCCTCGCAAATATTTATACCTGCTTAGCAATAGATTTAAACCTTGTATAAGAATATTAGAATTCAGAATATTCCAGAAGGCACTACTCGAGCACATTTTCAGTTTTGCTTTCGAAGCCACGCAGACAAGACACACTGCAGATTTTGCATTTCGTTTGCGTTTTTCTCGAAACAGTGTTTTCCGAGTCGGTACCAGAAATATCTCTTGAACCACTCGACCGATTTGCATGCCATTTCGCACGGATATTTTTAATTCCATTATCTAGTCTCCTACGTAGGATTTTTTTGATATCTTAATTTTTAGATTTGTTATAAATAAAAATGTGACTCGTTTTTTAGTCAAAAATAGCCTTGTACGTTCAAAAAGCTGCCATTTTGTTAAAAATGAAATTTTTTGAAAACGGCTATGATAGAGACTAGCTTAATCCATCTACATACATGTTTCAAATGAAACCTACCAGAGATATTCCTGGTACCGCCCAGCACGTTTTTGAATGGAGGTTTCCGGAGATGGGCGAAATGTATACTTTATAATTGTTTTTCTTCAATTGTCAATAAAGTTTTGTATTCGTCAAGGAATACTTTACACAATATATATTTTATTTTTTTTATATTAATTTAATATCGTAGCGAAAAAAAAATCTTGAAAAACGCTCCGTTTTTAAGCGGAGAAACACATGTAACCCCTTAAGTTATTTAAGCAAATTTTTTAAGGGTTTTTTTTTTTTTTTTTTTTTTTTGGGGTGGCTGTGGTGTAGTGGTAGTAGCAAACGCTTCTCACTCGGAGGGCTCGGAGGGCCCAGGTTCGAATCCTGCCCATGGCAAAATCAGTTTTTCATTGTATAATTGGAACTCAGACAAAAAAATTCTGCGTGTGAAGGCATAACACTGACACGTGTAGATATTTGGCTGTTATAAGAGTTTCAAGCAATGAAAAAAATACTGGGAATTATACCTCTAATCACTCTGAGTGAAGAAAAACTCTCCGTCCTATTCGGACTCCCACCCCTGGAGAGCAAAATTTGCAAAAACAATTTTCCTTTCTCCTCCTTCTATCTTTCCGCCCGCGCCCTGGCAACAGTAAAAGGGTATCAAACCCCTTAGGCGCGCGTAAATTATAAAAAAAAAAAAAAAAAAAAAGAGATTAAATACAAATGCATATAAACTGATAAAACTGATAGTCGTCGCGTTAATAATTACTCTGTATTTATAGGAAAGCTCTTACTTATTGCTCCAGATGACAAAAATCTGTTTACTTCACAGTTTCTCAAATGCATAATTCTGTCTTCCCGCCTTGTCGTATTTTTATTGCGTTACCCAGTTCCCGACATCCTTCTGAGAAAGTTTTACGCTCCGTAAAGCTGAAATAACACGTTTTTGTTGGCTCGGTGATTTTTTAATTTTTTCTCTCAGGTGACACACCCTGCATTAAAAGACGAACAAAGGAACTTGTGGCAAATAGTCCGCAGGCAAACTTACGTCCCGTTATGGAGAGGAGTTGTAAAAAAAATGCGATAAAACTAACTTAGATTTAGTGTTGGTCACCTGTCACAACAGGTTGCGTTTCTTTTATTATTGTTGATGATTGTATGTACGAGTACTTTGTACTTTTCTTCAATGTTATTTTGATTCTTCTCTATTCTGATGTATACAAGTCTTTAGGAAAATGAAAATATCAAAGATAAACCGGAAGGAAGTCGTCTTCCCTTTACTCGTAGTTGCCTAGCACAGTTCATTGGAAATGAAAGTGTGTCACGGAGTCGGGATTCCTAAAAATACGATTTTCAAATTTATTTGGAAGGCAATCTTGAATACAGCACAGTGGGAAAAAAGATGAAATTGTACACCGTTAGTTATTTACTAGTTGAAAAAGTATGAAAAAGATTAACATACAAATGTATGCTTACGACAGTAATGGCACAACGCTTTAAGAGACACATATAGTAGACCAGGACAGAAGTTAAGAATTTTGTAAACTATTGTACAAATGAGTTGCGAATAAACATCCTTCGCCTAGGGAGAGATTAAGCTTTGCAAAGCAAACTATTGGCATGTTTGGAGGAAGAACTCAGTGGGGTTTAAGTTGTAATTAATCCCTTCTGGGATCGTTCCAAAGTTACTCTCGGTATTGTGCTCTCATGTCAATACTGTTGTACATATTTTGTACACACATAATTGCATGTTACTTAAATTAAAAAACTTTGCAAATTGCTAATTTGAAAACAGTTCAAATTCATTAGATATGCTTAGATAAGTGTTGGATATCTAGCAGTAAATTTCATTTATTTGAATGAGTTTTGAGTTTAGATAGACAGTATTGCTAACACTATAAAACATAACACAGGAAGCACTGCTAAAACAATATGGGATATCTCTTCCGTTTATATATTTTTGATTTATTTTGGTAAATCGTTTTTAATTCAGTTTTCCTGTATTTGTGTTACTATTGTGTTAAATATTACTTGTGAACCATTTAGACTTTGTCTGGTTTTGTTACCAAAGCGTCATTCGAATACCATCTACTGCTCTCATCTTTGTCAATTGACTACACACTACACAGGTGTAAAAGGTGCTTTTCTTTTTACATTATCAGAATATTCAATAGGCCTCGTTTATTTTCAGTGTAATTTGCCACTTCATCACTGAAAGACTGACGCCATTACAGCGATTTCAAATCGTTGAAATCTATTTCCAAAATCGAAGCGCTGTTGGCGAAACTACAGAGAACTTTGTGAAATTTGCGGCAGACATCATTGGCCGTCTGAATGTGCTATTTATTGGATTAATGAAAAATTTCGCACCGCTATTGTGAGTACCTTGCGTTGAAGAGGACCCCGCTTTATTGAAAACACGATTTGGCAATAGAGTCATTTCATGAAATGGACCCGTCGATATCGTGTAATTTGATTGCATAGGAACAATTGATGCTTTGGAGCAAAACATTGTTTGAGTAATACGCGATATACGCCCCCAATTATTCAATAAAGTGGTTGAAAATTGGATCTCTGGAATACGCTATATACGAGTACGAGGCAGTCGTTGTGGATATATGTCTGAAATTATTTTCATATATTAAATGGCATCAAATAATTATTCGAATGAATTTAATAAATCGTCATCAAGCTAACTAATTTGTGTTTTATTTAAACAGAAAAGTCTGTACCTTTAGGTTTTTTTTTCGTCCCAGATGTACAATAATTTAGTAACTAAAATTACCTGTAAAGATCTTCTGTTTCAATCAATTAAGACACAGAAAAATAGGTTAACGAGTTTACCTTCAACAACTGTCTTCGAATGTCGGTTCCTTTATTTCTTGCCTCCTGTATTTATATTCGCCTTCCTCTTGGGGTCTCAAAAATCTGGTTGTATCCTAAAATTTAGATGTGGTGGGGTATTGTGTTACGCGTAGCTTCTCACTGAAACTGTTCTCTGATGAGATGAATTAATTTGCTAGCGATGCGTCTCAGTATGCGAAGAAAGCTCGCACAACCATGTCTTTATATGTCTTTGAAATATTTGTTTGCTATTTTTAAAGAAGCTTTTGTCGCTCTATTGGTCTGATGGAACTGTGAACGGCATGTGGCTATCGAAAAGGACCATTTCTGCCTATATTTTTGGGACTGCAATCCACTATGTATGTATGTTCTCTGGTTTACCATTTACCAACTTATTTACTTAGATGGCGCTACAGTTCGGGGTAGACCAGGGTTTCACTAGCATATCTCTCCAGCTAGCGGGATTTTTTGCTAGTAGCGTACAGTTGGCACAAGTTGGCTGAGGTCCGCTTCCACTTATCTGCCCCTTCTTAGATGACATCGTCATCTTGGTTGGAGTCGAAAACTTTCCGGGCTGGGACGATAGTGTCCATGCATTCAAAGGTTATCCAGGACTTCTAAGTCAGGTTATTCAAGCTTTTCTGACGAGATTGGCATCGCTATGCAGCCCGTACAGTTCGTTGTTGAAACTGACTCTCCATTGATGCAAACGGAACCAAAATTTATCCGAAGATTTTTGCTCTCGAAGAGACCGAGAGCATTTTTATCCATTTTCACCAGTGTCCTGGCGCTGCGCCGTAAAGCAGGACTGGGATAATCAGTGTTTTGTATAATGCTTTCTTGGTTGCCTGAGTGAGGGCTTTATCTAGGCCCAAAGAAGCAGCGAATAGCAAGAGTGATTCTTCGTACGATTTCAGCACTGGAGGCGTTGTCAGACTTGATAGCAGAGCCAAGATAGATAAAGTCCCTTACTCATCTCTACAGATGTTATCATATACGGCTTTGGAATCGATGAAGAGGTGATGTGCATCGATTTGAAACTCCTGGGTTTGTCCCAAGGTCTGCCGTAATGTGAAAATTTAATCGGACGGTCCGACTATTTCCTAAGAGTCTTACGCGTCCACATAATACAGCAGAAAGAATTTCGTGTGCGATGTTGAAGAGACTTGTTCCCTTATAATGCTTCCTCGATAACGACGTGGATGCCGCTGCTGATATGATTACAGACACCATTCTCTTCGGAATGAGATCCTTTATTCCTCATCGGATGAAGAGTATCAAACCAAAAGAAAAGGCATGGTACGACTCGAGCTGTAAAGAGGCCGTCAGGGTTAGAGAAATGTTTTGTTGGTCCTACAAGACCAACCCGACAGAGAAAAACCGAAAAAAGTTCAAACGAGCCAGAAATGACTGCAACGCCCTTCTTAAGCTTGTGAAATTCCAATACGACCAAAAACTGAGGCAAAAAATACTGCAATGTCCCAAAGGCAGTAAAAATGTTTGGTCGTTCGTCAAAAACATTAGAAATTCCGCCTCATCCTACATCCCAACGCTCATTTACAATGACATTCCAGCTGTCAGCTCTTTGGATAAGGCCAATCTGCTTGCTGCACACTTTGCGGCCAGCTCAACACTCCCAGATTGTGCTTTGTCTCCGCCTACACTGGAGTGCGTCGAATCTTCAATGGGACGAATCTACTTTCGCACTCGTGTAGTAGCAAGAGTACTTAAAGATCTCAACATACATAAATCCGCTGGTCCAGATGGTATATCTACCCTTCTTCTGAAGAGGTGTTTTTCCTCGCTGGAAAAACCACTGCGTAAGCTTTTTCATCAATCCTACACTTTAGGACTCTTCCCGAGCAGATGGAAAACAGCATTTGTCCAGCCCGTCCCTAAAAAAGGCGAATCATCTTCTCTCTCCTCCTACAGACCCATTGCACCTAGGTCCCTTCTTTCCAAGGTCATGGAAACGCTGATAAATCGTCAGCTCATGAAATATCTCGAAACACGAAAACTTTTCAATGACCGGCAATATGGTTTTCGTAGTAACAGGTCCACTGGTGATTTGATGGCATGTATTACCGAAAAGTGGAACCAAAGCCTACATCAATCTGGCGAAAGCAAGATAGTTGCACTTGATATTTCTAAGGCATTTCACAGAGTTTGGCATCAAGCTCTTTTGTCGAAAATGCGTGCATTTGGGATCGACGACTCTCTTCTTCAATGGATTAGAAATTACCTTTCGGAACGTTCAATTCAAGTTGTCTTGGACGGTTTCAAGTCTGATATTCACAAAATAAATGCTGGTGTGCCCCAGGGCTCTGTTCTGTCTCCGACACTCTTTTTAATTTTCATTAATGATCTCTTGTCTGCTACTTCTAATCCAATATATTCCTTTGCTGATGACAGTACTCTCTGCTTTTCATATTCGTTCCCGGACTCACGGCCCCGCTCTTCGGCTGTAGAACGAGAACGGCAGCGTATGCTAAGCTCATTAAATTCCGATATCAACAGCATAACCAATTGGGAAACTATCAACAGAGTGGAATTTTATGCTTCCAAAACACAATGCTGTCTGCTCTCTTTAAAGCGAAATTTAAACACCCAGCCATTATCCATGAATGGCACTTGCATCGTCGAAACCGAAAAACTTTCCATTCTCGGTATGTGTGTCCACGACAACTTACGTTGGAATGACCACATATTTGATATCGCCAAAAATGCTGCGAAATGTCTAGGTTTCCTCAAGCGATGTAAGAAATATTTTACCCCCTCTGATCTGGCCTCAATATATAAGGCATTCATCCGCCCAAAATTGGAGTACAATGTCCACATCTGGTCAGGTGCTCCTAAAACATCTCTGCACCTGCTAGATAGGATTCAAAATCGTGCGATAAAGCTCATTGATGATACTAATATCAGTCAGTCAATTGATATCCTCGAACACCGACGTAATGTTTCCTGTCTCACTTTGTTTTATCGCTATTTCCACCACCAGTGCTCCACTGAAATCGCCAGTAGCATTCCGTCCATTGAAACTTTCAACCGTAACACCCGTCTCGCTATGAATGCTTATCAGTATACCCTCAAGCCTATTTTCGGACGTACTCTAAAATATCCTGATTCGTTCCTAAGCCGTACAACTGCCGATCTCTGTATTTCCTGGTCGTTATAACTTGCAAACATTTAAAATCAATGTACATCGGTACCTCTCTTTTCTTCCTCCCTAAATTTCCTTTGCTCGCGCTGTGAACAATCACCTTAAGGGTATACAAACCCCTTGAGCGCGCGCCCATTATAAAAAAAAAAAATAAATAGTTGACACAGTGGGATCTGGATTTAACATACTTTCGTCAATCCAGATTTTGGAGATGAATTGATGTATGCTCCGTATCCAATTACCACTTGCTGCTTTAAACAGCAGTTAAGCCATTAGGTCTAGCAGTTTCGTTGGACTTAAGTTACGAAATGGCTGTTTTGAATTTACCGTGGTTGAATGGATTGAAATGTTGTCTACCTTTATCCGGCTTGAATTGTTCACAGTGGGATGTTGTTGGTCATCACCGATTGACAGTCTGTAGAAATAGTCTTTCTAAATTCAGATTTCTGTTCGGACTTACAACTTTACAATTTTATTCTTCCGGTAGCACCTTTCTATGGCCTCGATCGAGCACTTCTCGTTTTCTTTCTTTTTTCATCTGAGGCCCTTCTCTTCTTCTTCCTTTCTCTTCTTCTCGTAGAGCTCGAGAACACCTTTGGTTCATTTCTGCAGGGCAGTTCTGTACATCCGTTGCTTTTCGTCTACATTCGTCATCCAACCAGGGTTTTCTTTGTTGGGGAGGGTTGAAACCCGTGCGCTCAAGGGATTTAAGTACACTTAAAATGCTTGCACAGAACGCGGGCGAAGGAAAATCAGGGGGAATGGAAAGAGAGTTACCGGCGAATGTTGGTTTTAAATGTTTGAGGGTTATAATGGCTAGGAAATATAGAGCCAGGAAATATAAGTGAATTGTACGGCTTAGAACGAATCGCGATATAAAGTTTTCTTGAGAGTATACTGATGAGCATTCATAGCGAGAGAAATGTTTGAAGAGGCAGAATGCTACTTGCGATTTCTACAGACCATTGGTCATGTAAATAGGTATTAAATTAAAGTGAGACACGAGACATTACGTCGGTGTTCGAGGGTGTCCATTTGTTCGAAACGCTCAGAGGAAAAAAGAAAAATCGAAAATAAAATAACCAACGCACAGATTAATTTATTCTTAAAAATGGACTGTATTCTGCTCTTAACAAAATGATAATGACAAAAATAGAACAACCCGCTTCGCATTATATACACAAACGATGGTTGTAAGTTCCGTTGTGAATGTGTCGTCCGATGTGGAAGATGATAAGCGAACAGTCGAATGTTATCGCTTGTTCCTCTTTTGCTCGTCCTTCTTTGCGCCTCGTGAAGCGGTATTCCATCTGCTGCCTGTTACTCGTGGCAGTGGTTTTCCCTGCAATTGGGTCTGTTTATGCAAATTTGCGGCCACCTGGTATTGTTCGTGTCTGGGATTTGTGCACATTGCTGCTCTGCCTGGATTGTTTGTTGCTCTTGTCACCAACATACATGATAATTATGTGTGATGGTTTAATTGCTTTTGTCGATTCTCGACACCATTGTTTGAGTGATATAAGTGTCACATATGAGTTTTAACGCAAGGTTTTGAATCCCATCTAGCCGGTGCAGAGATATTTTAGGCGCACCCGACCAGATATGGGCACTTTACTCCAATTTTGGGCGGATAAATGCCTTATATATTGTGGCCTGATCAGAGGCCACATCGCTTGAGGAAACCTAGACATTTTGCCGCATTTTTGATTACAAGGAATATGTGGTAATTCCAACGTAAGTTTTCATTGACATCATATCAATATTGATATCCAAGAAAGGCTATAAGTCACGATAATGTAAAGCTATTAACCCGAATCCATTAACAAAGATGGTGTGGTGATATTTACACAGTACCATCAAAGCTTAAAAAAATATTAGACAATTTTAACTTTTCCATGAAAAGACTTCTACCCGCATCCAAACAGCGTTGGTTTTGTTTTTCTTGGTAGAAAATCTGTGCTTAAAACCTTTCATCCCATGGCTCAATTGTCTCATATTGTAGCAGACAAAAATAAAGATCCTGAAAAATAATCCTATGCAAATTATATGATTTACTGAATTCTGAACTTAAGAAAAATATTCTTTATTTGCGTTCTCTCTTCCATTCAAGAGCTTATTTTCCAGGGAGTTTACCTCTCTTTCTACTCTACCCAAGGGCGTTGCATCCTTGTCCTACATATCCGAAATCATTCGTGTTGGAAAGGTTTCAATATTCATCAATATTTCCATTCATGAAAGAATACATCCAAAGAAAAGAATACACCAATGAATTAATTCTTAATCTCAAAACTGATTCTCTCACCCGGAAGATTACTAAAACGGATGTAAAGGTGAAATGCAATACGAATAGCCTGTGCTCTTGTCATGCAAAAGCTTATTAAAATATTTAGGATGATAGCGTTTTAAAAGAAACCAATAAGCCCATTTATGGGCGTCTTGAAATATCGTTTTCCAATGATGTCTGTTGGAAGCTTTGTGGAAGGAGAACGAATGAAACAAACCTAAATGTAACAGGTAATTCCACATACATAAGCAATTCAATTGAATTTTATTTTCTCGTACTTTTCTGTATAGTTGCTTCTGAAGTATTTAATCGAGCGGATATTAAGCTACAGAGCTATAGGTATACAGAGAGTTCCGGATAATTTGTCGAAAATTTTAAGGGAAGTTTCCTTGACATACTTTCAGAAATAAATCGTATGAGTAGAAGTTGTTGGAAACTACATGAACTTAGAGATACTCGTACACAGGATTTAAACCTTCCGCTTCCGCTGCTCTGTTTATGCTCTTATTGTAAATAACATCTTGTAAACTTATGCGTAAATGGTAACAAATGGGGAATTGTTGAGCTCGTAGTTGTAAGTATTTGAATTCTATCAAAGTAATTGTTGCCTTCCAAATACCAGAATTTGGCAACTAAGCCGGCATTTTAATTTAAGCAGGACTTACATACATCTGGAGAACTCTATATTCAGAAGGTATACAGGAGCTACAATTCGGGGAATCAGAGAAGCGTCGGAATTCTGCAATTACGTTCTTCAAAGACACTTTACGGAAGACATCTTTATTGGTCGGATTCTATGAACGGACGAGTCTCATTTGACGAGGAATGGAATCACTAATTTCAACGATTTATACATATCTGGACAGAAAGCAACCCCAACTCTATGAAACACAGAGCTTTCCAGGATAAGTTCAATGTCTATGTGTGGGCAGTCATATTGGGTAACAAGGTGATCGGACCCTATCGGCTTCCTCTAAGACTTAATTCGAATCTCTACCTGGAATTTTTGCGAAATAAATATATAATACTGCAACAAAGAACATCCATTGTGTACCAGAAGGATGGCGCAAACTCACACCATGGCCATGCAGTTAAAGAATGGTTAAATCGGATGTATGAAAATTCGTGGATAGAGCGGGATGGATCCATTCAGTGGCCTCAAAGGTCTCCGGATTTGACCAGAATAGACTTTTATTTATAGAGATGGATGAAGGACATTATCTATTCATCAGAGATAACAACATTGAGTGACTTGAACCATAGCATTAACTAGTCCGAGAAGAATTGGAAAGAATGGACACTGTTAGAGCCTTTCAAAAAAGTGGGTGTTAATGAAATATTTATATTTCCGAAAAAAATTATGACAAACTCAAAGTGTTAAGTTTAAAAAAAAAAAAAAAATCACTTTTGATCTCCAATAACTTTTGACACATTAATTTTAGAGCAACTCTTTGAAGAATTCGTGCAAGGAATTCAAGTACTTATAGCTATGAGTTCAATGTTCATTTGTTACCTGACAGATGCAATTTGTCTATGTTGTAGAGATCAAAGATGTTATTTTCAAGAAGAGTCAAAGCAATGCTTTGCTCAAAACCTCAAAACATTCCGGAGGGGATGCGTTTCCGACCCGTCACCCATACAATATTTTTCTCAAAAGTTTGTCAAGGAATCTCCTGTTAAAGTCTTTGACACATTATCCAGAACACTCTGCATATTCATTCGTACGAATGTTATTCCTTTTCCAACTCCATCCTGGAAATTATTGATTGACTTGAAACAGCCTTCATTGGACTATGTTTGATAGTCGGCATAGAAGAGAAAACTGTTGTAGGAGATGATTGATAAACATGCAATATGACAGAGCATTACATTTTCATTAAAGTTCATTTGGAATGATTTACTGTATGTCTTGTTTACTCAAATAGAAGGAACACATGGAGTACATACCCCATTGAAGAACCATTTGGAAAACTGCATCAATTTGAGGAATGAATTTATGTATTGTGCTGGGCTTAGGTACTTAACATAGGTTGGGTTGCAGTGCCTGCATGAAAACTAGGTTACAAACTTTCTAAAATGAGTTCAAATACCATTCGGACGGGAAATTGCTCTTATCTGTTCCGTATGATTCGGAAGGCAACTATCCGTATACACCACATCAGGTGGCCTCGTGTTAATGTTGGCCCTTTGAAATTTTCGAAAGTGTATAGGACTACGAATGCACAGCTGATATTTCGTCCTGCCGTAGAGACTGAGTTTGATTTTTCGATTCAAAGCATACCTTCCAAATATTTTGCGGAAGGTGCCCTTTGTAAGATTTCGAAATATTTATGTAGATAAAAGCAACGAGCAAAAAGACTAGTATACATACGAGTACGAATGAAAGAAATAGCCAGGAGATATCAAAATGAAGGAGGTTGCATGCTCGAGAGCACTGCCCAAAAATAAAGTTAAGAACAATGAAATTTGTTTACAGTTAAACATTTACATTCGTTATTCTTGCACAGTTTTCAAAGAGATATGGTAGCTGATACCTTGCTGCTGAAATTACGATTAATCTGAATGTGTTTTATGAAGAGCGACCAGATAGCAATGATAGTTTTTCCAATTGTTATGTTTCAGCAGCTGTCAAAGTCACCAATGACATCCATATGTCAAAATATTCAGTAAGGTTTGACATTTCATCATGCATCGTCTTACGATTGCTGAACATGCCAAAATTATGACAAAAATTTGTCGAAATTCCAGCTCAGTTGTAAATACGTACGCAATGTGAATTTCGTCGTCAGGTCGGCAGAGCTCGAAAATTACTCTCAATCTTTTCAAATGTTTTTAAATTACTCTCTGCTGTTGAGATTATAAAATAAGATCACTTAATAACCGATTTGTTTTACCGTACTTTTTTCGCTCTTGGTCGGAGAGAACCCTTACTTTTTGTTTTTTAGGTTCTGGTCAATCAATGAGAGAGAAAAAAATAAATTGCATTTACTGTAGTCGCTTAGTTAGCAAGCCGTGTATACGGAAATGAAGATTAGTGGTTTGATTAGTCATTTATTTAGTGTAACAAACATTCGACTAATAAAGTTCAGTGGAAGTGAGTGCAAGTTGAAGTGACTATGGACAGAAAATCAGATAATACAATTAGAAACTTTTTTTCAATATAATGCGAGTACAGTAAAATCAAAGTGCAATGCTTGTGATTTGGAGTTGCGTGGGCGTCATTTAACTAATTTAAGAAGGCATTTAGAGGTGAAACACAAGGACATTTTGGAAAATACTATTATTAAAAACAGCACAGAAAATGCAAACGAATTGCCTAAAAAAAAGTGAAAATATGTTTGGAAGTGAATAAGGAGGATTTTATTAATGCAATAATTAAAATAGTTACCAATGATGGAAGACCTTTTACACATTTAGACAGTGAAGGATTTAGAGAAATAGTTAATCCAATATATGCAGGTTTGGGCATTTTGCCAATATCTTCACATAATATCATGGAGTTTGTTGAATTGAAAGTTCAGTCTTTAAAAAATGAAATTCGTCTTTGAAAATTGATAGTGCCACTCGAATGGATAGATCAATTCTTGGTGTAAATTTATAGTTTATTGAACTTAAGGCGAACTTAATGAACATTGCCGTAAAAACGTTAGGAATGATGCAGTTATTTGAGCGTCATACGGGGCAATTCCTCAAAGAAAAAATTCTAGAAATTCTGGCAGATTTTGAAATTCAGCTTTGTCAAATTTACAGGTAAGTTCTTCCATACATAACTAGCTAAAGGTTTCGAGAAGTTATTTTACTTCGATGTTTTATTCTATACATTACTGTTTTATTTTTTTACTATTAGGTATAAAGGTATATAAGGTATAAACTTATCCTATAGGTTATATAAAGTTTGATACATAGTTGCATATAAATGATCAGTACGGATAGCCGATTCTATTGAGTCATGTCCGTCTGTTCTCACTTTTTGGGCCTTCAATTTTGATCTAGAAAGTTGAAATTTGGTGTTCAGGCTTTTCTAAATTGTTTTCCCAAATTTTCACTAAAAATTATAAAAAAAATTGCGTTGAAATAATATTTTGGCATTAACGTTATCTATAATTCACCCATACATTAAATATGGCCTCGGACACTTTAATAGGGCTGGGTTAAGAGATAGGGTATCATACCATCAGCCATATGCCAGAAGTATGAATGTGCAAAATTGATAATTTTTGGAAATCGTGTTTGATTGTTGTTTGTTGTCAAAAAATTCGTAGGTTTAATATTGCTTTTTCTACGCTCTCCTCACATTCACAGTTCCGGGACAGCTTGGTGTAAAGAACGATTTATCAAACTCAAAAGCTGGAAATTTGCACATTCATGTTTCTAGCATATGGGGGACGATACGATCCGTTACAGATAGATTGCAACTTTTCTGTGTGTTTGTTTTTAAGAATTACTTTAGACAACGGTAGAAACATGCTGAAGGCAGAAGAAATCCTTAATGAAGATTCCGATTTAAACGAAGACTACGACGAATTAGAGTTAGAGGAAATTGTGGATCCAGTTATATTTCCTAATATTCACTCAATACGTTGTGCAGCTCATACCCCTCAGCTGTGTGTTAATGACGTACATAAGGATGTGAATATTTGCCAAAAAATTTAAAGTGGAAGGAAACTATGCAAGATTTTAAGAACTGCAAAATATAGGTATATATTCGTAAACATATATTTTTTTTTATTTGTTTAGTTTCTGTATGTACCATAATTTAAAAACAATTTTCAATGTCTTATGCTCTATCTCCTACATAGACGTATATTAAATCAATCCGATAAATGTATGCCTCCACTTGACGTTTCCACCAGATGGAATTCCACCTCTCTAATGCTCAAAAAGTTACTTGAAATAAAATCATTTCTTGAGGAACACGAGCAACTCATCTTTGAAGCAACAACAGATTGGGAATTCGTTGGAGAGTATATTGATTCTTTAAAGCCTGTATGGATCGCTACTCTTAAAATGCAACAAGAGCAGCTTGTACTAAGTGATTTTTTTAAAATTTAGATGGAGCTTAAATTGAACTACGAGAACAGCTCATGCGACCTGAAAAGAAAATTACTAGATTCTCTAAATGAACGTGAAGGTTTGCTTCTGGAGAACGCCGCAAGGTTGAGTGCAATCTTTTTAGATTCTAGGTTAAACTTGGTTTTGACTAATAGTCAAAAATCATCGGCAAAAATTAATTTAAAGAAAATTGCGAAGAATATATTAAACATGAAACAGGTATAAAACAGAATATGAATTTAAAAATCGTTTCTTGCATCTACGTTCGTGTTTGTTTTGCCCTTTCTGTTGGTTTCGTTCTCAAAGATCTTAAAAACTTAATTTAAATCTCATAATATTTTCTATGTAGAGTTTTCCCTCAGTTCTTCAAGAAACGAAAGCAATATTCAGCGATGATATTCCAACTACTTCAACTACGAGACAGCGACAGAAGATTCACTTTTAAGCTTATATTTAGATAGCATTGAAGAGCAAGAACGAGAAGCAAATCGAAACAGTGACATTAATAAAAGTAGTGAGATCTTATCAAAAATGTACGCAGATATTGAAAATTTTGAATTAGAGTACACACATTTGCCGTTAGATACAAATATCCTTTCACTTTTCGACAAATTAAAGCTAAAGTCTCCTTATATTTTTGAAGTGGCATTGGTAGTGCTTGGCGTTCCGGCAACGCAAGTAACTGTCGAAAGAGGTTTTTCTTCTTTACATTTTATTTAAGGCGAGAAAAGGTATAGCTTAAGTTCTAAAACACTTGAGAGTCTACTTTTAGTAAAACTTAATTCCTAAAATATTAAAATTATTATTATTATTATTATTATTATTATAAGTTTATTGACAACGAATTCAATAACATTGACAATAATAGAAAATACAGCTTGAGCAGCTAAGGCCTTCAGCTAAATATTAAAATTATGCCATACACTTTCACCATATGAGATCCCATAAAAACAACGATTGAATTCTATATATTGAACACTTTTGATTTATTTTCAGCGAAAAATGCTTTAGGTTGATCAGTTCCATTTAATTTTTATAAAAAAAAGTCAATAGAGAGGAGCGAAAAGGTGAGTACATATATATATATATCTGAGCAAGACCTAAATCTCAATGCACAATGCAATACCTCTCAGAGAGAAACCAAATGAAAATAAAGGTTGAGAGTTATTTTCGAGCTCTGCAGGTCGGTAATCATCATGTGCTTCAGTGTGTAGGCAATTCGTCGAACCGTGGAAGAGTTTAAGTGTGAGTACACTCTTTTGGATCTTAAGCCACCAACCAGATAGTAATTGATGCGAAATGAAGAAAACATAGCCGCCGCAGCGGCCAGTATCGAAGAAAACCAAGAAATATCGATTCGATGCCGATCAGCTGCATTTGTCATACGAGCTAGAGAGTCAACCCGGTTGTGTTGACACAAGAATTGAAGCTGGACGACTGAGCTGAGTTCGCTAATTGAGCGCTTTAAATGTTGGCCGTAGGTCCCGATTTTCGACAAAAATTCACCTTCTCGGAAGAAGCCCATGAAGAGGTGATGAAGATTATACTTTTGTTTGTGTATACAGATTTAATTCACAGTCATTTCATGTGTTTCTAGATGAATTTCAAACTTTTTTATGTGATAACAAAACGAATAACCTTATTGTTAAGCGACTTCAATCTGGATTTAGATTTATATCTTGCGCTAATGGCAGAGCATGATTTAACCTCTTTAGTGAACGATATTACTAGACCAATTGCAGGTACTTGCATTGACCATGTATCGGGTTTTCTAATAAGGACTTGACAACTTTTTTTTCAAATAAAACGCAAACCATTTGAGATACTCGTATTTCAAAAACTTTATTATCGGCTTGAAGTACAATTAAAACATTTATGAATGGAACTCGACTTCGTTCATATGGCCACCGCGGGCACGTTTGCAGCGGTCGATTCGTTGCTCCCAATTTTCAACGACTCGGCCACACATTTCGGCTGAAACGGCCGCTATATCGCGTTCAATGTTGACTCTGAGCTCTTCCAACGTCGTCGGCGTGTTGGCTTAAACCAATGACTTAACGTAGCCCCACAGAAAATAGTCAAGCGGCGTTAAATCGCACGAATGAGGCGGCCAATCGAACTGGCCCATTTCTTGAGATAACACGCTCACCATACTTACTCTTCAATAAATCGATTGTAGCGTGTGCTGTGTGGCTTGTGGCACCATCCTGTTGATGTCGTCCAAGTCCATATCTTCCAATTCGGGCCAAAAATAATCGGTGATCATGGCGCGATAACGCTGACCATTCACAGTAACGTGACGATCGTTATCGTGGACGAAAAAATATGGCCCAATAACGCCGCCGGCATGCAAACCGCACCAAACAGTTATTTTTTGTGGATGAAGAGGTGAAGCACATGTGGATTTTCACCCGACCAATAACGCATATTTTGTTTATTGAAGAACCCATTGAGCCAAAAATGAGCTTCGTCACTGAAGATGATTTTGCGATGAAATGCATCATCTTGGCGCATCTTCTCCAGAACCCAATCGGAGAACGTACGTCGCTTCAAATGGTCCATCGGCTTCAATTCTTGAGTCAGCTTGATCTTGTATGGGTGTAAACCAAGATCCTTACGCAAAATACGCCATAATGTGATCTGAGCGATGCCCACGCCGTGGAATTGACTGATTTGGATCGTTTGCTACGGATACCTGAACGGCAGCGATATTTTCGACACTTCGACCAACCCGTTGTTTCACTGATACGGCAATATCACACAACGAATATGTAGACTCAAATTTTTGCACTAAACTTGTTATTGCCTCTTTACTAGGGCAAGAATTACGACCGAAAATCGGAGTAAACGCTCTTAAAGTTGCAGTCACCTACTCCGAATTTCGGTAGAAAATTTGAACGTTGCTCGTTCATGTATTTTACCATGATGAAAATGTTGAGTTTACTGAATAAATTGACAGTGTCAGTTTGATGATTAGTGAAAGAGTGTGTTCACAAATTAAATTCAAAGTTGTCAAGTCCCTATTGGAAAACCCTTTATTTGTATGTCATATTTGTGTCCTTCTGTTCTTTTTATATTATCTAAATATAAGTCAACCTTTCCAAGTCATGACATATTCATCTGCACATAAGTCAATTGAAGGAACGTAAATCTGTTTCATTGTATCGTTGAAGTGATTGATTAGATAATTTATTTTAGCGAGGCGGCTATTGTGCATCTGTTCATTGTCGGAAAAATGTAAGAAACGATAGATTAATTGGGAGCGATTGCGACTCATAAGATTTCAGTACATCGGGAAATCAATCATTTTATTTTTACTGCAGTATAAATCTTTTGATGGGGGGAGAACAAATACCCATGTACAATATCAGGCTAAGAAAAATTTTCATCTCAATTGCATTTATATCACACTAATCTTTAAGACGTGAAGATACTTTCAAGATGCGAGACGAAATAACTTGATGGGCGTATTTATTTGGTTCTGCCATACGTTCATGAATTCTTCATTGAACAACAAGTCAAATAATTGCGCAGGACTCACACTAGCATCACACTTCAAACCTGGCCTTGCTGTGAAGGGAAGATCCGGAGGCTCTGCTGAAATATCATTTCCACCTCAGCAAGTTATTTTCGGTGCGAATTCTCTGAATTCTTCAATTGTTGTCTCTCATCGAAAGAGTCACCTGAGGAAAATCCTGACAAGCCAGGAACATGTACATCTTCCTCGTCTGTAGATGAAAAATCACCGGAGTTTTCACTGTCCGTTTCATTGTTTATACTTTTAGAAATTTCTTTATTCGATAGACGTTTCGACATTGTACTTTGAAACGCAATTCTAAAAACAAACACGCGTGATTATAAAAAAAGTTAGATACCTTTTCATATCCTGCCTACATTGATAATTTTAGCTGTCACTTCTGTCCTATCACTAATTCCTATCAATTGCATTCGCCCAACTGCGTTCTCGGGCACTTAGGACAGATGTTTCTGTGGTGAACAAGTGGTTTCAACAAGACGATGCAACCGCTCGTTTCTTGGTCGCGAAATCTCTCGTTTTGGCGATTTGGCATGGCCAGCAAGATCTTCCGATTTAACCATCCCAGACTTCTTTCTTTCGGGCTACTTGAAGTTGCGGGTTTATGCCAGCATTCCTCAGACAATCGCAGCCCTTAAGGAGAATATTCGACAGGAATGCGAACAGTTATCACCGGATATCTTGCGGAAAGTCATGGAAAACAATTGCAAAGGTCCAAATAAAGATTTCCATCACGTAAAACCATTTTTTTTATTTCGTAAAAAAGTAATTCAAAAATAAAATTGGATGATTAATTTTGCGCCACCTTGTCTCCATGCACATACACTCGTTGTGGTCCAGGTACGTGTTGATTAAAGTTCGTGGGAAAGTTCAACTGGGATGGACAGTCAATCACTTTTTTTCCCAGCATAGGGTCCGTTTTCTCGGAATGCGATGCTAAACTAAGATACATACGGGTGTGAATGGATCTTTTTTGGCCGCAAAACATGGATCAAGTCTAGTTATGTGTTCTTCAACAAAGGAGTAACTATACACGATGGCAACGAACAACGTAATTACCAAGGTGTGTCCCAGCGACCCAATAATCGACATGGGCGAAAATTCTCTACATAAAAATTCGAGTCCCTAATCTAAATCTCAACCACCACCAGGAGTAAGGCATGAAATGAGATGTAACTGCGGTTTGTCAGTCTAACAGTAATATCCGCCCATTCCGACGAGCGTAGGACGGAGAAACCCTCATCTACTCTTTGCCCGGACTGGCCTCTAAGTTTGCCTGTGCCTAGTGGTCACAAGGGTGAAATAAAAGTAGAAGGGGGATCCTAGCGGATTGCTTTATTAACCTAAT
Source organism: Volucella bombylans (assembly GCA_949129095.1). Classification (NCBI taxonomy): domain Eukaryota; kingdom Metazoa; phylum Arthropoda; class Insecta; order Diptera; family Syrphidae; genus Volucella; species Volucella bombylans. Next base: position 101,560,933 of record OX422144.1, on the reverse strand, counting down.
TTAGAATGACAAGCGATAGCGAAGGATCCTGATTTGGAGGACAGGGTAGTAATAATATCGTTAGAAATGCTCTACACAAAACCATTTGCAGAAGCTTTGAATTCCTCGGGTCCAGCTGATTTGTTGGATTTTAGCTTAGATATTGCTATCGTTACTTCGTTTTGGACAGGTGGATGGAAGTTTTAGTTATCGTCATCTAAGTTGAATGCCTGGCTGCGGGACGTTGGGCTTCTTTGCCGTAATATTGTACAATTCGCAGAAAAAGTTTTTTTTTTATATTCTTAGCAACGACTGTGACTCAATTACAAGGTTTCCTTCGTCATCATCCTTGACACGTTCCTTTTACCGGTTTATAAAACTTTCGTATGTTATTCCTGGAGTATAACACCTCAATATCTTCTATCGCCTGCTTCTCGTATCTCTCAGGAAGAAGAACTTCTGGAGAAACCTATATTCTTCTGCTCGTAGAGCTCACGAGCAGGTATTGTTTTTCGTTGCAGCTCCGCTTTGCAGACTTCTTGTTAAGCTGCATGTGTTTGCCGGATGAAACCCAGAACAACAGTTGCGACGTCTCTGAAGGCATATTAGCATCGTTACCACTGGTCTTCGGTACTTAATGTTGGTGGCATAGAAGTCGTTGACAGATGTCGGGATACGCGTTCGAAGTAGATTCTAGCGGTTTCTTGCGATTGCAGTTCTCCTACGTTATAGCTTCTCATAGTAGGTCTTCCTTGTTGTGGCGCTTGGGAAATCCGATCAAATTGATCCGGTGATCGCCGTCCCCTTGTGTATATTGATATGAGGAAACCGTGTGCTTGCTATAGTGATATTTCGTCCAGTGGCAAAGTCAATAAGCCTAAGTCCGTGGTGTCGGGTAAGCACCGGTGTAGGTGTCGTACCAAAGATGGCCTCCGTTCCCATTCTTGCGTTAAAACCGCCTAGTACGATTTTAGCGTCATACTTCGGACATTGCTCATATGTCTGATCGAGGAGCTCGTAGAAATGTCTTCCGTAGGGGCATGGGCGCATATTAGGCTTACGTTAGCGAATTTAGCCTTGAGGCGGATTATCATAAAATGCTCACTCACGTGTTGGAAGCTCAAGACTCTTTGCCTAAGTCTTCCACATTTGACAAATCCACTTCCTCAGTTTTTCAACCTCCTTATGCTCGACCCATTCTCTCGCGCTTCCTTGATGGCGGTAATATATGCGTGATAGCAGCGAAAGGCCTCTGCTAATTGTTCATCCGCACGTTATTGCTTATCAAAGGTTCGAAAACTCCACGAGCATGTCATTGTCCTTTACACGTTTGCTAAACTTGCGAGCAATGAGTCCATTTTTATTCCACTTTTTGGTTCGTCGTCACCACCAGTGAACCAACGATATTTCCAGTAGCATTCCCGCCTTCAAACCTTCAACCGTAATACCCATCTCGCTATGAATAATCAACAGTTTTACGTCAAGTCCATTTGAAAAAAAGATTTTTTAAAGTTCGGAGCAGTGTACTTAACTATCATACTATGCCACACATGCGACCGATCGGTCAATTGTTTACAGCAGCTGCTTTAGTTAGTTTACTACAGTCGTGCATCATGATTTTTAGAATGAATAGAATCATTGAACAAAGAGTTTGCCTTACATTTTGTGTCGCGAACGGATTTTCGTGTACTGACTCAATAAATATGTTAGAAAAGGCTAATGATGAATCATTTTTATCAAAATCACGGGCTTACGAGTTCAAGGAGGCCAAGTGATCGCCGAAAACATGCCTCATTATGGACGACCCTCGACCAGTTCAACCTACGAATTTCGCTCTATATTCGTCATTCCTGCTTAAGAGAGACAGCTCGTTACTTTAAAACCTCTCAAGAGTCTGTTCGATTTTGGTGAATATTGTGGGCATAAGACGCTTTGACGCACAGTATGCTCCAAAAGAGATGAATTTTCTTCAAAAACAGTGAATAGGTCACTTTAGACATGCTGGATCGCTCCAATTCTGCTCCTACATTAATGAACTCCTCATAACTGATGACGAGAGATGGGTCTACGAGTTTGACCTGTAAGCCAGACAAAGTAGGACAAAAGACGAGGTCAAAGTCAAGGTGATGTTTGGTGCATCACTAATTAGTTCCAGAACGATAGACGATTAATAAAGAATACTCTTTGGCTGCATTGAAGCGTTTGCAGGAGAAAGCCCATTAGAAACGGTCAGATTTGTGGAAGAGCAATTCGTGGATTTTACACGACGACAATGCGCTATCGCATAGAGAGACAATTGTGACCGAAAACAACTTAATAAATACCATCGGTCAACCGCCGTATTTACCAGATCTGGCCCCATGTGATTTACTTGTATCCCTGAAACTAAAATTACCGCTCCCTGGTACCCATTTTGACTTGATTGAAACTATAAAACCAAATTCTTTGAGGGAGCTTAAGGCCATACCGGAAAGTTCTTATAAAAAGTGTTTTAAGGAATATAAAAAACGGTGGCATATGTAAGTGTGTTGCATCAAATGGGACCTACTTTGAACGTGGTAGAATAAATATTGATTAAATAACGCCAATTGTATGTTATATTTAAAAATTTCTGGTACTTCTTTGACACTGCAGTATATCGAAGTTTAAAGCGGATGCAAGGTTTTGACCGTGAGACAATCAACTAAAAACTCAACAAAATCACGCTTTAAGGGCTCTAAGGAGAAGTTTGCCATATCCAACAAACCTTCGCATGAACTTAGGAAAATCCAAAATTTAGAGGAGTCTATTCAGAACTTGGACAATGCTCTCATAAAATCTCACTTCGTCAGTAACTAGAAAACTTATCAATATATCAATTTTCACTAATTTTCAGAGATTGGAATCTTTACAGACTGCAGTAAAAATAATACATACAAGGAGCTAATTTGTATTTGGAAGAGTTTCTGATATTCATTTGAAGAGTTTCTGATATTTAACCCTACTGTATGCTAGATCATACCTAATGATCCCAGCTTAAAATTTTCTTCCATGAATCGGCCATGCTTTCATCAGACACAAATAACGGCTACTTGGTGGGATTTCTCAAGCTTGCCCGATTCTCCTGCAGACTCAAGATTTCTGAATCTCCTTTCTCTTGATATATTTATAAGAGAACTGTACTCTCAAGTACATATCTTTAGCAAAATTCGCAATCGAGCCTCGATAACGTTGCGCCTCGACCGTTTTCTGACTCTTGCGTTATGGAACATGGCAATGGCTGCAATAATACAAAGTCAACTTTTGTAATCAAATTTTATCCAGCGGCTCCGAATCTGATCTATGATGTGAAACCGACATCTTCGTGTATGACAACAACCTTAGATACACAGTCTTTGTTTGGCAAACTTGCTTTTGTCTTTCGTGCAAAAAAATACATAATTCTAATTTCAAAGAATTACACGAACTATCTATGTCTGCAGCCAAGTCGCTACAACCAAAGTATGGTTGCTTAAGCTGTGCTCATGGCCTTATTTATGTGGAAGACCACATTCATTAGGCCTTGTCCAGTTCTCAGACCACAATGGGATCGCGGGAAATGAAATCACCGATGGTCACCCACTGAAGTGGGTATGAATACAGTATACACCTATAATGCCTTAGCATGTGTTAAGTTTTTGGAAAATGGGATATAGAGAAAGATATTTGGGCTCAGTGGTTATTTCGATCCAACATTCAAAGGGAGGCTTGTTGTTGATTTCTAGTCAACTACTCATTTTACTTGTGTATTTTTGTGCAGGTGATATTATAGAGCACATCCATTGTGAAGGTCCAGCTTACGCTCATTGGAGGGACTCGACCCTGATGGATATGTTGAGTATTGGTACTCTGGGCGGTTGATTACATACTCATCATAAAATTTCTGTGCTATTTGCGTAAATAAAGGGTTTTCCAATTTTTTGACAACTTTGGATTTAATTTGTGAACGCACTCTTTCACAAATCATCAAACTGTCACTGTCAATTTATTCAGTAAACTCAACATTTTCATCATGTGTCGCTAGGACACTTTGCATAAAAAAATCAACTTGACAAACAAACTTATGAAAACTATATTTCTTCCCTTTTTTTATATCTTTATTTTTTAAACTAGTTTGCTCTAACGACAAATTTCTTGTGATAACCATGGACTGTGTACGTCATCACGAAACCTTCGGTGTTCCTCTAGTTCGGTGGTCGACGAACTCTTTCGGTTTTTTCCTTAGCTGCATTGATTAGCTGTATTCGTTTAGTGTGCTATGTCGGCTAGTTAAGTCACCCACACATGCGCAGCTGACTCGTAGATTGGTAGAAGAAACAAAAACATCGCATCTGGGCGGAGCCGGAAAACCAAAGTCCGGGAGCATTTTTCTCTGTTTTCTTTGCTCCCAATTTTGTAAAGCGATGTGCATGTGTTTTGCCGCCGGGGATTCCACAATTGACATGCCGTCGGCAAAATAAAAATGTAATGTTTGTTGCGTTGCAACAGTAAAGTATACGAACGAGCAACATCTGCAAATTATAAAAATTTTCTACCGAACTTCGGAGTCGGTGACTGCAACTTTAAGAGCGTTAACTCCAATTTGCGGTCGTAATTCTCGCCCTAGTAGGCAGGCAATAACAAGTTTAGTGCAAAAATTTGAGTGTACATAATCGTTGTGTGATGTTGCCGTGTCAGCGAGACAACGGGTTGTCGAAAATATCGCTGCCGTTCAGGCGTCCGTAGCAAACGATCCAAATCAGTCAATTCCACGGCGTTCTCAAGAATTGGGCATCGCTCAGACCACATTATGGCGTATTTTGCGTAAGGATCTTGGCATACACCCATACAAGATCAAGCTGACTCAAGTATTGAAGCCGATGGACCATTTGAAGCGACGTACCTTCTCCGATTGGATTCTGTAGAAGATGCGCCAAGATGATGAATTTCATCGCAAAATCATCTTCAGTGACGAAGCTCATTTTTGGCTCAATGGGTTCGTCAATAAGCAAAATATGCGTTATTGGTCGGGTGAAAATCCACATGTGCTTCATGAATCACCACTTCATCCACAAAAAATAACTGTTTGGTGCGGTTTGCATGCCGGCGGCGTTATTGGGCCATACGTTTTCGTCAATGATAACGATCGTCGCGTTACTGTGAATGGTCAGCGTTATCGCGCCATGATCACCGATTATTTTTGGCCCGAATTGGAAGATATGGACTTGGACGACATATGGTTTCAACAGGATGATGCCACAAGCCACACAGCACACGCTACAATCGATTTATTGAAGAGTAAGTATGGTGAGCGTGTTATCTCAAGAAATGGGCCAGCCGAGTTCGTGCGATTTAACACCGCTTGACTATTCTGTGGGGCTGCGTTAAGTCATTGGTTTATGACAACACGCCAACAACGTTGGAAGAGCTCAGAGCCAACATTGAACGCGAAATAGGGGCCGTTTCGGCCGAAATGTGTTACCGAGTCGTTGAAAATTGGGTCCAACGAACTGACCGCTACAAACGTGCCCCTGGTGGCCATATGAACGAAGAAGATTTCCATTCAAAAATGTTTTGATTGTACTTCAAGCCGATAATAAAGTTTTTGAAATATCTCAAATGGTTTGCGTTTTATTTAAAAAAACAAGTTGTCAAGTCCTTATTGGAATACCCTATAGTAAAGGACTTCAGATGGGTATTTATCAAGTCTTATTGGATTACAATTTTAGAATTCAAAAATCAAAATGTTAGTCAACTGACAAAGAGTTATATTAGAGCTCTACACATTGACATCTCGAATTATCTCATTATTTCATCTACACGCATAACTATGAAGGATATTTTCATTATAGGATGTGCTATTCCATTTTATTCTTAATATAATGGAAATGGCACTCATACTTTATCACCCCATAAAACATCATGAACATACAAAAAGTAGTAAAAAAAAACAAATTAACCACCAAGGAATATCATTTGCGCCAAATTGGATTTCAGATTGCACCTTATGGTACCTTTTATGATTGTAAAACACCTTTATATGTCATCGGCACATGACATAAACAACAGATGTTATTATGATGCTGACGTATCTACCAAGTCAATTTGTCAACGACTTTCAACAAGCTTTTGATAACAAAATAAAAATTTACTCATGGATCTGTAAATATTTATATCTGTGCTACGCTTCTGCAATTATATTTGATAGAACTCAGTTTAGAAAAGCCCAACGATTTCTGTACGTTGGAAAAGCATATAATAAATCTTTTTGAAAGTTTAACACATTTTTGTGTATCGTAATATTTGCTGTGTATAGATTTTACCCTTACTCTGCAAGTATAAACCTGTGCTTAATTGTTTATGAAGTTACATCGACAATACAAGGAAAACTACCAAGTGGGCACAAGAATTTGTCGAAATTATTCGTCCTTTCATTCTACGATAAAATAAAAATTAAGAAACACTTTGTGTTTCGCAAATTAAAATCAAAAAGACAGATTGTAGGCAGCGTAACCCTGGTAACCGCAGGATTAAAAACGTTTATTTTTTAATTGTTCACATAGGGCTGTATTTTATTCCTTCCAACAAAATAGAAAACGAAAAGAAAGAATGAAAATTGAAAATTAGATTAATTTTGTAGAAAAAAGTTCATCTGCCTTCTACGAAAATGCGGTTTATTATCCTCATTTAGGGCTTTTAGAAAAGCAATCAACCATCGCGAATGGAAAAGTTCAAAAATGAGAAATTCCCCAGAAAACGTACGAATACCCAGTCCATTGGAAAAGTTCTTTTTTTTCCTTAAACTAACTAAGTAAATTAATTTTTGTTTTTTCTTTGCCTCATTGGAAAGTTATCCCAAGTAACTCCGAGAGAATGCGGACCTACTTGGAAGTCGTTTTTAGTTGCGGAAAAATTAAAAGAAAACATAGTTGAACATACACTCTGTCATAAGTTTCGAAGAGTGGAAGACTGTAAGACTGTAAAGTTAAGATTTTTGTCTTAAAATTCATCAAGTACGGTTAGAGTCTTTGAAGCGTCGAAATGTGCTTCAAACATTTTCTTTGCATAACATAAAAAATGATGTTGGAACCCATTAGCATGGTAAACTACTACTTTAAAGAATAACTGCCCTTCATGACAACAAAAAACTCTTTTGAACCCAGAACTTGAGAACATGAAAGTGTTCCAAGTGGTTTGCCAGCTTATAGAAAGCATCGTTCCAAGGCAACACAATATACTCACCATAGCCTAGCCATCTAAGGCGACTGATGGGCAGTTTTCTGACTTAATAGATGTTGCCGTACAGCTCGTATAGTTTGTCGTTGAATCTTATCCTCAAAAATCTCGTCAACGCAAACGGGATCGAATATTTTTCGATATCTTTTACCGCTTTCGATAGGTTGCATGCTTCTGCGCCATAAAGCAGGACTGGGATGATCGAGGTCTTATAAAGAGTCTCCTTAGTTTTTCAGGTTAGAGCCTCACCCTAGAGGCCCTTCTTAGCCCAAAGAAACAGAGTGATCCTTCGTTTTATTTTTGCTGAGGTGTTATTGGCAGAATTTATAGCAGAGCCAAGGTGGACAAAGTAGCTTATTACTTCGAAATTATAGTTATCGGCTGTGACGTTCTGTCTAATTTGTCGGTGTTGTGTGGTCCTTGCTCTTGCATAAAAAGGGTCCGCGATCTAAAGTTTTTTTTTTCAACTAGTGCTTATTTCGTGAATGGTAACACTTAGCTCATGTCTGATTTGGCAGATAATTAGTTTTATCCTTCCACTGAACGAATATGGTTGTGTATACGCTTGAACAACGCTCGGCTGTGTGGCACGTAGCGCCGTCCTGTTGAAACCAAATGTTGCCAATATCCTCCTCTTCAATTTTTGTGAACAAAAATTCGTTCAACATGGCCCGATAACGATCGCCATTGACTGTAACGGCCACTCCTTGCTCATTTTCGAAGAAAAATGGCCCAATTATGCCTCTGAACCAAAATCCGCACCAAACAGTGACTCGTTTTGGGTGTATCGGCTTTTCAATGTATTATTTTATTACGAAGAATTTTACTAGAAACGACCAATGGTATCTTCACCCGCTTTGGATAGAGTCCATGATTCAGCACCATAAAGTAGAACTGGAATGCCAACGTACCATCAGAGACACCAAAAGAAATCCCCGATTTGATTAATAATGCCGACAAGCATATGCAACTACACATGAAGCGTACAACCGACACTTCAACAAAAGACGTGTGCAGCTCGTGAACTTGACGAGCAAAAGAAACTAGAGGAAGAAGAAGAAATAATTGTACGAGAAGTACGCGATCGAAGATTTTAACAGTTTATTCTCTAGGAACAACTCACGCAATATTACCAACAGGAAACAATAACGTGTCAAGGCAACAAAATCCGTACACGTAACTAGAACGAAGTAAGGATACCAATATGTAAGCTTAATTCGAACAAAGATGCCGAGTTATTCAAAGCTGCTGGAAGTGACGTTGTGGAGAGCACAATAACTCTTTTCTACACCTCAACAGTGTAGCGGCTCAGGGTTAATCAGATGCCAGCAAAAGTACGTCCAACACGTAAGAAGAGTCGTCAACAACCCAGCAAACTACGACGTCTTATACTACTAGCTGGTCCACCTGCATGCGGGTTAACCATCGACTCTCAAGCCAACACTTCATTTCACTTATTATGTCAATAATACAAAGGAAGGTTATGTTTTTCTAAGCACAGAATAACAGAGAGAATGATGCGTAAACTGGAGATACCACCAACAAAGAGCCCAATGGTTATAACATAAATTTAGACGAGAGACACATTTCAGAGCGAATGTCGAACTCCTATTCGGTGTAACTGACTTTTCAACAAGGATAGAAGCTATTATATTACATCAAATACTGTCCCCACAACCTTCATAACCATTCGATGTATCTGCTTGGCCGATACTAAAGACTAATCGCATTGACCTACTTATTGGAACAGCACATTACCATCAATTTCTTTGTATTGGACAAATCAAGCTACGAAAAGAGCTTCCACTACTCCAAATCAACCTTCTTGGATGGATTGTTATGGGTAGAATCATTAAAGCATCCGCATTGATTTCATCTTACGGTACTTCAGCACAGGATGAGTCCCTTCAGCAAATGATAGAAGAGTTTTGGAGAAATGAAAAATTACTGAAGGATAAATTCAAAAGCATATTAGCAGAACAACGTTGCGGGAACATTTTAATCAAACAGCCAAAAAGGGTACAGCCGAAAGGTTTGTTGTAAGGTTGCCTTCTTCAATAGAGCCAACACAACCGGGTGCATCCATGCACATAGCACTGAGCTGATTCTATGCTTTCGAATGTCGATTTATAAGAGATATCAAACTTAAGAAGCAATACATCGATTTTATGGAGGAATACTTTAACATGGATCGCATGCAAGAAATCGACTACAATTGCATTAAGGTTCCCCATTATTTCTTGCCGCAAAAAACTAAGAACAATTTTTGACGCATCAACGAAGATGATGTTTCCTTGAATGACATAATAAAAAAATCACAATTTTGATGAGTCTTAGCCTGCCAAGGTATGCCATTAGGAGCGATATTCAAAAAATGTATCGGCAGATAATTTTGCAACCAGAAGACAGAAGGGTTCATTTGATTTGATGGAGAACAGATTCAAACCAAACAGTTAAATGTTATTAACTCACTACCAGAGCTGTAAAGGAATGCAATCATTTTATCACTTAACTCATTTGACTTCACGTGGATTTGTTTCAATTCAATGACTTCAATAATGACTTCAGTTTAAGTCAAATTGAAATTGAAATTGATAAAATGGATTGTTTTCATATAATATTCAAACTTCAAACACTTCAAAGACTTCACTGACTTCAAGTGAATGCAATGAATGTTAGTGACTTCAAGGTGACTTCAGTGAATGGAGAGCATTCAAAATGATTGCATTCATTTTGACTTCAAAATTATGAATGCAAAAAATGATTGCTAAATCATGACTTCAGAATGAATGGTGATTTATTTTTTTTAAATTGAAGTCATTGAATTGAAACAAATCCATGTGAATTCTTAAGGGGACTTCAATGAATGCATTCCGCAATGATTGCATTCTTTCGCAGCCCTGCTCACTACAGTAACATACGGTACAATAGCAGCACTATACTTGGCAACTAAATATCTACAGAAGCTGGCTCAAGATCATGAGGTTACATTTCCATTAGGTTCAACCGCACTGCAATAGGACCTTCTACATAGATGACGCGATGATAGGCAAGGGCCATTCAGGCACAATTGACAGCAGCGCTTCAAGAAATTAAATCCTGCTTCAACAACGTGAATCCCCCGAAGACAATGATGAAGAGTTTGGCGAAACTCTTGGATTAACATGACTACCAAAATCAGACGTATTTTGCATTAGAATCAAGTGCGAACCACAAAAACGACGCACAAAGAGAACAGTGCGGATGTAATACCTTTATTTAAGAAAGGCACTCCTACTGAGTTGTGCAACTACAGACCTATATCGCTGCTTCCATTACTAAGTCGAAAGTCGAAAGTTTTAGAAAAACTTATGAAGGTTAGAATTATGCGATTTCTTGATAAATAAGGTTTCTTTGGTCCACTTCAGTTTGGTTTTCGGAAGGGTAAATCTACTGAGGAAGCCTTACTTCAATTTTGTGCCAAAATAAAATCATCTTTTCAGATAAAGCTCATTTTGATCTTGTCGGGTATGTAAACAAGCAAAATTGTCGCATTTGGGGCACAGAAAACCTGCACGCATACATTGAAAAGCCGATACACCCAAATCGAGTCACTGTTTGGTGCGGATTTTGGTCCAGAGGCATAATTGGGCCATTTTTCTTTTCTTTTGGCCGTTACAGTCAATGGCTATCGTTATCGGGCCATGTTGAACGAATTTTTGTTCACAAAAATTGAAAAGGAGGATATTGGCAACATTTGGTTACTACAGGACGGCGCTACGTGTCACACAGCCGAAGCTACACTCGACGTTTTGCGCCCTGTTTTTGAAAATCGCATTATCAGCCGCAGAGCTGATGTCGTTTGGCCACCTTGGAGCTGCGATTTGACACCGTTGGACTATTATTTGTAGGGTGCCGTAAAAGATAAGTGTTACGCCGACAAGCCAGAGACAATTGACGCTTTAAAGGACAATATTCGTGAAGCCATTGGTGAAATAGCGCTGCACACAATCGATAATGTGCTTAAAAATTGGACCGACGGTGTAGGCTACTGAATGAAATTGTTTTCACGAAATTTATTCAGAAAATTAAAAATACAAGTTTATTCATCTAAATCTATATTGTCCCCTTAAAAGTAATCCCCATCGACTGCAACACACTTGTGCCAGCGCTTGATCCAATCCTCGAAACACTTTTTATATTCGGTATTCGGTATGTCCATCAGTGTTTCCTGCGGGTGGCCGTGGTGTAGTGGTACTAGCAATCGCTTCTCATTCGGTGGATCAAGGTTCGAATCCTTCCCATTGACAAGTTTTTCAAGTTTATCATTTGTGTAACTGGAACTCAGACAGAAAAATTCTGAGTGTGAAGGCATAAAACTGACACGTAGATTTGGCTGTTGTAGAGTTTCAAGCACAAAAAAAATAGTGTGAATTATAACCTTCGAATCACTCTGAGTGAAGAAAATATTCTCCGCCCTATTCGGACTCCCACCATTGGAGAGCGAATATCGAAACCAAATACACCTGAGTTTCAAACCACTACAAAAAAAAAAACAATTTTCCTTTCTCCTCCTTCTATCTTTTCGCCCACGCCTTTGGCAACAATAAAAGGGTATCTAACCCCTTAGGCGCGCGTAAATTATAAAAAAAAAACTTCCTCTCCTTCTACTGAAACGCGTTCCCCGTAGTGGGTTTTTAACTCGATTGAACAGAAAGAAGTCGCAGGGAGTCAAATCAGGTGAATTCGGTGGCTGTTGGATGGTATTTGTTGCATTTTTCGTCAAAAAATTACGAATAACGATGGCACTGTGCGACGGTATTATGGTGCAAAATCCACGAGTTTTCTGCCCACAATTCTGGCCTCTTTCGGCGAATTGCTTCACGCAAACGTCTCATAACGCCCGAATAATACTCTTTGTTTACTGTGTGGCCTTCTGGCAAAAATGAGGCACTACACCGTTGTAATCCATGAAAACCGTGAGCATTGCCTTCTTTTTTGACTGAAAACGACGTGGTTTTTTCGGTCTCGGCTCATTTGGTGAGCGTCATTCACTTGCCTGATGTCTGGATTGCGTGTCGTACTCATAAGCCCACGTCTCGTCTCCAGTAATGATCCTTTTGATGAATGTGGGATCGGATTCAACCTCGCAAATCTTCTCTTTTGCGACGTCAACACGGTCTCTTTTTTGCATGAAATTGAGGTCTTTTGGCACCAAATTTGCTGCTACACGACAGAAATCCAAATCATTAACCAAAATGTCTTGAACGGATCCATAGGCAATTTTCAAGTCCTCCGCTATCTCTCTGATGGTTAATTTGCGGTTATTGACCAACATTTCTTTTACTCCATCAATGTTTTCATCGGTTTTCGATGTCGATAGTCTGCCACTACGTTCATCATCTTCGATTGACTCAGGACCACTTTTGAACCGCTCGTGCCACTGGTAAACGACCGTTTTCTTTAGAGGATCGTTGCCGAAACACTTTTCCAACATTTCCAACGTTCGCACACCATTAAATCCGTTTTTTACGCAAAATTTAATACAAGTTCGTTGTTACAAATTTAAATCCATTTCTAAAATTGTAAAAAATCGCCAACACTCACAGAGATAGATGTACTCTTGGCTACGCAACTTATGCAAATGTCAAGCTATAACGCTAAGATTTAGAGGGAATGTCAACAACAGATTTACCAACTTAACAAAAAGAACAGAACTCAAATCGGAAAAATGGGAGCGCCACAGCCACTGTGGTTATACTTTTGTTATCAAGGTATATTTGTAATCTAAATACGAGTATCACCTTGTTTTCCTTTGTTTCTTCTTGTATCCAACGTCCACCGAATGATAATCTGACACTCGAATAAACAACCACGACCACAACCGAAGCGGTGTTTTATTTAAGTCGGCCGAATGGGAAAAAGTAGCCAGGTGCCAGATCAGATGAATTTTGTCGCTGTTGGATGGTAGTGGTTTTGTTTTTCGCTCATAATTAATGCATTGTGATATGGTTCGTTATCCTGTTGCAATATCTACAATTGAAGATTTTTTTTGCGAATTGCTTCACGCAGATATCTCAAAACGCGTATATAGTACCCCGTATAGGCAATCTGGCCTCCTAGAAGAAATTCATGGAGCACAAAACAATTGTAACACATGAAAACAGTGAGAATCGCCTTCTTTTTGATTGAAAACGACGTGGTCTCTTCGGTCGCTTGGAGTACGCCATTTACTCGCTTGATTTCTGGTTTGCGTATCGTATTCATAAACCCATATCACACAACTAGCTATTATAAGTTTGGTCGGTATCAGCCTCGGAAAGCATATTTTGTTTTTTGTAAAAAAAATACCAGTCCTTCGCCACCAGCTTTACGGCAACACGTCTTAAGCATTATTGGTTGGATAAAATGCCGTGAACGGCGGTCAAAGGCCAAAAAACCGTTGATATCATCGACATTTTTTTCAGTTGCTGAAAAAACGGTTGTAACAACCACTTCTGAAGCATGTGTGCCGATCCGTAAACCACTGTTTTCTTTAGAGCATCGTTGCCGACACACTTTTACAATATTTTCAATGGTGTTGTGGCCTTAGTTTGATTTTTAACACAACATTTAATGCAAATTCGTTGCTCTGTTTTTGTATCCATTTCAAAAAAAAATTGGTGTAAACACAACGCTGTACCTTTCACTAATGTCATGTCAAATATAGTTGTACTAGCATAACAAACAAAAAACAAAAATAAAGGTCAAATGAGGGCGCCACACGTTGGCTATTCTGGGAATTCTTCAAACGACGTGGTATTTATTCCTATGTATAGAGAGGCAATATGTATCACATATTTAATGTATTCCTAGTAATCTCGCATCATTTATGGGGACATCGAATACGTAGTCATTCCAGCGTGGGTTATCATTGACACACATACTCGTAGTGAGAATGAAAAGTTTTTCGGTTTCGACAATGCAAGTGCCATTAATGGATGATTGGTGGGTGTTCTAATTACGCTGTATTGACATGAGACAACCTCGTTAACTGAATTACAGATAGATAATTAATGAAAATTGAAAGCAGTGTGGGAGAGTGAATGGAGCCCTTAGGTACACTTGAAATTGTACAAAACGACTTGAATTGAACGGTCCGACAGTACATGTCTAATCCATCGAGTAAGAGATTTAACTATTCCAAATGTATGTACTTTCGGCAAAATACTAGGCCTGCTGCCTGTCAAATTCCCTTGAAATATCAAGTCCAACCATTTTACTTTCGCTAGATCGGTGTAGAAAACTCGCCATCAAATCACCAGTGGACCGTACTGGTGGATATTCAGAAGTTTTCATGTTTCTAGATATTTCATGAGCTGATGGTTTATTAGCGTTTTCATGATCTTGGAATGAAAAAACGCAAGTGCAATGGGCCTGTAGGTAGAAGAAGACTCACCTATCTAACGGACGGGCTGGACAAATGTTTCCCTATATATATGCACTTGAAAAGTGTGCTAAAGTGTTGGATTGATGAAAAAGTTCGTCTTATAGAATGTACGGTGCGCTCTGTAGGTGTGTATGTTGTGACATGGGCATTGGGATGTGGGATGAAAAAGGATTTCTAAAGTTTTTGATAAACAACTAAAAATTACCGCCTCTGGGATAGTGTAGTAATTTTTGTCTTAGTTACGTGGTCGTATTGAAGTTCGATATACCATTGCTGTGTTGGCCTTGTAAAACAACCCATTTGCAGCTTAATTCGTTATATGCCTTTTATTTCGGTTTGATACTTTCCATCTGACGAGGGGTAAAGGACCACATTCCAATGAGAATAGTGTTTGTAACCATATCAGCATGTCGTTATCGAACCGAACTCCCTAAAGAAGCTGTATAACCCACTCCTATTAGCTTTCTCGTATTACATTTCAATATCATAATATGACAAAGTATTAGAATGAGCCGGGGTTTTGATGTCAGGTATTCGCGTGTGCTTACTTCCAACCTGTGTTAAGTTATTTTACGGAGCGAAAATCTCAACAAATACGAGTACCTTTGGGTGTTGTCTGTAGGCAATTTTAAAGTCGCCCAGACATGTGTATATTGAAAGCGCCCGCAATAAGAATTTCAGTATGAGTATACATGAATACCATTCTTTGTATGGCGTCTGACAACGCATCGAACTCGTTTAAAGTAGAATACCTATTCATTTTAGGGCGTCTGTAAGTGAATATAACTTGCCAAAGGAGATGGAATTATAACCACATGATTAATTCCAGATTGGAACAGAGATCACAGTGTGCTGTGGTTGGTAAGCCATATCAGTACACAAGTAAATGGCGAGACTACGATGAAATATTTGCTTTACCCACTATGAATTCCGCAGTTAGCATTTGTTGGAAAGCATAATATGACAATACTATGGGTAAATGTGAATCAGGTATATATTATGCTAGGTCTTGTCATTTTATTGTAATTCGCTTTGTGGTTTGAATTTTTGGCTTCCAATGAGGCACAATCAGCAAAAATGTGTTCATTGGTGGACGAAAACAAAACAAAGTTTATACTTTCGACAGGAAAATCTTATTTCTCTAATATTACCAACATTGTGGAAAGAAGAGTGATTTTACATGAAAACTTCATCTAGGTCATTGTCTCCTATCAGCAGTAATCCATATTCCTACATACAATTCTGTAAAATATGGAAATGCGTTCAACCTACCAAAATTTGGTCAGCTGGACATACATAACTACCTGAATCTCTTTATTGTCGATTCTGAAGCACGGAAATTTTTGGAAACGTAAACGTATTCATATGACGGTGATATTTAAAACCACACCCAACAACTTTTTGTTCAAATGTTGAATGTTTTTGTTGAATTCTGTCCCTTTTTACGTTTTAAAAACAGTCATCATAAAAATTGTATGCATACGAGTACACATAAACATAACGCAGCGTGTGTATTTTGTCATAAATAAAGTCCATGAGTGATAATCGTTGAAGCGGAAAGAGTCCTCTTGTGTTCGAAAAGAAATAAAGCACAGAATCGAGGCACAAGTAAGCAGTAAAATACACGATAAATTTCCGATTTTATGATTTCGAGCGAAAAGCCGAGTTGCATTCTGCTTTTCTGCATGTAGAACTCGGCTTATATGTAATAAGTTATTGATTCCTTTGCCGCGTGAAATTAAAAAAATATTTTTTTCTCGGACGGATGACCGCTCGGTTTAGATCTTTATTCAACTCTAAAAATAATTACATTTAATTTTGCTTTTTATATCAAGGGTAAACAACAGTTGGAGAGGTTTCGCTGATTAGGCAGCTTAGTGTATATTCTGGGAAAAACGGAAGTCGACAGCGACAGTGGGTTCAGGTGTCTGGAATTAGGTCGGTGAATTCTGCGAAATGCAAGTGCAGGTGCAGGTGGGTAGAATTGTTGTGGGAAAATGATGAGTGCATATGGTTGATCATGTGATTGTTTGATGATGCACAGGAAGTCAATCTTTTGGGTGTTAATATGGATATGCATATGGACTTCAAGTTTCGTAGAAACTCGAGGTGTGTACGTACGTACAAAGGAGATCATCTTTCCAGCTCATCGCATTAGATGATTAATTTGTCACTTGTTGCCAACTATTACAATATGAATTCAGGCCTATAGGTTCCATTGATTGATGAGTTCTTAGTAAGTTTGCATCATCGTGGGAGTCATTGGGCAGCCAGACAGTAGGTACCTACTGTCGTCCTTCGGATATGAATCTTACAAGTTGTTTTAAACTTTTAATATATTTTTACACGACGCCATTGATTACGGACACATCGAAAGTTGTTTCTTCATCTATTGCGTTGATCCTGTGAAGTTTTTTTTGGCCAACTTGGCATTGCTGCCATTTGCCATTTGCCATTTGTTTCCTTATTGCGGTAGCGAATCTCAATCTCTGAATAGATGTCATGATCAGAGGCGACAGTCAGGCATAGCTGGTAAAAGCTCTACTCCACCTCGAAACTAAAATACATGCCTTATTGAAACATAAGTACGGCATGATTTTTAAATGTCTGTTCAATGTTAATTGATTTGCACCAAATGCAAAAATTTATTCATCTATGTAATTTCCTTCATTAGACAAGACTGCTGCATATTTTATTTTTTTTTGTAAGATAGTGCGTGGTCAAGGAGTTAAGGTACCCTTAAAATTAGGGAGGGAAGGAAGATAGGTACCGATGTACGTTGATTTTAAATGTCTGAATACTATAATGACTAGGAAATAGAGAGCTCAGCAGGGCAATCATTCCACAAGCGGTTCGGCTTAGGAACGATTCACGATATTTCAGAGTACGTCCAAAGGTGGGCTTGAGGGTATACTGATGTGTATTCATAGCGAGACGGGTGTTACGGTTAATGGTTTGAATTGGCGGAATGCTAATGGAGGTTTCAGTTTAGCACTGATGGTGGTAATAGCGACAACGTGAGACACGAGACATTCCGCCAGTGTTCGAGGGTGTCCATTGACTGGGTGATGTTAGCATCACCTATGAGTTTTATCGCACGATTTTGAATCATATCTAGCAGGTGCAAAGATGTATTAGGCTCACCTGACCAGATGTGTGCATTGTACTCCAATTTTGGCCGGATGAATGCCTTATATATTGAGGCCAGCTCAGAAGGATAAAAGTATTTCTTGCATATTTTGAGGAAACCTAGGCTTTTCACAGTATTTTTTGCGATATCGAATATGTGGTCATTCAAACGTAAGTTGTCATTGACACACATACCGAGAATGGATAGTTTTTCAGTTTCGACGATGCAAGTGCAGCCGAAGAGCAGGGACATGAGTCTGAGAACGAATATGAAAAGCAGAGAGAACTGTCGTCAGCAAAGAATATATTGGATTAGAAGTAACAGACAAAAGATCGTTGACGAAAATTAAAAAGAGTGTTGGAGACAGAACGGAGCCCTGGGGCACACCAGTATTTATTTTGTGAACGCTACGAAACAAACTTAACGTAAATACTCTTGAAAATGTAATTTTTTGTAAGTCAATAAGTCAACAAATACTTGTTTAACTACACTTGTGAAGCAAGTGAAACAAGTATAGTTCATTTCTGTATCACAATAAAAGTGTAACATTTATTAAAAAAAAAAAAAATTCCTTCGACTTGTTAATCAGTTGAACAAGTCATTCTCACACGATGAGTCGGTTCCCACTAGATCACCGTAATCAAGCAGTGTTGGGCGCGGTAAGTACCTAGATAGTGGACCACATGGTAACTCGGTACACCGCTTGCTGTAGACAAACGCCACATGGGTATAGTACCCGGTGTAAAATCCCGGATTTTACAAATTCATTCGTATCGATCCTTTGAAAAAAAAAAAAAATAAAAAAAAAATAATAATATTATCAAAAATTAGAGAAAACAAACACATTTTGTTTGTTGCTTT
Source organism: Volucella bombylans (assembly GCA_949129095.1). Taxonomy (NCBI): domain Eukaryota; kingdom Metazoa; phylum Arthropoda; class Insecta; order Diptera; family Syrphidae; genus Volucella; species Volucella bombylans. Next base: position 101,542,322 of record OX422144.1, on the reverse strand, counting down.
CTTTGATTTATTAACAAAATCAAATTTAATTTTCAGTGCCGTCCGTATTCCGTTTGCGACGACGCTGGCTTTGCGTAGCGAACATTTGCGATGAGCTGAATGGCAACGACAAAGCCGATATTGTCGATGTCAACGGCATGACCATTTCATCGGGGTCGACAACATAGCAGACGCCACCGCATTATCAAACAAATTCGATGTCCGACTTTTTTTTGGCGTTGATGTTGTCTCATTGCCTGGATGTGAACCTCTATCACTGTCAACCTATGCGAATCCTGCAAGCTTCACTTGCATATTTTTTTTACCACTTCCGAAAGATCAAACGAAAACAACGGCGGTTTACGTGGTGGAAGGTGGCCGCCGCCAGTTGCTTGGGTTGATTCTTTCTGAAATTTTGATAACTTGTAGAGGTCCTTGCGGATGTTGCTCGTCCGATCCTTAAGCTCTTTTGCTGTTCTTTGCTGTTTAAACGAAACTATGTTAGAGATGCAAATAATGAACAGCGAATGAATGAAATACTCACCACTATGTTACACCGGTAGAGGCATTGAACGACATTGTTATTAGCTTCCATCCCATCGAGCGTCCTTTGGTTGTCATTCGATTTGTCTACATGCTGTTAACATTTGAGGATATCACAATGGACAACAAAAGGTCTGTTTCAATTTGTGATAACCGCTTTCCTCTTTTTGCTGGCCTTAGCTTCGGCTCATTTTCGCGATAACTGCTACTGTAGTTGCCCTCATCGTTTACCTCTTACCGCCGCCTTTGATTTTTTGTTGCATCTCAATTTATTTCAATAAAAATTACACAAAACTTAGTGTGTGACAAACTTATGTGACAAGCAACAAAAAAATGCATAATATCATTGTATGTGAAATTTAACATTATGTAGGTGGCGAATATTACATAGGCTTTTAATGAATAAGATTTTTAGTGCAGCCAGTGGCAAGTGGTTTGGCTCCTCAATCGGACGTTTCAGCGTCAAATTGGGACTGGTATCCTGATTTGATAACAAGCCTGTAAACATCAAACGGCGGCGTTATTTCAGCAAATAAAAACATTAAAAATATATTCCTGCTTCTGATGGCTTTGAGGTTTGTAACACATACGAGTATATGGGTATCGTTGATTTTCTGGATTCCATGCTCGGGTTATACAGAATTCCTTTTTGACTGCAAAGGGGTAGAAGGAAATATTTATGCTCATTAAACTCATGGTTCCTTGGCGCCGTCGCCTGTCATTATCGTCAGCTATGTCAAAACAATTGTCAATTTCGCACATTTACTATAATTTTTGCGAATAGTATGAAGTTTATTTAGGCGAAAATGAGCAGAGGAATTGTTTTTTTCAACCTAGGACACACATTACAGTGTGCTCATAACCCCTAATGTGTACAAACCTAAATATGTACATACTCGCACATACATATGGCTACAACAAAACCATTTTAAGTGACTTAAGATTTAATTCATGCAGTAGGCGGTTAAGTTGAGAAACTTGCTACCGAACACTGAAAACCTTGTTAGAATCGGTTCAGTAGTTTTTTTTTATGATGCTCGGATTAACAGATAAAAGGACAAAAATTCTAAAAAAACAAAAAAATTGATTTTGGTACAGACACATCCATACGGCATAACCCAAATGCTTTTTGAAAATATCCTGAATGTACAGACACGGCTTCATTACAATTTTATATAAGGGATGATGCGATAGTAGAGATAAATAAATCTGCTCAGAGTAGGTTCGAGGTTTAGCGAGATATGTGTGTGTTAGTGACAATAATTTAATTTTGCCTTAAGACTAATTACTTGTTTAAAGATGGGAATCCATAAATATTGTACAAACCCAAGAAAAACTTTACCACAGGCAGTTGATGAGTAAAACGCGAACGTCAGCCAAGGCGCTGACCCAACTTTTCGACTTACACTTAAAAACACAATCTCCGAATTCGTTAATGCCGTTCGTGATGAACTGATTTTACAATCCTCATCAGCTTAACTCAAAAGCTCCCTTAGCTAACCAAAGATTTCCATGCATTCCGCCTGACTGTGCACTTTACCTAATTCGCGTGCACTTGCTCCGGTGTCGAATAGCCTGCTCGTGCATTCGTTTCCGTGGGAAACTCAACAAACCAATTACTCGTATTTGCTGAATCAGCTGGGAACCTGTTTGCACCTGTTGTGATCAGGCATCAGTTAGCCTTATAAGGACTCAACCAAAACTTTTTGCTTTGCACAACGGAAGAAGTTCTTCAAGAAAACAAAATTTGAATTTTTTAACTATCGTACTTAGACAAGTTTTAAATTGTTATCAGACCTCAATTCATGCCTTTAAAGTGAAGATTCGGATAGAATACGAATAGATACCATAAATGGGGTGTTTCGCATTCTACTTTATGTAATACTTTTTGAAGAACATGGAAACTCGTACTCGTTTGTACATTAGATACTTAGAGCAGCAAGTAATAACAAAGTTATGTTTACATGTGATAGCTATGAAGGACACTCGCTCGTTGTAGACACATTGTCGCCTCATAAGCATCGTTTGTATTGTAGAAGACATAATGTAACGAAAGATGTCAAGTACTTCATAAATTGGTTTGTTTAGTTAAGTACACTAAAGTAGGTATGCTTGAATACTCTGAATTTAAGTATTGGCAACATTCTTACAACTTCAATTTGTGAGTGCTTCGGTCTAAGTTAACGTGGAATAAGGCACGGATGAGCAATTTAAACTACTTTCGGTTCTTTGTGCATGTCCACTTCATCTGAAGCATTCATCAGTTTGCATTTCTCACTTAAAGGCCTTATTGAATACGTACAAGTAGTTATTTGCGATTTTATCACTCAAGCTGGCACTTTCACCCCTCACAAAATTTCACATCGAGCTACGATTTCTTTGAAAAACACAATCAATAAGATTTTTTCTGTGTGCTACGAGTGTACTACGAGTATATGAGCGTAATCTTTATTAATTTGCTAAAATGTTTATATCCATGATGTGCGTTATAAGATGATCCAAGTATCACAGCCCGTGGATAACATGATGTCAAGTGGGTGAAACTTGAATGCTTTAACGCGTCTTAATTAAGTCAACGGGGAGACCTTGAGCATCCTCAAATTTTATGATGAAGGAAAGGCCGCAGATTGAATGATGAAACTTTTATAGACTCGTCTCCGTTATCCGTGATTTGACAACACTTTGGATCGTGTGCTTAAAATGGGTTAGCGCGTTAGAGTGCCACTCGAAGAAACACTGGTAAGTGGAAATGCATCTAGATAACTATTGGAAAACAGAATTTGCAACCGACTGTCGTAATTCATTGTCACGAGTTTTACCTCGTAATTATCAACATCCATATGATAAGTTCTAGCCTATAAGTTTGGCCTGTAAATAGAAACTTATTTAGCGTGTCTTTATGACATGGTTGTTCACGGTAAGATATTTGACTAAGTGCTGACTAATTTTTGTTTATATTTGAGTAAAAACCCAACTAAAGTAAACACGAAAAAGATCAACCAATGGTTTGCTACCTTAAGTCATTAAGCAGAGCTGTCCGACTACATACAAAGAATTGTATCCCAATACCCTCATACTGAAATTGTTATTACGGGCGACTTCAATATACACAATTCTGGGTGACATCGGCATTCTGGACAGACAACACTCGAAGGACGGTGTGTTGAGATCTTCGCTGCGGAAAACAACCTAACGCAGCTTATAAATTAGCCCACATTAATACCAGACGTTGATAGTGATACCGCCAACACCCTGGACTGGTTTTTAACTTCTCACCCTGATAAGTACGCCGTTGATGTGATTCTTAAGCGTGTAAGATTCTAATACGACCAATAATTGAGGCAAGAAATACTGCAATGTCCCGCACACTTTGCGGCCAGCCCAACACTCCTAGATTGTGCTTTGTCTCCGCATACACTTGAGTGCGTCAAATCTTCACTGGGGCGAATCCACTTTCGCACTCGTGTTGCAGTAAGAGTACTTAAAGATCTTAATATACATAAATCCGCTGGTCCAGATAGTATATCTCCACTTCTTCTTAAGCTTTTTCATCAATCATACTCATTAGGACTCTTTTCGAGCTTATGGAAAACAAAATTTGTCCAGCCCGTCCCTAAAAAAGGCGAATATTCTTCCCTCTCCTCCTACAGACCCATTACACTTACGTTCCTTTTTTCCAGGGTCATGGAAACGCTGATAAATCGTCAGGTCATGAAATATCTCGAAACACGAAAACTTTTCAATGACCGGCAATATGGTTTTCGTAGCAACAGGTCCACTGGTGATTTGATGGCATGTCTCACCGAAAAGTGGAACCAAAGCCTACATCAATCTGATGAAAGCAAGATTGTTGCACTTGATATTTCTGAGGCATTTGGCAGAGTTTGGCATCAGACTCTTTTGTCGAAAATGCGTGCTTTTGCAATCGATCATTCAATCTCTTCTTCAGTGGATTAGAAATTACCTTTCGAAACGTTCCATTCACGTTATCTTGGATGGTTACACGTCTGATATTCACAAAATAAATGCTGGCGTGCCCCAGGACGCCATTCTGTCTCCAACACATTTTTTAATCTTCGTCAACGATCTGATCCTCAATATATAAGGCATTCATCCGCCCAAAATTAGAGAAAAATCCTCACATCTGATCAGGTGCTACCAAAACATCTCTGGACCTGCTAGATAGGATTCAAAACCGTGCGATAAAACTCATAGGTGGTACTAATGTCAGTCAGCCAATTGACACTCTCGAACACTGACATAATGTCACCTGTCTCACTTTGTTTTATCGAAATCGCCAGTAGCATTCCGCCCGTTGAAACTATCAACCGTAACACCCGTCTCGCTGCGAATATTTATCAGTATACCCTCAAGCCATACAACTCGCTTATAGAATGCCCTGCAGATCACTGTATTTCCTGGTCGTTATAACTTGCAAACATTTAAAAACAATGTACATCGGTACCTCTCTTTTCTTCCTCCCTAAATTTTCTTCGTTCGCTCTGTGTATAAACACTTTAATTATAAAAAAAAAAATAAAAAATCGTACAAAAATTCTTGGCTTTAATCGGGGCAATCGTTTGAGATTCGGGTAGATAACGCAACGCTTAACATTTATGAATCTGTAGAAGAAGAACCAGAAGTTTCAGCGATATGATCCCAAAGTTGAATGTTGTCATGCGAAAGCGCATTAAAGTGGTAAACGAAACAGCAGCGGCATTAATCCGAAAGTATTGATCTCTCAAGTACACAACTTTGTTAATTTTAACAAATTATTAAATGCTGCTGAAATCTCTAACTACAGGCCTATACCCCTTCTTCCAGTTCTCTGTAAAATTTTTGAGAGACTTGTAAAAAATAGGTTAGTGAATTTTTTAAATGCAACTAAGTTTTTCAATCCAACTCAATTTGGTTTTCAAAAGGGGAAGACGCACTACTACAGTTTTGCTCTCAAATAATGTCAAATCTCGATAGTAAAAAGTGCACGGCTGGTTTGTTTATTGACATCACCAAGGCCTTCGATATGGTCAATCATAATTTTTTATTGAGAAAACTGGAAAAAGCAGGTCTTCGTGGTTTCATGCTTGATTGGTTCAGGTCGTATCTTTGAAATAGGTCGCAAAGAGTGAAATTAGATTATATTAGGAGTGAAATTAAAAAAACTTGGGTATACCCCAAGGCTCTGTTCTAGGACGAGTTTTGTTCTTGATATACATAAATTCACTTTTTTCACTTAATTTTAAAGGTACACCAACTGCTTTTGCTGATGATGTTGGTTTTTCCTATGGTTGTAACAGTCCCTTGGATCTGGTTTCGGACATTAATTGGGATCTCAACTTACTGAGAAACTGGTTTGCTAAACATATCTTGACATAAGCTCTAAAACGAAAATAATGTTTTTCAGTTTATCATCTTACATAGCTTAGATGCAAATGTTTATTTTCATGCATCCGAGTGCCAAAGATACAAACTGTCCGTTTGTTATTTTGCGGCTGGTATTTCTTTTAAATCTTTTTGTAGCAAATTGAACTGCAGTGATAAATGTTTTTTTTAATTGAGAAAGTTAATGAATTTAAATACTTGGGACTCACTGTTGATTCTAGAATGAGCTTTCTGAATCATGCTGCAACATTGAGAAAGCATTTTCGATGGACTCTCAGACACTTCTTTTATTTGCGTAATATCTGCTCGAATATACTCCTGAAAACAATCAAACAATATTTCATTCTAAGTTGCAATATGGAATCGCTTGTTGGGGAGGTGCATATTTAAATAAAATTCAACCCTTGTTAACCTTGCAGAAATATGTAGTAAAAATAATTATGCCTAATAGTTATCCTTTGTTATGTGACCTGAACATTCTTCCAGTTCGTCATTTATATTGTTTTAAGGTTTTAAAAGCTTTCTTTATGAGGTCTGGTAGTCGTAACTTTCGTTTAATATCATCTTATAATCTACGTGGAAAGTTGTCTAATATGTTATCTGTACCTACTTTTCGTACCACTGCTTATCGTAATTTTTACTCTATTTTGTCGTTTCGCTTATTTAACAAACTTCCTCACACAATCAGGGCAATTTCGACATCTGGTTTGTTTATAAAACATTTAAAACTCTGGCTCCTCCAATTTAACCATGCTAGTCTAGAATCATTTATTCACTGATGCTCGACTTCTGACATTCTGGTTAAACCTAAGCCCATTATTGTATTCATCCTTTGTCTATTTAGCTATATAACTAGGGTATTTTTTTCTTAAAACAAAATGTTTCTGTTGTACTCTATTATGCTTATGTTCGTGTTATTGTTATTATGCTTCAGTTCGTGTTAGCCGCCGAAGAGTTAAGTCATAGACGATGAGTTGTAAAATCTGTAGTGTAAAAATAGTGAGAGACTCCTGCAAGATTATCTGCAGTGACTGCAACTGTCTTACGCATGCTAATTGTGCAAAATTACAACCTGCTGATGTAGATTTCATAACAAAATCAAACAAACCGTGGAGTTGCTAAATTTGTATTAAACAAAAAAGAAATGATCCGCGTAGATTATCAATGTCTTCTTCAATGTGTGCTACCAGCAGCGGGAGTGACCACAACAATATTACTGTTGAGGCCATTCACCTCCAAGTAATAGAATTGAGTGCAACTCTCGCGACATTCGTACAAACTATACAATCCATGCAAGTGCAGCTTGTGACCTTGGAACAGTCGACGCAATTGTTAGCTGAAATGAAAAAAGGAAACGAGCAGCTAAAACTTCAACTCAAGGAGACTGGAGAGAAACTTAGCAATGCTGAGTATATGATACACAGGAACTACATCGAACTGCGAGAGGTGCCCTTTTTGGAGAAAGAAAATATGCGTGATACGGTTATCCAAATTGTCAACCAAGGTGTAGGTGTGCAGATAGCAGATGACGATGTTGATACATGTTATAGAACGAGGAGCAAAGGGAAACCTACTGGCACTGTGGTGGTACAACTACGTAGCAATCGGCTCAAAGACCAAATTCTAGCCGCTTCGTATGCCAAGAAGTCACCGATCGATGCGAAGAATATCTTTTCTTCATGTAAAGGTAACATTTTCATCAACGGCTGGTTATCAGGCGAATCTAAAGCATTGCTGAGGCAAGCAAAAAAGGCAAAACAAAATATCAACTATGAATTTCTTTGGGTACGATTTGGTAAAATTATGATGAGACGGAAACCTGGTATGGAGATCAAATACATTAAGTGTCTTGATGATCTTAATCATTTATGATTAAGACTTAATATTTTTTATTCTTTCTATTATTATGTCACGTAACAACGAATTAATTGATCTCAGTAATATTAGTTTAAGTAATGAAACAATAGTTAATACAATCTTTCGAGCATCCTTAAAGGATTTAACCATTTTCCACATGAATATTAGAAGTATGAGAACTAATTTTGATAGCTTTTGCTCATATTTGTACAATTCTTTTCCAGTTCTACCGCATGTAATAGTGTTAAGTGAAATTTGGATTTTTAAACATGAATTAAGCAATTTCTCGATTGAGGGTTATATTCCATACGGAAAGTGTAATGAAAAGTATCCAGCCGGTGGTGTAGTAGCTTTTGTCAAAGACGATTTAACGGTCGCGAAATTCTCTACGCCTGATCTAACTAGTGCAGATTCTCTAATCATAAAACTTCAACTTGATGATATTTCTTTGGATATTATATGCATGTACCGGCTACAGTTTGTCCATAGGGATATTTTTCTAAAAGAAATTGAAGACCTTCTTAGTGGGATGAACAGTCACAATATTTGCTTTGTTGGTGATATTAATATTGACATATTGAACCTTCCTTCGAGTTGTGATAATTATATACTCCTTTTGTGTTCCTTGGGTTTTGAATCTCTCCTTAATGAGCCAACAAGAGCAGCTGATAGTTGCAAAACATGTATTGACCATATTTTTCTCCGCACGAAAAACAATATTCTAAATGTTCGTCCGTTTGTACTTGAATGGGATATAGCCGATCACTATGCTACAGGTGAGCGATACACCTCTTGGGAAAATCATTAAACACTGATGATGAACCAAAATCGAAAAAAGTGGGTGAGTTTTTACGTGTTGATTTTCGTAAGTTGAAGGAATATTTGTCACAGGAAACATGGCATAGTGTCTATAACAATAGTTATTCTTCAGGGTCTTTTAGCGTATTTGTGAAGATTCTTTCTAACTATATGGCTCTGAGTAGATGTTCAAATCCTAAACGTAGACCACAAAAAATTAAGCCATGGATGACTGACCAACTTTGCGAAAAAATTAAAGAAAAAAACAAGTTTTATATTAAAAATAAAAATAAAATGCATATGTCTTCAATAAAAAAAGTTTATCAAAGGATGCGGAAAGATATACTGCAGTACATAAATATCCAAAAAGAATCCTATTATATACATAAGTTTAACGAATGCAGATGTAATCCAAAACAGCAATGGAACATTGTTAATGATCTGCTTGGTAAAAATAATTCTGACAAAGCCATAAGATGTCTAAGATTTTCTAATAATACGACCACTACAAATGATGCAGAAATGGCTGACAATTTAAACTCGTTCTTCAGAAACATTACCGAAAATTCCAGACCAAATTCTTGCAATATTAATGCAATAAGCGCTTCGCAATATCTTCTAGACAATGAAGTCCTTTCAACATTCTTTTTCGGTACTGTATCTGAAGATGAAGTATCTCTTGTTGTATCCAACTTAAAGTTGAAAAATTCATGTGGGATTGATGGTATTAGTAGCTTAGTCGTAAAAAAAATGAGTGACCACATCATTAAGCCGTTAACTTATTTAACTAATCTCAGTTTTGAAAGTGGTATATTCCCGGAGTGTCTCAAGACCTCTATAATAGTTCAAATCCACAAAAAGGGAGACAAATGTGATCCAAATAACTATAGACCTATCTCATTGTTGTCGGTTTTTTCAAAAATCTTGGAGAAAATAATTACAAATAGAATGCTTAAGTTCCTCAATAAATTTAAAATCTTGAACAAGAATCAATTTGGATTTGTCAGAGGCAAGTCTACTGAAGATTCCATATTGTCGCTCTTAGAAGATATTCACGATGGACTCGATAAGAGTAAAAAAACTGCTGCTCTTTTTCTTGATTTAACAAAGGCATTTGATCTAATCAATCATCAGCTCTTAATAAAAATTCTTCATAGAATTGGATTCAGAAGCAATATTAATAAATAGTTCGTCTCGTACCTTGAAAATCGTAAACAGGTTGTGCGTGTAAACGCTACTCTAAGCACGTCTTTAGATAGCCCCGGGCTTGGCGTTCCCCAAGGATCGGTCCTTGGGCCCTTGCTCTTTATTATTTATATAAACTCGATTTTTAAATTAACACTAAAGGGAAGTATTAGAGCATTTGCTGATGATTTGGTTCTCTCCTACGTCACTACTTGTGCGGACACCATAAAAACAGAAATGATAACTGACCTCTCCATACTAAAGAACTGGTTTACGCTCCACCAAATGGTTTTAAGCAGCAAATCCAAAGTAATGTCATTTTCTCTTTATAATCAGTTGATCATCGAAGGAGTTTGTCTCCACGATTCTAATTGTAACAATGATAACTGCACAAATACTTGTATACAACTAGAATCTGTCTCAGAATTTAAGTATCTCGGTGTGACCATTGACAGCAAACTGAATTGGAAAGCCCACATTTCCGATATTAAAAAATGTTTGAATATAGCTATGAGCAAGATTTTTCACCTACGTAAATTAGTGCCATCAAATCTACTGACCACTATTTACTATGCGCTTGTCAACTCTCGTTTACAATATGGTATTTCGTGTTGGGGCAACGCCTATGCTAAAAACCTACAACCTATTATCACCGTCCAAAAGAAGATAGTTCGAGTAATGATGTTTAAATCCAAATGGGAGCCATCATTTCCATTGTTCCAATCTCTCAATATATTGCCACTCAGACACCTATTTGTTTATAAAGTGCTGAGAATGTTTTATTTACGAGGCGGTTACTTGAACCGCAGAAGAGGTGATACCTTAACATATACTTTTAGGCAACCGTCTGCAGTCACAGCTCCAAGAGTGAATAAAGAGAACTACAGACGATTTGCAACCATTATAGCACCCTTCATATACAACAGACTTCCCCTAGATATGTGCAATATTGTCCAAAGCAAATTTAGATTCCTTAAGAACTTAAGAAACTGGCTACTTTCTAGATCAAGCGTAGAAGAACTAATGCAGGTCATTTCTTAATCTTTATATGTGTTTCATTACATTTCGTACGTATTCATCTTTTTGCCCCCAAATTTTTGCCTTTCTTCTCCTATTGTTTACCTTTCATTGCATGTAACGAAAATTTCTTCTTTTTCTTGTCGCGGCTTTCATGAAATTGATTAATATATTCAATAAATAATACACTTACCACTGGTATTCCAAGTACCACCTAGTGTTCAAAAGACACCATTTCAATACGTTCATAAAGTATATTAACTGCAAAATTCATGATTAAAATTCGAGAAAACTATCTTAATACCTGTGAATGTACCTTTTAAATTATTGGTTCTAAGAATAATTAATTGTAAAATAATGAATTTGTAAATATGAAATGGATTAAATAAATTATCAAATATCAAATATCAATTATCAAATTATGTGAACTGTTTCTTAGACATTTTTAAATTGTTTAAAATACTTAAATTTTATATTTTCTTCCTACAGGGTCATTCCACCCAAAAAATTTAATTTTATATTGTTAAAGTCCTTTGAAGTGACATTCAACACTATTTTCATTACTTCTGTAATCTAAAATACAGAATGTTACCAATCTCCTTATTTCTATTGCTCTGCATTTAAGGTTTTTATTTACTTATTTTAAGATTTGTGAATTATAATGAATTCATAAGAAATAAATTATATCAATGTCAATATCAATCAATCAATATATAGTATATATAAATAAAATAGTAATAATAAAAAATAAGTATAAATAAAATATTAATGACATTGACCATTGAGTACCTAAGGTAGTCCTGCACAATGTCTTTTCATTTTTCTCTGCTCATGCTAAAATTTGTTAATTGTGAAATCGTATTAAAGCAATTTGAAGCGTTAGTTACGGGATTATGTTGACCAAAACACACCCGCATGCCTAGAATTAGAAAAGAAGAAATTCTAGTTAGGTCTGAGAACATGCGAAGTTGCATAAATATTTAACAAAAAAAAAGAAAGTTTGGAGGGACAATGTCACAGGCAAAAATATCAAAAAAGTAAAATTTTCTTTTAAACAGATGTAATATACCAATTAGTTAAGATCTAATACTATGCTCAGGAACATTATAAAAACAATATGGTATACTTTACGAAGTGCATATTAAGTAAAACTTTTCTGTATTTTTTCTAACTTTAAAATACTATTCACATGATAGGGACACCAAATTATCAAGTTATGGAACAATATTCAAGTAACGAACGAACAAGAGAAACAAAGGTATACGGATCAACAAAATCCTTAGAATTTCGAATAAAGAAACCAACAATAGAGAGCTATGGTTGTATTCATAGTGTCGCGCCTATTATACTGGTTATCAAAATCCTTTTTGAAAACTATCCTATCCCGAACTGTATAGCTAATATTATATTCGAAATATATTTGACTTTATTTACTCATGAACGATAAATCTCTGACTGCAATTCGATACAATCAGATATTGATTCCACTATCTTGAATATTTTTAAATCATCGGTAGAAAGTAGGCAATACAAATAAGAAACGCATAAAAGTAGGTCACAAATGAACAATAAAAATAGAAGCGAGCCTAAGAGACTCCCTTGTGGGACACTAGAGTAGTTTAAAATAATATTCAATAGCTGGGAACCTATATTGACAAACTGAGAACGATTTACTTGATAAACGTATAAGCTATTTCTATAGGCTGAAATAAAAACCAAGGCCAGAAAACTTCTTGAGTAACACATTGTACTGAACTTGATTAAATGCTTTAGAAAAAATCTGTATAAATAGTGTCCAGTTGACGACGCTATTCCAAAGTACGGAGACCATGGATAGATAATATAAATAAGTCAGTTACAGTTAATCTATTGTACCACCATCAAAGCTGTGTTGAGAATTACATATGTGATTATAAACAGCAATATAAATACTTCTCTTTACAAGAGCCTCAAAAACCTTTGGAATATACTGTACTTTTGCAATGGGTCGATAGTTTATAACGTCTTGTCTTGATCCGGATTTATGAACTGTATCTACTGCGTATATTTTCCTGGCGCAAGTTCATCGGCCGAAAATAAAAGGCTCTTTAAAAGGTACTTGCGTTGCCTTCTATTAACAGGCGATGATGTCAGTCTTGCTGGTGATTTTAACTGTCGTCATCGTGAATGGGGATGTATACGCGCAAATACATGGGGTAATATACTTTCTAGTATGTTATCTTATTCAGTGTATTCCATTCTTTTTTCCCCAAACCCTACCTATGTACCTGCAGATCTGCGTAAAAGTCCTTCTGTTCTTGACGTTTTTATTACCAATCGTGTGAGTTTACTGTCTCAACCCGTCGCTCTCAATGATCTATATTCTGATCACTATCCTGTTTTTTGTAAGCTGTATTTTTCAAAAAAGATTAACCAAGCCTCGTTCAATGATGCAAAAATGCAAACTGGCGTAGATTCAGTTCAAATATTAATTTGTGGCTTAAAAGTATTACAGGAAATTTGGATTCAGTTTCAAGCAAAGATGATGTGGATGCTATCGTTGATAAGTTCACAAAACTTATCAATGATGCTATTGAAAAAAATGTTCCAAAAATAACAAGATGTAGTTCTCCAGCTCAGCTTCCAAATTATATCCTTGAACACATAAAAATTCGTAATACCTTAAGACGCAATTGGCAAAGATACCGTCAGCCTAATCTCAAATTACAGTTCCATTACTTAAACATTTTGATCAAAAAACTTATTCTACAGTTTCGTAACCACAGATGGAATCAACAACTTTAGACAAAAATTGTAAGCCTTTTTGGAATATAGTCAAAGTGATCAAGAATAAAAATAGACTAATACTCAGAAATGATGATGAATATATTTTTACTGACAAAGAGAAAGCAGATTCTCTCTCTGAATTTATCTCTAAAAGTCATTCTTTATCTCAAAATTTAGGAGATAATGAAACCAACACCTTGGTTGAACAAAAAATTATGACTTTTGACAACAATATTTGTAACACCCCAACAAACGCCTTTGTTTCTGTAGCCACTGTTACAAACATCATAAAATCCCTTTAAGTTAATAAAACGGGTGGGTTAGATGGAATAAGAAACAATCACCTGAAGCATTTATCCTTTTTGGACTTAAGACATTTAACTTTTCTAGTCGACGCGTGTCTAAAATTGCAATATTTTCCGCAAAAATGGAAAATGGCTAAAGTTGTCCCTATATTAAAAGCTGGAAAGCCTGCAGAGTCTGTCACCAGTTATAGACCAATAAGTTTACTCAGCAGCCTAAGCAAAATCTTGGAAAAGGTTATAAAAAATCATATTCTAGAGTTTGGTAGTAATAATTATGTATTCCCTAATATTCAGTTTGGATTTAGGCAATTTCATAACACATCGCATCAAGCTCTTAGAATATGTAACCATGTTAAATCTAATCGGTCACAAGGGAAATCAACTGGTATGATCCTACTTGATGTTGAGAAGGCGTTCGACACCGTCTGGCATAACGGCCTAATATATAAAATGATTAACTTTAATTAAAATTGTCCAACGTTTTTTGTCAAGTCGTAGTTTTCTAGTTAATACCTGTTTGTATAAGTCCACTAATTTCAACATGGGCGTCCCACAAGGGCCAGTATTGGGTCCTATCTTATATAATATATTTACATTTGACTTTCCTAGTCTGCCAGATTGTCAAGCTGCAATCTTCGCTGACGATACTGCAATTTACACATCGCATACGTTCGCTCTTAACATCGAGAGGACACTTATAGATGCTAGTGAGATAGTAGGAAAGTTTTGCAGTAAATGGAAAATAAAAATTAATAGTGAGAAAACCCAAGCCATCTTTTTCAGTAGAAAAAGAAAAACTTGCTTCCTTCCACAACATCCGATTCTTATTTATGGAAATGAAATAAGTTGGGACCCTTCAGTGAAATATCTTGTCATACACTTAGACTCAAAACTGACATTTAGTGAACACATCACACAGACTTTGAGAAAGATAAATATTGCGACTGCCTTATTATACCCATTTATTAACAGGAAATCACAGCTATCTAACGTTAATAAAATAATTATTTTTAAAGTTATTTTCCAAGCGATATTGACCTATGGTTGTCCTGTCTGGGGTGGCGCAGCTAAATGTCACCTAAAAAGGCTGCAAGTGTCGCAAAACAAAACTTTGAAAACGATTCTTGACTTACCTTGGCGGTTTTCAACTAGAGATCTGCACTTAAAGGCGGATGTTGAACTGATATGCGAACGTATTTACAAGTTAAACGAAAAATTCATCACTCGTTGTTCTTTTGCTGTAAACAGTCTTTATACTTAAAAATAAAGGTAATATAACTGTTCTATTTATTTGTTTACTTATTTATTTATACATTTATACAAGTATATATCTACTTAACAATTTTTTGTTATTAATTTATTTATTTCTCTACTTTCTTACGTATATATTAATATAATTATGTACGTTTCTGTGATTATGCATCTATGCACACTTTTTCAAAAATTTCTTAGTATATAATAATATATATACATAAATATATGCTATGTACCAATATATATATATATTTTTTTTTTGTTTTTTCTCTTTTGCATGGAGGTTTTTGTAGCAAGTTTCCTCCGCTTGTACTCTTTATGCTTATTCTTTTCCTTCTGTATCAAAAACTTTTCCTTTTTTTAGTAGTAAGGTAACAAATGTACCAAATCTCTAAATGTAAAATGTACAATACCAAATGTAAGTTATGTTATGCAAAAATAAAAAATATCTATCTATCTATCTATCTATCTTTGAACTGTAGTTATGAATGAGCTCTTCCATCAGTCAAAAATAGGATTAATGTCAAATTGAAAATTATAAACAATGGTCTTACTAAGCTGGAGCGACATCTCTTAAGGAAAATAGTTGTTATGCCATCAGGTGCTAAAGCATTACTTTCTTCAATAGCTCTGAAAGTCTTTCTTCTTTAGTAAGAAAAATTTAACTTAAGTCAGTTATTAGACATATTGGACATATTGACAGTTTCGACAAAATAATTTGATTGAAAAAATGGGGCAAATCTCTTTAAGATCATTACTTACACCTTGATATTTCATGGTACACAAAAGACCCATAGCTCACCTTTTATCATTTAAGAATTTCCAAAATGTTTTAGAGTTATTTTTAATTTTAGACTCTGAAGATTCTCAAGAACTTGTATACATTTCTCAAAGGACAGACCTCGCTTCGAAATATTATTGTAGGTATATGGAGTTTTGATTTGTCATGCATTTTATACATAGTGCTTTTTGGATTTGAAAGCCGTTAATTGTACCAAATTGGTTTATTTGAAGACTTAGCAATCCTAACTGGAACAAATCTAGAGAAAACTTTTTCGATTGTTGAATAAGAAATGAGCAGAATGTAAATTTACGTTTGACAGCATGATGTCCCAATCAAGAGACATTAGGAAATCCCACATAGAATTATAATCTGCTTTTGAAAAACGATGTTTCAATTCATTAACTTCTTTATCAACGCAATTAATATTAGAAAGGAGGTCACCCACGTGGGTGGCCGTGGCTTAAGTGGTAGTGTATAAATTTCCAAATGGAATGGTTCGGGGTTCAATCTAGCTGCACCCGAAAAACGTTATTTTTTTCAGGCAAACAAAATCATGTAAGATGAGTGGTTGCCTAGAATACAACAACAGCTCCAATTACTTTAATAATTTATTCTCCCCATTCAATTTTGGATACCACCCATGGAGCGAAATAACCACTAAGCCCAACATTTTTGTTTTTCTCTCTCTGTAAAATTTTCCTAAAAATCTTAACACGTTCTCAAGCACTTTAAGTGCTTTAAGTGTAATAGCACCCACTTGAATGTTACGTTTTTAAAAAGAAAAAAAAAGAAGATTAAATGACAAACACAGATCTTTATGAAAGACACTTGTGTTCCGATGTCTAAAACGCTTCACCTTCGTTGGACAAAAAAGGACATTAATTTTATTAATTAAATTTATTTTCAATACAACACATCTACACATCTCCTTAAAATCCATAGCACAGGTCACGTAGATTCAATTAGTAGTAGTTTAGGAGTACTTTAAGATACCGAATCGACAAGCCATTATTACCATATGGCTTGAGTCCGTTGAAATGCACTATAGTCCGTTTCAAATCACCGTGCAATTTCTTGCGCATGTGCCCTCTTTTGCAGTATGCCTGGAAGTGATCCAGACAAAATTCGAGCGCAACCATACTTTGATGCATATATAAACTCACCTAGATGTCAAACGTTCCAGATATTGGAAAATCAAAAACGGTTTTCTACTGATGGCCCATAGACTAACTATACCTAGATATCAAACTTTACTAATGTTTTTGCAAACGTTTAACTTTCGCACAGACACACTGTAAGTGAATCACTAACACATTCTCCATCTCTATAATCTGTCACAATGGCTAAAATGACAACAAATTTCACGTAATGTTCGCTAAGTATATATTATAAAGGCAAAAATAAAAGGAAAAATATTTTTCGCTGGTGAATATTTAATTCAACGTGGTGAAAAAGTGAAGATAATAGAATATATTAAAAAAAAACTCTTTTGTTTCAATTGGACAAAAAGGGGATCGTTTCAGAATAAAATTAAAAAAGGACCTAAGAATTATATTTTGAAAGTTTCATTTGAAGACATAAATGAATTGAAACTATTACAATTCTGAAATCAAGCTTAAGCTTGTATTGAGAATCAATTGTATAAGCATTTTGTATGTTTAGGCACAAACTCTGTACTCTGGACATCAATGAAAAGGATTATTAATTAATGGCAACTTTTAAAATCAATTTCCTTGCTGTTCGTTTAGTTTGAATGTGTTGAGTAAATAAATTAATTAAATAATACTGATAAGTACAATTAACATTTTTGATAATTTTTTAGTTTTTTAAGGAAAATATTTGTTTTTCTATTTGAATTTAAAGCTTTTCCAAAATATTTCGAGAATCTTTTTTTTCACACATTATAAAGTACAAAAGCGGTGGTATTTTAATTGTTTATTTTTTAAAAATAATTTCCAGAATTTAACAAACAATGTGAAATGATATCCCAACTTAATTTGGTTTTGTCGAAGGAAATTTTGTTTATAATTGTTTTCAACAGATCTGTTTTTTTGCAAGTAATATATGTTTATTTGTATTTTCTTAGTAGCAAAACAATAATATTTCGTGTAAAAAAAAAAAAAATGTGGAAATAAAAATTGCATGTGAAATGAGCACAGCTAAAATGTTAGTTTAGTCTTAATGAAAAGTGTTAGTTTATACTTAACATCTTTAAGCCGGTCTGGCATAGAATGCGTCAACTTTTCCATATATTCACATATTATTTCTTACCATTCCGCTAAAAATAAGACTTTTAATTGAGGCTTCGATGTAATCACATGTTTTCGTAACCTCAGAGGCGGGTCTTATTTGGATCTACTGCTGTACGATGAACGCATACGACTGACAGGTACGAATTTACAAACGCTAAACTGTCTGCGCACATTCGTGTATGACAGCGACCATTGCGGTTTTAGTACCGAAATTACAGTTCCTAACGAAATTGCGGAATTGGAGGAGTTTGTCCAAAGATATTCTTACAACTACAGTAAGACTCGATGGACGCGCTTCTCAGCAACCTTGAACAGAGCGCTCTCCTCGAACACGCGCCACCCACCGTCCAATAGGAATTTGTCAAACGAGGAGATCGACAATTACCTAAAACAAATGGACGAGACAATTAAACAAACTATGGACACTACAATACCGCGGTATCGACGTACAACTAACGAAGACCTGTTCCGGAATCCTACTATTGACGCACTGCACCGACAGAAAAGTAGACTTCTGTCAAGACTCAAAAACTTGTACAGACAGTTAACTGACAGACAAGATCCGGAGATTAGGACGCTGAAGTCGTCGATTAAAAATGTGCAAAAGTTACTAAAAGAAAATTACAGAATTGCTGTAAGCTCATATTGGAACAACAAGGTTCGGGCTGTAAACACCAGCAACCCGAACATGTTTCCGCAAATCAATAAACTATTTCGGAGAAAAAATCAAAACGACCTTCAGTGTCTTAAAATAGCCCGGACAACAGAAAACGAACGGTTACTGACAATAGCAGGTATTGATTCAAATGAAGCCGCTGACGATGACGACTTCTTTGTGATCGAGGATCCACAGGAGATGGTTGAGACCATAGGGGCGACTTTCCATGAAGTATACAAGGCCATTGATACCATTGGCCCTAATTGCGACCTGGACAGTAGCGTCTTGGTGCACGACTTCTGCATTCGAAATGAAATAGGGAACTGGCGATCCGAGGGCTCTGGTTTCACCCGGTTTAGCGACGAAAATATGGCAAATAATGTCATTGCCAGAGAAGGTGACCTACCCCCGTTCATTTCGAAGCAAAAACTCCGTGAGATCTTCGACACAATCAGGGCTAAGAAGTCAGTGGGGACCGATGGTATTCCAAACATCGTGCTTCGACATCTTCCTCTAGAAGCGGTGGACATTTACACTACCCTGTTTAATAATGCAATGAATAATGCACATTATCCAGCGCATTGGAAAACGGCGGTGGTTCAACCTATCCCCAAAGAGGGAAAGGATATATCCAATCCGGCGAATCTCCGGTCGATAAGTCTCCTTCCGAATATCAGTAAGGTTTTTGAAAAAGTAATCAATAGAGCTCTGTCTAGGTGGGTTGAGGACAAACATATAGTTCCGGATAACCAATTCGGTTTTAAGGCGGGACATGATATCTCACATGCCGCGTCTAAACTGGTGTCCGATATCCAATGGAACAAAGGCAAGAAACAGTGCACTGGTGCCTGCCTTGTTGACTTGGAGAAGGCCTTCGACACCGTATGGTTAGAGGGTCTTTTCTATAAGCTGACTCGGTTGGGGATCAGTAAACCACTCTTGTACATTCTTTATAATATGCTAACCAACAGACAGTTCATTGTGAAAACTGGCGATGTGACTTCTGTTGGAATATTTCAAATTAAAAATGGTCTTCAGCAAGGCGCGGTCAATTCGCCGGTCCTTTTCAACATTTTTACAAGCGACTTGATAGGTTCACTTTCCCATACTATTGCGTACACAGACGATTTGGTAGTGTACAGAACAGGTCCAAAAATCGAGGTCATTAATACTCTCTTGCAGCGTGACTTCGATAAGATAAGACGATTTTGCGATGACTGGAAGTTGAAAATCAACTTTCAGAAGTCGGAAACCGTTCTCTTTAGGACGCCGTTGTCTAGAGCCTCAAGGGATACCAGAAAAAATTGGAGAAAGTTCTCGATCATTGGACAACGCGGACAGCCTCTTGCCTGTCGAAATGTAGTCACATACCTTGGAATTTGGCTAGATCAGTTTCTGTATTTTGGCAAAAATGTAGATGCTGCTCTGGCCAGAGCCAAAGGTGCTTTTGCCCTTACAAAGAGACTGTTTTATAGCAGCCAACTCGATGCGAGGGTAAAGGTAATCTGCTACATGGCCCTTATCAGGCCCATGCTGGTATTTGGTTGTCCCGTGTGGTTCAATGTACGAGCAAGCTTAATGGAAAAGATTCGGGTGTTTGAGAGGGCTTGCCTTAGGGCTTGTACAGAACACCAGAGTCGGAGTACAAGAAATTTTATCCTAATGAGGTCCTTTACAACAGGGCGAACCTAATACGAGTGGACAACTTCGTAATTAAGCTGACTCGAAGGCACATTGCAAGAGCAATGACCTCGACGAATAACCTGATATCTGGGGCTTACTACCCCAATTACCTTTACCACAAGAGTGTGCGCTCTGACGGCTTCGTTCCACCGGAAACATTCCTCTACCTTGATCAGATAGGGTTGATCCAGGATAGATCAGCTGGGGACAGGCGACTCAACTACAACAGAGACGTCTCACACGGCAGTGTGGATCGTCTCAGGTTAAGTAGGGCAGTGGGGAATCGCGATAAGAGGGATGTCGTTCGGCAGCACCAGCATTTTTGGTGGTTGAATGATGGAGAAGATGTTTTGTCGTCGTTTCCGTCAATTTCGGGCCAGCCTCACTAATGAGGCAGAGCTGACCAATATATTTGCTTTGTTAATAGCAATGGCCAGCTTACATAGGTTTAGGTTAGCATTTAAGTAATATATACATATGTTAGTATATACAAAGGTATATACTAATATATGTATATAATTGTGTATAATGTCTATGTGTGTGTATGTGTGTATTGTGCATTTAGGTTAGGTAGGCTAAGGTTTATTTTTAAGTTAGATATTAAGTTTTTATAAAAAATAAAAAATTGCATCCATAGGCTAAGTTTTTTGTTATCAATTTTTTCTTAGCCCTAAGTACAGAAAATAAACATTTATAAATAAAATGTAAATTAAGTCGAAAGACATATATATAAGAATTTAGATTAGCTTAGAGTGCCTGTGTGGGGCCAGTAAGTTACCATAAGATTGTTAAGTAATTGTAAGCTAGCATTTAAGCATTTTTTGTTAGAATGTAAGAGTTAGTGTTAAGATAATAAAATGCATTAAAACTGAACTAAACTGAACTCATCATTTAATGATTCCAAAGGCGTTCCAAAGAGAACGGGTTAAGATCGGGGCTTTGTGGTGGCGTTACTAGCAAGTGAGGGACTTTATGTATCAACCACATTTGTGCGATATGCTTGAAGTCGTTGTCCTGTTGGGAGTAAAAAATCTTTCGCAATAAGCATTGTTTGTGTACTTTGAAGCAAATTTTCGCTCTAAATCTTTTAGTATACTTCTTTTGTCATGATTTCAATTACTGTGACTAAATTACCGATCTCAACAGTGGATATTTAGCTCCATATCACACAACCACCATCTCCGTGCTTTACTTTTTGCCTAGTGTATTTGGACTGAAAGTTTCATTTGGTTGTCTTCATGCTTTCGAAGGCCTATTTGATTCATAAATGCTAAATTTTGACTCTTCTGAAAAAATCCTAGAAGACAAATCCTTTGTTTTTTTATTTATTAGCAAAGTCCTTTTGTTTTTTTTATTTGCTTCGCTGACGAAAGGTTTCTTTTTAAGGGTATAGGATTTATACGCCGATTTGATGTCGTTGACATTCACGAAAATCCAGCCAAATTTTAGAATTACAACGTGATATTTGTGAAACGTACAGCGTTGTGTTTACATAGATTTTCTTCTTCTCGGAAATTTTTTGATGCAAAAATTGAGCAAAGAATATGGAAATGATGCGTTAGTAATGGAATTAGTAATACAAAAGCATTAAATATGAGCTAAATTGTCCAGTCACATCCATATTTTTTCAAAAAATAATTGGTCAATTCGCTGTCGTACTAAATGGACCTATAAAGCACTAATTTTCTATTTATTGTTTTGTTTGTTGCTATTACCAATATTTTAAATTCAATGTTGCAGAAAAGTTCTATTTTCACAAATAAAAACAGTCAAAATAATCATTAATTATTATTTATTACTTCCTATGAAAAGTTAATACAATATTTTCCATTTAATCTAATAATACAATTTATTCATGAATTGTAATTTACATTTTTTCGGAACATGCTCTCCTGATGAAAACATTCATGGTGAAGCGAAAAACTTACCCACACCGTGGTGAAATGAACAAATGTCAAAAATTTATTATCTGCAAGGAAAAAGGCAGTATTTGTATAGCTAAACGAAAATGAATTCTTTTTACTTACGAGTACATGTAATTACTCGTAGTTAGCATCACTTATCCACATTTCTTAAAGCATTTAGATTCATTGTTCTTACTGTAAAAAAGAAGTAAAACAAATTATTTTGAAATTAAAATGTTTGTAGTTACTCACAAGAAAATGTAAACAAACTTTTCCAACTGCTTTTGCCACCTCCAATCCAAGGCAATCTGTTCGTGGCCGCAGTATTCTGTGGAAAATGTTTTCTTCTTGCTCCAAATGTGTAGATTTTTCTTCTTTTGTTGTCCTAGAAAATATAATAAACAAAATTATTGTTCAACATAAAATTTTTTTGCAACTTACACGAAATTAGATTTGTAAATATGAGAAATGTCAAAATCGAAATTCACCGCGTCATTTTTATATGGGTGACGTCACTCGTAAAACTTTTCGAATTTGGACATTGTTGACAAATCTCACGTATTCACGGACAGGTTCACACGGATAGGGACGATCAGTAGAAAACCAGTTTTGAATTTCCAATATATGGAAAGTTTGATATCTAGGTATAGTTAGTCTATTAGATCGCCCCTATCCGTGTGCATAGATGAACTAACCTAAATGGGAAACTTTCCAGATATTGGAAAATCAAAACCGGTTTTCTACTGATCGCCCCTAACCGTGTGACTCTGTCTGTGAATAAGTGTGAATTGTGATCAATGGCAATTTCCCTCCTTTTTTATACAAACCACGCCCATTTTAACGTTGAGGAACGAGGAGGAGATTAAAAAAGCGGTTTCTGTAATGTATTTAAGTTTGAACTGTTAATCAAAAACAAAAAAAGGAGTGAAACGCAGAACGACCGTTTTGGTTAAACGTTATAATCAAAGTGTTTTATTTGCTCTCTCTATTGACTCTAACAACAGGTATACTCGTATATACGAGTAAGTATGTATGATACATCGATCTGACGTTTGTGTTTTAGTGCTGTTCGCCTTGGATTCTATTAGTACTTTTTGTTTTGGATTCGGCAGCAACCAGCAAGTAGTGTTGGTGACTTAAGGCTCCGGCCCATAGAATCCGTTGCGTCCGTTACGATGCCGGATAGGTTGACGTTAATGTATTTGACGGAAATGACAGTCCCATAGAATCCGTGGCATACGTTGGCAGAATAACGAACGAAACGAAACAAAAGAATTTAAATGTCATTTAATCTCAATATTTTCTTTCAAGCTATGACAATTTCTCTTCATTCTCTCAATGTCTCCACCAATGAAAGTGCTTACTCTCAATTTGTGAATGCGTGAACCTCAATATGTGAAAGTATGGTCCTCAATGTGTGAATGTGTGAACTGCCAACGGATTGAAAAGTCGAAATTAAATCTACTTTATCCGTCCGTTCCGTCATATCATTTGTTTATGGGCCTGCTTCCATAACAACGTGTATATTCTATCGAGCTGCCAGTCGACGCAATTCACGCAACGAACGCAACGGATTCTATGGGCCTTGGCCTTTAAGTCTCCAACATTCTCCCCCGCCCGGGGACTGCATTCCGCCTTAGTGGTCTGGTGATGCGTTTTCTTATCAGGTCTTGATACTGGCGACTCTCGTCAGTGCTGTTGCTGTTGTTAGCGCTTGAAATCGTTGTTGGCCAATGGTGAGAAAATTTACGTGATTTACGTATTAACTATTCGATGTCGTGAAATTTAATTAATGGGTATATTTTTTTTTGTGTGATGGCGAAGTTTGTGTGTGTGTGTGAGTGAAAGATAGAGTTGCGTGTGCATGTGTGTGAAAGATAGAGTTGCGTGTGTATGTGTGTGAAAGATAGAGTTGCGTGTGTATGTGTGTGAAAGATAGAGTTGCGTGTGCATGTGTGTGAAAGATAGAGTTGCGTGTGCATATGTTTAGAATAGTCGGTGGACCAGTTCAGTGGGCTGTATTGGAGTGTAAGGGCTATGTAACTCGTTTGTGTAGAAATCCGATTGTTATGAGGGATGAATATTGCTGTGTGAAATGTGGTCGTGTGCAATTTGGTACGAATTTGTTAGCAATTTAGTGCGCTTGAATTGTTGATGTAATGAGCGACTGCTGAAATATAAAAGATTCGGACAGATTGGCGTCGATTGTGAAATTCGGGGTATGTATTGACTCCTTATTGTTGACATGCATACTGGGGGAGTATATTATGGTGTGTTGCTGGATGGTTCCCTGGTTGGCAGTGGACACAATTTAGTGATTGGTCGTCGAAACTCTCCATGTTGGGTTTTGACCTTCACTACTCTTGTCAGCTGGTCTAATCCAGGATACGTCTCTGTAATTCGCCCGAGGCTCCATCTTGCTGGGGGAAGCCGTTCGTCCTTGATCAATACGAGATCACCTGCCTTTAACTGAGGACACCGCCTTAGCCATTTTGGACGCTGTTGTAGTCGAGCTAGGTATTCGACCTGCCATTGTTTCCAAAGCTCTGTAAGTGTGCTTGCAGGGTTTTCCATCGATCTTGAAGGGATTGCTTCCCGATTGTAAGGTCTAGCTCAGGAACTGTTAAAAGGGTCTCTCCTATCAGGAAATGTGCCGGCGTCAGCGCTTCGAAGTCATCTGGGTTTTCTGATAAGGGACACAGTGGCCTAGAATTCAATCACGCCTCAATCTGCGTTAAAAGGGTAGCGAGCTCTTCGAATGTAAGTGTTCCGTTCCCAGCGATCCGTCGGTAGTGGTTCTTAACACTCTTCACCCCAGCTTCCCACAATCCTCCAAAGTGGGGAGAAGCGGGCTGAATGAAAATCCATTTTGTTCCTTGTGTGGATAACACCTCAGTTACGTCTTTCCAATTGTGGAGTCCGGCCTTTAGAAGACGGCTTAATTCGGCCTCTGCTCCAATAAAATTTGTCCCGCTGATGAGACGGCCTAAGCGTGAAAAGCGCTTTATTAGTGAAATTATAAAATTTTCTGAAACCTCAGTGTGATGAACATGCATAATTATTTTTCCTTCTTCCGTAGTAAAATTTGATAGTTGTTCAGGAATTTCAAATTTACAATTGGATCTCATAAATGCGGGCCCGTTCCACCAAAGAGTTGCGTGTACCAATGCGGAAAGTGATAAACCTCGGGATGCTGAATCTGCTGGGTTATGTTGCGTGGGTATGTGTCTCCAGATGTTGCCCGGTGTGAGTCTTTGGATCTCACCGACACGATTTCTGATGAAAGTTTCCCATCGCGACGCTGGTGCTAAAATCCAACCGAGGGTAATCATTGAGTCAGACCAGGCGTACATGGCTATGTCGTCGCGCCGAATTACGTGTGCAGTGTAATCAAGAAGCTTGGCAAGCAAGACTGCACCACACAGTTCCAGCCGAGGAAGACTTACTGGCTTCAAAGGTGCCACCTTTGATTTTGAAATAATCAAATGCATGTGAACCTTTCCCTACTCATCCGTTGAACGTAGATAGATTGCAGCACCGTACGCTTTCTCGGATGCATCACTGAACCCATGCAACTCAATTTTGGTTGAACTGCTAACTACATGGATCCACCTTGGAAGCCTTATGTTGTTAATTGCCTTTAGATCATTGTAAAATGTGTTCCATTCTTGCAAAATCATTGGTTCAATTGTTTCATCCCAGGACAGTTTTTGGAGCCAAAGTTGCTGCATGAAACACTTCGCCTGTAGGACACATGGTGCAATCCATCCCATGGGATCATACAACCGTGCGATCGTGGACAAGATGAATCTCTTCGTTGGCTGTGGATCGTTTGGAGGAGTGAAATGAAAGCAGAACTGATCATCGACTGGAAACCATTGAATTCCTAAGCTCTTGACTTGGTTCGAACCTTCAAATGGTATGGCAAAGGTGGAGTCGCTTTCTTCCATTGGTATCCCGTTGAGAAGCTTGGCATTGTTTGACGTCCATTTTCGTAGATTGAACCCCGCTTCCTGTAATACCGATTTTATCACTCTGCATTTTTCTTCAGCTTCCTGAATGGTGTCTGCTCCTGAAAATAAATCGTCCACGTACATTTCATCCTGGATCATCTTAGCGGCTCTGGGGTTCGCGTTCTCGGCCTGCTTGGCTACTTCCTTCAAGGTTCGTATTGCGAGATATGGAGCTGCAGTTGTTCCAAAAGTAACAGTCTTGAGCCTAAAGACCTTGAGCTGATCTAAAGGATTATTACGCCAGAGTATTAATTGGAAATTTGAGTCCTCTTCCGTCACCCAAATCTGCCGATACATTTTTTCAATGTCCGCAGAGAAGGTAAATCGGTAAAATCTCCATCGCAGAATTACGTCTATGCCATTTTGCTGCAAGGGCGAGCCCGTCATCAAATAGTCATTGAGAGAGCTTATATCTGTGGTTCGAAACGATGCGTCGAAAACTACTCTCAACTTTGTTGTGGAACTCCCTTCCTTACATACTTCGTTGTGAGGTAGAAAATAATGATTGGTGTTGGCAAGAGATTCTTCCTTCACGGCAACCACGTGATTCAACTGAAGATATTCATCCAGACAAGCGGTATATTGATCACGTAATTGGATATTTGTGGCGAGCCGTTTGTCCAGACTCTTCAACCGTTGAAGGGCACCTTGGAAGGATCTCCCTAGGAGCGGAAATGTGTTTCCTTTAAATGGAAGAACCACCTGGTAATGACCATCTGCCAACCTCTTAACATTTTTCAGGTACTGTTCTTCACATTCGATGTCTTCTTTAGTTTCCATGGCCTTGAATGGAACCTCCTCCAATTCTCAGTATTTGCTAAGCTGTGCATCAATGTTGGTGGTCTGAAGAAAGCTGTAAATGGGCCTCGGTTCCAGAGACGCTTTACCAAATAGGATACATCCTGACTTCGTGTTTTGAGCAATGAGCAATGTCTTATCCTGCTGTGGACGGACTAAGTCGGGTAGCAAAACCTCTGCTAGCACGTCACTGCCTAATAAAATGTCGACTTTGGATGGTTTGTGAAATGTTGGATCGGCCAAGAGCAGGTCGAGATGACTCCAGTCACTAACTGGAATCCTCCGGGACGAGAGATGGCCAGACAGCGACTTGTAAATGAAAGCCTGAACGGCTGTCTCGAAGTTCGTATATTGTGATGCAACAACAATGTCGACAACCCCCTTGCAGGTGCCACTGCTGACCATTCCTAGCCCAGAAAACTCGACCTGAGTGCGTCTCGGCTTCAAACGTAGGAGTTGAGCAACTGATTCAGTTAAAAAAGTTGCCTCTGAACCCGAATCTAAGAGTGCACGCATCTTAAATTCTTCTCCTGTAGAAGCTCTCACTACACTGCTCGCTAGCAAAACCTGCGTCGGTGTATGCGTAATTGCATGAAGTGAATTGAGGGTGGGATTCACTTTTTCTCCTCGGGTTGACTGGAAATTTGGCATTAATGGTGGAGTTGAAAAATGGTTGTCGTTGTAAGATCGTTTGAGGTGGAAGATCTTTGTGATTGGATGAAGGTGTTGGATGGTGGAGGTGATTGGATTGGTTGTTGGGAGGAGGTGGTAGTAATATGTAACAAAGAGTGATGCGGTTGTTGGCAATAGTAGCATCTATAGCTACTGAGGCATTGCTCTGATTTGTGGTTGTAGGCTAAGCAGTTGGAGCAGAGGCTCAACCTATCAACGCTTTGCCGACGATTAAAGATGCTCATCTTCAAAAACTTTGTACATCTGCGAATTGCATGTTGTCCATTGCTGCAAATTTGGCAGGAAAAACTGCTTTTGTGAAACGTTTGTCTTGGCAACTCGGTCGTGGCCCTAGCTGGTTGGGAACTTACTGCTTCCAAGGTACGAAAACGCATTTCTAAAAATTGGGAAAAATCAGAAAATGTTGGCAACTCTTTCGGTTTCTCCCTAGTCCCTAAACGCTCTTCCCAAAGTTGTTGAGTTTTGTTTGGGAGCTTTTGAAGCAAGACAAAAATCTTTATCACATCCCACTCATCCACCCGAATATTTAAATTTTTCAAACTGTGAAGAACTTCGGTAGTGGTGTCCATCTTGGTTAGTTTACCTATGGTTTATCTATGACTGAGTCTCAGCGCGCACTGATTGTCTGCTTGAATGGCATTGGATAATGTATTTTGGAAAAGATAAGAAGCCGGTATTGACAGATGCGAAACCAGAGTGTTGGCGTATATTTTTTTTCAGTGGAGTTGGCAATGACGATTTTATGGAAAGCACTCTCTTCACAATTATTGTGTTGAAAAGAAGAAATAATGAAAAGAAGATATATGCGCTTATGATGCAAATGGGTTAAATATGAAAGGAAGTGGAGAAAGTTCAGCGGTTTCGTAAATATTATTTTCTAGTGAGCAGATGAGTAGCATGTGCTTCAAGGCTCTCTTTGCTCAGCTTTCTAATTGCACGGTGATTTGAAACGGACTATAAAAAGATTCACTACACTGGGGAAGAATGGCTTCAGTCCGATTGTTTTGAAGTAGAATGGCATCCGCCAATATTAGTCACAGCGTTCACCACCATAACATCACGCAACATTATCACTGATAACAGTAGTTTTCTTATCAATCGTGATCATACCTCCTCGTGATGCATTTTTCTGTTATTGTTTTAAATTATTGTAGTTTCGTGCATTGAAAAAACACTCACTACTCAGTGTTCGCAATCTAGTGAAGAGCAGACAGACGAAAAAACGGAAAATCACAGGTGATTCGAGCTACGACCCATGGACTTGGACCTGATTGTTTTACTTTAATAAAAGAGCCAGAACGTCGTCGAATAATATGCGAATTCATTGATACATGTACATTGAGCAGAATCCCGATCATAAAAAGACTTATGAATCATTACGTTGTATATTTGAAAATAATTTCAACATATACTTTGGATATCCACGGCAAGACAAATGCAGCATCTGTGATACTTTTAAGGCTGAACTGTCATCTTTAGTCGAGATGTCAAAATTATGTTTGCATGATGATGTCAGAAACAAAACACTGGAACAAGTACACATTAAAATGCGACAAAAAAAGAGCTGCATCTCAGGGAGAGTGAGCTCAAGAGATTTTATCGGAAATGCTCTTTGAAATCAAAGACCATGGAAGCCATCACAATGGACTACCAAAAAAACCTACCCACACCGAACCCGTTATAAACGTGAGCTCAATCCCATTAGTCTCAATATCCATATTCTATCGAATTCACATTCCATATTCTATACCTACGATGAATCAGTAGCTAAAAAAGGAGCTGCCGAGGATAAATTTTATCAAACCCAGAAGAAGACCATTTAGTACCTAAATTAATGCCAACTAATACACATCATAAAATATTTCATCAAGATTACTAACAATGTAATGAATATTAGCAATATGAGCCTTATAAATTGAGAGATCTGAAGTAGGTGAAACGTAAGATAAAATGATATACAAATTCATATGACTCTCGTTCAGTAATAATTAATGCATCTAGCACATATTTTTTATCAACATACATTTTTTATAACCAAGTATCACCAGCAATATATCAACGAAAGTACGAGACCGAGCTTGATGGGGCTTTCAGAGCATACTCGGTTCAATTCTATGCAACTACTAATCTATGTACTAAGAAAAGGTAACTCTGTGGTTATTTACAACTTTACAGCAAACATTCGTTACGGAAGCACTGGCATGTTTTATGATTCGCCAACGGTGCGAGCAGGACTTTCGAAAAAGTACGGAAGGATGTTGATTACTAATGCGCAGCGTGTGAAACGAGTGTATAGTATTCGACTCAAGCTGACAGTAAAGTAGACTATATATCCAACAGTTTCCGATAGATATCTTGGATTGATTGCTTACCGAACTCTAAAGGCTCTCCATCCAGCTCGATCATAAGTTGCATGCCTCCAGATACATGCAACGAGTTGGCTCCCCATATCTTGACGATGTGACTATCCTCCATTCACCGGGATGTAGACGAGACCAAAAAATTCTCCTCTCAAAACAACCTAGAATAGTCTCATCCGTTCTTGGAAGAATCAATGCATCAGCTCCACATTAAGACGCTTTAGTTATTTCAGAGGTAGCTTTGTTATACAGGTGTCGTATTAGCCCAAAGAAACAGCGAAAAGATAAATTTGTTTCTCATTTTATGTCACCGTCTGTTTTTTTAGTTTATGGAATACCTCTATATCGTACAATATGGTAAAACAATGCGACGGACACTTAAAAACTAGAATATGCACTTTGTATAACAACATCATAAATACTGGCAATTTTCCACATGATTGGAAAAGAGCGCAACTAAAGCCCATCCGGCCTATATCATTCCTTCCAGTTCTCTCCAAAATTTTTGAGAAAATCATTGCGAGAAGGATCAGCCTGGAAATGGAGAAAAAGATACATCCTGCACAATATACATTTAGGCCAAATAGAGGGGTGCAAACCCTTTTACACCTTTTGGAGAAAAAATTAGCCGAAAACCTATCTATGCGAAAACATAGTGTTATTATGTCGGCCGACCTTGAAAAGGCTTTTGATAGAGTGACATTTATTCCAGCAGTCAAACAACTTAATGCATGGGGAATTCCGAATAATATCTTAAAGATTGTGAGATCATTTATGCCAGGAAGAACATTTCAGGTAAATGTGGATGGCTTTATGTCCTCCATAATTCAGCTAGAGAATGGTATCCCACAAGGCTCTCCACTCTCAGTAAACATTTACAATGCCTATATCGACTCACTGATACGTCGGCTTGCTAGCCCCAAACATGGTTTACAGTTTATCGGTGTTTACGCAGACAACATTTATACACTAGCATCAGGAGACCCAAACCACGTCAATCAACTGCTGGAAACTACGGACTTAGCAATACATCAGTGGCCGCAAGAAAGGGGAGCTTCTGTCACACCAAACAAAATATAAGCCATTCACATTTACAGGAAAAGAAAATTGCATATGTTCACCCTTGATCCTACGGAATGTCACAATACCACTCAAAAGAGAACTGATGATACTCGGTGTTCCGCTTTCTGGAAATTTAAAATGGAATTTACAAATAAAAAAGACAATAAATCAACTTAAACTACGCAATAATGCCCTTAAAATGATTTGCTCAAAAAGGAGAGTGGGATCTCTCCAACATGGTTTGACGACCTTCATGTGGACCACGAAGAAAAATGTTGAAAGTGTCAACGTTGATATCAACCAATTCTTTCGAAGAGAAGCTGACTACCTACTTTTTGAACAGCTTGGAAAGATAAAATCCGTAGGTCTTATAAGCAAAGCTCTGGGAAATCTATTGCACCCACTCCATACTGCAACAAAGGAAGCACTTTTGATGGAAAAACCTCGGAAGTAATATGGCGTCCTTTTTGTCAGCGATAGAAGTTTGTCTTCCTAGTTCAGTCCCAGCCAACGACTCGCTAACATTGAATTCTCCACCACCTTGGAAAAGAAATATGCTCCCTATCAATAATAGCTTGGCCAAACACAGGAAAAAAGACACAACTGACACAAGAATACAAAGCGCTCGATAACGAGATGATTGCCGAGATTCAAGCAGATCGAAACTTCTATACGGATGGATCGTTTGAGGATTCTAACTCGTCATATCCAGTAGTGGAATTAATTTCTAGTAATAGCACTAAAAGAATCCATCAAGGACTACTTCCCGATCTGACCGGATCTTATATATGTACCAGAGCTAACTGCAATCGGAAAATGTCTGAACCTAGCTAAAAACCTCCCAGGAAAGAAACTGATATTCACGGATAACCTTAGCATACTATTGGGCCTGAAAAGTGTGTTCAATAAATCTTCGTCGTTAGAAAATATTAGAAGCGTGCTTTACTCATGCAAATATATCATCTTGGCTTGGGTACCCGGCCATGTGGATATCAAGGGCAACCATGATGGAGACATCGCTGCTAAAGAAATATTTAACCTCCCACTTACAGTGGAAATCCCAAATTCACTTCACACCATCAAAAAAAACTTTAGAGAAGTCCTTGAGCTTCCTCGTGGGAAAATAGCCAAACATTTTTGCGTACATTCCAGGCACATCATACACGCACCCCAAACAACAAAAACCTATGCAGAGAAAACTGCATTAAACTGCTACGCATAAGGCTGGGAAAAACACTCTTCACTAGTAGACACTACTACACAAGAGATGCTCCAGAAAAATGCGATTTCTGTCAGGGAGAACGAAGGCGTTTTTTTAAACAACGAACAGCAACTGGCTGTATTATTAAATCCACAAAACATTGAGTCAAACCAGCACATCAAAACGGCCACAACTCTTCATAATAAATTCAGTGATATATAAATTAAAGTAGCACTTTTGTTAAAATCCTCAAAGTGGAATTCTAAATTGTAAATTTTTTTTGTTCGTCTTTTGTTTATTGCCTTTCAAATCAAAAACGACTTCAAATGGCCATGCTGCCCTGAAGTCTTCAATTTAAATATTTTATAAATTGATTTTGTAAATTATTTAGACAAATAAATAAATAATTAATAAATACCTCTATCTCCAGAAATACAGGACAGAATACCGATGATTTGATTTGATTTGATTTCCGGCCCGGGTCAACCCCGGTCAGATTTGTTAAAGCTTATTGAATTTCACTTAAAACTAAAGATAAAAACTAAAGGGTGGGAGCGTTAGGCCGCGAGGCATAGGTGGAAATAAGAATGTTCTTGAGCGAGAGTTTGCTAAGATGGTAGTCGAAGAGAGGCAGAATATCGTTAACATCACGAAGCATTCGTAATCCGTTCTGTGAAGATTGAGCCGGAAAGTGTCACAGACCTAAGATTGCGGGGATTGGTGTTAAAAGAAATCAGTTGAAGTAAGGAAGGACCATAGATATAGGGTTTTCCTATAAGGACTTGACAACTTTTCTTTTAAATAAAACGCAAACCGTTTGAGATATTTCAAAAACACATTTCGGCTGAAACGGCAGCTATTTCGAGTTCAATGTTGGCTCTGAGCTCTTCCAACGTCGTCGGCGTGTTGGCATAAACCAATGATTTAACGTAGCCCACAGAAAATAGTCAAGCGGCGTTAAATCGCACGAACGAGGCGGCAAAATGATTGGCCCATGTCTTGAGATAACACGCTCACCATACTTACTCTTCAATAAATCGATTGTAGCGTGTGCTGTGTGGCTTGTGGCACCATCCTGTTGAAACCACAAGTCGTCCAAGTCCATATCTTCCAATTCGGGCCAAAAATAATCGGTGATCATGGTGCGATAACGCTGACCATTCACAGTGACGTGACGATCGTTATCGTCGACGAACAAATATGGCCCAATAACGCCGCCGGCATGCAAACCGCACCAAACAGTTATTTTTTGTGGATGAAGTGGTGATTCATGAAGCACATGTGGATTTTCACCCGACCAATAACGCATATTTTGCTTATTGACGAACCCATTGAGCCAAAAATGAGCTTCGTCACTGAAGATGATTTTGCGATGAAATTCATCATCTTGACGTATCTTCTCCAGAACCCAATCGGAGAACGTACGTCGCTTCAAATGGTCCATCAGCTTCAATTCTTGATCTTGTATGGGTGTAAACCAAGATACTCACGCAAAATACGCCATAATGTGGTCTGAGCGATGCCCAATTCTTGAGAACGCCGTGGAATTGACTGATTTGGATCGTTTGCTACGGACGCCTGAACGGCAGCGATATTTTCGACATTTCGACCAACCCGTTGTCTCACTAACACGGCAACATCACACAACAAATATGTAGACTCAAATTTTTGCACTAAACTTGTTATTGTCCTAGTAGACCGACTCCGAATTTCGGTAGAAATTTTTTATAATTTGCAGATGTTGCTCGTTCGTGTACTTTACAATGATGAAAATGTTGAGTTTACTGAATAAATTGACAGTGACAGTTTGATGATTAGTGAAAGAGTGCGTTCACAAATTAAATTCAAAGTTGTCAAGTCCCTATCAACTAAAATTTGATGAATAAAGAGAATGTCGGCAACTTTTCGGCTCATAGAAACAAACAATTTATAAGTTTCCGCCGGTCACTGTAAAGTGGTAAATTTTTCTTATCATCCCAGGGAAGACCACGTAAAGGAAATCGTAAAAATCTGTGTTGAACAGCTTCTATCCGGAGGATGTGAGTTCTGTAGTAGGGTGACCAAACTTGGCTTGCATATTCAAGAGGAGCCCTAACAAAGGTTATGTAAAGAAATTTCGTAACGTAATTATTGGAAAACTCCTTAGACCAGGGGTTGATGAAGCCAAAGGCGGAGTTGGCTTTTTTTATTATACTATCAATGTGAGAACGGAAATTGAGTTCCTTATCGCAGATAACACCTAAATCACGCAATTCATTCACTAAGGGAACAGGCAGATTAAAGATTAGATAGCAACGAGGTGAAATAGGGGGCGCTTACGGGTTTAAGTTATAGCCTGACACTTATTGACGTTAAGCACAAGGCAATTCTTCTGACACCAAGTACGAAATATGTGTAGATCTTCCTGCAGTGGTGAGCCGTCTGAGGAAGATGATATATATCTAAAGATTTTCTCATAATCTGCGTAAACAGATATGTATGAATTTTTAATGATACAAGCAACATCATTAATGGTCAGAATAAATAATAAGGGACCAAGGTGGCTGCCTTGGGGGACACCAGAGGAGGCTTTAATTGGATCAGAAACCATGGACCTAAATAGAACATAGTAAAGTCGTTCATTTAAATAGGATTGTACCCACGTTATAAAGTTTATTTGGAAACCAATATCCTTTAATTTCAGAAGGAAATTCTATCAATGGCTTTGCTGAAATCGGTGCTAATCACATCCAGATTCCAGTGCTTGATACGAATTCCGTTAAGTCGGGGGTCGTAGATCTACCCTTGAGAAATCCGTGCTGGTTTTGGGAAACAATAGATTTACAATGGAAGAGCATTATGTCATAGATCATGCCCTAAAAAAGCTTAGGTATGCAGTACAGATTAGAAATTGGTCGATAGTTCGAAATATCGTTTTTTCGACCTCTTTTATGTAGGCCAGGGGAATAATAAACGACCTTTTCAAGGTTGAGGGAAATAATCGCTGGGTGATAGAAAGCTGAAATAGAGCTATAAGAGGTTGGGCTATGTGCATTTCAGATTTCTTTAAAAATATAGGGGAAATATCATCAGGGCCAGCAGAGTAATCGTCTTTGAGGTTTATTATTTTATCTTTAAATTGCTCTAAAGTTATAGACTCAGATTCAAAAGTTGTTTGTGTGCAGCTATTTAAGTAGGAAAAAAGAGTGGTCTGGCTCTTTGGAATGAATGGCAAACGTTTGGCTAAAAAAAGTTGCGAAGAGATTTGCAATAATTTGAGGATCGCCCGAGGACATATCAAGAAAATTCAGAGATGATGGAGAGTTATCCGATTTACTTTTAGTTTTGATGAACTGAAAGCATCATTTAGGGTCGGAAATGATTTAAATGGTTGTCATAAAGAGTCGGGCAAAGTACAGAGAAATTTATTTGGGCAGACAGGTAGGAGAAGAAATCGGTGTCAGAACGCGATTCTAAATAAATATACCAGAGCTTATTTCTCTTGTTACGAAAAGATGGCAGATCTTTATTATATATACCAGGGTGGTGACGATGAGGGATTCTTTTTGGTTAAAAAAGGTTCAGATTGGTAAAGACATTTTAAAATTTTGGTATAAAACGATGCAAGAGCATCGTTAACCGTAAGGTGTTAGGACTATGGTAACGGGATTAAGACCATTGTCAGTCGTTAACTCTTTCCGGAGCGAAAATTTGCTAAGAAAATCGACCCATGCTTCGCCAAAAAAAAACAAAAATGTAGCTTCTTTAAAAAAGTACTCCAATTTACTGATATAGAAAACAAACTTAAAAAAAGGATTATCTCTATATTTTTACATCTATTTTCTTAAATATAGTATTAAAACAGGTGGGTTAGATTTTGAACCAGTCCATCGTGAGTTTATTTTTTGGGATGATCCTGGAAACATGATTTCTTTTTTCTCAAACATAGAGGAACTTTACAAATGGAACAAATCCAATTACTTCGTTCTGAAGCGTACTGCAGATGGAATATCATCGACGGGTACTGCGTTCCGGCTGATGAGTGGCAGACAATGTACGAACTTCATATGGAGCGAGAAATTTACAATCTTTTTTGGCAATAACGAGTGATGATCTTTCCAAAGCGCGTTTGTTTTCAACTAAATTTTTCGCCAATAAACTATTTGTAACTGAGCGCCTGAATGTTTTCATGTCCATATGCGGAAGGTTGACCATTTTGTACAAGCAAAAGGAATTTACGACTGTTGCATCTAGAAAAAAGAAAAATATCCGGTGCCACCATTTCATGCTTTTTCTGCCCAATTTATAAGTTCTGGTCGAACTTGTCTACGTAGTTCACTTGTTTATTGCAGTCCACAACTGCAGTTGGACATAATATTTTTGATACAGTCCCACCCTTATTCTTACGTGAAACCTCACTGGATTTTTTTTCGTTGTGAAAATTGGAGAGAATACATATATACAGACAGCTTAAGTCTCCCCTTTTCATCTGATCATCTGGTGGTAACCGCTTAAGGTGTTTTCTCGTGGCATTTACCGTTCCACAGGCATAAACTCCGTATTTGTTCAAGTCTTCCATTAGCTCCACACCAGTAAAATAATTGTCAAAGTACACCACATGATTTTTGTGTTTTTGAAATCGGACGTCAAGCTCCTTACAACTTTAGCTCCAAGATTGGTTTCTGCAGTTCCAAATGCTAACATGCTGGTGTAAATATCGAACCCGTGACAGTATCCCATTTTATCTGCAAACATCCACACCTTTTACCCCGTTTTTGTCGGTTTCTTTGGCATATACTATTTCATATACCTCCGACCCTTGAATTTTATCATGGATATGCCTATGGCTACTTCACGAGTAGGATTTGCACATTTTTTTAAAATTTGTTGAGAGCATTTGCAGCATAGGTTTAATTGTATAAAGTCTATCGTAATTGGGAGCACCTCGTTTTGGTTCAAGACACCCATCATTCACATGTAAATTGCCCAACAACCAACTAAACCGTGCTTGCTTCGTACAGGAACTGATATAGGAATCGTGTAAATCTGGTGAAGAAGACCAATAATCTCTATAGCTAGGAAGCTTCTTGATTCCCATAAGCAAGTTAAAACCAACGAATGTTTTCATTTCGTTTTCTCAAATGGTTTGCCGGTTTTTATGTGCTTTTGCTCAGCGTATAAATTTGTTTGGAAAATCCAATGCTCAAAAAGTTGGTCGTCAAACAATAACTGGAAAAGATCTATTGGTGTTGGACTTTCAATATCTTTGACGTAAATGTAAACTCCGGTAAAATTTGCTCCTGACCATTCTGAATGACTTGGCTCCAGTTACGAGGTCTTGGAAATTGTAATTTCTTGAAATTGAATATCGTCCTCCGAATCAAAAGATAATATCAACTGAAAAATTCTCCCTTCTCGCTTTCAAGCCGCACAATGTTTTTCGTTCATGCCGTATAAATATTAAACCTTTGAACAAGTTGCAGAAAATATTTTCTACATGGTTTAAAATTTGTCCCACTTAACCACAACGGCAAGAAATATGTGGTTCAAATTTTGAACCAGTGAAACGGAAAGAGTTAACGTAAGAGAAAGGGGAGGGTGGTAACTATCCAACTTAGAAAGAAGATGCCTGCCAAATATGTTACATTCATATTACGGGTATATGGCGGTACATATTATGTATACTCGTACATGTAACTAGTTTACTTGTCTATTCATGACAGCATTGAGAACTGAAGCAAGCGTCTTCTTAAAGAAACCAAGACTGGTCGCCATATCGGGGTGGAGATGAATACCATATTTTATCCATCCGATATGATCAAAGAAACTAAAGACACGTATTTAATTCTACAGAATACAGGAAAATAAAACAACAATAAGATTTATGAAAGAAACTGATGCTTGAAGAAATTCTGAGTTCAAACAACAAAATAAAAATAAAAGTAACCGTAGGCACAAGGATTAAAAGTTTTTTTCTTTAGTTAAAATATCTACAAGCAAATTGCGCTTCTTGGGAACTGAACTTCAATAAAAACACAAAAATACGAAATGCGCAGTATGTAGAACACAAGCACACACGGACTGTGTTGCAAATCTCGGGGGAGGAAAAATTAAAATAATTAAATTGTTAAAGAATGCCGGCAAAACAACAAACTTGGGAAGGAAAGAAAACGGGGACTGTCTGTTGGTGGGAATTCGAGGGTATGCTGGAAACTCAGGATAAAAACTTTTCTTTGAAATTTTACTCTACGTTAGTGTGTCGGTACTCGCATGCTAGGAAACCACGTACCCGGTGTGTGATCACATCGCCATCCCAATCAGAATCCACGTAACCGTCAAGCGCCTGGCCACATGCACCATAGTTTAGTTTCATGTCCATCGTAGCTGCTAGGTAACGCAATACATGCTTCACACCTGTGACATTTTCATTATGTGGATTGTTTTTTTTTTTTTTTTAGTGCCAACTTCACAACTGAATGGTATATATCTGACCTTGAAGTCTGTGCTAACTACATCAACTCGCTAATAAGTGACTGATACGCTGTTGGATCTTAAATCCCGCAAGTTTCGCTATCGCACTCTATTTGGAAGCGTTGTTTCATACCTGCATTATTGCATTCTGTGGCGCTGTAACATATCTTTTATATATAGCATCTGGTTCATAGAAATAGCTGCTATGTCGCCATCATGCTTAATCTGCATGCCAAAAACAGATGCAATGGACCCTTGTCAACACATTCATACTCCATTGTAATCAGACTTAAGATTACATAAGATCTATATCGTTCTGATACGCTATAAGTATAAGTCCTGCTTATACAGACATGGCTCGTGCTGGCACAGAGCAAACCCAATATCTCATAGGACTGCGCTTAACTTGGAGTTCCACTCACTTCCTGGTTGTTCCAAACTATATATCGCCTCCAAACCTTGTGTCCGCACGTGTTGTCTACGTATCCCTCAGGCTGTTTCATGTAAACCAAGTCGCTTGCTTAACTCACTAATAGATGCGGTGCAAACGTCTATTTTTTTGTAGATGGAGCCTCATCTCAAAATGATAGGTAGATAGAGTCAAAAACAGACGTATCGATTCATGTAGACACACAGGCGATAATGTTTCGGTATAGTTTACGCAGAATTTCTGCGAAAAGTTCTTTGCTATCAAATGCGACTTGTAGCGCTGATGGCGTACATCCACTTGCAACCAATCGCCCATCGGCCCTTGCGCCTCCATGGACACCTTCCAATATGAGCTATTTGTTCGTCTGAAATCTACGGCAATGGAATCGCCTCTGAATGCATCGCTGGCCTGTTCGAATCGACTTCAGCCTCTAGTTCCTCCGGCTGCTGTGGCTTCTCTGTTCCGCCGTAGTTTTTGCTCGCGATTTCGCTGTGACTGAATCTTCCTTGTTGCTTCATACAGTCTTCACATATTAATCTAAGCTGCGCTATATTGACATGTCGAAAAATGTTTTTCAACAACTTGATGATTTCGTTTATCGTACAGTCAACAGGCTTTCGATACTAACGTAAGGTACTCTTTGCCCTTCGCTTGGAATGTGCGGTGACATGTTTTATCTAAGCCAACGGCTAGCCAACACTTTGGCCTTCCTACAGCTCCACGCCTCAAACAGAGTCATACCAACCGAAGCTGTAGTTGGCAATCTGTTACGTATATAGCACGATGTCTGCACTGCCTCTTTCCACAAACACTCTGCCATGTTAGAGTATAGTACACAACCAAACTCCTCGCCATTTCAACAAGAGTGCCATTATTCCTTTCTACAGCACCATTTTGTTGTGTGGTGTATGGGACCGTAAGTTGACGTACTATGCCTTGTTGCTGCAAAAAATCGTCAAAACGCTTATTAATGTACTCAACATTATTAATGTACGGTAAGAATATAAGAGCATGACCCACCAAGAGATCGCTTCTCATATGGCCCCCATAGACCTCTATGTTCAACACACTGTATGTGAATTACCAACATATTGTACAAGCCTGTAAACTGCCAGAATTTTCTCGAATTAGAATAATTTACAAGTAAAGTTGCTTGAATGAGAACGATTCGCATGTAAAGTTCACAATGTGTGTGTAATGTGGATGACGGTTTCTGAGTAAAATGGGCGGATTTTGTGTAAACTCGGAGAGATATTGACATTGATAACTATTCACGTACTCACAGACAAGGTCACGCGGATAGAGGCGATTAATGAAAAGTGAGTTTTGGATTTCCAATATTTGGAAAGTTTTCTATCTATGTTAGTTCATCTATGTCCAATTGTCGCTTCGATCGATTTCCCGACGCTGCTGAAAACAGTTGTGTATGTAATTTACTCTTCATGCATGTCCTGCACTATAAACTGTATGAGGAATCCACATTTTCTATACCAAGCACCATCATATTTTTGCCAAAATTCTTCAAAAAACTTCAAACATAAATTGCGCTTATCCTCTAACACAAAAAGCTTAGGTATTCCTTTTATGCGCTTTTATTATATCATATTTGCGAGATGTTGGCTTACAAGTGCATTCTTGTTGTCAAAAATCACTGTGCAACCCGTTCGACGGCCCAACTGATCGAAATAATGTTGCCTCTAGTACACGGAGCATACAAAACACTTTCCAACTACAATTCATATAAATCGGTTTGAAGTATTACGTCGCATTTGCCTTCTGCTCGTATTATTTTGTTGGCAGCCAACACAGCATCCTCTGCCTAGGAAACTTAATTCATAATTCCACGCACGGAAGACATGTGAATAGTCGCCCCGCTATCCAGGCATCAGCTTGAAATTTAGTAATTGCTGCAGCTGCAACAGTAAACGATCGTTGTTTCATAGTTTTCGGCATTTCTTCTTTACTCCTCCACCTCCAGCAATTTTATCTTTAATATTTCCAGAGAAGGCAATCTGTCGCATGTTTTCATAATCATGACAAAATTCATGTACAGTTTTCGCAAACTTGACAGCAGTATTACCACTTCGGCAATCTTGTCAATCGTCGAGCTACAATAAAAGTATTGAACATACGTAACTTCTCCATCTTCCATCTACGAGTTAAAACTAAGCAACTTTTTGTATAGTGATGCTTTTTACTGGCCCGCTCAGTTGATGCATATCCTCGAGCTTTTTCCAATTTGCTTTTGCTTGGCTTTGATGGTAAATCCCACTTCGATGAGTTTTCCAATGGTCGAACTCCATCTATCACCTTCCAGACCTCTGCGTGCCCCAACACGCTGCTCATTTGAATTCTCCAGGTGTCATAAAGTATGTTTTTTAGGTATCGGTATCAGAGCCCAAAAATTTGGCAGCACTGGCATTTTATTTGTTCAAAAAATGACATAGATAGATAGATTTATTTTTACGTATAATAGTTTACATTTGGCTTGTTACCGCACATTTTACAATACAGGGATTTGATATATTACCTTTCCACTGAATTATTATAATTTTTAACAAAAAAAAAAATTTTTAACAAAAATAAGAATTTTAGAAGGAAACACGACTAAAACCTTCCATATAAAGAAAAACAAAAAAAAATCCAAATGATATATAAATAATTAAATAAAATAAATAAATAAATAAATAAATTAAACAAATAAAGAAATTAATAAATTAAACTAAGCAAATAAATAAATATACATATAAATTCAACAAATTGAAGCAAATAACATAAATAGACACATGAAAACAAACTAAATGAATAACAAATTCACACAATGAATATATAACTTGATCGCATTTAATTAGCGCATAATTCATTTATGAGAGGGTTATCAGCAAAACTACATCGTTCTACAAATTTAGATTTTAGTTTTCTAATTCTTTCATAAATCAGTTCAACATTCGCTTTAATGTGCAGATCTAGGGTAGAATGATGCCAGGGTAATTTAAGCATCATTTTTAAAACTTTATTTTGGCATAATTGTAGTTTTTTTATGTGGCATTTTGCACAATCGCCCCAGACTTGGCTTCCATATAGTAGGATCGCTTGAAAAATTACTTTATAGATTATAACCTTATTTTCTTTTGAAAGGGATGATTTTCTATTTATGAATGGATACAACATTTTGATGGCAATACCTATTTTCGTTACTGTTCTGTTTATGTGTTCATTAAATGTTAGTTTTGTATCTAGATGAATCCCTAAATATCTAACACAGGTCACCCAAGGAATGTTTACTCCATTAACTTGTAATTGAGTGGAAGGTAAAAAGCAATACTTTCTTTTTCTGGTAAAAAAGATAGCTTGCATTTTATCTTCATTCAATTTAATTTTCCACTTTGAATAATATTTCCTTAATACTTCTATAGCATTTTTGAGGCTGCTTTCAATATTGGAAGCGAGCTCATGCGAAGAATATATTGCTGTATCATCAGCAAAAATGGCTGCGTCACAATTGAGCAAGTAAGGGAAATCAGAAGTGTAGATTTTATATAGAACAGGACCCAGGACTGAACCTTGGGGAACGCCAGAATCGAACGATATTAAATTTGAGACATCACAGTTAACATGAACTTTAAAACAACGACCAGATAGAAAACTTTTAACCATTCCACAAATATATGACGGAAAGTTAAAATTTATCATTTTAAATATCAGGCCGTCGTGCCACAAGGTATCGAATGCCTTTTCAATGTCTAATAGCACCATTCCAGTTGATTTGCCTGCGGAGCGATTTGCTTTCACATATTTACAAATTCTAAGAACTTGATGCGAGGTGTTATGATATTGCCTAAAACCAAATTGTTCATTAATAAATATATTATTATCACTGATATGCTTGAGAATTTGATATTTCAGAACTTTTTCCAGTATTTTGCTGAGGCTACTAAGCAAACTTATTGGCCTGTAACTTTCAGGACTTTCAGGTGGCTTGCCGGCTTTGAAGACCGGAACAATTTTGGCTAACTTCCAAGCGTCAGGAAAATACTCCATTTTTAAACAAGCATTAATAAGGAATACTAGATATTTTATTCCGGACTTGGGCAAATTTTTGATGTATATGTTTTTAATACAGTCAGTGCCGCCTGTTTTTCTTATTTTTAGATCTTTAACTATACATTGAACATCTTCGTGTGAAACAAAACCTACTGAAGTACTTTGGGTGACTCTATCGGAAAAAAATCTTTGTATTGTGGTATTTACAATATTCTCGGTTTCTATATCACCTAAATTTGTTGCTAAGTTATGGTTTCTTACAAAGCTCGAAACAAGAGCATTTGCTTTTTCAACATCCGAAAAATATGTGTTATTAGAGTCTTTTAGGAAAGGCAATTGTTTTCTTTTATTTTTTATTACCTTAACTATGCTCCAAAAAGGTCTGGCATTTTTTTCTAGTGACTTTAGTTTATTATTCCAGTCTTTATTGCGAACGTGCAGTATATGTGAGGATATAAGTTTGTTGAGATTCGATACCTCATATTTGTAAAAGGGGTCCCGATATCTCTGCCAATTTTTCCGATAGCGGTTCCTTAATTTTATGAGCTCCAAAATGTAAGGAGGAAGCAACCCTGCTTTCAGCAGCATTCAATATGATCGACGACAGCTGATTTAAAACGGTGTCAACAGTTTCTTTAGTACAAACTCTTTTTAAGTTTGTCGGTACATTTCGGAGACTATAATTAATTTCTGAACGAAAACGTGACCAGTTTGCATTTTTTAAATCATCTATATATTGCTCTCGTTTTACCCCTGAACTAAGAAGTTTACAAAAAACAGG
Organism: Volucella bombylans; assembly: GCA_949129095.1. Classification (NCBI taxonomy): domain Eukaryota; kingdom Metazoa; phylum Arthropoda; class Insecta; order Diptera; family Syrphidae; genus Volucella; species Volucella bombylans. The sequence continues at coordinate 101,498,123 of OX422144.1, read as the reverse complement.
CATATGATCGGAACTAAGCACGTTTGCCACAATTGGTTGGGATATTAGGTTAGGAGTATTAGTAACGAACAAATCAAGCACAGACGGATGACCACGTGAACCACACGGGAAGTAGGTGGGACTAGGGGGAAACACAACAGTCACTGGCAAGGTAACACATAGACTTGACAATATTTTACCCCATGAGTTAGCTTTTACACAACCCCAATCCCTGTGCCTGCAATTGAAGTCACCTCCAACCAGAACTTGACCATTCAAAGCAAATAACCTATGAAAGTCGTTTCTCAGGGCAATTCTTTTGTTTTGAGAAGCGCTCCCTCCGGGAAAATATATACAAAACAACTTTATATTTCCCTGATTGATTAAATTAAGTTCAATGCCTATATTTTCTACATAACGCGTTCTTAACACCGGTAAAAGCGAATGTTGAATTGATCTTTTAATTAATATTGCAACCCCTCCACCCTCTCTATCCATTCTATCATTCCGATAGCATTTATAGTTAGGTGTGGATAAATTAATATCAGAATCATTGTGTAACATAGTTTCAGTAACCAAAGCAATATCAATGTGACTACTGTTTAAGAAATAGATAAACTCAATAATCTTGCCGCGAATACCTCTCGCATTCCAAGTTAATATTCTTAGGTTTATATCTACCATATTATTTAACATTAGGGTATAAAAACTTAGTAGCTAAATGTGCGATAACGTTAAATTGGTCTATTTTAGTCTTGCAACCAGCTAACTTTGAAATCATTTCCATACATAAGGAATTAATCTCTTCTGCTGTGAACAATGTGTTGGAACTGTTACCAGGCATGTTGTCAGGGCTGTTGCTGGAGTTGTTGCTAGATATGTTGCTAGAGACGTTGCTGTATATATTTCCATTTGTGTGAGTCTCCCATGCATTTGTTGATTGAGGTTGGAAGTTCGACCGGATTTCTCTACCAGAGGAGAGTTGTTGACGTGGTTGCGGCAGTGGAGGAAAATCAGAAATAGAGGTAAATGAAACCTGTGTGCAAGCGGGGATTGCAGAAACACGTGATGTTTGAGGAGCTTTGGGTCGAGAAGAGCTTTTAAGCTTTGTAGATTTCTCTTTCAACTCTAAGTATTTGGTTCTGCTAACACACGTTTGATCGGTGGATTTGTGAGCACCTCTACAATTAGGGCATCTCAGTGAAGCTGAATTGTCACACTCCGCAGTCTTATGTGGACCGGCGCATATAGCACAGTATGTTTTTATGCTACAGTTCCTCTCCCCATGGCCGAACATTTAGCAGTTGCGGCATTGGGTGAGCTTACCTTTCAATTTTCTTTGATAACTCCAATTGATTTCCGTGTGGAAAATGGAACGATAACGCCTTTTTAAGTCGGCCAATTTAATGGAACCATTTTCTAAAGACACAATGTAAATAGTATCACTGTAGTGTTCATAGGTTTTTTTAATTTTTTTTAAATCAATGCACTTCAAACCATATTTCACAAGCTCATTTTTAAGTACTTCACTGTTCATATCATCCATGCCATAAAGTATGACTTTAAATGCACTAGCACCCTTTAGGTCATGTGTAAAGAATTGTGAGTTTTCTTGCTTCAGTCTGCACACTAAGGTGTTGAAAGAATCAATAGATTCACACACAATTTTAATACCAATCGATATTTTTTTGACACGGTAGTCGGAAATATTTAATGTTTTCATTGTGGCGTAAACATAATCGCTGGATTTTTGCACAAGTTTAATTGGCGGTATAAACACTTTTTTTACAAGGAAATTGGATGAGATCACTTCATCCATTTCATCTGCGTCACTGTCCGGATGGCATTGAAGGGGACTCCAGTAGTTAGTTCTGGAGCCGTTACGTACACCTTTTTTATCCATGTTAACACGATTTTTTTTTTTAATATTATCCGAGGACAAACGTATGTCCTCGTTTTCCGGGGATCTATCGCGTTTGGGAATTTTGAGAATTACGAGAGTTGTGGGCGAGAATCAAATTTAATTGACATGCACGGATGACAGCTCCGGGTAGACTGCTCAAAAAATGACATATGTTTTGGCGTTACCATACAATTTATAGTTATTGTTGCTCTCCGCCTAAACTCCGATAAACATCTTGCATTAAGTTAGCGCGTTAGTTAGTGTAATTAACACATCTTATAGATTGTAAATAAGCGCTGATACCGATGCCAAAAAAAACACACTTATAGTTTCTTTCATTTAGTTTCTCGATCTGGTATATGGTTCTCATAGTGACCGCGCACAATATTGCGTAGCTCGCGTACTTTAATTTACTGACAAACTGCTTTAAACACTTGTGACCCGACTTGTAATCCGAAGAAATTCTTAGTTCAACAACAAAATAAAAATAAAAATTACCGTGGGTACAAGGATTATAAAGTTTGTTTTTTTTTATTCAAATTTAAAATGTCTACGAATATATGGCGCTTCGTATGCTTTGTTAGGCGAAACCGTAGGAACTGAACTTAAACAAAAACACAAAAAGACGAAATGCGCAGTATGTACGAGGAGAAGCACACACATGAATCAATGGGTACAGAGTTCTATTGGAACTTTTATCTTTTATTTTCCAACAATACTATCTACTTCTGATAGTTAGCCCGTCTTCGCGAGACAGAATTATGTCAGCCATAACACCTGATATCTAGTATGACTTTTTTTTCTGTCTTGACAGAGTAAATTATGTCAAAACATTTCATTTTGCAAACAGAGTGTTCATGAGACGACATACAACAACAGCAACAATTATTTCCTCCTTTTTACTCGACACTTTGAAAAAAATATTGTTACCACTACAGAAACAATTAACCTATACACCAAACGTCAAATTCATGCTCTGATTTTCATCCGCTCTCATGTTTTAACATAAAAGTGAACATCAATGGTTTTTGTGTCTCCACTGGCATCGTTCAAGCCCTGTGCAGACGGGCTGTTACGTACTATGGATGTAAGCGATTAAAGTTGTAAGCCTCATAGCAGTAGCTTGTCCGGCAGGTATTTATTCGCTAAATAAAGAAAAGGAGGTCAAACATCATGCAAACCTTTAGGGCCCTTTCAGATTGCGAATGGAAGTCATTGAATGTCGTGCTGTCGCACCGTAAAAAAACTAATGCTCCGAACAACAATACAAAACCTCGAATATGGACAAATAATTTGTTGATGACCTTGGGCTATCGTCAATTGAAAACGATAGATTCTGAAATGGAATGAACCTACCCGATTCGCGAGAATATTGAGGGAGAGTTCATGCGGCACAAGGTAAACATCTTGTGGCTGAATGAAATAAGATGGTGGGCAACATTTTCTCAATTGGAACCGCTGTGTTACTCTACTCTGGCGTACTTACACAAGTAGAACATATTATGGAAATCATTGGATAAATGTTTCCAAAGCAAATACGCTTTATCCTGTAAGTTTTTCGCGCAACTTTAGCAAAAATATTTAACATTTTCGGTGACTTTACTTTTAAATAGAATGCGATTTCAAAAATGAAGACTCATGGTAAAACAACAGAGTAACACCAAGAATGCTGCTTAGTGCTAAAGATTCCTGTGCAGTTTCGGCTGATACTGGTGCGATACTTGATCTGCGTACCGGTAAGACGGGTACTGTACTGGATAATGATAGGAATGCTCTTCAGAATATCCATATATCAAAAATATGAAAATTTTCTCTATGACTGTGCAAAAACACTTACTAACTGAACAAATCACCCAAAATCCAGTCCCCTACTACGAGTATCAACTTACACTCCTCCATAATTCATAAATATAGTAAATCTACTTCACTTAATCCACTGAAATAATTTTCAGATGTCATTTCATTTAATTGACTAAAAGAATGCCAATTATTTCTCAAGAGGATTGCGAATACTTTTTCTTTATTGCCAATTAAATCCAATAGGTGATAGATTTTCCACATCTCCAGTATGATGCTTATGCTACACAGGAGTGCACTATATAACGAGATAAGCTTGGAGCACACCAGGACATCGAAGGTTATGAAAAAGTTTATGCTTTTGCATAGCATAGGTCAACCACTTGAAGAGAGATTTCAAAGAATGAAAGCCAGTAAATGAAAGAAAAGACTGCAAACAATACTTGATATCAACCCTAGGAATAATGTGCGACATAAAAACTCACTCCGCATTAAGTAATATCGTGAGCTTAGGACGAAAAAGCATTCACAAAGGTGAACTTCTTCGATTGTTAACCTCTATTGATTACGAGTAATATGGGATCAGGGTCGGAAACAAAAAAAAGTTTGTAAATAACTGGGATTATCATTATTAATCAAATGACGTGTTAAATTGTGCAGGCGCTGGGAGTTTCATATTCAAGTATGAAACTTGAAGGTAATCCCCTGATATGGGAGATAAATTTAAATGTGTTTTCTGGACACCTGTTTATTTTTATTAGCAATACAGAATTTAAAAACGCTCAAAAAGCGCAGTTCTTTTTATTGCTAATCAGAAACATTATCCATCTGCTGCACATCTGCGATTCACTGACTCAGACATGTTTTTCCATTTGAATCTAAGTCCAGATTAGTAAGTTTTTTTTTAAGACTCTGGACACTTCTCTACAATCTTAATCCTAGAATGCATTTTTGCTATATATTAACACATATGTATGGGGTTCCTGAGCACCCCAACACTTTGCGTTAAGCATCTTAAGACATAATTTTAATGAATTTAATTTATTTACTTTATAAGCAATATATTTTTTGTTTTAATTTAAAAAAAAAAAGGTATTTGATTCACAGCCGTAGTAATGAAAAAAAAAAATTAAATAAGGATGAACTGAGGTAGTGCGACCATAGGTTAGGTTAGGTTAGGTAAGAGTGGCTGTTAGAAATACCAGCCCACTTAGGCCTATTGGCCCATTGTGATGCCACGTGGATCTATGATCCTCTTACTACTGGAACCAGTATGAGCTTATAATAAAGTGTAGGAGACAGTTAACGTCTATGTTTTCTAGATCGTTTAGGTCGTTGTAGAAGAAAGCTGTTTTCTCTGGTAGAGAGCTGGGCATGTGCAGAGCAGGTGGAGGATTGTCTCCTCCTCTTCCTCGTCCATGCAGCTTCTATTTAAAAGTATCAGACACTTATAGCGACTCAGATCCAGCCTTGGCCAGATCTGTTTGGTCGCTAGACGTGTTTACCCAGCAGTCCACCTAAGGTCTGTTCTTTTATTGGCATCTAGCTTTAGTGTTAGTTTGCACGTAGCGATTGGTATACCTATACTACCTTTATCCGGTAGAATAGGTAGAGTGGTTCCAATTGTGGCGAGTTCATCGGCTCTGTAGTTCCCTGGAATGTCTCTATGGCCCGGCACCCAACAAAGATGAATGTTGAACTGCTCTGCCATCTCCATGAGAGATGATCGGCATTCAAGGGCGGTTTTAGAATATAATGAGACCGAGTCCAGGATATGTGGATATCCTTTGCAGATATCACGTTTTTCTTCAGCCAGGTCAGAGCTTCTTTAATCGCCAAAATTTCCGCCTGGAAGGCGGAAAGAGAGGCTTAGATTTAGCTTATCTGAGAAAACACCGCCATCAACTCCGTTATCGGTTTTAGATCCATCTTTGTAGAGATGGATTGACTGGTCCTCCATGAAAGCATCTTGCTCCCAGAATGATCCAGAGGGGAAGCTTACATGGAGGTTTTTGTCAAACCAAAGTTCAGCTATGGTGTAATCGATGTTGTCTGTGAGGATTCCTAATGTCTTAAGAATGTTGGCGTGGCCGAATGAATTATTTGTCCACTGTCTAGTCGTTTTAAGGCGAATAGCTGCAGTCGCAGCTACTTACTTGCTAGAAATGTCGAGGGGTGGCAAGTGAAACAGAATATCTAATGCCGCAGAGGGGGTAGACCGCAAGGTTCCGCTTGTGCATAGACATGCTGTTCTTTGGACTCTGCTTAGTTTAATGCGGTTGACTGCATTTTCCAAGGCCGTCCACCAGACAACCACCCCGTAAGTAAGTATCGGTCTTATGACCGAGATGTATAGCCAGAGGGTTATGCGAGGTTGAAGTCCCCATTTGTTCCCAATGGTTTTTTTGCAAGAGAATAAAGCTATTGTAGCTTTATTGACTCTTTCTTGAATGTTAGGTTTCCAGTTTAGTTTCCTGTCAAAAATGAGACCCAGATATTTTGGTGTATCGGAGAAAACTAAACTGGTACCGGTAATTGAAGGAGGGTCTATGATTGGAATTTTATATTTCCTGGAAAAGAGGACCAGATCAGTTTTATGGGGGTTTATTCCCAATCCACAGCGATCTGCCCAGCGGGTTAATCTGTTGAGATTTACTTGGAGGAGTTCTTTAATGGTATTGAGATGTTTTCCTGGGACGGCTATGGCAACGTCATCCGCATAGGCAATCACTCTGCTTCCACCCGCTTCCAGGTATATCAGTAATTCGTTAACTACTAAGTTCCAGAGAAGTGGAGAGAGGACACCGTCTTGTGGCGTACCTCTGCTGACATATCTTTTAGCAAAAGTCTCACCCAGTTTGGAGTTGATTATCCTGCTTTTTAGCATGAGACTGATCAACTCCCCAAGTGCAGAGTTGACAGCGCAGTCGTGAATGCGGATGTGTCGACGTTGTTAAAGGCGCCCTCTATGTCCAGGAAAGCAACCATTGTGTACCCTTTATATTGTAGGGATCGTTCGATGTGGCTAGTCAAAGAGTGCATGGCCGTTTCCACTGACTTTCCTTTACAGTAGGCATGTTGGGCCGTTGATAGAAGTCTTGGATCAACTTTAGCTCGAATATGGATATCAATCAGTCGTTCTAGAGTTTTCAGAAGGAAAGATGATAGACTTATAGGTCTGAGGTCCTTTGGAACAACATGAGAACATTTTCCGGCTTTGGGAATGAATACTACATTGACTTCTCTCCATGACAGTGGAATGTGGATAGGTTTTACACAGCTCCTCATTAGGCGGAATAATTTCCGAGAACCTCTGTAGCTCGGCAGGTATTATACCGTCCGGACCAGCAGACTTGTATAGTGCGACTATAAGGTGTTTCAAAAAATTTAAGAAAATACAGCCTTCTGAATTCCATAATCCTAAAATGTTTCTTGTTTCTGAAAGAAGACATGTAAGGCAACATTACAATATATTACATGTATTAATTTTCTAAATATTACCGGTATATTTTTAATCTTTTTGTTTGCATATATAAAGGCAACTGTTACATACTTCGCCGCGGTGGTCAGGGCAGATGTGCCTTTGGCAAGTAACACACGTCGTGTTGGACTTTTTGTCGCGCGTCCTAGGACATAAGAAGCATCTTTCCTGCTTTGGAATTTTGTTGGGCTTCTCTTAGGCAAATATTCGCGCAATGGTCTCAATCCCCTTCCGTTAATCTCAATATTAACATGTTGTCCCAACCGCTTTTGCATGTAAGGTTTTTCCAAATACAAACCTAAGTCATGCAGAAAGATGCTCCGTTTATATTTTTTATTTTTATAATTGTTACCGAGTGAATAAAGGACCATTGAATTGATGCCTGCCTGACCAAGCATAGCATTAAAATATCTGAGAGGCCACCTGCGAGGATTCCTTCCGACTGAGTAATTTTTTTTTTTTTTGCCTCCGAATCAATATCCTTATTTTTATGAACGGAAGATACCAGCACTCCTCCTTTTCCTTTCTTTGGTGTAAAGGAAACCAAAGTTATTTTGTCTTTAAAATCAAATTGAGAAGAGAGTACTTCTTTCTTTCGGTTGGGTAATAAGGTTGGTGGCACTTCAACTTTGTTGATGTAAGATTATACTGTGATAGCATTGTTTCGAATAACTGAATTAATGCGAACCAGTTGTCCATGGTTAAATTTCTTCCCGTACCATGAATGCTTTCACTTATTTTCTGAACTAACTGTAGCGGAATGGGGTCATTCGATGTTCTTACTTCTTTTCCAATATAAGGAATCACAGATACCATATATTGTAATATGTGCGAGAATCACACATTGCTACAATTTTTATGCTGTACTTATCTGGCTTTGATGGAATCCAAATGTTGAATGGACAATTACCTCTGAATCCTAAAAGCTGCTCATCAATGGTACTGTACTCATGAGGGGTAGAATATTTAGAACAGTTTGAAATAAAGTCTTCCCAAACGAACTTGACTGGAGCCAGTTTATCCCTTGTTTCTCTGTCATCGAATCGGATACAATTCGTTAGGAACTCAAACCTGTTGACTACAATTATAGCCTGGAAGATGGGTGAGCACTTTGTGGACCACATTTTCACGTGTGCTTCTTCGGCCCTGCTTTTGTACTCCAGCAATGTAGAGCAGCGCAATAATGGCACAAATCACTTTTTTGTTTGTGTCAACCATGATTCCTGTAGTTGGATTTGAGGGCGATGCAGAATCGGATGGTGGAATACTTTTCTTGCCCTTGGTTGTTGACCTGGATGTTAGAATTTCTTATCAAAGCCTTTAGTACAACATGATAGAAAAGAAGATTCTATGCCTGAACCGTAGATATTATAAATTTAGCCGCATCTTTGCATCCCGGCATTTTCAAAACAACGTTTCTCGCTACTACCCGACCACTTGATAGCGGACGTTGTGTGGTCCAACGGAATCCCTTTTTCCAAGCAGAGCTCCTAAGTGATGCCGTTCTTCTGGATTTTCATCATCTTCATCACTTCATCGTTAGTATGGCTACTGATATCTAAAAGAAGTTGCCTTATTTCGTCCTCATTATATATACTTGCCCTTAATTTCAAGCATCTTGTTCAAATAATGATTTATTTCGCACTTCTGCACTTTCCAAAAAAAAATATCACATTAACACATATGGTGTGCCAATACACCACAGCCACCACGATATCTACCACATGGAGAGAGGAAATGCACTAAACAACTTCCACAAATGAAATACTCGTACTAACGAAACGAAACAAAAGACGAAAAGAACGCCTTTTATTTTAAAAATTGCAGCGGTTTATTTTTTCAAGTGGGGTGCTGATTGACCAGATATTCATAATAAGATTGAGGTCTGGAGAGCCCAGCTTAGAATATCGACATTATTTTCTTCGAAGCAGGTTTTGTTCTAAAAACCAAAAAAAAAAAAAAATATATATAGTTTTTTAGTCATAAAACTTTTAGCTTATTTTAAAATTTAAAATTAATCTTTCATTAAACGCAGAAAAAAAAACAGCATGTATCACCAAAAGCTACATAGAATTAGGTCATAATTTTAGGAGCCGTAGATAAAATGCTGCAGTGATTTTCGATTCTAAAAAAACAGAGAAGCATCACAAGACGAGCCTAACGAGCCTTGTCAAATTCCTTTATATCTGGAAATGGGTCATTGTTGATGTAGTTTGATGTCTTTAGTCGGCCACGGAGTAGACGGCAGTGGTACGCTCGCGATTTCTCGGCTCTAGCTCCTAGGATTGGATTGTGTGAAAGTTCGTCCTTTCTGTTTCAGTAGGTTTGATTTTACTTGTCCGTTGATTTTGCATAGCTGCTATCTCAATGTCGTCGTTGTTCGAGATGCCTTTTATAACGTTGGTTTCTGGCGGACAAATACCTTTCTTCTTTTCTACCCTCATCATATGTCTACCAGGTTCATTTCGTGCGGTGGTTTATATGTATCGTCATTTACCTTATGCCGACGTAAAAGTCGTCAAAGTTTTCGTATGGCAACTGTTTTTTATCCATTCTGGAGCTTAGATTTTCGTAGTCTCGTAGTCCGTCACTAAATTGTTTGACCAGCTCAGCTGAGCAGTTTGAATATTCTTTTCTTTTAAATATACCCAGTACTATCTTTCGGCAGGGCCTTAAACTAGGCGATGGAACTGGGCCGCAACTGATCAGCGGACACGCCATCCGAAAGACGAAACTCTGTGCTGGCATCGTCTTGGATCGCCGTATCTACATTTCGGACAACATCGCGGTGGTAGTGGCCTGGTATATCCTGGATTCTATACATCTCTGACAATCGAGTATTACGTCGCTTACTGTGAGTGTACGTCTTGCTGTTGTATGAAGGCAACTCGAGTCTGTATTGTCGTTTTCTAGTATCATTTAACTATCTGCTTGTCCTCGTCATGTTGCCCTTGGAAGATAAGGCCACTGAAAGCTCAAGGCAGCTTATGTTTTCGATCATATTGGCAATGCTCTTTTCGAACGTGGTCATCATTGCATTCATTTTGCTATCGAGCTTCGACATTAAGTTGTCCTCGCTTCCCTCTGTCTTCCTTAGGTATGCGTCTTGCTTTGTGTATGTCCTTCGACTGTCCTCTGTTTGTTTCTGTCCAGGTATGATAAAATTTTCATTTTCGCCCACTGCTCTGCACCTCCCACCTGGCCGTCTCTCACCATATTCGTACTCTTCGTATTGTCGTGTATTTCGATTGTACGTGTCTAGTTTTTTCATAGGGGCCCATTTGTTTATGGAAGCTCGTTTTTCCTGATGCACATACGTTCATGTTCAAATGGGTTGAATTCAAGCTCTTCCCAGGAGACTTTCTGGAATCCCTTGCAAGCGCTGACCTGCCATGCTAATCGTTAACTGTGGCGCAACAGCCTGCAGTCTTCTATTATGATGGTCTGGGCTGAACTGCTTGAAATCGTTATATGAGGTCCGTGGATCAAGGACATCCGCTCTTCTTTCGCCATTTTTAATGGGTTGCGTTTTCCACACGTCGTTCTTCCACGGAGAGTGGGTAGCGACTAATAAGAGACTGGTGCTGGTGTTTTTTTGAAGCCTTCTCTCGTCCTCAACATCGGAACCTCCAAAAGCCACATCGTGCGAGGAAGTGTTCCTAAGGTCTGCCCCTGTTGGAACATAAAAATAGATGACATCAAATCAAATAATTAAGCATAAATCCACAAAACCCTACACTACAACCGTCAAATAGTACAACAACAAACAAATAAAAATACGTAACCGCCAAGATTGTATAAATTACACCGAATTAAAGATTTTTATAACGTTTTTGAAGGGAGTCGGACAGAATCCCGAAAACACAAAGACTCGCTTATAGGTGCCTACCTGACAGTTGTTGACATACCCTTAGCGGAGCGACGAAACCCTACGGAGAAAAGTTTAAAATCTTTTTATCGACCGAAGCAAGTCACCCACCCACAATTTGAAATACTTATGTATAATTCTTCGTTTTCGGGATTTTGGATCGGGTTTTTTTGAATTTATTGTTTAGAGTAAGGTTAGGGTTAAGTGTGTGTTATTTGTTTTGAATTTTGTTTTTTGTGCGCGAAAATTTTGATTTTACGAGGAATCTTCCAAGTGATGGCGGCAGGACCTCGATGTATCCGTATAAAACCTGCGAGTTTTAGATGTAAATTGTTTGTGTCTAGGTTAAGGATAGCCTTATAGTAGTGTTTTGTGAAATAAAATTCAAAAACAAAAGGGCTCCTCATTAACTTTTGTGTCTTCTGTGTAACTTTCTTTTATTATTAATAACAATAATTATTGTGGTAGTTTTTTGTTTCATAATTTCAATTTCAATTCAATTTTATTTCACGCTGCTAAAATTACATTTGCTTTTTAGAGTTTTAAGATACTTTCTTTAATCTTAACCTTCGGCATACAAGGTGAAAAAAACTCCTCACCTATACATAGTGGGGTTAAACCAACCCCACTAGAGATTGTCTCTACTTTGTGTGTGCATCATGTGCAATAAGTTTGAATGGGTTTTTCTGTTACGTACATTAATAAGCTAATGAATAAAATACAAAAAGTATCAAATTAAACATTTATTATAAAAAAAACTTAAAAATCACGTACCCTTTCCGTGAATTCAACAAAATGTTATTAAATCGAAATAAAAAATCAACAAAAATATTTCTTCTTTTTTAACTTAATTATTTTACTTCTAATATAAAATTAGACATATTTGGCTTTATAAAAAAATCACAATTGGCTCTTTATGACTATTTGAGCGAGATCATTCGTTATCTAAAATAGTACAATTTTGACACATCAAATTCGCATGTTCCTTACATATGGCGGCGTTACATTTGAAACATCCGTTCAGAGTCTTCCTATCTTTGTGTCTTGGACAGAAAGAACATCGCTGAGACCTTCTTGGTTGCTTTTGTGGTGGTCCTGGAACTTCTTCATTCAACATTTCATGCACGCGTCTTCTTATATCTCGTGGTATATGTGGATTGTCTTTTCTTTTCCTAATGTGGTCTTCGAGCAAAGAAAGTCCCAATTGTTTGATGAAGTTCTTCCTTAGATTAGTTTTGTACCTTTCAATGCTGTTGTTTAACATATGCACACTAAAACCATTTATGCCAGCATGGTTCAACATTGAAAAAAATACGGTAAGAGGCCAGCGTTTACAGTTGCGGGATACATCGTACGTTCTCGCAAGTTTATCGACAACATCAACTCCGCTCTTTGTCGCGTTGTAAAACGTTATAATAGATGGCTTTCTTTGGTCTCCGCTTTCTGGATCCACCTCATCATCATGATGTAATGAGGACATCATGTGTACACATTTTCGCGGCTTTGGTATGTAAGATACAATAGTTATGTCTTTTTGAAATCCAAAAACAGATGATTTTTCTTCACATCGAGCCTTGGACTGGAGTGGAAGGTATATCTTGTTTGACCTTAGTGTACCAACGGCAGTCAATTTGTGGTTTTTGAGCAAATTTTCAGCAGTTTCATAACTCATAAAAAAGTTATCCATAGTGATGTTTCTTCCAGATCCGGACACGCATCTTACCAAACGATCAACAACATCAAAAGGTTTATTACTCATTGTATACGGACTGTTGTCAGGCTGTTTTCCACAGTATATTTCTAAATTCATTGTGTAAAATGTTTTAGCATCCACTAGATCGTAAATTTTCAACCCATACTTGGCTGGTTTTGATGGTATGTACTGACGAAAGGCACATCTTCCTCTAAATGCCACAAGTTCTTCATCTATGGTCAAGTATTCATACGGTGTATACGCATTCTGACAGTTTTTGACAAATATATCAAAAACATCTCGAATTGGCGCCGAACGATCGATAGTAACTCTTGCTGTACGAGTTGATGAATCATCAAATCTCAAGTTATTTATCAAAAATGAAAATCTTTGTCTCGTCATAGTATTTCTAAATACTTCAATTCCTGTGCCGTCATTACTCCATAGGTCTATAAGACTTTGCCGGCCAGATCTAAACAAACCTGCCAAAAACAACAACCCAAACACGGCTTTCATCTCAGCTTTGTTAGTTTCCCCGTATGATGGATTCGATGTAGAGTTTTCCATTCTCAAAGAAATCTTCTGGTTTGTATATTTCAAAACCATGTCAACAATTTCATCAGTGAAAAAGTTCTCGAAGCATTCTAAGTGGGTTTTTTTTATGTCGGGCTGCATCTTTACACCCAGGCAAATGCGTAATTAGATTTTCGGCCCTTGTCCGAACATTGGTTCGCGGTGGCAATTTATACCACTTTGTTCTTCCATCTTTTCCGAGATAAAACGGTTGAGGTGTTGGTGCCGTGTCATCTGAATATGGTTCAATGTTGATTTCGGCTTCTTCCACGTCCGTATCACTTGGAACTTCAGAAGCCACGCTGATGTGATCTGATTCCTCGTCACTATATGGCACAAAGTTTTCGTCGTCCGACGAAGTTTCATTTTCTTCCAATAAGGCATCCTGCAGATTATTATTCATATTGACTATCTGTACCTACAATAAAAATAAAAAAGTATAAATAAAACACTAATTGTAGCAGTAAATAACAAAAAAACACAGAAGTAAGTACAAACTTTTTTGACAACGTCCCATACAACGTGGGGTAAAAAACGCCCGGGAACCACTTTGCGCACGTGCTCACACGACGCTGGCGCGCGCAGTACTGATTCAACGCTGTGATTCGACGCGGTAATATTTAAACTTCAGCTACTGTGAAAATTAAATTATTTGGTTGCATTTTAATATAAAATCAACGCAATTTAAAAGTGTTGGGGTTAAAATAACCCCACCTTGTATGCCGAAGGTTAAACAACTATGATTTGATAACATAAAATAAAACTAATACTAATAATAAAGAATAGGAAAGGGAAAACTACAAGCAAAAAGCTCAAATCTAGTATTGCAATCAGCCCGGAAAATTATAGGATTAACCTTTTTTTAACCTTTTTTAGAATATCCAATCTTATTAGAATTCAATTTTATTATACTCACCTTTATTAGAATATTAAAATTCAGTTCAAAACGTTAGTTGCTTTACAAGCTCATTTTCAAAACGAGAACGAGAACATTTTTCAAAGAAACTTATTTTAGAATGATTGATAAGTAAATGTATTAAGTTGACATTGGCTTTTTCATGGAGTTTAGTTGTCGAATAGTGCCATGGCAGATTAAGCATCATTTTTAATAATTTATTTCGACATCTTTGTAGCTTCAATTTGTGAGAATTGTGCCAGACAGAGGCTCCATACAAGAGAATGTCTTGGAATATAGTTCTGTAGATTATTACTTTGTTGTCTACACTGAGATTTGAGTTTCTACGGATCAAGGGATAGAGAACTTTATCAATTTATTTATTTTATCGATGGTGGTTGATATGTGTTTTTGAAAGGTGAGCTTGTTATCTAGGACTAATCCCAGATATTTGCAACTTTCTGACCAGTCTATATGCACGGAACATAAACTATGTTTAGTGTTGTTTGGAAGAAAACATGGTTTCCTACGCAGCCGTGAGAACCAAACTGCTTGTGTTTTTTGAGCACAAGATATAAAGTACCAGATGCGAAAACGGCAGTATCATCTGCGAACATGGCCAACTTTACGTTGCTACCTAGACGAGGTAGGTCAGATACATAAGCGTTGAACAAAGTAGGGCCAAAAACGGATTCTTGAGGTATCCCATGTTGAATATTTCCAACTGTTGAATTGCAATTTTGAATGCTGACCAACAACTTTCTATTACTGAGAAAACTTTGGAAAATCAAGTTTAAAGAGCTTATGAACCAGTGCATCGCGCCAAACTGTCCAGTAATACGAGCCCTGCAGATTCTTTTAATACAAATTTTAGGCGCACGTGATTTTTGATTCGGACTATCTGATGGTTTGTGCTGTGTCCACATCTAAAACCGAATTGAAAGTTTGGAAGTATATATTTATATATATAACTTGCATTCAAGATTTTCTTTGGGCTTACCAGGCTTGGCAATAGGCATAACCATCGCCGTCTTCCATGGTACTGGAGAATAACACAGTTTGAGGCATATATTAAATATAAAAGTTAAAATAGTCCAGCAGATTTTTTGGATTTAGATGTTTTAATCAATTTATTTACTTTGGCGGCATTCTCCAGATAAGTTTCTTCTGAAATAACTGGTGAATGCTATAATTCAGATTGAGTATTTGGTACATCTGCAACGGTGTTAGCATCGATAAGATGGGCTGATGCTGTGTGGCTTTTGGAAAAGGTTGTTGCCATGAGGTTGGCTTTTTCTTTAGGGGTGAGGTAGAGAACGTTTTGTACCTTAAGTGGTGGAATATCTGTACCTCTTTTCTTTAGTATTTTAAACACTTTCCAGAAGGGTTTGCTCGATTTTTCAAATGAAGAAAGAAGGTTTTTCCACAGGAAGTTTTTATAGGCTTTGTTTGGAAACTTCGTGCTTTCTAGAAAGGTTTTTTTTTTATTGGGGAAGATTTTCCTTTTGTTGTTTTTTATCGAGAGGTTTCGTGATTCCGGGGGAAAAATCACGCTCTTTTCTTTTTAGCCGTCCATGCGCTACCTGGAAGAACCCACCGAGGGGATAGTTAGATCCCGGAAATAGTTATGGTTTAGCTGAAAGGTGACCAGAATCTAGATTATTACGCGTTCATGGCTGGGTGCAAAAATTTGGAATATTGGCTAGGAACAAATCAAGTGTTGGGGGATTTTTAGACGACGACGAAGGAACATATGTAGGAGTGATTAGTTATAATATTGAAAAATTTGGATTGGCTTCTACTATATCGTTCAAGACATTACCCCAGCAATTTGCTCTTAGACAATTCCATTGCTGATGACGACAGTTGAAAACACCACCAAGAATAGTTTTGTTATTCAGTCTTAATATTTTACGTAGACCTCTTTTGAAGTGAGCCATTTTCTCAATGCTTCTATTTCTTCCAGGGAAATAGGCAGAAAAAACACTTAATTTGCAGTTATCTACTAGGGTAATGTCAACATCGATTACTTTTTTCAATTTAAGATACCTACTCATCAGGTGGTTTTAATCCGTTAACGCAAATAGTGTGTGGATGGGTGGATCGACCGTTCTTCGATGGGGCCGACAGAGCCATACGTGACGTACAGACATGACGAAAAAGACCTGACGGATTTCCAATAATTTTTTTTCAGGTGGCGACGGGGAGGAACTTCACATTCACATTAAGATACACAGGGTTAAGTTACCTTTAAGTTTAGCTTCTCTTTGTTTTAAGGATAAGATTAGTGTAGAATTAATTACTTTTAATCGCGTTCGTCTCAATCTTGCACAGTGGTGAAGACACTCAGATGTGATCCTCAGATTCCCTTCCTCTTTATTTTATCATATTTCTCTCTTCTTTTCTTTTAAGTCTGTCGGTATAGTAACGTAGTTTCCGTTGCATCTATTCTTTTTTTTTATATATTTGGCAGAAGTAATCGCGAGTGTGCCACTACATCATTGATGCACCCGTAGCTGACTACACTCCTTATAACTTCTCTAAGCTTTTCCTTCCTCTAGCGGTCCCGATCTTACGATAGTTTTTTAAATTCTATGGCACAGCTCGTTTCCGAAATTTGACAAATGCATCTTTGAATTTTTTTTTAGATTTTCTTTATTACGATTATAGTATTTATTTATTTATTTACTTTCTTTATTATTGCGTAAATTAATTACAAAAGCAATAGAATTTCTTTTAAAGCACCAGGCTACCAGGGCTTTCGGATAAAATCGTACTTCTTACAAATTGAATGAGAACTACACTTGTAACTAAAATAAACTTGTCGGCGTGGGAATAGAAGTCCGACGCTCTTCTAATGGCTGGGGTTACTTTGTTTGTTGCAATATTTATATTCACTAAATATAGTACTTCTATTCCTTCCATCAGTGCAAAACCTGTACGCTTGAGGACAATGCTGGTGTAAGCATTGAGCTCAAACTTGTTGAGTTGATGCCAAGGTACTTTGCCACTTATTTAGGTAATGCCATTGAACCATCCTGATGTTTTTGCTTCTCCTTACAAATGTTGTTATTTTTCTCCCGTTAAGGACTATTATTGGGGTTCGGAAACGTATGAGTGCTGTCTTGCTGCTATTAACATTAGGCCCCATTTTGAGTAGTACTCTCATAGACATCTTATACCTTCTTCTAGAGAGGGATCATAGGTGATGGATAGTCTGCATATAGTAGGTAGTTGCATTCCACTGCATTTGTTGGTTCGTCTGGTGTGTAAAAATTAAACAAGATCAGTTCCAGCCGAGATTCCTGTGGTACTCCAGCGTTGTTCTTACTAATCTTGGATTTCTTGTTGTACATCAGTAAATACAGATGTAGGTTATTACTCGTAAGGAAACTGGTTGTTGTTCTTACCGAATATCAGACAAACCATACGGAAGAAGTTTAAAGATGATTCCTTTGATTCAAACGCTCTCAAATGCCTTCTTAATATCTAAGAGACGTGCCACTGTTGTCCCTTGTTTGTTAAGTGCTCTGGTAATATTACTATGAACTTGCATCAGGTGATTGCATCTTGCAATCGTAACTACATCGAATTTTTCTATCCAGTCCAATAGAATGTTGTAGTTAAGTTCCAAGAACTACCGAAAGAATAATAAAAGGTTTTGAACAAAAATTTTCAAACTGCACTGTGTGTTTATTATTCGAGGAAATCCTGTTGAGTTTGTAGCCATTCATGACCTACGTTTTTCGCTCTAGAGTAGATTAAAATGAATATACTGATTTGCTCTGCATAGAGCAAGAAGCGGAATCACCACTTATAAGGAGCACAATGTCGTATTTCAAAAGCTTCTGTACGGTTTTCAGTCGAGTTTGGTCATTATTCTCGTGAATAATTTCTTTTATAGATCTTTTTTTGACGGGTAGTCATCCAACAAGCAACTATAGCTGGAGCGGTCTTCTGCCAGGTACCTCCAGTTCCCCTTCATCTTGTGTGCGCCACCAAAGATGAGTTCGTCTTCCACCGCGTAGTTCCCCTAGGTTGGAGGCGAAGAATTTTTAGACCATAAGATGGTGTCCATGAGTTCAAGACGGCATAGCCAGATAAGCTGGATATTCCGGGCTTTTCTGACAAGGTCTTGCCTATTCTCCATTTACGCGAATGGGATCGAAAATTTCCCGAATAACTTTTCTCTCAAAGTTCCCGAAAGCACTTTCGTCCAATTTCGTCAGCGTCCAAGTTTCTGCGCCGCTAAACAGATGGGATGATAAGCGTCTTATGTAAAGCATTTTTGGATTATCGAGAGAGGGCTTTAATAATCTGGGCTTTGTAAACCCAGAAAAGCAGCAATTAGCAATCGTAATTTACTACTACAAAGTTGTAGCTACCTATCGATGTAGTGAGTTCCTCTTTGAGGACGGCTTCAATTGTTGCAAACGTCAAATTGATAGCTCGCTGTGTTCTTCTCATTATATCAATGTCGTCTGCAAATTCGAGTAACTGAACAGACTTTTGAAAGGTTGTGCCTCTGGAGTTGACAGCTACCAAAGATACCGAAAATCATAGCTACCAGCTATGTCCGGGGGTTCAACACAGAGTTGTCCAAAGGTAGTCGTAGTCTTTAATTTCTAAGAGAAGTTTGAGATTTTATCAAAGATGCATGTATTTATAGCGCAAGCCAATTCGAAGCTGACTTACATCTGGCGAGCCTTTTTGATTTGAGGTGTGAGGTTCACTCAATATACCTCGGAACAGGAGTAGAGAAAAATAATCCAATTTTTCATGCCACATCAATGCTGAACTAACCCACTGAAAGGAATCTCTCTTAACCGATTTCGTTAAGAGAAGTAGAATCCCTTGGAATCTCATATTTTTGGATGGACTCGATTTTGCATTATATTCCCAAATCGAATCCATCAAATGCGTACCACCAGCAGTACCGAGCCATGTATGTTAAAACCGTTTCATTCTACTTTGATGGCACACTCTACCATCGCCGAATGAAATACTCGTACCATCAACTTAGATGTTCAATTAATATGAATTTCATCTAGACTTATGAATAATCCAGTAGAAACCTTCCAAGAAAGAACTCGCTGTTTTACTCCCCCCACGCATCCCAACTAAGTTGAAAGTATCCGTAGGTTTCATGTACAATTGTAAAAATTGCGTCATTCACCCGTTTGATGAATGAAATTGTGAACTTTCACTTTCAGAATCTCAACCCGCCTAAACCAGTATCAAAGTGAAAGCGAACTTTCCCACATTTCCAAGGCTACAGCCATTCACACATTCATTGGGGTGAAATTTGTATGAACATTCGAGTATGTATGTGTGTGTGCTTGTACCTAAAGGGGAGATGAAATCGATTTTTTTGCAAAGGGAGCACTTTAAATGCATCAGACCCATCATAAAGCCACCGTCAGGAATCGGAGAACAAGTGACGTACCACATTTAGAAAAAGTTCCCTCTTCTCAAGGATTATGTGCAAGTGGTTGTCTAGAATGCTTAAGTGCTGTTGGACAGCAAGGAAACAGGATAAGCTTCAACATAAAACTCGTTATCCTTGCCGCAACAAACAAGTGACACAGTTTACATTACATTGTATTGCACAGCATTATCCGGAGCTTTTGTGTACCCGCAATTTGATCACAGTCCTGCCAAGTTGAAAATTTTCAAATATATATATAATCTGCTTCATATGCTCGTTGATATGCAGCAAAGTACAATATAACCCTATGCACTGCTGATGTAATTGTGGTTGTGGATTATCCTATTATGTAAATTCAAATCAGAATTTCATGTTCTGGAAAATTTACTATTTTAATGGAGTCCTTATTGTGAGTTGATTGTTCGCTGATGATTGATTTTACTGTCAGTTTTTCTCAATTGCCCATTTGTACGGATAGGTATATATCGTTTTTCCACATGTATACACGTTCGGATTAATGATCAAATATCTGCACATGACTGAAGATGTGAAATTTTTTAAGAGCACACAAAATAAAGAAAAGCTCTTGAAGGATATAAAGATAAAAGGTCAGCGACTTCCAAATTCCAAAGAAAAAGAATTCGGAAATAGTTCGTTAATTGGGGAAGAGTACGAGTATATTCTTGTTTTCCTTTTTATTTTTGTGACTTCTGACTTTACTGAAATTGACGAGCTTCATATACATACAGATGTACTTCTTCTCCAAATTTTTACCAAATGTGTTTTGTAAGTTTTCCAAAAACTTCCAACCCTCTTTGAGGCTTGTTTAGATAGTTGAACATTACCAGACAATACAACAAACATTATCGAATGCCAATCGACCAATATAGGTGTTGGGGGAGTAGAATTTTCTCCATGAATGTTGGGAGATGCCATTATAGGTAATCACCTAACCATTCCCCATCCAGGATGGCACGTGAGAATTTCTTTGGAAATTACGAAGTTGATGAGGGTTAATTGTGAGCCTAGTGTGCACTACGAGTTAAATAGGGTAAGTATCGTAAAACAAAGACAAGATGTCAGTCTTTCCTTCAAACAGCGCATGTTTATTCTCTTGAGAATAGGGTTTGAATGCCCTTAAAATGCCTAAGCATGTTTTAAGTTTTTTGGAAAATCAGACAGTAAGATAAAGGATGAATTTTAGCTCACAATTTATTTTGATTCATAAGTAGAATTCAACATTTGAAAGGGACACGAAATTGTCAGTATAATTCGATTGTTGGAGGCCAACACTCATTTCATATGCTCTTAGTTCTCCGAAAAAGGAATGCTTTTCAGGCTGGACCAAAAAATGCCTAGAAAACCAACGCCCACCTTACTAGTGTCGAGTATCTGCAGCCTGCGTGGCGATATATAGGGAGACTGCTGAGTGGTTTATAACTTGGATTGGACCAGCAACGCAACAATCAAGTTCGTAGTATAGTGCTTGCCTTACCTCCCTCCCAGTGTAGTGGTCCCGGTAACTGCATGAGTAAACCTTTATTCGTGCAGACTAAAATGACAAGGGCATGCCCGGCTAGTGGCATTATAGTGACATCTACCAAAGATTTAAAATATGTGACGAACCAACTAATGGTCTCGGATGAAAATGGGCTAACGATTGACGACCCTAGCAAACATTTAAAAGACAATGACCTTTGGATCTGTACGTGGATTGGTTCGAAACTTAACAGGCCACCTGCGGCCGAACAATTAGCAGATTAGCAGAGGCCCTTGACAGCTATCATGCATATATCATCGCCATCCAGGAAGTGCGATCAGATGGGCCGGACATAATGGGATGAAAAACGGTAATATACAGGTATACTATGGTGGTTGGTGTACGGAAAATAAACAGCGCTGATCTGGATGCAGATTTGTGGTATGCGGTAGACTAAAGCAAGAAGTCTTGAGTTTCCGCCTAATATGCGCCCATGCTTTCATGGAAGACAAGGACGAAGCCACCAAAGAATATTTCTATGATCTCCTCGACAAGACATATCAGCAATGTCCGAAGTATGACGGCAAAATCGTAGTCGGGCGATTTTAACGCCGGCGTAGGACAGGGGGACATCCTTGGTAGGACAGTTGGTAAATATGTCCTACTTGACCTACGTCTGGCAATGGACCTAGGCTTATTGACTGCGGGACGAAATATTACTATAGCAAGCACGCGGTTTCCGGATCACCAACCGCTAAATCAAATTCATCATTTTACGATAGACGTAAGGCATGCATATAGTATTCTGGGCATCCAAACTTTGCGGGCAGTCAACATTGACACACACCAGCACATTGTTGCAGCCAATTTGCGAATTCGGATTTCTCAAGGACCACAACACACAAGAACTACTGTGAGAAGATGTAACGTATCTTCGCCAAACGCGTATCTCGAAACTCTCAACAACTCCTATGCAGCCAGCATTAAGTACCGAAGATCAGTGGCAACGCTGCCACGTTCCATCAGAGACGCTACAACTGATGTGCTGAGTTTCACCCGACTACCACCAAGAAATCCCTGGTTCACTGATGAATTGCCGCAAGCACTTGCAGCTACACAAAAGCCTACAAAGCGGAGCGGCGCTGCAATGAAGGACGGGAGCTGCTCGTAAACTATACGAGCAGAAAAGACGGGAAAAGCATTTGCTTCTCTCGAGAAAGAAACAAGGAAGTTTTACCAACAAGTAAATTGAACGCATCAAGGCCAGAAGACCCCCATAGAACGCTGTAGAAATGAAGAAGGAAACCTTGTAGTAGAGTCTACAGTCGGTGCTGAGAATATGGAAAAGCTTCCTCTTCTGCAGATTGTATAACGGCGACAAAGCTCAACATCCCGACTGTTTGAATAAGTAACCAGAATTCGGTTATAACTAAGACGATGATAGCAAAAACTTCCGTCTGTCAGGCTAGAACAAAGTGCGGGTTTAATGGCTAGGTGTTCAAAGCTGCTGGATGTGATTTTGTGGAGGGCATGCACCATCTCATTTACCAAATCTGGTCAGAAGAGTGTACGGCTGATGAATGGATTCTCAGCACTGTATGTCCTATCCACAAAGAAGGAGATACCCTCATATGTGCCAACAGATTTTGGAACAGGACATTCAACGACGAACTTTAAGAGCTGTACGGCAGCATCGAATTAGCCGGAAAACTGCCAATTAGTCGCCTAAGATGGCTAGGACATCTAACCCGGAGGGACATCGTAGTGTAGGAAGACGCTCACAAGTAGAAGGGGACCTCAACTTGGAGTTCACAAGATCTGACTACATTCTTTTTCTGGCCTAGATTTTAGGCCAAATCATTTCTGAACACAGGGATAGCCGATTTCGCATCAACTGAAGTTCTTCCTTTCATTGGATTTTCCAACTCTTGAACCAGTTCTTAAATCGTCAGGTGGTTAATTTAGAATATTGGTTGCGAAGTCTCACCTGGGTTGCTTTTAGAACTTTAGAATCGTTGAAGAGAAAGAAACCACAACTCTAGTAAGCTACCTATGATCAGTATCTAAAATACTTTCTGACCTCAATGCCGAAATAGGAAAGGGCCTACGCCTCCAAAAAGAGGTGTAGGATTTGAAAGGCCTCTTATTTTACAGCTGATGTACACAGGATTAACATATGGTGACAAATGTCATCAACTAATTTCTAAAATTTACTACACAATGCTGCTCAGTGAAAAAAAAATCCAAATTGTCGAATTTCATAACGAAAATTCACGTTTAATTGCGGCATCGATGCGTAATCATTGTATGTGTTCAACATAATCAAAAAATTCCAAAAGACGGGCACAGCAAAAGATGTGAAGATGTTGAATAGAAAATGTCGCCACAGTAAAGAAAAATGTCTAGCCAAACACCTCCATTCGTTACGGTTCTCAGCAGCTTGACCTGTCCACTGCCTCTCGGATTGGGTCCTGAAAACCACACATGCTGACACTGATTTTTGCTAGAAAATCGTGTTTTCAGATGAGGCCCATTTCCACATTGGCGGCTATGTTAATAAGCAAAATTTCCGCATCTGAGGCACCGAAAATCCACGAGTGATCCCAATGCACCCAGAACGAGTAACTGTTTGGAGTTTGGTTTATGGACCGGAGGTGTCATAGGACTTCTCGTCATTTTTCAAAAATGAGGACGGAAAAGCCGAGGTGGCCAAGATGAAGTAGTGTTCTTCCGTATATCTGCCATTATAACTAAATCCATCAGATATGCGGCCGACATGGCTATACCCCAAACCAAAAACACCCAGCACAAAGCAGTTGTGCCCTGGTGAACCAAAGAGCTTGAGGAGCTTCTAAAAAAAAACAAAAAACAAAGAGCTTTTCATAACTTTGACAGGAAACTATACACCACACTCCATAAAAACTATAACAGACGGTTCCCAAATATTATCCTTTCCGTACCAAATTGCAGAACATTTTACCCAAATATGGGCAACCTATTCCGATTATTCTAAATTCTATTTTACCTTTTGCACCGGTAAGGCTAACGCTGCTACTGAAACATTTTATTATTCAGGGCAAAATCCAGATATCATTACCGAAAGTATTGAACCCCCCATCAACATGATTGAACTAAGCTGCAGTATAAATTTAACCAAAGGCAATACACCCGGATTTGACCGTATCGACTACAAAATGCTTAAAAATAGACCGTTGATCTTCAAAAAAGGCTTTTAAACCTTTTCAACGTTATATTTACTATGGGAATCATCCTCCAAATCTGGAAAACCGCTGCAGTAATTCCCATCCCTAAGCCAAGAAATTATCCCACCACGACCCAAGGATATCGCCCAATATCCCTCCTCCCATGCATAGGAAAAATTTTAGAAAATTTTATATCTAAAAGACTATCTTGGTTTTTAGAAAAGAAAAACTTACTTGATATTAATCAAGTTGCTTTTAAGCATGGCAAAGGCGCATACATTGTCCCTTTCCCATGCAACCATGTCTCAATTCTTTCAACTGATTTTGAAAAGGAATTTGACCGGGTTGGTATCCATATCATTTCAAATAAATTGACTAAGTATAAAATTGGTCGGAAAATGTTCAAAATCATAAAGTCCTTCCTAAGCAATAGATAATTTCAAACGAAAATAAAAGGAGTATTCTGCGAAAACAAAAAAAATTGAAAAATTGAGTTCCTCAGGGATCTCCTTTATCGATTATTTTACTTATGATCGCATTCAACGACATTTCCTACATTTTAGTAAACACGAAGGCCGTTAAATATTGTCTATATGCTGACGATCTAATCGTTTTCACTAAATGTAAGGAGCTTCAAATGGTTATCGCATTATTTTCAAAAATATTCGAAGAAATTGAAACTTGGTGCAATACATCAGGCGCCAATATCTTCGCAGAAAAAAGTTCAATTTTACACATTTGCAAAAACACCAGTTGCACTAAACATATTCCTCTTAACTTTAACAATAAGAGTACTAATATTAATAATAATACTTATCTTAAAATCTCAGGCTTATATTTCGACTCAAGCTGTAGTTTTAAGAAACATTCTTTAGAACTTAGGAAAAGCTTGCCACTAAAATACTAGCATCTAAAAATAGCCTCTCTCATTGTAATTCACTTAAACATGTCACAAAATCAATTATCCTCTCAAAAATTTACTTTAGGTTGGTCATATACGGCAAATGCTTGAAATCAAATATACAAGCAGTCTTATCACCATACCACGCTTCTGCAAGACTTAGTCTAAATGCATTCAGAACAACTCCCATTAAGAATATCCTCACCGAAAGTGGACTTCCATCAATCTCCCACCGGGTGGAATATCTTACTTCACTCCTCATCACAAAGATCGCAACATCACAGAACTCACCCATCACGTCAGCTGTCAACAAAATATTATCCCGTAAGACTAGCCAAGCATTCCTCTACAATATCGATCGCTGTAAGTTTCTCAAAAACAATGGACACCCCACTCAGTAGCCAACGCCCTTGATCACCACATTTCCCACCATAGTCGTTACAGAAAGATTCAATCAATACTGAATCCATCTATTTATAAACAGACAATTATTTAAAGAAATACTAGAAACTCATTCTCGATGGAACATTGTCTACACTGATGGATCTAAAAGTGAAACAGGCACTTCATTTGCTGTTGTAAATTATAGAGGAACAATCCTAGCTAAAGGCTTGTTACCTGAATTTTCGTCTATATAACCAGCCGAAGCTACAGCAATCCTACTAGCTACAGAACATATTCACAAAAAACAAACTCTTATCTGCACAGACAGCCATTCCACAATTGAAGCAATTCAAAATATTAACAACAAAAATGCAATCATAAAGGCCATACGGGATAAGCTCATATCAAAGAAAAGCAAACTAAAACTCATGTGGGTTCCTGGTCATGCAGGTATCCTTGGAAATGAACTCGCAGATAAAGCAGCAAAAAATGTCTCAACAGTACCTCTCCATACCTTCTTATCAACAACAAAGAGGACATCGAAAGGAAAATATTATTATTATTATAATTTATTACCATGTAATTTAAATTACAATGTTAACAGGAAAAAAAACGAGTACAAGCTACTGGGGCTTTCGGCTCTGAGGTAGCTTAATGTAAAAATTAATATTAACTTAACTAAGGTTAAATACTTATGCTATTTTTTTAACAAAAGAGTGAATTTTAAGTATATTATCATGACTAGTGTTTTTTAAGGCTTCATAAATGGGCAAGTTGGGTGTTGAGTTTAATTGGTGAGTAGTTCTGGCTGGACAATTGTGTAAGTTTAATAGGTGGTTAATATCGACGCAAGCTCTGCAGGTGGGACATGTGGGCGGACTTTCCTTCCGGAGAAGGTGTTGGTGAGTTGTGGTTGTGTGACCAAGCTGCAATCTAATGAAGGTGGTATTCATAGATTTTGTTGTGGTGGTAGGGAAGATTGGGTGCACTTTGTTGGGGTTAATTGTCGAGTAGTGGTGACGATAACCGTTCTAGTCCGACAGAAGTTTCGATTTGATTTTTTGATTGATATCGCGCAGCAGATCAAGTTTGGTGTCAACTTCAAAATTGTAGATCGGTGTATTATGGGCTTGCACAGCAGTTACGTCAGCGAGTTCATTACCCTTTATACCCATGTGGCTTGGTACCCACATCAGCTTCATTTTGTTGGGCTTGCTGATAAGAAAATCACGGATTTTACATATAATTTCAGTATTGTGACCAGTGTTTTGGACTGCTTTTATCACTGAAAGGCTGTCTGTAGCTATAACGAATTTGCCTGCATGCGTAGCGTAGGTGTTTATGGTCTTCAGAGTAGCAAAAGCTTCAGCAGTGAATATAGATACTTTGTTATCTAGAAGTCCTACACAAATCAGTGAGCCGTTTTCAGTAACAGATGCAAAAGATGTGTTTTGTGTAGTTTTAGAACCATCTGAAAATAAGAATTTCTATCCTTCTTTTTTTAGTTCCGTAGAAATGCTTAGGAAAACTTGGCAAAAGATTTGGCTGGTAGTGCTGGTTTTGTTAAAGTTTGCCAGATTCATAATAAAAGATTTAGGTTGTATGTACCATGGAGGATAGCGTGGAGTGTACTTGGCGATTATCTTCGTGCGAAAGCCCGATTCTTTAGCTGAAGTTATTGAAGTGGATATAGCTGATGGTATTCGTTTTATAGTTTTATACTTCATTGCACGAACAACGTCCTTTACCTGTATAGAACCATTTGAAAAAGATAGTTTGATAAAGAGTTTGGCTTTTGTTGACGTAACTCTTTCTTCCAAGGTGGGTAGACCGGCTTCAACCAGCATGTTTTTTATAGTACTTGTTGGAAACGCATTCAGGCTTCTACGTGCACGTTGGTGGTAGGGTGGTTTGATGATGTTTAATGTTGATTTTAGTGAATTGCCATATATAATTAGCCCGTAGTCAATCTTACTTAAAATTAGTGATTGCGTTATATTACATAGTGTATTTACATGAACATTAAATTTGTTACTTGCCAAATAATTAATAATATTTGTTCTTTTAGCTAAGTTTTGTTTTAACTCCAAACAATGAGCTTTCCAGTTATATTTACTATTAAATATCAAACCTAATATACTTAAACTATCAACATTTTTAATATTAACATTCTTTAAAGGAAGAGGAATTGTAGTACAGAATTTCTTACGGCAAATATGAAGAGTCTTACATTTATCTAAAGATAACTTAGCTCCAGACCAAGAAGACCAAGCAAGTATATCATTAAGGAGGTTTGTCAGTAACAAATTTATAGTTGATGTGTCATTGTGCTTACATAAAATGTAAAAGTTGTCGGCATAAGACGTGTGATGAAGTTGTTTATGATTTGATATGATTGTGCTTAGATCGTCAAAGGCTATAATAAACAATACCACAGATAGTGGAGAACCTTGTGGAATCCCATTTGCCAATCTATAGAAACGAGAAATCGAAAGCTTTTTCGAAATCTAAGGAGAGAATTGTAACATGGTTGCGTGCAGATAAGGTATTGGATATCTGAAAATCTAGATGGAGTAAGGCATCGGCGCAGCCTTTATTTGATTGGAAAGCCACTTGGTTGGGTTTTATCAGCTTCCTAGATTCCATAAACCAAAGTATTCTTTTGGCTACGATTTTTTCAAGAATTTTAGCCATGCAGGGTATAAGAGATATCGGCCTGAAACCATTTACGAGTACACTGCTCATGTTTTTCTTTGGTTTGGGTAATGTTGCTTGCTTCCAATTTTGTGGAATAATACCGGTGTCAAAAATATTATTGTAAATTTGCGTAAGCCTGAAGGTTGCGCAGGGGGGGAGGTTTTTTAACGTAGGGTATGATATTCTGTCTCTGCTGGGTGTTTTACCTTTAAGTTTGCTTAGACAACTTTCAAGTTCCAAAAGCGAAATTTTTACCTCTATTAATCTTGCGGGAGCCGAAATAAGATTTTCATCTGTAGTAGAAAGAAGAGAGAGTTGTTTTTGTGAGATGTATGTTGAGTTAAAATTTTCGTCTTTCGAGAAGTTGGACTAAGTGAGTGCAAAGTAGTTACTAATTACGGTTGGATCTGAAAGAGGACCTGTGGAGGTTTCAATGACTTTTAATGTTTGTTGTGTCAAACACCGGATATTATGCCTGATCTTGCTGGGAGATGAATTTGGGTTGATAGACGAGGTGAAATGTTTAAGGGTATTTGCTTTTAAGTTTTCTGCGGAATTGAGCTTTTTTTTTTATACCAAATTAAGTTTATCTGATTAGGGTAATTTTTAAAAACTCTCCATGCTTTGACTTTTTCATTACGTAGACAATTAAGCTCTGGGTTCCACCAAACAACAGTACGTTTAGAAGTTTTTGTTGTGCTTTGAGGAATCGACTTGTTGGCGGCAATTCGTATTGCTTTAAGTAGCAGAGCAGCCTCTTTGTTGATATTGGCTGAAGCCTTATTTACTGACAAGTATTCTGATATGTGTTTGCGAAAGCTGACTGGGTTTGCAGGATCAGTTTTAAACTTTTGGTTTATTAAAGTTTGAGCGTAAGTTGAACCAATAACAAGAGTACAGATTATTGGGAAATGATCGCTGTTATGGAGATTATCCAAAATTTGCCAAGAGGCCTTACCATACAGCTCGGGGGAGCAGCAGGTTATGTCGACATGTGTCAGGGTGTTATGAGTAGAGAAGTGTGTTGGGGAACCATCATTTAAGATCATTAGATTAGAGTTAGACAAGAAGTTTTCAACTATCGCACCTCTGCGATTAGTGATTGAGAAGCCCCAAAGTGTACTCCATGAGTTAACGTCGCCTGTAAAAAGAATATGAGTTTTTATTTGGACAATGATGTTAGTAAGGTCGTCTCTTGTAAACTTCTGTCCAGGTAAAATATAAACCGAGACTAATGTGAATTTAAAAGATAGATGTATTTCAAAAGCTAATGTCAATATGTTGGAAACTATAGGAATTATTTTATGTGGAATGTGTTTTTTAATTAGAATACCAATACCTTGTTTTGAAGTTATGTTTATTGGAAAGTTTTTAAAATACGGGGTAAATGATTTAGGTACCATCGGCGTAAAATTAAACGCGCAATGAGTTTCTTGAATTGATACAATCGAGGGGGAGTATTGTTTTATAAGGATGTTTAGTTCATCGTAGTTATTTATAAATCCTTTGATATTCCATTGTATAATGTTTATCTTATTATCATATAGATTTTGTTGGTCAGTTGTAGGTTGCGGACATCGGTGGCCAAAGTGGGAGTAGGGTGAACTCAAACGAGTTGACCCCTCTCTCGCCGCCGCCAGTGATGTTGGCGACCTGGTGATAGTCGAAATTTTATTATTACTATGCATTGTCATCTGAATCAGGTGTGTTCATATACTCGTAATATGTATTGTTACAAATAAGATTATTTTTAATTGAAGTAAAGGGAGAGTTGGGCAGTGCATCTGCATTTTTCGAATTAGTTTGGTCTGTATTTGTTGAGTTAGTAGTTGTTGGTGGTGAGGGAAGTGGGCGATTAACTGCTGATGGTATGCTTATACATGTTTGCTTAGTTAGAACTTGAGGGAGAGTTGAAGTAAGTGATTTGGCAGTAGGCTTTGAGATTGAAGATGTTGATGGTTTAAATTTATTTATGCTTGGGGATGGGTTATTGACATTTTGATTGTATGGTGTTGATTTATTTGAGTTGAAGTTGATGGAATTTAGAGAACTGTTTTTGTTGATGGGTACTTGTGTAGTTTCTTTGGCCTTTTCGGAGTATGTAATAACATTGGAAGTTGGATGAGTTGGGGTTATGAGATTATAAGTCGGTTTGGCGTCGGCTATACTACACTTGTTTCTTGTTTTTATTGTCAGAATTGCTTTATTTTGCAAGTATTTGGGGCATGATTTTGATGAAGAAGGATGTTGGTCTGAACAGTTAGCGCACATAGTGCGGGTACAGTTATTGGGGTCGTGTGGCGGGAGGTTGCAGTTTTCACACATTTTATTTTTAGTGCACCTTTTAGTCGTGTGTCCGAGGAGTTGGCAGTTCCTGCATCTCATCGGATTGGGAATGTACTCCTGGACTTTAGTTGTATACCATGCTATTTCAATGGTGAAAGGCAACTGATATCGGTCAAACGTTAAGAGTACCAAACCTGTTGTCAGCGTCCAAATGTTTTCAAATGTTTTTCTAAATTTATACACCTCGGTTACACCTTGTG
Organism: Volucella bombylans; assembly: GCA_949129095.1. NCBI lineage: Eukaryota > Metazoa > Arthropoda > Insecta > Diptera > Syrphidae > Volucella > Volucella bombylans. The sequence continues at coordinate 101,467,295 of OX422144.1, read as the reverse complement.
ATTTGAACTCTTTAACTATTTCTTCCTCCTTAATATTAATTAAGCAGGGAGCATAAATAATGCCTTTCGAAGAGTTAAGATTGGCATGTAGTTTGATCGTTACCGGACATTGATTTGCGAGGTTAGTAACACGCAAGAATTTATCTGCAACTTTTTGAGATTTGGTGAGGATCAAAATATTACCATCTCTAAGTTGCGAGATATGTTCATACTCCGTACTTATAGAATCTATTGCTTTTTTAAGTACAAAAATGCTTACGGAAGACAGTGGCTGTTTTTCACTTGCAGGTGCAATAAGTACAAATCTCGGGTTTTTAATGTTTGAGATGTTTGGAAGGTTGGGGAATTCTACAGAGGAGGAAAGTTTATTTTTCTTTGATCTTGGTCCGAAATCCGGTAGGGACTACCCAAGGATGTCGAACCTATTCCCGGGTTTTTTTGATTTCTGGCCCCGGGGCCATCTTAACCTCAAATAGTATTAACTGCGCGCAGAAAGAAACATGCGGTACACAAAGGCGAAAACAAATTAATTGATTTGGCTTCTAAGAGGGAGTGAGATGGATATATGTATATCGCACGAAAACACTGTCACTGAGAAGAGAAGTCAACACGAAGTGAACGCTGCGAGAGCTAGACGGTGATTGTCGAAAGGAAAATAAAAAGTATCTGGTTCAAAGAAAACGAATCGAAATGGAAAGAATATATTCACCATTATTCAGTGATCAACACTAGAGAACTACGAACTACATACCCAACATCTGCATCAAAACGAATGATTAAATGTTTTCATCAACTTAGACTTGGTCACACATTTATCACATCAGCAAGGAAAACCCACCAAACTGTCATATCTGTCGTAGCGATGTCCAACTCACAATTCAACACCTAATACATGATTGTCCAAAAATAAAACAAATATCAACGACCTTCTTCCAGACTGCCACCCTATGTGATGTTTTATTAAACTAACGGTTTATTATTATTAAAAAACGGTGAACCCAACTCATCTTAAGTTTTCATATTCGTAGTTATTTCATATAGAAACATCATCAAGGTCATCTCAATATAATTGTCATCTCAATAAAGGTCATCTCAATATATCTCATCTGAAGAATTTGGTCTCATCTCAGATTAATCTCAAAATCATCTCAGGCCGATACAGATTTTGTAGGTATCTTAAGTTGTTTCGTCATAAGTCATATCAAGCAAAATTTGTCTCGGATTTTGTCTTTTACTCGTACTTAGGTCATCTAGGTACCTTACTCGTTGTCATCTCAGGTAACATTTGGAGTCTTAATCTACATTTCCGTTTTCTTCTTCATCTGAACTGTCATCATATGGGATCCAAGGCTTCATGTTTTCAGCGATGCTGCTGGTCTTCTTGGGGCCTTCAGACTCTCCAACTTTCTCCACATCATAGCGATCATTGAAGTCAACATTCGTTACTCTATAAGTACCAACAAATTTATGATGTATATTTTCATTTAATTTTCATTTCATTTATTATTAAATATTTGGGATGTACAATAAGATTGATATCTTTTTTAGTACTTAGATACAAATTGAGTAGACAGTAGAACTGATTTAACATTTATAACTTAAAATCTTAAACTACGATACGAGAAGAGATTACTTAAATTACTTAAGAGGTAAAGATTATAGGGAACAAAGAACGGATTAAGGATAGGTAGTTAAAGAAGAGAAATGCGAGAGGACTGCACTTTTAAAGATTGCACGGTTAGAAATGAATTTGATTCGCGGTGGTAGTGAATTACATAGTTTGACAGCATGAATGAAAAATAAACGACTTGCGTTCAAATATTGGTGGCGGAAAGGAACGATACTTAAATTTCTTACAGAACGATTAAAGACGAGTTTGTTAAATAAGTAGGATGGAAATTTATTGTTAATGATTTTATGTAAGAATATACAATTTCTTGTATTGATGTATTGCTGCAGTGTGCTGCCTAATAGCTTTTTTGAGTGTTTAGAAATATGGTCATATCTACGGAGGCCGTATACGTAGCGCAGCGCATCGTTGAATGCTACTTGTAACTTATGCTGAGACAGTGAGTCAAGGGCGCTGTAGACAACATCTGTGTACATAATGATTGGGACTATTAATGTTAGTACCAACTTTCGTCTAGTTTCCACCGGAGTAAACTAAGCCGATAGCCATAATTTGCGTAAACATCCGTAAATCCGACCAATGACTATTTGAGTATGACTGTAGCCTGATAGAGTACGGTCAATAACAATGCCCAGACTAGTGCAATGCTCAACAGCAGTAATTTTATTATTGCTTAAACATATATCTGGTAGGATATTCAAGCTAAATTTTCTCTTAGATATTGGTATAACTTGCGATTTTAGTGGGTTCAGAAGCAGCCCATTAACGACGGACCAAGCATACATTCGGGAAAGATCTTCATTAACAAGAAGAGCCAGCTCAGAGAGCTGGTTAAAGGGTTTCCCTAGATGAAGTTGAACGTCGTCAGCATAAAGATGCACAGATGTTTGCGTGCAGACTGATGGGAGATCATTGATGAACATGCAGAATAATAATGGCCCAAGAATTGACCCTTGAGGAACTCCTTGAACTAAAGCTTTTAGAGAAGAGGATTTGCCGCCAGAGGTAACTCTCTGAAATCTTTCTGATAAATAGCTACCAATAAGTTTGACAGCCCTATCACTGAAACCAAACAAGTTTTTTAGCTTCCACTTTAGGATGTTGTGATCTACCCGATCGAAAGCTTTCGAAAAGTCAAGCAGACAAAGAAGACTTACATAGCCCTGGTCATAATCCTGACTTATTTCGTCAAATAGGTTTATCATAGCTGTAGAGCAACTGTGATTTACTCTAAACCCTGATTGTTTTGGGTAGAACAAATTGTTAGTGGCTACATGGTTCAGGATTTGCTTCTCTAATACTTTTTCAAAAATTTTTGATAAACAAGGTAGTATGCTAATTGGTCGGTAGTCAGAAGGGGAATTGCTTTTGATTTTTTGGCAATTGGAAGTATCCTTGCAATTTTCCAAGACATAGGAAAAGTTGATGTGGTTATGCAAAAGTTAATAACATGAGTATGATGGCCAACAATATGAGGTAAAATAAGTTTAATAAACCGTATTGATAGACCATCCTCTCCGATAGCGTCAGACTTAACGGCCATAGTGCATTTAAAAACTTCATCTTCACTTACCACTTCAAAATCTTCTAGTCTTTGCACAGAGCTTTCCGACTGCGCCGAAATGCGGTTAGAATCGAGATCATTACGAGGGGCGTTCAATATATTCTCAGTATCGATATGAAGGAAAATGCGAATTCAATTTAAATTGTTTTTATTTTTCAATATAATCTCCCCTAACATCAATGCATTTGTTACATCTTGAGATAAGCTTTTTTAAACCCTCAAAAAAATAAATTTCCTCTTTCTCTGCAAAATACCCATTTATTGCCGACTTGAGTTCTTCATCATCCGAAAATCTTTTTCCACGAAGACATTTTTTCAAATCCGGAAACCGGAAATAATCACTAGGGGCAAGGTCTGGACTATAGGGTGGGTGTTGGATTTCTTCGAAACCACAATCTCGCGCAGCAGCCTTGGAAACTCGCGCCGTGTGAACAGGAGCGTTGTCATGAAGAAGCAACACACCCGCTGCGAGTTTACCCCGTCTTTTCTTTTTAATTTCCTCCCGCAAATTATGCAAAGTGGAAGCGTAGGATGTGGCGTTGATGGTTTCACCTTTTTTTTTGTACTCAATGAGCAAGATTCCCTTTGAGTCCCAAAAAACTGTGGCTATGAGCTTCCCAGCAGACGGAGTGACTTTGAACTTCTTCGGGAGTTCTGTTCCTTTTTTATGCCACTGCATGGACTCTTGTTTGCTTTCAGGGTCATAGTGGTGGACCCATGTTTCGTTCCCAGTAACAATTCGATCCATAACAAAGTCCGCGTTCTCACTACACATCTCCAAAAGCTCTCTACAGCATGCGATTCTCACTTTTTTCTGAGGCGCTGTGAGCATTCGTGGCACCCACCTTACACTGACCTTTGAAAGGTTAAGATGGTCATGAAGAATGGTGGTGTGAGAATGGTACCAATTGAAAGCTTGGTGATCTCTACCATCATTTTCACCTTTATTCGGTCATCCTCAAGAACAAGTTTTTCGACTTCTTTGATGCTTTCTCCCGCACAAGCAGTAGCCGGGGCGCCGGAGCGGGGGTCGTCTTCAATGCTCTCTCTTCCTCTCTTGACCACTTTTGCACAGTTGACAATGAAGGTGCGGAACCCTGGTAAACAGCCACCATCTCTTCATGAATAGTTTTTTGACTTTTTCCTTGCTTAGTGAGAAATTTAATTACAGCGCGATGCTCAATTTTCACCATCATCGTCTCAGTGCCATTATGATTCTGTTTAACTAGAGATAAAACGCGAATTAATAATCACATTTATATGAAATTTTACATGAATGCACCAAAATAATAGTATTACTTGATAAATAAGTCAATTTATATATACAACCACAGCTTCACCCCGATACCGAGAATATGTTGAACGCCCATCGTACTTTACGTTTCCCCTTTGCAAATTTCAACTAATTTTGTATTAAAGTAATTGGAATTGAAGTATATATACCATATATGATACATGTATCTGAATTGAAATACCAAATTATAATATTTTCGGGTATAAGGGAGAATTGTTTTAAACAATAAATTGTGTGCTGCATTACTATATGTCTGTATGGCCAGATATTACTTCCAATTATATACACTGGAAGCATACCATCATAAATCCACAGAACGTGCCCTAAGGATATTAGAATTTCGAGTCGAGTAAATAGTACGGAAATCCAACTGAGTCAAATACACCAGTAATGATATTTTATATTTCCAGGTATTCAAATACAGATACTATAGAAATGTAGAAATGTACAGAACTGTATTGGACTGATTAAGTCTTCTCTGTTAATCGGATAACCAGACTAGGATATTGAAGTTCAATTGAAAATTATTGAGTGTATCCTAAGGTCGACTTTGAAATTGATATTTATGAGTATAATCGTAGCTTGTCTGGAAGAGGATGTGCTGATGTGCAAATTTAAATATTGAACTCGAGCGTGTGGTTACTATGAGCAAATAAGAGTATTTTTTGGTGAATTTCAGGGCTCCTTTCGGACGATTGAGTATTTGAAATGGCATTTGAATATACTCGTATCAAAGGACCTAACAATTAGAATGCGAATAAATGAAATGTACTGTTGAAGCATGCTGACTCTTTGTCGACTGATACTAGTGGTACTTCAATGGGACAATACCTTTGAAATGTTTCCCTAGATACAGACAGAATTTGAAAGGTAATCGTTACAGATGTCATTGAAAGGAAAAAGTGGAATAAGCAATATTATATTCGATGAGGGACACTTGATGTTATTTGAAGACAAATTTGAGTCGCCAAAATTTCCATATAAAAGGATCCTACCTACACAATCTACGAGTATTCGAGGATGAGTACTCATGTAAATAAATTTTACCTCACGAGGGAATCATACATATTTTCACCCACTGGCTACAATTGATGAATGACTTAAACATAAATTAGTTGAGAATTTTCTAGAAAACAATCTATTCACACATGGCATCACCCTTGTTCTTCGGATCAATTCCGTACAATATTTTCAATGAAATAATCACTGGTAATTGTTCGGTAACGTTGGGCATTTTTGAAAAAATATGGACAGATGATGCTACCGAACGGTGCGCGTTTGTGGCTGTTATTTAATCTCAATATTCTCTTCTAAATTAGTTTCACTCTATTGTAGCTTTTTTGCAAATCATTTAGCCAAAAGTGAGCCTCGTAAATAAACACGATTTTCGATAAAAATCATATAGTCGCTACATGGCCCAATCTGTGAACATTCGAATGACTGAGAAACGCCAAACTATTACGATCGAACCATTCAGTAGCTCTCAGGATCTCCAGAATTTTGTATGACGGGATGGATGAAGAAAATTTTTTACTCATCATGTACACTCATTACAGATAAGAATTGGAAGGAGTGGATATTGGAAGAGCCTTCCAAAGACTAGCTTTGGGAGGGGTGATGTTTTATGCCGTCACCACTGCGGATTGATTAGTTTTATTCTGATATCCTCGAAGGAAAGTTCGTGATGTTGGACTTATTAATGAATTTGACTAGTTCTTGAGTGAACTGGCAAACTAAAGTTTTCTTAGGGGACGTAGATGTATTTGTTTAGGCTGTTACAATGCCTAAACATGATCTACTCTTTCTTCGATTTCGTTATACATCCGGCATACATATATTACTGACTTAGGTGGCACTCCAGTTCGGGATGAACCTGGGGCTCCACTAACAAGCCTCTTTAGTTAGCCCGATCCCTAGCTAACTGCTTTCAGTTGCGCACTCCAAGTCGATTGAGGTTCCCTTCTAAAAGGTTTTCCAATAAGGACTTGACAACTCTGAATTTAATTTATGAACGCACTCTTTCACTAATCATCAAACTGTCACTGTCATTTTATTCAGTAAACTCAACATTTTCATTATGGTAGAGTACATGAACGAGCAACATCTGCAAATTATAAAAATTTTCTAGCGAAATTCGAGTCGGTGACTGCAACTTTAAGAGCGTTAACTCCAATTTTTGGTCGTAATTCTCGCCCTAGTAGACAGGCAATAACAATTTTAGTGCAAACATTTGACTCTACATATTCGTTGTGTGATGTTGCCGTGTCAGTGAGACAACGGGTTGGTCGAAGTGTCGAAACTATCGCTGCCGTTCAGGCGTCCGTAGCAAACGATCCAAATCAGTCAATTCCACGGCGTGGGCATAGCTCAGATCACATTATGGCGTATTTTGCGTAAAGATCTTGGTTTACACCCATACAAGATTAAACTGACTCAAGAATTGAAGCCGATGGACCATTTGAAGCGACGTACGTTCTCTGATTGGGTTCTGGAGAAGATACGCCAACATGATGAATTTCATCGCAAAATCATCTTCAGTGACGAAGCTCATTTTTGGCTCAATGGGTTAGTCAATAAACAAAATATGCGTTATTGGTCGGGTGAAAATCCACATGTGCTTCATGTGTCACCACTTTATCCACAAAAAATAACTGTTTGGTGCGGTTTGCATGCCGGCGACGTTATTGGGCCATATTTTTTCGTCGACGATAACGATCTTCACGTTACTGTGAATGGTTATCGTTATCGCCCCATGGCCCGAATTGGAAGATATGGACTTGGACGACATGTGGTTTAAACAGGATGATGCCACAAGCCACACAGCAAGCGCTACAATCGATTTATTGAAGAGTAAGTATGGTGAGCGTGTTATCTCAAGAAATGGACCAGTCGATTGGCCGCCTCGTTCGTGCGATTTAATGCCGCTTGACTATTTTCTGCTTGGCTACGTTAAGTCATTGGTTTATGCCAACACGCTGACGACGTTGGAAGAGCTCAGAGCCAACATTGAACGGGAAATAGCTGCCGAAATGTGTGGCCGAATCGTTGAAAATTGGGTCCAACGAATCGACAGCTGCAAACGTGCCCGCGGTGGCCATATGAACGAAGTCGAGTTCCATTCATAAATGTTTTGATTGTACTTCAAGCCGATAATGAAGTTTTTGAAATATCTCAAATGGTTTGCGTTTTATTTAAAAAAAAAAAGTTTTCAAGTCCTTATTGGAAAACCCTATATATTTACAACCGGCGAAGTTCCAGAAGCTTTCAGAAAAAGTATAATTTTTCCGATTTTCAAGAAAGCAGATCCAAATGAACCATCCAGCTATAGAAGGATTTCGTTTCTAAATGCTGTTACCAAAATTTTTACAGGAGTCATCTTGAAGCGCTTAACAACCTGGATACATGAAAATGACCTGCTTAGCGAGTCTCAAGTTGGGTTCCGTAAGGAGTACTCCACGATAGACAACATATTTACTCTCACAAACATCGCTCGAATTTACTTGGACCGAGGAAAAGACCGAGGCTTTTGACTCCATCGATAGAAGATGGCTCGGCATCTAGAAGTCTCAACAAAAGTTCTAAATGTTCTGCAAGAATTTTACGATGGCAATACAGGGGCGGTGTGGGACGGGTATATCTTGTCTAATCGGTTCCAAACAAACTCTGGAGTAAAGCAATGATGTCTTTTGAGTCCTATTCTGTTTTCAATATTTTTGGATGATCTAGTTGAATTTCTGCCGGGAGGGTTGCCTCTTGAGGGATTTCCTATAAAACTCTTACTCTACGCCCACGACATCGTAACTTTCGCAGAAACTAAAAGCATGATCCAAATTATGATTAACAAGCTGAAACAGTATTGCCGTATGTGGAACCGGCAAGTCTTGATTTTTCGAAATGATTGGGGACAAAGAATGAAAAATGGACCTGGCAGAATGTGGAACTGGATATAGTCAAGGAATACAAATACCTCGGAGTTCTGGTCACCTTAAAGGCATCTTTTAAAAAACACTTACTAGAGACACTGAAGGAATCTAATCGTGCTATTAATTGCAACTGGAAAGGAATTCTAGGGAAAAGGAATGTTGCATCAAGTGTGAAGTACAAGATTTTTGAGGCATTAATGAGGTGAATAATGTGCTATGCAACACAAGTGTGGGGGCTTGATATTTTGAAGAGGAAGAAAAAAACTCCAAAGATACTTCCTTAAGAAACTGTTTAGGCTGCCTGAAAATACACCAACCTTGCTCAACCAAGTCATCATCTTCCTCACAAGGTTGCTATGTATCTTAAAAACCGAAACCTTAATTTCATTGCGGAATGGTCAAGGGTCAGCCAAGAGCACAATGTGTCCTTGCACATTGAACGAAATGCTTAAAAAAATCCACTACTCAACACGGGAGCCTCTCGAGACGCAAAGTTAACAAAGCCAATCAAGATCCACATACAGAATACTAGAACATGAACTTGGGGAAAACAGCTAGTTTAATGATCCGAACAGCGTAGAGTCCATCTCAACAATATTCAAAGCCAGAGACGAACTTTTGCACCTGAACTACAATATATGCCATACAGAAACAACGGAGTAGACAAGTGTATAGTACAATGTGCAATCTGGGAACGAAGGAGGATGTCTGGCATTTTATTGGAACGTGTCCCATATTAAATTCAATCAGGAGATCCTTTTGGGGAAAAAATGCCCTATCAATAAATGAGATCACAAACATCTTAAACACCGCAAACTGGAACACTTTACACAACTTTCTAAAATGTGCATTGAATTATAGGCTACAAATTATAAATTAAGCTTTTTAGTAATTACAAATTTATTAATTCCTCTACCCCGGCTGACGGCAAAAACCAGCGCTTATTTTTGTTAAACTTGTAAATATTGTAACAGAATAAACAAATATTACTTACTTACTTACTTACTTACCATGCCATTTTTTTAGTCAGGTTCAATTTTCACTTTTCTTGTATTTTTTTTTTTCTTTTATAATGGCCAAATCACAATGTCCGCGTTCGCGCGCGTGCTTTGGCATGCTTCATATACGCTTTATATTGAACTTACGATAACTTGCGTCAAAAGCACGAACTTGAAATTTAAAATGTCGTTTCGAGCTGACAGATAAAGTGTTGTTTCCTCTAATTTTTAATATATGACTTCGTTGCACGACGTAAAGTAGAAATGTACTCTCTTTATTTATATTAAAATTTAATTAGGAGAAATAATTTCGCAAACAGTATATTTTAATAAATAAATTAAAGAACAAACAACAAATACTTAGTTCAAATTAGGTACTATTTTGTGCAAGAAAACCATGTAAATATTGTACATTACACTAGATCCTACCCTGTAGCGACAAATCGAACAAATCAATGTCAAAGCGAGCTCCCTGACGAGTTTGCGATATTTACGATCAAAAGTGTCAGAAAAGCCTGAGGTTACATTTCAGATCGCTCCATAAGAGCCCATTGTTTCTACTCAATATGTCAAACCACATTGTAGTTTGGGCATAAATCACTAAATAACAACGCCTCAAACAACGATCAGGAGAATCGAGTCCTTGTGCACAATTTCTACCTTCGAAATGAAATTGTGAATTGGCGATTCGAGAGCTCGGGTTTCACCCAGTTCAGTGACGAGAATATGGCAAATAATGTCATCACCAACGATAGGGTACTACCCCCGTTCATTTCGAAGGAAGAGCTCCAAACGATCTTCGAATCACTTAGAAGTAAGAAATCAGTGGGAACCGATGAAATACCGAACATTGTGCTTCGACATCTCCCTCTAGAAGCGGTGAACATTTATACCACCCTGTTTAATAATGCAATGAATAATGCACATTATCCAGCGCATTGGAAAACTGCGGTGGTACACCCCATCCTAAAAAGGGGTAAAGGGTTTCAAGGCGGGACATGATATTATTCATGCTGCGTCGAAACTGGTTTCTGATATCCAATGGAACAAAGGCAAGAAACAGTGCACTGGTGCCTGCCTGATTGACTTGTAGAAGGCCTTCGATACCGTATGGTTAGAGGGACTCTTTTTCAAGCTGGACAGGTTGGGCATTAGTAAACCACTGCTGTATATTCTTTTTGATATGCTCTCCAGTAGACAGTTCATCGCGAAGAATGGCGATGTGACTTCTGCTGCAACATTTAACATTAAAAACGGTCTGCAACAAGGTGCGGTAAATTCTCCGATCCTATTCAACATTTACACGAGTGATCTGATAGGTTCACTTCACCATGCCATAGCGTACGCAGACGACATAATCGCGTACAGATCAGGTCCAAAGATTGAGGTCATTAATATGCTTTTGCAACGTGACTTCGATAAAATTAAGCGATATTGCGATGACTGGAAGTTGAAAATCAACTTTCAGAAGTCGGAAACCATTCTGTTTAGGACGCCTTTGTCTGGGGCCTCTAGGGATACCAGAAAGAATTCGCGAAAGTTTTCTATCGTCGGACAACACGGACAGCCACTCGCTTGTCGAAATGTAGTCAGATACCTTGAGATCTGGCTAGATCAATTTCTGTATTTTAACAAACATATAGAGGTTGCTCTGGCCAGAGCCAAAGGTGCTTTTGCCCTTACAAAGAGACTGTTTTATAACAGTCAACTCGATGCGAGGGTGAATAGGACTTGCCTTCGCTTATACAGAACACAGAGTCTCAATACATAAAATTCTATCCCAATGAGGTCTTGTACAATAGGGCGAATCTAATAAGAGTGGACAATTTCGTCATTAAGTTGACTCGAAGGCACATTGCAAGAGCAATGACCTCATCGAACAACCTGATCTCCGGGGCTTTCTACTCCAATTATATGTATCACGAGAGAGTTCGCTTTGACGGCTTTGTTCCTCCAGAAGCGTACCTCTATCTAGATAATAAAGGTCTGATCCAGGACAGATTGGCGGTGCCGCTAATCTTCCACGTCGCTCGAACAGCTGCGGACAGGCGACTCAACTACGACAGAGACGCCGCACACGGCAGTGCGGAGCGTCTCCGGTTCAGTAGGGCGGTAGGGAGTCGTGACATGAGGGATGTTGCTCGGCAGCACCAACACTTTTGGTGGCTAGTTGAAGGAGAGGATGCTTAGTCGTCGAATGCCTAAAGTAATAAAGTAATAGATAACTTCATCTGAGGCAAAGCGGGGCAGCCTAATTTTTTTTTTTTTTTTGTTTTAGCCTGGCCGGCTTACATAGTTTTAGTTAGGATTAAGTTAGTTTTAAGAAAAAAAAAAAATATATAAAAACCAAAAAAAATGAATAAATAAAAAAAAAATGTTGAAAAAAAATATATATATGTACATGCATTTATATATTATGTATATACATATTATGTATATATATATATATTTATGAATATATATATTTGTGTTAGATGTAAGTAGGTTAAGTAGATTAAGATTTATTTTTAGGTAGTTTGTAGGCTTTTAGTTTTAAGTTTTATAGAAAATTAAAAAAAGTTCCATATACTAAGTTTTTGCTTAAAATTTATTTTCTTAGTTTTAGTAGTAATAAATGTTAAAATACAAATAAAATTAGACTGTAAGATTCGTCGAAAGACATAGTTTAAGTATTAGGTTTAGCTTAGAGTGCCCGCATGGGGCCAGTAAGTTAGAATAAGATTATTTGTAAGTAATTTAAGCTAATTTTTAAGCATTTTTTGTTTAGCATATAAGAGTAGTTTAAGTTAAAAAAATAAAAATGCTTAGAAACTGAAAAAAAACAACGCCTCAACTCACTTACGAATTTCAAATGACGCGAGAATTAAAACCTACTACATCTTGGATAAACTTACAAATAAGTGGTTCAAATTTGAAAGACTAATAGTACGTTTACACCGACCCAAAATTTAACATTTCGAAATGAAATTTCGGAATTTCCTTTCACCGTTTGCATTGAACGCAAAACATTTATGTGACAGCTACTGTCAGCTACAGATTCGTAATTTGTTTTAATTTCCTCCGGTGAAAACTCCACCCTTTATTTTTAAACAAGAGGGACATCTTTCTTCAATACTTTCTTCCCAGAGTTCAACAATAAACTCCTCGTCAGGGTCTTCCCACTTCCTCCTTTTCATATATATTTTTTTGGTCCATTTGGTTGAGGCACAAGTCGTTAATGATTGTAAATATTGGAACAGCTGCCTTCTTTCAAATTTGTTTTTGTAAGCGCTGAATAAAGTGCGGAATAATTAAAAAGGTTTGTTCGATTTGACAACCTTCTAAATGCAGAGACGAAATGCAGCATTTCACTGAAATTCAACATTTCGAAATGCTGGAAATTGTATGCAACATTTCGTCTCAAATGTTGAATTTGTCCGAAATGCTGAATTTCGGGTCGGTGTACCTACTAGAGTTTTTGGTTCGTTAACGCACCAATGGGTATATATGGGTTAATCTCTTCCGTATATGGTTCTGAGCCCTATGACGGCTTAGGTGAGCATTATGTTACTGCTCGAGCACGTTCATACTACATATTTAAGCTTGCATGACTAAGGATTTGTTTTTTCTGCTATCGCGGACCACCGCTGTGGGGTAAGGTAAGCACTACGCTATGAATTTGATTGTTGCTCTGCTGACCCAACCCAAAGTTAACATAGAGAACATCCAGCAGTTTTCCGACCAATCACCATAATCGTGGAATATTTTTTGACTTTTCCATTGCTAATCCGTTTATTGTGTGTGTATCTGATTTCTAGGTTATTGCAAAAGTTATTTATTTGCTCTTTTGAGAGAAGGGGTAGTACAATATTTTTAGAGTGGCTTGGTTTTGAGTTAGTTATTAATGCAGCTTATTATGGAGCTGTATGAATTCCATGAAATGGTCTTGGCAGCATAAATATTGAAAAGTCACTTTGTCCTAGCATTCAGATTAAATGAACTTTATTTAAACTAAAAACTAAACTAAACTATTTGAGGTTGTCTCGAAAGCGTAAATGGCAAGCAAGCTACTTTACTGTCAGAGATTAAGTATAATAAATGTTCTTATTTATGATAGACATGCATGTATCTCAGCTTGAAATACGACGGTACTACTGCCCAAGCCTATCTAGACGTTAGTTTTGGTAGTCGCTTCACGTACTCCTGTCTAAACTCTTCCTCTGTTTAAGTTCCATCGGTATATCTCTCTAGTGAATCTTTAATTAAGGTTTGTACTGTTCTCAGTTCAGTCGTTCTGGAAATGTAAGCTTAAAGTTGCGGCTGAAGTTTTATCTTTTAAGATAGTTGCTTTTTAAAGTATTGTAGTTCCTAGTAGTTCATAGATTCCGCGAGTTACTGTACAAGATCCGGATGATTTACTTTGATGATCCAGTTCTTGTCAAGTCGATCCATGGCGAAGTCGAAATCTTGACTTGTCTCACATCTTTGTTTGATGTGGGTTTTCGATCAAGTAATTATATTTCCATTAAAATTTTCCGTATTCTTCCTTTCGTAGAGGCTACTATGATCTTCCTTTTTCTAGGGTTATCATTATGGTCTACCTTATTTTATTACCTTGTGTGATCAGAGGTTTATTTACTATGATGAGCCATAAAAGGTGCTTTCATTGAAGGCATCCTCCGACAGCTATTAATACGAACTGTGCACTGCATGAATTCGTCTTGTAAACCAGTCCTGATCGTTTCCAGTTGAAAATACCAAACATGGACTAAGTCAGTGAAAATAAAGAAAACCGATAAAGTCCGTCTTTAAATACGGAGTGGGTCAATAAGTCCCCGAAAGTTAAAACAGACGGCATTGCCACATCCTCAAATCCAACATTTTGCTTGTCAAGAAACATCTTTGACAGATCTGTCAAATAGTTTTGTTGTGACAGCCATATGGAACAGACTCCTACGAGAATTTTCGTAAAAATGTCAAAAAGTGAATTTCATGCGCTCATTAAACACTATTTTTTGGCCTAAAAAAACCATCACGCAAACCAAACAAAGGTAAAGGTTTTGAAAGGTTTATGGGGTCTCTTCACCATCGATTGAATCATCCAGCACTGGTTTACTTAATTTCGGTACGGTCATATCAGCGCAAGTGCTGCCGAACGTTTTGGTCACTCAATTGAGGTCACCACACCAGAAATGGTCGATATAGATGATCGGGGAATGAAGATGCACGAACTTAAACAGGAAACAGGCTACAGGCTTGTCACATGGATCGGTGTTTTCAGTTTTGCAAAAATATTTGGATATGAAAAAGCCAAGCATTGTATCGGGTATTAGAAGCTGTATCATCACAACCTAAAAGCAAGCGAAAGCAATATAGGAAGTGCAACGTCTAGGCATGGTCAAAAGAGGAAACACATGATGAATGCAAGGGGCTGTAACTTACTTACTAATATGACGCTACAGTCCGGCGTGGACCTCAACTTACATGCCTCTCCAGATTGGGTTCTTTTGCCGGCTGCCACCTTTCACTTGTGTATTGCACCTAAGATGAGGTCGTCCACTACTGCGTTGTCGCCCTGGGTTGGAGTCGGTCTCTTTCCAAGCAAGGACGCTGGTGTCCATGCGGCCAAGGTGACTTAACCATCCAAGCCGGTTTATCCAAGCTTTTCTAATGGGGACGGCATCGCTTTACAGCCAATGTAGTTTGCTGCTGAAACATTTCCTCCACCACTCTCCATTGATGCAAACGGGAATGAAAATTACTTGAAGAACTTTTCTCTTAAAGCGTTCGAGGGCATTTTTATCAATTCCCGTTAATATCAAAACTCCTGCGCCCTAAAGCAGGATAGGTATGATCAGGACTTGTATGGCATAATAACTTTTCGGTTGCTAGAGAGGCCGAAAGACAGCGATTAGCAAGAATTATTTTCCGCGAGCAACTGAACAGACTTTTGAAAGATGGTGCCTCTGTAGTTTACTTGAAATTTTCGCACAATTCCTTCAGGAACAATGTTGTCATGACAACGCATCGCCTTGTTTAAGTCATTTCCTGACATTGAAGGTCTTGGTTTTGTCATTAGCGACCTTAATGGAGCAGCCTACAATCTACATTGTTATCCCGCATATTCGAATGAACTTGGCAGGGATGCCAAAACCAGACATGGCTCCATATAGTTCATCTCTATAGATTCTGCCCTGTATCGATTTCAAACTCCTGTTTTTTTTTGTAAGATCTGCCGTAATGTGAACATTTGATCAATGGTAGATACTGATAAGGAGATGGTCAGACTATTTACTAAGGGTTTGGGCATTCACATAATACGGTAGGCAGGATTTTATATGCGATGTTTAGGAGACTTGTTTAGTTGTAGTTCAGTGGATTTCCATTCTAGACGATCGGGCGGATCATTTACCACACACACTTTCGTCGATCCACATTTTCGGGATGGGTTGGTGTTTGCTCCGTATCCAATCATTACCTGCTGCTTTAAACAGCTTGGTATTTAAGCCATCGGGTCGAGAAGCTTTGTTGAACTTAAACTTGGAAATGGCTCTAATAACTTCATCTTGGTCGATTTGATTGAACAGTTTATTCTGTCTGACGGTGGGATATTGTTGTACATCACCTTTTAGCAGCCTCCACAAATAATTTTTCCAGGCTCTCAATACCGACTGTGGTTCTACAATGAGCTAATTTTTTTGGTAAAACTTCCGAACTTCATTCTTCATGTAGCTGCACCATTTGGTGCATGTACAACGAGTTTCATGCGGGTAAAGCCTTCAAGAAATTTCTAAGGTTTAAACGAGATACGACGCACAAAGTTGCGTACACACTTTTTACGTTCATTATGATCCTGCTCGGAATGGTTGAAACGGTCTTAGGACCAATAAATTCGTCAGTTCCCCATCATGCATTACAATAAGTATCCCTGAAGGGGTCAGCCAATTTTGCTTTCACATGTCCTTTTTATAATTTTTCAATCAACATCGGTGATTTCGCCAAAATAGACAAAGGTAGGCATCGCTCTGCTATAGAATTTTTGCATTCTGGAAACAATAAGCTCCGCCACCGGAAACTAAAGGTCACTTTAGGAACTCCGCATCATCATAAAAAGGTGGGAGGCAGTCTATGCAGATTGGTCTGTTTACTACCAATTTATTGATGTGGAAGTATTTTGTTTCCCTTAGGCAAGGTCATGGATTATGTCCTTGCACACAATTTGGCTAAAAGGCATTTTTAGGACAACAATACTGTTCCATTATATCATTGAACATATATACGCACAGATGAGGTCATCTGTTTTTATTTGTAGCACATTTTACTGCTTTGTTAGATATTGTACATACATATGTACTCGTACATATGTTATGTATCTGTTCGTATGATATCTAATATCCTGTGGAAGTTGTTAATATTTTTCTTTTCAGACATGGCCCATAAACAATAGAATATACCATGACCAGCGGTCAGTTTTTTTTTAAAAGAGCTGACGTAAGTGTACCGGAAAATCCTAACTGATAGATGGAACACTTTAATATTATGTAACTTTGGAAAAATAAATAGAGGGAAGTGATTTGTCCGTCGTATTTTTAGGCGGACTGTCTACAACTACTCGTAAATGGAAAGCAATACACATATACGAGTATATGGTGGGATTTAAGAATACGTGTGACACTGACAATTTTTCAGTATGGTTTTATGTTTTTGGAAATCCCTGTGACGTATAGAATCCAGTCAGGCAATTTAATTCAATGTGTCAATACTTAAAGGAATTTGTTTTGGGACACAATTGAATATTTTATCTGTTTTATACCCCTAAATTGGATTTGTGAGATGTTGGTGATTTCAATTGGGCTTGGTGTTTTTCTCTTCAATCTGTGATTGTGATTGGCACCATTATCAGGAGTGGCTGTGTCCAAAAATACTAAAAATAAAATCATCTTTCGAGGGCCTAAGTGAACTTTCTTGATGTATTATATTCATCTTCTTCGAGATGAAAGATACAGTAACTCTGGGAAATTAAATAAGAATCTCTATTGAAGTTTTGATCTGAATGATTGGAATAATTTTGTTGGAGTTTTGGACACTTATTGAGTTGTTTTTGTCAATGAAATTTGATGATTGTCATTACGATTCACGTATCTCATTTTGATTCTTAATTTAATTGGAAATTGAGCGAAGAGGATATAGAAATTGTACGGGCGCCAATTTTGTATCAATGACATTATACTCGTAGTCAATAAATAGAGCAGAAAAGGACACCGAAATGTCATGTACTCAATGAGACTTCTAGTGAGAAGTGTTTATATTCTATCTATTCTGACTATCCATCTCAGTCATACACTTAGTAGAAAAAGTTTGCGTTCACCTACTGGAACAATTGTTTGTTAAATAAAAACAAAAAAAAAAAATATGAGTGGATTTGATTTTTAATAATATCAGTTTAAAAGTAGCAATAGAGGCAACGAAATATTAAATTACTATTTACTATTTGTATGTACATATGCAGTGAACGCAGACTTTTTCTGCCTCTCTTTTAGGTGTTTCAGAAAAAAAAGTTCCGTTAACTCAACAAACGTCAATGGGAATTCGATGAAATTACAGTAATTCGTTGCCTTTATTGTTACTTTTAAACTGATATTATTAGAAATCAAATCCACTCATATTTTTTTTTGTTTTTATTTAACAAACAATTGTTCCAGTAGGTGAACGCAGACTTTTTCTGCTAAGTGTATGGCCATGTAGATAGACGACTTGGATTTTGAAGCATATTTTGCTTAGCTTCCGGCATAAATTTATCAATGCTGAAGGCAATTTTCCCAGAAAGAAGAAGGAAACGCCGAAGAAGTATAAAGGCCTACGAACTATGAGAACTTAATTATTATGTCACACATTTAATACTTCAGGTGCTATGAAAAAATATTGATTTGCCGTTTTTGCATCGCACGATGCAAGGAAGATCCATCGTGAAGCATTAGATACATTGGATTGGATTACTCATATATACACTCTTCAAACGAAACCCAATTGCAATCCATACATGTGCCAGACATACTTACTTCCTGCATCCCGGACGCCGCCAAACCCTTTCAAAACTCAGGAAGGTGCAAGTGAAACCGAATATGGTTTGGCGGCAGTAGTGCATCCCATTCCCAAAGAGAATGGGATTTATTCTATTTATTGGCTGTCGATGTAGTTGCAACCGATTTTAGCAAAGCCTTCGATAAAATCTCTCATCGGTTAATTATCTTTAAATTGTCTGCCCTCGTCTTTGAACCCATATTGTTAAAATGGATATCCTCTTACCTCGAAAACCGTTTTTACAGTGTTCGTTTTAGGTCAGCCCAGGCCGCTCCATTTTTGGCCACCTCTGGAGTTCCACAAGGCAGCCATCTCGGTCCCCTTCTTTTTATATTAACCATAAATGATCTCGATATGATCATCAAACACTCGTCTGTCTCCCTTTACGCCGACGATACCAAATTTTTCAAAACCATTTTCTCTCCCCATGACTCTTTCCTCCTTCAACAAGATCTTGATAGTTTCTCGATCTGGTGCCTCAAAAATTCTTTGGAACTTAACATCGCCAAATGCCAATCCATCACCTTCTCACATAAGCGGAACCAATCTCCTCCCCGACTCTATCTTCTCCATAACCAACCTATCTCCTCCGTACAGTCTCTTCGCGACCTCGGCATTTTGTGTGACAGCGAGCTCAACTTCGGTTTACATATGGATGAGATAATCCTCAAAGCCAACTCTGCACTAGGTTTTGTAAAACGGTGGTCCAAAGAATTCACCAACCCATACGTGACCAGGTCCCTCTATATTACCTTTGTTCGCCCCCTCCTAGAGTACGCAGTCAAGTATGGTCCCCATATCATCGTGTTCATATCTCGAGAATTGAAAGCATTCAGCGTCGTTTTCTTCGATTTGCTCTTCGAGGTATGCCCTGGGACGATCCTTTTAATCTGCCCCCCTATCAAAATCGTCTCAACCTTATCAACTTAAACACCCTCGAAGATCGCAGAGATGCAGCAGACTTTCTCTTCATTCATCGACTCCTTTCAGGTCACGTTGAATGCGCGTCCCTTCACAACTCCATTTTCCTCAACACTAACCCTCGTAATCTACGTACCCCTCGACTCTTCTATCTACCAACCCACCACACCTCCTATGGCGCGAACGAACCAATCTCCCGTATGCTACGTCAAATCAACTCAAACCCTACCGTCTTTGACTTTCACCGCACCACATCCTACCTCAAATCTGTTCTCCTTCACCACTCCAACCAACCTTAGTTTTAAGTTTTAGTTTAAGTTTAATTTGTAAGTTATAGCTTGTATTAAGCCGAATAAATGGGGGCATTCGCCCCCACCAAAATTGAAAAATTAAAATTGAAATTGAAATAGAACAAAGACACATCCAATCCGGGGAATTTTCGGTCGATAAGTCTCCTTCCGAATATCAACAAGGCTTTCGATAAGGTGATCAATAAAGTCCTAACTAAGGATAAAAATATATCGTAGTTCCCGATAACCAATTCTGTTTCAAGGCGAGGCATGATATCTCACATGCCGCGTCTAAACTGGTATCTAATATCCAATGGAACATAAGCAAGAAAAAACAATATACGAGGGCCTGCCTGATTGGCTTGAAGAAGACCTTCGACACCGTTTGGTTTGAGCATAAGTAAACCACTGCTGTATATTCTTTTCGATATGCTCTCCAGGAGACAGTTCGTCGTGAAGTATGGCGATGTATTTGACAAAAAACTGTGCGGTTAATTCGCCGATCCTATTAAACATCTACACAAGTGATCTTGTGAGCTCTCTTCGCCATGCCATAGCTTACGCAGACGACTTGATCGCGTACAGATCATGTTCAAAAATCGTCGAGGTCCTTAATATGCTCTTGCAACGTGATTTCGAACAGATAAAACGATATTGCGATAACTGCAAGTTGAAAATCAACTTTCAGAAATCGGAAACCATTGTTTTTAGGACGCCTTTGTCTTGGGCCTCTATGAATACCAGAAAGAATTGGCGAAAGTTTTCGATCATAGGTCATCACGGGCAGCCACTTGCTTGATGAAATGTATTGAGATACCTTTGTGCTTTTGCCCTTTCAAAGAGACTGTTTTACAGCAGCTAACTCGATGCGAGAGTAAAAGTAATCTGCTACATGGCCCTTATCCAGCCTATTCTTGTATTTGGATGTCCCGTGTGGTTCAACGTCAGAGCAAGTTTAATGAAAAAGATTCGGGTGTTTGAGAGGACTTGTCTTCGCTTATACAGAATACCAGAGTCTGAGTACATAAAATTCTATCAAAATGAAGTCTTATACAATAAGGTGAACCTAATAAGAATGGAAAATTTCATCATTAAATTGATTCGAAGAGCAATGAACTCGACTAACAACCTGATCTCCGGGACTTATTACCCTAATTATATGTACTACGAGAATGTGCGCGGGTTTAAGGGATTTGTTCCCTCTGGCGGTGCCGCTAATCTTTCACGTCGCTCGAGCAGTTGCGGACAGGCGACTCAACTACGATAGAGGCATCGCGCACGGTAGTGCGGAGCTTCTCCGGTTTAGTAGGGCGGAACGGAGTCGTGATTTGAGGGATGTTGCTCAGCAGCACCATTAATTTTGGTGGCTCTCCTTTGTAAGATATTTTAGGCAGGTTAAGATTTATCCTAGGTAGTTTCTAAGTTTTTTTTCAAAATTAAAAACTATTTTCTTAGGATTAGTATTGTGAATTAAATTCTATTGCAGATTCTAAGGTTCGTCGAAGACATAGGTTAAGTGTTAGGTTTAGCTTGGAGTGCCGGCATATTGCATGTAAGTTACAGCAAGATATGTTACGTTAATTAAGCTGGTTTTTAAGCTGTTTTTTTTTGTATAGCATTTTAGATTAGATTAGATTTCATTTTTATTTCGTATAAGAATTTTTACATATGGTTTGTTACCGCACATTTAATAATACAGGGATTTGATAATACAAAGTATCTTGCCACTGAAATAGTTGTTGAAACATTTGAATACAGAAATTTATTAACAAGAAAGAATCATTAGAAGGAAAATACGACAAAAACCTTCCATAAGAAAAAAAAATAAAATAAATAAATAAATACAAATAAATAAATAAATAAATAAATAAATAAGTAAACAAGTAATCAAGTAAAGAATTTAATAAATAAATAAACAAATAAATAATCTATAAACAAATAAATAAATAAATAAGTAAGTAATAAAGAAATACGTAAACAAGTAAATAATTTAATAAACAAATATAAGTATAGCATATAAGTAATAATGAATTATTTAACAAAAAGGCAAAAATCATTTGAAAAAAATGCTTGGTTTTCTTTTGTTGAAGTGGAAATAATTTTTTTTAGAAAATACAAAGTCAGTAAACTAATAGGAGATGGATAGGATGCCTGGTCAGAGTAATAGGAACTAATAAAGATGTAAACTTTGGATGTAATAGACTTTTTCCCCGAAAACTAATTATATTACTTATAACAATCCTAAAATAATAACAGATGTTAATGATGATGTTTTCTGTACTTCCGTTAAGGATAATTCCTTCTTTGTTGTACACCAAAACATACGCAGCTTACGACAAAACTCTGATTTGTTAGTGAGTAACCTTGAAGCCTTTATTTTTTTTCCCGACCTAATTTTCATAATAGTACGAGGAATAAAGACATAGCACTGCAGAATAAATAGGGGAAAGCTGGATTTTTTTGGGGTTCTAAACAATATTACAAAGATCCCCTTTGATACATGCACGGTTTGTCGCAAAAATTTCGTTAATGGTCATTTTTATGGAAAAAATAGTGCTAATCAAATTTGTAGTTTAGAAAATTACCTACAAAAAACATGTTATTCATTTTTTTTATAAGACTAACGGTTTTGGAGGAAATTCGATTTAAAAGTTATAGCGTACATATTACTCATGATATATGTGTATTTCTGTTGCACAATATGATTGATAGATATTGATTTACTTAAATAATAAGTTATACATTCTTTTTTATTTAAAAATAATTATTTTAAAAAAAGTACTAAATTACGAGGGGCGGTCAATATATTCTCGGTATCGATATGAAGGAAAATGCGAATTCATTTTAAATTGTTTTTATTTTTCAATATAATCTCCCCTAACATCAATGCATTTGTTACATCTTGAGATAAGCTTTTTTAAGCCCTCAAAAAAATAAATTTCCTCTTTCTCTGCAAAATACCCATTTATTGCCGACTTGAGTTCTTCATCACCCGAAAATCTTTTTCCACGAAGACATTTTTTCAAATCCGGAAACAGGAAATAATCACTAGGGGCAAGGTCTGGACTATAGGGTGGGTGTTGGATTTCTTCGAAACCACAATCTCGCGCAGCAGCCTTGGAAACTCGCGCCGTGTGAACAGGAGCGTTGTCATGAAGAAGCAACACACCCGCTGCGAGTTTACCCCGTCTTTTCTTTTTAATTTCCTCCCGCAAATTATGCAAAGTGGAAGCGTAGGATGTGGCGTTGATGGTTTCACCTTTTTTTTTATACTCAATGAGCAAGATTCCCTTTGAGTCCCAAAAAACTGTGGCAGTGAGCTTCCCGGCAGACGGAGTGACTTTGAACTTCTTCGGGGGGTCTGTTCCTTTTTTATGCCACTGCATGGACTCTTGTTTGCTTTCAGGGTCATAGTGGTGGACCCATGTTTCGTCCCCAGTAACAATTCGATCCATAACACCGTCCGCGTTCTCACTACACATCTCCAAAAGCTCTCTACAGCATGCGATTATCACTTTTTTCTGAGGCGCTGTGAGCATTCGTGGCACCCACCTTGCACTGACCTTTGAAAGGTTAAGATGGTCATGAAGAATGGTGTGAATGATACCAATTGAAAGCTTGGTGATCTCTGCCATCATTTTCACCTTTATTCGGGCATCCTCAAGAACAAGTTTTTCGACTTCTTTGATGCTTTCTCCCGTACAAGCAGTAGCCGGGGCGCCGGAGCGGGGGTCGTCTTCAATGCTCTCTCTGCCTCTCTGCCTCTCTTGAACTCACTTGACCACTATTGCACAGTTGATAATGAAGGTGCGGAACCCTGGTAAACAGCCACCATCTCTTCATGAATAGTTTTTTGACTTTTTCCTTGCTTAGTGAGAAATTTAATTACAGCGCGATGCTCAATTTTCACCATCATCGTCTCAGTTGCCATTATGATTCTGTTTAACTAGAGAATTTTACATGAATGCACTAAAATAATAGTATTACTTGATAAATAAGTCAATTTATATACACAACCACAGCTTCACCCCGATACCGAGAATATGTTGAACGCCCCTCGTATATTTGTTTATTTATTTCAAATTAATTTTTTTTTATATTTTTATATTTATATTTTTTTATATAAATATTAAATATAAATATTATTTATATTAATAACAAACTCTATGATAGCATAAGATCATTAAAAAAATAATTTGTGTTCATAGATGCAACTATTCTTATGGTTCTTCTTCAGACTCACTTTCGTTTATCATCACCATCTCTTCATTGTCTTCATCTTTTTGTAATACTTATACGTTGAAATAATAATAAAGGATCGATAGGTAACATACTTCTTCAGAGCTGAATACTGTTAAAAGAGGAAGTACTCTGTTAGCACGTTTAAATTAGATGCTATCAATTTGTTTACCAATCATGTTTGTAATTGAAACAAGACCCACTTCATAAGCATTGTGACAATTTTTTCTATCATCGCCGACGACTCCACTTGATATTGGCATTATCTTCGAAACTACTGGAAAGGGATTGCAACAAGAAAACCATTGAATTAAGTTTTTCACGTCTTCATTATCTCTTTTTACACGTGCATCCCTTGCGTCTACATGTTGATCTGTTGTATCCATTGATACATTAGTAAGAACTTCTAAACTTTCGGACACATTAATCATTGCATGCATGCCATGAAGCCATTTGCTTAAAACACATTCTTGTTTGCTTCTCCCTAGTACTACACCTCCGTCAGTTTTCATTGATTTCATGAGAGACTGTTCAATGATCATGCCAGACCAAGTTCTACAACTAAATTTATCACTGCGTCGAGCAGTGAAGAATCCCGTAATAAACTTCTGAAAAACAAGCGGATCCATAGACTGCTCTAACTTCATCATATCTTGGAGATGTAAATGTGTGGATTTAGCATAAGGATAATGGCCTGATGCATAAAAATATGGAAGCATTTGTCTAACGCTATTTAAATGTGCCTGCCAATCTCCCATTCGTTCAGCTCTTTTATATTCAAAATTCCATAATTTTGACGTGGCACCTTTTTCTTCATATTCTTGTAAACTTTTATTGAATTTATTAAGTAAATCTTCAGCATTATTATCACAATTTTCAATGTCATCATAACATACGACACAATTCCGTTCATCACATCGTCGATGGTAGAACGAAGAGTCGAGTCCAAGTCTTCATCGATAGTAAGATTTTTCGATATAATTATTGGCAAAGCCAAATGGATTAATGAATGACCTCTGACAGCTCTAGAATAAGCATGCATCGATAGACCAAGTTGCAATTGCGATATAAATAATCTTGAATGAACAGCTGGCCGTTTTCGAAAACGTAATCTGCATCAAATTGCTTTTGCAAAATGTTCTTAAACGCAAGCTGCGAAAGTCATTTGTTCGAAAACAACATCATAAATCACACTACATTTGCAGCATGTTCGATAATGCAGTGTTTGCAGGGCAGTTGTTCATAAACGTCAACTGCGCTGCAAAAAAGCAGCCACAAATCTGCGCTGTGAGTTAAAAAAATTGGAAAAAAATGAGTGAATACATAAAATCGGCTAATTTATTCGAAAACGTCAAATGCTCTTGCAAGAAAAAAATGATGTAGATGACACAGATCAACGATACCAAATGATGTTTGCAGTTTGATGTTCGCAACCCTCAAGTATTGCAAATGACGATCAATTTGACGATCAAATGACGTTTTCGAAAACGGCCATCTTCTCTAATAATTGCTGCATCTGTTTTTACTATTCGAAGACTTTCTTCTGCTTCATTATGTTTTCTGTTGTCATACGAAGCTTTCTTTAAAATATCGTATTGTGTATCGATAAAATAAATAACAATTAAAGAGGTACTTTTAGTTGTAATAATATTTTTTTTTTACCATATTTATTAACAAGTTTACTTTTAATAGTTTTGTCATGTGGAATATAATCCTTGCACAAATCTTTTAATTCATTTCAAGTAAACTGAGATTCATCATTATTTTCAACAAATGAGTATATTTTGTCCATTGATACTGACACTCTACTATCTTCCGAACGACCAACTGTACCACCCATGGTAGGTTTCATAAAATGTTTAAAACAGAACAGTCGGAATAATATCGTGCCTAAGCAACGACCAAATCGTGTTCTTAAATAATTCGTCGTAAAACTGCCTTAGCAGCGTCATCATGACGGTTTTCTGCTACCTCAAGTACGGTGTTTTTAAAAGTAAGCGTCAACACATGATGAATTTTACGGCGAATATTTGTCGGCTTTTTCTTTTCTTTTTCCTCATTTGCTTCTTCAGCACAAAAAATGCAAAGATTTTTAAATGAAAATCGTGGTTCACTGGAAGCATTCTGCTGTGAGGTGGACTCAAAGATGTCGATGTGCTGGCTTCATCTCGCTGTCTTTTTGATGGCAGTATGCTAGACTTTCGCATATACTTTTTACGGCATTGTACATGAATTACCACAGAACTAGCATTTTGTATGTATGTTTCTTTCCGTCCTTTCTTTCAATACTTGACTGTCTTAACGTATCAAGTCCCCGTTCCACAACAACGGTTTTACCTTCTAGCAAAGATTTATCACAAATAAAACAAACTTCTGCCATTTTTGATAATTTTCGGAATTTATACAATAATAATTGAATAAATCAGTAAGTATAAACATGTCCGTTCACGAGAAAATATCAGTTAATACTAAGGTTCGATCGTTTGTATACTTAGAATCGACATATACTCATATGTTACATACCGTTGAGAAGTGCATATGTTACGTTCCAACTTTTAAATTGAATTTTCTCGAAAACCGTTATTTTTACGGGAAAAAAAAATATAATGTTTTTAGTAGGTAATTTCATAAGCTACAAATTTGGTAACTACAATTTTTCCGATAAAAGTGACTGTTAACGAGATTTTCGCAAAAAATCGTATTTCGCGACCTTTAACCCCGAGTAACATTTTTAGTAGCACATATATCGATAGGGACCTTTGAGATATTGCTTAGAACCCCAAAAAGAAGATTCATACAAATATCCAGTTTTTCGGGAATTATTCCGAAGTTTGACCTTTTATTTGTTTCTATTCCCTGAACTATAAGTGAAATATGGATTTATAATTGCGAAAAGGATGATTTTAACATACCAGGCTATAATTTATATTTAAATAGTAATGAAACATATGCGTCAGGTGGAGTTGGAGTTTTTATTCGTGATTCATTTAATTGTGTAACATTTGACCTTAGCATTACTGATCATTGCATGGCAGGCATCTTATTTAAAAATTTTTTAAATAGACACAATTCAAAAGCGTTTACTTCTTCTAAAATTAAAAAAACAAATTTTGAGCTATTAAATATTGAACTACGCTCTGAAACCTGGGGGGAAGTTTATCTGCAGGATGATGTCTCGAAGGCCTACGATACTTTCTTAGCTTTTCTTCAAAACTGTGTGCGTAACTTCTCATATACGATAACGCACAATAAAATCAAGAAAAGTCTAAAGCCCTGGACTAATGGTCCATTATTAAAGAAAACAAAACTTAGGAATAAATAAAGGTAAAATGCCTAAAACATCCACTTAATATGCCTCTAAAAAGTCGTTTTAAGGAGCTGAGCAAACAGATAAATCGTTCTATAAGGATGGCCCGTTTTAATTTTTTTCAAAGTAAAGTTCAAAGTGCACTTGGTAACCCTCGAAGGGAATGGCAAACTATAAATGGTGTTTACTATGGTCTTATACGAGTAAAGATAAAATTTAATTAAATTTATTTAATTTTTGTTTATGGATAAGGAGGGTTCAGTTGCTGAAAGTTTTTCTGATTCGGCCATCGACGATCATACGCTTGTAGAAGAGGAAATCGAAGACGAATTTCTGGAGATTCCTGCAACACCAATTGAGAGACCGGTGACTGTGAAAAATGTCATCCGATTCACGGGGAATAAAACACGAACCGTTAAACCTTATAATTCTTTATTAAAATAACCGAATCTGATGAGGGTATAAGACACACTAAAAACTAGAATACAAGAAAATTTAATGAATGTTAAGAGTGAAAGGCAAGAGAATTTACGACTGCAGTCTATTCATTCTTAATGTTTAAGGATAAGTTACCTAACATAATACTGACGAAGATTTTGTTTTACATAGCTAATTCAAATAAACGTAAAGTAATTCAAGATCAAATAGTTTAATTTAATAATATGTATGCAATAGGAATATTTCGTTTTAATAGAATTAAACATTTTCAACAGTGACTATGCCTGAACATAAGATTTATCACATTCATCGATTTAATGGGCAGGATTATCATATATTGCGTAGGCAGATGGAGATTTACATGACGGAGAATAAACTTACGCAATATATTTTGGGAACTTTACCTCGTCCGAGTACCAACTAAACTGCATGGGAGGAGAAAGATGCAGAGGCACACGCTTTTCTGATGCGTGGTCTGGAGTTGGACCAGTTAATAAAGGGTTTTCTAATAGGGACTTGACAACTTTGAATTTAATTTGTGAACGCACTCTTTTACTAATCATCAAATTCTCACTGTCAATTTATTCAGTAAACTCAACATTTTCATCATTGTAAAGTACACTAACGAGCAACGTCTGCAAATTATAAAAATTTTCTACCGAAATTCGGAGTCGGTGACTGCACTTTTAAGAGTGTTAACTCCAATTTTCGGTCGTAATTCTCGCCCTAGTAGACAGGCAATAACAAGTTTAGTACACAAATTTGAGTCTACATATTCGTTGTGTGATGTTGCCGTGTCATTGAGACAACGGGTTGGTCGCAGTGTCGAAAATATCACTGCCGTTCAGGCGTCCGTAGCAAACGATCCAAATCAGTCAATTCCACGAGGTTCTCAAGAATTGGGCATCGCTCAGACCACATTATGGCGTATTTTGCGTAAGGATCTTGGTTTACACCCATGCAAGATCAAGCTGCCTCCAGCATTGAAGCCGATGGACCATTTGAAGCGACGTACGTTCTCCGATTGGGTTCTGGAGAAGATGCGCCAAGATGATGAATTTCATCGCAAAATCATCTTTAGTGACGAAGCTCATTTTTGGCTCAATGGGTTCGTCAATAAGCAAAATATGCGTTATTGGTCGGGTGAAAATCCACATGTGCTTCATGAATCACCACTTCATCCACAAAAAATAACTGTTGGGTGCGATTTGCATGCCGGCGGCATTATTGGGCCATATTTTTTCGTCGACGATAACGATCGTCAAGATACTGTGAATGGTCAGCGTTATCGCGCCATGATCGCCGGTTATTTTTGGACCGAATTGGAAGATATGAACTTGAACGACATGTGGTTTCAACAAGATGGTGCCACAAGCCACACAGCACACGCTATAATCGATTTATTGAAGAGTAAGAATGGTGAGCGTGTTATCTCAAGACATGGGCCAGTCGATTGACCGCCTCGTTAGTGCGATTTAACGCCACTTGACCATTTTTTGTGGGGCTACGTTAAGTCATTGGTTTACGCCAACACGCCGACGAGCTCAGAGCCAACATTGAACGTAAAATAGCGGCCGAAATGTGTGGCCCGCAACAAAAAATTGAAAATTCTGTCCAACGAATCGACCGCTGCAAATGTGCCCGCGGTGGCCATATGAACGAAGTCGAGTTCCATTCATAAATGTTTTGAATGTACTTCAAGCCGATAATAAAGCAGTGAAATATCTCAAATGGATTGCGTTCCATTTAAAAAAAAGTTGTCAAGTCCTTATTGGAAAACCCTATATTTTGCACTCTGTGTCTAATTGGTCAAACCAGATAGGATAGTTTTTATCTCGATTTATGACCTTAATAATTTGTTATTGCAAATTAACTTAATTATGTGGTAAGTTCCACTACTTTGTTATTTGGCATAACACTGCATTGTCTTCTGTTATCTAGGTTGGGCTATCATCCAATAGACGGCGCAGTAATGTGTTTGAATATTTGGTTGTAAACTTCAAGTACTTTTTGAAAACAAACAACCCTTACGAGCACAAAACAAACAAGAAAGTTAGTTCAATGAACTTCTACGCGCACCTGTTTTATTACGCCCTGAATACGGTATTTTCCACGTATAAATGCAGAGAAGAGTTACGAGCGGAGAGCAGAAAAGACTTTTGTTTTAACGTTATAGTAATTTTTTTTATTTAAATTTATATATAGTTAAAGGCCCGCTGTGTAATCAAGGGCTGCAACCTTTACTATTTGGAATATGTCTTATTTTCTGTTTTGTTCTTCCCAACCACTGCCTTTTATACCAAATTTTATTCAAAATTCTGCTTGTCTACGCAGTAGGTTAGGTTAGGTAAGAGTGGCTGTTGGAAATACCAACCCACTTAGGCCTATTGGCCCATTGTGATGCCACGTACTTACGCAGTAGCTTCAGTACAAAATAATTCCCACGATGTATTTTTATTTATTGATAAGATTTCTGATTTAATTGTCCCAAGTGTCCTAGTTAGTTACCCTTTCCGTGATCATGCGCCCATGATCGTTCGTACGATCGGTCGGTAATTTGATCCTTTTTTGAGTACAACGGCTTGTTGCCAACACTTTATGCCTGCTCTACGTTGTTATTGTCGAGTCGGCATTTTTGCCTTTGACCCATAGAACACACTTCGAGGTGAATGCATTGGAGTGTTTACAAGTGTTTCGCTTGTGACAGCGTAAAGTTGATTCTCCACTGGGTTATGACGTTGGTATGGGAATCACTTATTCTGGACTTTATGTCACGATTATTATCACGGAAGCATCGATGGAAGTTTACACGCCAATGACATCGGTAATGCATTTATTTTACCTTCCAGCTATATCCGGAGTCCACGGAACATGCATTAATACATACAAGATGCGATGACTCACGTGCGTCATTACGGTCGTCTAAATTTTTTTATCCCATTTACATGTAATCCAAATATGGAGGAAATACAAACATTGCTATTACTAGGCCAACAATCAATACTCGTACATCGCCATGATATAACTGCACGTGTGTTGAAAGAAAAATTGAAATCACTTTAATTGTAAAACATTCGGTTTTCGGCAACACACGATGTTGGATGTATTCGATTGAGTGGCAAAAGCATAGCTTGCCTCACGCTCACATTTTAATTTGGCTTCAAATTAAAATCCATCCAGAAGAAATCAATCAGATAATTTCAGCCGAAATTCCGGATCCATCAATTGATCAAGAATTGTTTAATATTGTTACCAGCCACATGATTCATGGACTTCAGTACTTTAAACATGACATCGCCATGCATGGAAACTGGAAAATGCAAGAAGCGTTTCTCAAAGCAATGTATTAATGATACTATCACGGACATCGACGGTTATCCATTGTATCGCCGCAGAAACGCTGAGAATGGTGGCCAAAAATTCACAATGCGAATACCAAATTCTATAAATCTAATTGAAAATCAGTGGATCGTACCATACTCACCATTGGTTTCAAAAACGTATAAGGCTCATATTAATGTAAGGCTTTGCAGTTCCGTAAAATCCATAAAGTACATTTGCAAATATGTTAATGAAGCCGTATTTGAAGTACATGACATCAATAAAAACTGACGAAAGTGCACGATACCAGATGGGTACATACTCGTACATAATCAGCAACGAAGCGATCTGGCATATTCTAATCTTTTCCATACACGAAAGAGACCCTTTTCTCCAACATCTAGCAGTACATCTTGAAAACGGTCAACGTGTATATTTCACTGAAGAAAATGTTCTCCAAAGAGCACTTGAGCCCCCAAAAACTACACTGACTGAATTTTTCACATTGTGCCTAAAACCTGATGTTTTCGGCCAATTTGCAAAAACATTATTATATACCGATGTTCCATGCTATTTTACATGGTAAATCAGGAGAAACAAGGAGAACCACATCCTTCAATCGCAGGTATATTCAAAGCCAAGACTTTGGGACGACTTTACGCAGTACATCCAGAACAACGTGAATGATTTTATATGCGTTTGTTGTTGGTGAATATTCCCGGACCAACATCTTTCGAATTTTTGCGATTAATTAATGGTCGAGTGTTCAATACATATCAAGATGCATGTTGCGAGTTGCAATTGCTGGAAGACGACAATCATTGGGGCTTGACACTTGCTGATTCAGCGTTGACATCCACGACGAATAACATTCGTCAACTATTTGCAATTATTTTGACGACATGTTATCCAACACAATTGTCCACTTTGTGGGAAAAATACAAGAATCATATGACTGAAGACATATTGCACCGAGTTAGACAAACAGACCAATGTCCAAATATAGATTACACACCAGAGATGTATAATGAAGCTTTAGTGCTGATCGAGGATTTATGCATTTTAGTTTCAAATTTACCACTCACTCATTATGGTAGCCATCACCGGATCGCCCAGCCACCGACTTAGTTAACAGTGATTTGCAACGAGAAAAACAGTATAACGACGTTGACTTAGCTGCCGTTATTACAAATAATGAGCCATTACTGACAGCTGAACGAAAAAATATTTATAATTGGATTATGCTGACTGTTGACGCTGAACAAGGCGGCTTTTTTTTTCTTGGAGGCGGCAGGTGGAACCGGCAAGACATTTTTAATATCGTTGATCCTTGTAAAGATACGGTCGCAACAAAAAATTGAACTGGCAATTGCATCGTCAGGCATTGCTGCCGCTTTGTTAGATGACGGGCGAACGGCACATTCAGCATTCAAGCTGCCATTACACATTCATAACAAACCAAACGCAATACCACCTTGATCAAAAAGTACCGTGTGGCGCTCCCATTGTTCCGATTTGAATTCTGTTTTTCTTTTTGTTAAGTTGGTAAATCTGTTGTTGACATTCCCTCTAAATCTTTTCGAATTTCGAATAAAAAATCACTGTTTCGCTCTTTTTTGTTTTGTTCATGTGAGTTATTTAACAAAAGTCAATTATATGATGACTAAAATTACGGGAAATTTTTTTTTAATTATTAGAAAAGAAGAAAATAGAAAAAAAGTTAAAGTGTTGGTACAAAATATATTAAAAAAAAATAGTTCAAACAGGCGATGACATTCTAGATTTCTTTTCTGGCGGTACACCGGAAGTTTATTTTGTTGATTTTGATGTGCCTGGTATCGACATTGAAGGGGAGAATGTAGGTGTACTTTAATTGTCATCAAAATCCGAATTACATTCTTCGTTTTCATGTCTTTTCATGTAGCACCGTACATGTTGGTGTTTGGCATAAATCGCATACAGCATTTGTTTTGTTGTCTTTTTTATTTTTTTGCATGCTTCGCACGGGCGTTTTATATTGTTCACCTGAAGTTTAGCAGAGGCATAAAATGAAAACAATTGGTTTTCAAAACATAAATATAAGGTAAGAGCTTTACAGTTGGCATGATGCAAGGCTCTGTTCGGTATTCAGTTATTATACCAATTAAATCCATAGCTATTTTGCTATCTGTTGATAGTTGCTTTATTTTTGAACGGCTTTGAATATGTGACTCTGCTAAATCGAACGCCAATTGTTTCAGGAAAATCTTTCTTTTCTCAGATTTATTCATATTCCATAGTGGGTGACATAACTCGAAAAGACGAAAAGCAGCAAGTGCGGCTACATCAACAATGTTGTAAAACATTGCCATAGGCCATCGATTTGTTTTTCTTTTGCACGTATATCCACGTATCATTTTGTCAAATGTACCAACGCCTCCTTTATTTTTGTTATAGTCATGGATAACTACTGGCTTACTCGTGAGTGGATTGATCTCTTCAAGAACATTTTTGTATTTGTTGTATAGCTTACAAGTTGACATTGTCCTGAAAAACAGAATTTCGACGAAAATGTACCTCTCTTTTTTGCCTCATCTTGCTTTGCAAATACACTTGGTAATTCTTTTTTATTGCTTCGAATCGTACCGACTATAGTTGTTCTTTTTTCCAATAAGCTATTAGCCAATTTAACGATTGCAAAAAAAAATTATCCATAGTAACATTGGCATCGGTATTCAAATAATTGTTCGTTAGGCGAAATACGAGATCGTGTGCTATACCAGTCGCTAGTTTCAGAATTAGGCTGCGCTCCTAAATAAACTTCACCAGCAAGTGGATAGTTGATTTGCGAATCAACAAGCCAGAATATTTTTATACCGTATTTCCCCGGTTTTGAAGGAATATATTGTCGAAAGCCGCTTCGATTTCGCATTGGTAGTAGCTGTTCATCAATAGTTAGTTCTTTGGAAGCAGCGAATGGCTTTGAAAACATTGTCCACACATAACGAAAAGGAGCCAATTTATCATGTTTCAAGCGGTCCTGACGAGTGCGTGAATCATCGAAACGTATAAAGCGGCATAGTTGCTGAAATCGTGCATAGGACATACAAGCTCTATAAAATGGCATATTTTGCTTGTCGAACAAATCTTGTGCATGTACTAAGTTGGATTTTTCAGCTCGAGAATAAAGCAATAATCCCATAAAAGCCATTATTTCATTAGCATTTGTATTGTACCAATGGCGAAGTTTTTTGCTCTTAGTTGCAGCGAGTTCGCGATATGAAACCTTTTTGTCTCGCGATTAGTTTCTATTACAATGGTTTCAATAATTGAAGTCGACATGATACGATCAAATGCTGTCTTTTTGTCTGCAAAATGTTCTATGCTAATAGCAATCGACATTTCACATTCAACTTTGGCTTTATTCGATCGCACTATTTCAGACTCCTCTGGCATCGACCACCACACTGTTTTATCGTTCTTACCTTGCCCAACATACCTTTGTCCACGATTTGGTTCGATCGGTTCTATTTCTCCTTGAACGACGTCAGCGATGGCTTCGTTATCATTTCTAAGACCTTCTAACAGTTCTATCAGTTTCGGATCTTGGATTACTCTAGTGCCGCATCTATCACAAAATTCAGATTCGTCACTATAAACCTCAACTTCTGGGTCGGCATATTCAACACTTTGTTGTTGATCATCATTGCCCTCCGTTTGTTCTGCAGATATCGGATGAACTCGACTGCCAATATCGCCATATTCAGAATCACTATTATCTTCATCAAAATACTCGGCAAGTTGTTCACTCTCTTCTGCAGTTAGCTCACGACGAAGATTTGCCAAATGTGAGAAATTCGAATTCATTTTACACAAAAATATTTTTTTTATTGAATAACAAAACGAACTAAATTTTACTCAAAACAATTGAACAACTTTGGCATGGGGAGAGTACGATAACTTTGGCGCCAAGAATTGATAACGGTATTTTGTAGAGGGGTTAAAAACTAGCATTTTTTACTATGGGAGGGGTGGTCTATCTCGCCTCGTTTAGGAGTTAGGGGCAATTTTAGAAAAAAATGACTTAAAATGGGAAAGAACGAAAAAACAACGGCAACACTTACAATAAAGTATTATACTTGATTTGCTCTTTAATATAAAATTTACATCAAATTATTCGTGTGAATAGTTTTTGAATAATTCGCATTCAAACTTAAATTTTTGGTAAAAAATTAAAAAAAAAATTTTTAAATCAATATTATTCAAAATTGTGAGATAATGTGCCCAACTGGTTTTTTGTATTAATGCGCATATCAATTCTGAATCGAACACAAAAAACCGCATGGCTTTATATCTTCTAGTTTTTGAGAAAATTGAAAATTACTAAAACTATTTTTTATCAGACGTTTTTTTTTTTTTTTGGTATTTATGATGATCTCACTTTGAGGGTTAATATTGATGATAGGGTCATCTTTGTAAGTAAAGTACAGCAAATCATTTAGCGTGACCCAGAATACACCACGAGGAGGTAGATTTGCATTGCATTCCGCGTCCCAGTCAGTCAGTTTGGGAGTAAGTAAGGTGTTAGTTAAGAGTAGTCAATTAATTTAATTTTGATTTACATTTAATTTAATTTAGTTTTGGTGGGAGCGAACGCCCCCATTTATTCGGCTTAATACAAGCTATAACTTACAAATTAAGCTTAAACTAAAACTTATAACTAAGGTTGGTTGGTGTGGTGCAGGAGAACGGATTTGTGGTAGGGAGTGGTGCGGTGGAAGACAAAGACGGTAGGGTTTGAGTTGATTTGACGTAGCATACGGGAGATTGGTTCGTTCGCGCCATAGGAGGTGTGGTGGGTTGGTAGATAGAAGAGTCGAGGGGTACGTAGATTACGAGGGTTAGTGTTGAGGAAAATGGAGTTGTGAAGGGACGCGCATTCAACGTGACCTGAAAGGAGTCGATGAATGAAGAGAAAGTCTGCAGCATCTCTGCGATCTTCAAGGGTGTTTAAGTTGATAAGGTTGAGACGGTTTTGATAGGGGGACAGATTAAAAGGATCGTCCCAGGGCATACCTCGGAGAGCAAATCGAAGAAAACGGCGCTGAATGCTTTCAATTCTCGAGATATGAACACGATGATATGGGGACCATACTTGACTGGCGTACTCTAGGAGGGGGCGAACAAAAGTAATATAGAGGGACCTGGTCACGTATGGGTTGGTGAATTCTTTGGACCACCGTTTTACAAAACCTAGTGCAGAGTTGGCTTTGAGGATTATCTCATCCATATGTAAACGGAAGTTGAGCTCGCTATCACACAAAATGCAGAGGTCACGAAGAGATTGTACGGAGGAGATAGGTTGGTTATGGAGAAGATAGAGTCGGGGAGGAGATTGGTTCCGCTTATGTGAGAAGGTGATGGATTGGAATTTGGCGATGTTAAGTTCCAAAGAATTTTTGAGGCACCAGATCGAAAAACTATCAAGATCTTGTTGAAGGAGGAAAGAGTCATGGGGAGAGGAAATGGTTTTGAAAAATTTTGTATCGTCGGCGTAAAGGGAGACAGACGAGTGTTTGATGATCATATCGAGATCATTTATGGTTAATATAAAAAGAAGGGGACCGAGATGGCTGCCTTGTGGAACTCCAGAGGTGGCCAAAAATGGAGCTGACCTAAAACGAACACTGTAAAAACGGTTTTTGAGGTAAGAGGATATCCATTTCAACAGTATGGGTTCAAAGCCGAGGGCAGACAATTTAAAGATGAGAGATTTTATCGAAGGCTTTGCTAAAATCGTTTGCAACTACATCGACTTCATTGCCATTTTCTAGGGCAGAGAGGGCAAAGGATACGAATTCACCGAGATTTGTGGTGGTTGACCTACCCTTTAGAAAGCCATGTTGTCTAGGAGAAATAAGTGATTTGCATTGGAAGCTTAGAGCTTCATACAAAATACTTTCGAAGAGTTTGGGTATATGGGAGAGTTTAGCGATGGGACGATAGTTGGTTATTTCGTTCTTTGATCCTTTCTTGTGGATCGGGGTTATGAAGGAGGATTTCCAAGCCTGAGGAAATTCTCCTTGTGAAAGGGATAGACGGAAGAGATTAGAAAAGGCAAGGGAAAGAGAGGAAGAACATTTTTTTAAGAAATATGGCAGGGAGGCCATCTGGGCCGGGTGTGAATTCGTCATTGAGTTGGTGTAATTTATATTCGATATAAGACGGGTCAAAAATATGAGAGAGAAGTGGGCCATTGGAGAAGTTCAGTAGGTAACTAAAATAGGATAGATCTGGTACAAAGGAGTCGTTGGTGAAGGATTGTTTAAAAAAGGTGGCAATGGTGAGTGGATCGGTTGATGACCTGTTGTTGAAAGAGAGGGAAGGAGGGTAATCATCGGACTTTCTTTTGTAGTTAACAAATTGGAAAAAGGACTTAGGGTGGTTTATAAGGTTGACTTGCGCATTGTTAAGATAGCCCTGGTAAAGGGGATCGTAAAGTTCGGTGAAATGAAGATAAGCACCAAGATATTTGAAATAGTCGGTAAAGGATCTGGTACGCAGGAAAACAGCCCATAACTTATTTCTCTGATTTCGTAAGGAACGAAGCTTGCGATTATACCAGGGAGGATTAGTAGATGATGTTTTAAGGCGGGAAAACGAATTAAATATTTCTTTATAAAAAATAGATAAGGCATCATTTATACTTAGGTTGTGAAAGTTAAAGAGGGATCTGCTGAGATATTCACTGATTTTGTGAAAGTTTGCTTTATGATAGTCGTGGGATGAGAGAGTTGTGGGGGGAGTGGACTGGAATGAAGAGTTAATGTTCAATGTAGTACATATTAAAAAGGTATGTAAGTTTCGTCAATGAAGTCATCGTCCGTAGTGGTGTCAATGTCGAGTTCGTTGAGTTCGTCGATGATGGTGAAGAGCCGAGGTTGTTTTGGTGGTAAAATACCTTCTAAGTTTTCATTATGAACGGTCGGAGGGTCGAAGTCCTTCAGTTGCAAACCCACGCTTTCTTTACCTTTGACAAAACCTGGGTACACTTTTTTACGTCAATTAAAAATTCCGTGATTTGGGAGCCCATGTCGTCCTTATAATTTTTTTCAAGGCAGTATTTCCGGTAAAAGAAAAGTGCCATATATTGGTGAAGATGCTTGTTCTGATTCTCAAGATAATTTATAGTATTGGTTGCATCGGTCTTGTCAATATATTCGCCTTTGCTGTGGTTTGTAATTTCATGAGTCGTAGAAGTAGGGAACATTTTCTCAATACCTATGTACTGTCGGTACAAATACGACTGCTGTTGGGGTTAACGTATTTGTGTATATAAGGCCACAAGTCCTCTTTACTTTTGGAGTTCACTTTAAAGAAGAGTCCGACCTTATCTTCTTTACAAAATAACCCAAACACTACGATTTTCATTTCAATTCAATTCAAATAGCTTTTTATTTTTCAAAAGCGATTTAACAATATTTAAATATTTCTGCGAAGCCGTGGCTTGTCTGCAGAAGATTGTATTTCTAATATATTAAAAAAGTCTAGGTAAGCTGCTCCAGCTACATAAAGATAATTATTTAAGCTAATTTTAAATTTAAATTTTTGTTTGCTAGGTTTTCATTTATTTAATTTGAAATTAAATTTATTTTTAAGAATTTTTAATTTTTGTAACTAAGTGTTATTTGAGTTTAAAAAATAGTTTTTAATGCTTTTTGTACTCATTGTTACGTTTTGAATGTTGACGATATCTCGAGGTAGTTCGTTTAAAGTTGTTGGAACGCTGTTCAAAAGTTGTCGTCTACCATAGTTGTTGTAGGATCTGTAGGTTCGGTTACACGGCCTCTGTGGTATTTCCTTTTTGTAAGAAAGGTCCCATCGATTTGTACAGTTTTTCCTTCGCCGCCAATGTTAACATCGACGTGAGATGCTATTATTTCGGCTATTTCACGACAATACTTATAGTAATCTATTACAGTAGATTTACTAAGCTCACTTTTATTGTAGTGATGGCGCCCAGCGATTATATGCTTATTTTAAAATAATAACATACATGTAATAATATTTTTAAAAAATCCTTAGGTTGTAGCTTAAGGTTTAATTAATTTACCTGAAAAACCGTGTTCACAGGCATTTTGATAACAAAATTAATTGATAATTATTGCAAGCACCTCGCGAATCTCTAGCCGACATTGAGGTCCATGGAAAAATGTACCGATAGATGGGTTGATTGTATTTCTACAATTTTTGTCATGTTTTTTTTTAGAGCTTTTCTTTGAGCATCGCCACATCCAACCGAGCTTTACATTTCTACACTTTTCTACCTTCATAGGTAAGTTGCAACACAGTGGGTGAATGGATGTTTTAGTGGGAATTAAACCAGATTCTTCTAAAAATTCAATGCTTCTTTCGTTGGTCGACACCAAATCTCCGAACGAACAAAACACTGAGAAGTTATTTAGTTTAGGATGGATTAGAGGATGCTTAGCCGTCATTGCTTATTCACAAAAAATGTCACTTGATTCGCACTACGGTTGAACACAGTGATCTTTGTGAATATCAATAACTACACGCCTTATCACAAAAAGAAATAACGGTATAAAAGCCAAACGTTTGTTCGGTTATATTTTTGCATCATTATCAAGTGCATTACATATTACCTACGTACAAACATAGATATTTCGCAAAGTAAATAATTTACTACAACATTGGAACGTGTGAATTTTCTATAATGCGAATTAGTGAAACTTTGTTATTAATGGGAACTTTGTAATATTGTGATGAGTACTGTGGGTGAAGAGTACTGATGACATAGGCGCCTGCCTGCCCCGAGCGAAGCAACGTAGTTGCGTGGGCGGGACCTGTCGCCTGCGGAAAGAGAGTTGAAATCCCTTAATCCCGCGAAGCGGGTCACCCGTATACTCTTAATTAAGAAAACTATTGATATAGGCGTCTGCGAGATGTTTAAATAATACTCATTAACTTATTCAAAGGAAGCCTACGTACACAAATGCCAAAAAACAAAACTAAAGTAGTAATTTCAGTTTGATCAAAATCTAGAGGACATAAAGCCATGCGGTTTCAGAATTAATACGCGCATTGAATACAAAAAACTAATTTGGCACATTATTTCACAATTTTGAGTAATATTGTTAAACTTTTTTTTTTTTAATTTTTTACCAAGAATTTGAGTTTGAATGTGAATTATTCAAAAACTATTCACACGAATAATTTGGTGTAAATTTTATATTAAAGAACAAGTTTCGGGCTTTCATATTGTGTATAGTACTTTATTGTGAGTGTTACTGTTGTTTTTTAATAATTTTTTTCCCATCTTAAGTCAATTACATCTTTTTTATCCATACAAAATGTATGGGAGAATGTATATATATGGGCACTCTATGACCCAGATTCCCTACAGCGACATACTTGCATATAAACGCATAACTCATAACAAAATGTTCATATATGAGGAAGTGCATGCTATATGTATAAGTAAATATGCAACGAATCTACAACATGTGATAACAGATCAAAAACATATACGCGCGCAAAATTGAAAATTGGGCACTCAGTGCCCATGTTCCCATTCTAAGGTTAAATTTGCAACAACGAACTTGTGTTAAATTTTGCGTAAAACACGGTTTTAATAGTGCGTGTTGCAGTCGATGGGGATTATTTTGAAGGGGACAATATAGATTTAGATGAATAAACTTTTTAATTTTCTGAATAAATTCTGGGATGAAGGTGGTATACCATACCT
Source organism: Volucella bombylans (assembly GCA_949129095.1). NCBI lineage: Eukaryota > Metazoa > Arthropoda > Insecta > Diptera > Syrphidae > Volucella > Volucella bombylans. Next base: position 101,426,565 of record OX422144.1, on the reverse strand, counting down.
TTATGCACATAATAGCTTATGCACAGTCAAATCTTGCAACAGCAAGGCGTTGCCGGGTAGGCTAGTAAAATTACGAGTGCGGGTCAATAAGTCCGTGACTTTTGGAATAAAACACAGATTTTTTGATAAAAAAATAATTTTATTTTTCAACGTAGTCTCCCTTGAGCTCTATACACTTTGTGCAACGCTTCTCCAATTTTTTTATCCCTTCCAAAAAAAATGATTTGTCGAGGTCCTCAAAATAGGCCTTTGTTTGCGAGATGACTTCATCATTGGAGTCAAATCTTTTTCCACCAAGCCATTTCTTCAGGTTTGGGAACAAGAAGTAGTCGCTCGGAGCCAAATCTGGTGAATAGGGTGGATGAGGGAGCAATTCATAGCCCAATTCATGGATTTTTGCCATGGCAACTGCACATGTGTGCACCCTTGCATTGTCTTGGTTTTTTGGTTTTTTTTCACAAGAAATTAGTGAGTAGTCTGATAAAAATAGCTGTCAAACACAAACTAACTGACGCAGCAAGTTTAAATTTTGAAAGGAGTCAACTGACAGATGCCTGTTGACAGGAGCAGTGTTGCTGTTTCAGTAAAGAGGTCAGAAATTCAAAAAGTCACGGACTTATTGACCCGCCCTCGTATATGGGACAAGCAGAACGAAAAAAAAAGTTTTCATAAAAATTAATCGCCTTCACAACTCAGTTATTTTTTGTTGTTTTCACACAATATTCACATATTTTCCTCAGAAAATGGCTGTTTAATTTTTTTTTAACACACCAGTTAAAAGAACCAGTTGCGAACCACAACAAAAAAAATATTTTTCTTTGTCTACCATTGTAATTAGCGTTATTATGATGTAGGTGTCTCCTTTTGG